>OY997590.1:4699564-6167653 GCA_963921825.1 Erodium maritimum | reverse complement strand
GTTGGGCTACAGTATGAACGATTACCAAGATTCTATACCCGGTGTGGACGGTTGAGTCATTGTATGACTGACTGTACGACATACCTTCCAGGCATAGGCTGGGAGGAAATTCGGTATGACGACTCGATACGGGTACCGAAGCACTTGGATGTGGACTGGCTTCTGACTACGGTCGGGAGGGCCCCGAAGGTGGCACGAGATATATCGGTGGATGACCTTCTTACATCCCTAACCCTTGACCCGATTAGAGATTTTGTGGGAGGGCATAGGGCAGGGACCAACATGGTTCCTTTGCCACCTCCACTAAGGTTCTAGGGGTTGTGAGGACATGACGATACCCGATCGGAGTCTGGCGACTGGATAAGAATGCCCCGGAGTGGGTAGTTCCAGAAATGCAAGGGGTACACCCAGAAGGGTTAGTAGGACAGTCGAGTATTACAAAGCTTGTCGACTTGGCTAACGTCGAGGAAGATGGGGATACTATCTTTCCTGATTTATTTGCAGGTGGGGTAGACTCGAAACAAGGGAAGTAGAAGGAACCTTAGGAACAAGTTGGAGGAGTGAACCATATACAATCAAAGGAAATGAAAATCAAGAACAAAGGAAGGGGGGACAACAATATGCCAGGGTTACTGGTATGAAGGCTTTGGAGCTCACAAGCCTAATTCCACCGGACCACCAGTTGAGGGATGAGGAGGAGATTGAGGATCCACAGGCGGAGGCTTCACAACATCCTTCAGAGAAATGAGGAGATTTGACGGGGGTGGGAAGGTTCTACAAGGGCCTATCCCCATAGATTCGGGACAGCCGGTGTTGAGAAGTCGGAAAATCCGCATGCATATCACCTTTTCTCTTAATGCTTTGTGGGTATTACTATTTTAGGTTGGAGTTTGTTTTTCCTTTGAATGTTTGGACATTTAGTTTCCTGTTCTGTTTGTTTGAATTATCGGTAAATGAATGTCTTGAGGTAGTGTCTACGAATTAAAGTAGACTTTTTCTACGGATACAAAAGAGTCATGTTACCTACGGTTACCCAGACGATATTCTGAAGCCCATGGCTTTTTATCCCTACTTTACATGGTTTATATTTTACAAATTACAATAATGCATTTCCTCGATTACTCGTTTAAAAAAACACGTTAAAAACAGACCAAGAGAGAACAAAAAAGCGACTTCAACAACTAATTGCCACCGGTAAGCCACGCGTGTCCGAAAGCGCGTGTTATCTGGATATCCAAAATCACTTTCAGCCTTGCTTTTTCTTCGCACCAAACTATACGCGCCAAGCGTGGATCTCACTCACATCGCGCCGCTCATCACCTACATGTCTCTGGATCGGACGGCTTACTTGACAAGGTAGACGAACACGCAGATACTGTCATACCAGCTCCGGAGCCCGAACCTGAAACATAACGCGAGGCTAGAGCCAGGTTCGGAAGAGTAGCTGAATTATTACTTTTTTTTCTTTGTATTTTTACTTTATTTTGTTTAGTTCGGTACAAAATAGTAAATTAATGTCACTGTGCCCATACCTTCATTTTCGGTTCTCTGGTCAGAAAATCAACATTTCTCCTTCGTCTTGCTGCTCTGTACCGCCAAGCACGAGTTTTTTTTACAGTTGAGGAGGAAAGCCATTGAAGCTGCGTCGTTTTGGAGCTCGGAGAGGACGAGGAAGGAACTGCAGTAGTGCAAAGAGGAGCTCGGCGTTTAGATTGCCGTTTCAAGGAACTTGAATACGACGTCGTAAGCTCACACTCCTCTCTCTTGCTTAGATCACACTGACTTGGAACTCTGAACTCACCTTGCTTTGCCCTTCTGGGTTTTTTTTTTTTTATACAATTTTTCGCTTTTCAGCTGGTAATTTTTGTGTGTCTGGATTTAATTTTGTGTGTAATTGGCCTTGAAAAAGTGGATTTGGTAAATTGGGTGTTTAGGGTAGTGGGTTGTGAATTTGGGGTTTGTTTGTCTTGATCTCTGGTTTTATTTTCTATTTTAGGGTTCTTAAAGGGGAGATTTTTATCATGGTTTTACCCCTCTTTGTATTATGATCAATTCTCTGAGTTCAGTGTATATATGCTTTGGTTGCTGTGTTTAAGAAGCTTTGAGCTGATATTTGTAAGCAATTAATGATATTTCTCTTGTTGGAATGTTTCTCAACTTGTCTGCTTTGAATTTGTTTCCTTAGTAATCAATTAAAGTGCAAAGCCGGTTTTGGGGACATTTTTTGGATGTTCCTATGGTGGCTAATAAATTGTACATGAGTGATCATAAATTGCAATTTATGACTAGTTTTATTTTTTTCCATACAATTCACTAATGTAGGGTGATATAGAGCAATTCTTTTGGTGGTGTAGGAATGTTCTGAAATTCCGATATTGTACTCGACTATTGTGATTATTCTTACATAAATCTATCGTGACATGTTATCATCATTAACAATATTTTTGGTTTTAACCTGATTTATTTTCCCAAAAGTAGGTTCCTATATTGATTGATTCTGAATATAGTTTCCGTGGGGGCTGTTTTGATTTGACCCCTTTTTGTAGGAGTGGAAGCAAAATTTTCTACTGTTTCATCAAGCGACTGGCATAAGGAGAGATACGGTGAACTTGATGAGCCGGGGCTGATTAGCAGTGCAAATTTGTGGGGCAAAAGTGGGGAAGAAGTAGAGACAACCAATTCAGCTTTTTCAAATGACATCCTGGCTCAGGCCACCTGATGTGTCCTTACATGGTACTCCTGTTGGTAGTGCAGGAGGTATTTTGAATCAATATGCTCATATGCAAGGGATGTCTAGGGGTTCCCAGAAACCTATTATGCAGTCAACATTTGGTAATCCCTTCCCTATCGATCATGATACTTTTTCTCCAAACAATGTATCCATGCCCCAAGGAGGTTTTGCTTTGAAACCGGGATTTCCATCTAAAGATGCTTTTGGGCAAGTTTCTCCTCACCATGGGAATATAAACATTCCTCATACAAATGCATCATTGCCGGGTTTTAACTTTAGGCAAGAGCAAGTTGGTAACCTTGAAACCATGCCGCAAAAGACAACTCAGCATGCCTCTTCTCAGGGGTTAATTCCTCTAGATCCACTAGAACAGAAAATTTTATACAATATGGACGATGGCAGCAGTTTTGGTAGAAGCATGGACATGGCATTGGAACAGTCAGATTATGCTAGTGCACTTCAGAGTGGGAGTTGGAGTGCTCTTATGCAGACTGCTGTTGCAGAAACTTCTAGTTGTGATACTGTGGTTCAGGAGGAGTGGAGTGGCTTGACGTTTCAGAGTGCAGAGTTATCAACCGATAATCACCCGTCAAGGTTTATGGATGAAGAAAGGCAACAACCAGGTTGGGCCAATAGCAATATCCAGAATGCCTCCACGAATTCAAAACCTTTTCTCATGCTTAATGATCCGTCTATGAGCTCTAGCTTCTCTGGTTTTCAACAGTCGGGTTTGCAAAGCTTTCAGAACTCTCCCAGAAGTGCTGGTGAGGGGTCAAGTTATACCACACAACAAAAGGCATCGAATCAGTTAAGTCAACAGATTGAACCACCAACTCATTTGGATAACAATACATGGGTTGGACAAAGTTACGGTCATCCAGAAAGTTATATGCATGGTATGGCCTTGCAGAACAAAGTTAGTCAATTGTGTAATAAACAAGACTATAACTCAAAAGGATTGAGTGGTCCCCAAAAAGGGCATGCTGGGTACTTCAATGTGATTAATAACATGTCTAAGAATGCCGTGAACCTGGACCAGGTGAATATAGTCCCATTACTTATTGAGTTAAATCTTCTAGTTCCTTTTCTCCCCAAATTAATTAGTAATTTCATAATTCATCACTTACAGGTGTCCCTTTCTGAATTTCATGGGGACTCTAAAGCATCAGAGCAGGTAGTCCTGGGAAGTGATCTTAGATCAAGCTCATCTACTACATTTGGTCAAGGAGTTGAGTCAAACTGTCAGAGTGTTACTCCATACACGAGGTAATTGTTAAATTGGAATTCATATTAATTATCGAGTCAATCACAGCTTAAATTGTACAAAAGATTTGTGGTCCTTCAAGGTATCTTTATTAGATCGTCCATTCTTATTCTTCCAACTAGATAGGCCTTCTTCATCATTCTCTAATTACCGCATGTTGTTAATATAGGGAATTCAACTTGAATATGCAAGCGTTGGCATCTGGTTTGCCAAGTCAGCTTCAAGCACAGCACATGAGTGCACCAGTAAGCGGTGAATCTTCACAGGCAACTCCGACTGACACTTCTTACAGATTGTCTAATCTTGCTTCTTCTCAAGATACTTCTCAACAGGCCTCTACCGACCCTTTTGGTCAACCATTTCCGGCTTTTGAAACTGCATCTCTCTCTCGACCTTATGTTATGCCACACATGTCGCCAAGGAGTGGTATGTTGGCAAGACTTCAAAATACATGGAAAAACGTACCAGCATCTCGGCTTTCTTCTGCTGCACCTTCCTTAGACCCTTCTAAGAATAGCATGGAAACCACTTCATTGGCTTCCCCAAAAGGTGCAACAGTTTCATCAGACCTGGATGCTTGTTATAAGAGTTCACAAGGTTCTGAATCTCCTGGCCATTCTTGTGAAGCCTCTCAGATTTTACATCAGAATTACACTGAACCACATCAAATTCAGGCAATGAAGAGTTCGGTGGAGACTGATCCAAGTAAGACTGCTATGAGGAGATATGATGTGCCCAATATGAGTGATCTTGCAGGGAATCAGCCAATATATGAGCACAACTCAAGCCTTAGAAACCAAACACATGTTAAACCGGGTTTGTCTCAGCTTAACTCTGCCCCAAGAGAAGAACTTGGTGGAAAACCTTTGGCAATACCTGTTCTCCAACCTTTACAGGGGATTGATACATTTAATCCAAATGACTCCCAGAATCAAACTAAAGGCATGGTGTATAATCATACTGAAAATTCCCAGGTGAATTTGCAAATGGCTCCAATGTGGTTTAAACAAAATGGTACCTTCAGAAATGGGAATATGCAGCCAAATCCAATGTATGATGCGGGGCTTGCAAAGACTGCCATGGAGCAGTTCATTTCTAGAAGCATTGCTCCAAGTGGAACAGGCAGCTTGGTGGCTAGTGAAAACTTATCTTCCCTTCATGTGTTGCCTTCAGATCTTGTGGATCGAATCAGGCCTAGTATAAGAGCAAAGAAACGCAAAAGTATAGGATCCGAACGCATACCATGGCACAAAGAAGTGACACAAAGTTTACAAAGGCCTCAAGATATCAGGTACGTTTTATACAGTTCACAATTGGTTGTGATCACTTGGAAATTTTTGGGTTATCTTTGTCACCAGTTCCTTTTTTCTTTACTAATCATTATAGTTTAATTTTGTTAATGTAGTGTGGCTGAACAATACTGGGCATGCGCCACTAATCGCCTAACTGAGAAGGTGCAGTTGTAGTTGTGAAATATATTAATCATGCTACAGATTCAGTATAGGCCATTCTTTTGAATATTTTGACTTCCAAATATGATTTGGCCTTTATTGTTTCCAATGACAGATTGAAGATGATTTTGAATGGATTGGAGAAGATCAGCCAATGCATCGACGATCAAAAAGAAGGCTGATCCTGACAACACAGCTTATACAGCAATTACTCGGGCCTGCACCAGCATCTCTTCTACTAGGAGATGCTTGTTCAGGATATGATAGTGCGGCATACTTTATTGCTAGATTTGCTCTGGGTGATGCATGCAGTTTGGCCTGTGGCTGTGGTTCAAAGAAAGATTTGCATGCCGCCCAAGGCAACAATGACATGTAAGTGTTGGTATTTGGATGTACTTAAAAAATTGTGCATAAGTCCAATGATAGTCATTGAATGGCTGGAATACGGATTAAAGTTTACAATTTCTTTTTGTCTTTTAGAAATTAATTCTGCAAAAAATATGCAGGGTTTCTAAGAAGCTCAAAGCTTGCGAGAGGGATGAGCATTTTACAAAGGTTGTGGAAGACTTCACTGATAGAGCAAAGAAGCTGGAAAATAACTTCTTGAGGTATGAAAAGTTTGTTAAAGCCCTATAAGCTTATGGGTGGAGGCATTAATATGTTTATCAAGTTGTCAATTCATCCAAGCATTCCCTCACGGGGCCTCCCACGTGTTGCACACTAGGGCACCTAGAAGAGATTCATGCCCACTACGGCAGACTCACAAGCCCAAACCAGCGTTGATACCATGTTAAAGCCCTATGCAGCCCAAAAGCTCAAGTTGATGGGTGGAGGCATCGATATGTTTATCTAGTGGTTAATTCATCCCCATACTTCTAATGTGGGACACACATTTCAACAAGTTTTGAACTTTCTTATTGTTAAAGCCCAGCCCACCTAAAAGGTGGACTACATGGAACAACGTATCTGCCTATGGCCCGTGGGAATGCAAATCCACGGCTACCAAGTTCTGATACCATGTCAAATCCCGTTTTGATTTTGCAGATTGGAGAGGTCATCCATTTTGGACATAAGAGTGGACTGCCAGGACTTGGAAAGATGTTCTGTCATCAACCGTTTTGCTAAGTTCCATATGCGGGCCCCTGCAGGAACCTCGTCTTCTGGCATAGTGATGAGCCCACCGAAATCTTCACCTCAGAAATGGGTTACTGCATTTCCAATGCCTAGGAACCTACCTGAGGACGCACAATGTTTTTCCCTGTGATTATCAGGTCTCAACCCTTACCTGTAATAGTAAGGAAGATCTCTGTCCATTCTCAACTGTGGACTAATTGTTTCCATTTTTGGAAAGAGAAAAAGTACATATTATGTATATATTGTTGTGAAATTCAAGGAGAATAGGAGTGTCTGATTTCACCAGATACTGTGATTTTACTAATTTGTGCAACAGAAGAGGTAAAAGCTGGACTGGCTTTATATACAGACCTACCTTGTCCCTCACGTGTGCATGCTATTTTGGTTTTAATGCCCATTTATGGGACATCAAAAGATCCTAGAAAAGGACAGAGTACTACATGGGACATGACAAGGAACATGGATATTTTAATTTATTATGTCATAAAAGATGATCTGTCTGCATTGGAAGTAATGAGACAAAAAGAGAAGATGTTATTGGAGGGTGGAAATAAAATACAGTTACAGAGAAAACGTGTCTCTTTCTGTTGTTTTGGTTGGAAGTTGGGAATTTTCAGTTTTGTCCTACATTGTCTTTATTTATTACAAAAACCACCTGAAACTGAAAGCTGCTGCAGCAGCCAAAGCTGACATGTAAAGGGTCTTTGTGGTAATTACAGATGTAGACCATCATTGTCTGTAAGCATCAGCATCTCTATATCTCTATTTATCCGTATCTATGTGATGTGATGTGTTGTGTCATGATTGCTGAACATGGACAGGTGGAGAACCACAATCATAAGGTCTCAGATTTGGCAGAACTAGGTTGTAATAAACATTTGCTTGGTCCTTGTCTGAATAGATGACCCTTTGTTTTTTATTTCTTGCTCATCCATCGGCTCAATCCTTTTGAAGTTCATTAATTACATTTTGTTCGAGAGCTTGTAAATGAGTCAACTATCATATGGACCTTCCTAGTTTATACTCGCGTCCAACAAAAGTCTTCGTTCGGTAATTATAATTCTTAGTCCAAAACAACCTTAAAGTTGACCAATTGATATTGTTGTACATTTTTTTTAATATTTATTCATATAAGGAAGCAATACTCGAGCTTGGTTGGTATATTGTTGGAAAGTAGTAGTACTTATTAGATTTTACCGTTAATGAACCACATAAATCTATTAAAATTGATATTTTCTATTTTATGCTACGAGACAACTAAAGTATTTAAAATTGAAGGATTCTTAATCACTTTCAATTAGCTAACGAAGTCATTGCTAATATTTTGTCAATTTATTAATTATGATTGAAGAAAAATGATAAATGACTTGTATGCACTTATACTTTGTTTGTCTTCGAATTTGTTAGGGTTGACTGTAATGTTTATTTAAAACAAAACGACTTAGATTAATTGAGCATAAAAAAAATCTTTAGATATGTCAGTAATAAATTTTGAATATATTTCTAGCATGCATGACTTGTTAGATGGAAAACAAGTCTCAACATGACTAGTAAAAAGACCATACCTAACAAGAATAGTCATCTCGATTTTAACTAAGACTTGATTCCTACACCAGTGTGGAAACTATAATAAGATAATATTCTTGGATGTACACGACAATTTCCTTATAAACGGACGAGAAACCACCTAGCAAGCTCATTCAGATGACACCATCTACCATACATAGTAAAACCGATATAGAGGCAATGTATATGGAGATGCCCCAAACTCAGCGGGAACCAAAGGATCTTGACCAAGCCTATCGTTGAGGGGTAAGGTAGATTTGGTTCTACCGTTGTTCAAGTAGATGAAGACTGCATGTGTCCCTCTTTACTTTGTTTCGAGGTGCTCATTGGTCTAGGTGAGAGTACTCCGCACTCCTCCCATGAATATTAGTTAGGTTCTTCAAAGTCATGATCGAAACAGAGAAGTCATTTGTAGAGTCATGTTCCCAGTTCATCTTGTACGACTAACTTTGACCTATAGCAGGTTTTGACCAAAGCTCCCATTGATTTCCGCCACTCCTTCATCCATCACTCCCAAAGCTCCCGCACCTTATCTTGCCCACGAAATATTGATTAGCTTCATGTTTCGGTCTATATCAGTTTATTTTTTTGATCAAATTGAAAGAAAAGGGAAAATATTTTATTTTTATTTTATTATATACTTTTAAATTTAATCCAACAACTCAATAAAGCAAGTACCCAAAAACTAGATATTTAATAAACAAAAAAAAAAACAAGTGTAGAGTTGAAATGAATAAAGTGCTCTGAAAATAAGTTGAAGATTGATATTTATGTAATTAATCATATGCATTGATTACGTAGCTCTCTTCTTCATGTCTTAATTTTCATTTTCCACATACTCTTAATTTTTGGGTTCAGAAATGAATTACACCAACGAGCCCGCGACGAAGCTACAGTAACTTGGGAGAGAGTCGACTCACCGGACTCGTCTTTATCTTCCTCATTCCTTCACACCCAATTCCACGCCCAGCTCTGCTCTGCTAGCAGCTCTCATCTTCCTCTTCCCGCGTCCACTTCAATCCACTCCTTTTCTTCCCTCTAGTTTTCATACTGCGAGCTCAAATTCCCCAATCCATGGCGGTAATAGATCGACGCGCGGGTTGATTTGGGAAGAAGAAGCTTCGATTCGAACAGGGGGAAAGAGGGTTTTCGTTTTCTGAGGTGGGATTTGGGTTTGGGTCGAGAATCTGCTCAAATTTGCTGCGAAATCGGACAAAAAATTGGCAGGATTGCGAAGTCCAAATCTCTGGAGAGATTTGGATTTTGGGTCCGAGAGGAATTGGGTTCTGAATCACTGAAGTTGGTGCAAAGCGAATGAACCGGCGGAGTTCGATTCGATTGGGAATTGAGTTGCGTTTCTGATTGAGCACATTGTTGAGGGCCTGTGATTGAGCAAGAGGAGCTCAATTTTGGGTCTCCATTTCAAGCAATTTGGGAGGGAAAGGAGTAAGTTCACACTTCTTCAGAACTCTCTGGCCCTATCTTGCTTATATCACACTGATTTGAAACTCTGGACTGAGCTAGTTTTTGTTTATGGTGACTTTCAGTTTTGAGGTGTTTATGTTGGTTGTCTTGTAATGCTGAACAAACTGCTAAATTTTTGTTGCTCACTGAGCTTTAATTTTGGCTTACTTGTCCTGCAAATGATGTTTTGTTTTGGGTGGTTCGTATGGTGAATTGGGTTTGTGTGGTTTGTATGTTTGATATGAGAATTACTTGTTTTGGTTCAGTGTGTTACAAGGTGGATATGTTGTCTCTAACCTCTGTTGCTCTTTATGAATTTTAATGTATTTCCTTCAACAATCGTTCTTTACTCGTTTTCCTCAAACTTGTCTACTAGGAGCCATATTTTTGTATGGAAAAGCTGAAGAGCTGATATAGACATATTTTTTCTGAACCCCGATATGGTTGCCAATGCTGGGTAGGAATTTAGAAAGGTGATAAAATGCAGTTTTGGCAACAGAACATGACATACAAGCAGCTTCAAGAACTGCAACGACAGCAGCAACTTCACCAATTGGGTGAGGCAAGACAACGTAACTCAGTAAACCAGCAGTCTGCTGAGGGTCAGCTTCCCCTCCTCATCAATGGAACACCCGTTCGCGATGCACCACAGATGTTAATGAACTTGATGCAGCGTGGTTCGTCTCCTTCTCTGCAAGGACATCCTAACAGACTGGCTTTTCCACAAGACCAAAATCAAACTATGCACCGAGTTCCTCTGCAGCTTCATGCATCTTTACATGGTACTCCTGTTGGCAGTGCAGGAGGTAATGGGAGTCAATATTCTAATCTGAAAGGGATGTATGGTGGTTCTGCGGACAGCGTTAACATGTCTGACAGAGGTTTTCTTTCCAGACAGGAATTTCAAATGAAAAATGTTTTTGGACAAGCTCCTCTTCCACGTGAAAATTTTCTGCAAATGAATTCATCATTACCGGAATTCAATGGAAGGCAAGATCTGAGTGATAACAGTGAAATTATGCATGAAAGTGCAACACAGCTTGGTTCTTCTCAGAGTTTAGTTCCCTTAGATCCACTAGAACAGAAGATTCTGTACAATATGGATGATAATGGTTGGGATAGTAGTTTTGGCAAAAGCCTTGACATGGGGGATGGAGGATTTGGGAGTACATTGGAACAGTCAGATTTCTCAAGTGCACTTCAGAGTGGGAGCTGGAGTGCCCTTATGCAGTCTGCAGTAGCTGAAGCTTCTAATAGTGATACTGGGATTCAGGAGAAGTGGAATGGGTTGACTTTTCAGAATAGAGAACAGTCAACTAATAATCAAGCTTCAAATTTTATGAATGAAAAGAGGCAACAAACAGGTTATGCTGATAACAACTCGCAGAGTGCGTCCTCAAATTCAAAACCTTTGCCCATGTTCAATGATTCCAATATGAAGTCTAACTTCCCTGGTTTTCGGCAATCAGACTTCCAGTCTTCAACTCAACATTATGATTCTAACTCGCAACAATCCGATCAGATAAGTCAACAGATGGAACCATTAAAACATTCGGAAAAGGCATGGGCTGGTCAACATTATGAGCACTCAGAAAGTGATGCACAACAGCAGAGAAGGGCTTCACACAGTAATATTGGTCAACAGTTTTGGAAACAAAAAGGTAGAAGTACTAATCCCCTTTACCTGCTAGATTTGTTTTTATCAGATTTGATACTGACACAAAAACTGGAAAATTTCTGGACAGACAACGTTGATGGAACAATGCACAAGGAGAGAGATCTTTGGACTGGACGACTGGAACAATTTTCTCCCACCAATGATCCCGTGACAAAAGATTCAGTTACTAGTGAGGCTCAACGAGAAGCTGATGAAAGAAGAAGCAGCGTCCAAACTGTTGGCAGTTCTTATGAGGGAGCAAATAGTAAATCATTTAAGAACTTCAATGACAGTTATAACTCCAGAGGAACTAGTGGTCCCAAACAAGGACACAATGGGCAGTCCAACACTACTGGTAGTATTTCTAGAAATGCCATGAACTCGGACAAGGTGAATGTAGTCCATAGTATTCATTGAGCTTGTTTCTTCAAGAAATTTGCTAGTGCTTAACTAGTAGTAACTGTCTTTTGTCACAGGGGTGCTCACCTAATTTTCAAGGGAATTCAAAAGCTTTTGATGATGCAGTTAATGGAGGCGATTTTGGATCCAGTTCACCCACTACATTTGGCCGTCCAGTTGGGTCTGATTCTCAGGATGGCTCTCTTCAAACTAGGTATTTTATTATACGATATGATATTTAGGAGTTTTTAAGTGATTATTGATTATGCAAGAAATGCAAATGAGCAGTTGCATAGTAAATACAAAACACAAGATCCTTGTGGTCCAGTAAGATTTCTAACAATGCTGTCTTCGTTCAAGTTTTTACCTAATTGGTCGCCATTTGATTGCGTTTAACCCTCAATAGCATTGTTATTCTAGTCCATTCATGATTTCTAGATGTTATGGAATTTCATTAACCTCTATTTACCGCTTATTACCATATTTATTTCTAGTTTTGTTATTCTTTACATGTCTGAAATTGTCCATATATTTCTTCTTTTCATTCGGTTACTTGCCATCTTATAATATATTTCATCTGAACGATGGCAGTGAAAATATGCTTGACCTTCTTCACAAGGTTGATCAATTAAGGGAAGATAGCCCCAAAGCGCATTTTGGCTCTACCGATCACAACTCATTTTCTCAGATGCCAAAGGCAAACAAAACTTCAGCTTCTCATGGTTTTAGCTTGAAACTAGCCCCTCCGTCTCAACGGGGCCCCAGCTCAAACCATTTTCACCCTGCTCAGGATTCACCACAGATAGCTAATAATATAAATCCAAGACGAGTCAATGCTGAGATAGGTTTTAAAAATCAGGGCTGGTTGTCCTCCACGCCATCTGTTCGGTCTTTGCCTCCAAATGAGTCTTCTCAAAGAGAACATTGGGATGATAAATCTACAAACACTGGACAAAGAAATGACACCTCATACATGGATGTGAATGGAAGCTCTGATGCTACTACATTGCCATCTAGTTCATCTGATGGGAGAAATCAGCCTCAATTGCAGCGCATACCCAATGCATGGAAAAATGTGCCAACCTCGCGATTTTCATCTGAGGTTTCCCCCATGAATCCATCAAAGAACAGCATAGAAGACACTTTATGGTCTTTAAAGGGGCTAAATGACCAAAGTACTCAGAAAGGTAGAATTGTATCAGCAAACTTGGGTGTGGGATCTATGAACTCAAAAGGGTTTGAATATGGGGAGGAGCAACCAGGAGAACAGAGGTCCAGGCATGAAATATCATATGAAAGACAGGGTTCTTTGCAGAGTGGTGGTCTTTCTGGAGACCAAGAAACTGCTATGAAGCATATCCCAGCTCATTCTAACCAAAAGGACCCTGGTTCATTGCCTGATGACAATGGCTCAGCTGTTTCTGAGAGAAATCTTGAATCCTTTGGCCGTTCTTTGGGAGCTTCTCAGATTCTAGACCATAATTACACTCTTCTGCACCAAATGCAAACAATGAAGAACTCAAGAGAAATGGATCCAAGTAAAAGGACTGTGAAGAGATATGATGAAGCCGATGATACTAATGTTCAGCAGGTCAGTGAGTCAGTGTCTGAACATGATTCGGAATTCAGAAACCATATGGATATTGGACTGAACCCATTACAGCCCAATTCTTCTCCATCTGGAAATTCCATAATGTCAGGTTTCTTATCAAATTCTGGAGAAGAATTGGGTGGTAAGTCTTTGTCACAACCTGCATCTCATCCTTCTCAGGGAATTGGAAAATTTAATCAGAATGGGCAGATACTATTGACATATGATGCAAGTCCTGCAAAGACAGCCCTGGAGCAGTTCTCTTTCGGGAAGCCATATCAAAATGTGCCCATAAATTCTTCTATGGATCAATTTGGTCCTGCAATTTCAAGGCAGGTTGGACGCATTTTGCAGAGCCCAACTGTTAGCATTGTAGCAAGTGAAAACCCTGTTCCTTGTGTTTTGCCTTCAGATCTGGCCAACCAAAGTGAGGCTAATTTAAGAATAAAAAGGCGCAAAACCATTAAATCTGAAATCATACCATGGCATGTAGAAGTGGCACAGGGTTCGCATAGGCTTCATGACATGAGGTATTTGTTGTTATAACCCACAAGGTTAAGTATTGAGAATTATTGCATTCTGAATTTGATCTGTGTGCTGAGGAGATTGATTTACTATTAGTTGTTGCTGCATAAAGTTTCTTTCCAATGTTCATTACTTATAGTAGTTATTTTTTCTTCCAATGCAGCATGGCAGAGCAAGACTGGGCATGTGCCACAAATCACTTGGTTGAGAAGGTACACTCATAATTACAACCTTTAGTACAGAGTGTTCTGTTTAGATAATTATTTCGGCATCAGAGAGAAATTTTAATATCTTCCTATCTAATGATAGGTTGAAGATGACATGGAATTGATTGGAGAAGGACAGCAAATGCATCATCGGTCAAGGAGAAGGCTGATCCGAACAACACAGCTCATACAGCAACTACTTAGATCAGCACCAGCATCCATTCTTCAAGGAGATGCTAGTTCACGTTGTGATAGTGTGGTGTACTTCCTTGCTAAACTGGCTTTAGGTGATGCTTGCAGTTTGACTAATTGTTCAAGAGACGAGTTGCATGCAGCCTCAGACAATAGAGATATGTAAGTGTAGCTCAAAAGAAGTTAATCTGGAAATGTTATTAACACCCCTCTACAACCTTTGATTTGCAAAAACACACCCTCACTTTCATAATCTACAAAACACACTGTAAGTTCTCTCAATAACTAACCATAGACAACCTTTTTTTTTGCAAAAACTTACGTTGTATTTTTGAGAAAGACGAAAGGGCACAGTGTGTTCCTGATCAGCCATCCTCTATTCAGTGTGTTTTTCAAAATCAAAGGTCGCGGAGGGTGTGTTATCAAAGTCACCCCTTATCTTTTTCATCAATAATGAAAATCCTCTAGTAGCTAGAATTTGAATTTGGATTAAAAGTTTGGGTTCATGGTCCTCCGAATATTAATTTCTAGGACATGTTTCAGGACATCTGAGAAGCCCAAAGCTTTTGAGAGCCATAAGCGTCTCATAAATGTAATGGAAGGCTTCGCTGAGAGAGAAAAGAAGCTGGAAAATGACTTATCAAGGTATGAAAAGTTCTGAGATTCGCACCTTTTAGTATCTACTGTATTTCCATATGGGACATGGTATCAGATATGAGATTTTTAAAGTCTTGTGCTTTGTTTATGAAGATTGGAGAGCATGTCCATTTTGGACATAAGATTGGAATATCAGGTGTTGGAGAGGAACTCTGTCATGAACCGTTTTGCCAAGTTCCATATGAGAGGACATGCAGATACAATGAAACCAGCTCCACAAAGATTTGTTACTGCATTTCCAATGCCTAAGGATTTACCTGAGGGAGCGAAGTGTTATTCTATGTAAGTGTTTGATCCCTAAGGACAAGAACAAGGTTTTACTATTAATTGTAAAATTTCAGAATGACATAGTATAAAACAGCTAGCAATGTCTCTTTCTTCTTTCTTTTGCATCAGAAAGTGACCTGACAGAATCATGGCCGGCCCGGCCCTTCCATAATCAATTTTTTTTTGACAAATCAATCCTCTTTCAATCTAATTTTTTCAAAGTAAACATGTAATGTTCGTATCTTCATCTCCTAATTAATTTTCTTAGTACTTTTATACTCATGATGATAAGTATTTGAATAAAGCCAAAATTTGAGTGTATCTTCTAATTTTTGTGGAATTTCATTATGTGATGATATGATTTCGGTAGTTAATTTTAATAAACCCGATCCAAAGCGGGATATGTAGGACTACCAAAATCAAAGATGACAGAAAAGTAAACAACTAAAAGGTCCGAACATCGGAAGACTAAAAAAGAAGTAAAAAAATGCTCAAATACTGAAATGTTTTAGGGCGGATATCGGGAGAGGGATATTGCGATAAGGACCGAGGTAACCAGTACAACTATTCCAAACGGTGAGGTAGGATAAAGCGGGCCCATTTCCAAAGGGTTGGCGTCGAGGCGGACTAAGTACTCTTTCGAGATCCAGCGCGTGTCGTCCTTCCTTGATAGATAAAGTAGGGCTCTAAGAACGCAATGTCACGCCCCAAATCCAGTATTGACCGGACTCGAGACGTGACTTAGTGAAAATAAATAAAACAGTTCAAAAGTAATAATTATCTGAAAAGATGAATAACATAGTTCAACAGAAAGCTCAAACCCTGATTCCTAAGCTCAGTCAAATACAATAATCCAAAACAATAAAGGTACGTCTCTACGATACATAAAATAAACCCGGGCCTCCGCTAGCTCCCAAGCTCTACGTAACCCTTTACTCCAAATCATAAGTAACACCTGTAGAAAACACAGTAAGGGGGGTAAGCTTGACGCTCAGTAGGGTAGAACCATGAAAAACCACCTCATTACAAATTTACCAGAAAGTCCTACTACAGTTTAAAGTATAATAAAAGATTTGATACAACGATACGACACTTAAACCATTTAACGACAATACCCCCTTTACTCTGACACTCACCAGTCCAACCACACCAAATTAGGCTCAACACCTACCACTATACCAGGCACACAACGAAGGAAACAATCCAGGTAAATGCCCACAGTCACAAACACAGCAACACTCATTTAAATTCAAGGCAACACTCAATCAAAACCAAGGCATTCTCAACCACACAACACGTAACCAATGCACGGTCTCAGGAGCAACCCGATCGGCCTGACGTAGCCGTACGCAACTTTCCCCTAACACACAGTCAGGAGAGGCGGTCGACCTCATCGCGGAACACATCTCTTCGCGTAACACATCGCGGGCACAACGTTTTACCGACACACGGAAGGCAGGGAAATCGCCTCTTCGCGCAACACATCGCGGACACAGCGTTTCACCGACACACGGAAGACAGGGAAATCGCCTCTTCGCGCAACACATCGCGGACACAGCGTTTTACCGACACACGGAAGGCAGGGAAATCACCTCTTCGCGCAACACATCGCGGACACAGCGTTTTACCGAGTGCTAGTCGGAAGGTAGGGAAACCACCTCTTCGCGGGACACAACGTTTTACCGACTCACGGTCGGAAGGTAGGGAAACCACCTTTCTCGGGTAACCACAGTACCACAATCACAATCACAATAACAATCATACTCACAGGTAACCACAGTACCACAACCACAATCACGATCACACTCACACATGACACACTTGCCCAAAACATAGCAACGCATGCTTCACCGAATATCACATATCATGCTTCTCAATTTACCCTCGTAACCATCACGCACTTACCATCACTTACCGTCACCACACTCAACATGGTAAACCCTACCGGCTTAACCGGTATCCAGTCCCCAACATCCCCATATCAACATATCATATAATCCGGAAATAACCACTCAAGTCACTAATATACATCATCAAGTTCAACTCTACTCGTTTTCATGTTCGTTATTTATTAAACGATCAAACAATACAGAGCACGCAATCCAACACAGTCAGCAACTAATCCTACAAGCACGACATGACCCGATTCTACCAGCACAACATACCAACACTTATGGCACGACATGGCTCGTAGGTCGTTCGCACGATAAATGGAAATTGAGCTCATATTAAAAAAAATATAAGAATAAAATTGTTATATATAAAAGATATATCGGGTCACATCCAATTAATAAGATTAATATTTTATTTGTGAATACCCGATTCGATATAAATGGTATATTTTAAACAGAATTTATGGAACAAATTTGTTTCTCAATTTTTTCTTAATACATCATATACGCACAATTAAGCAGAGGCAAGAAGTTAAAGGCCTTTCAAAGGATTGTCTTCACTTGTTGCGGTGAACACCGATTCAATCGAGATTGAGAAGCCTGATGGATGGGAGAGAGAACCAGGGAGAGTGTAGCCTCGAGGCCAATCTCTTTGAGGTTGCATTATTTTTTTCTTGATCTCCTTCTCGAAGGATCTTGGATTAATAAATTTGTGCTTATAAAAAAATTGAGAAACAAATTTGTTCCATAAATTCTGTTTAAAATATACCATTTATATCGAATCGGGTATTCATAAATAAAATGTTAATCTTATTAATTGGATGTGACCCGATATATCTTTTATATATAACAATTTTATTCTTATATATTTTTTTTAATATGAGCTCAATTTCCATTTGTTTGGAGCTTGGTTGTAGACATTCAAAATCCATGGTTTGGATTTTATTTATTAAAATGTGCAATTTCATTAATTTATATTATCAACTACAAGTGAGTGCATCAGGAGAAATTCCTGACCATGAAGAACAGACAAAGATCACAAGTTGTTCGTTATTCTTTTAATAGTATAACCGTCACCGACGGTATTAGATGAAATGCCATATAGGTCATCGCCATATAGGCAAGAAAGAAAGATGGGGGTTGGAAGACAGTACTGGAAGTCCTGCTCCGAAACCTGGCCAAGGACTACATCAATAGTAGGAGACAATGCTGCATACGGGGGCAAAACGACCAAATTTGAACTGCAGCGGTTGTATTGGGAGGATATACAAGAAACATGGTTCCCTCCTAAGAAAAGTCCCTGAATCTTTTCTCGCTATTTTTTGACCTTGCAAAAACGAAATCAGATAAAATAAAAACGACCCACCCGATTAGTCAGATCCAGAATCGAGAGAGGGGTCGAGGAGGGTGCGGTAGTGGAGGCCAGGGAGATAGAAGCGACGGCGGTGACTTCAGAGGCGGTTTCAGAGGCAGCTTCATAAATATCCCCTAGCAGTTCTACGCCAGTATGCGAATGTTTGGTTCTTCCGGCTGCAATGGGAGGACCCCTGAGCCCGGGTCCCAATTTCGTTGTGATTGGATGGTAGACATAAGCGGAATATGGGAATTGGGGAGAGGGGAGTGGGTTTTCTGAGATGGGGTGGAGATCGAGTTCGCGGCGGAGAGACGTGTCCTGGCGAGGCAGGCAGGGGCATCGGAGACGCGCCATCGTCTTCAACGATACTCTGGGACCTGATTCCATCCAGCCTTGCTCCAGACAGAGTAGGGGAAGAGGGGTACATACTTGTGACGAAGGGAGGTAGCCAGAATTATACCGGAAGGACTGAAACCGTCGAAACCACGATGAGAGGCGACACAAAGAAACCTTAACGGAACGTTTTTCCATATCTTTAATTGTATCTAGTTATATCTATGGTTTGGATGTACCCAAACAAGTTTGACGTATCAATTTATGCTCGACACATTTGTTTTTTTCATCCAACTTACTCGAATCCAATTTATGTTCTGATAGTATATGGGCTTTTCTAGTTTGCTGATGATGAACGGCCCATGTGTGTTTCACGCGAAAGTTTAACATCAGTCACCACCCACGCGCCTTATTTTACCCTTATCTATTTTGACCTCATCTCTCACTCCAACCCACCTCTTACCTTTCCCTATCGATTCCACTCCCATTGCCATTTCTCATCTTCACTCCGGTGAACAACGCCACCGCCACTCCGGTATCCACCACCATCTCCGATAAATCCGTCTCCAACTCCGATCTCCTCCATTCCATTACCCAGTGCCCGACCTACCAACTTGCCCCGAACAGACATGGGACCTCGCCGTCGAACAAGGGCTGACACTGTCACTGTCAGGGTTGTGAGGTCTGGTTGATACCTGTTACGGATAGGGTTTCAGTTACTGTCCCCGTTTGACAATTTTGTGAAATACCCTTTCAAACGTAGGAATTGTTGGAAAGGGCCTTATCACGCTAATTTCTTTGCGGGGTAGCCTCGGTAAATTGGCATTCGAAATAAATCGAATTTTTGTTTTTCTTTTAATTGAAAACATTATGAACTGCCCAATATACCCTCGCCCTTTCTTCTTCTTTGTCTCTTCGTCACTGAGTCAAAGTCAGAAAAACCAAGTCCGACGAGTTCATCTGTCCCGATCATCTCCGAGCAAGCAACGACGCCGGCGAGAGAAAATTCCTACAATTCCGACTTCATGTCGAACCAGGTACGTGCGATTTGAACTCCTGCTATTTGTGTTAGATTTAGGTCCCTTTTCTAAAACCTAGGGTTTAGTTAGTGTAAATCGCCGGTGAGGCTACGGCGAATGGGGGAGGCGTAGAAGGGAATAGGGTCGTTGCCGGAGAAGGAAGCAGTGTCGTCGACTGGGGTGTTGACGGCGCTGATTGGGGCTAAAACGATGGCGTTTTAGCCCACTGAGTCGCCGGCGTCGTTGACGGAGCAGGTTGGGGACACAACGACAACGTTTTGTCACCAACACGCTCCGATTGATATGCCCAGTATGAGCCGAATGAGACCCCCTAACGACGTCGTTTTGGGGCCGACCAGCTCCATGAGGTTGAACCAAACGGAGCAGGTTGGGCCCATGAGGCCCAGTCAACGGCCCAATAAGCTCGGTGAGGCCCAGTGAAGGGCCCAAAATGACACCCCTTCACCACGACGACGTCGTTTTGGCCCCAATAATTTGCCTTCCAAAGGCTCCAGACGGCGCAAATCGGTAGTAAAACGCGGCGTTTTGATCTTGTGGAGCAAGGTCCAAACGGCGCCGAATGGGGTCAGGATGAGCCGGATGGGAAAGTGACCAAACTCTCTGTTGCCCGATCGGCCTAGGACAATTAGGTGAAAGGCCGATCGGCCCATGCCAGTTTTGATTACTAGTTAATGTTATTTTATAATGATAATATTACTACTACAATTAGGATTACTAGATAATGTTAGGATGCATCTTATAATCATAATACAGTCAGTGGAAGAGGAAGAAGGTTCTGTTTCGATACCGAGTGCTACTCCGTCAGAAGCATCTCAACGGTTTCGAAGAATTGAAACATAACTGCAAGATGGGGAGTACTTCAACTGTCGTGTGATAGCAAGGTGTGGGTACAAACACACGTATGAGAAGTACAATGAGCTGAAGGATGCAGACCCGCTGACAGCTACAGCATTAAGAGCGGGTCCATTCGGGATGTTCACCAGGTTACCGGAGAAGTTCCAGCCCTCCAACAACCTGGCGTGGATGCTATTAGTCAGGAGTACCACGGTGAGAAGGGACTCCGAAATGTGGTTCGTGCTGAAAGGGAAACCGATCAGGTTGTCCCTGAAGGAATACGCACTGATGACGGGATTGAATTGCTCAAGACCCATTGTTGGAGATGATAACTTTCAGAGGCAATTGACTTCCACAGCATTCGAGAAAAGACATTTTGATTCGAACCAGCGTGGAGTGTCTCCACTAGACCTGGCAAACAAGTTGAGCGCCCTTGTGACTACCCGGTTGAAACCGAGGACCAGGAGGACCGAGCCAGATTACAATATTGTGAAGATGGCTCAGCTGTTGTTCCTCACTGATGTGTTGATACCTCACACAAAAGTGACGACACCCATTGAGCCAAAGTGGATGGGATTAGTAGAAGACCTGGAGTTGTTCAACCGGTACCCGTGGGGGTATATCGCCTTCCGGCATCTGAGGGATGATTGTATTCGAGAGTTGAGAGCGAAGTTCCAAGCGATCGCCGCTGGGAGGCTGGGGGCCTCATACACCATATGCGGTCTGCTCCCGTTATTTACGGTACGTAAAACATTTAATACAATTTGAATAAGAGCATTATTAGCAATTAATGTACGTATTGGTTATTAATAATTTGATTTGTGTTATAGCCTTTTGTATTTGAGTCTATGGAAGCACTGACAAGTAAGTAGGGGACGGTGGACCCACAGTACAGTGAGGACCTACCGAGGTTTTTAAAGTGGCGGGCGAAATGGGCCAAGCCCCCGTCGGCGGATGAGGTGACAACCGAATTTCAGAAAGAAGAGGTAAAAAAATAAAAGTGTAGACGTGTAATTGTAGATGTAGGTTGGTTATATGAATTGAATGTAATAGTTATGTGTGTGCAGGTGCAGGTGACTCAGGGTGTCCTAATACCCACAGAAAGAGAGAGGACACTTCCGCATAATCAAAATGTGGGAGTCATACCCGACAGGGTAGCGGATAGGACGCTTTAGCGGATAGGACGCTTTAGCGGATTGCAGAAATTTTGGAGGCTGGAGGGGAGATAGAATGGGATGATGAGGGTATGGAGCAAGGAGAGCCAGTTGAAAGGGAGCCGACACCTGATCGTCAGTCCGGGGATGAGGTGATGGCTACAGAGCAGACACAGCCGGATCCGGTAGGGGATGGAGCTGAGTGCTCTCGTCGTCGGGAAGAGGCCACCATCGGGGGAGGAGAGTTACCCCAGACCCCTCGTCGTCAGGGGGAACAGGTCGCAGCAGATGATCATATCAGAGGTGTCCGCGTTGAGATAGGAGAGTTGCAGGGCAAGATCCAATCCGTTGCGGACTCTATTGGAGCGGTACGGACTGAGTTTGGGGACGCCATCGGAGCGTTGCGGAGAGAGTTTGGGGGCAAACTAGATGAGATCCTTCATCTACTCCGGACCCAGGGCGCTGCCCGTGACCCGCTGCCCGGGCATGACGACCGTGCATCTGGTGGCGACTCCCGAGGATCACATTTCCCGCCTCGGTCTCATCGGTCGCATGCAGCCGGATCGCAAAGGGATGATGAATCTCAGCCTCGTGGATCAGGTGACGCTGGAGGAAGACGGGAACAGGTTGGAGAGTCTAGCCCTGGACCCCGGGATATGTATATGGTCCATGAGGTTGAGATGAGGTGTGAGGTTGATGTTCAGCAGGGGGTTGAGGAGGGACAGGTTGCGGTACAACAGGGTGTTGAGGAGGGATAGGTTCCGGTTCAGCAGGGGGTTGAGGGGGGACAGGATCATGTTCCTGCACCGATCGTGGTAGTTGATTCTCAGACACGTAGTGCCGGAGGGGTACTTGGAGGAGGGGAAGAAGGGGTTAAGTCTGTGGAGGTGCCACTGTCGAGTTTTTGGGAAGGTCTGGAGGTCGAAGGGGGTGAGGAGGTCAGTCAAACTCCTGCGCGGGAACTATCGTCTTGGGAGGAGGTACCGACTGAACCTGATCCGCCCAGTTCCAGAAAGAGGAAGAGGACCCAGTTGCTCGGTGTCCTTGATCAGAGGCTGATCCGCAGTTGGAACCCTGCAGCGAAGATTCCCCATCGGTTGAGGAATTACACTGGCATGGTGCGTACCGGTTTGCAGGACGGAGTCCTCTACAGAGGCCTACCCGCCAAATATTACCGGTCATTGGCAACCCCTGGCGAATGGGTCACACCGCAGGTTAGTATTTTATTTTAAGCATCATATGAGTATATTTTTCCTGGCAATATATAATTTATATTGTTTTCAACTTTGTGCAGCATATGGACGATGCGTTGTCAGGCATACGGTGCAGACAACGACATTTTCCGAATGTGTTCAGGCAGAGCCATGTAGTGCTGGATTGTGTGTTCCACAAGCTGTGCTGTGCAGAGTATGAGGCGAATATAGAACCGGACCTTGAGCTCATGAACTATGCTCGGGGGAAGAAGCCGGATGTCTATCCTTTCAGTTGGTTGTGTGCGCGGAAGATTTATTTTCCAGTGAACCACAAGAACATGCATTGGATATTGTTGGTTGTGGACGTGCAAGCAAGAAAAATCCAAGTGTACGACAGCTACCGTCCCCAGATATCAGAGTTCGAGATGACGGTGTTGATGACCCCGTATGTGCACATGCTCCCGAAGATGCTCTTCCGGGTTTTACCCGGGACACCGGAGACATTATCCGCATACAACACGGATTTTACCTTCGAGAGGGTGGAACCCATACCGCAAGCCGTCAAGTAAGTATCAGACTTATTCATTTTACCTTTGCAGTACAGTCTTGTATGTCATGCTTATTATATTGGTGTTTGTTTGTAGGATGGCCGATAGTGGGATCTACACCCTAAAGTTCATCGAGGTGGGGATGGCGGAACTGGAATTCAAAGACCACATCCGACATACACTTGTGCCGCAGTTTCGCATCAAATATTGTATTCACGTGATGACTGATGACGAATATCTTCTGTAGACTGTAAAAATTGTTGGATGACTGATAAACTTTTGACTGCGAACTGACGAATACATTTTTTGATGGTTTGACTCATATCTCATGGATACATATCTTGAACAAAATCTGCACGTCCCTATTCAATCACTACATCCAAAAAAAGAGACATATCAATGTCTCCCATTAATATGTCTCTCCACCCAAGACACATTTATGGGTACACACCCACTCATCCACCCATTACAACCCTATTCATCTTCACCAGCCTATAAATGGGGCTTAGCTACCCCATTATTTGTACTCCAACCCCCTTCACTCTCAGCTTTCAAGGAATAGGTATTCGAATAATGTTCTTGAATTATAATTTTTTAGATGTGTTTGTTGTTTTAGTAGTGTAACCACGTATATGTTTCTGACAGAATGGATCCCGACCAAGCGAATCGTGCGGAGCGTGCGGAGCGTGAGCGTGAGGAGCGTGAGGAGCGTGCGTGGATAAGACGGGAGCTAGCCGGAGAATACGTCACAATGATGGCCGACGGCAGAATAGTCCGAATGCCCGAACGACTGTATCAAGCACCGGAACCAGCATGGTCGGTAGAGTGCTACCGGTTACTTGAAGAAGCAGACCGGCAGCTGGACCAACTGGAGGCCCTCATGCGCGAGAAAAATTTACCATGTCCTCCACTCCCTCCTGGTGACAACCCATTTATTCAACCGCGGATGAACGAGGATGACCTTCTTCATTCTTGGGAGGAGCCTACTTGGTTCCGGGAGTATAGACAGTGGATGGTTCGAAACCAAGAAATTACACAGAGGCTCATTAACCGTCTGCTTGCTGTCTAGTGTCTGTTTTTATTTTTTGGATAATTATTTTGGTACTTGGATGAATGATGGTTATGTTTTGTATAATTAATGCAATGAATGGCAATGCTTTAATGCTTTTATTTGATACATTTCCTATACAAAATATGCACGTCCCAATGCATGCACTACAATCAACGCAGTCAACACATTAATGGCTCCATTAATGCGTTGACACACCAACTCCAACCCTCTTCATTCCTTACACGCCTATAAAACCCACTCTCCACTTGAATAGTTTTCACTCCAACCCTCATTTTGTAGGTATATTTTTGTGACACGATGGAACCCAACCACGATCCTCGTCTTGAACGTAGGTGGAGGCGGCGAGAGAACGCCGGAACAGTGGTCTTTGTGGCGCCACCACCATGGGCCGTTGAGTACGACCGCATACTCGATGACTCAATTCAGCGGTTGGACCGAATAGAGGAACTCGTCCAACAGAAGAATGTAGAATGTCCTCCACCTCTAGATGGTGAACACCCATTTGATTTCCCTCCTTTTGTAAACGATCGTGACCTTGTGAGGCTTCCTTACGAGGAGCCTCCATGGTTTCAACGTTTCGTAGAGTGGATGGACAGATCTAGAGAAGCTGAGGAGAGGCTCCTTAACTTTATGCTAGATGCGTAATGTAGTAATGAGATTGTATGATTATGCTGTTTGGATGAAATAAAATAAGTTATTGGGTTTTACTTTGCTTGCTGTGGGCCGATCGGTCTTCCTATGGACCCAAACTACGCATATTGGGATCCAATCTGCGCATATTGAGGCCCGAATCGGCGCAGTTTGGTCCTCAATATGCGCAGACTGGGTACCAAACTGCGCAGATTGGGACTCCAAATGCGCAGATTGGATCTCAATATGCGCAGATTGTGTCCCAAAATTCCTTCCGACGTCGATTAGATGGGACATACTTTACGGAAGGAATATATTCCTTCCGACGTTGATTAGATGGGACATACTTTACGGAAGGAATATATTCTTTACTTACCCTTATAAACTCTAATATTCACTTCAATGAACTCATCAATAGTCTTTACTAAGTTCATCAACAATGTCTTCACCTATTTCGGGCAGCGATACACAACGGCTTGCTGAGGAAGAATGCATTGCGATATTTGACGATCTCCACCAGATCAAGGAAACTCTTCAGATGGTGCAATATAAGGCAGATCAACTCAAGCAGGAGTTGAAGGAGGCCATGGACCAGCTCGAAGGCCTATTACGTTTCGTACGGTCCTTCTATTAAGAGATCCCACTTGTTAATGTGAGTTTCCTTGTATCGGGTTACAAAGACCTCAATTTTCCAATGTAGTATGTGAGGCTTTGTGGTAATAATTAGTGTTGAATTGTACTCACAGCTTGTACGGTCCTTCACTTAGGAGACCAATTCCATTTTCCAGCTGTGAGGTTTTGTGGTATTCATTAGGGTAGTAATGTTTGTCGTTGAATGTTAATGGAATGGGACCTTCCAAATTAAAAACAATAGTAATTGGTCCCCAAATGGCGCAGATTGGCTCCTCATCCGGCGCATTCTGAGAACAACCCTACACTGAACCCTAATATTGACCTCATACGGCGCCGTTTGAGTCTCCGACTGACACCATCCGGCGCAGTTTGACATATCAGCCGGCGCAGTCTGAGAACAACCCTACCCTAACCCTAATACTGACATCATCCGGCGCAGTCTGACAACAACCCTACCCTAACCTTAATACTGACCTCAAACGGCGCCGTCTGGCCCCATCCCTCCACCCTAACCCTAATACTGACCTCAAACGGCGCCGTCTGGGGACATCCCTCCACCCTAACCCTAATACTGACCTCATAAGGCGCCGTTTGGGGCCATTCCTCCATCAAATTAAGTCATCCCAACATCCACCTACCCCATATTAATGGAACCCACCACCCAACTAACATTTATGGACCTCACCACGCCTATAAAACCCAGTCCAACCATCTTCACTCACTACTCACTCATCACTACTCTTCACTCACTTCATCCACAATGTCTTCACCTTTAAGACACACCCTTACGGTGCAGCGTGTTGAACTTGAACACAAGGAGAGGCTGGAGAAGCTGCAGAAGATTAGGATAAGTCTTCTTCGGGTTTCAGTGAAGGCTAATGCACTGATGGAAGAACTGAGAATGGCGAATAGAACTAGATGGACAGAGGCGGACGAGAATAATGCTCGTATCGTGTTGGAGCAGCTCGAAGGACTGCGACACTTCATATTGTCCTTCACTCACCAAGACGAGGGCACTACCCTTTGGTAATATGGGTTGGTTTGTATCGGACACAAAGACCTCAAATTTTCAACTCCATATGAGAGTCTTTGTGGTAATAAAGTAGGGTTGTAATGTGTTTACCGTTTTCCTTGAATCAAACTACATGTGACTCGTGGTATTTGAACGATGTTTGGTTTTATATGACTTGTTAACCCAATCGGCGCCGTCTGGGACACAACTTGGACCGATCAGGCAACAGAAGAGATCTTATTTTTTCACAGTTAAGCCGTTCGGCTCACTATGTTGCCGATCGACTTCATGCATATACACCACTATCCTATCCCAAACATAACTGCATTCCGCAAATGTAATGAAAATGGAAATGCATTCAACACATGCAATTCAAACAAAGTACACTCAACAAATAGTACCATAATCAGGAATAAATAAATACACACAGTCTGTCATAAATGGAAACATACCTACCCTAAACATTAGAAGCAGATCGAAGCGAAGGACATGTTCGTCTGTTGTGACCAACGGTAGCACAATGTCCACATTTCTTGGGACGCTTTGGAGCCGCTTGAGTCGCTCGTTGAACCTCACCTCCTGAAGGAATTCTTCTTTCCTACAGTCTCCCGCGTTTCGCTTCATAGTCTGGAGGAAGAACATCGATAAGAACTTCACGATAAAATTCATCTATATTCCACTTTTCTGCACGGGACACTGGGTACACAGTCCCAGAATATGCTTCAGCCCATTTCTGTAGCGTGTAATAGTTCGAGCACAAGTCATACAGATCTATATTGGCATGCTCACAACACGCTAGGGTATGGGCACAAGGAATTCTGTCTATGTCAAACTCCCGGCAACTGCATTGCCTCATCCCCAAATGAACCAATACGTCATTATGTTCATCCCTCACCTGATACTCGCCGTGTGTGTTCAGTGGTGTTATCTGCATCTGCTTGACTAGCTTGTTGCTTGCATACATGATTTTCTCTACCTTTGGAGTTACAGTATGGGAGTCCGGTATCTTGTTCACCACATCCAGACGTTGCATGAAGCATTCGGTAACCCTTTCCTGGATCCTGTTCAACAACTTTATAACAGGCAGCTTTCTCGCTGCTCTTATTACATTGTTGATAGACTCAACCCCGTTCGTTGTCATTATATTGTACCGCGACCCTACGAAGTGAGATCTCGCCCATTGACAACGTTGTATGGTTGTCTCCTCTAGATATTCCGCCGCCTTCGGGTACATTTCTTTCAGTTGCTCGTACTTGTCATGGAACCTCTCCATTGTGTACGCATCAGCAACTTCTTGAAACAACTTCGATAATCTATTTTTTTTCCTTAACCCCTACCTTCTCTCTCACATTTTGGGTCAGATGCCACCTACAATGCCCATGTTGGGCTTCTGGGTAGACGATCTTCACTGCATTGCTGATACTTACATGTCTATCCGAAAGGATAGCCAAGTCTTCCCCATCCGGGATCTCCGACCTCAACTTTTGGAAGAACCATTTCCATGATTCATTGTTCTCCGAGTCAACTACAGCCCAAGCCACAAGATATTGGTGACCATTAGCATCCTCCCTGCTTGCAATTATCAGTACCCCTTTATACCTTGTCTTCAACCACGTACCATCTACTAACATCACTTTTCTCAAGGCATAGTTAAATCCCTCAATGCATGACCGATATGCTATGAAAACATATTTAAATCTACTCTCCGCATCCACCCTCAAATGAGTTACTACACCTGCATTCATCTTCCGAACCTGCTGCAAATAAACAGGGAGTAGTCCATAACTTGAAGCTGGGTCCCCTACAAGTTTAATCATCGCCAATGTTCTTGCCCCCCAACATTGCCAGTATTTATAAAACCCCATCTTCTGCAAATCCAAATTGTTTTGAATGGCACGTGGTTTGGGAAGATATTCTACTTCACTATTTTCTTTTACCAACCTACACGCAATCTCTTCCGTAGTCAATTTACCTTTTTGGGAGTTCCGTTCACTAACCAAACAAGTATGTAAAGACTCATACGTTCTAATGGAGAACGTTTCACGGGATCCGCGATCTTTTGCTGCACGCACTCTCCACCCACAAGTAGCACCATCACATTTTGCAATGTATAAAGTCTTTGAAGATCTATCACGTTTTATCAGAAAATCACCCTTAATTGAAATGTCTTTCAGATAACTCATCAGTGCTCTCTTATTCGGAAACTCTTTACCAACTACTAAACTTGACCCATCCCTAAAACCGACAGTGCTTTGTTCTGGATCCACCGAATCCGCAGGAAACTCCTCATTTCTATGAACATACTCCACCATTTCACGGTTCTCCTCGATATTGTCCAAGCTTGCCGATGGTGGCGTAGGCGATGATGCTTGTGCTTCCGTATCACGTTCTCTCCGCCGAATAACTGGGTTATCTACATTATTTGGAATACCTGCAACACTACAAATACCAACTTCAAAATAAGCGTCATGCCCCCCATTGTCATGTTCATCATCCTCATATGCCACAGCTTCCGGTACATTGTTCCCCCCCTGTTCAACAGTATCATCTTCCCCACAAACTGTAACTTTCTTGCTCAGCTCTACACGTAACACGGTTCTCGTCTCTATAATTCTGTTCTCAAGTACAAAACCCCGAAGAGTGAAATCATCGTACACTTTCTCTATTGGGATAACTCCTACAAAATTGGGCATAACACCTACAAAACTAAGATTCAGTTCTATCTCCCTTTCATTCACCCCGATTTCGGAATACAGCCGGTCCTTCACTTTCTTCAGCGTTGTATTATCGTCCACAATAAGGCTAACACAACCATTGTTTGTTGTTGATATCCAATCATACTTCCCATCCACTAGCTTATATTCACCACCGTAAGTAGCACGGACTAAAATTTCACCCATTCCTGTAACAATTACAACCCCATAAGGACATATTGTACTAATCGAGTATGATTTAGTATATGCAATTAGCCGTCCCGCTCATAACCCTTCCGATCGGCCCGCCGATCGGTTTGCATATACGCCGTCCAGCTTGTATATATTCACGTGCTTCCGAGGCCGATCGGTCCCTCGTCTTCCCCATCCGACGCCGACCGACCCTACTGGTTCCCCATTTCAGAAAATTCACAAAACCTACGACATACGAATCTATTCCACCCAATTCTACCATTTGTTTATTTCACTACGTTTACACACACATTAAACCATTTGAATTCGTTGTTACACTCCTACATTCGAAGATCTACTCAAACCTAAAACTTAAATTCAATAGCTTCAAATTTAGGATGAAATCAAGCTTACCTTACTTGGAGGATTGCTTCAATGGACTCAATGGGCTTTGGACGGTGGTGGACGGCGACGGAGAACGTGGTGGACGCCGGAATATTTTTTGGATATTCAGGTCGTCTGCCGGCTTTTTTCTGGGTGCGAAAACGGGGGCTGCGATTTAGGTATTTTTTCCAATATTCCAAAAGGGTAATATTGGAAAACATAAAGTGGAGGTCTTTTTACAAAACATATAACAACTGAAGGTCTTTTTGCAATAAATTAGCCTCACAAGACCTTTATAATAATTTGTCCCTTTCAAACCCTAGAATAGGCCATTTGCATTAAATATGCTCTTAGAACATTTAATCTTTACTTCACCAACACTTAAAATTAATTGAAACTGCCCAGTTAGTCTCAGTTTGGCTGTCCCTTTTAGCCCCAAATCGCCTACTACTGTGATGATAAGTGTTGGAATAAAGCTATAATTTTTGTCTAATTATGTTATGTGATATGATTTTAGCTCTTATGGTGCATTGGCCATGTTTCAGGACCTTTGAGAAGCACAAAGCTTTTGAGAGCCATAAGGGTCTTATAAATGTTGTGGAAGGCTTGGCTGAGAAAGCAAAGAACCTCGAAAATGACTTCTCAAGGTATGAAAAGTTGCGAGATTTGCACCTTTTAGTATCTTCCTAATGTTGTAGTATATGTCCACATCGAAAATGTATGGATAAATTAACCACTTGATAAGCGTATTTGCGCCTCCACCCATTGGTTCGAGCCTTTGAGTTGGATTGGGCTTTAACACGGGATATGAGGTTTTTAAAGTTGTTTGCTTTCTCTGTGCAGATTGGAGAGCTTGTCCTTTCTAGACGTAAGATTGGAACATGAGGAGCTGGAGACGAACACAGTCATGAACCGTTTTGCCAAGTTGGGCGGTGAAACCACAAAGATATGTTACTGCATTACCAATGCCAAGGGATTTACCTGAGGGAGCACAGTGTTACTCTATGTAAGTGTTTTATCTCTAAGGACTAGGGCAAGACCATGTAATGTTCCTATGTCCATCACCTAATTAATTTTCGTTCTTAATACTTTTATCTCAGAGGGTCTCCAGCGTGGTCGAAACCATGTGAGCAAGAGGGTGGAATTCAGCGGGGCACCCATGAAAGCGGAAGATCTGATGAAGATCGAATCGTGGCCCTAGCGAAAGCAAGGTACAAACAAGAGGAGGGTCATGTGTTTGTTTGGGATCATGTGTGTAGGATTCTTACGGATCAACTAAAGTGCATCAAATTGTGTTCTGGTGAAGGAGATGACCAAAGGTTGGATGAGGTTGGGTCCTACACAACGATTGAAGGCACGGAGGAAGACGGGGATTTAGAGGAAGGCGAGGATTCGGAGGAAGGCGGGGATTCGGAGGAAGGCGAGGATTCGGAGGAAGACGGGGATTCGGAGGAAGATATTCAGTCCAAGAAACGGGCGAGGTTGGATGGAGCTGGTATGTATAGCTCGTCCCCAGTACCGTCCTCAACAGATAGGGGTTCCGATTCTGAATCAAAATCAGATTGGACCCCGGACCCAGACCAAAGAGCTCCATCCTCATTACTGCAATCATGTTCACAAGGAGCGAACGCGACTAAGAGCATCCACAGTCATCTTGCCGGCTGCCGGCGAGATGGCGCCGGCGAGATGACTTAAAATATTAAAATTTAAATATCTCGCCGGCGAGGAGGCAGCGACGTCTGCAGTGGGCGAGGAGCAGCCGGCGAGAAGGAGGAAAAAACAATAAAAAAATGAAAAAAAATTGCAACATAACCCACAACTTTTTTCTATTTATACATATACCACACATACGATAATTAAAACAAACTCTAACGATAATTATACATATAATTAGCAAGCTAGTACATACTTAAAATAAATCTAATTTTAGGACACGATCACGATCTACATCTCGTGATTGTACTGCAGGAATTTCACCTGTTCTCGAACGATCTCCCACAGACCCATCTTCATGAAATGGTTGCCATGGTCCCTGTAGTGGGCAGCGGCTGCTTGAGAGCGAACGTGAGTCTCGGAAGTTCCCGGCGGGGCGTTATGAACTGCTGCACGGTAGCACAATTCAAACCGGTAGATTCTCCGGGAGAGTTCCTGCCAGTGGTCTCGACACTGTTTCTGGGTTCTCGGCGGGGAATTGGCCGGAGCATTGTGGACAAAATTGGCATACACTTCCGGCCAATACCTATGATTTGGGCCCGGCCGGGCGTCCTGCAGCCAACACAGGACCAACACCATCTCCTCCTCGTTGGTCCACGGATATGAGCCTACGCCGGCCATTGGAGCTTCGAAGAAAGTGAGGAAAAATTGAAGAACAAAAGTATTGGAGATAGAGAGAGATTTGGAGAAGAGACGTGAAGAATGAAGGAGGATAAGGGTGCCATTTATAGGCCAAAACCGCCGGCCACTAGGGGGCATATTGGTCAATTTGTGGTGGTGGTGGCAATAATGACACATACCCCAATAATGGATGCCTCATAATGTAAAAAAAAAAATCTTTTTTGACCAAATTCAAACAAAAGTAGACAAATTACCAAAACATGAAAATTAAAAACCATTCATTAAATAGGCATCTTGAATTACAACAAAAAAAAACAAGTACGGTAAGCTGGAAAAAAAAACAAGTCACTGGGCCATCAGATTGCGCAAAATGTTAAGTTGCGTCATGTGCTTCTGTAGCTGCTCGGGGTCCATGCCCGAAGTGTCGGCTTTTTCAGCTTCGACCCACTGCTGGTATGCCATCAGCTTCAGCTGCGCAACCTTCTCAATGGTCCTGGCTTGGCTTGCTTCTTTGGCCGCTATATGGGCCCTCTCGACACGATCGGCAACCGCTTCCTTAGACGATGATGCTGAGCCCTTACCTCTGAGCCTTGCAGCCTTGGCGGCCTTGCAGCCCATAGGCCTCTTGTACTGGGGTTGACCCTCCGTATTAGCACCGGTCGTTTGCTGACTGTCCTCACAGCCCGACGTGTCTTCACGAGGGCGCTTGCCAGAGTCGGTGGAATCTTCGACATCGAACTCCGTAACCGGTGTCGGTATAACGGGCTCCTCAACAGCAAAGTAATGAGAAGTCCACTTGTGTTCCCCTTTCACAAGGTCCCACCAGTGTTTCCATGTGAATGGATGACCACAGGCCTTTGTGTATTGCTCCTCGGTCAACTGCATGATTTGGGCATCGTTCCGGCCGCTCCTGTAGTCCCTGTTGGTCTTCACAAACAGCCCATTGAAGAACGACACTTTGGGATTTGTCCCCTGTCAGTGGTCTTTGCACTGCTTCGCCGTCCTCACCAGATCATCCGGGCCCCGAGTGGCTTCCATTTCCTCACCGATGGCCCCCCAGTACTTCAAATTATGCTTCTGGTTGCCATGCACTGAGTCGTACGAGTGGTGCATCCAGGCTTTAACTAACCTGCAGTCCTCCTCGGCGGACCATAAGCAACACCTTGCTTTGGCCTTTGTCGGACGGCCGGACGGACGTACTTCGGTGGGCTCGGAAAGGGTTGGAGAGGATTGGACAGTCGGGTTGGGGGAAAAGGCAGGCTCCAAAAACTCTTGGGACAACGTTTCATCGGTCACATTCCTATAGTTGAGAACCCACTCGTTGAGATCGAAAGAAGACATGGCGAAAGTGAGGAATTGGAATTGGACAAAGTATAGTAGAAGAGAGAAATTGGAGTGGGTGTTAAAAATGAATTTTGGGTTGTATTTATAGGGGTGAAAAGTGAAAAAAAGAAGTTAATGCTGCCAGCGACCAGCCACGTGTCGCCAGCTCCTTCATCACCAACGGCCGGCGCGCCACCCGAGGGGATAAGCCAGCACATCGCCAGCGAGATGTGCTGGCGAGGACGTTAACGGCTACCCATCTCGCCAACACCTTCCTCGCCTGCTCCTCGCCAGCTCCCCGCCGTTTCCTCGCCGGCGACTTCTCCTCGCCAGCTGCTCCTCGCCGACCACTGCAGATGCTCTAAAAGGAAATTGCAATTGTGTTCACAAGACGTGAATGTGATTGAAAGGAATGAGAGGAACAAGAAGCAGGAGGAGTTGAACCTTCTAGTGAAACTTGAGAAAGTTAAGGTAGAAAAGCTCAAAGAAGAGAATATTAAGGCTGCTAGATGGGATAAACTGAACGACAGGCTTTGGACCTTGGAGGAGATGGACACATCTAAAATGACTTTGAAACAGTTAGATGTTCATCGGGAACGACTAGTACGACTCAGGACTCACTTGGCTATGTGAGGTTAGTTAGTTTTTGTAATTTCGGCTGTCTTTTTTTGACAAGCCCACAATTTTCCAAATGTGTTGGTTTTTATTTACGAATTGTCATGAAATGTTTAATATAATCCGTTTAGACTCAGCTAATTGTAAAATTTTAAGTTTTAGCTCTGGAGTTAGCCAAGCATATGCTGTGTAATTAGCTCATACTCGGTTGATTCACACATTTCGTCCAAATATCTGTTTCAAATCGTTTAGCTCTTAGGCCGATGTAATCACCGAGCACTCAGCTAAACCGATGCTCTTCGAATTCCAAACTAGGCATAACCTACTGTACATGTTCTGATCAAGTAATATGTTTATCTTATATGTCATTATAGAATTCAATCAAGTTTATACAGTCTGTAGAGTGCAACAACTCAATTTATGTGTCATCGATATGAAACATTTAAGAGTTTAGTTTATTCGCTTTAGTGTACCGAGAATAATATCTTCCACTTCTAAAAACAAATGCTTAGGTATTCCGACATTTGTCACCTTTTATAGTATCTAGTGAGTAAGAAGACTCGTGTTATAGTTTTTGTCAAGTATTTGCTTATACTGACTTTTGTACATAGTAAGAACACTATGTCATAACACAATGGCACATGTTGGGTCCATAAGTAGTCGTTTGTTTCTTCGGGTTAAATTAAAGGGGTATTGTAAAAAACGACCCCTCGGATATTCAATTTTTACAATTTGTATCCCTAGATTGAAAGCCCTTTAGAGCATCCACAACCATCTCGCCGGCAGCCGGCGAGATGACGCTGGTGAGATGGACTAAAATATTGTTTTTTCCTCTCCCAGCCAGCTCACCGCCAGCAAGCTCTACAGTGACGATTTCGTTGCCGACGGGGAGCCGCCGGTGAGATGGGAAAAAACATATTTAAAACAAAAAAAAATATAATCAAACCCCACAATTTTATTATAATTATATATACGATACTTAAAAACATAATTAGCACACACACGATACTTAAAAACATAAACGGTATATAATTTTATTAGACGTTCATGATTTACATCTCGTGAACGTACTGGAGGAACTTGGATTGGTCTCGAACGACCTCCCATAGATAGCACTTCGTGAAATGTTGGCCATGGCGCCTGTGGTACTCAACGGCTGCTGCAGAGCGATGGTAATTCTCGGTATTTCCCGGCGGGGATGCCTGAACTGCTAAACGGTAGCAAAGTTCATAACGATAGATTTTCTTGGCGAGATCTTGCCAGTGGTCTCTACACTGCTTTTAGGTTCTCGGCGGGGAACCGACCGGAGCACTGTGGACAAAATTGGCGAAGACTATCGGCCAGTACCTATTATTTGGGCTCGGCCGGGCGTCGTGTAGCCAACATATGACCAGCACCATCTCTTCCTCGGCACTCCACGGGTGTGATGGTACGGCGGCCATTGATGCTTCGAATAAGAGGAGAAAATTAGAACGGAAGAAGGTTGGGAGTAAGAGAGAGAATTGGGAGAAGAGGTATAAAAATGAAGAAGGAGGGAGTTCAATTTATAGGCCAAGTCACCGGCCATTTAGGGGCATTTTGGTCTTTTTGGTGGTGATGGCAATAGTGGCACACATCCCAAGAAACCTATGCACTAAATGTAAAAAAAAAACTACTAATTGTTTGACATTATTGAAAAAACAACAATGGATTAACGAAACAAAAAAAAGTACTACTTTTTTCAACTTAATTAAAAACAACAATTCATTAACGAAACTGGAAATACAAGTTAAAAAAAACACAAGTACGTAAAATAAAGAGCGGCGTCACTGGTTCATCAGATTGCGTAAAATCGCAAGTTGCGCATTGTGGGCCTCGAGCTGGGGGGAGTCATGGCCGAAGTGTCTCTTGCTTCCGCGAGCATCCACTGATTGAATGCCTTCAGCTTCAGCTGCGCGGCGGTCTCAATGGTCCTAGCAGTGCTTGCTTCTTTGGCCGCTACATGGGCCAGCTGGACACGCTCGGCAATCGCAACCTTAGAGGGGGCAGAGTTTTTACCTCTAAGCCTCGCAGCCTTGGCAGCCTTCTGGCCCATAGGCCTCTGGTACGGCGGTTGGAGCTCTGTATCAGCACCCGTCGTCTACTGACTGCCCTCAAACGTCGCGTCTTCACGAGTGCACTTCCCCGAGTCGCTAGACTCCTCGACATCGAATTGAGTACGCGGTGTCCCTTCATCGGGCTCCTCAACAGAAAAATACTATGAATTCCACTTGTTTTCGCCTTTCACAAGATTCCACCAATGTTTCCATATGAATGCATGTCCATGCGCCTGCTGATATTTTTCCTCGGTCAAAGTCATGATTTCATCATCCGAACGGCCGCTCCGGTGGTTCCTGCAGTTCTTCACAAACAGCCCTTGGAAGCTCGTCACTTTGCTATTTGTCTGCTTCCAGTGGTCTTTGCACTGCTTATCCGACCTCAACGGATCATCCCGACCCCGAGTAGCAGCAAGTTCATCAGCGATGGCCCACAGTACTTCAGATTATGCTTCTGGTTGCCGTGAATTGAGTCGTACGACTGGTGCATCCAAGCTCGAACTAACCGCTCGTCCTCGTCGGTGCTCCACAAGACACGCTTTGCTTTGCCATTTGATGGACCCACGTCGGCGGGATCGGTAAGAGTTGGAGAGGAATTGTGTCACGCCCCAAATCCGGTTTTGGCCGAACTCGAGACGCGACCTAAAACAAACGAGGTGAAAGTAATAAAACTGTAATAAATTCTTTTACAACTGAAAACGAGTCCAAAGTATTTCTCAATAATCCAAAAACAGAGGTTAGAACTTAATAAGTAACATAAGGTAAATAAAGTTCGACAATGAGGACCAACACATCTCTAATACAGCTCTCAGGACATCCGGAAGCTCCGGAGCCTTGAATTTCCCAGATCCCAAGCACACCTGTACACACAATAAGTAAATCAATAGGGATGAGCTTACGCTCAGTAGGGAAAAATCGTAAATAACTTTAGTCTCCGAGTTTAATATTAAATCTACTTTAAATCGATGTCACGAAAGTATTTAAAACCTTTAGACCAAAAAGTATAATAAACGAATAAGAAGCAACGGTAACAATAACGCATTCTCGAGGATAACGATGAGCTCTCAGAGAATAAACAGATAACATTATACTAACATAGAAAAACAACACAACGGGAACGAGTAAATTCTATAAATCAATGAAATGTTATAGAATCCAGATAAGGAAAATAGTATCGCTTTTTCCCAAGATAATAGTAACTTAAAAGAAGTTCATAATAAATACTTTAACGGATCAATAAGAGTAAAATGAGAGTAACCAATATCTTGCCAACCACTTGATTTCTCAAGCCTCCGATCCATGGATAGATTCTGGGATCACCTCGGTTCCCATATTCCGATCCACCAGAGTATCCATATCATATTAGATTTTCCCTCGATCCAGAGGAAGCACATGCGTCGAGGCACCGGAAACAATCCCAATTGGGCGCTTATCATCGGGATTCCCAGAAATGCCTCCAAAGGACCATATGTCATAGGGGACCAAGTAGTGCATCCACTGGGATGCAGTTCCTTGGGGTGAAAACATAAGTAATCCTTTCCCCGCAGGGTAAACTGTCCAATTGCCCGCAGGCCCAATAACCAATGCCCCGCAGGGTCCAATAACCAAATGCCCGCAGGCCCAATAATCAATGCCCCGCAGGGTCCAATAACCAAATGAATATCCCGCAGGATCTGCCAATACTCAACTCTCATAATATCCAGTAACCAATGAATATCCCGCAGGATCTGCCAATACTCAATTCTTATAATATCCAGTAACCAAAGAATATCCCGCAGGATCTGCCAATACTCAATTCTTATAATGTCCAGTAACCAATACCCTCAGGCTCTAAACTCAGTTATTAACTCACTGTATCTGTCCAACTCCAACCACCTCATCGGCACCGGATTACCCCCCCCCCCCCCCCGGTGTAGTACCAAACCAAGCGAACGAACAGACAAACCAATAAACGAACACACATTCAAGAATAAGAATAAAGGAACAAGCATTTCATTCATCTGTCAAGCAACACACATCGGAACACACTTTCATCACAACCAAGGCAACCCACACCATTTCATACCTACCGTGTACTTACCTGCCACCAACCATCGGTACATCGATCACCTGATTGTACCCCTTTGGCACAATCAGTCATACTCGATCATCCGTTCAACCAACAGTTATAGCAACATAAATACTCAATCAACAAGTATACAATCAATCACACAATATCAAGTGAATGAACAAATAGTCATTCGATAAGGAAAGCCAATCTAGTTTCATTAGACTCTTAAGTTAACTCAACAACTATCAATCAAGCATGTGAACCTAGCACGCAACTAATCCGAGAGCTCTTCACAGCCTCTCTACCAGTAAATCAAGTTCCCAAGTATTGAAAGCACACTTCACTAATTGTCATTGCCCTAAACATGCATACTAAACTCATCCAATATTAGTAATTGAAATACGATTATTCTAGTTATTCGCATCCTATAGGCAATTCTAGGACCTTTCCGATTTTATTATCCTAATCATGCATACTAAGCGTTAATTAAGAAATTAAGACTTTCCCTACCTTGCGGTCTTCCTCTTAATAAAAATCTGAAGAAACGCTCGAGTGGTCACCACTCCGTTCTTCACACGGGTTCCGGCGTGATCTTCGTTCTTCTAGCTCGGTCCAAGCCCTTGATCTCGGGCGAAGTCCCGTCTAGGCTTGACACATAAAATGTCCAATCAATACCAATAAAAGTCCAAGGGTCCACTGATATATCCAAAAAAAGTCCTTTGAATTCTCACATTTAATTAATTAAATCCACTAATTAAGTCTGTTTTTAAAATATTTTCTGTCAAACCGGGTTGACCCGGATCCGTATCCGGACCCGGTCCAGATCCGGCCTGACCCGGACCTTGAGCCTGGCCCGTCTCTGGTTCTGCCCGGCCCAAAGGCATGCTCACAGGCCCAATGGCCCGCGTCCGACCATTAGGTCCACTCCCAGGTCCTGGCTCGAGCTGCGGGACGCCGGTGACGACGTTAGGGTTCCGGTTGCTCTCCGTTGACGGCGGCGGCGCCGGGGAGGTCCACGGCGGTCTTCGACGGCGGTGGACGTGCCTGGAGCTCGGGGACTCGAGGGAAAGAGTGGTGGAGGAAAAACCCGAGCTTCCCGGCCAGGTCTGACGGCCAAAAGGTCTCGCTGGAGCTGATACACCAGATCTGGAGCGCGGAGCTCCGGCGACGTTCTCCGGTCGCTCCTGACCCCAAACCCAGCGCCAAACTTGGGGGATTTCCGGCGGAAAGGAACGGGGAAAAGGATCTGGCGAGGAATCGACCCCACCGTTGTTGCCCGTGCTCGAGTTTAGGATGGCGAGGTTGTACGGCGGCGAGAGTCTTGAACGGAATCGAGGGTGAAGGAGGACGGGGGTTTCAGGCGGTGGATTTTGCCGCGGATGGACGCAGATGAAGGAGAGGGAAGAGTGGGAGCTGGGGAAGAAGCTGGAGGTGAAGGATGATGTCGGAGAAGAGGGAGGAGCTCGGACGGGAGCTCTGGCTCGAGAACTCGAGAGAGAAGACCGAGCTCTCGCCTCGGTTTGCGTGCTCCAGAAATGGGCAACGAAATGGCGCGATGAAGGGTAGAGGTAGGGGAACTTAGGGTTGGGCTCTCTCTCTCTGGGCCTGGGCGCGTGCGACTTGGGCCTGGCCCAACGCGATGAACTGAGCCCAGAACCATCCCAGTGCCAGTTCAGCCCACTCCGCCCCTTTCCTTCTTTTTTTTTTTCTTCTTTCTTCTCTTTTTTTTTTGAATTTTCTTCTCAAAATTTACTCGTTGCAAAAACTCTCCCCGACGTTTTCTATTTCAATTTAATACCCTTCTTGAAAGAGCGGGGTTTTACAAATTGACCGTCGGGTCGGGGGAAAGGTTCGGTGAAAAGAACTCTTGCGACATCGCGTCGTCCGTCATCGCCCTATAAATGTTTCCCCATTCGTTGAGATCGAAAGACATTCTAACGGAAATTTGATGCTTAGAGGGAGAAAAGAGAGAATAGATGATGAATGTAGGTGAAAAATGAATTGTGAAGGGTCTTATTTATAGGGGGAAAGTAAAAAAATTTAATGTGGGTGCCAGTGACCAGACACGTGTCGCCAGCGAGGGACTCGCCAACGGCCGGCGCGGCGGCCGAGACTGGCTCAGTCAACCTTGCCAGCGAGGACTGCCAGCGGTGAGCATAACGTCTCTCTTCCTCGCCAGCGAGCCCCCCGCCAGCTCCCAGCCTGCTCCTCGCCGGCGTTTTCTCCTCCCCAGCGCCTTACCGCCCATGGTTGTGGATGTTCTTAACACTTCATACTCATATATATATAAATAAATTTGTATTATCGATGAAAAGTTATATTTTCTATCCAAACTCTAAAATATATCAGTGTCCTGAATATGTCACCCTAATTTATAAATGCCATTTTACCCTTCTTTCAAATAATATATGTTTGTAAAAAATGTCCTTCTACTATATCATATGTTTGTAAAAAAATATCCCTCGAGTATGATATTTTTCTAAAAATGAAAAATTGTAAATGAGGATAAATAATTAACATGATATATATAAATCAACTTGTTTCGTAGGATGGAGCCGCCCCTCTTTGCACTTAGGGTTTTTTTCGAACCTTAGGTTTTTTTTCTAGTTTTCTGCTCGGAATCCTATCATTGATCGTCGGCTTTTGTTTGATCCATTCCCCAATCAGATACATGATACTATCGTCATATCTCTGTCTTCTAGTTTGTTTTCTGCACTGATGTTTTGAAGTTTCAATGGCCATGTTCATGGTGTGGAACTACCGAGACGTTGGATCAAACACAAACCGGCAGCAACTACAGACTTATCAACCGAACACGTACACGAACCGATTGAAGAAGGTCTTGGAGCAACCCTATCGGTGAGTTTAGGATCCGGGAGGTGGGACGATAAGACAAGACCTGGGGCGGGCGGTGCTGAGACGTCTCAGGAAAGCTATGGGAGCAACGCATATTTACTTCTTTTAATATTTTCAGTCTTATTGTCTTTCTGTTCTTAGTTTAAGTACTCGGGTTGAACTTTTTTTCTTCTTGTTTTGTTCCTTTGAAATGCTGACGCGCATCCTCACCCGTTGGCCCCATCCCTCCTCATCCAAGGGGCCTTCACTGCTCTCTCGGTTACAGAAATCTCTTCCGGGGGTTGCCGTCTACTTCTCATGACCTTGCTCTGGGTTTCCTGTGGGCGGCGCTTGAGGGTCATCCCGGACTGGACCATCCTGGTCTAGTCCGATCGAGACATCCACGGAGGTGCCAAGAATGAAGAGGGGCTCGGCTGGCGAGCCTCGAGAAGATCAAGCAAGGGTTGTTCCCAGCCCTCGCCAGTCCCCATGAGTCGACCGACAGGCCTCAGGGACAAGTGGAAGGAACCCCTGAGGATAACCTGTTTGTCCTTCACCACTGACGATCACATGTTCGGTTCTACAACAGAAGAAGAGCGTCGTCCTCGGGCGACCCAGCGGTATTCATGCCCTACCTTGAGCGGTGTTCGTCAGTTTTTCTTATGTTTTGTTTGGTTTTTAGTTCTTAAGTTTATTCTACCTTCTGTCTTAGTTAGCCTTAATGACACCTCGTTAATGAACGTCCTAGACGTTTACGTAGTTACAGAGTTATTGTGTTTGTCCCGTCAGGGCTCTCAAGCATGTACTAGCTCTTTTTAAAGGAATACAAGTTGCACTTTACTAAAAAAAAAAAAGTGGCCATAAACTTCCTTGTTTTTTCTCCGGCCGACCGTCGTCGGCCTTACCCTACCGAATCTCGTCTCTTTCTCTGGTCAACCCGGACCACTCGGGATCGTCGTGTATGCACAAGTTTTGTTGTTTCCGACGCCTTTTCTTAGAATCACAAAGCTCTTTGCAGGTTGGCGTGATCGAGATCGCTTTCTTCATCATCTCGTTTTGGTCACCGATGGTCCGTTCGTGGAGAACCGACGACGTTCGACCTTGATTTCCGCCAGCATTTTCTCGGTGTTTCCTTCGGGCTTGGGTCCAACCCGTCGACCCCGGTTGCGTTCCAGGCTTCAGGTTCGGAAACTGGGCATGGGCATACACTAAATACCCTGGGCCCATCAAGTTTTTGGGTCATAAACCTGACCAAACCCTTGGCGCACAAAACACCTAAACTACACATGATATATATATAGAGAGAGTTCCTGTCGGCTATTGGTATTGTCATTAGATAATAAAATAAGCCTCAGGGTCGATTAACAGAACCGTACCCACCCGTCAGAGATGGTAAGAGCAGGCGGTGAGGCGTCCTCCCGTGGCGGCGTGAAGGCGGTGAAGTGCAAACTGGGCATAGGCATGGCTAAGTCCTTCATGGCAAGATGTTGTAACCGGCCGAACCCGAAATCCCGACGGATCAGAAGAAGGAAGAATCGTTCATCTATTACTGCTACTACTAATACTACACACAGTGCTCCTGAGACTAACTTAACCGCTGAAATAGACGACGACCCCCTCTCTCGCGAGATTGGCTTTACTGTTGATATCGCCGACCTCCTCTTCACCCCGGAAAGGGACTTCCTTGTCAAAAACAACGGCCAAAAGGTCTGATTTCTTTTAGGGAAAACCATGGGTACTAATCTCCCTTGAGGTTTGTTTTGGCGTTCCTAACTGGGTTTGACTTTTACTTGCACTTTCCAATTACGTTTGACCTTTCTTTTGCGAAAACTAACAATTTTCGTCTATTTTAACGGATTCCGTTAGGTTTTTGACACGTGTTGGTCAAGTGCACAATAACATTTTTTTAACGGAATCGTCAAAATAGACGGAAAATGTTAGTTTGCGCAAAAAATGGAATGGTAAGTGCAAGGAAAGGTCAAGCGTAGTTAAGATCGCCAAAACAAACCTCAGGGGGTTACACCTTTCTTTTACATTGTCTTGTTGATAATATACACTAATTAACAGCATGATTTCCTAAATTAATTAGTGATATATATGAGCAGGTTATGGTTGGCGATCTAAAGAGCAAGGCTATTGTTCTATTTATCGTCCCATTATATGAGGGACACCTGACACCACAGGATAATCTGGATGTGATTCAAGCTTACAATGAGCTTCTGCCTTTAGGCGGGGTAGAGTTTGTCTTCGTTCCTGTTTACATTGATCATATCACCAACTATTACCAGGAAAGTTGGATTCGTGATTATTTCCCCGATGCTATGAGTGCTGAGAGTGTTTTCAATACCTTATTTTCCATCCTGCCTTTCCCTGCTGTCCCTTTCTCCAACGTTGAGTCCTGCGGAGGCCGCGTTGTTAAGGCCTTTTCTGTCGATAATCCTAACAAAACTTGGTGTTCTCTGCCGTATTGGGTGGTCATTGATCATACCAGCACTGTTGTGATCCAGCGGTGGATGTGTCCGTATCTTTTTAAGCTCTACGGCGGGGCTGAACTTCACCCTCTGTCTTCTCTGAGTATAGACGCTTTAGAGGCTGAGCGTTGTTCAGGCCCCGATGAAACTGGTAATCGTTGCGAGGCCAGGAAGCGGCTTATTAACAAGTGGGATCAACTCTTGGCGTCCCCTCCTCGTGATTTTCTACTCTCGAGCAACGGTGACCAGGTACATAACATAACACATTTAGGCTGATGTTTTAAAACAGGTCACTTATATCAGGTCGAACTTATTAATTCAACATACATCTTGTTAATTATGCGTTGTTGCAGGTACCCATCTCCTCTCTTAGAGGCAAGGTCATAGGCCTGTATTTCTGTGACAATGTATCACATCCTCCTCGCATGACGATTGTTAAGGAGCTCTATCAGCTAGCAAAATCACGTGGTTATGATTTCGAGATTGTGCAGATAAACTTCCACTACCATTTTTTCAACAGTAATGTTTCTGGTACCCAAGATATGTCAGTAGAGCTGTGTAAAGAGGATATCGGCTGGTTAAAGCTGCCTTTCAAGGATCCGAGTTGTAAGAAATTACAACGCATCTTTAGATGCGACACGGACATCGAAGATTATTGGAGAGGAGATTGCCTTGTCATTGTTGATCCGCGTCAGGCTGAGGTCCTTCATGAATTTTCTGGTTTAGAAATTTTTTGTACTTATGGGATCGAAGGCTACCCTTTTACACGGCAATCTCTCTACGAGATTGAGTTTGGGAGACAGAAAAAAGAGGTGAAACTGCATTCGCTCTTTCCTCCCGAAAAATGTCATGACTTTATCCGGTCTGCAGGTGAGGGGTTTGCTGATTCCCAATTGGCAGGGAAGAGGGTTCTTGTTTTGTTTGGTAAACGATGTAGCCGCGAGTCCAATGCATTTCTGTCCATGTTGAAATCCAAGTATCTTCAACAGCTATCCAACGAAGAAGAAGAGGATGACGATGAGTTTGAGGTAGTGTTCGTGTCGACTGACAATGATGAATCTCGCTTTAGCGAGTGCATCAAAGACATGCCATGGTTGATGCATCCTTATTCTGAGCACTTGGGACAACGGTGGCGCTTTAAGATTTTCAGAGAATGTGGGGAAGTTGCTGCTGCAGCCTTTGGCATCGATGGTGAGCTCATCGCCAAGCGTTGTTCCTTCGATTATTGGTGCAACGAGGGTGAGGCTCCATTCCCTTTCTTCCTTTCACCCGATTTGGAAACAGTGATCCGCCATGAAGTGGACTTAGCCTGTCAGTTGGATTTGTATCACCTTGATGTTGATGAGGATGATGAATCATAATTAAGCTGTTTTTATCTTTTCTTCTTAGTATTGCCAAGTTGTCACTGCTGTTTATCAAATTTATTTATTAGCTTATTCAGCTTTTGTTTCTATCATTTGACAATTACCTGCCTCCACCATATATCTTGTCTATGAAAAATTATGCTTGTAACCCGTTTATATCATGCGGAAATTACATGTAAATTCTCAACATATATTAGGAATGTGATTGTTTTTTTTGTTTGAGAGGAAACAAAATCATCTTTAAACAAAGTTTTTGTTTGAAAGAGAGGTGTTGATGATACTACTTGAAGTGCCTCATAATATGGAAAAGTGTATTTGGTATTTGAAATCAAGACTACACCAGAACAGGTATAGAACGGGACTGATGTGCTAACCAGTGAGCAGCCCCGCTCGCAGTTCTAGAAATAAACTCGAGTTTAACATCCTCGAGTGACATAGTAAGAGACCTACATTCTTCAACTATGCGGCACACCGGTGAGAATAGAGGGTAGCCCCCAAGACCATCCTTACCACAAATTGGGCGTTGCTCCGGATAATAATTCTCGACCACCTTGAATCTCGCACCCAGAGGAGCGCCTGGTATATAGCAATAGCTTCTGTCATTTAGGGTACTGGTGGTGCAGGCCCAATCTCGTTCCTACCTTCCACTACCATTGCAAAGCAAGCAACAAAGAAATAGAAATACCCACAAAGAACGAGAATATTCTTCTTGGAATGATAAACAACGTTCTTACACTCTTCCCAACGATTACAACATTACAACTCTATGGAACTTGTTAGAGATAGCATTAGAGTTTGAATATTCACTTTGTCAGAGAGAAAGTGGCCGAGTGACACGTTCGAGTTCTTCACGTCCCCTCCCATTCGCAGATAGCAGATGTTTTCACCAAAGGCTTACTGAGGATCCTATTTCTTGATTTTCGGTCCAGCCTGAACGTCTGTGAACCTCCCGTTCAGACTGCAGGAGCGTGTTAGAGATAGCATTAGAGTTTGAATATTTGGAATACAAGACCCTATACAATATTTATCTAAGAGTTTGATTTTATTTAAACTCTAATACTATCTCTAACACTATGCAACATTCTAACTATTTCTGTAGTCGTCGCATCACTACACTTTTGAGCAAATGCAATCTCTAGTCTTGTTGAGGCTAAAATGTTAAGGCTAAAAAGAGAAAATTTGTTTATCTACCCTTTGTTTAGCTGGGCTAATACAATTGTAACTGCAGAGTATTAGCCTGTAATGGGGTAAAAGTAAGGCTAGAATAACAATAACTAACAAACCTAACTTTTGAATATCGAAATATAAGAAGAGAAATACTATCATTGTTATAAAACTGAATGCGAGATTACACGATTTATAATTAAACATGAAGATCGTCACAATATTGGAGCCACTTGGTATGGTCTTTGACGGAGCGTGTGTTGGATGGGGAACAGAAGGAATGGGCTGGGTTTGGTTTAAGTCAAACAACTCAAGCCCAATTGTCTGCAGGTCCATCAATTATTGTTGTTGGGTCAGACCCGGTTCATACACAACCCGGTTTAGGTAGTATGGGTTTAGAGGAGAGTGTTTCATCTGGGGAACAATCCGGTCCTTGGAAGGATGCCCTCCTTAAGACCCCAAAACGCTTAAGTCGGGCTCCCACATATCTTTCGGAGTATAAAGTATTTGGTGTGAAGCTTCCACCCAATGATAATGTGTCCCAGAAAGCTTTACACTTGATCGATGGATGGGCAGAGGAAGCCCTTTCGGCTAGGGCCCGTAAGGGACGGTCTAAGTCCAGCTTGGTACCTCGTACTCATAATACTAGGACGAAGAACCATGCCCTCACTCAGAAGGCTTCCAGCGTTCCAACATCAGACAGCGAGTGGTATGAGGAAGATTAGTTTTCTAGTTGTTTGGGAGGTACGACTGGGAAGTTGTTCTTGACTGGTTTATTCTGGTCGTTTTTTGTTAAGGGTTTGTGCCCTGTTTCTCCTATGGAGATTTTGTAATCGTGGTTGCTTTTCTTGGCTTCTCCTCCTTAGAGAATGTCCATCGAATAAAATTTTAGCGCTTATCAAAAATAAAAAGTTCCACCAGTCAAACTTTCTTTTTGCGTTGCCGGAACCATGTAATCCTGCACACAAAAAAAGGATAGAAATCCATAACGACCAAAAATAAAATAGGAGAAAAGGTACATAGAGTTAGAGGAGAAATGGTGCAATTTGAAGAATGGACGTAGAGTTTAAATAGGAAAACTTGGGTATGGGTCGAATTTAAACGTTGCCACGTGGCCAACCGTCGGTGCAAATTTTAAACAGTCAACGGTTAAATAGTCTCTGTTAGAAAACATGGAGCCACCATTGTGGACTTTACACCACAACACCATAACGCTATACCTCCCTACACAGTACCTCACAATCTAGCTCACAACCTCTCCGTCTTCTTTGACATTTAGGTTAATCCTTGTGTATATATATTGCTCCAACGTAAGTTGAATAATCAGATCAATACATACAATTTCATTGTACGTTTACAATCTCCAATGATCGACTGAAAGTTACGATGTTATTGTTAGCTTGTGGAAAACTCCCTGTCCATGGCATTTTTGTCGGCACTGACAAAACGCCAACGCTTGCACTTGCTATTAGATATCGGGTCGGGGAATGAAAACCACAACCATTCCCATCCCCGGTTTTTATATTTTGAAAGGCCCGTCCCCGGGTTAAGTGACCTATCAAGATTTTGTGTCCGGTTATTGACTCTCTATAAACCGGACGAAACTTTGGTGAACCAACGCTATTTAGGCAATAGATACCTAAATTCTATATGAGAGTATCTCTTCACGTGTCGGGTTGTTTCTAGACAACCAAACCTTCGCATAATCGCATGTATATATATACGTTCGTCTAGCTTCACCGGCACAGCACAAACACAGTTTTTGAAGAGATGGTAAGCTCAAGCGGTGAGGCCGCCACGTCCCGTGGCGGCGTGAAGGCGGCGAAGTGCAAACTGGGCTTGGGCATGGACTTACATGGCAAGGTATTGTAACCGGCCGAATCTGAAACCCCGACGGATCAAATCTAGGAAGAATTGCTCCTCCACTACTACTATTACTACTGCTACTACTACTGTTACTACTACAGCTGAAATCGCCGACGATCCTTTCTCTCATGAGGTTGGCTTTACTGTTGATATCGCCGCCCTCCTCTTCACTCCGGAAAGGGACTTCCTTATCAAAAACAACGGCCAAAAGGTCTGGTTTCTTTTACATTGTCTTATTGATAATATGTACTAATTAATAGCATAATTTCCTAGATTAATTAATGATATATATGAACAGGTTATGGTTGATGATCTCAAGGGCAAGGCTATTGTTCTGTTTATCGTGCCATTATATGAGGCATTCCTGAGGCCTAAGGATAATCTGGATGTGATTCAGGCTTACAATGAGCTTTTGCCTTTAGGCGGGGTCGAGTTTGTCTTTGTGCCTGTTTTCATTGATCGTTTCACCGATCGGTATTATAAGAATATTAGGAATGATGATTATTTCCCCAATTATTATCGGAATTTTCCTACTGGCGAGGCTGTTTATAATCACTTATTTCCCACTCTGCCTTTCCCTGCTGTCCCCTTCTCGGACACTGAGTCTTGCGGAGACCGCGTAGTTAAGACCTTCCTTGTTGATAATTCCGGCATAGACTACTATGCTCTGCCGTTTTGGGTGGTCATTGATCATAACAGTACAGTTCTGACCAAGCGATGCCTATCTCCTGATCTTTTCAAACTCTACGACGAGTCTGAACTTCACCCTCTGTCTTCTCAGAGCATAGGCGCCTTAACGGCTGAACATTATTCAGATGGACGTAGGAAGATGTTTATTAACAAGTGGGATCAACTCTTGGCATCCCCTACTCGTGATTATCTACTCTCAAGCAATGGTGACCAGGTACATAACATGCATTGGTCTGATGTTTTAAAATAGTCACTTATATCAGGCCGAACTTGCTGATTCAACATATATTTTGTTAATTTCATGTTGCAGGTTCCCATCTCCTCTCTTAAGGGCAAGGTCATAGGCTTGTATTTCTGTGACAATGTACTGTTAGCATATTAAAATAATATGTGTTAGTGGAGGTCAATCATGTATGAGACGTCATCATGATGTAAGGTAGACCTTCACACTTCTCCATATAGTTAGCTTTTAGAAGCTATTGCCATGCATTGGTGGTCCTATATTTCCATCAGATTTGCATATCTCATGCTATTATTTTGAGCTCTATGATGGATAGAGCTAGTGCACTATATAAGGATGGGTTTGGTCCCTAAGCCCACACAACTTAATACTCTACACTCTCCATAAGTTCATAGTAAGCATTTCGAAATTGGATGAGCTACACCATCATAAAGAGAGTTGTGCAAGGGCTTAGAAGCACCAACACCCAAGGTATATCTACCTTCATGGCTATGGCGGGAGGTTAGTCGATTTACACGTTTCCGCACTTGTCGATTTATTTTTGCTTTATTCGGTTATTGAAAGCATGCTAGATCGCATATTTAGACTTTCATTTGGTATCAGAGCATCGTTAAACCTTTGTCTAGCCTTTTTATGGTGTGTTTTAAGCTTTGGCCGAATTTGCATGTGCTGCCCCGTTTTTATTGGTTGCATGTTTATTTATTTTGATGCTATAAACTTGTTAAGCATAAAATTCTGGAAATTTTGGCTTTTGAACCAACTAAAACGGAGTTGTATAGCAAAAGTTATGGCTAAAATAGTGAAAATCCGTAGCTTAAAATAGTTTCAGCAAATAAGAGTTGCTAGAGGTTGAAGATGATCGAAACTACGTCGTTTTGGTCATCTCTTTAAAGCAACAAAAGGGGATTTAAAATCTGTTGGTTGTGGAATTCGAACCTGTGTTATTTACTCATTGGTTGCATGCTACAACCACTGAGCTAAATGCCTTTTTGTTAACCTTGTGCTTTAATTTGTTCATATGCATGTCTGTTCTGTTTGCATGATTATGAACCTTTAGTTGTTGGAATTTAATCTATGTTGGTAGATTAAATATTTGTTCATGCAATTATTTTGATGCATGTTAATGGTGTAATATTTACACATGATGTATCTTAAATGTCTTAGTGATCCATATAAATTTTATTAATTAGGGCTTAGCCACAGCAACCCTAGTTAAGTAAAATATGAGGATTTTGGATCACGTTTAGTAAATAAGACATTTATTAAGATTAATTATTTTGTGCACAATATGTTAGTGATCCATGAAATTTAATTAATTAGGGCTTAGCCACAGCAACCCTAGTTAAGAGAAATTATAAGGATTTTTGGATCACATTTAGTAAAACATATTTATTGAGGCTTAGCCACAGCAACCTCATTTTTGGTGCACAAATTAGAAATGTCTAGTGGATTAGTAGAGCTTCAATGAATTGAGGCTTAGCCACAGCAACCTCAAGTTCATGAAGTCATACATATAGTTAAAATCCATATTTAGTTAAGGACATTTCGATTGTAATTGATTGTTTGATCAATTAGGATAAAATGTCACATTGCTTTTCCTAAGTCGCCCACAGGTATTAGGAACTACGGGATGATTTGATAGTTTTATCGATAAAGAACAACATAAATCTATTTGAATTAAAATTTAGCCCACAGGCAATTTTATGTCATTGATTTATGTTTGATATGTTTGGCATTGGCGAAACATATATTTAGTTGGTGTAGTCTCTATTTTGATAAACAAGTATGATTGTTATGCAGCGTCTCAACCTATTACTGTCTCTGATAATAATGTTCCTGAATTAACGGGTGAAAACTATAAAGTTTGGAGGGAAATTGTCCTTTTCCATTTGGGATTCAAGGACATTGATTATGTCATTAGGATGGATGAACCACCTTCAGTTCAGAGTACCAGTACTTCAGCTGAGATTTCACTTTATGAACGATGGGAGCGATCTAATCGCCTTTGTGTAATGTTCATAAAGTCGAAGATCTCTACTGGTATTCGTGGTTCAATCGAGCATCATCAAAATGTCCGAGAATCGTTGAAGTCCATTGATGAACAATTTGAGACTTCGGATAAGGCCCTTGCTGGTACCCTCATTAAGAAACTTTCATCCATGAAGTTTACCAGCACTCGCGGTGTACGTGATTACATCATGAGGATGCGAGACATTGCGGCTCAACTAAAGGCACTTAAAGTGGAAATGCCAGATGATTTTCTTGTGCATCACATTTTGAATTCTCTACCGCAAGCATATGCACCCTTTAAGATCTCCTATAACACACATAAGGATAAATGGTCCATGAATGAGTTAATGACCATGTGTGTTCAAGAGGAGGGGAGACTGCTGGCGGATCAGGCAGAGAGTTCACAAAATGTGAATTTGGTTATGCACAAAAGGAAAAATCAAGCCAAGGGAAAGGGGAAAGGTAAAATACCACCCCGGACGAACATACAGTGGGAACCCACGTGTCACTTCTGTAAAAAGAGTGGACATATTAAGAGGGATTGTCCTAAGTTTGTCAAGTGGCTTGAAAAGAAAGGTACTTTCATTGGCTTTCCTATTTCGTTAGTGTGCTTTGAATCTAATATGGTTGAAATATGTCATGACACATGGTGGATTGATTTTGGTTGTACAATCCATGTTACGAATGTGTTGCAGGACTTGCAAAACCCGAGGAAGCCATTAGGAAGTGAGCAACTTATCTATTCGGGAAACAAGATAAGCTCACATGTGGAGGCTATTGGGGATTGCATTTTGGTTTTGAGTAGTGGTCATGTTTTGAACTTGGAAAAGACCTTTTTTGTTCCTAAGTTTTCTAAGAAACTTATTTCAGTATCAAGACTTGTACCTTTTGGATATTCCTTTCATATTTCAGATGAACCCCTTCAGTTATTTTATAAATCTGAACTTGTTGGGAATGGTACAATGTCTAATGGTCTTTTTCGTATTGATTTGCAAAACAATGACTGTTATAATGCAACACATGTCAATGCTGGTATAAAGCGTTGTGTCAAGAATGAGGACTCTTCTATGTTGTGGCACCGGAGATTGGGACATATCTCCATTGATAGGATTAAGAGATTGGTAAAAGATGGAGTACTTAGTACTTTAGATTTTACTGATTTTGAAATCTGTGTTGATTGCATTAAAGGAAAGCAGACAAACAAATCAAAGAAAGGTGCCAAGAGAAGTTCAAACATATTAGAGATCATACATACGGATATATGTAGTCCAGATATGGATTCGTATGGTCAGAAACATTTCATCACATTTATAGATGATTACTCACGATATATGTATCTCTACATACTTCATAATAAGAATGATGCATTAGATGCATTTAAGGCATTCAAGGCCGAAGTAGAGAAACAATGCGGTAAGCAAATTAAGATCGTGAGGTCGGATCGTGGTGGTGAATATTATGGTAGATACACTGAGGATGGACAAGCGGTGGGTCCGTTTGCAAGGTTCCTTCAAGAACATGGGATAGTTGCTCAGTATACTATGCCCGGTTCGCCTGACCAAAATGGTGTAGCAGAAAGAAGAAATCGGACCTTAATGGACATGGTTCGGAGCATGTTGTGTAGCTCCGGTCTTCCTAAGTCCTTATGGATAGAAGCTCTTAAGACGGCCGCGTACATATTGAACATAGTTCCAACCAAGACTGTTTTGAAAACGCCATTTGAGTTGTTTAAAGGTTGGAAACCGAGTTTGGGTCATGTACGCATTTGGGGATGCCCGTCTGAAATAAGAGTCTATAATCCGTTAGAGAAGAAGCTTGATCCCCAGACCATTAGTGGATATTTCGTTGGATATGTTGCACGGTCCAAGGGATACAGGTTTTATTGTCCATCCTATCACACTAGATTTGTGGAATCAAGGAATGCTAAATTTCTTGATAATGACTTGATGAGTGGGAGGGATCGATCTCAATATAGTTTTCCTGAGAAAGATCATTTAGTTAATCAACCTCCTGTTTCAACTAATCAAGTGCTTATCTTAAATGATGCACCTGAAGTGTGTGCTGAACATCAAGCTAATCAAGATCCAATAGCAGATGATGATAATCATGGAATTCCACAAATTGTTGACGATCCAGTAGATCAAGTTGTTCAGGATTTACCTGAAAACATTGAGGAACCGGATGTACAACATGATCCTCGTGAGACTGTTGATCAACCATTAAGGAGATCTACTAGAATAAAGAAGTCGGCAGTTCCTAGTGATTATGTAGTGTATTTACAAGAACATGACTACAATATTGGAGCCGTAGATGATCCTGAAACGTTTTCACAAGCGATGAGTTGTGAAAAGTCAAATTTATGGTACAATGCTATGAAGGACGAGATGAATTCCATGAGTTCTAATAGAGTTTGGGATCTTGTCGAGTTGCCATTTGGTGCAAAACCCATTGGGTGCAAATGGGTCTTTAAAACAAAGAAAGACTCATTGGGCAACATCGAGAGACATAAGGCTAGACTCGTGGCTAAAGGATTCACTCAAAGGGAAGGAATCGATTACAGTGAAACATTTTCACCTGTATCTAATAAAGATTCTCTTCGTATTATTTTAGCATTGGTTGCGCATTTTGACTTGGAACTTCATTAGATGGATGTGAAAACAACATTTCTCAATGGTGATATAGAAGAAGAGGTATACATGACTCAACCTGAAGGTTTTACCTCTAATGCTGGTGATCATTTGGTGTGCAAACTTAAGAAATCCATATATGGGTTAAAACAAGTCTCCCGTCAGTGGTACTTAAAGTTTCATGATATTATCTCTTCATTCGGATTCGAAGAGAATATCATGGATCAATGTATATACCAGAAGGTCAGTGGGAGTAAAGCTTGTTTTCTCATTTTGTACGTGGATGATATACTACTTGCAACCAATGATAAGGGACTACTTTGGGAGGTGAAACAATTTCTTTCTAAGAAATTTGATATGAAGGGTATGGGTGAAGTCTCTTATGTTATTGGCATTAAGATCATAAGAGACAGATATAAGGGTGTTCTCGGTTTGTCTCAAGAGTCCTATATCAATAAAGTCTTAGAAAGGTTTCGGATGGAAAATTGTTCACCAAGTGTAGCTCCCATTGTGAAAGGGGATAAGTTCACATTGGACCAATGCCCGAAGAATGAATTTGAAAAGGAACGAATGGACCAAATTCCCTACGTTTCGGCTGTTGGAAGCTTGATGTATGCTCAGGTTTGTACTAGACCTGACATAGCATTTGTAATAGGAATGTTGGGTCGATATCAGAGTAATCCAGGTGAGGACCACTGTAAAGCTGCAAAGAAGGTTATGAGGTACCTTCATGGAAATAGGCATTACATGCTTATACATAGACGAACTCATGACTTGGAAGTGATTGGCTATTATGATTCAAAGCCTAATTGCTACTTCCATTATGGAGGCTGAGTTCGTATCTTGTTTTGAGGCTACATCGCATGGTGTATGGATGAAGAGTTTCATTTCGGGGCTTAGAATTATGGATCCTATATCTAAGCCCATAAGGATATACTGTGACAATTCAGCTGTGGTTTTTATGGCTAAAAACCACAAGAGTGGTAGTCGAAGTAAGCATATCGGCATTAAGTATTTAGCCTTAAGAGATCGTGTTAAGGATCAATCAGTGGTGATCGAACACGTGAATACTGAATTGATGATTGCTGATCCGTTGACAAAAGGCATGCCACCACTTAAGTTTAAGGATCATGTAGACAGTATGGGACTTGGTTCCGTTATGTAATTTTTCGTTGTAAGAACGATCGAAACTCTGTTTTTGGATATTTCTCATTTTGTTTTTGTGTACACATTTGGTTGAGAAATATCACTTTTGGTTGGACCAGAATGAACATAAGGTTTATTCATTAAGTTTATGGGAAGTGTTAAAGAAGAGATGATGCATTGTGATAGTTGGAAGATAACTCTCGTTACTAAGAGGGATTATTGCCACTATTCGTGTATTATGTTTTCATGCTTTGGCAAAATATGGAATATGGACCAAGTGGGAGAATGTTAGCATATTAAAATAATATGTGTTAGTGGAGGTCAATCATGTATGAGACGTCATCATGATGTAAGGTAGACCTTCACACTTCTCCATATAGTTAGCTTTTAGAAGCTATTGCCATGCATTGGTGGTCCTATATTTTCATCAGATTTGCATATCCCATGTCATCATTTTGAGCTCTATGATGGATAGAGCTAGTGCACTATATAAGGATGGGTTTGGTCCCTAAGCCCACACAACTTAATACTCTACACTCTCCATAAGTTCATAGTAAGCATTTTGAAATTGGATGAGCTACACCATCATAAAGAGAGTTGTGCAAGGGCTTAGAAGCACCAACACCCCAAGGTATATCTACCTTCATGGCTATGACGGGAGGTTAGTCGATTTACACGTTTCCGCACTTGTCGATTTAGTTTTGCTTTATTCGGTTATTGAAAGCATGCTAGATCGCATATTTAGACTTTCATGTACCACTTCCTCCTCGAATGAGAGAGATTAAGAAGGTTTATGAGGAGGCGAAATCGCGTGGTTATGATTTCGAGATTGTGCATATCAACTTCCACTACCATTTTTTCAACTCAGAAGTTTCTGCTACCCGAGATATGTCAGTACAGCAGTGTAAAGAGGATGTCAGCTGGTTGACGCTGCCTTTCGAGGACCAAAGTTGTAAGAAATTACAACGCATCTTTAGATGCCAAGGTGATGATTATTGGCCCGGAGATTGCCTTGTCATTGTTGATCCTCGTCAGGCTGATGAGGTCTTGTATGAATTTTCCGGTGCTGAAATCATGGATAAGTACGGGATTGAAGGCTACCCTTTTACGCGGCAACATCTCTACGAGATAGAGATGGGTAGAGTGAAAAAAGAGGTGAAACTGCATCTGCTCTTTCCTCCAGGAGAATGTCACTTTATCCGACTTGCGGGTGAGGGATCGGCTGGTTATTCCCAACTTGCAGGGAAGAGGGTTCTTGTTTTGTTTGGTTGTCAAAGTGACTGCAAGTACAGTGCATATATGTCCATGTTGAAATCCAAATATCGCCAACAGCTACACGGCGATGATAAGTTTGAGGTATTGTTGGTCTCAACTGATAGGAATGAATCTTGCTATAAGGAGTGCATCAAAGGCATGCCTTGGTTGGTGTGTCCTTATTCCGATGAGTTGTTGAAACGGAGCTTGTGGAAGATTTTCAGAAAGTTTGGGGGAATCGGAGGTGCAGCCTTTGACATAGACGGTGAGCTCACCGCCAAGCGCGTGGTCTTGGAACAATGGGACAAAAAGGAGGATGCTCCATTCCCCTTCTTCGAATCACCGGATTTGGAAACGCTGGTCCGCTATGAAGTGGAGTCTTTCTGTGAGTTGGATAAGTATCACCTCGACGATGATGATGATGATGATGATGATGATGATGAATCATAAGCTGTTTTAATCTTTTCTTGCTAGTATTGCTAAGTTAAGATTGCTAAGTTAAGCCTGTGTTGGTTGAAACTTGTGTATGGGACTGCTATTTATAGACTTATGTATTAGCCTAAGCTGTTTTAATCTTTTCTTCATGGTATTCTAAGTTGTAAGCTGTGTTGGTAGAAACTTGTGAATGTCACTGCTATTTATCAAACTTATTTATTAGCCTATTCAGTTGAAGAGAAATCAATTACAAGTTACTCCTTATCCTTGGGATTTATAAGCTAGAATTTCAAGTTTGGAAGAGGAGAAATTTGATCTTGAAGAAATGATGAAGAAGTTGAAGTTGGAGTTGGCTGCAGGTATTTGGCTGAAGCATATCCTACAGTGATGAATTTTAAAAAAGCCGGATACTACTAAGGAACGCTCTGCCTGAAACTAGCAATGGTGTTTCGTGTTTCGGTTGTCACCCTTGCTCTTGGGACAGTAGTGCAGATCGAGGATATTGGGGAAAAGTGTACAGGTCCTCGACATATTGGGTGGCTACGAAATTTCAGCGATAGAGTAAGATCGAGTTTAGATGATTGCATCTAGAGATGTATCGGCGGAAGGCTTAGGTCATCTTCCAGCCTAGCAACGACATCAGATGAGACATTCTGGAAATAGACTCCATTTCCCTAGACCCGAGTTTAGAAGATCCACCATGGAGTTTGTTAATGGTCACGGTGTAACATGCGAGTGGTCGAACGCACCCTCGGAGATCCAAATGGTAACTTCAAGAGCGAGTGACTAGGTTGATACTTTCAATTCACCATGCCTATAGAGGAGTTGACTCTACCAAGTATCATTCTGCCTCTCGTCAAGTTGGTAGTTTTCAGCATACCTTATATTCGCAAGGCCCTTACATCTACCTGAGGGAGGACATCATGAGTTGTTAACCAGTGCGGTAGAATAGTCCAATTACACCTTACCAAATCATTAACGACGAAAAAGACATGTCTCCTACCCGACCATCCATCAAATTCTCCAGAGTGGTCGTCATTCATCCGATACTATTCGAAAAGTGAATGATCACCATATTTTCATAGGTCAGCATACTTATCATTATCATCTTATCGTAATTGTCGTTATCATGTACTAATAGATGACTATGTATTCGACTAGTACTTATTTCTAAGAGGCTGTGTAAAGACATTTGTACATTATACTATTTGTCATTCAATATACAACACATCTATTTTTATTTACTTGTCTTGATTAACACAATAAAAAAAATTGCGAACTACAATCGTAAATATGAGAATTTAGCTACGCATACTTGAATTAAATTCAGATAAAAATACCCACAAAGAACGAGAATATTCTTCTTGGAATGATAAACAACGTTCTTACTCTTCCCAACGATAACAACATTACAACTCTATAGAACTATGCAAAATTCTAACTATTTGTGTAGTCGTCGCATCACTATGAAGATGAAGACTACACTTTTGAGCAAATGCAATCATCTAATTCTGTTGAGACTAAAATGTTAAGGCTAAAAGAGAAAATTTGTTTCTCCATTTTTTTTAGTTTGGCTAATAAAATATAATTGCAGACTATTAGCATGTAATGGGGTAAAAAGCAAGGCTACAATAACAATAACTAACAAACCTAACTTTTGAATATCGAAATATAAAAAGAGAAATACTATTATTGTTATAAAACCAAATGCGAGGTTACACGATTTATAATTAAACATGAAGATCGTTACAATACTGGAACCACTTGATATAATCTTTGACGAGGTTCCACCGATTAAAATTTTTTCCCTAAATTAATTAATGATATATATGAACAGGTTATAGTTGATGATCTCAAGGGCAAGACTATTGTTCTATTTAACGTGCCATTATATGAGGCATGCCTGAGACCGAAGGGTAATTTGGATGTGATTCAGGTTTATAAGAGCATGTACAACAGAAAAGACCTTGGTGAGGTCCTGAGAGTTCATAACTTGTGCTGACTGGACAAAAGTGAGGTCCTGGGAGTGCAGAAAAGTGGGTGTTTTGCAACAGAAATGACCTCTGAGGTCCTGGGAGTGCAGAACAGTGCTGACTGGATTATTAATTGATATTTTGCTGTTTTATTTAATTCTTTATCAGAAACTGTTTAAATTATTTATAATTTAAACAATTTTGGAAATAAATAAGTAATGACAATAAATAATTCATAATTAGATTTAACACAAATATAATTGAACTTTAAATTTTATTCAACCCCTTTTAATACAACCCAAAACAAAATACAAGTTCAAGAATCATTCTCTGTTGGGTCGACATCCGGTGGTGGGGGTTGTCGTCGAAGATCATCAATTTGGGCTTTAAGGGTTGCTATGTGTTGTCGCAGTTCGGACTTGAAAAACTTATGGTCTGCCATATCCTCTTCATCGAAGGAAGATGTATCCTTCCCCAATAGGGACTTGTAGGTGGCGAGGTTTGCTTCCCACTGTTGGGTTAATGTCTGTATCATGCGATACCTTTCTGCATGTTGTTCGCCACGTGTACGTTCAGCCTCTAGCCGTGAACGTTCCAGCTCGGCGAAGGCAGACATTTGGGCCGTGAGGACGGTTCCCTTCTTTGCACCCTTCGCTGCCTTCTTCCCTTGCGGTCGGTGAGGGGGACTTGGGATGGCCTCAGGGGATGGGGGTGTGTCGCTGAGAGGGACCTGAGTCCCCTCGTAGTTGTCGCTTCCTCCCCATTCTGGTGGTTGGGACTTACCACTGAGATGTGTGCCCTCCTCCCCTGTGCTTGTGGGTGGGGTTGAGTTGTAAGCCCCAGCCTCATCCAACCGCTGTCGTTGTTGGCGTACTTGACGGCGGACATTTCCCATTGTGCCCTCCTGGGCAGTGAACTTCGTGACGCCCTCGAGCCTCTTCACCCAATGATCCAGCTCGAACTTTAGTGGGTGGTCACCCACTTTCCCTGCATCCTCCCACAATTCCTTCGCACGTCTCATGTGTTCTTCCTGGTTGGCGCCGCTCGGTTTCTCTTCCTTAGACCTCTTCAAATAGCCGATGAACCTCCTTGTCTGAGAGGAACCTTTGCCCCAACGTTTCTTGATAGCTTCCCAGCGGCGCTCTGGGAAACCTCCCTTCGAGTTGTATTTCTTCGTAACTTCGCACTAGAATGTGGTGCCAGTTTGAGAGTTGCCCTTGACGGGTCTTTCGTAGTACTCAACCAGCAAGTTATGAGGTGGAGGTCCTCCTGCTTGCTGAATGTCCGGCCCTCCGGATCTGGTTCTTGGGGTTGGCCTCGGGGTTGGGCTCGGGCTCGGGATCGTCATTGGGAAGGTCCGGCAGAGGATGGTTGGGGGATTTGTACGTCGGGTAGTGGGTGCCCCTCGTAGTTGTAGAATTGGGGTGGCAGCGAGAACCCTTGCGGGGTCATCCCAAACGGTGGCGTCTAGAACCCTTGTGGGTACATACCAAATTGTGATCGCACCTGGAACCCTGATGCCACTTGAAATTGTTGGGGACGGTATAGCCCTATTACAAAAAATTAATACAAAAAATTAAAAAAAAATTAATACAAAAAATTAATATAATACATTACTAAAAAATGAATAGAATGCATTAATATGATACATTACTAAAAAAATGAATAGAATGCATTAATACAATAAATTAATTAACAAAATTACGTTACATAAATAATAAGTTTGCACTTACCTGAACTCGACCCCGGTTGCGAGTATGGGGAGTTGTCGCGATTGCCCGTTAGAATGTCTTCGAAACCTCGTGCCAGTTCGTCCTCACTGAATCCTACTTCGTCACCAGCTGACTGTGCACGAGACCCAGCGTCGCCCGACATTTTTCACGAGAATAATTGAAACGAGAGAGGAGAATTTGGGAAGAAGAGAGTGAAGTTGGAGAGTGAAAGTAGAGAGTGGTGTGGAAAAAATGAGAGTGGAGATGGGTATTTATAGGGTTTTTTTGACTGATTTTGAATTAAAAAAAATATAGCCGTTAGTTGACCGTTGCCAACGGTCGGGTGGCCACGTGGCGGCCAGCGCAGCGAGGAGCGCGTATCGGGGAGCGGGAGCGCGTTTTTGGGGAGCGCGAGCGTGTTTTTCCGGCTCTACAGCGGAACGACCCGCGGTCCTCGGCCCGGGCGCGCGCGGAGTGGGGCGCAGGTGCGTTCCATTGTACGTGCTCTAATGAGCTTTTGCCGCGAGGTCGAGTTTGTCTTTGTTCTTGTTTACATCGATCGTTTCACCAATTGGTTTTATAAGAATATTAGGAATGGTGATTATTTCCCCAATTATTATTGGAATTTTCCGACTGGTGAGGCGGTCTTTAATCACTTATTTCCCACTCTGTCTTTCCCCGTTGTCCCCTTCTCGGACACTGAGTCTTGCGGAAACCGCGTAGTTAAGACCTTCCTCGTTGATAATTCCAGCATCTACTATGCTCTGCCGTTTTGGGTGGTCATTGATCATACCGGCGTGGTTATGATTTCGAGATTGTGCAGATCAACTTCCACTACAATTTTTTCAACTCTAAAGTTTGTTCTACCCAAGATATGTCAGTACAACAGTGTAAAGAGGATGTCAGTTGGTTAAAGCTACCTTTCAAGGACCATAATTGTAAGAAATTACAACGCATCTTTAGATGCGAAAGGGATTATTTTTGGTTAGGAGATTGTCTTATCATTGTTTATCCTCGTCAGGCTGACGAGGTCCTTTATGAGTTTTGTGGTGCTGAAATTATGGATAAATATGGGATTGAATGCTACCCTTTTGTTGAAAGTTGATCTAAATTCAGGCTATTTTGTGGCTTGGTTACCAAGCAACCAAATTTAGGGAGTTGTCTTGACCTGATTAGTAAGTAATCAATTTAGTGAATTTATGCCATGTTTCCCAAATTGGGTCTTAATTGTAGAGATTTTTTATTTCCCTATTGTGTAGGAAGTATCGCTACACCACCCCTATAAATACCACCTGTAAGTTGTCATGAGGATTAAGTTGAATCAGTGTAAATCCCTTGGCATTGTGTAAACACTCTCCATATAGTGAAGTTTTGCTGGTTGGCGCCCGTGGTTTTTTCTTCTCCGTTGTTTGGAGAGTTTGCCACGTTATATCGTTGTGTTCTCCACGTTTTGGTTTTTGATCTATTCGTTTTATTGTCTATCGTTTTATAACAAGTGGTATAAGAGCCTGGTTGTTCAATCTAGGTTTTTGACGATATGGCATCATTGAAATTCGATCTACCGTTGTTGGACTACACCACACGATTTTCTCTGTGGCAAGTAAAGATGTGGGCCGTTCTAGCTCATCCTGACCTTGATGATGCGCTGGATGGATTCAAAAAGAAGGATCCGAAGACGTGGACCGATGAGGAGAAGCGCAAGGATCGTAAGGCTCTATCTCTGATACATCTTCATCTATCAAATAATATTTTGCAGGAAGTACTGTTGGAGAAAACTACAGCAACGCTTTAGCTCAAGCTGGAATCGATCTGCATGTCCAAAGATCTAACTAGGAAGTTGCACGTGAAGATGAAGTTGTTCACATACAAGCTGCAAGATGGTGGTTCTATACTCGATCACCTAGCGGTCTTTAAGGAGATCGTTTCTGATTTGTAGTCCATGGAGGTAAAGTATGATGATGAAGATCTAGGTCTACTACTCTTATGTTCATTGCCTAATTCTTTTGAAAATTTCCAAGATATCATATTATTGAGCCGCGATGAATAACTCTTGCGAAAGTATATGAGGCCCTTCAACAGAGGGAAAAGAGGAAACTTATGGTACATGGAGAAGGATCATCATCCTCCAAGGGAAAAGCTCTGCAGGTACGTGGGAGGACCGAGCAGAGGAACAACGACTATGGAAATAAAAATAAGAGCAAGAACGGGAGAGGTCGTTCTAAGTCCAAAGAAGGCGACAAGTTCTTCAAGTATTGTAAGAATACAAATCACACCATTGAAGATTGTTATAAGCTTCAGAATAAGGAGAAAAGAAACGGTTCCTACAAAACGAAAACCAATTCTGATGGTAATGATAAGACTTCTGTTGTTTCCAACGATAATTCTGATAGTAATTGTTTAGTTGTGTTTGCTGCTTGTGTTTCTTCTTACTTACGATGAATGGTGTGAGTTTTTTCTCTTTGTCAATATATACGGGTCCCTTATGTATAAAACACAACATTTATTTGATTTTGCGAGATAGAAGGAAACAAAACAAAACCGACCAATAAATGGAGATTCAGAAACATTACAAACTCGATGAAACACATATCATCATCACACTCAGAAATACATCTTTCAAGACGCTCGTTGCCACCAAATCAGAACTCAATTTGGTTTGCTTATTAAAAAACAGAACAACAAATTAAAGACACACCACAAACGAGTCGTCGTACCCAAGCGGATCATGAGGCTTACTATTTGAAACTTTTGAAATAGTTGTAAATGAGGTCACTGAATTTGTCTGGTTCCTGTTCGTTGAGAAAGTGACCAACTCCTGTCCACATATTTATCTCCACCTTTGGTGCGTCCTTTATCAGGCCACCGTTGTGTATGTATTCTTTCACGCCGTCAAGATTGTAAGCGAAGTCCAGATCACCCACGACGAGCTTCACTGGGGTCGTGATTTTTAAACCCTTACACGCTGCCAACAGCTCCCATGTACTGAAACGGGAGAGAAAATTGAAAACCAAATATTAGCGGTTACTTAGACAGATTAGTTTGCTTAGTGTTCATAAAAAAACATGTACGACATACTGATCCATGGCTCGATAATAGTTGAGTCCCCCGATATATCCTGTCGCTTTGAATGTGTCTGCGTAGTGTTTGACATCCTTCATGTGCAGCCAAGGCGGGCTGGGGCAAGGGCTGCTGAATTCCTTGTCAAATCCTTCGTTTCTCACCAGAGAGGGCGCAGTTGGACCACCAAAAAAACGGTAAAATCCCCTTACAACGTCTTGAGGATCACAACTGGAGAGCTCGGCGTCCACCTTTTTAGGGTTCTACAACATTCAACATCATGCATGAAACGGTTGGATTCACATTTGTGTTCGTGAGAAATCTGACTCTTATATCATATTAGAAAATAGGGGTAAAACCAGGAACTAACTATTGTCGAGTTGTACCGCTCAAGAACTTGATGTTGACTTATTTGTCGATCAGATCAATACCCACGACTTATGGTAATTACACAAACTAACATTGTCCGTTACAAACTAACATTTTCCGTTAGAGATGACAGAAAACGTTAGGAAAAACTCAAAAAACAAACCCTACAGTTCATTGTTACCTGAAACACAAACTTATAGCTGGAGACTCGATTATAATTCATGGTTACCTGAAACCTAGATACGTAGAAATCGTTGCCATACTTAGCCTTGTAAGCGGAAACAGGCGAAACCGACGGGTCATTGAACATACAGGCAACGCTGGTGCTGACCATGGCCTTGACCCTGTCGGGCCTGAGCAAGCAAAAGTGCCAAGCCACGGTGGCCCCCCAGTCGTGGCCGACGAGGAAGACCTTGTCAATGCTGAGCTGGTCGAGGAGGTCCACTAGGTCGCCGACGATCTGGACAGTGCTGTAGGAGGACCAGTCGCCGGGGCTGTCGGAGCCGCCGTAGCCACGGAGGTCGGGGGCGATGGCTTGGTAGTCGAGGTCGGAGAGAGCGTCGAGCTGGTGGCGCCAGGAGTACCAGGTCCCGGGGAAGCCGTGGAGGAACAGAATCGCAGGTCCGCTACCGAGTTGAGCAACGTTCAATTGCTTCCCACTTTTCAGCGCCACTTTTGCTGGTACGATTTTCTCCATTTTCTCTCAATCAATCACTCTTTGTGCTTTGCTTGGTATTGGTGTTGTGTGCTATCTTCTTCTTCCTTGCCACAAATTTATAGATGAGTCTGTCCAATAGAAACAATATCAATAAACGAATGCATGGCCCCTTGCATTACTGCCGATCGTGTAAATTTACCATAACACACCTCTTATTATCCAACAAGTCTACTTGATATATATGAACCATCGAGCTGGATGGACGTTTTTTTTTCAGCATATAGGAATTTTATTGGATAGAAATGAAAAATATAGACGCAGCTAGAAACATAAGACCGGAATAAAATTGCAACATAAATAAACGAAATAAAAAAGTGAAATTTGAGTCTTGACCCGTATGTGACAGACGCTAACCTTATAACAAGATACCCGGCTATTCCAGGGACAGTCTATTGGTAGAAAGACTCCACGCGGACAGCTACTCAACTGCAGCTCATAGTAACGGGCATCTAGGGACAACGGCCCGTGTCAATTGATACGGGGTGTTTGAGGGGATAACAGGCATGTAGGGATACACCAACCTTGGCAGGGCGAGGCGTGTATCCCCATACACACCCCGTTGCTTGTCCTTCGACTCATTGGATTTAACGAGGTTGCGTAGTAGATTTCGCCTGACTGTTGGGGCCATCAGGAGCTCATGTTCTTGACCCACGACGGTTCAGCATCGTCGTTAAATTTCCACCCGTTGTTGCCAACACTCTAGGGGGCATCACCAATTTCCGGTGTCGGCCACACTTGCAAAGCCAACCACTGCTCCAAAGTGTCATGAAGCAATTCAAAGAGGCTGAGGGGACCTCATGCGGATAACTCTGATGAGCGGAATCGGGTCTATTGCTGTGTTTGAGCCTTTCTCGTCCTCCGATGAAATTGGTGGTCCGTGAAGCGAGGGAGGAGGTGGTGACGGATCTGGTATGGTAGACGGGCATCGTTCGATTGGAAAAACCACGTTCTCCGTTGCACTGGACAGACGAGGGCTGGAAGACAATCGTTGCATCGGGGAGCTGTGCGGGTCGGTGGAGGCAACATAACAAACGGAACGGGGTTTGGAGAGAAGGTTGTAAGCGGCGGCACATGAAGCACAACAAGATAATGAAAAAAATAGTGGTGATACCAGTAGGTCTCCCGCTAATCTGTAACTAAACTATGAAGGGAAAAGGCATAGAGCCACGACGGAGAAATAAAGAGACATCAAGGAATAGTGGAGAAGGAGAAGGAGCGGCGGTTTTATCCTAAGAGCATCTCCAACGGTCGTGGCAGACGGGTCGTTGTAGTCGATGTCACGACTCGTCGTGTCAAGGGGGCGTTGCAGGATCCTGCAACGACACGACGCTGTGGTAGGAGTTGTTTTAGAGGAGAGAGAAGACTATTTTGCTCCAAAAACAACTACAAACCATGGCTCCCTACCACTAGTCATGGCAGACTATTGGAGATGTCATGACAGAAAGTCATGGTAGAGAGGAGAGAGAAAGCCAAAAAACACTTCCTGCTATGGTTTCTTGACACTAGTCATGACAGACCATTGAAGATGCTCTCAATCCTTTCGTCTTATTGCTATTGCTGGATAGATTATTAGTTGATTTAGGATAATAGCAGTGTAAGAAACAGATAACAAAAATATATGATGTGTCATTGTAAATAAATTGGTATGATGTTATTTCATTAATTGACAATAAATTATTTAAATTTACAAAAAATGTGATACAAATTACAAATTAAACATGATAAGATATTGACCTTTAGAGCACCTGCCACTCACCTAACCATCAATCGCAATTCGTTTTTTAGTGGTTCATGATTCGTACATTGTGATGTACGTAATTCTCGAACCGTGAACCACTAAAACACGAGTTGTGGTTTGTGTATCGAACCGCGAATCATATTTATGGTTTGCTGGTTCGCGGTGCGTGGTTTGTGGCCGGCCAATCACCACGCGACACGTGGTAGGGGGAATTTCGGACCGTTGACAACGGTCCGAAGGCAACGGCTCTTTTTTTAATATTATCAAAATAAATACAAAAGAATACATTTTTTTCCAGCTATAAATACCCCTCACTCTATTCATCAAACCATTAAAATTTCTCTCAAAATTCTCTCTTCTTTTCCTCTCAAATTTTCCACACTTATTTCTATGGAAAATGTCCGACGACGAGGCTGAAATGAGAGAGGAGTTCGAAGCCGAACTTCGTGCTTGGGAGCAACGACTCTGGCGGACCGAGAGTGATAAAGAGAGAAATGCCACAAATCAACAGATGGAGGCAAATGATCAAAAGTGGGGGACCTTCCCCACAACAGATTGACAGAGGTCCTCTTGAAGCCCACAACCGAGTGGTGCAGGATTATTTCGTCGAGCACCCAACCTATGGGCCCGATATGTTTAGACGTCGATTTCGTGTCCCGACCACTCTTTCAATGGGCTAGGGCTATGGTAGCAGAGCATGATGATTACTTCGTTCAGAAGTCGGACAGTGTAAGACGCTTGGGGTTATCAATGCACCAGAAATGCATCGCCGCGATACGAATGCTAGCGTATGGGTGCTCGGCCGATTTGAACGAAATCCTACATATAGGGGTAAGTACTATACTCCTATGTGTAAAACGTTTTTGTAAGGCCGTTATTGAGGTTTTCATAGAGGAATACGAGCGTAAGCCAAATGCGAAGGACTTGCAGCGATTACTCGAATCAAGGTACAACCGAGGGTTCCTCGGTATGATTGGCAGTCTTGACTGCATGCATTGGGTGTGAAAGAACTTCCCAACCACATTTTAAGGAACCTATGGTCGAGGAGACCACCATGGGGATCCAACTGTTATACTGGAAGCGGTAGCATCCCGTGATTCGTGGATTTGGCACACGTTTTTCAGGATGTTTGGCTCAAACAACGACATCAACGTCCTCAACACTGGCCACTAATTCCACGACGCTTTCCATGGCCGTGACTTCTCCGTGGAGTATGAGATCAACGAGCATCGCTACGACCTCCCGTATTATTTAGTTGACGTCATTTATCGCTCATGGAGTCGGTTCGTGAAGTTTATTCGCCATCCCTATACTCGCAAAGAGAATTTTTTTCTAAAGTCCAAGAAGGTACTCGGAAAGATATTGAACGGGCTTTTGGAGTCCTCTAAGTACGGTGACACATAATTTCTAGGCCCGCTCGTGTTTGGAGTAGGACGACTTTGGCTAATATGATGCATAGTATCATTGTACACAACATGATTGTGGAGGATAAACGCAACCGGTACGAAGCAGTTGATGACGAATTGTATTACGAGCCCCCTCCGGAAATACTAGTTTGGACACCACCTGAACGATGGCACCAAGGATCTCCTACCGACAATGCTTGGCTGCTCGACTCAATGTCACAAATGATCTGACCCATCAACAACTCCAAGATGACCTTCGTGAGCACATATGGGGTCAGTTTGGAGCGACTTATCATGACTAAGACGACGACGAGTGGGATGAGTTGATAAATTTGATGTACCAAAAGCATTGTAGTTTGATGTACTATTCGGGGAGTAATGAAATTTCAAGTTTAACTATTCATTTTAGTTAATTAATTTTGTTTATTAATTAGTTTTTCATTTTAGTCAATTAATTAATTAATTTTATATTTTTATTTCAATTTTACTTAGTATTTACTGTTTTAAATCTGAATTTAATAAGTTCAGTAAAAGAATAATTATTTATACCTTCAACATCTACTCGGCAATTCTACAAACCATGATCCCCATATGTTATCCCTTATTGTGGAACTCAGCTTAGTTTCAGGGGTGCGCATCACAAATCATCCCAGTCACCACATGATTCGCGTATCATGATCCCATATGTGTTCCCTCACTGTACATGCTCTTAAAAAACAACAAAACTCCACATGCACGCTTTACTTTTCTCACTAAAATACTGAAGTTTGCAGTTATTTTCAAAATAAATCCTTCATCAACATCAGGGACGCATGTCTTTTTGGCCATTACAACACTTCTACCTCCTCCTTCGACTAGAAGGGAAATATGGCTAGGTGTCCTAGTGCGGACTCGTTGTAGTCGGGTCCAACGATGGACAACGAGAGTGGGTCCTCGCCTTTGGGTGCCTCGGGAAGCCACTACTGCCACGACGGCGATGGAACTAAACCAGACAATCTTTCCGGAACCACGAGCGACGTCGACAACGGGTTCTCTAGCCAGAGAGGAGGACATGCAGGGGCCTCCCGGGGGTCAAGTAGCATATCGACGACATGGGGAGCAGATTCAAGGATAACCGATGTAGTGACAATGTTCTCCCTCCGGTGAGGAGTGTGAAGCAATCAAACGATAAGGGGATTCGAGTAGGGTCTGAGAGGGGGCACGAGACGCAGGAGAGAGTCTCGGTGAGGACTTGACATAGGCCACCAAGAGGCTCATCCTTCCAGAGCCAAAGGGAACCCGAACTGGTGGTGGCGACAAGGGTCTCTTGTGACTCCCACGGGGAGACTTTTTCTGGCTTTCCTTGTACGGGGGAAAGAGCCAGTGGTGCCACGAGTCCGTCCTTCGGAAGTGGATGACTTGGGTGGTCGGATGGGCGGTCTCTCTATCTGAGAGGTGGTGGTACCACCGACAAAAGTTTGTGGGCGTGGTCTGAATTTCGCCTACACAATAGCAGGGAAGGTGTTGTCTGCTCGAACCTTTTACTGACAATCCTTGGTGGATTAGTTGGAAGAGCTTTGGTGATTTTCGGAGGTCGTGGCTTCCCCGTTGGAAGTTGAGGTTGTGTGTTTCTTTTTCCACACCGCTTGGGAACTCGTTCGGGTCCTGGCAGGGGAACTGAGGGCCTTTCGGAGGTCTCTGGTGCTTTTTTACAGATCTTCAGCTACAAATACGACCACGAGACATTCTATTCACCCACCTCTCTGTGTCGGTCCAGCTCACCAATCTTTTAGTGGGGGCCTGGAATAGGGGCGTGGTTGTGAACACTGGGAGTTTGCTTGGTTGTGGATGACAATACATATGATAACATCTAATCTTTCATGCATATTTCAAAAACAACATTCATATTAATTTTCATAAATACCGACTACATGCCACCTGAAACTTTTTTCTCGTGAACACCTGCTAATTTATTCCCTTAAATGTTTTGTTGGTGAATTTCACAGTTACAATGGCCAATAATTCTCGTAAATGTTTTGTGGTTGAACATGGATTACTTCGTTTTTCACATGTTTGAACAACCCAACTTTACGGTCCAATTTTACTCAAACGTACAAATTTTTAATACTACTTAATTTATACGGGTACAAAGTAGAAGTCATGGGCCAAATCCAAATAGAAGACGGACACGTCCCTAAAAATCACGGTTTAGGGCATTATTGAGTCTCGTATAACCGGATATGTTGGAAACGAAAAGATTCACAACAAAGGATTAACAAGTGAGCTATCTAAATAATGTGTGATAGACTCTTTCGTAATTTAAGACCTAAACCTAGTCTTAGTAGTCTTCTCTATACAATCATGATGTTCTCTTCCTCTGTTCTCCATGTTGACACGTCGTCTGTCGTTGTTCTACTGTTGTTGTTGCGCTTCTCCCGGTGCAATATAAACCCTCGTAAACCACGTCGAGTGCCGGGGATATAAAGTCATGGCGAAGGAGAAGGCCGAAGTCAACCATCGCCGGACCTTCCCCCTTGCACTCCTCTTCTCTGATGACTCCACTCCTTTCGTCCCCCACTTCAGCCTTGGTGTCCTTCTCCATGGGTACAACCTCTCCATCACCTGTACCACAGCCACGGCGAGGACGACCATTGAAGCAGAAAAGCTTTGCTTCGTCCCCAAGAAATCCATGGTCGGCGTCTCCTCCACCGTGTCTGGTCCTCAATCTATCTTCTGACCTTCCTTCGGTCCCAAGAAACCCAAGCCCGAGGCCTCCGCTGCACTAGGCCCTCGCTCTGCCTTCCACCCTTCCTTGCATTTCGACTCCTCGGGCAAAACCATGTCCCTCCTTTCCAACAGGATCTGGCGCAAGGGAAAGCACCGATAGAGGAGCTTCCCTGGACGACAATTGAAGCTATAGGGTTGAGGCGTTGTCTTCCCAACCACGAAAGGATTCCCTTATCCTTGTGTGTTTGACTGTCCCGACCGGAATGGTCTGTGGTCGACCTAGGGTTCTTTCGCTGAAGGAGCCATCGTCACCTACAACCGGGCCTCTACCGGAGTTACAGGCATCCATCGAGGATCTTCAGGACGGCCTATCATCCTTCTCCATTGAGGAAGATGAGGAGATCGAGGTTATCGTCTCGTATACATTGGCTAGCTCCTCCACCATCGCCCGGTAACAATGGGGGCTGGTGGGGAAACTGTGGACGCCGAAGTCGCCTCGGAAGGAGGTCCTCCTCGTATCATCGCCCCAGCATAGGGACGGGTTGTTGTTGAGCTCTTGGTAAAGGAAATAGGACTGGACCTCTTTGGGATCTACTTTAAGGGAGCGGAGGACCGAGCATGTGTCCGGGGCAATGAGCCATGGTGCTTCGATGGTAGGCCCCTCCTGTTCGACGACCTGAACCCCTATACCCGAGAGCTTCCTATATTGGACCGGATCTAGCTATAGGTTCATGTACGGGGCTTGCCGTCGTTGGTCCGCACGAAGGTGACGGGGAAAACAATCAAGAACGCCCTAGCAGCCTGTGTGGAGGTACCATGCGACCACTGAGGAATGTGTTGGGGAGGTACTATGCGGATACAATATTGGCATCTCCTCTAGTGCCCCCTCAAGCGTCATTTGGTTCTATGGTTCAAAGAATTCCCAGACCCCGTCCGAGTTGACCTCACCTACACGAAACTTCCAAGCTTCTGCTTCAACTATGGGAGAATGGGGCATGTCCTGCGGGACTGTGAGGTGGAGGTGAAAGGATCTCCGAAGTATGACAACTCCCTTGTGTAATTTCAGCGGGATAAGAAGGAGAAGCCGTACGCAACAGACTGGATTGAGCCACCTCTGAGCGCGCCTACACACTAGGGGAGGATTTCCTTGAGAATTGGAACTATGGGTTCCTCGTCTCGAGAGAGGAGCAAGTGTGTTTCCCCGAGCACTGTATTTAACCATACAGAGCCTCGGGTTAACACCCAGCCTGGAGAGGTGGATCTAGACTGGAAGCACTTGGTGATCGGCCACCTCCCTAGGGGTCGGGTCACTGAAGTTCCAATGCCCATTCCACCTGGGCCCGGAATTATTGGAGAAGCTGCTACCAGAGGAGTGGAGAGATTTGCTGCTGATGCTCCCTGGGATGATCAGGCGGGGGCTGGTAAACAGCCCCGCCAAGAGGAATGTTAGGACCTCCAGGCTTCAGGGACTGGCCTTGGTAGGGGTCCATGGTCGAAGCCTTGCCTCCCCTACTACTATTGACGTCCTTGGCCAGTTCTCGGAATAGGAATTCCAGTATCACCTTCTCACCTCACCTTCCTTCCTTGCCTATATGGTGCCCCAACACAGTCTATGATGGTTCTAGTGATACAAGGATCAGTGAACCCTTTGTTCTTTTTCTGTCCTTTCTAGTGATCAGGGAGCATGTCCCCTGGTGCACATAGATCTCGTTGAATCTTATTTATGAGATAGCACCTTTTAAGTAAAAAAAAAACAAGTGAGCAATCTCAAAAAATAAATATCGAGTTTATATATTTAACGTAGCCACGAAATATATTTGTTAAACATTGTGTAAATGGAATATTTTGACAAAATTGTTAATGTCGTCCTCCCAAGCATTCAACGGATTATTATAATGCTAAATCCAAACTAAGAGCACATTTTTTGAGCGGTGAGAGAATTGCCATTCTTGTTAATATTTGGATGCAGATTGTGCAAACCCGAAATGCTCAATTAGCTCAGTCTACTTAAGATAAGGCCTTCGATGATCCGAACTTGACATCGGAAGGTGAAGAGTGTATCATTGATGAGAGTTAATTTTGATTCGTTCGTGTTCGCTTGTTTTGTACTCACGGTCCTCCTTTTTCGGGCTTTGGCCCTTTAGTCTGTTTTTGGATTATGTCCCCAAAGCTCTTGTTGAGAGCTCTTTTGCTATGGTTCTTTCGATTCGATTTTTCTTGGATCTAATTTTTTTTAAATAGCTTACCAAAAAAAATTGCATGGAGACCAAATGCATACGCCTTTTCACACCTCTTATATCTAAAATATTAACTACAATAATGACTCTACGTATATACTTTTCAAAACTCTGAAACCCTAGCCCTTAACAGCCGCCTCCCTCGTCTCTCCTCCACCGACGACAGCTCTGGCCTCCGGCCAGGGCTGTCGTCGGTGGTGGCTCCCCCTTCCTTCCCGGTACTTCCTTTCCCCTCTTCTAACTTTTCTCTCTCATTCTCCAAGCCTTGCCCCCTTTTCCTCGCCCCTGTCACGCTTTTATTACTTGCCTTGTCGGAGTTGGGAGCTGGACTCCCTTTCACCTCGCCGGATCCGAGGTATGAAGACTGCCTCGGTTAAAATAACTAAAATATTAAAAGGATTGGTTTGGAACGTCGGGGTTGGAAAGCGGATTAAAATTTTGGATCGATTTCTTTTTGCAAAAAAAAAAAGAGAAGAAAAGAAAATAAAAAAAGGGGAAAGGAATCAAACTGGGCCGGACCAATTTGGGCTCACTCAACCGCACGAGCCCAAGCCCAGCACTGCGCCACTCCTAGCCCAATTCAGATCTAACCCTATTGCCCCTTCATCTTCATTTGCGCGCACAGTTCCTGATACCCGCCGCCCTCGTCTCTCTCTCTCTCAAACTCGCCTCTCCTCTCTCGATCCTTCCTTCTCAGATCTCACCTCGTCCTCTCGCCGTTCTCACTCGAGACCTCGCCATCGCGTTCGCTAGCCGGAGATCCAGAAGCACCGACGCCGCCTCGTCGTGTTCGTCGTCTCTGCGTGCGAGCCACGCCGGTACTAACTCGGGACGCCACCGTCTACACCTCGCCACCACTCCCGGTCACGAAGCGAGCCACACCGGTACACGAGACGACGTTGAAGCCCGTCGCCAAGCCGTGTCAGGAACGGAATCACGGCGGCGAGACGTGCTTCGCGAACCAGTTCTGGTTCGTCATCGCCGCCGGAGAACTCGAGCTGATTCTCCTCTCTCAGGCTCGATTCGCACCTCGACGGAGTCAGGGAAGTGCACTCAGGTGAGCGAGGCGTCGTTTGTCCCTCTCCGCTCGTCTGTTCCCTTTTCCGAGCTCTTCTGCCACCGTCCGCCGCTGCCATCGAAGACCTAACCCTCGCTGGGGTCGCCCCTGACTACGACGGACTCGAGTTAGGGCCATACCTCGCCAAGGCAGGCCTTGGGCCAGAACCGAAGCAGGCGGGCCTTGGGCCAAACATGAAGCAGACGGGCCTTGGGCCCAGGATGGGCTTCGGGCCGGACCAGGCCTCGGGCCAGGCCCAGGTTCCAAGACCGGGTCCGGACTTGGGTCGAAGCCGGGTCTGGGTCGGGTCTAGGGCCGGGTTCGGGTCGGTTATAGGTCAGGTCCGGGTTCTGGGTTCTGGATCCGGGTTGGGCCTGGATCCGGGTCGGGTCCGGGTCAGACCAGTTTTAAAGAGTTAACTAATTTAAAATATGATTAATTATTAAATCAATTTAAATTGGAGATTTAAAGGATTTAAAGAGGAATGACTCATCGGACTTAATTGATAAAAATTAGAGGACTGTTACGGACTGGACCGGGACTGATTACCGTCCCTTTTTGTTAAAACTAGGCTTCGACCTCGATCGTGGAGAAGAACGGAGGTAGGCCCGGACGTCAACAGCTAGGAGACGTATCTGTTGGTTCTTCTTGAGGTAGGGAAAGTAGCGAATACCGGTTCGATTGTGGAAAGTTACTAGTATGCATGCTAGGTAATAATAAAACTGGAACAAGCATTTGTATGATAAAATACTCGGACGAGTCTTAGTAACATGTAGGCTGTGATTCACTAGTGTTAGCCGCTTTCAATATTCTGGGAAATTGTCGTGCTGGTAGAATGGCCATGTCGAGACGTAGGTTGTGTGCTGATTGAAATGTCTGATCTGTTTGAGATGCATGTTGTGTGACTTAGTGTCGATAAGTTTAAGAGTCAGGATATAGCACATTTCGGTGTAACACTTTGTTGCTATGTGTGGGAAAGTGTGTCGTGAGTGATATAATGTGAACCCTTGGTTGTGATATGGTCGGGTGAGTGATAGACCGACGTGCTGTGTAATTATGGTAAGATTGTTGGGCTTGTTGAGCCATGCTTGATCTGTGGCATTGCGGTGCGTGATATTATCTTGATGTGTGTTCCAAGAGGGTTGTATTCCGGTACGGTACCTACACCAAGGGTGTGTGCCGGTGTGGGGTAGTACCTATGCCGACGATGTGGTCCCACGTATGCGCGGTCCCCCGGTGTGTTATTCCGGTACGATGGCCTACATCGAGGGGGTATGCCGGTGTAGGACATCTAGGCCGACGGTTGTGATTGGGCCTACGGGTCGTATTGGGCCGACGGGCCATATTGTGATCGGGCGTATGGGTCGTGTTGGGCCTACGGGTCGTGTTGGGCCTACGGGTCATATTGGGCCGGCGGGCCATATCATATTGGGCCTACGGGTCGTGGTTCTACCCTGATGATCTATGGTCCTTAGGGGACATTTCCCCCCCCCCCCTCGATGAGATGTGTTCCTAGAGAACGTTTTCGGTCGCCCCGACGCATGTGTCTCCTCTGGACCGAGGGGTTGTCTGAGATGATACGATGACTTTCTGGTGTGATATGTTGGAGTTCGGGGACTGCGGTACGGGACGTGTGTTGGTTGCTTTTGTATGTGATACGTTTACTGCTGGTTAATGTTTTGTTGTGTGAAAGCGGTCGTTTGAGTGTGTTGTAAGTTTGGCTATGAACCCCGGTTTGGCAGTTAGATATGATGTACTAGTATGCCCTAATTGGACGGTTACTCGTGGTGGTGAGCCGATGTTCATTACCTTTACTACTTTCTCTACTGGGCGAAAGATCACCCCTTACCTTGTTGAGTTTCAGGTGTTGAGCGGGTTTTGTGCTAGCAGGACACAGTTGAGCTTGGGAGCTGGCGAGGGTCTTGTCTAGTAGGTCTAGAGACGTACTATGTATTTTAGACTAAAATTGTTTTTACTCGGTTTTCGAATTACAGATTATTATTTTCAGAGTTTCGTTTAATGCTTATTTTAATTATTTTACTTAAATTATTTATTGTTCAAGTTCACGTCTCGAGTCCGGTCAAAACCGGATTTGGGACGTGACATGAGGTCAGGAAGGACTGAAGCATATCACTGTTTCTGATGGTGTTGCTGGGACGGGTACGGCCTCGTGGTGTCGGTCCGTTCGAGCTCTACTTCTGGGATCAATTCCTCGTGTTGTTCCGGTCTCAGGAATTGTGAATCCCGCTCGTTAGAGCCTCGATGGAGCTCAGGCGATCTCGTTGCTGCTGGGGCGCATTTGCTCGTGTGTTCCTGGCACACAGGTAGGTGTTGTGGGAGTGAGTAGTGGTTTTTGGAAAAGTCGGTGCTCCAGTTTGTTGGCTGCCTCCGCCTGTCGGAGTCGATCGGACGTCTATGTTGGTACTCAAATGACCTCCTTGGCTTCCCAGATCTATCATCGGAGTTGGTACTCTAGTCTTCATGGGTCGTCGTATGGTGGAGAGGTGCTTCTCTTCTTGTCGGCTCTATGACGGGCTCAGAGATCTACTGGAGTTCGTGGCTCATGGACGGCTTTTGATCCTCGGATCTCCTCTACCGGAGGGGGTCGCCGGTGTTTCGATTCCCCCCAAATCTTCTTGTTTTGTGGGCTCGATTTTTGGAGCCGGAGTAGTGTGGTGTGATATTTTGTCACGAGCAGTGGTGTGGTGAAGCTTCGACTCGTGTGTTTGGTACCCACCACCAGGTGGTTTTGTGGTGTGGGGGCTCGGATCAGGTCTGGCAGATCCGGGGCCTCTTGGTTGGAGCTGCTCAGTGTTTTGGTTTTGGTGTGAGCTACCGAAGCTCGTGCTTGTTCAGGCGGTGGAGGTGTTGTCTTCGGTGGAGTGGCGCTTATCTGCTAGCTTTGGTGTCAGATTTCTCCGAGTTCAGGTTGGCTCATGCTCGATATAACTATAAGACTTCACTCTCGAGTTCTCACTGTGAGTTGGCCGGCGAGGGGTTACTGGTTACGGTATTGGAATGCTCAGCTCGAGTTCCAGCCTCGGATTCTAGGAAATTGTGACTTGCTAACTCTGGTGCAGTTCTGTTGGATGCTGCTCCCGATCTGTCTGTGGATAGTTCTTTGCCTCTTATTGATTCTAAATTGGTTGCTCTCGAGCCTTCTGTTCTCTATTGGTACCGGATTTTGCTTCGTCCGTGTTCTTCCTCGATGTTGGTATTTTACTCTTCTCTTACTCGACTTTGTTGTGGTCGGGCCCTTTGGCAGGTGTTGGCCGTTGTGGTGGTGTTGTCTGTTTGGCTTCTTATTGTTGTACTTTATTGCATCTGAGGAGGTATCGTTGATGTCGCTGATTTTGTCATGATCGATTTGTCGTTGACTTGGTTTTACCAGCTAGTTCCTTTGGATCCCTCCATGTTTAGTTTGCTTTGTTCTTCAGCTTTTTGTCAAAGAAGAGCTCGTTGGCAAAGGGGCCTAACTCTCCTTTTGGATCGTCGTTATGTGTTGGCATTCGTCGGGTTATATTTGATAACTGAGCAGTATATGGAGGGTTGAAATCGGAGTTTCTGTTGTGATTATTGGTTCTCTTCTTCCGGGTACATCACCTAGGTGGTTCGCTAAGCGCGAAACGGAGACTCCTGTCCTCATTTTTCCGACAACGATTTCAGGGTCCCTTAGTTTCGACTCCCCTCTTGGTTGGCCGGTGGTGTTGGCCTCGTTTAGGATCTTCTTCTGAGATTCAAGCAGTGTTTGGTGTTCTCATCTTGGCCTTGTTTTGGTAGTGAGTTCTCTCGATATTCTTATACCGAGGTTTGAGTTTTTGGCATATGGCTTTTTTGAGTTTGAGGTTTGGGGTTCTAAGAGGTGGCAGGTTGCCTTTTCTGAGCTTCATGGTTGGAAAATATGGGTATTCGACCATTTTCTCTATGGGCTTCATGGTAGATACCTCTGGTTTTTTTTTTTTTTTGCTTCATGGTAGTGATATCTAGGTTTAAGACCTTTGTTTTCTTTTTACTCGTCTTCTTCGGTGGCTTCCTGCGTGAAGCGGTGTGGTTTCGATGGTTGGTTGTTAGTTCTTCAGGTGTCGACTTCTTTTTGTGGTGGTTTGTTTTTGTTGTGGAGTCTGTAGGTAGACTCTTCGTTGTACTCCTCTTCCTCCTTGAGAGAGGTTTAATTTAAATATGATTTGTTGATCAAAAAAAATTATCCAATTAAAATCCTAATGAGATCAAGTAAACCAATAGCGAGAAAAAGAGCTATACACAAACCGTTTTGGAAGCTACGCGGAATATTGAAGCCGGAGATAAATGTGGTAAAATGTTTTGGTTTCGACGTTGCCCCTATGTTCCCGATTTCATCAAAATATATTCAAAACAAAGACTTTCATATTAAAAAAAAATACGAGATAACTAACAAGGATTTGATTAGGAATGAACATAGACAAAACTAAAAGTCTCCACCTCATCTCCGTTTAAATAACATAAATTATATATAAGGAAATTATCCGTTGTAAATGGCTCTTACGTTGTAATATATAAATCAAAGTAATAACATGAATAAAACACTGTAATACAAGGAGCAAGAAAATGTAACACCGAATTTTAAGTTTAAATAATCTGTAATATCAACTATAAAACTATGTAATACATCTGAATCTAATATTCAAACTTAAAATCTGTTGTTATAGTTTTCTTCTCATTCTATACTCCTCCAAACTTTTTGCCGATGAAGTGTATCGTGAGAAAAGATTTACAAGGTTTTGAAGGAAGTTGTAAATTGTACTCTTTGACTAATCTTCATGAAGTTTCTTGATAGTTGTAATAATCTATGAGAAACCAAAGTTATTCCTTGAATGTTGATGAAATACATATCAATAACATCTCTACCTATTGGTTCTTTAATCTTTTATAGAACAATCGTGGGTCTACCCTATTCCACTGAGCATGATAACTTTGATTTCTCTCGCATTGTAATGACCAATACGAAGTTTACGAAAACTCATCAAGAGGACAACTTAGCGGTTTTTGTCAAAATCTTGTAAATGTTCTCTCTTTTGCTTGAAAAAGCGAATGTACGTGAACACAAGTTTTGCGAGGATATATTCTTTTTTTACTAAAAAGGTGTAATTTTCACTAATCGAGATTTGCAATAACAAGTAAGTGCATCAGAGATTTTCTGACCATGAAGAACAGACATAGAACAATTAAGTTCGCTATTCTTTTCATAACATAACCGTCTTGACTGTATTGGATGGGGTGCCATAAAGGCGACTTAGAACTAAAAGTAGGCGAAGTTGACTACGGCTGCTCAAGGTCTTGCCTAAACGTTGCATGCACAGTAGAGTATGACCGAAATTGCTATCATCCACTTCTAAACTATGACGAAAATGACTACGGCTGCGCAAGGTATTGTTTAAACATTGCATACTCGGTAGAGTGCGACCCAACCTGCTATCATCAGTTTCAGAGGGAGGCTAACTCTTACCAGGGACCCCTCCTAGGGCCAGTCCCAAGAGCACTGAATTCCTTTCGTCATTGACCCTATAAAGACGAAGCCAGATAAAATAAAAAAGACTCACTCGATTAGCCAGATCCATAATCGAGAGAGGGGTCGAAGGCGGTGCGGTGGTAAAGGCCAGGGAGGAGGCGGTTTAAGAGACGAAGACGACGGCTTCAGAGACGCCGACGACGGCTTCAGAGACGCCGACGGCGGCTTCAGAGGTTGCGATGGTGGAGGCCAGAGTCGGGAAAACCATTTGAGTTATAGAGGGGGTGCCGAACAGAGTCGGGAGACACGTTGTTGGTAGCGGGAGGCAGTCAACGTCGTGGAGGCTAGAGGCGGCTCGAAGGGAGCCCTAACAGGAAGAGGGGTGTCGAACAGAGTCGGGAGACACGTCGTTGGTGGCGGCAGGGAGCCAACGTTGCAGTGGCTAGAGGCAGCGCAAAAGGAGCCCTAACAAGAAAAACCTTAGCCAAATTCACAAGGAGAGGCGTAGGAGAGCTGATGTCTAAAACAAGACCACAGCGAGCGAGTAGGAGAAGAGGGGTCATGGCTGCCGTGGCCTTAGACGGCGCTGACAGAGAGAACCTTAGGGTTTTTTTAAGGTTTGAGTTTTGAGAGGATACATTCGTTACTTAAATCCTTTACAATTAGCTCATATTTAATTAGAGGACGGTTGGTTCTCGTTTTTTGATCGGTTTTCCAGTCCAAAAACAATTGATTTGATTGATTTTTGCTCACCCCTACACACATGTACCAAATATATAATTGATAAATTCTTTGCTTGATTTGGTGAAATAATGTTTATCTCAAATGTGTGAGATCTCGTCCTCTGTTTGAAGTTTTGCAAAATCTTCTTATTTCTCTAAACTTAATAATCAGTTGTATAATTTTGTTTGTTAATGTCATAGTACAATTTTTATCTATTCTCGGATACAAATTTATCTGAAATTGGTTCTCGATTTGTAAGGTCAGAGTGATTTGTTGATCTCAATCACTCGAGAGTGTACTTTTTATAATTTATCACCACCATCTATTTGAGAAAACACTATAAAATAGATTAATTCTTTTGTGGACAGATAAACAATCTTATTCAAGACGTACGATCAATATTCGAGACTTCTAAAAATCTAAAGTACTACTTTCTTACACTAACATAAATTATTATTAGCAAAATCAAGATATTCATCTGCTCTAAAATATATCAAAAATGAAATGAACTGGAATTTAACTGAGTTGGTAACTATGATACTTTTACCAAAATTAAGTTTCATTCAGGTGTGTGACATTTTCTTTTCTTTTTGAATAATTAAGATTAGCTGATAAAAGAAACAACCATTTTTGAATAATTCTCCATTTACACAATGGGGAAAAAACATTCATTGATCCCTTAAACAACTTTTGCACTGACACTACTAAAACACTGCTAATCAAGGCTGAAGATCCTTGGGCTGTATAGGCTCTCCGGTGAAGGGGTCAAATTTGTATGGCTCCCCAGTATAAGGATCAAACCTGACTTGATTTTGAGGACGGGAGGGTTGGAGAGCAGCGGGTGGTGCAGGGTAAGAATCCAATCTAATTCTACTGTAACTCGTGGAAGGAGCGGGTTGTCTGTCAGTGAGTGAATGCTGAGGATCCAATGCAAGTCTGTCATATCTTACAGAAGACGAGACGGGTTGTCTAGCAGAGTGGAGAAGGTGAGGTTCCAAACCAACTTGACCGTAACTTGGAGGAGAAACGGGTTGTCCAACTGCAGGACTAAGGTGAGAATCTATTCCAATCCTGCGATAGCTCAGAGGACTTCTTTCTTCCATTCTTCGAGCATCCATTTCATGATATGCACGATGATCCAAATCTGACAGGGAATAGCGGACTGGAGATTTGGGATAAATGTCGTACCTTTGTAGAAACAAAATATAAGGATGCGTCAGAGAAGAAAAAAAAGGTTAATTGCAAATAGCTATTGTTGCGTACTATATTCTTTAGCACATAACTATCCTCAACTTTAAAACGTTATTTACAGCTACCTAAACTTCAAAAAAAATGCATATAGCTCTTTCTTTCCAAGAAGATGACGAAAATGCCCTTGACCCTAATCTCAAAAATGACGTCATTACTACCAAAAACATTTTGGTGATATAGGAAACGGTTGAGTAGATAAAAAAATACAAAGAAAAAAATGGTGTTTTTAAATTAGGGTCAAGGGCTTTTCCGTCACTTATTAGCGAAAAAGGGCTATCCACAATTTTTGGGAAGTTCAGGTAGCTGATGTCGAAGTTTATACAGTTGGGGACAATTATGCGTAAAAGATGTATAGTACGTAATAGCTACCTGCAATTAACCCAAAAAATAAAGTATTGGATGGACTCTCCTCTGCATATCCCAACCCAAAGCTCCTAAATTGGTACAAAAACTACAAACTGAACACATACAACCATACCTGGGAGCGATAAAATCAGTAGCAGGCAACCGAGCTCTATCAACCAAGTTGTTTAGCATTGGCTCCCTGATGACAATATCCCCGGATCTTGACAAATGTGAGAAATTTCGATTCAATACCACTTTGTCCACCTTATACTGCATGTCAAGGGAAGGATAAAACCATTTATGAGATCAGAATTAGGCCGCCCACTTTCATTTAAATCTAGAAAGTGCAGGATATGCACCTTGGATAGTAACCCAGCAAGGTATGCTCCCTTGTCTTGTCTATCTGCTCCTGAAATCAAGAACTGAGAAGGAAATTTCGGCACGATAAATTTGTGAGGATAAGTTGAAAATAGATGTACCCATATTTACTGAAATATATTCTATGAATGAAGCCAGAGAAGGAAGGAGATGTTTGCAGGACCTGATCAAGGACAGATATAGCAGCCGACTCGGGTAGGTCACTGAGACTGGTTAAGAATTGGATGTCAAACTGCAAAACAATAAGTCAAAACGAAGCACTGCTTACATAGGCAAGAATAATTACTCTGTATAACGACTGGTGATCATGGCCCCACAATGTCTGGTAAATCTTTGTATTGCAAAATGTTTCTTCTCATTTAACAAAAATAAAAGGACTTGGTTTACTATAACAAGTCATGCAAAAAGCCTAGAAAAATGCATAATGTTATCTTTGATGCAAATTGCTCATATATTTATATCAGTTTCTAAACTGCAATGCCCCTTTCTCCCTTTACTTTCTACATGCATAGTCGTAAACTTGGAAGGTCATATGTTCTCCTTTGTGTAATGACACAATAGGTTATGGCAGCATCCACTGAAACAAATAAAACAGGACTCGGTTTGATTCAATTGCTTAAAATGTTTTACTCACATCGAATCGAGAAGCAACTCCAAGTCGCAAGATTCGGAGCAAACGCTCTTTAACAGCTACGGGTAATAAGATAACAGCTGCTTCATATGGATCAACTACGCGAACGTCCTGAACAACACAAAAAATTCACAAGCTTACAAATGAAAGTAAATATCTTGTGTCATAAAGATAAAGAGCATCGAAAATAAAACATCATTCTGGTAAGGGAAATGATATCGCTACCTAGCATAATAAATTTCTGAGTAGTTTACCTTAAATTGTCAAAATTTTAATCGTCATAAATAAACATCAAACTAAATATATATGCTTAAGGCGCTCATTTAACTAGCATAATAAAAAATAAAAATAAAAACACAATGATTTTCCAGAGACGTTACCAATCAATTTCAAATTATCAAACCAGGAGATAGCAGCCATAGTATCTCAAACCCAAAAATAAGAAAGCAAAACTCAACCTTTACAGAGGGATCCAGTTTCAGAGCTTTAGACTTGTTACCACCAGAAGAATCATAGAGCTGGTAGGAAGAAATAGGAGCCTTGTTGGTCGGTTTCTTTTGAGATTCATCATGAGTTCGTTTCTTCGATTTGTCCATAGGCTTGGCAATTTCCACCTGTAAGAAGATAAAATCTGTCTTTATTACAACCTATTGATGTAGTTGGCCCTTTAATGCAAATCTAAAAGTAGATGACTTCGGCAACATGTATACAAAAATTCAGCAAGGCAAAGCTTTGTGTATCACCTCAATCTTAAATTCAGGGCCTCCTTTTGGTCCTTGAATTGTCTTTTCATTCATTTCTGCAACTGCTTTCTCAAGGTCCTGCATATCAAAGAACCCGTTTATCGAAAAAACAGCACAAAACTGAGCATGAGTTTGCTATTCTATAAATTGCAGGGTGATGAATCCCAAAATGAACTAGACATGACATCATCCTAAACTTTATGCCTCAATAAAACTCACCAAGCGCTTAACAAAATAAACAAACCCAATTGTGGCACGAGTCTTCTTCAATAAAACCACCTTTTCCACCTGAAAGAAAAATGTGAAGATGAAATCAAATATATTTCACGAAACTGCAAATCTGGATATTCTATCGCTCTATTGTACCTTCCCAAATGGCTCAAATAGTTTTCTCAAGTAGTCTTCATCCACATCCACAGGGAGGTTTCTGACAAATGCAACCTTTACCTGAAACCCAACAGATTAGACAAAGTAAACTACAAACAGATATATGCAAAACTTGCGTAAAGCAGCAAACAAATTATTTGAACACCTTAGCAAATTCTTCAGGGTCAACTTCAGGATCCTCTTGAGCCCACTCCACATTTGGATGCCAATTACCCCCAAGCAGAAAATCTGTTTTGGAACCAATCCGATATGCACGTGCAGCAGCCTGTGATTCAGAATTTTGGATGTTGGATTAAATTTTTTAAAAGCTATGGAAGGTATGATTTGGCCAGATTCCTAAAAGTTAAGAAGGAATGGTTACAGATTTGATAGTCCTCCATATAATAATGATAATCGCCATAAATTTCATATTTACAGGTTTTAATTTCAAACCAGCAGTGATCAATATGCATATATGCAAGCATCAGAGCTTGCAATTCATAGTCTTGAAGTACATAAGTTGAAGAAATTCAATATATTTTTTTAGGAGTTTTTTTTGTCACTTCGGTTATCTTTGGGGACAAATGAAGTTGTAAGTTGTAACATGGCTGATATCCCCGCTTCCATGCTTTGATTTTATAACCAATTGATTATCTCGGTAACGGAGGATTAAATAATAAGGATTTCATAAGCAATCCTTATTATTTCCACCTTTATATTCCATAAGTTTGAAGTTTCCAATATACTAATCAACTGATATCAACAAAATTCAGCATGGTTCTATGCAGAAGGAACTTGAAGATTATGAACTGATAGATCTTTTGGTTAAGGGGTACCCAAACAGAATTTGAGCAATATATAGGTAAATTATTTCCTTAATAGACAGAAAATAAAATGGTCAAATTATACTTCTATATTTTAGCTGAAGTAATTGTGATGGAGCAGAATATATAGTAAGTTAGTAACAACCAGGGGAATGAGATACTACTCGAGTAAATAATATAATAAACGAGAAGAAAAAAAATGGAAGTTGCTGGAAGAGGAAAATGATTTATTGAATTCTGTTAAGGGGTGGGTCAATAAGCACAGCCATTTTTTTTTTTTTGCATAACTCAAATACAAAGAAGAGATGACGAAATGAATAATTAGGAACTGATAGAATGAGAGCTAAGAGAAACGAAAGCAGCATAACTCCCAATTGATGTTATTCCGAAAGACAAACGGTAACAAGATGAGCAAGAGCTAAAATGCTATGGAAAAGAGAAAATTGGCTTGAGAAGAGAAGTGTATTTGTAATGAGAGGTAATAGAGTAAGGATTCAACTAAATAGTCACAATTCAACAAGGTTCAAGCACATTCCAATTAAGCATAAGATCCTGATATGGCTATTGGGGTGAATATTTTAGTAAGTTAACTGAACATGGTGATGTTGGAAGCCACGGCTCCAGTTACTACAGTATGCATATTCATAATAAAGGGCAGTTTTTTTCTAGTGGGGTCTCTGTGGGAAGCAAAAAGATAACTCATACAGAGAATGCAAGGAAGAAACCTTAGCAAAGGTGCAACATTTTGAAGCATTAGATATTTAGATGTTAAGATGACTCTGTTTTCGAGTCAGAGGTAGTAGTTTCACTTGGACATTTTGACCATTGAAACGAAGTTTCAACTACTTCATTGGATAATATTTTTAAGTGATTTATTAATTACAAGGTTAAACGAATGCTGGAACCAATAAACCTTCAACCTGAGCGATTATCCTGTATGAGTTGAGATTCCAGAGGTAAGTCATAGTGTTATGTTATTGTGAATGAAAGGGCATATAAATATCTTATGCAAAATGGTCTCGGAATAAAAGCAAAAATTGACTTACAGAATGTGAAGAGAACTTCACAAAGGCAAATCCTCGGTTTTTTTGCTTTGAGGGGGAGTTGTCTTTGGAGTTGGAGGACATCGCAAGATCCACAGAAACAACATCTTGAAAAGCCTACATAGTAAGGTTAGCCCAAAATTAAGCCCTATGCACAATAACATACTATTTTTTATCACAAAACATCAGTAACGACAAATACCTGGTGGATCATTTTAGCAAATTCATCTGCAGTCCAATCTGAAAGACAAAACGAGAGGCTCAAACATATCAAATAAGAGAACTAAACATGGCTTGCAAGATTTGAGAAAGGCATGGCCAACATAGTACAGTTATTAAGCATTTTGAAAGTACTTTTCTCTATAAAAAATCTCCAAATAGAACACTGACTTCCACCTAAGATGCAAGACGGGTACTTCTATACAAGCAATGCCACAGTAGTTGGAAAGTGAAAAATGATTGAAGGGGTCAGACAACAAGTAAAATATGAAAACAAACTGACCTTTGCGAATGTTCCCAAAAAACAAAGAATATTGCTCTGTTGATGGAAGAACTCCAATCTTCTTCCCATCTATCTGAGGCACAGAACCAAAGTGAAAAGACCACTTTAAACATGCATGTCAACTGAAATGTGTATTAAAAAGCTCAAAGCACACTTGAGGTGCAAACCTCCAGCACACTTTATGTAAAGTAAATCATTAAGCTTTAACAGTTTATTTATGAAGTCAGTTCCTCTTCTTACTATGAATTGGTCATTATATGTCATTACACTTTCAAATTTGAGACTGTGTAACAGATATAGGTTGGAAGTTGAAGCAGTTAAAAATAAAGGGGGGTTTTCAGAGTTGCTATTCACTAAAATAATGAGTCTTCATGAAAAAAAATATTAGCTGGGGGTTTATTTGGAGCATCGTCAAAGTGATTAGGCTTCATGGAAAATGTAGCTCTACCATGTGGTTTTGGGGTTAAGCATGCCTCAATTGGGCTCTTCACTCAGTATAATAAATAAGAAAAATAAAGCATCAAAGAAGACATGTAACTTCTTCTAGGCCACTGATCTCTTATTACCAAGTTGCATCTGGTCTAATAAAATCATCCGGAAACAACGTGATTAGGAATACGTAAGTACTGGTGCCAAATTATCTAGAAATTTAAAAATAAGATGGATGATTCCACAATGATAACATAAAAAATTTACATGAGTTCTGATTTATTAGCACTTATCTTGTTCAGATCATGGTATACCTACAAGACTAAGCTAGCTTGTTAGTTGTAACATACAGCTGATATGACACAGAAATACTTGTCCCAAATTTTAAGCATTGGTTGCATTCATAGCTTTGCAATAACAAATACACCAAAGGACCAATACTTATTTATAACCCCTACCCCCATCCCATGATTACTTAGTTTTATCAACAAAAGACCAATACTGAAAGCATAGTAAGCTGCAAATAGCTTTCAATTTAAACATGAAAATAACATCTTGTGATCTCAAGATTCTCTGCCCAGCATTTAATAATTACCTGAGATCCTGATTTTTCCTTGATAGCTCTAGTAGCAGCTTCTTTCGTTGTGAAACGCACAAAGCAATACCCCTGAAGCAAAGAACCACAAAAGCTTAACAATCACTTGGTAAAATAACAACAGAGAGAGGAAGAGGAAAAAGGAAGAATACTGAAGGTCGGAGGAAAGGCTAAAGGCAAATGAAAGAAAACCTTTGGTTTGCCGCTGATGTCCTTGATTAAACGTATTTCTACTATTTCACCATAGGCAGAAAAAATCTAGAAGGAAAAGCAACAAAAGAGGTAGTTAAAAACAAGGAAACCACATTAATTAGATAGGCATGTATAAGGTCTGATAACACAAATAACTCATCCAGAGAATAGTCAACGAGTTTAACAGTGAGGAATTACTTGAAAACAGAGAACTTCTATTTACCTGCCAATGGTTTTATTTAGAGGTCAACAGAAGAAAAGAAAAAAGGTTAAAGATATAAATGGTCCTCCACCATTTTTAAGCACACTTCATATCCTTCAAACTCAAGTTTTGCAGAATCAGTTAAAACCTCACATTCTCATTTCAATATACAATTAAAAAGTTCATGTGATATATAATCGATATAAACAAGCTCATGTAGGCTAGTGCAGTGATCACATATCAACTCATGTTCAAAATCATTGACATGTTCACCCATTTTGGTTTTGATCCAAAGAGAAATGCAGAAAAACAGACCCTAGATCAAACGTTAAGACAATAGCAAATAGGCTAGATGAAACTGCAGACATAGTTTCCTAGAACTTCTAGGAATTTAATCTTGCAAAAAGATTCAACTGCAGAAAGCAAGCCTATAAAGATAGAAGACAAACCTCACGAATCTTTGCTTCAGTTATAGTGCCAGGTAAGCCACCGACAAAAACCTCTGACCCTTTTGGTGCATGCTCTTCTCAGGACACAAAGGCATGTATGAAAACGTCAGAAGAGGGAAATGTAAATTTTAGATCAATACAACAATGCATGGAAAGGAGTATGCTTTTGACATCAACATGAAGAGGGTGTAAATTGCATGTAATCACGTACGTTTCTGTCAATCACACGTTCACAGATAGACAGATGTGAGGGATTAGAGAGACTTACGAAGATCCATTGATGGGTTATCTGATGAATGCTTCATCTGCAACATGCACCAAATATAGCATCAAGTCAATTAACTAGTGCATAAGTAAGCAAGACCGGGAAGAGGAAACTAATAGATGGCCTTAAATAAACAGCAGTCATTATATCTTTTTCAACCTAATGATGAGGAAACCATTGACCTCCTCACAAATCACTGCCACCATTTCAATTGGGGAGAGATATCAACAGGTTATATATGCAAGTACCAATATGTTAGCCATATGGAAACACAACAATTCAATTTGGAAGTAGGATATACTGCCATGAAAGTAAAAAAATAGTAAGTTAAATCATTCAGGTGATAAAGTCAAAGCCAACAGGAGTCACATAGTCAGCATTTCTCACCATGAAAAACAAAAGCATACAGCAGGCATACCCGTCTTATGAGTTGGTTTCCATTTAGGCCAAAACAAAACAGAATAACAGAAAGAGAGACAGCATGCATACTTCCTCAAGAGTATTTGCTTCGACAAAGCATTTGACACTAGTGGTATACTTCTATCATAAACGAATAAGATACAGAAACAGAATGTGAGACTTCTACCTACTGTTAGTAACAACATGGACCTTGCAGAACAATCCGCGCAATCATAAGGTTCCAATGCACAAGACAAGATATTACTACAATCTAAGTAACAAGGCATTTAAATAGAAACTGTGCCCCTTGTGAACCTAGAGGAACCCAAAGACTAAAATTAACCTCTAATAAAAAAAATACTGTTCAAATAATAAATATTCCCTCCAGTGTCCCAAAATGAGTGCACTTTCCTGACATTAGTCGGGTTATACAACCACCTAGTGGGTTATTTAGGAGTTAGGACATGGGGTATCTGAGGAAATAAACACTAACACCACTCATCTTTAAGAAAAATTAGCTAAAAACACAAATGGGACACTTTTTGGTACAGAGTGAGTGGAAATTCTGGGTAAATTGTTAAAAGTAAGCATTTTTCTAGCGTTTTCTTTATCTTCCACGTAATCCAACCCCCAGAACATAACTAATCGAAAGTAAGTTCGACCAAGGGGTACCAAACAGCAAAATTACGTAAATCGAGTGTTTGTTCACATGCGGAAAGGGTTCCTGATAGCTTAGCAACCATTCTCAGAAGAAAAAAAAACAGGATTTTGCATTGAATTCAACAACAGCAACCATATAGTTGACACGGCATGAAGAGAAACGAAGCAAGTAATTTTGGGGGCGAATTTAGGAAACTATCTTCGTTGTAACATGAACGGCTTTCAGAGCAATTGCGTACCTGGGAGATTAATTCCTGAGAAAACGAAGCTGAATGTACCGAATTTGAACAGGTACGAAATCGAAACCTAAAAATTGGAATCGGAGACGATGAAGATCAGTAGAGAATAATAAATATTACAGACTATATTAATTATCTATAACTAAAATAATAGGTACAGTAGTGGACAAATGGGCCCGATAAAGGCCTGATTTCCTCTGGGCTTCTGATGAAATAGAAGGGATAATGTAGATACCAGGGGTCAGCATTCTCACGTTCAGGAGCCCTACCACTATCAAGCAAGGGAGGACGACGCACGCTGACATACCGGGGGAGTAATTGGTCCACCGTTGTTTACTTATCCTCTGGTCTGCTCGATCAGTTCCTTTTGGTTGGAGTACACTGTATCGGTATCTCCGGATGCTACCGCAGTCCCAAATCCCCGACCGCCATTATGCTACAGAGCACATTTACTCTTTATGCACTTGTCTTTCCAATTATTCTAGTTTGGTTTATGTACGGTGACTTCCCTTTGTGGGGTCCCCGAGTTACTTTATATTAATGAATATCTCCATTTCCTTTCAAAAAAAATGTAGGAAAATTGAGTTTTTTTTTGTAATTTTATCTTTATAATTTATATTTAATAAATAAAAAACAAAAAACTAAAAATTCAATCTTATATATTTTTGGGAAGAAATAAAGGGGTATGAAATTTTGGATTTTTATTTCGGAATTATTAAATTTAAAATTTTGGAATGTAAAATCGTCATTTTAAATAAATCTGTACAAAATACAATAAAAAAAAGTTCATACATTTGTTTCAATAATCAAAAGAAATGGCCATAGGTTAATGAAGTCCTCAGTTGTTGCAATTATACCAAAACAGAACTTGATAGTCCCAACTATAGCAACCGATTATACATCTCCATTGATATGCAAAGTAGCTCAAAACACTGAAATGGAAGGTTCATATTACCAGCTCAGTCAACATCAAAACATCATCCAGACATTTTATGCACCAAAGTATAATACAGAACTTAACAGTGCTCTGCTGAAGCCTGAAACTAAAATAAAACAGAAAAAGCATAGGCATGATGAAAACTGTATTTGCAGGTTTCCAGAATCCAAATGGGACAGACGGAATGTCGGTGAATTCCCTTACAAGTCAGACACCGAACAAGCTTCCAAATAACTTAAACGGCATACTTATTTCTGCCAAAAATTATATAAAGTTACATGTAAAACATGAACGGGAAGAAAATGAATGCATGTTCTCGCTTGCCCCGGAAGTCTTCACAGCATCAAAATCATTGCTACACACCTAGTACCGGTTCCAGTAAGTCCTGCGTCTGAACCAGTTGTAGTCTGGAAGACCCTGGATTGGCCCCATGGCAGCAATAGCAAGATCCTGCCAAAAGATAAAAATGCACACAAATTTCAATCCTAGATGAACAAAGTAGGCAGATAGTTCCATTAACATTCTCTCCAGTGATAGCATCTACAGGTTGTGGAGATAAAATCTTTTAGTCCTTACTCTGTCATAAATAAATCTGTTTGCAACTCGCTTTACAGTGCTTGCATCGACTGCATCAATCCTGGCAAATAGTTCAGCAAACGGGATCCTTCGGCCATATGTAAGCAGCTGTAACAACAGATATAAAGAGGATTGTCAAACAGGCATTTCTAATCAGTAAGGATCAATCCAGAGACTATACCTGTCGTCCAATATCTTCAGCAACGGGACTTGTGCCATCCATATGAAGCAGCAGAGAAGATTTCAACTACAACAAAACACATCAAGCATTGGTAAGGCAAATCAACAAGAGATGTGGAGTGTCTCGCACAAACACTTTTCTATTGGGTTGTGAGTATACCAACATAAATGAGAAAATTGGAGGTGGGTGAGAACAGTAACAATCCAGTTTAAAGCATCATGACACGTTTAACAGGTCAGCAGAGATCGAGACATGGTGTAAAGACTAACGGCGGCAATTATGGGAGGGAGGCAACTGCCGGATACGGTTTTGTATATAATGCCATCACACAATTAAGATTCAAAGTCCAGAACCTCTAGAGGTCAATGATATGACAACTACATCAACCCTGAAAATGATTTAAGCATAAGATATGAAGATGTAGAGATGTTTGAATCATCATTCATATGACATTCCACATTCATCATGGGCATAAATTATTCATAGTTTTGAGGTACTATGTAGCTTGAAATTATAATCCACTATATACTGTATATTATGGTGTATCAAACATATCATTTAGACACCAAGCTATATTAACATATAGAAAATATAGGCAGACATGTATGAGGTCCCATGGAAAATACCAACTACAAGGATTTCAAAAACAGTTGGAGACAGTATTCACTTGCAAAAAAAAAACTTTTGATTTCAAAAACAATGAATGGAAGTATCATTCAAAGAAATGGAAAGCAACAAATAATACCTGGTTTCGAGCACGAATAACATCCGCTTCTGAAACCCGGTATGCTAGCTTGGTTATCTCATACATTATTGCGTAGGCCAAATCATCTAAGCAATCCGGCTGAAAGTGACACAAAACACTTGTAAGCTCAACAGCCAAAAGAAATAAAGCACTGAGTACCAGATTTACCACTCTAGAAGAGATTCAGTGAAATTATTAAGTTATAGTGATTTGGATTGCTTACCTTAGCTATAGCATACACACCAAATAATCCAGTATCCTTGTAGTTGGTATTGAAAGCCATATAACTTTCTGCTACTTCATTGATGCCAATCCTCTGTGCCAGCTCAGAACTGTTCATGCGTCATTAATGCTAATTAAGGCACGAGCTAAAAATATAACAACTCACAAACCAGAGAGGTACCCACGAAGCAGAAACTGGAATTCAGGTTACCCAATGAAGTCAGGAGCTATAGGAAGAATCTCGGTATCTTACCCCATATGCTTTCCTCCGACAGCGCCTTTGTTCCATGAACCTAACATAGATTGCATGATCATCAGAACAATGGAATCTGGGTCTGTCCAGGATGCTCCATTGAAAGCAATGGCAAATTGGGCCAGAGGAACATCATCGTCAACTATCCTAACCTATAATAAACAAATTGAAGGATGAAATTTAGTTGAGAGGAAATAATCTCAAAATAAGTTACAAGAAACGTAAGTGCATCCATCCACACCTCAGAGCCAGTGAAAACAGCTGGTTCATTAGCAACTAACTGAGAAGCTGTGGTTGGATCTGATGACAACTTAGTAAACAACTTCTTTACTTGCTCAACAACATCCTCATGCTTAACAGCACCGGAAGCAGCAATCACCTAAAATGAAGGACCAAAAAGAACAATTGATAATAATTTACATAGTTGGACCCATGAATACTATATAATAGGATAAAACAGCAGTTACTTCACAGAAGAGGACCTATCAGTACCGGGTACTGGTACTCCTTGGAAATGTAGCCAACATAAGTGAACAGTATTTTGTGCTTCGATACTTTCAACGAAAGATCAAACTAAATTGGGTATAGCTCATGCCGGATATATTTGTAAAACATAATGAAAGAGCATGAACTGGAAAATTAGATAATCCCTAAATATTTTAATGGCCCGTTTGTTTAGTTTAGAAGCACCATATTTTGTATTTCTCAGGCTACTTCCCTTCATATCCTCTCTATCTTGAAAATCATAAGCCTAACTACAAAGTTAAAAACTCCTAGCGTTAATGTGTCCATGTGTTATCTTAATTGGGTACAGCACAATATTGTTCATTTGATTATTATTTTTATCTAACTAATTATTATATATTACATCTTTACTTGCAAGTACCCTAATGTGCCCGTACCTGAACAGTTTGATAAATAATAGTACCTCAGTAGCCGGTACTAGTGCTAAATAGAAACATAGAAAGTAAACTTCGAAAATTCATACCATTCTTGGAGCAGTGTAGTGTGTTTTGATATAGTTCTGAAGATCATCTTTGGTGATACTCTTGACATTCTCAGCAGGTCCAAGAATAGTTCTACCCAGTGGAGTGTACTGGAAAGCAGTTGCGTGCAAATGGTCAAAAATAACCTCTTCAGTTTGTTGCTCGACCTACAGGAATTCATGATAAAAGGAAATTGGATGAGGTAACATAACTAGTATATTCCAATTTGCCAAGGATAAGCAATAACCATCTGAATCCAACACATAATTCGGTTAACCAAAACCCTGTATATCAGCATACTTACCATGCAATTATAGATTTAAGCATATCAAATAATTGAAAGCAAAGAAAAATACTTCATATTTATCTCATCTACTCTCAATGAGCCCACACTTGAGTTAAATTATTCTCAGAATAACAAATTCAAAACTTTTTTGGAAGTAAGCAAAACAGTAACAAGGGGGATTCTATACATGACTACAGTAGATGTAACTGTAAGCCATGACAAGGTGCATCAAACAACCCAAGAATCCTGATTCAGCAAGCTATGGAACTGCCATTTAGGGACTGAAAAAATTATATGTTACACTTCTAATCAAGATAATCAATTGTCATGTTGCATGTCTCATTTAGTCAAACAACAAAAGGAGTGATGTGTTCAAGTGAAAAGTCAATAGTAACTAGTAAGAGAGAACCTAGATCATAAACACACCAAGTTTAGGATTAAGTCTTGATTACTCTGCAATGAATTGGAGCTTCACAGTCATATTGACACACACATTGATTGTATTAATGATTTCAAGAGAAACCCCAACCATAAAACATTAATAAAACACAATTAAGAAAGAAAATCCGTAAATTAAAAAATAGAGTTGAAGATATCTTTTTTTCGAAATCAGAATAAATACAATCTAATCATATAGTGTCAAAACGCATAAATCAAGTCAACCAAAAAACAGTTATGCATCTACCTCTTCCATTTCCCTCAATATCACATCTCTCTCGCGAGTGATCCGTTGATCCTCGAACTTGGAGTTCTGCAAAATATCGGCCAAAATGTCGAGAGCGTTGTTGACATCCTTACTCAAGACCTTGGCATAGTAAGTGGTCTGTTCCCTGGAAGTGTAGGCATTCAAGTGCCCGCCCATGTTCTCAACCTCCTCCTCGAGCGACCGGGCAGTCCTCTTCTCCGTGCCCTTGAAAATCATGTGCTCCAGAAAATGCGCAGTGCCGTTGGTCTCTTCGGTCTCGAACCTGGAGCCAGCGTCGATCCAGACACCTACGGTGGCGGTGCTGGCGGCGAGGTTGGACTCGGTGGCGACGCGGAGGCCGTTGGGGAGGGTGGTGATTCGGGTCTCCGGGGCGGAGAGGATGTGGTTGTGGGAGGCGGTCGCGGGGTGGGGCGACCCGTACTTGAGAAACCGTGGATCCGGATTTTCGAGCTTCCTGATCTTGGATTTAACGACTTCGGCGAGGCGATCGTAGACCATGGCATCTGGGGGAGGAGGAGAGGGGAGGGTGGAGGAGGACGGCGACGCGGCGATGGAGGAGGCGGTGGATGAGGATCTGACGGCCTGGGTGAGGTGCGATGCGGAGGGGTTGCGGGACCGGCGAGCTAGGGCGAGGAGGTGCCTGATCGCCATGGCTATGGCTGTGGTTGTGTGGCCTGTGTTGTGACTGTCTCTAGGGTTTGGCCAGAGTGGCGTTGATGCGAGAGACCTGTTTTTGTTGTGTTACTTCTGGGAGGTGAAAGTGCGCGTGTTGACCAGACTCTAAAGTGAACATGTGGTTGTCGGATGCAACGCTGTCGTTTATTTGTGCGCGTAATTCCAACAAAACGACGCAGTGTATTGGTGTGAGTGTATTGAACGTTGGCATGTCAACTTAGCTTTACGAGAGTCCCAACAAAAAGAATGATCTGATACATAAAAGCGTGTTTCTATATAAGGAACTTCGGCATCTCAACATGGGAACAAACCATACAAAAAAGGTCTAAAAAACCAGATATTACAAACATGAAGCGCAAACAGAGAAAAAATGAGAGTTGAACACCCGAATTTTGCTACCATGAAGCGCACAAAGAAGGGTCAAAAACCCAGATTTTCCAACCATTAAGCACACGAGGAACCAAACGGGCCGCAAGAAGTAGGTAGAGCAGCTCAACAACGATCCACACCCCGGTAGGATGAAGAAGCGTGTCCCACGACCAAAGATGAAACTAGACACTTCCAAAGACCCGAGAGACGGACTTAGATCGCAAGACAACTTTCCGCGGACAATGGAGCTCGAACTTAGTCCTCCGAAAACCAATTCCAGCCAACACCAAGAAAATACCCAATACGAGAGGACCGGTATTTCTATAGAGAACGAGCTCAAACCTCTAAACAAGCAGCAGCAAGTCAACATGATCTGGGAAACCGAGACAGAAACTCGAGCTTAGCGATCCAAAACCGAAACCGAAACCGGTAACCCCTCGCCGGCCAACACCAAGCGAGGACCCGAAGGGAAATGCATGTAGTTATACCGATCACGAGCCAATCCCAAACCAGACCACCCTGACACCAAAGTCTGCGTAGCGCAATGCCACACGAAAAGCCTCACCTCGACAAGAGCAACACGACACCCATCAGCACGACGGAGGACCAAATCCACAACAATCAACACCTTTTTTACTCTTTTTTAACGTTAATTAAAGAGGAAAATTAGGGGAAACAGATGATAAACGGTCCCCTGGCTATCAACAAAACAGATAATAACGTGTAAAGTAAATTTTTTAAGATGGGATATATATGTTTGATTAATTACGGAAATCAAGAACCATACAACCTGATTACAGAGAACAGAAAAATGCAGGGGCATTCCCTGAAGGGTGGACCCGAAACATACCAGGAATAAATTCGGGAGTCCTCACTTAAAAGATAAGCAGGTGTTCCGACAGTCATGGCTAGGAAAAATAAGTATTCTACAAGATAGAGTAGAAACAACCAAACACGAAATATTCGAGCGATAACGCAATGCCAAGAAGGTAGAAGCCGATGAAGGGAGTTGTCCTGACTTGCGAGGTGACAGTCCGGTTCCTCCCAAAGAGAGTGTTCTCCTGATAACAAGACACACGCAGTGAGTAGAAACCGGGGACAGTCGTCTGATTCTGGGCCCAATGGGTCTCCTTCCCCCATTGGGCCCCTTTTTCCAAGGGTCAGGAACCAGATCAGGATCCCTGTCAGTGGCGATATGCACGGGGATCCTTAGTGTCTGGAGGAGGCACAAGAGACAGGCAGTACATTATGTCGGGAGGAGGCCAGTCCGAGCATTCATTGGAACCCGACAGGGAGAAAGGCTGGAGGACGGTCGATATCCTAGAAGTAGAGCAGTGGAAAGGCAGTAGGCTGGAGCGATTCGGAAGTCGCCCGACTACATCCTGAGGTAAACTTGGAGGATGTTGCACCGGTGGACGGCAGGGAAAAACCCAAATGTTAGTCAAACGGCTACATGTTTCTCGCTGGCCGACCTCGATGGCCGACAGAGGGGACAAAAGGCTCGGAAATCCCATGTAGGAGATTTGGAATCCGACCCCGTACCGAAAGGGACACTTCAAACCCCGCTTGCTCCGATCTAGCCGGAGCTCGATGGAACTCGGCCTCACCTAGCACCACTTGTGAAACAGATTAATACAGTCCACAGTCGCCGAAGAGTATCTGGGCTGAGCTCTCTGGTAGCCCAAAACCTGATCGTGAAACGGCAAGAGGGACAAGGGGAAAATCTGTCCAGCATCAAGAGGCAAGACATGGCCCGTCATAAACCTTCTTGATCAGTTCCATGCAAGGAGGATCTGGTATATTTTCACAGAAATACAAGCCTATTACCTTGCCTTCAAGAGAGGAGATGGGCACCTGCAACATTATGGATACACCAATCAATGAAGAAGCACAACGATAGATGATTGACAGGTCTGCTCATGAATAAAATATCAAGCAGTAAAGCAATCATGTGTTGATGGTTTCGGAATCAATGCGTATAATTTAAAGAAATCAATGCAACTCTCAGTACTTAGAAATCATGTATGCAAATTATTTAAAGTTACTTAAAGACTAGATGCAAGTACCGTTAACAATGAGAAGAATCATAGGCAGAATTAAGTGATCAAAGAAATAACTAGCTACAAGGATTATACAGTTGAGTTGTAAAAATCACATGCTAGTCTAAATTAATACGCGATATGACGATAATCTATCAAGGCATTGTTGTATTTTATCTCCCTAATGTTACCTCGGCACCATTGCTTGAGAGGATAAAATTGCGAGCAGGAGATTTCAATTGCTCATCCCATTTGCTGATAATCTGCTTCCTGGATTCGCAACGATAAAAACAACAATGTCTACCATAATCAGCCCATGGAAGATAATCAAATTTAACACATAAGGTGCGTATCTTGTCATACGACAAAGGATGAAGTTCAGCTCCGCCAAAGAGTTTGAAAAGATGAGGGAACATAGGTTTCGTTGCCACGACTGTGCGTGTGGGATCAATGACGACCCAAAATGGAGTTCGATAAGAAGCATCAATACCAAAGGTTTGAGCAACTCTGCCTCCACATTCAGGGATGTCATAGAATTGGAGGGCAGGCGAAGGCATGGTGGAAAGTAAGTTTTCGTAGATACGACTTTTGGATGCCATGTCCCAAACAACAAGCGGTTCTAATTTCCTTGGGAAGCGATTATAAGGCACAAAGACTTGAGATCCATAGGAGAAATCAATAGGCACAAAAACAAATTCAACACCACCCAGAGGCATGAGTTCCGTGTAAGCATCAGCCAAATCCCTCATAAGCCAAGAGTTATTCTCACAATCAGCCAAATCCAGCAGATACTTGGCGATAATTAAAACAATAGTCTTGCCCTCGTAACAACCTTATCAATAACTCAACTAACTTTTTTTTATGATCGGGAATGCATATTGAAATTTTATAAACCCTCTTTTGAGGTGAGAAATGATTACAAGGTAGACCCAGCTACAGATCTTCAAAAGAAACCCTAAAACGCTCAAAGTCGTCTTATAAGGGAATCAACAACCCAAAAAAAAAACTAGGCTTGACCTAGATGTTCATATACATGTAAACATCCTTATCAATAACTCAACTAACTTAATTAGGGTTCAAGCATAATCTTAATTTTGATCCAATTAATTATTTAAAATCATACCTTTTGGCCGTCTCTTTTGACAAGGAAGGTCCCTTTCCTTTTCTTTTTTCCATTTCGTTTTCGTGTGAAGAGGCGGGTGACATCAACAGTATACCCAGACTCGAAAGGACGGAAGCGGGTGTCCCGAGTCATCGATCGGATAGATTTGATCCAAAAATTCAGACACCAGAGAGCTTCAAGGGCCAAGGAGAGGTTGAGACGAAGGCGCAGAGAGGAGGGGGCTTATTGTTTGGTGGATCATGTCAGACTGAACAGGAGCAGGCAATGGTGATGGGTGCTTGTCCATGGAAGTTTGGAGATCATCCAGGCCAACGTTTGAAACATCAAAGTATTAATTGAAAGGTAACATAACTAAAAAGCAGGAAAACCAACCCCAGTTAAACTTGAGACCAACCATATGAGCATGTATGCTTGTTGAGCCACATAAGAGACCGGTTAATTGTCGGGATGATGTGCATAATTCACGGAGATAACTATGGGAGTAATGGAGGAACCCTAAAAGGGGCTGGGTTGCCAATCCTCCCTAGCAACCTGAGACCTCTAGGAAGGCTAATTGGATTTGACAAGGATGTATAGCATACCTCGCTTGATTGTGTGAGCCAACAAAAGCACTTGATACCGAATCTCAATCATCCTTGGCGATAAGAATCTGTGGTCCAACTATGACTACGGTCATGATGGCTTAGGAAGGTAGTACGATTGAGAAGAGATCCACCGCAATAGGTAGATACAGATCGCCTCTGAAGATGTCTCAAGCCTCAAATACAACGGCGCTAAGACCTAGAGGCGTGGAGGAGAGAACCACCGCAACAAGTAGTTGTAGATTGCTTCTAGAGATGTCTCATCCTTCAAACGTAGTGGGGCCGAGACTCGGAGGCTGGGGGGAGAACCACTGCAACAGATAAACGCGGATGGCTTTCGGAGATACCCCGTCATTCGAGTACAACAACATTGCGACTTGGAGACGCGACGGAGAAAAACATGATGACTACTACACTATCGTTAATGGAACAACAATGCCGAAGGCACCACAAGCCAAGAAGGTAGGGTATGTGTCTATAGTTAAGGACGCTTCCTCGAAGGTGAGAAGAGGTGAGTCTGCCGCTCTTTGCTACTGATGATTGGCTATGAAACACTTTGACCGTCTAAAGCGAATTAGTCTTTGCCATTGCCATCAAAAGATCAAATCGTAAAGTTTACTATTTCGGGTTTGTTGAATATCAGTCGCCGGATTCTACTGCCCAAGCGATCGAGGCTGTAAATGGGTTCAAACACAATGAGTTTCAATTGTTTGTGGCCCTTGTTCGGCCAGTTCGTGATCGTATTTTGGCTCCATCGAAACTATCTCCGAAACCAAGCAAATTCTCTGCAGAACAGAGCACGAGGAACTCTATTTCAGGAAGGCAACTGGGCCCGCTTTTGAGATTGACTACAACCCAATCAAAGATGACTGTGTTATAGGTTGACCGGAATGATGCTTCGGTGGCTGAGTGTTCGTCAGAGCTTGTTCCGGCTCGGGCGAAGATTCATCAATCATCGATTCCCGAACGGATTTCTCGCGATCGTGTTTCGGTTCGGGCAGAAAATGAGCAAAACGAGCAATCCACGATTCTCGAACGGAATTCTCGCGACTCATAGCTAGCTTTCCAAAATTCGAATTCACAAACTCCTGATTTTGCGCTGCTTCATGTTCTGCTCCGATGTCTATCAGAGTTGTCGCTGGGCCTTCCTCTAGAAGCCTATCCTTTGCTCCAAGAGATGAGGCTACAAGAACACGTTAATGGGCCCATCATCGTTCATTCACGGGATACTGGGAAAGATCAACTCAGTGCATCTCAATACGAAGAGTTACTTCAGGATCAAGCAACTGAATGGGAAAATCACGGTGGGGTGTTCTCTCCGAGCATTCGAGACTTTAGGTTGTTTCCAAACCGAATGACTCATCGATAGGAGAAGTTGTGGAACTTTCAGCTATGGAGGTTCCGCTACAATAGTTGAGATCAGAGAAGGAGTTGTCATCAGGGGATAGTCCGTGGAAGGATGCCCTTCTCAAAGCTCTGTCTCGTCAAACTCGGCTTCCCTCTCGTCAATCTACTATTGTGTACAACACTAGGTCGAAAACTCGATCCTTGAGTCGAGAGCGTGCCCTAAATTTTGCGCCTCATGTTCCAGATTTGTGGAAGTATGTTCATGAGGCCTCTAAGGCACCTGCGGACGTCAAAGAGAAGGCTTTTGATGATCCGACCTTGACTTTAGAAGGAGAGGAATGGACCGAGGACGAAGGCTGATCCCTTTGGTTCTTCCTAGCTTGTTTCTTGGACTTGTCATACTTTCTCTAGGCTTTGCCTTTTAGCTCCCAATGTTGAAGTTCTTTTGTAAGCGTTGTTTGGTCTCTGACCGTTAGGCCTTTTCTCCTCAAAAATGTCTCTTTTTAAATAAATTTTCGAGCTTATAAAAAAAATGTGGTGGGTGAGTGACCGTTATTTTGACTTGATGTCCTAGTCTCCCGCAGTCATAATAGTGGTTAGGTAAATGCTCGTACGATAGATACAGTAAATTATGTACCTCAGAGATCTAAAACTCATAATAACAGACGTCTCTCGAGCAGTTACCTTATGTCCACCTTAATCCAGATGCATATCATCCACATCCATTCACGTTCCCATAGTGTTACCAATCCTGTATGCCACCCCTCGGTCCCAATCTCCCACCGGGAGGTTCATCACCCAAACCCATACTGAAATGTGTGTAAACTTGATGTCTGTCGTCCTCGGTGGTGGTTTGAGCTCCGGCAAGATAACCACATTGCCTCAAAAATCCCATGGTTGGTCTCAAGAACTCTGCCTTCTGTACTATTAATAATTTCAGTATAGCTTTTTTTTACATTAATCCACAAATTCTTTAGATAGTGACAAAAGACATCTGCAATTTTTATTTAATCCACAAATTCTTTAGATCTAAAAGTGACATAATACATCTTTGCAGACTTTGCTACTACAGCTTTGACTTAAAGGGAAGGAAACAAAAAACTAACACCAGTCACCATAAACCAAAGAATCAGAGACAGCTAATTGCAAGAATTTCACCATTATAATTATTGAAGTAAAGTAAGCTATAACATGGATTCAATTTTTCTAACAAAACAACCTGACACAAAGTAATAACATGTAGTACAGTATAAGGCAAGTGTAAAGTGCCTCTAACTTTCACCAAAATGATAACGAAAATAATCCTGGGCAATGCAGGAAAGTAAGAAACTTTGAAAAAAAAAACATTATAGTAAAGAATGAAACTGCCTTAACACAAGGCACTCCGAGCTCGGCTTTTCTTCTATGCAATTGCTGGCATGTCCTTGAGCCATGAGTCCAATGGCTTACCAATTGAGTATACAATGAACCCGATCTCTCTCAGCTTGTCAGCATTCACAACATTCCTGCCATCAAAAATGAAAGCGGGTTTCTGCATGTTGTCGTACATCCTCTTGTAGTCAAGAGTCTTGAACTCATCCCACTCAGTCAGAATGCAGACAGCGTGGGCATCTTTGGTTGCCTCATAAGCATCCCAGACAACGCTCACTTGCTTCACAGTGGTGGGACTCATTGGCTGGAGGTGAAGAGGATGGTCCCAGTCGAACTTGTTCATCACCAGGTCCCTCTGGATCTGGTCTTGAGTGACCTGAGGGTCGTAGATGCTCAGGCGAGCCTTGTCACCCAAAAGCCCCTTGCACACATCAATGGCTGGGGTCTCCCTAGTGTCACCGGTATCCTTCTTGAAGGCAAACCCTAGAATGGCAACCTTCTTGTTAGCAACTGTGTTGAACATTGAGGCAACAACGCGATTCACGAAGCGGTTCTTCTGGTAATCGTTGATCTTGATGACTTGTTTCCAGTATTCTGCAACCTCGGGGAGGCCATTGCACTCACAGATGTAAACCAGGTTCAAGATGTCCTTCTGGAAGCATGACCCTCCAAAACCTACACTAGCATTCAGGAACTTGGCCCCAATTCTGGAGTCCTTACCAACAGCATATGAAACCTCATATACATCTGCTCCAGTAGCCTCACAAAGAGCAGACATGGCATTGACAGAGGAGATCCTCTGTGCTAAAAAGGCATTGGCAGCGAGTTTAGAGAGCTCAGCAGACCACAGGTTGGTGGTCAATATCTGGTCCTCGGGGACCCAGTGTGCATAAACTGCCTTCAAGGTTTGGATGGCTTTCTGGCCCTCTGGGGTTTCCCGTCCACCAATAAGGACACGATCTGGTTTGAAAAGGTCGTCAATTGCAGTTCCCTCAGCAAGGAACTCTGGGTTGGAGAGGATCTGGAATTTGATACCCTTGCTGTTGTGGGTAAGAATTTTTTCAATTGCCTCGGCTGTTTTAACTGGGACTGTTGATTTCTCAACCACAATTTTGTCGGATTTGGATACATCAGCAATCATACGAGCTGCACTCTCCCAGTATGTCAGATCTGCAGCCTTGCCTGCTCCAAGCCCCCGAGTTTTAGTTGGGGTATTGACGGAGACAAAAACAATATCTGCCTCAAAAACATGCTTCTCCACTTCTGTGCTGAAGAAAAGATTCCTGCCTCGGCACTCCTTCACTACGGCATCAAGACCCGGCTCATAGATGGGGAGCTGATCACTGTTCCAAGCTGCTATGCGAGGGACGGAGATATCAACCACAGCCACTTCAATGTTGGGACACTTGAGTGCAATAACAGCCATTGTAGGCCCACCGACATACCCAGCTCCAATGCAACAGATCTTCACCATTTTTCTTGTCTAGTCGAATAACCTGAAACAGAACGGAGAAAATCATGCATTGAAATATTGTAGAACATGGATCTTATCCTACTTCCAGATCTTCATTAATCAATTAACCTTATTCTGCAGAAGAAGCATAGCATGCAATCCAAAAGAAGACAACAAATTGTATACTGCACATATAAATCAGATCTTGACAAGTTCTAAGCAAATCAACAATTAAGACAAACAAGAACCAAATCCGAACAAAACAGGCAAACGACATACACTAGCTCCATTTTGCTTACTCAAACGACACCATATATATTAAAGTTTCACTAGGAAACAAAAAAAAAGATGTCATGCAGATCCCCAACTCACAATTGAGTTACAAATTTTTTTCTTTCTAAAAAAACAGATCCACTAACAACTTTCTCTTCCAACAGATCCAAAACCGAAATCAGTATCCATTCAAGCAGTAAACACAACTCCCTGCAACTCTCCCATTCATAGTTAAGTTCATAAACATAATTAAACTCTTAAGCAGCAAAACAAAAATGTCGGCAGCTCCCTAATTCGCCATTAAATCACACAAAACCAATAATAAAATTCGCTCAGATGATAGATCCACGAGGCACAGCTAGCTCTGTAACCAGTTCAAAAACCAAAAACTTCAAAGCTAAGCTCAAAACACAGCACAGATCACAGATCGAAGGCCAGAAACGAGAAATGCAATTAGATCTGACATCCTTCACACCAAAACATTCAGGAAAAGGCCAAATCAGATCTAACTAGAACTCCATTACCAATTTCAAACTCCAGATCAAATTACAAAAACAAGATCAAATCAACTCGAACACAGCATGCAATCCAAAATCAAAACTCAAAATCGCATAGCAAATCGAAGCAGAGATCAGGATTTCCTTACCTTGTCAGCAATAGCGCGAAGACTGCGAGCGAGGATCTAGAGAGAGAGAGAGGAGAGAGAAAGCTTCAAGTTTCGGAACAATATACACTGAGCCAAGAAGAGCGGGGTTCCTCATTTTATACCCAACGCGCAGGTCCGAGATACGGGGCCATCTCAAGGGGTGTTTTTAATTTCCGGAAAAGGACAATCTGGTTACGGTTGGTCTGTGGCTTTCGAGGGGTGGAGGAAGGGTAAAATCGGTAGACCAATTGTCGTTGGGTCAAATTACGGTAACACCCTCGATTCAGATTCTCTGAACGCGTTTACTAAATTGACATTCTGTAAACCACGTACTCGTCACCTTCCTTGCTGCTGCTGCGGCCAAAATTATATGACACGTAAAGTTTTAAAGATAAATTTTAAAATATATATAATTTTTATTTTTCATTTCTAAGTAATCAACATTTATTTTCTATGTTTCTTTTTTTTTTCAGATCCGGTGAGTGTGGAACTTTTTGCATTCTTACGTTAATTTTGGATCATCGGAAATTAAATAATCAAACATAGTCATATGTCATAATCTCACTTGTCTCCATCATAAGAAAAGGTTTAATAAGTAATCCTTTTAATTTAATGTGTTGGTAGACCTTTTCGATTGATTATACGACACTAAATGTATATAAATGCTAATTCATTTATTACAAAGTATAATGTTGAAATAAATATTATTGTATTCACTTTTTTCATAAAAGAAATTTATTTTCATTTGGAGGGGTTAAATGCGTTAAAATATTAGGATTGGGCGAGTGGGGCGGCAAAGACCCCGTGTCGGGTCAGCATCGTGGGTTGGGCCCGAGTCCGACTCAGGCGGGTAAGAACTACCCGGCTTCTAGGGTCCAACCGGTGGACCCCTATCTGGGACAGAGTCGATCCTCGGGTGAGCAGATTGGGGTTTTGGACTCCTAGATGGGCGCTATGAGGATCAAGGAGGTCGTAGTGCCAGTGCAAGAGGTCACTGGACGTGGGAATCTGTATCGATTTGCGCTGGCAGCAAAAGTTCTGACTACCAAGAAAATTTATTGGAAGTCAGTTGTGGCGCGAATGGAGGATGTCTGGGGAATGAAAGTCGAGGCCAAACCTCTGGAGGGCGGTCTAGTAGCTTTCTTCTTCCGATCTGCTAAAGAGAGGGAAATGGTCTTGTTGGGCGAACCTTGGTCCTTTTGGGACTCTTTGGTATTGTTTACAGACCTAAGGGCTCACATGAATATCTCGGATCTGCAATTCCATCATTTCTCGGTCTGGGCGCGGGTCTCGAATCTGCCAGTGGAGGCATGGACGAGAGATGTGGGTTTCAGGATAGGAAACACGTTGGGAGTCTGCCAAGGGGTAGATGTGGACAAGGAGGGTCTCTGCTGGGGAGACTTCGTGAAGATCAGAATCAGGGCCGATATTTGGGTCCCCTTACAAAGTCAACTCTGGTTCCGCTTGTCTGTTTCTCAGGTAAGAACTCGCCTGAATATCTCGTATGAATATCTACATGAGCACTGTTTTGGGTGTTGTTGCGCGAGGCATCTTTTCCTGGTCTGTCCGGTCGAGGGGGGTGTACGGGGATCCTCGCTGAAGGCACCAGGGGATCCGAGATCGGCGCTTGAAAAGGAGAAACATGGGAAGGTCGTCCCAGGGACGAACTGTACATACTTGAGTGGATCAGGGAAGGGCGGCCAGACCAAGGGGACACCACAGACACCTCTGAGGCGGGAAGGAATGGGGCGATGGGGTCAGCGGGAAGCAGAGGATGCTGAAATACCAGTAGGTTGGTTACCATGTGATCCGACGCCTTCATTGTCGGGAAACAAGAGGGATGAGAGCGAGGAGTACGCATCGGAGGATGAAGAATCAGCGGCGTCGAATGGGGCGTCTTCAGCAGCGGCGGGGGGCTTTAAGCACCCTCGCCTCCAGGAATGAGTGCTGGGAAGGCCATGGAGGGTTTGGTCGACTGTACCTTCTCCCTGGTGTATAGGTGACAAGGGTACCACCAACAGTTGATGAGTTACTTCTCTACCACTTCGGAGTCAACAATCCCGCGTTCAGGAGCCCTACCATTATCAGTCAAGGGAGGACGACGCACGCTGACTTACCGGGGGAGTAATTGGTCCACCACTGCTTGTTTATCCTCTGATCTGCTTGATCAGTATCTTATGGTTGGAGTATACTGTATCGGTGTCCATGGATGCTACCGCAGTCCCACCCCTCCGAGCGCCCCTATGTCTAAGAGCAAAATTTACTTTTATGCATTTGTCTTTCAAGTTTTGTTAGTTTGGTTCCTATGTAAGGTGTCTCCGGCTCTTGAAGGCACTAGAATATTTTTATATTAATAATATCATCGTTTCTCTAAAAAAAAATGTTGATTCATTATTTCAATTTTGTCATATCTTGCGTTTCAGAAAATATAGAGCAAAATATGACAGAAATTATTATAGGTTATATATCTATATATATTTTTTAGAAGTTTTTTCAAATTATATACCAAAAACATGAAATAGAGGTGCAACAGAACGTGAAATGTGCATATGTATTGATCATGTGAGAGTATGAGAAGATCAACCTAACCAAAAGATTAAGATGATAATTAAATATTTAATTATAATTTTACATTTTAACGTGTCATGAATGAACTATTTATGAAACATGTCAAGCGGTGTTTTTAGAGTTCTTCCTCTCCTCTTTTCTTTTTCTTCCGTCGCATCGCCACCTACACCTAACTTGTGTCTACTTTATCGAGAATGCTTCCCTCCTCGCCCAGCCCTTACTGTTTTGGTTGCCTTGACAACGCCGCCCTCGTGCCACCCGTTTTCCATGGTAAGTTTCGATACTCTACCACTTACCACCATAATAGCTAAGTCGCTCGACACCCACGTGGTGCCACCATCTCTGTGTGTCATGTCATCGGCCCCACCTCGAAGGTTCATAAAACCGACCCGACCAAAGAGGAATAGAGACCGTCCACTGCGCCCTCCGCCCTCCTCACGATCAACACCATCACTATCTTCTCATTCCTCCACTCTATCGATGCAGATCGGGATCGTCCCCATCGTATCTCTATCGGATGCATTTGAGCGGGTTTCGGCGATCCCCATCGCTATCACCGCACCAAATCGGGGACATAGAACAATCTACCATTACTGGGATCTCTCCGCTAGATCGTGCCATTGTCCATCTCCCTCCTTTAGTGACCCGACCAATCGGGGCCATCGTTGGGACGACGACGCACGACCTCACCTTTCCATTTTAAGGGCGAGGAAGCACCAGAGCGTTTTTCCTGGCCCTCGGCATGCTGGAGATGCTCCCATCACCAGGGCTCTCGCCCTGGCCACCTTACACGGTTCGTCACTCTGTCAACCGACGAAGCCCTCCACAAGCCTCCCAGACGGTCTCAACGACGAGACATCACAGGATCAGAGACGTCTTCAATAGACTCCCAACCGGCCACATAGGACGCATGCCACTCTTACCGCGGACGACCGCTTCGGATGCAAGAGGCATGCTAGGGCCTTCTGAATAATCTTCTGGTCAACCAAACGCTGGCTCCCCACCACGCTAGGATGGAAGAATGAGATCGCAATCCAAGATCTCATGCCTACCACGACAGCACGTTCGCGGTGCTGGAAGCACGTGTACCTCTACTTGGTACCACCACCCTCTCATTTTTGAGGCCACATGGCCAAGCAAGGTGGTTGCAACACAAGATCTCCTGCCTAACTAAGAGAAGATTCTCGTGTGCTCCCGACATCTGGACGTGCCACATCCTAGGCTATCGGCTTATCTAGGAATCTCTCAAACGAGGATTGCTCAGCAGCCTCGCCTAGGACTATGAATGAGTCACCGAACATCGAGGCGTGTATGGGGATGCATGCCTCGCTCTTCCAACGTAGGTGCAAGTCTAATGACACATTCCCCTCATTATCTAGAGTTATCCCTGACTTCCTGTAATCCCCTCAAACGCCCCGTTTCCATCGGCACAGACAGTTTTAGGTCGAGTCAGATAATGAGTACTATGAGCTACAAATGAGTAGCCACCCGTGTGGAGATGATATACCGATAGCTCGTCCCTAGATTAACCGGATATCTTGTTATAGGGTTAACGTCAGGCACCTACGGATCACGACTCAATTTTCACCCTTCTATTTTGTTTTTTTTTTGTGGTCATTTCATTTTGCGTCGTTATCTTTTGAGTATTGTGTCTATAAGTTTTTTTATTCAATAAATCCCCCGTGTGTTAAAAAAATTGATTATGAGTTTCGGAATAAAAATAAACATTTTGAATATAAGACTTTTTTTGGAACGAGTAAACTAGGGAGTGCATTACTGCAAAAATACACCATACAAAGTAGGGCGTAAAAGCCCTGGGATCCAAAATATTGTCCGGCCTGACCGTAGTCAAACCAGCTCTCATGGACCCGTAGAAACTGTGTACTTTGGATCGTAGACACCACCTCAAAACATCCCCTTACCAGCATTTCAAAGGAACAAAACAAGAACGAAAAAGTCCAACCCGAGTACTTCAAACTAATAACAGATAGACAATATGACTGAAAATATAAAAAGAAATAAATATGCGCTGCTCTCATAGCTTTCCTGAGACGTCCCAACACCTCCCGTCCCAGGTCTCGTCTTATCGTCCCACCCCCGGATCCCAAACCCACCGATAGGGTTGCTGCAAGACCTTCTTCAATCGACTCGTGTACATGTTCGGTTGATAGGTCTGTAGCTGCTGTCGGGTTGTGTTTGATCCAACATCTCAGCAGTTTCCAAACCATGAACATGGCCATCGAAACCTCAAAACACCAGTGCAGAACAAAACTAAAAGACGGAGACATGGCGATAGTATCATGTACCTGATTGGGAAACGGATCAGACGAGGGCAGGCGATCAACAATCAAATTTCGAGCGGAAAATTAAAAAAAAAACCCTAAGGTTCAATAGAAACCCTAAGGTTAAGAATGAATATAAAACTTAATAGATCTATTAAGGACAAAATTAGACATTTTTTTTTGAAAATATTATGTTTTAAACCCGTACTTATAAGATATTTAACATTAAATCATATTAAATAACTAAATACATTAAAATTTTAAATTGATAACTGAAGGTATGATCATAATATTATATTTCATTTTGAAAATGAATGACAAAAATACTATGAGTTATGAACCACCAAGCACATGTGTAAATGTCATAATTGTCATTATTTGTCCAAGATTTGGGAATCAAACTACCAAACATTTGATTATCTTAATTATGACAAACATTTCATAATATTTATCTCCTGGTAGTTAAGTTTTGAACCTTATGGCCAGCTAATCACTTTGGTCAACCACAATGCAAAGCCATGAACATGCAGAGGTCTTCTGTAGTTCAATTCATTTTCATAAAATCATAACATTATTTTCAAAAAGAGCAATGGGTATGACTTATTGAGGGGCTTCAAGATCATGTGGCCTACTTTAATAGTTCAAGTATTAGGTGAAGGAAGTTAGTTCTAAATTTGATGACTTGAATCTCAATTATAAAATTTTAATTAAATGAGGTTTGATTACTTGCAGGAAACTTACGAATAAAGCATCAACGACCACAATTGCTTGGGAAGCCAGAAAACATTGAGTGTGAGTGAATGGAGCTATTATATTTTTCTTAAATTTAATAGGTTCTCAACACCTGCAGTTGTTAGATCCGAAGAAAAGGTCATGCCGATGATGACTTGCAATAGTGGCTACAAGGTTGATCTACTCGAGTCAACGAGGCATATCAATTTCAACAGATAATTATACTTTGGCCGGTATAATTAGGATATGTCATTTTCCTATAGACCCTCCCGCGCATCATTAAATAGGATGTTTTTTTATCTTACCGTTGGGTGTATCTGTTGTGGTAGCTCTCTTCTTAATCAGACTACTTTCTTGCGCCATCACGACCATAGCTATAGTTGGAGCACGAATTCTTATCGCCGAGGATGATTAGAGTTCAGTATCAGGTATCTTTGTTGGCCCACGCAATCAGGAGAGGTCTGCTATGCAACCTCGATAAATTCATAAATCCAATGAGGTCTCCTCAAGGTCTCGAGTTGCTAGGGAGGATTGGTACCCCGACCACTTATGGGGTTCCTCCACCAGTCTCAAAGCTCCCTACCCGAACCATGCACATCATCCCAACAATTAATAAGTCTCATATGTGGCTCCACAAGTATACAATCTTATATTATTGGCCTTAGGTCGGACCATGACTGGTTTTCCTGCTTTTTAGTTCTGTTACCTTTTAATTAATACCTCTTAGGATGACACGATTATCTTTATCCAGGGCAATTGGACCTCTGTTCATAATTTGCAGTAGATTCTTCTTAGGTTCCAATACCACTATGATCTTAAGATTGATTTTGCTAAGTCTAGCAACTTTATTTTCAATCCCCTTATTCTAAATAAGGAGGATGTGGCGAGTTTCCCTTACATGAGTTTTAATTTGAGAGCGAATTCTAAGAGTTTGAAGACTTGGGAGCCTATCATCTTGAAGTAAAAGAAAAAGCTCAGTTTTATGGATAGAAAGTTTCTTAGTTTTGGGGGTCGTGTGACGCTCATTAACTCCACTTTGGCTGCCCTACCCCTATATTACATGTCTCTTCTCAAGGCACCGAAAGGAGTTATACGAGAGATGGAGAGGTGACAGAAGAATTTACTTTGGGGGTGGGTTTTTTCTCTAGACAGGCCCTTTAAAAGGTTAGTTGAGACATCATATATGCGACGTAAAGGGAAGGGGCCTGGGTTTAAGGAGGTTGCCTCGAATTAATGAGAGCCTCTTGTAGAAGTGGTGGTGGAGATTCTCCCTCGATGACAACTCGCTTTGGAAACAGATGATATGCGCTCGATATGGTTGGGAGGTGTCAGACTAGGATCTGGGCCGGTTGGAAGTGGATGATAAATCATCTTGGGATGGACATCTGCATAATTTGGCTAGGGAGGACTGATTAAAGTATTTTTCGGAGATTCTGGTTTGCATTGGTCTTTGGGCTCGGCAAATAGGATTCGGTTCTGGCTAGATGCTTGAATCGGGGGAGAATCTCTTAATTCTCGATTTCACCGTCTTTTTCATCTCTCCACAAAACAACTAATGTCGATTTCTAAGGCATGGAATGGGTAGGGCTGGGAGTTGGGTATTCCGAGGAGCCCAAGGGGTTGGGAGTTTAGGCTCACTATGGAATTGGATAAAATTCTGCTACCGGTGGTAATATGTCCGGGAGTTAAGGATTTTAGTATCTGGTAGGGGGATGCGAAGGGATACTCGTTTGGTAATTGTTTTTGGGCTCTTGGTGAGAGGAGACTGTATGATCCATGGTTGAAGGTACTTTGGGCGTCAGGGTTTCCCCTAAAAGTATGGGATTTTGTTTGGTTGTGTTGTCACGATGCTACTCCTACTTCATCTTTTTTGGAGAGCAGGGGGTTCCCATTCCGTTTCAAAGGTGTTGGTGTTATTTTAGTGGCCTTAACTTCGAGGATAGTCACCACCTTTTCATCTTACATGGTTTTGTTTTGTTGGTTTGGTCTGGTATTATTCGTTGGTTGGGGTTAAAGTGGTCATGTTCCTCAAACGCGCAAGACCCCTTGGTTTCTTGGTCGGATTTAGTCCTGAGGTGGTATAGGAAGGTTTGGACCCCGATCTGTGGTCTCATTATTTGGGAAGAGTGGTTGGCTAGAAATGGCCTAATGTTCAGAGGTGATATACCTCAGGTGGATAGGATGATCCAGAAGGTTTAGGTGGCGGCTTTGGATGTGGAACGGGTCTTGTGATATGCTCTCTGTCTCCTTTACGGATGGGAGTCGTTTCCCTTTGGTTAATTGTCGGAGCTCTATTCGATCCAGAAGAAGGCTTCTATGGTTGTGGCGTGGTTTACTGTTCTGGTTCCGTTCCGTTTGTTCCGTCTCATTTTACTTTTACTGGCATGGATTTTTGGTTGTTCTTAGTTTGTATTGTGGGCTTTGTTGCGTTTCTCTTGTTATTAATCTGTCTCTGGACAACTTGGTTTTGAATTCCGATTTGGGATTGAAGCCTTATTAAAACATCTCTGATCAAGAAAAAACCTTTCAATTAATACTTGAATGTTTAAATATAACTGAACATGTCTACTATAATTAGAGGACTAGGTGTAACATTATCTCTGACTGATTTACCTTCCAACTATTCTTCTTCAGGTCACTATATTTTTCTTAAAAGATGTAGATTTTATTCATAATATAAGTACGAGAACTAGTACAAGTAAAGTGTCCCCAAAAGGCTCAAAAGACATAACTCTAAGACAATATAACCGTTATAGATGGTGTTGAAATCGCCACATACGCATGCAAGAAGGGGGTGGGGGTGGAAAACGAGACTGACGAGTACTGCTCAAGGTGTTGCCTAAACGCTGCATATGACCTTGTGAGGTGCGACCAAACATGAACTCCTCAATATAAGGAGGAATGACTTTCACTAGGGATCCCTCCCAAGCCAAGTCCCTGAAGCCATGGTTCCCTACCATTCCTCTTGACGAGGTTGTTTTCCAGCTCTCGCCTAATCTTTAAGGGGTTCTCCAATTGACCCCCCTCTTCACTCCTACAGGTACAATCGAGGAGGTTCTCCATCTCCAAGGGTGTGAGGGATGTCCAGCGAGGGATTGCGTGGTGCCGAAGTAATGGCTATGGCTTTCATCAGACGGCCCTGCCGAGGTTTCAATTGGGACGACGCCGACATGGTGAGTCCCGGAGAGAAAATCACAATCGCTGTGGTAGATAGTGGCATCGGGAGTGATCCCGTTGTGCTTGGCTTCGGTTTCCTCCTATGTCGCGCCTTTAAGGGGCTCACGTTTTCAGAGGACGGGCGTGAAGGTGGGACAGTCAAAAGAGAACCCATAAGTTACATGGTTGGTACAAGCGGTGATGGTGAGGGCTAGGTCGACAGTGGTGGCAAAGAGAGGAAGCGCCATAAGAGGACTAAGGCTTCGGGTTTTCTCGAGAGAAGCACACGACTTGTGTGAGAGGACTCAATAGGTTCTTTCGCACACTCTTCAGGTCACTCTTAAATATTAATAAAGTTGTTCCTCTCGTTCATAAAAACCCGCGAGGGAAAATAGTGACCACAGTAAGTGTACATTCAAAAAAAAAATCAAGCTTCTTCCACGGTTTCTTTATGCCACGCCTCTATCTACTTGCTTACATTCTGTCAAGCTGGCACCAGCCAGAGGATTTTCTAGAGACACGGCGGTTTTAGTCCACTGCAGGACCAGGTTAGAATACCCTACATCCTTTCACACTTGACAACAATCAAATGGAATATCTGAATGCATGTTGTGACACAGTTGTGATGAAATTCAGTACAACCAGCCTAGCATAATAGGCAGACAAATAGATTCAATATAAACCGAATATGGAACTAAACTATTAGAAAAGCTTTAAAGTGAAACCAAACCTAGAAGGCCTCATCATAGCCAGACAGAGAGAGATCATTGCAACAACTTCACCATTATGATCTTTGAACTAGACCAAAACACGGATTCAAGTGTTCTAATAAACAAGTGAGAGACAATGTTATCATGATGCAGTACAATGTAAGGAAATGTGAAATAGTAAGGACCTCTAACTCTCACCAAATATGATAATGGCAATCATAGTGTGTAAGGAAAGTGAGAAACAAGAAGCATAAACGATTAAAAAATAGTAAAGAATGGAACTGCCATGAACTATAACCTGTGAACCTGCAAGCTCGGCTTTTCTTCTATGCAATTGCTGGCATGTCCTTGAGCCATGAGTCCAATGGCTTACCAATTGAGTACACAATGAACCCAATCTCTCTCAGCTTGTCAGCATTCACAACATTCCTGCCATCAAAAATGAAAGCGGGTTTCTGCATGTTGTCATACATCCTCTTGTAGTCAAGAGTCTTGAATTCATCCCACTCGGTCAGAATGCAGACAGCGTGGGCATCTTTGGTTGCCGCATAAGCATCCCAGACAACACTCACTTGCTTCACAGTGGTGGGACTCATTGGCTGGAGGTGAAGAGGATGGTCCCAGTCGAACTTGTTCATCACCAGATCCCTCTGGATCTGGTCTTCGGTGACCTGAGGGTCGTAGATGCTCAGGCGGGCCTTGTCACCCAGCAGACCCTTGCACACATCAATGGCCGGGGTCTCCCTGGTGTCACCGGTGTCCTTCTTAAAGGCAAACCCTAGAATGGCAACCTTCTTGTTAGCAACTGTGTTGAACATCGAGGCAACAACGCGATTCACGAAGCGGTTCTTCTGGTAATCGTTGATCTTGATGACTTGTTTCCAGTATTCTGCAACCTCGGGGAGGCCATTGCACTCACAGATGTAAACCAGGTTCAAGATGTCCTTCTGGAAGCATGACCCACCAAAACCTACACTAGCATTCAGGAACTTGGCCCCAATTCTGGAGTCCTTACCAACAGCATATGAAACTTCATATACATCTGCTCCAGTAGCCTCACAAAGAGCAGACATGGCATTGACAGAGGAGATCCTCTGTGCTAAAAAGGCATTGGCAGCAAGTTTAGAGAGCTCAGCAGACCACAGGTTGGTGGTCAATATCTGGTCCTCGGGGACCCAGTGTGCATAAACTGCCTTCAAGGTTTGGATGGCTTTCTGGCCCTCTGGGGTTTCCCGTCCACCAATAAGGACACGGTCTGGTTTGAAAAGGTCCTCAATTGCAGTTCCCTCAGCAAGAAACTCTGGGTTGGAGAGGATCTGGAATTTGATACCCTTGCTGTTGTGGGTAAGAATTTTTTCAATAGCCTCGGCTGTTTTAACTGGGACTGTCGATTTCTCAACCACAATTTTGTCGGATTTGGATACATCAGCAATCATACGAGCTGCACTCTCCCAGTATGTCAGATCTGCAGCCTTGCCTGCTCCAAGCCCCCGAGTTTTAGTTGGGGTATTGACGGAGACAAAAACAATATCTGCCTCAAAAACATGCTTCTCCACTTCTGTGCTGAAGAAAAGGTTCCTGCCTCGGCACTCCTTCACTACGGCATCAAGACCTGGCTCATAGATGGGGAGCTGATCACTGTTCCAAGCTGCTATTCGAGGGACGGAGATATCAACAACAGCCACTTCAATGTTGGGACACTTGAGTGCAATAACAGCCATTGTAGGCCCACCGACATACCCAGCTCCAATGCAACAGATCTTCACCATTTTTCTTGTCTAGTCGAATAACCTGAAACAGAACGGAGAAAATCATGCATACAAAATTGACAACAAAGAAGACCTATTTTTATCTCTTCACACATCAATCAACTTTATTTTGCAGAAGAAACATGTAAAATGATTTCAGGATTTACAAGAACTGTACACTAGTAAACATATTGCGATCTTCAACCCCACCTCATACATATATTAATCATTAACTATTATAATATTGAATATTCAGTTGCAATAACAAGACAAACAATAAACCAATTTACTGAAAATATTAATCAGATCTTGATTCTTGACAAATTTTGAGTCAAACTAGCAAACACTACAATAACACACAAAGATCTGAGCCAAACAGCATGTACTGACTCCATATTCTAGCCGCATGCAAAGCTTGTTCAGGAAAAGAAAATGTCTGCTATCTCTAATTCACTATTGAACTAAGAACATAATTATTTTCACTCAGATGAGAGATCCACTAACAGTTCAACAACTTGCTATTCAAACAGTTCTCCATCCATAATCATTAACCATTTCAGCATCAAAACAAATGTTCGCAGCTCTCTGATTCAATTTTGAATTACAAAATCTTAATAGAAACACGGATCCACCGACAACTTGCATCATAAACAGTAAAAAAATCCAAAAACAAATCGAAGTTGAGCTTAAAAACACGAAGCGCACCACAGATCACGAACCAGAAACGAGAAATGCTACTAGATCTGACCGCAGTTCACATCCAAACATCAGTAGAAATTCAAATCAGATCAAGCCAGAATTTCATTTCAAATCTCAAATTCCAGATCACAATTCGAATACAGCGTACAATTCAAAATCGAAATGCGCAATCGCTAAGCAAATTCCGAGAACAGATCAGGATTTTCTTACCTCCGCTACAGCAGCGAGCGAGAATCTAGTGGGAGAGAGAGAGAAGCTGCTTGTTCTCTGACAATACGGAACCAGGAATATCGGGCTGCTCCTTTTATACCCAACGCACAAGGTCCGATATTTGGGGTCATCTCAATTCCCGTAAAAGGGTATATTTAAATTCAGAAAGGACAATCTCGGAATAGTTAGTTCCATGGTTTTTGACGGGTGGAGAAGAAAAGGGTAAAACTGGAAGATCGTTGTTTGTAAATGAATTTACCATAATACCCACAGTCACAAACATCCATGCCATGGTTTTTGATGCCAAGTGGCAACTACCATCAACATGAGTTAACTATAGGTTACTGAAAATATTTTTATTTTCGTTGACATTTTGTAAAATGAATGTGTTATTATTTTTTAGAGGTAATGAAAATATTATTAAAGTATTAAGGTGTTAACAAAATTACTGCCACCATATAATCCAAGGTACTACAATAATACTGAAACACAAGAACCGAAATGTAAATTTTGCTCATGGACATGGGGGGTGGGGGGACTGCGATAGCATCCAAAGACACTGATACATCATACTTCAATCAAAAGGCACTAATCGAGTAGACCAAGTGAAGATTTTGTAGTGGTGGACCGATAACTCCCCCGGAAAGTCAGCGTGCGTCGTCCTCCCTTGACTGATACTGGTAGGGCTCCTAAATGCGAGTGTGCTGACCCCGAACTGGTAGGGGAGAATCTTGTCGACTGTTGGCGGAACCGTCGCCACCATACGGCCAGGGAGGTGGTGCAGTCGACTGACCCCTCCCTGGGTCTACAAGGACTCATTCCTGGAGGCAGGGGTGCTTGTGGCCCCCCGTCGCTGTTGTGTATGACGCCTCATCGGATGCCGTCGAGCCCTCTGATTCCTCAGGTTCCCCTTCTTTCTCTAGCCGTTTCTTCCCATAGAGCGATGTGATATGCTCCTTAGGAAGCCATCCAGTCGGGACATCCTCTTGACGGTTCTCCTGGCCCATATGCCCCCTTTCTCCTGGTTCTGCTGGGGCGTCGTCGGCTTAGAATATCGAGGCGCTACCCTAGAGACCCCTCCCAGATATGCCCAATTTGTCCCCGAGGTAGCATTCTCGTGTTTAGCCTTTTCCAAGGCTGATCGCGGATCTGTCGGGGCCCTCAACGACGGACCACGAACACCCCCAGCGACCGGACAACCCGAGAATAAGTGTCCCACACAACTACAACCAAAGCAATAGTCCGGGAGGTGTTCGTATGACACATGGAGGAGAGTGCGTACCTACGATTCCGACAGACGGGACCAAATTTGACTCTGCAGTGGAATCCGGATGTCAGCTATAATCCTGATCTTCATAAAGTCTCCCCAGTAGAGACATGTCTTATCCACATCTACCGCTTGACAGACTCCCAGAGTATTCCCGGCCCGGAAGCCCACCTCTTTATTTCACGCTCCCACCAACAGATTAGACACCCTAGCCCAGACGGAGAAGTGATGAAAGTTGAGGTCCCCTGCTTGCATGTGAGCTCTCAGGTCAGTGAACGGCACCAAGGAGTCCCAGAATGCCCATGGTTCCCCTAAGATAACTCTCGATCTCTCCTTAGTCGTCCTAAAGAAGAACGCTACCAATCCCCCTTCCAAAGGTTTCGCTTCTACCTTCACAGCCCACATATCCTTCATCCGAGCCACCAAGGACTTCTAGAAGAATTTCCTTAACGTCAGCACTTTAGTTGCCAGAGCAAACTGGTACTGGGACCCTCGACCAGAGATTTCCAACGCCAGAACTACCACCTCTTTAATACACATCCTCAACTTGAACTAATGTTTAATTTTTGGAAACGCTTGAAACATCTAATTTTTTCAATTATTTTAATATGATAATTTATTGTTAAATTTTTAATGTGCAGTTTTTTATATTAAAGAAAAATACAAAAAAATCTTATTCTAATTTAATCTAGGGGAAACCTCGGATCAGTCCGATAATTTGACCAAAGACTGTCCTCACATTTGTTTTCACGTCCTGACAGTCCACATTTTCGATATTATCAGATAAGGACAAAATTTGTAACAGAGCTAACGATAGTATTGGAAAAGTCTAAATTACCCATAACTAGTTTTGCACGTCCTAACAATAATTTTATGATCTTTTTTATTTTTTGATACATGAATATGAAAAATATCATATTATTTTTTAATTATCCTTAATTATTTGAAAATATTATTTTCTTTTCATAATTCTTTATTAATCTTAATTTTAAAAAAATCAGATTTTTTCTTTAAAAAATCAGTTTTATTATTTTAAATCAATTTTATTTATAAAAATAAGTTTTTATTTTAAAAAAATTAATTTCATTTTATTTTAAATTTTTTTTTTTACAAAAAACATTTTTATTTTTAATCCCAATATCATCATTCCCTTTTAAACCTTTTCTTTTCGGTATCTTTATTGATGTTAAAACATATTAACAAATAAATAAAACCAAGATGAAAGAGTTAAACAAACCCTAAAACTAAAATTTGAAATCCAAAGAGTTGAACAAACCCCAAATTCACGCCCATCTCCATGTTCTTCAGTGAACCCATATCGAACCGACCCAAATCCACACTCATCTCCATGTTTTTCAGAAATCTCTTGATACCCAACAATGACGAGGACGGGGATGGTGATGGTGACGAAGGGCGACGGATGCGGCAGCGGAGGGAACGAGAAGGGAGCAAAGAGGAGCAGCTCCGGGGAAGGGCAGAATCGACGCTCCATATGTCCTCAACCGATGTGGAGAATTCCGGTGAGCTCACGGGGAAGAAGAGAGAAAGAAAATGGTTTAGATGAGGGTTAGAGAGTTTTTATAAGAGAGGAAGGGTAGACTTGGTATTTCCAAAAAAATTGGACATGTGAGCTACACATGTATTTTCCATCCAAAAAAACCGTTAAGTTTAACAGTTTTTGTTTTTATTTTAAATAGAAAGTGACTTTCTGTAATGACATAATATCGTGAAAGCTCGACGGTACCTACTTGAAAAACGACATTTGTCCACTATACCGAAATGGGGTTACCCCTTTAATCTAACATATTATCGGTCCATGCTCCGAAGGTTAACCCAAGTAAGCAATTTTTATTATCTTAGTTATTTCATTATGTGTCTTAATTTTGTTTTTAACCATTAATTTATTATAATTGTGATGTCAAAATAATAGGCGTGGGCTAGATCTCACTTTCTTGTGGATGTTAAGAGGTTCATATGCATAGAAAGGTACTTGTGACTTGCAATGACAACCGCCAAACACACATGTGTATATGTTATTATTTGTCCACCAAACATCAAAGTATACATTTTTATTCTAAAATGTTAATAAACATTTCTTATGCCAACAAAGTCACAATGCATGAAGGTGTATTATAGTTACTTCCATTTATTAAAACAGACTTGGCCAGGCCAGCTACCAATATTTACAAGTATTTTTGAACCATGCTAATTGGGTCCAATATAAATGTATATATGCGCATGTACTGTATTGAAAATAATGATGCTTGATTAGGTGCATTAGGGTCACATGGTCTACTTTAATTGTACAAAATTTACGGAAAAGGAAGCTTACAAACAAACCATTAAGATTTGTTTGGGAAGTCAGAAATACATGAGAATCAGCATAGTATCTGTTATTATTTAATTTAATAATTTAATATATCAAGAACAGTCGGGGTCGGGGTGTGCAATGGCCGGTGACTGTCCCCATATGCCTTTTCAGGTAAGCGGACCAATCTATACGATTGCAACTCTCGCCTAACCGGTCCCGACTACGGTTATTGGTTAAACACTAGTTCACCAAGCTGTTTTGACCGTCGACTATGGTAGTTAATAATCGACATAACCGAGAGAACTGAGCGACCATAATTTTAATTTGTGGGGAATATCTTTATCATATTGAGATAATTTGTAAAATATGGATGTCAAAGTAGATGTACGATTTAATTCCAATACCATGCTAAAGTCAATCTCACCTAAAAATTTAAATTAACAGAAGATATATTGATGATTCCCTTTGGCTTTCCCGACCCCTTGGAGCGATAATTGATGGTTAGGCGCTTCTATAATCTCATGGTCACGGAGTTTAGACGGTTAAGAGCCATTATAGGTAGTGTTGAACAGATTTAGGATAACTAATATGAGTTCAAATGTTTTGACCATGCTGTAAGTAAATTGCCCCCTCTCTTTAACCCTAGCCGCCGTCCCTTTGAGATCTCCGCTTTCTGCCGGCGACGCCATAGTCTCCGGCCATGGTCGTCGCCGGTAGGTCCTCTTGTTCTACTACTCCGTTTTCCCCGGCTTCAAACCCCACCCCACCCCCCCTCATACCCCCCTTTTCCCCTCTCCTCTCAAGGTCGGACCGGCGCCGGATTTTCGTGTTCCGGTGTCTGTGTCCGTCTCCGACTGATGATGTTTTGGTGCCAACGTACTCGCAAGGTGGGTCTGAGCGGTGGTGGGCAGCTCCGACGACTCGTCACGCTGCAGATCCGGCCTGAACGGTTACCTTTAGTGGGGATATGGTGTTCGCGTTTTCTGGATTCCTCGGGTCAAGGTCCCTTGTCAGACGGTGGCGACTTTGATTCGGCTAGGTTTTTTCCCTTTCGTTTTTACAGCTTTTTAATAACTGCACTTGGTGCAGATTGGGTGTGCACTAGTTGCACAGTTTGTGTGCACTAGTTGCACGTTTGGTGTGAACTTGTTGCACTACTTGGTGTGCCCGTTATGTGGCACGGTTTGGTGTGCACGTTTGTTGCACTTTTGACGTGCACGTATTTGCACGTTCTAGTAGGGAGTTTCGGTAATATTATATTATAGGCTTTTAGTTTGGAGTTTGTAGTTTTATCGTTTTCTTGTGCGCTTTCATCAGATTGTACGTATATCGCTTTGATTGATATATAAAATTGATGCCTCCCGCTTTTCGTCAAAAAAAAAGTAAATTGTCTCTGATGTAGGATTTATGGTGTAGATTAAATGGAGGCAGGAACAAAAATATAAAGATAACCCAAACGTTCCCTTTTCTTCAAACCCTACTTGCCCTGTAACCAGCCGCCACTCACCCCTGTCGTCGGTGATGGTCGTGGCTTCCGACCTCGGTCGTTGTCGACGACACTCACTTCTCCCCTCTTCTTCCCCTTCTCTTTCCCCCATCCTCTTTCCTTTCGTGTTGCGCGACTTCTCGTCTTCAGATCTAATCCCTCCTTCCTCGTCTTCAGATCTTCACCCTCCTTTGCTCGCCGGCGACGGAGCTGCTTCTTCCACCTGCAGCTGCTCGTGGAAGCTTCGTCTGGTCGGGGCTTGGGAGCCCGACATTTCCTACTTCTCTGTTTCTTTCCCGTCAGGTGGATGGGTTGGCCTGCTCCTCGCCTCGTCACCACAAGTGATGAGGCTTCTGTCGGAGTTAGGGATGTGCTCGGGGGACGCCAACTTGTCGGAGCTCCGGCCAGTTGTGCTCCCGGTCAAGCAGATGGTGCTTGACAGCTTGGTGAAGGTGGTCTTGTGTGGGCCGGTTGGGAAAGGCTCTGTTTGGGCCCGGGTCAGTTGGGCCCGGGTCAGGTTGGGCCAGGGTCAGGTTGGGTTTTGGTCCGATTTAGGGTTGTGCTGGACCGGTTCGCTCTTTGGGTGGCTTCGGTCTCAGGTTTGTCTTTGAGGGATATATTTCGGTGTTCGTGGTCCTCTTTTAGAAGGTGGGCTGCTTGTGGAGCGGCTTGGTGGAGTGGTTGATGCTGAGTTGGCTTTGATCTCGGTTCTTGTGTTGGCCATCGGGGTAGCTCCTCTGTCGTGTCTCTTTCGGGGCCTGGTTTCAGATCTGTCTTGGGAAGCGCTTCTCCATCGTTTTGGGTATTGATCGTTGTGGATCTGTTTCGGTGTCGTAGGATGGCTCGGTGTGGTGTTTGGATCAACTCTTCTCGTTGCTCCTATTCGGTCGTCGTTTGCATCAGATCTAATCGTGGGACGCGTTTCTTCACTCTCTCGGTGTTAATCGTCGTGGATCTGGTCCTTCGTCGTGCTAACGGGTGTTGTGCTGCTCTTGTGGAGGTGAGGCTTTTCTTGTGGCATTGTGCTTCCTCACAGGCTTTGGTGTCAGGTTGGTCTGGTCTGGGATTGGCTCGTGCTCGGTATAACTACAGGTTTTCCCCTTCGGGTCCTCGCTTGGTGTTGGCCGACGAGGAGTTATCGCTTACGGTTTCGGAACGCTCAGCTCGAGTTCCAATCTCGGATTTCTGGATCATGTTGACTTGATGCTGCTTTTGGGGGGGGTCTGAGCTTGTTCTCGATAGAAATATCGGTCCTCTCCTTTGGCCTTTTCTGGTGTTGGCTGGAATTGGTTTTCGGAGGACTGAGTTCGAGCTCCAATGTCCCCGGGAAGATCTCTTGCGAACTAAGTTTGTCTATCGGGTCTCTGGAGGTGATTAGTTTCAGCTTTGGTCGTGGGACGCGCTTCTTCATCCTTTCGGGCGTGGATCGTTGCAGAGCTGGTCTACCTGCTTCTGAAGGTCCGATGTGTTCCTCATGTGCTTAATGGTTGGGAAATTTGGGTGTCAGACCCCTTTTTGTGAGCTACTTGGTTAAACCTTCTCCTTTTTTTCCTTTTGTGCTTCATGTTTGTAATATCTGATATTTTAGACCTTCTTTGTATGGCTTGCTCCCATGTTGGGATGCCGAAGTTACTCGTATAGGAGCGCTCTCTCTTGTATCTGATTACTCCTTTTATTGGGACTCACTTGAGGCTAAGCCAACAGGTCAACGCTCCACTCACTCTCAGGTTTGTAGCTAGACCTTCTTGTGTACTCCTTTTCTACCTCTAAAGATGTTTAATTTAAATTTGCATTCGCTGATAAATTTTTTTTTGTAGATTAAGTTATTTTTATATTGAGAGCTAACATAAAAGGTTTATTAAACTCTTTTGTTTCTCCCCCAAAAGAAAGGCTCTCCGTTTGGATCCAACCCTACCTTCTTCAGCTTTGTAAGAATGTCAATTGCCTGCCTCGTCGATGATAAGGGCAAGTTTGTTAAAAAACGACAAAGCGCAAGTGGTTGAATAAAGAAAAAATCGACTCCGACATGTCGAGTGCGAGCATAGAAAGTATGCTTTATGAACAAATAAATTGTTGTAGCGTTGTCAGACCAGATATGAGGAAGGCGATACAATCTAGGGTTAAATGTTGAAACTTACCCTTATGTATTGGTCACGAACACTATGCTACCCTCCTTTTCAAAATCACATTTGCGGTACCTTATCAATTGGTCACACGATTCCGTTAGGAAAAATAGATGGTAAAATGCCATTTTTTCCATTCCGTTAGTCATATGACCTCAAGTGTCATATAATGGATGGTAAAATGCCGTTTTTCCTTAATTATTTGACTTTTTTTACATTTTATAAGGAACATTACCATTGCACCCTCGTTGTTATTTCTTATAAAATATATAGAGGTCAAATATTTAAGGGAAAAAACGTCATTTAACCATCCATTATATGACACTTGAGGTCATATGACTAACATAATGGAAAAACGGTATTTTACCGTCCATTTTTCCTAACGGAATTGCGTGACCAATAGATAAGGTACCCCAAATGTGATTTTGAAAAGGAGGGTAGCATAGTGTTTGTGACCAATACATAAGGGTAAGTTTCAACATTTAACTTTACAATCTAACGTCATTTCATCTTAATTCATATTCGTCTTGTTTACACCATTACTAACCACAATGACAATAATATTATTAATAATAAAATAATAACAATTAAAAAAAAGCATATGCCTTGACCATAACTTAAAGCCTCGAGGAACCAAAAAAAACCCTAACTGCATGCTCTCCTCTCTATTGTCGACGTCGTCGTCGCGCAGAGTCAGACCACCACACACGATCTACGTGTGTTTCATGGTCTGGCTCTTAGGAGAAGTCATGCTTTTCTCCATCGCGTCTCCAAGTCGCAACGCTGTTGTACTTCAATGACGGGATATCTCCAAAGGATATCTGTGGTTACCTGCTACAGTGGTTCTCTTCCCCCTGCCTCCGAGTCTAAGCCCCATTGTATTTGAAGGATGAGGCATCTCTAGAGGCAATCTGCAACAACATGTTGAGTTGGTTCTCTTCTCCACGCTTCTAGGTCTTAGCATTGTTGTATTTGAAGGTTGAGACGTCTTCAGAGGCGATATGATATATAGTAAAAGATAAGATTAATTCATTTTTGATAAAATTATGTCAAATATATGATTTAAAGTTATAAAAACATATTTTCAAAATTATTTTTTTATTAAACATTTTAAATTGCATAAACAAACTTTAAAAACCATATTTTATCATAAATTTTAAAACTATTATAACATTTATTTATATATAAACTTCAATATATTTTTTGGAATATAATGTTTATAACAAGAGGGAAGAATGGGTAAATTTGAAGACTACTAAGGAGTATTTTGGTTATTTCGTTGAGAAAAGTAACATAGTTACCTGAAAAAGTTAATTGTGTTAAAAGTTGCCAACATTAGGATAGTCTTGTGTAATTTTCATAGGCTAGGGTAGTGAACTGAAAAAAGTGGATAGGTTTGGTAGTCAGCTGTAATTACCCCATCTTTATTTAGCATTAACAAAACAAAACATGCAAGTTCAATTTACTAGTGATTAGTGAACTAAAAGTAGGGATCAAACAAAAGAAAATAAGTGTGAATATTTATACACACACTATAGTATTTATTTAAGGAATGACAAGCAAATTATCAACTTCATTACAAAGATGCTTAAACCAAAATAATATGAGAAATTAAGTTGTCAAGAGAAAGAGAAACTCTTCCAAAATTATTACAATAAAACGGGTATTACGAAAATTTCATTTCATGATTAATCAAGATAATAAGTAGAGTTGACTTTATATGTATATGCACCTATCACATGCAGATGAAGTTGTATTGTCCAGACTCTAGGAAAATGATTCACTCATTAGAGATGAAGATGTTTCTCAATCGTTGACATGAAGATGTTCAATGGAGAGCAAATACCAGAGGCCATGAACATGCATGATGATTTATTTATGGTTCCTTAGTTCAAAGTCAAAAGAATCAATAAATATAAGTTTATTTATAAGTGTCTACCTTTGAAAAGAAACAAAAGTGAAATGAATTTGGACATATACCATGAGGTAACCAGGAGAGTGTGTTGAGCTTGTCCTATTTTGTTTTTGTCGGTTAAATGGTGGATTTCAATACTGAATACCTTTTGTTCTCGAAAGCTATATCACCTACCTAATACCGTGCACCGTTATTCAAAGTTATGACAAGTTTCTTATTTTTTATTATACTTGATTGATCATACTTAAAACCCATCTTTAGTATTAAAAAATTATCCTAAGTGTAGAAATTTTTAGAAGATAATGGCAATAGCTAGCCATACACGACATCACATATATTCTAGATAATTTAGTGCAGTTTTCTAGAATTATATTGAACATATCTCATCCGAACATGACATGAATATGTCTTATTTAGGGATAAATGTGAATCCTTAAACATTTGAATTTTTGTATAGATTTCTAGACAGTAAATCTTATCCATCGAGAGTGTCTTATTAGAAACTAATACCCATCATCCATTGAGATTTTGTAATGTTATAAATAGACGTTGAAGCTCATTTTCTTAATATCATATATATAACGTTTTTATATGAGCAAATTTACTTATTTTCCTATTATATTCTTTCATAAGAAAAAAAGTTATCGATCAAATTTTCGTTTTAGGCCCTAATAGTCATCAGGCCGGCTCTAATAGTCATCGGGCCGGCCCTATTCACCAGTATCAGGCCTAGGTAATTTGTAGAGGAAATGAACTTCAGATATTGTTTTTCCACCGGGGGTACCCCCCGACATTTATTTGAGAATAAAAGAGCATGTACAGTGACATTCTGCCTTCACCTTGATCATAAGCTTTTTCCTAGTCGAGCTTCCTGAAAACCGTCCACAAGGCCTATTAAGTATTATCCAAGAGAAAGCACCTTCCGAGAATACTGAGAAGAATTGAAACACCCTTTCAGATAAATTCCAGGTCGTCAATACTGTCTAGACCAGAAGAACCTCTTTATCCATCGGGGTTCCAGATGTCATACATCAGCTCCTGCTCCTCTTTTGTAGATTCAAAGTCCAAATCTTCGTAGACACTAGTGTATCCCCTTTCAAACACAGACTTGATCACTTGTTCATTTTCCATCAAAATGGACTCATAAGTGTACTCATTCTTGCGATCCTGGATTTGTTAGGCCACCCATCCACCATGTACTTCACATGTACGCTTATCACTATTTACTCCGAAATAGATGAGAGATATTAGTAGATGAGAAACCTTATTCAACCTGTTACGATCAACATGATGCATAAGCCTTTCCTCTGGAGTTGGTGGTGGCACCTCCCTAGTCACGTCTTCCCCGACCACGTCTTCCTCAACCTTATGAACTTCGTCGGCCTGGCTATGTGACCTTCCTGCCTGGCTAGCCCTGTGGACTTCTTCCTCCACAACCGACATTTCTTATTGTACCCGAATGCTTTCTTACCAGACCATGGAACATGTCCATACGCTGAGTTGGATATGCAGCTTTACTTCTCTTGGTTGCTATCTACAATCCAACATATGGGTTAAATTGTATTTACTTCTCAACCATGCAAGATATGCCCCTGAAAAGTTCAATTTTCTTATTCTATAATATGGTACTTATATTTTTACTTAGTATTAAAATGGCTGACTATAACTAAATGAGAATCTACCACTTTTACTTATATTCTAATTCAAATAAAAATTGTTATTTAATAGGACATTTTGCACATGTTTCATAGTTTTTTTTTTAAAACGGGTAACCGAAGACTTTCATTTATACTAAAAGGTAATCAAACAAGATGGGGCGTGACCGCCCCAGGTTCCAGATGTATGTCCGAGCCGACCGTAGCAGGCTCAGCGCTCATGGACCCATAATAATAGCCTAATTGAAATCGTAGGCAAAGACTCAAGATAACTCCTTACCATCGTCTCAAAAAAGCGAGACAGAAAGTGGAAAATCCTAAACAACGCAAGAAAAAAATTGTTCCAGAGATAATGCAAATAACGAGAAAGCCGATAATAAAACTGAGCTATTGTTGCAAGCTGCCCGAGACCTCCCAACACTGGCTGTCCCGGGTTTGTAGGTGTAGTCTAACATCGACACCACCCACCCATGCCGGGTCGGTTCATCCCTGCACAGGAGGCTGCTGTGCCTCCGCCTGCTCCTCCATGTCCCCCTCAGTGTTTGCCGACTGGTTGATGTCTGGTGGAAGGGTCGGATGATCCAGCGACTTCTTTGATCCCGATGGTTGGGCATACAACGAACAGCTCATAGTCTTCAGGGTTGACTTCTTGGACTTCCCCCGGTTGGGCCCCCCTTTCCCTAGAGCTTCCTGGGGATCTCTCTACTTCCCCACCCGAGTCCCTAAAGTGTCTAAGGGCTCGACAGGAGCAGGAGGATTTCCTGCAGGATGGATGTTAGCCAGATTGTCAGACTTTGTGAATCCCGGAGGCCCTCCAATGGCTCGGCGCACTCCATCCCGCATTACATTGATTACCCCTCATGAGGTAATCCTAGCCAGATTGTTAGACTTCGAAGGAACGTCTGCAGCAGAGAATCCATCTCCCATGATGACCTCCCTGGATCGAATCGCAAGGTTCAGGGGTAGCCCATTCAGGAGATCATCAACAACTGAATGTGCCAACGGAGGAGGTGTATGGCAGATCGTCTTCAACAGTCGATCCACGTCCAGCTTCCTTGGTACCAGGATAGTCGTGTCGTATCGGACCTCCTCCCGACCTATGCCCGACAAGTGAGTCGTACACCCCATAATCCGGTGTGTCATTAACCCGCACCTGCGACAGAGATCCGTGAGCCTCTCGTATTGCAGCTCAATTAGCGAGGAGGAAGCAGTGCCTGGGAACCTGAGACGAAGTCGTCTCCGGAGAGGCCGGTTCAACTCCATCCGCACCCACAACCATAAGAACATGTCGTCCCGCCGGACATACGGAATTGGGGCCGACACCACTTGAGTACCAATGCTATCTGCAATATGACCACGGATGTGTGGATTACTGGCCTCCATCGTAACGTTCAGTGCCCAGACTCCAAGTTCGATGTGATTGAATGCAATCTCATGTGCCTGGACATAAGGCCTGAGGGGATCCAACAGTATAGGGAAACCCTTGAAACTCCAAGGACCCCTATGATGGATATTCTCCATAGTCTTAACGGACGAGAAGTGATATCCCGTGACCTCCAGGGACATGTACTCAACCTAAATGCCATCCACCTTCCATTTCTGCAGCATCATTGCCAGACAACATTCTGATTGTGAATCCGATCCCCTGCAACTCGGGCTGCTAGAGAGAACTGATAAGTTCCCTTGATGAATGTCGGGACCGCTTCCTTCGGGACCACCATGTCGTCGTCATCCTCCCAGTCCGGGATCAGGGAGATCCGGATCGAGCTCGCCTCCCCCTGACGTGCATGCGGCCTAGAGCCACTTGACGTCCGATTACTCGATCCCACTGCACGATCTACCGGAGGACGGTATCTTGGTACGGCCGCCAGCAACTATGGACGAGGAAGAGCCGACGGTTCCACCTGACCACTCCCCGTCCCAAACGGACTCTGTTGCTGACACGAGAAGGGCAGCGGCGCCACTAAGGCTAGGGTTCCGCCCGGCTCCGCGCCTGGCTTGTCCTTCAGGGTGAGAGGGCCGGTCGGCCGCCGGTGGCCTGGCGGAGGACGAGGGAGGGCTTCGGTGGGGGACGACGCGTACGTGATATCGGGCAAAAACCCGGCCGGAGCAGGAGCCTATGGTAGTTGAGACTCGGCGGCGGGCTGGATCTGATCGGTAGCTTCCATTTCCAGATAGACCAGTCGAGATTCGGTCGGATCCGGTGCAGATGAAGGCATGAACGACGAAGGGAACTCGTTAGGGTCGGCGGAACCACATCGTATGGATGCTGGGACTCGTGGACTGCCCCTCGGGAGCCGGGAGAGAGAGCAGAGGGAGGTACAGGGAGGGTTGACGCCGGTTAGAGGAACCAGGAGCTCTGACGACGACGGAGAGGACGTGGGAGGACGACAGCGGTGAGACCCTAGCTATGATGTGGAAACCTCTGTAGAGGTAGACATAGCGTTTTTTTACAACTGGTGATGAGTTTCACATGCTTAATAATATAGGGATAATTTCAAAAAAAGTTCATAGGGATAATTTCAAAACTACAGAAACTAATATGAAAATTGTCCTACTAATGTAATCTTGTTTTTTTTATAAACTAATGTAATCTTAAATAAGGGCATAATGGGTAACAAGAAGTGTGACAATTTATTCCGCTAAATACCACAACGGTTGTAAACAAAATCAATCACCTCCGTTGCTCCTTAAATGAACGGCCAATAATAAAAACAAAAATTCAAATTTTTTCTATTTCTCATGAACCCACAGAAAAACTAGCCGTTGCTGGGCCGTCGCAACGCTTCCTTTTTCTCTTCTCCCCAATTACCATATCTGGTTCTTCAATCATCAAATCAAAACTCACACAAGTCACCGTAATCACCCAAAATAAAACCCCCGCTCTGCAATTTGTGCAGAAACCAACCAAAACCCATAATCTAGAAGGTTCCTATCTCTGTCTTCTCCGGCGAAACTCCGATGGACTCGGGAAGCAAAACTGCGGTGGCGACGCCGGTAAAAGACTTTCACGGATCTTCTAGATCGAAGATGCGAGAATCGAGTAAGTCCGAGAACGCTAATCCCAATCTCTCTCGCTCGAGCCCCGGACCTGGACCGAAACATTCCGGTTCTCCACAAGTGAAATCTGCCTCTAAGCTCGAGAAATCGGCTAAGAAACCGATTTCGCCTGCGTACTCTCCCCGGAACAAGATCCGGGAGAGGAAATTCGTGGTGGCGAAGAAGAAGACGAAGAAGGAAAATGGGGGTTTGGGGTTTACCTGCAAGTGCAAGGACAAGGACGGTGGTGGGAACACGAAGAAGTGCCTCTGCGAAGCTTACGAGAATCTGAGAGCGTCCCAGGAAGAGTTCTTCAACAGGCGTAGTAGTGCCGATGCAGCCGGTGACGGAGACCAGAACGAAATTGAAGACGAGTTGGAGAAGAAGTTCATGATTCATCTTCAGATCGAAGATGGGTATGAGGAGAAGGTGAAGGAATTGGACAATGGAGAAAGCGATGAGGTCAGCCAAATGGGTGTTTCGTCGACCAAGAGAAGGAGGGAGAAGGTGCTGGAAGAGGCAAGGAAGAGCTTGCCTGAATCTGGGTTTGGGAGAGTGAAGTTTTTGGTCAAGGCCTTTGAAGAAAGTCAGAAGGTGATGAAGATGAAGGAAGAGATAGAACCAGAAGTGGATAAGAAGAAGGGACTGAAGTGGGCTTTGCCTGGAATGCAGCAGCACCAGCCTAAGGTTTCTGAGACTCAGGTCTCATTGTCATCAGTTTGTCCATCTGATTTGTTTTTGACATCTGAAAATCTTGGATTGGATGGGAAATATTCAGTATCAGCTTCATGGGATAGCAGTAGAGGAAGGTTTGTGCTGATTTTGTAACACCAAATTTGGCTATGTTTGTGTTTATACTTGTTAGTGTGTCTGATTGGGTTTGTTTTGGCTTGAATTGGTAGCATTTCAAGCAGATCATCTACTGGTGGTAGCAGGAGAAAGGTAAGAACTTGGTACTTCATTTGATTATTATTGGAGATGGGTCTTCCATCTTGTTTGTTACATAGTTGATTATAACTTGGACTGGTGTTTCTACTTCAGAGCACTGAATCATCTGCCACAGGGGGTGTGAGGAGATGGAAGAAGAAGCAGCAGCAGCCTAGAGTCACTAGTCTAAAGCCATTCAGGCTGAGAACTGAGGTATTGCATCAATTTTCATAATTGATGAATGAAGGAGGCTAAATGACTAATGTGAATGCCTGTTTATTGGGTCTAAATACAGCAAAGGGGGAGAATGAAGGAGGAGGAGTTCATGAAGAAGCTGCAAGAAATGACTATTGAGGAGCAGAAGCAGCGAATTCCAATTGCTCAGGGTCTTCCATGGACAACAGATGAACCAGAGGTAAGACACAATTCCTTTCTAAAATCTGAAAATGGGTACATATATAGCATAGCTACATTGATGGTCAGCATGTAAATGATAGACTGCTGGAAACTGGCTGTTTGTTTGTTTGTGATAATGACTTGATTTACAATGATTTGGTGTTGTTGATCCCAGTGCCTGATTAAACCTCCAGTGAAGGAGATCACTAGACCAGTTGATCTAGTGCTGCACAGTGATGTGAGGGCGGTGGAGCGTGCTGAGTTTGATCACCAGGTATTTTTCTCACTTCCATCTTCCATATGAATTGTAGTGCTGTTTTTCAGATATGCGCATTATTAGAGCATTAGAGCAGCATATATGTGTACTAATGTTGAATACTGAAGATGAATATACTTATAATTATAAGCTTGAATATATGCTTCAATGGATTGAAAGATTGAGGATTCGTTCTGTATTAGTATGACGTATAAGTCAGTGTATGAGGGTATGTGTGTATGAGTTGTAGCTCATACACTCTTGTTCTTCCGAGTTTATGTCATTAATAGATAAACGCTAATCATCACGCCAGTGTCCTTTGCTCATCTGTATATTATTGGCTTGTGTGATGCATGCCAGTGTCGATTTCTCATATGTACAGTATTGGATTGTGTGTGCTATATCAGGTAGCAGAAAAGATGAGCCTGATAGAACAATACAAGATGGAAAGAGAGAGACAGCAAAAGGTACATACTTTGACGTATAAAATTCTCCATTTTGAAGTGATAATATACTTTGTGTTTTGATACTCATGTTGTTCTTGTTGCTATATGCATAGATGGCTGAGGAAGAAGAAATTAAAAGACTGAGAAAGGAGCTTGTTCCAAAAGCGCAACCAATGCCTTACTTTGATCGGCCATTCATTCCCAGGAGGTAATTGCACTTAGCTACTGTTGTAATATGTACATGTATATTCATTAGGGTAGCTTTCGATCTTGGAACCTTCCCTGTACACTACGAAAACCTCATACTCACCCTCTTCCTCTTTCAATCTAAATCTGACTTGTTGGCTTCTGTGTTGCCACTTAAGTTTTGATGTTGAACCACTTCAGTCAGTGTAGATGTTGAAATTGTGGTAACTTTTGGTTGAGTACACATGACTTCAGTTTCTGCTTATATATATATGTGATGATGGGTGAGATTGAGTTTTGGTTGTTTGAATTGTGTGATAGGTCGGAGAAGAACCCAACAGTTCCTAGAGAACCAAAGTTCCACATACCTCAACATAAGAAGATCAAGTGCTGTCTTTCTTGGAACGATGCGTGCTCCTACACTTCCCATGAATCATTATTATGATGACCTTCGTTGCCCCCAGTTCATGACCCTTCTTCTTTACCAATATCAGTCAGAAACATGTTAATATTGCCTTTTTTTTGTTCCTATTTTTGAATAGCATATAGTAACCGTTACAGTTGGATTTTTTGTTTTATCCAATCAATTTCTTGCTATGATGGTCTTCACCAATGAAAGTAATAAATTTAGGTGACTCCTATGTGATCGATCGCATTATGAGACCGTTGAAGGACTTCAGATTCAGTCTAAGACTTCGCGCGGGCGAATTCTTGTTCATCTTCTTCCCAATCGTAACAATTACAAACTCGTTCGTAGAGGGACCTGAGGACCACGTTCCTTTAAATTCTCAAGTCTATTTCATTCATTCATCTTTCTTGGTATATATAGCCAGAGGTTACCTAAAACCAAAATCCTAATACAATCATAATTGGTAATTATCTAACTTACATATTCCTAATATTACTTGAACTCAAAAACATTAATAAAAATGAGGGTTAATATCATAAAACACCACACAAGTATACACGTTTTTCAAATAACACACTTAGTTATGTTTTTTTTTCCATGTGGCACACCTATGTACCAACAAATTATCAAAGTTTGTTGATACATAGGTGTGCCACATGAAAAAATCAAAGTTTGTTAATACATAGGTGTGCCACATGAAAAAATCGTTGATACATAAGTGTGCTACATGAAAAAAATCATAACTTAGTGTGTTATTTGAAAAACGTGTATACTTGTGTGATGCTTTACGATATTAACCCTAAAAAATAAACTTATTAATTATTAATGGCCAAAGCCCTAGCCGACTTCCACCCTAGCCGGCCACATCCTTGTAGTGTGCTTGCTTATCCCATTCCGTTACAGTCCGTAAGATCCATAACATATGATTATGGTAATAGTAGTTTTGAAAAGAAATGATCCGTGAAATCAACATAATAGTTACATTTTTTTGCACAAATCCCCAGTCTATACAGTGGCAGGTCAATGTCGGACGTAGTTGGATAATTCAGGAGACCAATATGTAACACATTGTTTATATATCTAAATAAGTTGTATTTAAATTAATTTTTATTAACTCAACATGGTATTTAACTAATTAATTAAAGAGCAAGTCAACAACAGAATAAACAGTATAAAACCTCTTTAGCTTGTGAGAATCCACAAACCTTACTCGTCGTCTCTTCTGGTGATGACTTTTCCTCCAATCCGTCCTTTCTCCGGTTTATCTCTTTTATAATACATGTTATTGTTTCCTCCTTGTAAGGTTTTCTTAATATGTCTCTAGATTTTAGGCTGATAGGATTAATTCTTTTTATTTATAGGTCATATGTTCGATCTTATTATGGGTTTGTTTTTCAGTGAGTTGTGGAGAACATAGATGGTTTTGAGCGACTATATGTTGACTCAAATATACTTTGGTTTAGTAAGCAACATCAACTAGTCGGAACCTGAAGGCGATGAACATGAGTTCTAAGATTGCAGAGTGCAGGTGAGGAGGAATGCTCTGCTCCCAGATCTCTTCCTCCCTTTCTTGGATATCTCCTCAAGGGTCTACATCGTGGGACTAGGTTGTTTTTGGACAAAGAGACCTATCCAGGTCAAGTCAGGAAAAGTGGTAGTTACACACCCCCACTCTGAGGAAATCTCGACCCAACCCGACAGATTGAGGAAATTAACATAGGACAAAGTCTAAAACGTCAAGAGGTATGGCATCCAAGTACCGCCCCCACCATCTCAGCAACACCCCCTAATTGCCTCCATAATCCCAATACATGTTATCAAATAACGCTACAATTGACTCGGACTGGGCACAAAAATGAGAGTAGGTCAAGCAGAAATAGAGCCCCCCATGGTCGTAGTACCTGGACACCACCATCAGGAGGAGACTTGGGAAGTCAAGGTGAAAGAGGTAGGAGGCTACAGATCCCCTACAAAGCGTAATTTTCTTCCATCCCCTACCTCTTTCGCCTTCACTTCCCAGGTCTCTTCCTGATGGTGGTGTCCAAGTACTACGACCATGGGGGGCTCTATTGCTGCTTGACCTGCTCTCATTTTTGTGCCCAATCCGAGCCAATTGTAGCGTTATTTGATACCATGTACTGGGATTACGGAGGCAACTCGGGGGTATTGCTGAGATGGTGGGGGCGGTACTTGGATGCCATACCTCTTGACGTTTCAGACTTTGTCCTATGTTAATTTCCTCAATTTTTCGGGTTGGGTCAAGGTTTCCTCAGACTGTCGTTCTCGCAAGGACATTATTGAACGACCGTGTGGAGGACTTTGCCTTACGATTTCAAGATCTTGTCTTTTGAGGTGGTTGGGTGGAGTTTCAAATGTCCACTGTGTGAACCAGGTGGTCTCCCACCATCTGTTTAGGGAACTTTCCCTTCCGATCACGACACCCTGTGTGTGAGGACCTAGGTGTTTGTATCAACAGTCCTTATAGACATTACTGATACGTCCACAGTGATCCGAAAGTCACTCGTACATGATATTCACTAACACTTTCCTTTCTTAACCCTTATCGTGCGAAGGAGTTGACGGATAAGAGGTCTCGCTAGGTCAGCCTTAATTTGGTATCGAAAGAGGCTTCCCCATACCGTCCTATGGAGTCAGCATCCACTCTAGATAGGCACCTACCTTGTCCTCTATCCGTACCCCTAATGCGACGTTCCGCACCCCCATTGATAGGTTGTAGGGTGGGTGAAGGCGATCTTAGACAAAGTGGCTAACAGGTCCACCCGTGTCAACCACGTAAGACTTGTTCCAGGTCCTCTTCAGTTTGGAATAACAACATAAAAAACCCTCCCAAGGGGTCGAACCACCATGTCGGGCATCTTTAGGTGGCTTTCATGACTCCCGCCAAGGCCATTCCATTGAAAGATTTGCTGGAGATGATACCGAAAAGAGCAAAACCGAAAGGGGACTCCAATACTCCGCATCCTTCAGAATGGTGAATTCCTCAATAGTCATTTCACCCAACAAATCTAGTAACTCATCCAACCAATGAGGGTGTTGTCGTTGTACGCTTACCCGATCCCCTAGCTTAGGGCCGAGTCTGGTTCGTTGTGCGAGATGGGTCGCCACCGATCTTGAGGGTGCTGAGAGGTGTCCCCGAGATGAGCCATAGCCGGAGCATCCATGCGAACAGGAGTGTTGCGTACCACAGGAATGACAAGAGGCTTTCTCGAACGGAGGTCAACCTTACATGATGGTTTCTCCCTACCGTCGGAGTTTATCGACTTCATACAAGGTGAGTCGACGCGTAGTACCGAACTCGCCACAACCATAGAAATGCAGCACAAGAAGACGGTAAAGAGCTTTTAGGGAATAGAAGGGCCACGAGCACGACGCCAAAATTTTATAACGTATGGATATGAAGTATACCCAAAATTCAATATTATATGGTTTACGTCTTTAACTATATAATTTATTAATTTTATTGAAGCTAATTTGTTTAATATTTCTCCAATTAAATTAGTATACCCATATTTTTTTAAACATTATATGGTTTACCTATTTAAATATACAAAATACTAATTTTATATAACAGAATTGAAGCTAATCTGCCTAGAGGCCCAATAGAACAGTGTTATAACTTGGCCCGAGATCTAAAAAAGAACCTCTTACCTTGACGCTACGTATATATTTGCCAGAACGATGATCTGTAAAACCCTAGTGAGAGAGAGAGACATCCCCAGACCTCTTTTGAAGCTGTGACGGAATCGGCGCCGGAGAAGAAGAGAGTAGCCATGGCAACCGCAAATAATGTCAAGGACGTTTCGCCTCACGAATTTGTGAAGGCCTACTCATCTCACCTCAAGCGATCCGGCAAGGTACTCTTCACTCACTCACTCGCTTGATTTATTTTAAGGACCTGTACATTGTGATTAATTATGTTTTTTTTACTCTTGTTTGATACTGATGCCTGTTTGGCTGCTAAGAATTACCACGAAAATGCTGCGAATCAGATATGTCATTTGTAACGAGTTAGAAAAACGTGCCATTTTTGCACCTTTTCCATTTTGTTGCGCATTCTAAGCTAGTGGGTAGTAATAATTGATCTTGTTTTACCGTTTGTCTTTTGTAACTCATTCAGATTTCACTTTTGCATATCAATTTTGACATGTTCCTGCATCCTGCCATTCGATCTCAATTTGTTTTGTTTGTAATCGATTTAGCTTGTAACAACTTGATATTAGTCTCACATGTTAGTAATTGAAGGTTGAAATACATTCCAAATCAGTTTATATATGTCTTTACAATTTTCTTCAATTGCTCGTGGGCAGATGGAGCTTCCACATTGGACTGATATTGTGAAGACCGGAACTTTCAAGGAGCTTGCTCCCTATGACCCTGACTGGTACTATATCAGAGCTGGTACAAACTATTCCACGTTCCTCCTCATGTCTGGTTGTTTTAATTTTCCAATGTGCTATAGTTCCATCCTTGTAGTTTACAGCAATATTTTTTTCTTTGATTGTGTGATTTCAGCCTCCATGGCAAGGAAGATCTACTTAAGGGGTGGTCTTGGAGTTGGTGCATTTAAGAGGATATACGGTGGGAGCAAAAGGAACGGGAGTCGTCCTCCCCATTTCTGCAAGAGCAGTGGTGCTATTGCTCGCCACATTTTACAACAGTTGCAGAACATGAGCATTGTCGAAGTCGATCCTAAAGGGTAAGCGATAAGTTTCTTTATATCGGATACTTCTGCTTGTTCCAATCCTCACCGTACCTCTCTTATTACATTTAATATCATGTTAACTGTTAAATTGCCAAATAGGTAAATTCTGTTGATGATATGTAGATATTCCAAGTTACCATTTCTCTCCATTAGTCCCTTAATCTTGTTCGTATTTGCTTATCTGGGATGATTGATCATATCCTCTATTTTCATCCAAATTAAATCAGGCCATAGTTTTGTGTCACTTGTCTACATCTACTTAGAATTCCTTGAGCCATTTGTTTAATTTTTTTTTTGTATTTGCTGATACTCTTGTAAATTTGGCAGTGGAAGGCGAATCACTTCCAGCGGTCAAAGGGATCTTGACCAAGTCGCAGGGCGGATTGTTGTATCTCCTCTGCAATAGGTTGATTACATCTTTTTTATAATCTTTAGCTTCTGCTGTAATTTGGATGTCTATGAACCAGAGTCTTCAGAGTGCTACAAAGCTGATTTTATTTTACTCTATCTACTTCATAATGGTTCTGAATGGTACCAGTTTTGTTTTGTATCTTAATATTCCTGGGGATTGATTAAATTATTTTTACAGTACCATGTTAAAGCATTGATTTCTGGGTTTATGATGATAACTATAGGTTATATATGGATCAGGTCTACCTAAGCTTGAAACTTATCAAGCTGACTCAGATTAGGACACTTGAATATAATGTTTGTTGAAACATAGTAGTTCAAGTCATGGTGATTTAGCTATAATTATCACCTGATTAATTACCACTAATCCAAGCTTCTACACACAAATATGTCAAATATTCTCAATATAGCCTTTGTGCTAACTTGCTTCTTACTCTTTCCTCGTTTGGGCTTGTACTAAAAATTGCAATCCAGACCAGTAATAGCCAGTGCAGGCTTAAGCCTATTTGGGGTTGGGTTTTGGCCTCTAAACCTCTCATCCGAAGGTTCCTTGAGAACAAGACAAATAAAATGGTTAAGGCCAGTTTAGAGATGGTGTATGTGAGCAAAATCCTGGCCGTTGGATGATAAATCATCCGTTTCATGATCAACTTCATCTTTGCTTTCAGCTTAGCATCTCCTTCACAGTTCACACTATCACATCAGTCATAAAATAAATACAAAATTATATAAAAACACTTGAAATTCTTTAGCTAATAATTACAAAAATAGTATTTTTTTTCCTTCCAAATTTTGAAAAAGAATAAATGTACATCAAATCATCACATGGTCCACAAATCGCATAGGAAAGGAAATTACGAAAATACCCCGAGAGGCTAGCTTTGGAGTTGCAAGTGAGCAAATCACTCACAAGTCATATCATCGTAGCTTTGCTTCCATGCAAGGATTTCTCCAAATCCCGCATATATAGAGAGAGAAACATCTCTCTCTCTCCTTCCTTTTTCTGCGGGCTCGTTTCGTGCCCATCACTCCCAGAGCTCTCTTCAGTGCTCTCACCATTTCAACACCCTTCTTCTTCTTCTTCCTGGTGCTTCCTCTGTTTTGCTTCATTTGGGGCTCGAATCTTTGTTCTTCCTCGCAGGGACCAAGTAGCCGGAACTGGGTTTTTCTTCAATCTTCTGTAGAGAGCAGTGCCTGATCAGGAAGTGGGTTCTTTGATCTGGATCTTTGCCGATTCCTCTGTTTCTTGAGTATCGCTTCCTCTGTAAAATTCCGAGCTTTTGAGGATTTTCTGGGTCTCGCTCGGTTTGGCTGATTTGGGGTTCTTTCTGGGTGTTCGATTCGAGCTGGGTTTGATCGAGAGATGGAGTTAGATCGAGAACCGAGGAGGTTCGTCTGCAAGTTCTGCAACAGTAGCTTCTCCAATGGCAGAGTCTTGGGAGGTCACATGAGGAGCCACATGGGTCTGAATTCGACCAAAGGGAAGAAAAAGATCGAAAACGAAAAGGTGGGTTCGGAGGGGAATGACGATTCCGGTTACGTCCTCCGAGAAAACCCCAAGAAATCATGGAAGTTCTCCGGCTCCGGCGGTGTTGCTGTCTCTTCTCCCGGCGGCGACGGCGACGGTTCAGTCCAGGACAATCTCTGTCAAGTCTGTGGCAAAGGGTTCGAGTCTCCGAGAGCTCTCTTCGGCCACTTGCGCCACCACTCGACCAAAGAGAGGAAATCAATCCACTGCTCGGAATGCGGCAGAGGGTTCGGGACACTGAGGGCTCTGACCGGCCACATGAGGTGGCACCCGGAGAGGGTCAAGGTCAGCAATGGCGCCGAGCCGGAGGCTAGTCCGTGCTCGACCGGGGACAGCTTGTCCGACACTGAGAAGTCCGGTCCGGTGAGGAAGAAGAGGTCGAAGAGAGTGATGAGGTACAAGAACTTTTCAAACTCTAGCTCTTTCTCTGATTTGAATGAGTCTTCGTCTGTCAATGAAACTGAGAGAGAATTGGAAGATGTAGCCATGTGCTTGATGATGTTGTCTAGAGGTGTTCGGAGTTGGGCTGATTATGTTTCTGTTTTCGAGTCCTCTGAGATCAATTCTGTGTTCTTTGAGGCCAAACCAGTTCATCAGACTAATCTCATTGTGAGAGTTGAAGCTGCTGATGAGTCTCTCAGTGTTTCAGACTCTGCAAATGTGGTTTCTCAGAAGAGAAAGATCGGATTTTGCGAGAATGATTCGGGGTTTGGGCTCAAGAAGCCTAAACTGGAGGATCTGGCTGATATGCAACCTGTGAAGTTAACGAAATTTGACTCTGATTCAGTGATCTTTGATGAGTTTGGGAAGAAGAAACAGTACAAGTGCAGGATTTGCAGCAAGTCATTCGACTCTCACCAGGCCCTCGGTGGACACTGCAATGGCCATAAGAAGGAGATGGAGAAGGAGAGCTGTGATAAAGACACTCAAAGAAGCATTTCTTCTGAAACCGAGCCTAATTCCTGCAAGCTTGTGGATTACGAATGTGATGAGACTTCAGAGGAGAGGGAGATTAGCAGTAGCAGTGTTAAGAAGAGGAAGGTGCACGAGTGTCCGGTCTGCTTCAAGGTGTTCCGATCAGGCCAGGCTTTGGGGGGTCACAAGAGGGCTCACTTCTTCAAAGGTGCCGAGACTGGGATCAAAGACGTTGAACAGCCTTCTGATGATGAAACTCAGGGCATTAAGGTTTCGGTCGATGCTGAGGATGAGGAGGCCAATGTCAATGTTGGGTTCAAGCAGTGGTGGGTTGGAAGCAATTACAGTCATGAAGCTCTGGTGACTCCTATTTTGGCTTCCATTGTGTCCTGAGAATGTAAAGACAAGTTGAGGTTACAGAGGTGAGGAAGAAACCTTGTTTTTGTTCTTATGTAGTAGCTATATGTAGCAACTTTTTCTCTTGCTTTGTTTTGGAAAACATATTGTGCAGCAATTTTGATACTGTGAAGTCATAGTAAGCAAGCAATTTTGAGTCTCTGATTGAACTGGTACTCTGTTGATCAACTTGAATCTTGACCATCAATCTGATTAAACCCATATCTGTTTTAGGATATGTTAATTGTTTTGAGTTGATGATCTCATTCACACACTTGTACAGTGAAGAATCATGTTATGGTTTGTAGTAGCTGGAATGAGGAGGCTTTGGCTCAAAGGAAGGAAAAGAAAAAGAAAAAAAACAAAGAGGCTGTGCCTGCAGATAGAGTTTGTGCACATGTAGTATAAAGTTTAACAAAGGTTATATGAAGAATGATTGAGATGATCACATGAGTGATGTGAAGATATGCAGATCATGTGGTGGTGCCATGAGTTCAAGGTTCAGGAAGCTACTTGTTAGCTCAGGAATCATGGCTAATGTGTCATGTGCAGAGATTTAAGATTGTGGCACTACACAACATAAATGGGGTTGTTCTAGTTTGTTGCCTATGCACTGAACAAGAACCCCAGTTTTGCACAATTGAATGGGGCCTGATGCAATCCCATGGCTGGATCAAATTGGGCCTGTACTGATTTAAGATTTCTGGCCCATGAAAGTCTGTTGAGTGATGCATTATAGTATTGATAACACCATCACCTTCCTCTAAAGCAAACAAGAGCTACTAGGCGATTAATCCAGACGAATGCAGGCGATTCACCCCACCTCGCATGTGTTGCGAGACAAGTGAACAACCCTTTCTCCCCCTCCTCTTGTACGTTGCCTCTCCCCATCCTAAAATCACATTTTTAAGTGACTCGCCCTGCGTTGCTCGTGTTCTAAGTAACCATGTAGTCAGACACAAGACTAATCTATAAATGACCAAAATAAGAATCATAATCCTTAATTGAGCAACAGTTTGATGAAAAGGCTAAGCAAAGAGAAATTTGTAAGTACAGAGGACAAAAACTCTCTTTAATGTCACTGGAAATCTCAAATGATTCCTTTACAACCTACCTGAGGTGATCACAGTAAATACATAGAAACACCTCAACAAAACTACACAAAACAAGTTAGATGAGCCATGATTGTACCTAAAATTACAATCTTTAAGATGTATAGTACACTGTAATGCCACATTGGCAAGGATCCTTCCATGGCACTCACTGACTAACCATTGTGTTCTCATCCTGATAGCTTGCACTAACCACAGCACCATGTTGTGGGCCAAAGATTGCATTTTGCTTTGCTGCAACAATCTTGACTCTTGCCTCTCTCAAGGCGTTCAGTGCCACCTCAAAACTATGGTTCGATGCAATCCCTTCATCGGCACATTTGATAGCTTCCTGATACAAGATGTTATAATGCGAGTTCTTGCCTCTCTGAGAATCACCTCGCTGCTCATCCAACATGACCTCATCCTTAGCATTCCTCGTCCACCTCTTCAAGATATAATGTTGTGGAAGGATAAACACGTTTGTTGCTTTGAAGACCGCTAATACGTGTCTGCATAAAATGCCTTCAAACTCAAACATCTTGCAGCTACAAGTACCCACCTTTTCCGAAACATTGAAGGACACAAAATAGGTCATATGTTCTTCATCAAACCTCGCTACCTCGTATCTGCACGTTCCTTCATCATCTCTAATCAATTTCACAGCTAGGACAAGAGATTCGAAAACTTCATCTTGGAAAATCGAAAAGAGTTTCTTCGTGTACACTTCTGCTGCTTGCTTTTCCATGGGAAGTGGAGTCTTTAAAATGGGTTTAGTGTAAAAGGTTTCAAACTCTGCTTTAGCTTCTTTCTCATACCGATCATCCAAAGCCTTCTCATATAGCTCTGCAAAATCTAGTAAGGTAGTTCTTGCATTCAGATACCCGTTAAAAAGTGAGTTCACACTTGCTCTTAAAGGAGTAGCATACATTCCTGCAAAGAATGTGTCTTTAACATATGTTGGAACCCAGAGCTTCCTATCTATATAAAGTGACTGAAGCCATTCATTCCCTCTAACATTGTACTTATCAATTAGAAGATGCCAAGCAGATTCGAATTCTTCAGGTGACCCGCTTTTAGTAACACAGTTATCGAATTCAACTTGGAATGTCTTTTGAAGAGCGCTATATACTTGTCCCATTTCATTTGGCATTTTGCTCATGATATGTGACTTGCAGTATCGATGTAAAGACAACGGGAAGACTCGATCTACAGCTCTACTTATCGAAGAATCATAATCGGTTATCATTAATCCTGGTTGGCGTCCTGACATTGCTTCGAGCCAAGTTGTGAAAAGCCAAACGAATGTTGACTCAGTTTCATCTGCCAGCAATGCACAGCCAAATAATACAGATTGTTTATGATGGTTTATGCCGGTAAATGGTGCAAATGGCATTTTGTATTGGTTCACTTGGTATGTAGTATCGAAGGCCACAACATCAGAGAAGCAACTATATGAAATTCTTGATCTTGTATCGACCCAGAAGACACTACTCAGTCTATCTTCTTCATCTACCTGTATTGCATAATAAAATGCAGGATCATTAGTCTGCATAATCTTGAAGAACCCTAGTAAGCTCTGTGCATCTATCCCAAAATTGCTTAGCCGCCCTTTACCAATGTAATTCACGCGGTTCTGTATTGCAAACGCGATTTTGCCAAAACTATTGGTATCTTCAGACAAGACATTTACAGAACTAAACCAATTGCTACCCAAACATTTGTTTGGATCCATTTCATGCTTATGTGAGCGAAGAAAATGCCTCATTGCAGGAGTAACCAATTCATGATTATGGGTTTTCTCCAATTTTGCTACATACCATTTCCCGCTATCTCTTCTCCTCACTGTCATCAGTGCCCTGCAACCTTCCCTTGTAACGGGCCTAGCACGCCTCTTTTTAGACTCATCACTTGAATCCATCATCTTGGCCCGTTTATCTCGACGAAAACCCTCTTTAGAACAGCAAAACTCTCTAGATATGATCGAATTATCCTTCTTGGATCGGTAATACGAGTTCACGCGAATGCTGAAACCAGTTTGTTTGGCATATGCATTGTAGAAATTCCTCGCATCATCCTCGGAAGGAAACTCCATGCCCAGTGTGGGCTCTACAACCCCGCTTGCTGACCACTGAGAGAACTCCATGGGAGCTTCAACAACACCCTCTTCCTCCTTCCCATCATCCATTACCATGGGAGCTTCAATGCCCTCTGCAACACAACATTCATCTTCTTCATCCCCCAAACTCACAAATGCATCCAACAAATCTTTACCTTCCACAGAAGGCTCCTCCTCCAACATTGCTGATATTCACCAAATCACAAACTCAATCAAAGCTATTCATAGCTTATAAACCCAATTCACTCCATACCCTTCAGCTTTCATGGTCAATTTCAATGGAAAAACTTGGAATTTACTCCATACACTGAATCATACTTCTCACCTGAGAAAACCAATCAGAAAACATTTTATTCACTATTAATTGGACAACACAAACATAAACCCATTTCACAAAATGCATAGTACATTAAGAGAAACTGGAGAAAAAAAAACTAGAACACAAACAAATCATTGTTCAATCATTCACAAGCAATGATGCAAGCCCAGATTGTAATTGACTTTACAATTATCAAAACAATGAAGAAAGTCAATCTACGGTTTTGTCAGCAAATTGCAAATGTGATGGGAGTGGGAGTACGAGGTTGCTAGGCCTTACCTTGTACAAGCTTGGTCGGAGAGCCGCCGCGGACGAGAAGACACAGGTAACGCTCTAGCTTCGCTTTTGGGATACGGAAGAGATAGGTGCTGGCCGTCCGATCAGAGGTCTGGAAGATCCAACGGCGGGTAATTCTGTTGATACGCTGAAACTATGATCTAGTAGACATTTTGGTACCCTAAAGATCGCTAGACAGAAACCATACGTGTCATTCCTATTCATACAGAAACTTCCTCATAAATCGGCCCAACATTTACGAAATGGGCCAGGCCCACACCATTTAAGTGGCTGGGCCGAAGTCGTTACATTTTCCGCGCGAACTCTCTCGCTCACGAGCTCCATCTTCGAATGCAGAGAATTTGGGACTGAGAGAGTGCTCCAAACGGTTATGGTGGCTATTGTTTCTGAGGCTTGACGGATCACTCGGGCTCCGATCAACCCGATTCGTAGCGCCACTAATCTTCTTCTGTGCCGTTCACCATGGCTCGAAACTTCACTTCTCCGCCAACTGAGAACCGAGCAGTGAGCTTTTCCCTCCATTTTTTTGCGCTTAAGTTCTGTTTGTTTCCCGAGAATCTACAGGATTTGTGGTTTTGTTTTGTTTTGAGATATGATATTGGTTTTTTTTCTGGATGCTGGCATTCGAGCTCAATTTTCTGGGACTTTGTTGGGATCATTATGAGAAATCAAATGGAAGTAGAATTGTGCCCTAGTGATTGCTTTATGGGTGCTGAGTGAATTGAAGTTTCATGATCTTGATTTAAGCTCCTAGATGTTTCTTATGGAATTCACACTTTTAATTATGCGAGTATCTTTTTTTGGGGTTTTGAGAAATGAGGGTTTATATGGAATGAGTATGAAATCATGCTGACATGAAAATACTATTGTGGTAATGTGATAAAAATGGACAAGGAAATGTTTGTAATTTCAGTTTTTATATCTTTTTTTTACCTCCCAGTGGTTCAAGAATTTGAAAGGAAGAAAAATGAACACTCAGGAGGCAATCAGATCTCGGTCACTGTAGGAGAACGTTTTCTCAAATGATGCTTTAGTGTGTGTGTGTTTTTCTCTGTATTTTTTAAATGTATAATGTTTTCCTGACTGTAAAATGAATGCCTTGTGGATCCTCTCCCTTTTTCCAGATTGATGCTTTAGTTCTCCGGTACCAGAATCAACTGCATCAACAACGTGTTCAGCAATTAGATGCCCAGAAGCATGAGCTACTTGATAGTGAAGCAAAAATGAAAGAGTTGAAAGACAAGCAGACTTCTTATGATGACATGTTTATTACGGTCAACCAACCAGGTCTATATTGATGCGCTTGTTTTTCAAGGCTTTTGTTTTCATTGTCCAATTCTGAACTGTTATTTACAATTACTTGATTTTTTTTTGTTTGACTGGGTAGTTGGTTGATGATCTAGTCCTTCTTGGTGTAAGATTTGGGAGGGATCTTAGTGGTTTAAAAACCTTGGATTGTTCCTCATACTGTCGAGGTATTTTTCAGCATGCTCTGTGGTTAATATAAATTATTTTTGCTTTGTAGTATTATTACTGCAGTTCAGAGTAGTGTTGTTTGAGATCATAGTGGATAAATTCATTTGGGATGCTCTTTAGGTCAAATTCCATCATGTCCTGTGGATTCTGTTCCAGTTAGGGACAATGATGGAATAGTTAGATATGTTGAAAAAGCCCTTGCTATACGTCATTCGTCTACTATGGAGTTGATGAAATACCTCGAACATGCCATTGATGCTCTTAGGGAAAAGACTAGAGCATAGCTCTGGCATGGTAGGGAACAGTATGTGGGGAAGGTTTGTGAGGTCCAATTGCAAATTCATGGGTTCCAGTTTGTTTCAATCATTATATTAACCATTGTCTTTTACTAATTTTAAAATTCCAACTGTTCCATTAGTTTGTCACTTATTGTTGGCTTTTAGGGGGACACTCAGATACTATCATCTTATCATCAAAGATTGATGATATGATGAAAGAGGAGGTGGACAATCTGCAAGAGGCTATTGATGTTCTCCCCATGAAGCATAAAGAACATGCTGATCAAATTTAAACTTATATAAGTGGGCGTTCAACAGATAGTTCTGAGATTAACGCCTTGCAGGTATTCGAGTTAATCACTTAGTCTACTGATTATGTGTTTTATGCTATGGGCACATAATGTTTTGGAAATACAAGACCGCACTATACATGTTATGGCATTAACATGTATCGGTTCAGGAGATATGCTGGCTGATAGCTATAAGTGCGGCAATTCCTACACTATTCATTGACATTTCAAGATAGTCTGCCTAGTGTATATTTTTCTTATGCTTAAAGGTGAGCTGGAAGAGACTATGGCTGAATTTGAAGAAAATAGAAGAAAAGTAGTCAATTTAAACATGCAAAAGGATGGGTCATCAGGGAGGCCTGCCTCAGTAACTAGTGCAGTAAATGGTAGCTTACCACCTGAAAGGCCTTCAGATAAGGCCTTGAATTCATAATCAGGTGATTGACTATCTATGTTTCTCTCTATCTCATTGGAATACGTTGTTGAACAATTAATGCAGTTTTTGGCAGAACACCGTCTTTCAGAGCTTGAAGTTGCCTGGGAAGAACATCTAATATTATCAAAACAATTAGAAGATCTTCAGGTTTGTAAATTTGGTTCCCTGGTGTTTGTTCGCATTAACTCAACTTTTTAATACTTGATTAATTTTATTATATTTACGAATATGGTTTTCTGTATTACAGAACCAATTGATAGATGATAAACATGTGATTTCATCCCGGACGTACAATATACTACATGATCAACTTCAGCATTGGAATGCGGAAGTAGAACAACACCCTGGCAGAATCTCAACTGGTGAAATTAGACACTTATTTCTAGTTGCTTTTCCTTCATGTATTCTTAAATATTATATTTCCAGACTGACAGGTCTTTTTTTCACAAGAAGTGAGAAGGAACTGAATGTAAAAGTGCAGTCAGCTGATGCTGCTCGAAATGCTATTGGCAATGCAGAAACTATAATTGAAGAACTAGGGAGCTCCAGCTGCGGAAATGCATTACGGAGAAAAATGATCTTGAAATGAAAATGGAAGAAGCTCTACAGAACTCAGGTGAACCATCTATACTAGTTCTAATATTTTTATTCACGATGCAATTTGAGGAGCGTGTTATAGAGGGTTAAACTGCTCCAGGGAGAAAGGATATAAGATCAGAGTTTCAAGGTATGGCCTCGGCATTGGATAAAGATTGGGAACAATGGAAGCTCAGTTGAATCGAGGAAAGGATACAGCTCATGAATCTCATTCTTTACATGGAGAAGCCCAGAAACTAAGAGCTTTGTTGACTAGTAAAGTTTGTTCCATTCTGGCTCTTTCTCTTTTCATGATTACTAGGATTTCGTAGTTCAAGGAAAAATTGAAGTTATAGAGTAGAAACAATACAAATGACTTTTACAACTTGATTTAATTTATTTATCACAAGCAAGGACATTGTGAAGCCGGGGGTTAACTGTAGTATTATCTGTTTAGTAAATGAAGTCCATTGATTTGAAAATGAAACTTCATCTTTTTTCTGCTTTTGTTGAAGACGAATGAAGAGAAGAGCTTATCAGAAAAATGTGCTAAACATATGGAAGAGATCAAATCGCTTATGGTACTGGTAGGCTTCTCTGTCCTAATCTGTTTATCACATTAATGGTTTTTCTCTAGAATTATTAGGTAGGAGATTGCATTGATATATTTCAGTTGGTATGTACCTTTCTCGGTTACTTTTACTCTTGCATCATATAAGAAGCAGATTCTTTATATACAGTGCTTGTTCAGTACTCCAGATCACAGTTTTCTTGTTCAGTTTGACCAAATCATCTGCATAATACAGCTTCTGAAGTTACATGCCACTCATTCAAATGGGAATTTAATTGTAGAGCTTTACCACTTTTTCTTGTGCGTCGTATGTGCTTCCTTGGCAGAAGAATCTTTGTATTTTATTTTCTCCATCATGATTACTGAATATGTGTTGTTAGTGTGTCAAGGTTTCTCCTGGAAAAGATAAATATTTGAGGGATTTGGGTAATTCTATACAGGGATGGAAAATATTTTGTGAATCATGTCATTCAAGGAACTAAAACATACGGCTATAAAACCGTTCAAATAAGCTAAGATTTGGGGTACTGCTATGAACCCTTCATGAGATGTTCTTCTATGAAGCTAGTTGATATCTGCTCTAACATCAAGCACTGATAACAATGAACATGTTACAGATTGAGCAATTGCGGAGGGATAAGCAGAACATGGAAATCTTTGTGGACATGGAAACCCTCATTTATAAAGGAGTTGAGTAGGCAGGTTGCTGAGATGAGTGCTGGAATTGGGGAGGCTGCAGTACAGAAACTGCAAGAGGAAATCAAGGATATCTAGTCTATTCTCAAGTGTGGTGTGTGTTCTGACCGTCCAAAAGAGGTATGTACACACACGCGCCTTCTGTAAGCCTCTACTGCACGGAGTATGGAATAAATTTTAGGGTTAATTGTCACAACCTACTCTGAAGTATTGCCCACGGCCGAAAAAAGACTATCTTTTGTCGACGCTTTTAAGGTGCACACAGTATTGCCCACCGGCGTCTGTTAGAAAAATGTAATTGCCCACAAACTATTGAATGCATTATGAATTACCCACCAATCTACTGCAAAATGACGAGTGTTATAAAAAATGATAAGACAAATTTGTAATCCGCTGTTTCCCACAAAACGACATTGGACAATACTTTGGGGGTAGGTTTTGACAATTAACCCTGAAATTTATCATTTGCATATGGCATTGTAGTGGATAATGGGAATGTGCTTTGGTAGGTTGTGATTCTTAAGCTTATCATCTCTTCTGCTGTGGAACTGCATTTGGTCAGAATGACGTCCGCTTTGTGAAGATTTCGATAAGCTTTTCCCATCTTGTGCCAGAAACAGCCTCCTGTGAAATTGAGCTGCTTCTATTCAAATCATGCTTTTATGGAGCTAAGATATCGTGGTTCACTTTCTTCCTTGAGTTTTTTTTACACCATTGTCATGAGTGTCACATCATGGTCACCCGACCAAGGATGCAATGTAAGTACGACCCTTGATCAAGTAAAGACTTTTTGCTCATTACATGATGTGGTGGTTTCTTTTTGTTGATTTTCTTACGATGTTGTCGTGATTCAATCATGGTCGTTCAATTAAGGATGCAATGTAAGTACAGCCACTCGATCAGTAAGCTTTATACTATTCTTTTTCTCAATTTCACTTCGCACTTGATGAATCTAATGCTGTCCCTTTTCGTGTGAGAGTGATGGATGCAGCATCCGCCACATGCAAACTTATTCTAGAATTCAGAGGTTTTTCTTGCACCGACGGCCTCTCAACATGTTCCAAATTTCCAAGCATTTTAAGGTATGTATTTATCTAATTTTTTGGGGATAAAGTTGATTTTAGACCTATGTGTCATTTCATTAGTAATTTCTGACTGTGGTCGATTTTTTATGACAAATCTTAATATAAAAAATCGTTTTTTTATAAAACTCGTTAATTATTTATGAAAAACCGAGTTAGCATATGTGACAGAACCACCCTTTATGTTACATTTTGTAAAAAAACACCACCTTTAGGTTAGGATGTGTGACAAAAGGCCGAGGTCGATTAGAAAGTCTTAATGAAAAATCAGAGAGTTAGGAAACAACGTTTTCCCCATTTCTTGCCGAAACGTTGCCGTTTGGAAAACTCAAGTGTCCACAGTATAATTACCAAAAAATAAAAATGTATTTTGAAGTACTCATCTTTTGTAATTGGTGGTCTTTTTTATGATAATTATATGAAAAAATTGTTTTGTATAAATTTGTTTTAAAATGACGATCGTATTGTATCCATGAAAAATTTAAACTTAAAAAATAATATAAAAAATTACAAAATTTAAATTTTCACATCCCTTTATTTTTTTATTTGGTCCAACAAGATAAAATCTAGAGGTATAAAAATTTGAGTTTTGTTTATTATTGTTTAAAATTTAGATTATAAAAGTAAAATAATTGATACAGAATGATAAGTTCAAAATTACCAAAAAAAAAAGAGGACTATAAATTTAGAAAAACAAATACCCCAAAGCTCAAGCTATTTTTTTTATGATGACCCCCAATTATAACATGGGATTTAGTAGTTAAGATTAAAAATGTTGTTTTCAATGTCGTTGGTCAATCAATTCATATAATAATCACAAAGGTGGAAGCAATGTCTTTAATGGTGTAATAATATTTTCAATCAAACCTCTACATAGGATTTGATTCTACTCGGTAGGTTCCAACCGCTATATTCTCATTCCCATACGATGAAAACATGGATACCATTAAATGTAATTGATTGATATTTATTTCATACCTTAAACATACTTTAATTATTTGTTAACTGGTCGGTTCATATGTTAATGTTCAGTTGAATGACCCCCAACACCGTTTTTACTCGGAAATTATAGTTTCTAATCTAATTTGAACATTAATTTTCTGGTAGAAAACATAAATTTCATGAAGATAAAATAGATCATTTTGGACAATTCATAGAAGCTAGGACTAGGAGTAAGGTGATCTTTACACGTATTTAATTCATATCTTAATTTTGTCGGTTCGAACTTTGGACATACTTAAGGAATTAATGACTATTATGTCAAGTTTATTATCCTAAATATTTATTATCCTTTTGGGTAAAAAAAGATTGCCTTGAAAAAGCACTTCACAAACACAAAAGAAATAAAAAACAAAACAAAAACAACACACTTTCTCTCTCATCCCATTTCCTTCTCTCCTCTCCGGCTTGGCTTGGCCTGTGTGTTTCTCTCTCCTCCGCTCGCTCTATGATCTTCGGGTACCCAGAATCCCAATTCGATTCAGCCATTCGAATGCTGATCCAGGTTTGAATTTTGACGGTAACCCAATTGGCGCAACCCAATGCGGTACCTGAGAGACCACGAAGAGAGCAGGGACTTGAACGGGACGGCGAGGGGGACCCAGAAGAGATCTCAATTTGTGTGTGGGGGCTTGGTCTGATGGTGGGGATTGCGACACCGGTGGGCTCTCAGGTCGGTGCGGCGATTTCTGGAGGTGCTTGTGCTGTTGTTGTTGTTGTACGAAACGACGACCTGGGGCCGCATAGACGACGATGCAGCTTCGTATCTCGCCTAGCATGAGAAGCATCACGATATCGAGCAGCAATGGGTTTATTAACTTAATGAAGATCAAGGTTGCAGGTCGCCACATCCCTTACCGAACCCTTTTCCACACCATTCTCATCCTCGCTTTCCTGTTGCCGTTCATCTTCATTCTCACCGCCGTTGTCACTTTGGAAGGTGTCAACAAGTGCTCTTCGTTTGGTACTCACTATATGCTGTTCTTCGCATTTCCAATTTCGTATTTGTTTTGATTGGGATTGGAATTGGCCATAGATGCAAATCTCTTGTTGGTTTGTTAAGCAGAATGAAATGAATCTTATTGAATGGATTGACTTGGTTGGTATTGTTTTTGGATTATTGGGTTCTAATGTGGTTGTTGAAAATTGAATCTTTTTGTTGGCAGTTTATGTTAGTTTGCTTGGTCTAAGAAGCAGGGTTAATAAGTTTGTGTCAAATAAATTTTTCATGGATTTCCTCTCCATAGAATTGGTTGAATTTGAATCGATTTTGATGTTGGCTATAAATGAAGGGCTACACGTCTATGAACTTCTTTCTGTTCCTATTTCTGATAATCTGCAATGTTGATATGAATTGAATTCGCTTGATCTGGTATTATAACATGCTCAAATAATCTTCTTCTTCATTTTGCTGATTTAGTTGTATAAGTCAATTTTGAATTTTGGATCAATTCAACAAGTTTATTCCAAATATTAATTTGGTCAGTGTTTGCATGAAGGTTTTGGTTCAGTTGAACTGAGTCCTGAATATATTGTAGTTGTCAAACATTTTTCCTTTTAGTTTTTTTTTCTGGTGGACATATATCATCATTATTCTCTTGTTTTTATGTCCAAAATTAATTTAAATCCTAATATAGGACAATTTAAGTGATCTATTATTTAGGTTCAGTATAAACTGTTCTTACTTGATTCTTGCCATATACTGTTGTGTTTATATTGTGGATCGTCCATTTCTTTTCTTGATTACTTTTGTCTTTCAGGTTGTTTAGGTAGGCGGCTTGGACCACGGTTTCTTCGTAAGGCTGATGATTCAGGGGTAGATAAATTTTTCTCATGCTATGCTGTTAAAATGTTGCCTTACATTTATACCCCATTTGTTTTTTTTTTAAAATTTGTCTTTTCTGTACCATACTTATAACTACCTTTTGTGGTGATGATGGTGCAGCAGAGACTTGTTAGAGATTTTCACAAGATTCTAAATCAAGTCAAAACTGAAGAGATCCCAGATGGTCTAAAGCTTCCACATTCTTTTAGTCATCTTGTTTCTGAATTGAAGAAGAACCAGTATGATGCAAGGACTTCTGCTTTCATGCTAAGGGCAATGGTATGTTGTATTCCTGATTAACTTGTTTATATATTTTAAATGTAGAAATTGCTTCGGGAAAATGAGAGGGTCTTCTAAACTAAGGTCCATGTGTAATGATTTTTTTTCATGTCACTGTTTACGCTTATATGTTATATATAGCTAGTGTCAATAAGGTCCTATTCCTTTATATGTGCTCGTTTAACTAAGAACACTTCTTGGTTCCAGTTGTATTCTACACTGTAAAATAGTTATACTGTGCAAATGCATATTAGTCTCCAACAGGTTATTCTACTCGTAATCCTCAATATTTATTTTATTTCTCGTGGTTGATAGAAAGTTGCTAATCTAGATGCATCCTAGTTAGCTGTTTAGACTCACCAAGTAGACTTAAACCAGAGCACTAGTTCTTTGCTAATCATACATGAGTTATAAGCGATTTCTCGAAGTTTCTTTCACTAATATTAGCATCTAGGTGATGCCTTGACCCTCATGTGTTTTTATGCACATTTGAGTGGTTTTCGTGTGTACGAGGGAGTTCTCAACTAACATCAATTATTTTATTTTTTCATTTTGTTTCTGGTAACAGATAGAGAAACTTGAAAGGGAACTTAAGGAATCTAAATTTGAAGAACTGATGAACAAACACTTTGCTGCAAGCTCCATACCAAAAGGCCTCCACTGCCTCGCTCTGCGCTTGACAGATGAGTATTCCTCCAATGCTCATGCACGCAGACAGTTACCTTCTCCAGAGTTACTCCCCGTGCTCTCTGACAACTCCTACCACCACTTTATCCTCTCAACTGATAACATTTTAGCTGCTTCAGTTGTTGTCAATTCTGCTATCCAGTCATCATTAAACCCCGAAAAGATAGTTTTCCATGTGATTACTGACAAGAAAACTTATGGGGGTATGCACTCATGGTTTGCATTGAACCCCACTTCCCCTGCTATTATTGAAGTGAAGGGCATTCACCAATTTGACTGGTTAACAAGAGAGAATGTTCCAGTGCTTGAGGCTGTTGAAAACCATAATGATATTAGGAGTTACTACCATGGGAACCACGTTGCTGGGGCTAATCTTAGCAACACAAATCCACAGACTTTTGCTTCAAAATTGCAGTCTAGAAGTCCAAAGTATATTTCCTTGCTCAACCATCTTCGCATTTATATACCAGAGGTAATTAATGTTCAGACATTCCTTTTCCATTAATTCAGTTTTTGAAGTTTTGAAACTTTCTGTTCACGGATAAAAGGATGAGAAAGACGGGGAAAAAAGAATAAGGAAAAGGGTTGTTACTATATTGTGATTTTTTCTATTTCTTTCTGGAAATAGTTATGCTGACAGTTTGTGTTACCAGCTCTTTCCAAACCTTGACAAGGTCATCTTCTTAGATGATGACATTGTGATTCAGAAAGATCTTTCTCCACTTTTTCAAATGGACCTTGGTGGAAAGGTTAATGGAGCTGTAGAATCTTGTACCGGCGATGACGAGTTGGTAATGTCTAAGCGATTCAGGAACTACTTCAATTTTTCTCATCCCCTCATCTCAAAACATCTGGACCCCCATGAATGTGCATGGGCTTATGGGATGAATATATTTGATCTTCGTGCATGGAGGAACACAGATATAAGCGAAATTTATCACTCCTGGCTGAAAGAGGTAAGAAATATCCTGATACTAAATTCCCCTTTCTGTACTACATTTTTCCTTCCTGTTGGTTTCGTTTATAATGAGGATTAAGAAATCTCTAAGAGTTCACTTTTTATCAGGAACGAGAAACAGCAAAATATATTGTATTTTGGAAATTGAACACCATTCCCTTATATGCCTTTCTGATATCACAATCTATTCAGGGATACCTTGTTATATACTGTCTGTATGTTAACATACATATTTATTTATATACTTAAAGAGGGGAACACTTAGGTGGAAATCAGAAGATTGGAAAGTTAAATATGAAATCTGGAAACCAATTATAGCCATTAGATTACAATTTTAACAGTTGTGATGTTTCCAAACTTTAAGGTTGGAACTTCCCAATGTAAAAACTTCTCTATCTAAAGTTACTCCAAATTTTGTTTTTATCCTGATTGTTTCTCTACTTAAGATAAACCAACTTTCTCATTTCAAGGTTTGGCATAAGGGGGGTGATGTAAGTTGAAGAATTTTAGGTTCATGACTAATTTCTGTCTTCATTAAAACTTTCGAGACGGATAACAATAAGCACTGAAAATGTAAAATCCAGTGGACTAAAATTGCAATTGAGATTAAGATTAAAGTTCATTTGTTGCTTAATCGTTAATCCTCTCTAAATTAGTTGGTTGTATTCTGGTTATACATAGTGAATATAATTCTTTCTAAACAACAGATCAAGTTGCATATTCTTTTCTTAGATTGTAATCTGTTGTTTGCAGAATCTTAGATCAAACTTAACAATGTGGAAGCTTGGGACGCTACCACCCGCTTTAATTGCATTTAGAGGTCATGTTCACCCAATTGATCCATCATGGCACATGCTTGGCTTAGGCTATCAACGTAACACCAACATTGAGAACGTGAAGAAGGCTGCAGTTATCCACTACAATGGCCAGGCAAAGCCATGGCTGCATATCGGCTTTGAGCATCTCAGACCGTTCTGGACCAAGTATGTCAACTATTCTAATGAATTCATAAGGAATTGCGACATCTTGGAGTCATAGCTGTTCAACTAGTGGAGATAAGAACAAAGAGACGGGCAATTTAAAAGCTGCAAGAGATCAACATCAATGATTTCACAATGGCCCAAGGGAAGGATGGTTCCTGGTCCTGATTCATCTTAGCCCCTTTCCCCAGAAGAAGTGGCCATTTTAGTTCCCAGTTCGGGATGACAAAGTAGTGCGTAGGTATATGATGGTGCAGTGAAGATGACGACGGATAGGACAGGTCTTCTAAGAGGCTCCTCAAGAGCATGTAAATCCTTTATTTGATTGTTATTTCTTGCTTGTTCTCATTTTTGTTAGTCTCAGCTATTTTTAAACATTGGACACATATTAAGGTGATTTATATAGGTTTAGGCTACGGAGATTGCTCTGTTACAGGTCCTATTGAACTTGGAAGCTGCTCTTAGGTTGTATGATTCACGAAATACATATAATATGTGTATAGGATCTTTCTTCGGACAAGATATTTTTGTACTTCTCATTTCTTTGCAACTTGTATCCATAGTCTATTTTTTTAATGAAATAACGTCAAATTTATATCTATCAACAAGATATACACATACATTTGATGAACACAAGTGACAAACATTCAATAACCCTACTTTACTCATCTCGTATTTAGTTGGTTTCCGATTCTACAATGTTTAGTAAATTAACCTAATTTTAGAGTGGACTTTAACCAAGACTCACTAATTATACCGAGTTCATATTTTACGAATTCATCAAAATAAATTAATTAATTCGAACAATTTTAAAGTTCCATTATTTTTTTTTTGAGGAAATATGATATTTTATTAAATATCGGCAAGAATGATATTGTGAAGAGGTTCAGGGACATGACCCCCAAACCAATTCCAGACAGGTGAAGAACAAGCCGCCTTGGCAAGCCAATGAGTTGCTTTGTTCGCTGTCTGTCTTACGAAAACGAGTTACACGTACTCGAGTTTTGATAATAAGGAGATACAATCCGTCACAATTGTCCCAAAGGAGATAGCAGTCACCCTCCTTTTCTGATCATATCCACTATGATCTTGCAGTTGTTTCGCACCGTCGCCCGTTGTGTGGGGTATTGCAGGAGCCATGTTAGTGCATCCCGGATTGCATATGTCTCTACTAACCCGGGATTCTGAGGACCGTGGAAAGACGCAGAACGGGCCCCCGTCAGCCGACCCCAATCATCTCTGCATACCCAGCCCGTCCCCATCTTGTGTACCGCTGCGAATAGCGCCCCATCTGTATTTTAATATTTTTCTCCTCTCTTGTTTATTTATTTTAAAATTCCAAATTTCTGGGATCCAGTAAAATCAAATATCTCGCATAATCTTTTCCGCCATATATCCAACAAACCAACGGTTCGTACTCAATTTCCTCAACCAACGGTTAAGATACGATCTTAAAAAACCCCAGCAGTTTCTACCGAATAACAGACAACAGAAACCCAAGAAGATATTCCTAGTCCAAGTGGGACCCTCCCATACGATCTTCTCTCCACCACCGCACCCTCGGCGCGCCACGTGTATGTAGGAGCACTGCGCACCCTGCGTATCCCACACCTCCGCGGCGCTTCACGACCACTCTCCGATTTTATTTTTTTTCCAGCCGATTTTGCTATTTAGCATTGACAGAGAAGAGAACAAAACTAGTTTACTTTCTCACGCAAAGCCCTCCTACTTCTGCTGAATTTGCAGGTGTGCCCCTCACCGTACAACTCTGTGGCAATGGCGTCCACGACGTCGTTTGCTGGAGTCGGCGTCAGCGTCCGGCACTCGCCTCTCGGCGGAGGAAGTGCTGCCGTGTTCCCGACGCGCCAATTTTCTCTCCGAGTGACCGCCAGGCCCAACTCTCTCAGGCCGCTGAAACTGAAGCGGAGCGATGCGCTTTTACGCCGGCGATGGGAGAGGGCTTCCCGGCCGTTGTCTGTCCGGTGCAACGCCTCCGGTAGTGGAAGGGTAATGGCTGTATTTATAATTTCTGTGTTGATTTTGGTGTATTTTCTGTGGTGGAAAGTGTGGATAAGCTTTTGTTGTGAGATTGATGGTGGTTGATTTCTCGTACTGTGGTTACTAATTTGGTTTTGTTGATGGATATAGGCTGAATTTTGAAGTATGTGTTTAATTTACCGTCGAATTGTTACAACATTGTGTAAAATGTGAATGATTTAGAACCCTATGTTTTATATTAAGCAAATCAAAGCAGTCTTTGGCATTTTTCTTATAGTGATGAAGTTTGATTAGTGGATTTAAATTCGGATTATGTTTGTGTTATGTATGATTTGGAACATGAGTGTGATTCTGTTGTACTGAGATGCAATTGTGAGCTTGTGTCAGATTACTCAACAAGAGTTTACAGAAATGGCTTGGCAAGCAATAGTGTCTTCTCCAGAAGTGGCAAAAGAGTACAAACATCAGATCGTAGAGACAGAGCATTTAATGAAGGCTCTATTGGAGCAGAAGAACGGGCTTGCCCGGCGGATCTTTTCCAAGCTTGGGGTTGATAATACTCGTCTCTTGGAAGCCACCGAAAAGTTCATTCAGCGCCAACCAAAGGTAGTTTCTTTTCCATGAGCATTACTAATGATGCCTTGGTATGAGAATTTTGCTTGACTCAGGTCAGCTGGAATCATTTAGTTCATTCATACATTTTCTTTGTTTGGGGTTGATTTTGAATTGTTGAGGGTGAATCAATCTGAATGACCATGTACTAACTGCCTTGTTCCATCTCCTTTGAATTTTCTTCCTGCAGAACCTCTCATCTATTAATTTTCCCACAACTAAGCACAGACTTTTGAACTGCAATTTCAAATACATACTATTCCCTTCGTACCAAATTAATTAAGCATTGGTTATTGATAGTATCCCTCCATAAGCTAGGTATTACAAATTAACTACTTGAAAAGTGGCCACATAGGAGCACATAGGGGTAGAGGGTGGAAAGTCAAGCTCTCAAGTTCGAATTCGAATGCTTAATTTTTGTAAAAGTCTGTCATGCTTATATTGGGATGGAAGGAGTATAATTTATTGGGATAGGTTTTGTTCTTACACAGAAATGGGCACTAGATTACTCTAATTGATAACTAACCACTGATTTCTGAACTAAGGCTCAAGGAGGGCACTAGGTTACTCTAATTGACAACTAACCACTGATTTCTTGTCATGATGTTAGTGCGGTAGAATTCATCATCTTGTTCTCCAACTTTAAATGTCGCATCATGAGTTGCGCTTTCCAAATGTCACTTTTCTATAGTTTGATCTTGGAAAAGTTGAATGCAAAAGTATCTGAGGGTTACTGCCATGCTTCTACTGCACCAGGTCATTGGTGATTCAGGTGGCTCGATGTTAGGACGTGATTTAGAAGGTTTGATTCAACGGGCTAGGGAATTCAAGAAAGAATTTGGTGATTCTTTCGTGTCTGTTGAGCATCTAGTTCTGGGTTATGCTCTGGATCAACGTTTCGGAAGGCAACTATTTAAGGATTTTCAGATATCTCAGGCAACTTTAAAATCTGCAGTAGAATCCATAAGGGGACACCAGACAGTAATAGACCAAGGTAAGAGTCAAAATTTCTTCTATACTTCCTGGAATTTTTGTAGTATTGTTTGTTAAGTGAGAATTGCTTCCTGTGGAATATATATTTCAGATGTTGTACTGAGGTGTGCATGATTTATGGATCTTAGTTTTTTTCTTCTTCTAGATATTGGGTATATCTCAGGCTTACAGTCTACTATTCAATTGAAATGGTCAAATCTTTTTTTTCTTCTCTCTATTATTGTTACATGTTTCTCTTACTGTTACATGTTCCTCACATCCCAAACACTGGCGGTTCATTATTACTTCAAGTGTTACCATCCTACTTGGATTATGCCTAGTCAAATGTCAAATAGGGCAGAATTATCGTATACTCTTCAGTCCTTTTGGTTACTATGAGAATAAGCCTTCACTCATTTGATCATTGGTCAATGATCAGAGTTTTTTTGATGATTTGTTAAATTGTACTGTTTATTTATTTTTTGAGCACCCTGTCTTTTGCTCAAATTTGAATTGTAAGATTGTCTCACTGAGTTTTGTACAGACCCTGAGGGAAAATATGAATCACTGGAGAAATATGGAAAAGACCTTACAGCCATGGCCAAAGCTGGAAAGCTTGACCCAGTAATTGGAAGGGATGATGAAATACGCAGGTGCATTCAGATTCTTTCAAGGAGAACAAAGAACAACCCTGTGCTCATTGGTGAACCAGGTGTTGGGAAAACTGCAATTTCAGAAGGGTAAGTAACACATATAACCACATGATTAGGGCTTTAATCAGAGAGGATGTTATTATATCAAAATTGGGTCCATGATCCAGTCAATTCCTACTACCTTTGGCTACTGCTTTTTTGCTCTACTTGTGCGTTCCAAAGGTGCAATGTGTCTTTTCTTATGCGTCCCAAAGCTGCGTAAACCGAAAATAATCATCAATTTTAAAAAGAAAAAAAAAATCCTAAATTTGGGATTTTGAGAGTTTGCAATCAGGATAAGGTCAAACTTTTTTTGTATTTGATCTTTATAGTTTTTGGTATATCTTCTTGATTGTGTGTTAACGCTTACTTTCTTTTTGAATAGGCTTGCACAGAGAATTGTACAAGGGGATGTGCCTCAAGCATTAATGAACCGCAGGGTAGGTACTTCTTGTAGAAATCTATGGTCATACTCAGAGGGGTTGCTTTCTCTCTCTCTATTTGTTTTTTGCAGTTTTGATATTCATTTGTTCTCGCTACGCAGCTGATATCCCTCGACATGGGTGCACTTATTGCTGGGGCAAAATATAGAGGCGAGTTTGAGGACAGATTGAAAGCTGTACTTAAGGAAGTAACAGATTCAGATGGCCATATTATCCTTTTCATCGATGAGATCCACACAGTGGTTGGGGCAGGTAATATGCTTATCACATAGACGTATTGATATTGCTGTTTCTTTTCTTCCTTATGCTGATATCCTTTATTGAAGAATTGATAACTACGATTAAAATGGCAATAATAGATAATTGCTGATATCTATTTCAGGTGCTACCAGTGGTGCAATGGATGCGGGCAATCTTTTGAAGCCCATGCTTGGTCGTGGAGAGTTGCGATGTATAGGTGCAACAACTCTAGATGAATATCGTAAATATATTGAGAAAGATCCTGCATTGGAACGTCGGTTCCAACAAGTTTATGTTGACCAACCCACAGTGGAAAATACAATCTCTATACTTCGTGGGCTGCGTGAACGATATGAGCTGCATCATGGAGTCCGCATTTCTGACAGTGCACTTGTAGAAGCTGCTATTCTCTCTGACCGGTATATTAGTGGGCGGTTCTTACCTGATAAAGGTAATTTAGTACATGCCATGCATTACAGTCTCCAAGCTCCTATCTTGACAGAGGTTGAACATGTTAGTGTTTCTTGCAAACAGTAGCAAATATAATGTAGCTTTCTGTAACAAAGTAATATGTTCTAAACTATAAATCTTGCTTTCTGGAACAAATTAATATGTTCTAAACCATAAACCTTACTAGGAGAATTCAATGTAAAAATATGATAACATTTGAGGAGCTAAGAAGATGCACTAGTACCCTGTGGAAAAAAGGATCGTGGGCAAGATCTTTTATTATTGAATCCTGAGGTATATAGTTTTTTACCATTCTAGGTAAAAGTTCTAGGATCGTTTGTTTCCAACACAATAAAAATGCATTTTACTGTATCTCATCTTGAAGTGATATTTAGTGCTAATATAAAAATGAAATTGCAGCCATTGACCTGGTTGATGAAGCTGCTGCTAAATTGAAAATGGAAATAACATCAAAGCCCACTGCCCTTGATGAGATCAATCGTGCTGTATTGAAGCTGGAGATGGAGAGGTTGTCGCTTACTAACGACAGCGACAAAGCTTCTAGAGATAGGTTGAGTCGCCTTGAGGCCGAGTTGTCTCTCTTAAAGGGAAAACAAGCTGAGCTGACTGAGCGGTGGGAGCATGAGAGGTCTGTAATGACACGTCTTCAGTCAATGAAGGAAGAGGTATGTGGTTATTATTGTGATTGTCACTAAACATCTATTCATAGTAGCTATATGCAATAAAATTTCTCGTTCATGTAACTTAACAAGATTGGTTGGAAGTTTAAAAAATTACTGTAAGAACGTGAAGTTAATTTTGGAAAGAAGAAACAAGATTGCTCACCACTATTGTTTGTATGTATGCAGATCGATAGGGTAAATCTGGAGATCCAGCAGGCTGAACGGGAGTATGATCTTAATCGTGCAGCAGAATTAAAATATGGAAGTCTAAACACTTTGCAGCGCCAACTTGAAACAGCAGAGAAAGAGTTGGATGAGTACATGAAATCAGGAAAGTCCATGCTTAGGGAAGAAGTCACAGGAAATGATATTTCTGAAATTGTCAGTAAATGGACTGGTATTCCTGTCTCCAAGCTTCAACAATCAGAGAGAGAAAAGCTTCTCTTCCTGGAGGAAGAGCTTCACAAACGTGTGGTGGGTCAAGATCCTGCTGTAAGAGCAATAGCTGAGGCCATCCAACGGTCCCGAGCAGGACTGTCTGATCCTCACCGTCCAATTGCTAGCTTCATGTTCATGGGGCCCACTGGTGTAGGAAAGACAGAGCTGGCTAAGGCCCTTGCCTCCTACATGTTTAACACCGAAGAAGCCCTTGTACGGATAGATATGAGTGAGTACATGGAAAAACACGCAGTTTCAAGATTAATTGGGGCCCCACCTGGCTATGTAGGCTATGAAGAAGGAGGTCAATTAACAGAGGTAGTTCGCCGGAGGCCATATGCAGTGATTTTGTTTGATGAGATTGAGAAAGCGCATTCTGATGTGTTCAATGTGTTCCTTCAAATTCTGGATGATGGGAGAGTAACTGACTCACAAGGTCGTACAGTGAGTTTCACCAACACTGTCATAATTATGACTTCAAATGTTGGTTCCCAATACATACTCAATACAGATGATGAGACCAAACCTAAAGAGCAGGCTTATGAAACCATTAAGAACCGGGTAATGGATGCAGCAAGATCAGTCTTTCGCCCCGAGTTTATGAACCGTGTTGATGAGTACATAGTCTTCCAGCCTCTGGACCGTGAACAAATAAACAGTATTGTGAGGATACAGGTATGTTCCACAACAAAGTTTCCTTTTCTTATACTGGTTTTCTTCAGTGCAAAATTCATATTGAGGCAACAAATAATAGTTAGAGGCAATTATTGATAGATATCCCCAACTTAACACCTTTTACACTTATCTAACCCCAATTTAAAAAAAAAAACAGATGTTAAGCCTCCCCAGTTTTTAAAAAAAAAACTGCAGCTAGCTCTTTTTCGCCACAAAGACGAATGCATTTGATCCTAATCTCATAAAAGATTTCGTGGTTACTAAAATCATATTGATTAGATGTAGAAAAAGGTCGAGTAGATGAAAAAAGACCCCTTAAAAGATAAAAGAGGGAAAACGTTAAATTTTGAGATTAGGGTCAAGGCATTTTCACCATCTTCATGCTCAGAAAGAGCTATCTGCAATTTTTTAAAAGTCGGGGAGGATAAAAATTCGGCTTTTAAATTGGGGTTAGTCAAGTATAAAAGGTGTTAGCTATCTGTAATTTACCCTAATAGTTATGAGGACACTATATATTTCACCTTTGTATCATTTTAGTGTCGAAATGCTGGGGAGGATAAAAATTCGGCTTTTAAATTGGGGTTAGTCAAGTATAAAAGGGTTAGCTATCTGTAATTTACCCTAATAGTTATGAGGACACTATATATTTCGCCTTTGTATCATTTTAGTGTCGAAATGCTGGTTCTGGTAACTTAATTGGGCTGCTACGAAGTCTGGGTTGTTAACAAGGAGTCTCTTGAGCATGTGTGACTCATTTTTGTGTTTATTACAGTTGGAGCGGGTGCAAAAGAGGATCGCAGATAGGAAGATGAGATTACAAGTGACAGAAGCAGCAGTGGATCTGCTGGGTAATCTTGGGTATGACCCGAGCTATGGAGCCAGGCCAGTGAAGCGGGTGATTCAGCAGAATGTGGAGAACGAACTTGCTAAGGGCATCCTGAGAGGAGAGTTCAAAGATGAGGACACTATCATAATAGACACAAAGGTCACAGCGTTCTCCAACGGCCAGCTGCCTAAACAAAAGCTAGCCTTCAGAAGACTTTCAGATACCTCAGATGTGGAGAGCCCAGGAGCCTTTTCACAGACCATTTGAATGTGACAGAGCAGATGAATTTTTTTACATTCCCACAGGTTTGGTTGAATTCAAGTTTTATGCAGAAACCATGTATTATAGGTGTAATTATTCAGTGTTTGGGTGACATTTTCTCAATGATGTAAATGTAGTAAACCAAGCATAAAATAATTTGATAGAAAAAATAAATGCAACAACAGTAGATGTTGAGTCATTTTCTTGGATAGAGTGAATATTTTGATATTCTTATTGAATTGTTTTTTTTGTTCAGACTCAGTATTATTTACTTGATAGCAAATGAAACAGATAAATTAGTTGTAGTATCTAGAAACTTTTTTCTTTGCATATAACACAGCGGGAGTAAAAGAGATAGCAAATGAAAAGTGCAAGATTGCAAAAGACATCCTTTTGCAAACTTTATATGTCTGGCCTCCAATGGTGTTTTACCCAACTCGGCAACCCGAAGCAAACTTTGAGGAGTAGCAATATATTCTAATGGGTATTCTCCATTGTCTCTTTGCTTACTATTTTCATTTCAGTTCATCGAGCAATTCATCTAACCCCGGTCACATGTATTGCAGACGAAGAAGGAGAAGAAGTTGCAGAATCAAAGAAAGAAACGGCAGAGGTGAAGGTATCAATACCATCCATAGCACTCTTACCTTGTGCAGCTCCTATTCGACCAACTTGCCTGTTCCATATGCTATGCCCCCAATGGCACTGGTAATTGATTTCCTCATTTTATCTATGCAAATGTTGCGTTTTTTTTCTGGCTTTATTTGGGGTTTCAAAATCTCAGTGTTGTTCATGTATGCACATGGCTCCTGCCTTCTTAGTATTGTTTCTGTGTAACTTTGATGAAATATGATCGGTTTTTAATGTTGTTAGGTATCAATTGCAATCCTCAGATTAGATTGTGTTATTTTTCTCAAATACTTGTACCAGGAAGTACTGCATTTTGATACTACTGTTGTATTATCTTCATGTTATGTGTGCTAATATAAAATGGTTTATCTTAGTGTGAGAATGCTCAAGGAAGTTGAGTGAATGGAATAGCATATTGATGCATCAGTTATATATGGAAGCTCATTAGGAGTTTAATGTTCTCCCAATTAAACATGCTATCAGTCCCATATATACATCTCATTCTAGTTGAGTTATTGTGTTTCTCTTGCCAACGTCATTGTTGTGTATATGATTTCCCCTTGCACATGTAGATTAATGTCAGTGTATTGAATGGTGTTTTAATACTACAAAGAAAGTTTACATATGTGGCTTTCTAAAGTATATATACTATATAAAACTGGGGGCGGTGAAGAGTATGTGCATATGCATGCTCCATAGTATATTTGGAATTGAATATAAATCCGTGATACACTATGCTGAAAATGGATGAAATATAAATGGAATTTACGGTTATCTTTGTTCTGCATTAAAGTTTAGGGAGTGAATGCACTCCATTATAAATCACGAAGAATCCACATGTATAATGTATTGTATTGTCTATCATTCAGAATTTAACCAAATAGCAAGTTATCAACCATGCCAGTTCATCTTTCTGAAGATTTGGTTCTCCAAATTCTGCTTAGACTGCCCTTAATATATCTGATACAATGTAAATGTGTCTGCAGATCTTGGTGCTCTCTCATCAGCAATCCCCAATTCCTCACCAAACACCTCCTCCTTGAAGGCCACAAGAAGAAGAAAAAGAATGCCCGTCTCCTCATCAAGTGGCGCAGCAAGAGAACCAAATCCCATGTCGTTTCGTGGCTTCCCCATCAAACAGTTGACAAGCATGACTATGAGCATCTCAAAACTCATCCTTTACCATATCCAGAGCTTCGCTCTAAAGATTCAGAGATCCGAATCTTGGGTTCCTGCAAAGGCTTAGTCTGCTTGTATGATACCAACTATGAAAACATGGCTATATGGAGTCCTTTGGATGGAGGAGTGAACATCCTCCCACAATCTGATGTTCCTGACCAGCCCGGGACAGTCCCGGTTGTGGAGGGTATTGGGTTTGGATATGATTTCATGCACATTGACTACAAGGTGGTAAGAATCAGTACTGTTCACGAAGATGATGTTCATGGCGAGATTATCATTGCGCCCAAAGTTGAGTTGTACAGCCTCATGGATGATTGTTGGAGAGTCATAGAGATGTACCGATGTCTGCCAAGTGAGATAGTTCTTAACAACAAACGCAGTGTTAAGGCGTGCACCAATGTCATGTTTTTCCTGTGGCCATACAGACTTCTGAAGCCTTTCTTCCCTAAAAGTGATGATGAAGTGCTCCTTTCATTCGACATGTGCAATGACGAGTTCAAAGCAACACTGCTTCCAGATCCTGTTCTCTTCAAAGACCACCGAAGAACTATATCGAAAAAAGTTCTTGTGCTGAATGACTCCATTGCCATGTTTGTCTTCCCAATCAATGATAGAGCTCCAAAATGGTTTGATGTGTGGGTTTTGCTGGAGTTCAGTGTAAGCGAGTCCTGGACTAAGCTGCATAGCCTCGGACCCCTCTTAGGGATTGAGAGGCCGTTATGCTTTTGGAAGAATGGTGAGATGTTTATGGAAGATAGCGACGGGGAGTTGGTCTTGTATGATCCCTTCACTCAACAGATGAAACACATTGACATTGTTGGGACGCTGGGATCATTAGAAGTTGTTCGTAGTTGAATCCAGTGAAGGTGTCTGATTTGAATAAGGGTAAGCATTTCCAATCTGATTGTTTGATGCAGAGTCTAGTCTTTTTCTTTTTTCCTTTCATGTCTTGTAGTCATTAAGAACAAGAGTTGTTCGATAATAAAAATGTCATCAGTTTGTCAGGGCTTATACATATAAGCTCATGACTCCATAGCTAATAAATTTCTGTTTTCATTGCAAATTTTGTTTGATCTCCATTTAAGCAGGGTTTGGATGTTCCCGGACGGTCAGGTAGAGATATTTTGGGGATCCGGATGGATTGAGATTCAAGATCTCCAGTTGGATTGGGACGACTATAAGAGCAGTCTCAAGATCGAACCTTCCCTGTGCCCTACATATTCAGGGGTGCCAACTCCAGCTTTGAGATGGTGTCCTCGAATGGATGTGATCTCTGTTCTCGTTTGCGGATACTTGTCTCTCTGGCCCTTGCTTCCGAGCCCTATTTTCCCCTCGAGGCAGGGCCTGATGTCAGGTAGGAGAGACTGTCCATTGATCCTATACGGGACCATACTTACCCAACCCTACAGTACTGGATTGTGATTATGCATATGTCCCATGAGTTGGGGTCCTCAACTTTTTGCGAACGAATTTTCCTTTGTTCATTTGATTCCCACTTCGTAAGAGAGACGTTGTCATAACATAGAAGATCATGTTAAATTAAGAAAGATGATAAAAACAAAGGACTATCATAAGAGAATATATATGTGTATCACATATGAGAATGACATGTATTCTGCGGACATGTTACAAAAAGTCATGTATACATAGAAGAAAAAACACGACGTGACATAGTTATCATTCCAATCATAGTTGTTAAAGTAATTTATAAACAATACTAACATAGGAAGAAAAAAAACCCATCAAAGTACACTACAATAAAGGAAAAGTCAATTCGTTACTGGTTGCATTTCTCATTTCTATTTTATACTAATATAGGAAAGAACAGAGTAGGGGTGGGCATTGGGTGGTTAACCACCCAATAGAGCCTTTTACGAATCCAATCCGATATTACCGGTTTGACATATCATGGAACCAGCCCCAACCCAAAAACCAATTTTTTACTGTGAAACCAACCAGTTCACTGACCGGTTGGTTAGTGGTTTTAACCAACCAACCACTTTACTACATGTAAGTACAAATTTAGATACCAATAACCACTATTTCAAAGCAAAACATATTACTACATTCTACAAAACAAAAGAAAAATTACATATAAGTCATCGTGTTCTATGTTAGCAATCCGTGTGACACAAAAGAGTGTTCATGGGTCATTAATCTATATAAGATCAGTGGTTATTATGAAGCCACACGTATATGACGAATAGGTGCGGTTTGGTTGGTTAACCGATGGTTTGACGTTTCAAAAACCGACAACCAACCGTTAACTTTCCGGTTCGATCGTCAATAACCCACAACCAACCGTTAACTTTCCGGTTTTGGGTTTTCCGGTGCGGTTTCCGGTTGGTGGTGGTTGGTTTTAGCGGTTTCGGTATTTTTTGCCCACCCCTAGAACATAGTGCCCCTTGGTCGGACTCATGGTCTCTCTCTCTTCTAGTTCCCCTATTGGCAACGTCTCTTGTCCGTAGGAAAGATTTGGAATTCGTTAATGGGCCGACCTGACTCCTCTGGGGCTCAACAGTGACATTCTGACTATGCACCGGAACGGTTCCTTGATTGCTTTTTAGGGTTCGGACTGGAGCCCTAGTCGCAACCTCGAGCTCAAGTGGTTGACGGAGAAGAAAGCTTGGTGTTAATTTCGAGAGATGGGAAGTGAAATTGAAAGTGAAAGTGACAGTGATGACTACACTCCCGGCGAGATTGGGGATAGGGTTGACATCGCCGGCCTCCTCTTCACGCCGGAAAGGGACTTCCTTGTAAAAAACAACGGCGATAAGGTATTTGTTTTGCCCTTCTCTTAGATAGATTTGAACATTGATCAATTAGGTCAACTCTGGCAATTTCTGGGCATGTCTTAGCTTTAATTATTGATCTCTATATGTTGATGAATATTACAGGTTAGGATTGACGATCTAAAGGGCAAGACTATTGTTCTATACATATCCCCATTATATGAGTACTACCAGGAACCTAATGATACTGTGGATATGATTCAAGCTCACAATGAGCTTTTGCCTTTAGGCGGTGTCGAATTCGTCTTTGTCCCTGTTTACCTTAATAGGAGTGAGGGTCTCTTCAATGGTGTATTTTCCACCCTGCCTTTCCCTGCTATTCCTTTCTTTGATGTTGAGTCCTGCGGAGACCGCGTTGTTAAGGCTTTTTCGCTTGATAGTTGGTTCCAGCCTTCCTATAAACGTGTGCCATATTGGGTGGTCATTGATCATACCAGCACTGTTGTGGCAACACGACGCTCTTATGACTATCTCTTCAGAGTCTTTGGTGGAGCTGAACTTCACCCTCTCTCGCCTGAGAGGATACGCGCCTTATGGGATGGATATCTAATTCCTGGTGACAATTATGATCGCTGAGAATCTAGGAAGCGGCTTATTAGCAATTGGGATCAACTGTTGGCATCCCCTGCTCGCGATTTTCTTCTCTCGAGCAATGGTGAGCAGGTATACATATCATTGATCACTTATGCGTTTTGTTATGGAGTATATATACATCTTTGTGTATCATAGGTTGGTGTGTGCATAATGTTTTAGGTACCCATCTCCTCTCTTAAAGACAAGGTCATTGGCCTGTATTTCTGTGAAAATATGAGAAGTCCTCCTAACATGGAACTGATTAAGAAGGTTTATCAAGAGGCGAAATCGCGTGGTTATGATTTTGAGATTGTGCAAATCAACTTCGATTACTATTGGTACCACAATGTTTGTCGTAGGGTCGGGGATATGCCCGAACAGCGGTGTAAGGAAAGTGTCAGCTGGTTGACACTGCCTTTCAAGGATCCAAGTTATAGGAAATTACAACGGATCTTTGAATGCCTTTCTGATAATTGGGAGTTTGTATATGATTGTCTTGTTATTATCGACCCACGCCAAGCTGATACCAATGGAGTCCTTTTCGAATTCTCCGGTGTAAAGATTTTGAGAAAATATGGGATTGAAGGCTACCCGTTTACACGACAACATCTTTACGAGCTAGAGTATGGAAGACAGGAGAAGAGGGTGAAACTGCAATCGTTTTTTCCTCCAGGATTATGCCACCTCATCCGCCCTGCAGGCGATGGATTTGATATGACAGATGGATCTCAACTAACAGGGAAGAGGGTTATTGTTTTCTTTACTAACCAATTTGGATTGTGCCAGGTTGATAAGTGTAGTGCATTTGTGTCCATGTTGAAATCCAAGTATCAAGAACAACTAAACGATGGAATAGAAGAGGATAAGTTTGAGGTAGTGTATGTCTCAACTGAGTCCGATGAATCTTCCTTCATCAAGAGCATCAAAGACATGCCGTGGTTGGTGCATCCTTATTCTCCGGACTTCACAAAGCAGTGCAGAGAAAAGATGATAAACGCATCTTCAGGAAGTACTATTGAAGTTGCGGCCTTTGACATGGATGGTGTACTCATTGCCAAGGAGTGTTTATTGGGTTATGATGATGTAAATTACGAGCTTTGCTTCCCCTTCATTTCACAAGATTGGAAAGAGCGGATCCGCCGGGATGTTCGAAAGATGTGCAAGTGGTGTAATAATGCCTTATGAGTAGGGCTGTGTAAATAAAGTTCAAATGCCATGGATCTCAGTCCATGATTTGCAAATGGATTGGTCGCAGATAGTAAGGGAATAGTTGGATTTTATTTTTTATTATATTAATTTTTTTTGAAAGAATATTAAATTATTACTAAATACATATTACACATGTATAATAAAATTTTCAAAATATAAATTAGGGTTAACTCCATGTACTAACGTTGTACTAAGGTCAACTGTCAAATCCGCACCCAAACTTTGAAAAATTGTCAAATAGTACTGGATTTCAAAACTTAATTACCAAAAACCATTAAATACTGTTAAACCTGACTGTTTCCGTGAACAGTGACTCGCGTGCTTCTCACGTGAGTCATTTTGTATGTGTGAAATCACAAGATTGTCCTTTCATTTTCTTCTCTCTTGAAGCCTCAATCTCACGTGTTTCTTCTCTCTTGTTTGGCGTTAAGCTATGTGTTGCTGCAGAGCAGGTTGGTGAAATTGAAGAACTAAGAATGCAACACAAGGTGAAGAAGATGATCAGAGAAGAACCCATTACTCCGGTGGAGCGAAACACAAAGATTCGACTACAAAAATTACAACTTGTGTTTTGGGTTGTTGCTAACGAAGACGGAGTCGGAAAATCTCGAATATAGTGTAGGGTTCCTGAGAAAATCCCCAAATTGTAGGGTTCCTGAGAAAACAATCCCCAAATTTTAGGGTTCTTGAGAAAACAATCCCCAAATTCTAGGGTTTGTTTAAAAAATCCCCAATTTCTAGGGTTTACTTTCTGAAAATCCCCAAATTATAGGGTTTGTTTAAAAATCCCCAATTTCTAGTGTTTACAAGCTGAAATTCGCCAAATTCTAGGGTTTGTTTAAAAAACCCCAAATTCTAGGGTTAATGAACTGAAAATCCCCACATTCTAGGGTTTATGAGCTGAAAATTCCCAAATGCTAGGGTTTATTGGCTGAAAATCTCCAAATGATAGGGTTTATGAGCTGAAAATCTCCAAATGATAGGGTTTGTTTTAAAATACCCAAATTCTAGGGTTCTTGAGGTAAAAAAAAAACAGATTCAGAATATGAAAGTGATAATTTTTTTGTTTGGGGATGGTGAATTGTGCAAGGATGGTGAATGAAGCAACTTATTTAGAAGATGCTCTCAAAGACGAACAACTAAAAATGAGGCTCTTCAAAACGAAAGAATAAAGTATATATCTATTTGGTTCATGTTGTATGAATTGTGCAAGAATTGTGAATGCAGTTTTATGTGTTGGTATGTAAAGAAAATTAGCAGATCATTAGTACATATGAAAATTATTGTTACATAAATGACATTAACTAAATAGATACGTAATGAATCTATGTTATAAATTGCAATATGGTTACGTTGAGTGAGTTCCTAGACACAGTTCCAAGATCTCAGAAACATTTCAAGATATTAGAAATATTCCAAGATCTCAGACATATTTCAAGATCTCAGAATATTTCAAGATCTCAGAAATATTTCAAGATCTCAAAAATATTCCAAGATCTCAGCCATATTTCAAGATCTCAGAATATTTCAAGATCTCAGAAATATTCTGAGATCTTCAAATATGGCTGAGATCTTGGAGTATTTCTGAGATCTCAGAAATTGTACTTAGTAAAGGTCATTGAGTCCAAAAATGATCCGCAGTGACCTTTGTTCCTACATATATATTTTGCTAGCATAAGAGCATAACAGTCAGGTTTGACGTTTGACTTATTTATTTTGGAACAAAAATTACCGTAAAAAGATATATATCTAAGATAACCATCAATTTAGCAGTTTTTTTGTTCCAAAAATAAATAAAAGGGGTAAGTACATGACGTTTGACTTTCTACCAGATATGTACGTAGAAAAAAAATCATGGCGGGTTAGTTTTTGAGACGAAAGATCATTAGGGGTCAATCATCTTGTGATTCCATTTTGCTAGCATAAGAGCATAACAGTATTGTAGTGTGGATGGATTGGAAATAATACTAGTTTTTTTCTTAAGATGATTGTGTCCTACTTGTGATTCCATGAATTCAGTCTTTAATGGTGAATTGAAGTCTGGCAAAGAGAGGCAGCATGAACAGGAGAGCTTTAATCATTCTCTTCCTTTAACTTTACAAACAATATGGTTTCACTTTCTAGGTAGCCATAAGAAACATTCATGGATGCTCCACTTTCTGTAACAAGCCATCACCATAGCATAAACAAGATCTCAGAATATTCCAAGATCTCATAAATATTTCAAGATCTCATAATATTCCAAGATCTCAGAAATAGTTCAAGATCTCATAATATTTCAAGATCTCAGAATATTTCAAGATCTCATAAATATTTCAAGATCTAAGAATATTGAAGCAAACATATCTTCCATTTTCATCCGTCCGTTGTTGGACTGTGGATCGCACATACAACCAACAATTTGCGCAACGCCCTCAGTCTTCTTATCACTAAGTATACAAGAAGAATTAATGAAGTCAGTCAAAGTACCTCGCCGGAACACCAAAGTTGTCTCGGGGATCCTGGCAGAGGTGACTTCGGCGTTGAGCTCAGTAGTGTTGGCTTTAAATCATGTGTTGACGATCTCGGAGTCGCTGACTTCTCACCGGTCTAAGACCCGAAAGGGATCGACGGAGAAGAAGACGAACTCTGTGGAGGAGGGAGTTGTCTCTGCTTCTCGCGGTCGTGTCCGTCGAAGATGGAGACGCCATTCTGCAGCGACAATCAGCTCCGGGACAATTGTTGAGGCTCGGATCTCTCCTTCACGAGTGAATAATGAGGCAAGAAGGGCCCCGGTGGTGAAGCAGCCGGCGTCGAGGGTCGTTCGTCGGCCTAAGACGAGCGGCAGTTACATCGAATTAGAGGACGAGGTGTTTGTGAGTGTTCGCCTGCGCCGCCGCCGGTTGATGAACAGTCGTTTTGCTCGCCGGAGATGGTTGCTTCAGGGAAGGAGATCTCAACTGGCTTGGAGGAGATCTCGAAATCAGCTCCGGATCCGGTTGAGGATCTCACACGCGATTCTCGCGAGATTTGCGAGTTGAATACGGCCGATCATGAACGTGACTTTAGGGATTTTGTTGACACCGAGATTGAAGATGGATCAGCTGGGTTTCGGACTGGGCCGATTGAAGCTGGGTCTCCACAGTCTACGGTTGGGCTTCATGGGTCTGTTAATTGTACTGGATCAGCTTCGCCTGGGTCTAAAGTAGGGCCTGTTTCAGAAGAATTATCTGATATTGTTGCCATTTCCACGGGCATGTCTTCCCCGTGGAAGGATGCTCTTGTGCGGCCCAAGCGTGTGAGCCGTCCGCCTAAACACTTGACGGAGTTTTATACCATTCAGTGCAAACCGAAGGTCTCTGATCGCGAGCGGTATATCCGTCCAGTCGATATTGGGAAACAAATTGAGCAAGTTAGAACCGGAAACACTCAGGTCGTAGCATCATCTCAGGGCGTTGACGCATGGACTTCAATCCGTGAGTTAGCTGCCAAGAAGGATGCGAAGAATCGGCGTTAACCTCAGGTGTTGAGGAATAGCGGGGGTTCTTCTGAGTTTTTTTTTCCTGTGTTTTTCATGTTCTTTGTTTTTATTTTATTTAAAAGGTTAAGCCTTTTGGCTCCCTTTGCTGGAGCCCCCTTGTAATCGTTGGTACCTACCATGTTTCTTCTTGAAGCATGGCATTCTAATTCCATTCTGGAATTAGTCTTATTAATAAAAATTTCGAGCTTATCAAAAAAAAACATATCTTCCAAACATATAAACGTTATAACCATTTAACCATTTAAATATTTCAAGATCTAAGAATATTGAAGCATGCTAGTAACTTTAATATTTTAAACTCTCGACAAAACATGTTTCATAAACATTTAACCATTTAACCAAATAAAGGCCGATCCACTAACATGTGGTCTGCCACATCTTACAACCAAATAAAATATTGTCTTAAACTTTTTATCCAAAAGAGAGTAGCGCTTCATAAACAAGACTAGTCTTTTCCATTTCCTCGAGTAGGCCTTCATTTTCCTAACCATGCAGCAGCCTGCAAAAAATGAAACCACACATGATGTCAACTCTGAAGGTAATATTTCTCATATGTATATGCAAATTAACAATTCCTAATCTGCAATTTCTATGTTATGAGGAAGGTAAAAGATGGACCTTTGCATTGTCACTATTATCGGAGGATATGGCTGCTCTTCTGACTTGCCAGTGATTCCAAGATCTCAGACATGTTAGTGGTTTCCTTACCCAAATCAGCACCATCATCTCCTTCAACATCCTCGCTACTATCCTCGTCTATAAGTCTGAATCTTCGAACTACATTATCATCCTCACTACTATCCTTACTATTATTCTCATCCTCATCACCTTCATTTTCTTCTGAAAATTCAAACAATGAAACTTAGCATGCTAACCACAACATTTGATTCAAACCTTGAATCAATTCTTTTCTAAAGACCATTGTTTGACATTAAAACGGTATTATATTTGATTCACATGTTAACACAATTATTTGGATACTCAAACAAGCATGAACATTATCGATTCTATAGCCCACGGGGGCAAGCAGATTTCAACAGCAACCAACATGAATAAAAAATGGTGATTCTTAAGCAATTATAGGAGAAAGAACCTACAAGATGGATGATGTTGAAACTGGAACAAATCCAGTACAACAAAAGAAGCTTCTATCTTCCCCACAATCACATGCTTCTCCGACAACCTGAGGGCGCGAACCAAGATGATGCTCTGGCTCTCGGAATTAGGGTATCCGTTCTCGATGAAGACGTTGTAGAAATTGAAACTATAGCTAAAAATTGTCGAAAGAAGGAGAGAAAAATTAGAGAAAGAGAGAGAACCTCGTTAGGTCAACCAGAGAGATTTCCGCAAAAACCCAAATCAACGAAGCAGTCCATAGTTTCATTATTCAGAAAGACATGATCGAAGCCCTATAAACCCTAACAAAACGAAATTCCTAAATCGAGTTCAACAACGCTTACCTCAAAATCGCAAGGATGGAGCTTGTAGATGAAATGAAGCTTGGGCAGGTCACCTTGCAAGCTGAAGTAGTTGAGGAAATGGAGCTTGGGTTCAACGCGAAATTGACCTTGTTGACGAACGTGAAATTGATTTGAGAAGGATCGAAGTTGATTTGAGCGAGAGAGAGGGATCGAAGTTGATTTGTGAGAGAGAGAGGGATCGAAGTTGATTTGAGCGAGAGGGATCGAAGTTGATTTGTGCCTGTCCATAGCTGATATTCAACCACAGATTTTAGAGGGCAAAATCGACTTTTCACATGATCCAATTAACGTCCGTCCAAAATTACACACGGTTGGTAAATAAAGTTGGGTCAACGATACTACATGACAATTTAAATTTGCTAGGGTTAGGATTTAACAATTTTTGAAAGTTGAGAGTTAGGACATGGAGTTACCCCTATAAATTATATTTGTACTGTATAAAAGATAGCAAGTAACAAATATACAAAAACAGAGGATCCTACGAAACCATATAATGATCTCATTTTGATTTTGTTCTACGGAAGCCGAGTGAGGGCAAGACAGGGAAGATGGGTCTTACAGTGAAGGAGACGACGACGTAGCAAAAATAGTGGGGACAACGAAAGGCGGAGGAGGCAGCGACGAGAAATGAGCGTAGGACCGACGATGCAAGAGGAGGCAACGAACTACTAGAGGGGAACTGCCAGAGAAAGGACCAACAAAGCAGATCTGGAGAAGCAAAGAGCAACGGTGGAGACGCAAGCTAAACAAGAACCACACACCGAAAAGGGAGACCAGAACAAAAATTGGTGAGATGAGCACGACGTGAGGACGACAACACAACAGTTGCGAACCACTAGACAAGAAGTTGGGGATGGACCGATAGATGAGGCCACGACGGTGATAGGGTTAGAGGAGGCGGAGAGATGCTGCGAAGGAAAGGAAGAAACTCGGGAAGTGGATAAACCAAGATCAAGTCACTAGAGAAGTTGAGATTCATGGTTGTCAAATTCGGTTTTAGACCTCGTGGCTTGTTTTTTTTAGTAGTCCAAATTATTGGTTTGTTGAGGTTCATGCCATAGGAGTGCTCGGTGTAGTATTTGTAGTTGGGGCTTTTGCCCATGTTTTCGTTTGCTTAAGGTGTAACTTGAAACCTAACCGCGTATTATGATCCGTTTTCTAATCATAACTTTACTTAAATTTTGATTATAATTTGTATTCGTAACCTTTAAAAATTTGTAGAGCCTAGCGCAAATGTGATGGTTGACATCATATCATAGCCCTCAGGTTTATCTCATTTATACTTTCTATCTACGGCCGATCGTTTGTTGCATAAATTACCAAAAACTTATACATTCACGAGTACATTTTGGAGTTTTGGGTACTCAAACAAACGCCCTCTCTTTCTCTTCTTAGCTCGGTTTTCTTCTCCCTTCTTGCAACTCTAATTTTCTGTCTTTTGCTGGTGCTCCCGTTCATTGTTGTGGATGGAATCACCAGACGGTGTTGGCCTTCGGTGATGGCATGCGGCCTTATTGCCTTAGGTGATTGATAGTTCAACTAGTAGTTCTGGTTAATGTCTCTGCCGTATTGTGGTGATGGCCACCGACAATTGCAATCCCCCTGTTCTACTGTTGGATTTGGGGGTAATTGTGGACAGGAGAGATGATATAATTCCTCTTTGAAGTTGGAAACAAGGTCCTTGGTTGTTGGCTTCTGCTGGTTCTTCTAGGCTTTCGTTTTGTTTTACCTTTCTGTTTCTTGGAAAGGCTCTCTGGTTTCGGTTGCTCTGCTCACAGGTGATTTCAGCGACTCGTTTCGTACTGGGTGGGACGCGTTTCTCGGGTTCATTCCCTTAGATCGTTGATTTCGACCGAGTCGCGCCTATCTAAGGCTGCTGGGGTGTAGGCCAATGTGCAGGTCATCTAGTTGCAGCTGCTTCCGTCTTTTTCTGGCGTCCTCTTCCTCGGCTTGACTGTGGCTTGTTAAGTCTTCAATTCTTTTTGGGTAAGGTTAACAACGCTGGCTTTCTCCTATCCTCACTCACAATCCTCACTCAATCCTACCCACATCACTGGCTTCGGGTACTACAAGGTTGCATTTAGCTATTATTCACTCTCCCAAGGATGCATATTTATAAGGCTTCTCATTTGGCTACATTTTCACCAAGCTACTCAAGAATTTGCGGGATGCATTTTCTCAAGGTTAGAGCGAATTCAGATGGAACCTCAACGACCGGAGCCCTAGCCGATTCTACCCCTAGTGGAGAGGAGTTAAATCTAGCCACTGCGGCCACTAGATCAGTTGGAGGGTGGAGAAGCGGACTCATAGGCTTTAATGTAGAAGACGCAAGCCTTAGGGGTTTATTTGGCCGAACCCGACGGGTTTTGATCAGTGGCGGAGCTAGGTAGGGCCCAGGGGGGCACGTGCCCCCCCTCCCCCCCCCCCCCCCCCCTCAAACATTTTTTTTGAAATTTTGCTACTAGTTTTTGAATTTTTTGAAAAACACCCCTTAAGTTCTTATAATTTTTTAGTTGTGTCCCTCCTCAAATTTTTTTGACGTTGTGTATTACTATCGAAATTTTTTGGTGCCCCTCCTCACCAAAAAAGCTAGCTCCGTCACTCGGTTTGATCACAGGGATTGCTTGACCAAGGGAGAAGGTACCCTTCGTCCTGGCCGGAGAAGATGGAAGAGGGGTGAAAGGGAGAGCAGAAGACGTCTTGACCGGTTGGAGTGGATTTCGACATCTCCTTATCGTGCAGGGGGACCCCACGTCCGATGAGGGATGAGGCGGAGATACAAGCACCGAAGACTGCACCTAGGCAAACGGCGACGACGGTGCCTGGAGCAAAGGAGGCCATAGGACTGAGATTTCTCGGACAGAAGAACTCGAGACGAGATAGATTTTTCATAAAAACACAATTGTACCGTTAGTATCATGACGTTTAGACCGGTTAACCGATCTTTTATACCCCTTGGATATATAAATGTTAAGAAATTTAAAAATCAAGTAAACATGTGAATGGGATCAAACCGGAACGGTTCCTAGCTTGCTTTTAGGGTTCGGACTGGCGCCCTAGTCACAACCTTAAGCTTGGTCTTAATTTCCAGAGATGGGAAGTGAAATTTGTGAGCCGTCCGTTGGTGGTGGCGACGGCAGTAAGAAGAAGATGGTGAAGCGCAAATTGGCCAAATCTATCATAGCAAGATATTCCAAGCGGCCAAATCTGAAATCTCAACGGAAGAAGAATCCTCCCTCCATTGATAGCCACGCTCTTGGTGAGACCGAGTATACTGTTGATATCGCTGGCCTCCTCTTCACGCCGGAAAGGGACTTCCTTGTCAAAAACACCGGCCATAAGGTATTTGTTTTGCCCTTCTCTTAGATAGATTTGAACATTGATCAATTAGGTCGACTCTGGCAATTTGTGGGCATGTCTTAGCTTTAATTATTGATCTCTATATGTTGATGAATATTACAGGTTAGGATTGATGATACGGGCCAAATTGTATTGAGTCCAAACTATCTATTTATTTATGTAAGTGGGTCTGTTATTCGGCTAAGCCCACGGCCCATTACTGTTTTTTCTTCTTCTTCGATAGTTCAATATAAGCAAGCACGACTGAACGTTGGAGGCATGACTCCACAACAGTCCAAACTATACTCCTCTCTCTACACTCTCTCTCTCTCTCTCTCTCTCTCTCTAATTCCTCCTTCTCCTTCTCTTCTACATCCTTCCTCTACCCGATCGTCACTCATAAACCCTAATCTCCGCCGCTCCCCATTTCTAGCCCTATCACTGGTATCAGAGACCCTCTCCAGTGCCATGAGCTCCCAACAACGGATTCTCTCGTCGGACGATCTGGCATCAACAAACGCCGAGGTCGCCCAGGTCAAAGCCACTGTTTCTGGCATGGAGCTCAAGCTCACAGAGCTCTCGGCCCTCATTGGAGCTCTGGTGGACAAGCTCCCGGACACCACCCCACGTCCGTACACGACGATTCCGCCATCACCGTCATCGGTCACACACCAAGACCCACGGCCGAGCATCTTGGGTGCTCCGCCTGAGGTTACGCCCGACCCACCGCCAAAACGGGATCATCGCTCGAGGAAGCCACCACGTTTTGATGGCGCTGATTTCGTGGGATGGGAGCTCAAATTTGAGCAGTACTGCCTTGCTGAGGAGGTTCCAGAGGAAGACAAGGTCAGGGAGGCTATGCTAGGGTTCGAAGAAGCAGCACTTCGCCATCACCTACATTTCTCCCAACGGCTAAAGAATCAAGGTGTCTCTGTCATACCCTGGCCAGATTACCTTGAAGGTCTCCGCCGGCGCTTTACCAACGGTGAATACACCGACTACATGTCGGAATTGGCTCATCTCAGGCAGGACGGCACGGTGGACTCCTACTTCCAGTCGTTCCAAGGCATCGTGACCCAACTTGATCTGTCTGAGAAGGACGCCCTTGCAATGTTCTTGAGTAACCTCCAGCCAGAGATTGAGGACTCTGTCCGCATGCATTTCCCCAAGGATATGAGTCAAGCCCTGCTGATGGCTAAGCGTGTGGAGAAGAAACTATCCATGGGCTCCAAAGCTCGAACCTTTCCATCATCCTCATCCTTCACCCAATTTCCCAGATACAACCCCTCGCCTCAACCACCCAAGCCACCATTCCCACAAATAACTCCCAAACCCCAATATACCCCCACCAAGCCTCCACCACCCCAACACCCTCGCGGCCCGTCCCAGGCCCAACGCCAGCTTCGCGACGACAGATATCGCAAGGGGCTTTGTGTCTGGTGCGGTGACAAGTTCTCCCGCGACCATCGTTGCACTAAATCCCAATTATTCCACATGTTGGTTGAAGATGAGTCGTCCTGTCAATCTGCTGGTGATGAGTTCGTGGACTGTTTGGCCACATTGGAACCTTATTCCGACGAAGACGCCATGATCTCTTCGGGCGCACCAGTGATTTCTCTGCACGCGTTGCTCGGAACTTCCGGTTTTCAAACGATGAAACTTCTTGGGAAGGTCGGCACCTTGGATCTGATCATCCTTATTGACTCTGGAAGCACACACAACTTCATCCATTCCTCCATTGCCAAAAGGTTCTCTGTTAAACCTGTTCACACCCCTGGGATTCAAGTTTGTGTTGCTAATGGTGCATCGTTGACATCGGTTTCTAAGTTCACAGCCTTGCCTTGGGTCATGCAAGACCACAATTTTGTTGCAGACTTCTTGGTCCTCCCCATCTATGGGTGCGACATGGTGCTGGGTATCCAATGGCTCAGCGCATTGGCCCCGATATTATGGGATTTTGGAGCACTGACAATGGAATTCTCCTTGGGTTCGATTCCAATTTGCCTCGGCGGATTGGGGGCAGGATCGATTTCGTGGGCATCTCATAAACAATGCCACAAGCTCACAGTGGGAAACTCAGGCGGATTTTATGCCACTTCAGTACTGGTTCATGGTGCTAAGCCTCTGTCTTCCCTCGATATCTCTTGTGACTCCATTCCCAGGGGCATCGGAGCGCTGCTCAACGAATTCTCCTTCCTGTTTGATGCCCCAACGACATTACCTCCCCAGAGATCCCACGACCATTCTATCACCCTGCATCCTGACGCCTCAACCGTGAAAGTGAGACCTTATCGGTACCCATCTATGCAGAAATCTGAAATTGAGAAAATGGTGGATGAAATGTTGCAAGCTGGTATAATCCGCGACAGCCAGAGTTCCTTTGCATTTCCTGTTATCTTGATTCGCAAGAAAGATAACTCCTGGAGGCTCTGCATTGATTACAGGAAGCTCAACGCAATGACTGTGCGTGACAAATTCCCTATTGTCACGCCCCAAATTCGGTTCTTGCCCGGACTCAAGGCATGACTAGTAAAAAGCGAGTAAAGGAGATAACACTTTAAAACCAATTCCGGAAAATTCCAACAAACAACTATAATTCAACAAAACGTAGCTCAAACATGAAATAACCCTCAAGGGGTGTAATAATAACAATCTCCACAGTTTGGTTCAAAACATAAAAAGTAAAGTCCGAAGCCTCTAACAAGTACCCCACCGAGAAGCGCCCAAGCTTCTACTCCTCAATCAAACCTGTAGACACAACAGTGAAACAAAGGGGTGAGCTCACGCTCAGTAGGGAAAACACATAACAGGATGAACCTTAAACTCCAAAGAAGCAACGGTAGTGCCACAAGATCCACAATTCCTAAAACATTCCACAAAGTAGTCCATAACATCACAAATAAATCCATTAATAAAGTTAACAAGAAGTTCTTAACAATTGGAGACAATAGATAAACCAAACAATGCCGTGGTACATGAGGTCACCACCCTCCGATCCACGTCTTATGTGTCCTCTCGGATTTTCCCTCCAATCCAGAGGAGACGCATATCATTGAGACTACCGGAAACACCCTTCAGGGCACATATCATCGGAAGTCTCAGAAACGCCTCCAAGGGATTTTAGGTCATCGGGAACCCAGGGCCATACTCCCATAAGGAGCGCACACGTGGGCAATTTTAATGATGAACAGTTAATAATTGAATAATGCACCCAACCGAAATATGAAGTAATACAAGCTCAACAACCAACAATCCAAGTCCACACACGACTCAACCATCACCAATCCAAATCCACACACGTCTCAACCATCACCAATTCACCACAACACATAGTACACGAATCACACAACCATAGCACACCAAATACACAATCCCAACTTACCGTTCACTTACCAGTCTCGAACCACCGGAGCATCGATCACCTGATTGCACCGCTCGGCACAACCAGTCATACTCGATACCCCCAACAACCAATCAAGTAAATCAAGTAATCATTCGAATACAATCAACGAGCAAGTACGAGTGCGATCAACTAAATCATAAAGCCTTCAAAATAGCATTCAAGCATGCAATTCCACTAGTTCATTAGACTCTTTAGCCTATCCACTAAGCAATCAACAACCAAGCATGTGATCCTATCACGCAACTAATCCGAGGGCTTTTCCAAGGCTCCTCTACCAGACAATCATATCCCAAGTATTGAAAGCGAATTACACTAGTGATTGGCATCCTAATCGGTCACCACTAGACTCTCCGGTTATTAGCAATTGAAAGACGATTAAGCTAGTTATTCGCATCCTATATGCATGTCTAGGACCTTTTCCAATTTTATTAACTTAGCATGCATATTAGGCATCATAAACGAGAGGTTAAGGCTTTCCCTACCTCAAGGTCCTCCTCTTCAACGCTTTGGTGAAGTCCGGTGATCACCACCTCGCTCTTCCTTCGAGCCTCAGTGTGATCCTTGCTCCTCTAGCTCGATCCCCAAGGTCTTGGACACAAAGAAACACTAATTAGGCTCCACTTCAACAGCAAGAAAGACCCCCAAAACCCTTCCAAAGTTCAGCTCAAAACCAAGGTGTAAACACTTCGAAAACCCCCAAGAAACCCTCACTCTGGTGGGTCACGGATCTGGTCACGGATCCGTGATGGCAACCCTCACGGTCACCGTCACGGAGCCGTGACGAGTGCCGTCACGGTCTCCCTCACGGAGCCGTGACGTCGCCCATCACGGGATCCGTCACGGATCCGTGACGCACCAGGACAGATTCGCCCTTCTTCAACCTCCAGCTCCAAAACCCCGAAAATCCACCTTCAAACCCAGAAATTCCCCCACTCCAACCCCCAAAACAGTCCAAAACCATCAATACTCCTCTACCCATGGTAGGAATCAATACACAAACAAGTTTCCCCAAGATTCATCAAATCAAACTCACTTCAAAATCTCCAACCACCATTGATTTCTCCACAAAAACTTCACCAAGATCTTCATCAACCTTCATCAACACCATCTCCCATCATTTCTACTCAACCCAACATCATCTAGCCATTTCTCACCCAAAACCCAAGGAAATAGATGAAGAGAAAAGATGAGTAAAGAGTTCCATTACCTCTAGAATGTGAAGATGAAGAGGATGCTAGTGTTTTTGAGGGTGGAAGGCTAGAGGATGACTCCAAATGGTTCCTTCTTCTTTGATTCTCCTTCAAGCTTCCATGAGAGCTCCTCTTCCTCTCTTCCTCTCCAATTTTCGGCTACCACAAGTAAAATGAAATGATTTTGGCTTCTCCAATCCAATATAATACCTAGAGGTAGTAAATGACTAAAAGCCCTTGAGTTAGAAACTCAAGTAGAAGCCTTTGGGAGGGTAAAAGGGACAATGACTATCCTTTTTCTCTCCTTCAACCACAAAGGGACATGTGTCCACCTAGGTCATTTAAATTTCCAATATAAATTCCAGCACTTTTAAAATTGGAGTTTTAGTCGATATAAAGTCTCGTTTTGACCAAAATTGACTTTATCCAATATTATACTCAAACGAAAGGGTTTTCTCCCCTGAAGCCAACCGTGATAGTGGCTACTTCGTTTGGTTTCCGGAAAAGTCCCGCGTGACTTCCGGAGTCACCGGTTCGACCGGAAGCGGGTCTTACACATATCCCACTGGTTGAGGAGCTCCTAGACGAACTCCAAGGCACGTCCTATTTCTCTAAGCTGGACCTGCGCTCAGGGTTTTATCAAATCCGGATGAACGAAGCTGACATTCCCAAGACCGCTTTTTGTACACACTCGGGCCATTACGAGTTCCTCGTAATGCCCTTCGGGCTCACAAACGCGCCGTCCACGTTTCAGGCACTCATGAACGCCATTTTCAAGCCTCTGTTACGAGTTTTCGTGCTCGTCTTTTTCGATGATATCCTGGTTTATTCTCGCAGCTTGGATGATCACATCTCACACTTGAGGCTAGTGTTCGAAATATTGGCCACTGAGCAGTTGTTTCTCAAGCGATCCAAATGTGTCTTCTCCCTGCGTGAAATCGATTATCTCGGCCATATTATCTCCTCGCAGGGCGTTGCAATGGACGCACAAAAGGTGGCCTGTGTGCTTAATTGGCCACTTCCATCCAATCTGAAGCAGCTTCGGGGTTACTTGGGGCTCACAGGATACTACAGGCGATTTATAAAACACTATGGCATCCTAGCCCGTCCTCTGACCAACATGCTCAAACGAGACTCTTTCTCTTGGTCCCCGGAGGCTACCTCTGCCTTTGATCTCTTGAAGAGTGCTATATCGCAGGCGCCGGTGTTGGCCCTGCCGGATTTCTCTGAGACCTTCGTGGTCGAAACCGATGCTTCGAGCTATGGCGTCGGCGCGGTTCTATCCCAGTCCAACCGACCCATAGCCTTCTTCGGCAAATCGTTGGGGCCTCGACACCAAGCACTGTCAGTGTATGACAAGGAAATGCTGGCTATATTGTTGGCAGTGAAGAAGTGGCATTCTTACTTATTGGGGCGACATTTCGTGATTAAAACGGACCACCAAAGCTTGAGGTTTCTATTGGACCAACGATCTGCTACACCAGCACAGATGAAATGCGTTATAAAGATGATGGGATATGATTATGAGGTCCAATATCGCAAAGGGCACACCAATATAGTTGCTGACTCTCTTTCTCGCCAAGCCCAGGTATGCTCTGTTTTGGCTATTTCATCTCCTTCTTCGACATTTGCTGGCCGTATCGCTGCAACATGGGTGTCTGATCCCAAATTGAGCAATCTGGTAGCTGAACTAAAGGCCCATCCTACTCATATTCGTGGCCATTACAGTTTGACCAACGATCAGTTGTTACGAAAAGGGAAGTTGGTTATCGGCAAAGATACGCAATTGCGTGGGGATATCATTGAATTTTTTCATGCTTCGGCCAGTGGAGGCCACTCGGGTGTCCATGGAACATATAAGAGGATAGCTACACACTTTTATTGGAAGAAATTGAAGTCTCATACAATTTGGCCCGTATCAATTGATGATCTAAAGGGCAAGACTATTGTTCTATACATAGCCCCATTATATAAGTTCTTCCTGGAGCCTGATGATGATGCTGATATGATTCAGGCTTACAATGAGCTTTTTCCTTCAGGCCGTTTCGAGTTTGTCTTTGTGCCTGTTTACCTTGACAAGTATGGCTTAGATGCATCCCAAGAGGGTCTCTTCAATGATGTATTTTCCACCCTGCCTTTCCCTGTTATCCCTTTCTCTGAGGTTGAGTCTTGCGGAGACCGCGTTGTGAAGACTTTTTCGCTTGATAGTTGGTTCTTGCCTGTCTATAAACTTGTGCCGTATTGGGTGGTCATTGATCATACCAGCACTGTTGTGGCAACGCGTTACTCTTATAACTATCTCTTCAAAGTCTTTGGTGGAGCTGAACTTCACCCTCTCTCGCCCGAGAGGATACAAGCCTTATGGGATGAATATAAACTTCCTGAGGGTGACACTTATAACCGCTGGGAATCTAGGAAGCGGCTTATTAGCAATTGGGATCAATTGTTGGCATCCCCTGCCCGCGATTTTCTTCTCTCGAGCAATGGTGAACAGGTATGCATCACATATGCATTTTGTTCTGGAGTATGTATACATCTTTGTGTTTCATTGATCGGTGGTGTGTGCTTAATGTTTTAGGTACCCATCTCCTCTCTTAAAGACAAGGTAATAAGCTTGTATTTCTGCGAAAATATTCCACGTCCTTTTAGCATGGAACTGATTAAGAAGGTTTATCAAGAGGCGAAACTGCGTGGTTATGATTTTGAGATTGTGCAAGTCAACTTCGATTACCTTTGGTACCACAATCTTTGTCGTAAAGTCAGGGATATGCCTGAACTGTTGTGTAAGGAAAGTGTCGGTTGGTTGACACTGCCTTTCAAGGATCCAAGTTGTAGGAAATTAGAACGCATCTTCCCGTTCAATTCTTGCGAATTTGATTTTGTGTATGATTGTCTTGTTATTATCGACCCCCGCCAGGCTGATACCAATGGAGTCCTTTTCGAATTCTCCGGTGTAAAGATTTTGGAAAAATATGGGATTGAAGGCTACCCGTTCACACGACAACATCTTTACGAGCTAGAGTATGGAAGACAGGAGAAGAGGGTGAATTTGCAATCGTTTTTTCCTCCAGGATTATGCCACCTCATCCGCCCTGTAGGCAATGGATTTGATATAATGGATGGTTCCCAACTAACGGGGAAGAGGGTTGTTGTTTTCTTTACTGACCAATTTGGATTATGTCGCGTTGATAAGTGTATTGCATTCGTGTCCATGTTGAAATCCAAGTATCAAGCACAACTAAACGATGGAATAGAAGAGGATAAGTTTGAGGTAGTGTATGTCTCAACCGACTCCGAAGAATCTTCCTTTGTCGAGACCATCAAAGACATGCCGTGGTTGGTGCATCCTTATTCTCCGGACTTCACAAAACGGTGTAGAGAAAAGATGATAAACGCATCTTCAACAAATGTGATTGAAGTTGCGGCCTTTGGCATGGTTGGTGCGCTCATTGCCAAGGAGTGTTTATCGGGTTATGATGATGTAAGTTACGAGCTTCGCTTCCCCTTCATCTCACAAGATTGGAAAGAGTGGATCCGCCGTGATGTTGGAAAGAAGTGCGGCTTATATAAATATGACTAAGGTTGTCAATCCATGATTTGCAAATACAACGTTATTCTTTGTATATACTATTTATTCGATTTTTTTTATAAGTTCAAAATTTTATTAATAAGACCGATTCCAAAATATGAATCGGAATGAATCTGGTCTCGTTTGCGGATATTTGTCTCCCTGGCCCTTGCTTCCGAGCAAGGTTGTAAATGGTGCTAGTCGGGCGGTGAGGACCCCTAGGCGTTAGGCAGGGACTAGTCGGGGCTTAGGCGAATTTAACTTCATAATATTTTTAATTATTAATAAATATATATTACCAAATATAATCAAAAATTCAAAATATAAACTATATATGTATGATATACAAAAACATAAAGTATCAAATTACAAAATACTAAACCAAATAATGCTCTCATTTTGATTTTACTCTTTATTTTAATAAAAAATATATAAATTATAATGATGAACCACCAAAGAGGGACACGTGTCATATTCTTTGTATCACGAAATTTAAGACCATTACAAACATATCGTCTCTCTCACCTTTTCATCTCTTTTTCGAATGTCCGATTTCACAAACCAGAGTCTTAAGTTTTTGTCTAATCGAGTGGGACGACGAGTCGGGTGGTTTTCGAACTTTGGGGCGTAGGCGAGACGGCGAGTCGGGCGTTCTTATAGATTTTGAGGCCTAGGCGGGGACTTTTACAACCATGTTTCCGAACCCTATTTCCCCCTGGAGGCAGGGCTGATGTCATGATAGGAGAGACTGTCCATCGACCCTATGCGGGACCATACTGACCCAACCTTACAGTGCTGGATTGTGATCATGCATATGTCCCGTGGGTTGGGTTCCTCAATTTTTTTGCGAAAGAATTTTCCTTTATTCATTTGATTCCCTCCTCATAAAGGAGGCGTTGTCATAATATAAAGGATCATATCAATTTAAGAAAGATGATAAAAACAAAGTATTGTCATAATAGGAGATATATGTGTATCAAAAATGAGAATGACCTGTACTCTATGAACATGTTACCAAAAGTCATGTATACATAGAAGAAAAATACGATTCGACATAGTTACACTTTGACATACACTCCCACATCAAAGTGCACATGGTTAAGGGTAGAGTCGTTCCAATCATTAGGGGTGGGCATCGGGTGGTTAACCACCCAATTGAACCCTTCATGAACCCAACCCAATATTACCGATTTGAGAGATTTTGGAACCAGCCCCAACCCGAAAACCGAACTTTCAGAATAAAAACACCCAATTCGATGGTCGGTTAGTTAGTGGTTTTAACCAATCAACCACTTTAAAATTGGGCCTCGGATTTAGGCTCATAGAGCTAATATATCAAAATATTACATATAGTTACAAGAGTACTACAAGAAACTGAGAGTGATGTCTAAACAAAATTACAACCATATTACATCCTCGAACTGCAAAAATAGACAAGCTTTGAAACACATACTTTTGAATCAGTTTTTAAAGTTTTAAACACATATCTAAATCTGATAACTTTATAACAAGAATCAGATTGCTACGAATCAGATTATGGTACTACAACAATATATCTGATAACTTTATCATCAACATGCAAAATATTTAACTTAAACATTTGAAACTAATATAAAAAAAATACGAACATTTGAAACTAATTTTAAAAATATAAACTTTAAACTTACATTTGAGAACCCTAACTTTATCATCAACATGCAATATAGTTTGATAGTCATTGATTTATCTCGAATGTGTCATGGATGTAAGGAACAAAAGCTAAAGAGTGAAACCGATGAAAGTTCTATCAATTCATGTATCAAACTTTTGTTTATTGAGCCACAGAGACATACCAGACCATGCCTCAAATGCTTATTTCATCACCAAAATCAACACTGATGCTTGTATCATTTTTGCATGAAGAACCAGATTTAATTCATGGGAAGGAAGAATGAAATGAGAGACCCTTTACATGCTCATATGAGGCCTGGTCATTTGATATCATAGTCTTAACACATATAAGAGAAGCACAAAATCAGAAGAAGCATGGTCGTCAACACTCAACACATGCAAAAGTAGCATTATACCTCAAGATAGGCATCGGAGGTAAAGCTTGTGAAGATCGACGGGGAGGGACAGGATGTCGAGAGAGATCTTTGACGGCAGCAAAACAGAGGGAAAAGGGGGAGTTTTGAAAGAAGAGGAAAAATTAGGGTTTCGTATTACATATCTGATTCTGAAGCAAGGAATAGGATAAGATTTGGGTTATGTTGTGTGGTCTATGTGTAGCCACATGGAGTAGCAAGACGCGTCGATTCATGTAGGAGAGGAACGATCGGATGATCGCCATGCCGGCGATCCGTGTGTCGCAAGAAGGTGGTTCAGAGGCTGTCACATGTAGATCAAGTACAATATCGGTCCAATTGGTTTTCTACCGGTTTGGCTCAACAAAAAACGACAACCAACCATAAAATGACCGGTTTGGTAGTTCATGAACCAGTTTTAACGCCGAAACCACCTATTCGGGTTTTACGGTGGTGGTTCTGATCGGTAGTGGTCAGTTTTTCCGGTTTCGGCTTTTTTTGCCCACCCCTACCAATCATAGTTGTTAAAGTAATATATAAACTATACTAATATAGGAAGAAAAAAAAACCATCAAAGTACACAACAGTAAAGGTAAAGTCATTTCGTTACTGGTTGCATTTCTGATTTCTTTTTTTCTAAAACGGGTAACCGGAGATTTCATTAATGCCAACTGGCAATCAAACAAAATGAGGCGTGACCGCCTCGGGTTCCAGATGTTTGTCCGGGTCGACCATAGCAAGCCCGGCGCTCATGGACCCATAATTTTAGCCCACTTAAACTCGTGGGCAACAACTCAAGATAACTCCCTACCGCCGTTTCAACATAACGGGGGAAAATAAAGCAATGTCCAAAACCAACAGGAAAAACATAGTCCCAACAAACATAAAAGTAATAGCAATAAGATAAAAAAAAAAAGCTGGTGCTGATAGTGCAGGCTGCCCGGGACCTCCCAGCATTGGTTGTCCCGGGTCTGTGGGTATAGTCTGGTGTCGACTCCTCCCACTCCTGCTGGGGCCGATCATTCCTCCATTGGAGGCCTCTGGACCTCCGCTCCATCTGCTTGCTCCTCCCCCTGAAATAACAGCTCCTAGGGCTGCTGGTGGGTAGACAGATCTCCCTTATGCTTCTTGGTCTCCGGTGGGCGAGCATACATCGATCCACTTCTGGTCTTCTTCCCTTTGCCCCTGCTGGGTCCTCCTTTGCCTAGACTCCCCTGAAGATCCGCCGGGTAGCCCCGTGGCTCTGGCTCTTCTTCCTTCCTCATCATCACATTGAATTTAGGAGGAGCCCGGGTCGCGGGACCATCGGCATAATGGATGTTAGCCAGAAGGTCAGGCTTTGTGGACTTGGGAGGCGGGTAGGGTTCTCCACGGCCATCCCCTGTAAGATATTGGTCAACCCTTCAGGGTTAACCTTATCCAGAAAGTCAGGCTTTGGACTGCCTACATTGGACGACTCGGCCTCCATAGTTATCTCCCTAGAGCGGGTCATAGGGTTCAGAGTTAGGTCACTCAGGAGGTACGTGATCGCCGGGTGTGGAGTTGAGGGAGGTGTCTCCCAGACCCTTTGGATCAGCTGGTCTACATCCAGGTCCAGGGGGACCAGGATAGACCTATCATATCGGACCTCCTCCCGACCAATCCCCTGGAGCAGCGTCTGACAGTTCGGTAGCCTGTGTGTCAACATACCGCACCTGCGACAAACGTCCACCACCCTCTCATATTGCAGGTCTATCACAGTGGAAGAATCAGTACCTGAGAAGCGGAGTTTGGTTCTGCGCCGCAGTGGCCGGGACAGCTCCATACGGACTCATATCCAGAGATGCCTATCCTCCCGGCGGACCGTTGGGATAGGGGCCGATAGGATTTGTGTGCCTATACTGCCCGCCAGAAGGCCTCGGATGTAAGAGTTCCTTGCTCCTCCCGGGACATTCTGTGCCCTGACCCCGAGTTCCACATGATTGAAGCTAATATCTTCCGACCGATCAAAGCGTCGGAGCAATTCAAAGAGGAGAGGGAAGCCCTTAAAACTCCAGGGGGCCCTATAGCGGATATCTTCCATGGTCCGTGCAGACGGGAAGTGATAACCCGTGACGTTGGGTGTCAGGAATTCAACTCGGATCCCCGTAACCTTCCATTTCTTCAGTATCTTCCCGCAGACGATATGCTGGTTGTGCGATCCGTCCCCTGCAACCCTTGCTGCCATGGAAAACTCATACGATCCCGAGGTAAACAATGGGATCCCCTCGTCCGAGACCACCAACTCCTCATCCTAATCTTCCCAGTCCGGGATCGGGGAGATCCGAGGTGCCTGAGCCTCCAACACTGCCCCTGATGACCGACCAACCCTCGGGTTGATGGGGGGTATCAGTCCGTCCCCGCTCGGTCGAAGGAGGGCGGTGGGTGTTCGCCGGAGAGTGGACTGGCCAGGGGAGAGTGATCAGGTCCCGGTGGATCTCCCTCGGCGTTGATGACAGGCCGGGGTAAGACAGGTTGAGTCCCGCTGGATCAGGCACACCGCTGACGACTAGGGACGACTCGATGGGTGAGGTCAGGCCCGACTGGATCGTCGGATCTATCGAGGACGAGCCCGGCTTGTCCTTCAAATCCGTCGTCTTGTGTGGCTGCTGCCGAGGGGGTGGAGAGGCCGGAGCAGACGACGGCGGCCGGAACTCGACGGCGCTGCGAGCTTGGTGCAGGGCGGAGGTCCCGAGGCCACGGGCGACCTCTGCATGCGAACGGATCTGGCCAGAGTTGGCCATTTCCGACTCAGTGCGGCGAGAAGGGGGCAGATCCGTCATCGATGAATCGGAAATGATCACGGAGGAGTTGAGGGAGGTCTGGTGGCGACGATGGCGATCCCGTCACAGCCGGTCGGAGACGAGTCACGAGCACGACGGGCAAACGTAGCTGGGCACCGTTGGTTGGAGAGGAGGCTGCTGCGGTGGAGAGGCAGGGGAAGGGCAGACGAGAGGGGTCGGAGAGGGTGGGTGAGGGCGGCGGCGGCTTAGAACCCGGTTAATCGAGAGGAACCTCTGTGATGTTGTTTTTGGAGAGCTGTTGTGTATTGCATTTCTGATTTCTATTCTATACTAATATAGGAAAGAACCAAGTGCCCCTTGGTCGTAGGAATGATTTGGAATTCGTTAATGGGCCGACCTTCACCGAGGAGTCATACCTCTGGGGCTCAACAGTGACATTCTGACTATGCACCGGAACGGTTCCTAGATTGCTTTTTAGGGTTCGGACTGGAGCCCTAGTCGCAACTTCGAGCTCAAGTGGTTGACGGAGAAGAAAACTTAGTGTTAATTTCGAGAGATGGGAAGTGAAATTGAAAGTGAAAGTGAAAGTGAAAGTGATTACCACACTCCCGGCGAGATTGGGGATAGGGTTGACATCGCCGGCCTCCTCTTCACGCCGGAAAGGGACTTCCTTGTCAAAAACAACGGCGATAAGGTATTTGTTTTCCCCTTCTCTTAGATAGATTTGAACATTGATCAATTAGGTCAACTCTGGCAATTTGTGGGCATATCTTAGCTTGAATTATTGATCTCTATATGTTGATGAATATTACAGGTTAGGATTGATGATCTAAAGGGCAAGACTATTGTTCTATACATATCCCCATTATATGAGTACTTCAATGAACCTAATGATACTGTGGATATGATTCAGGCTCACAATGAGCTTTTGCCTTTAGGCGGTGTCGAATTCGTCTTTGTCCCTGTTTACCTTCATAGCCATGGCTCACAAGCATTCCAAGAGGGTCGCTTCAATAGTGTATTTTCCACCCTGCCTTTCCCTGCTATTCCTTTCTCTGAAGCCGAGTCTTGCCGTGACCGCGTTGTTAAGGCTTTTTCTTTTGATAGTTGGCCACACTGGGTGGTCATTGATCATACCAGCACAGTTGTGGCAACACGGCGCTCTTATCACTATCTCTTCAGAGTCTTTGGTGGAGCTGAACTTCACCCTCTCTCGCCTGAGAGGATACACGCCTTATGGGATGAATATCAAGGTGACAATTATGATCGCTGGGAATCTAGGAAGCGGCTTATTAGCAATTGGGATCAACTGTTGGCATCCCCTGCTCGCGATTTTCTTCTCTCGAGCAATGGTGAGCAGGTATGCATATCATTGATCACATATGCGTTTTGTTATGGAGTATATATACATCTTTGTGTATCATTGGTCGGTGCGTGCATAATGTTTTAGGTACCCATCTCCTCCTTAAAGACAAGGTCATTGGCCTGTATTTCTGTGAAAATATGAAAAGTCCTCCTAACATGGAACTGATTAAGAAGGTTTATCAAGAGGCGAAATCGCGTGGTTATGATTTTGAGATTGTGCAAATCAACTTCGATTACTATTGGTACCACAATGTTTGTCGTAAGGTCGGGGATATGCCAGAACAAGATTGTAAGGAAAGTGTCAGCTGGTTGACACTGCCTTTCAAGGATCCAAGTTGTAGGAAATTACAACGGATCTTCAAATGCAATTCTGATGATTGGCAGTTTATGTATGATTGTGTTGTTATCATCGACCCACGCCAGGGTGATACCAACGGAGTCCTTTTCGAATTCTCCGGTGTAAAGATTTTGAGAAAATATGGGATTGAAGGCTACCCGTTTACACGACAACATCTTTACGAGCTAGAGTATGGAAGACAGGAGAAGAGGGTGAAACTGCAATCGTTTTTTCCGCCAGGATTATGCCACCTCATCCGCCCTGCAGGCGATGGATTTGATATGACAGATGGTTCTCAACTAACAGGGAAGAGGGTTATTGTTCTGTTTGCCAACCATAGTGAATGCGTGAATCCTAGCGCATTTGTGTCCATGTTGAAATCCAAGTATCTCGAACAACTAAACGACGAAATAGAAGAGAATAAGTTCGAGGTAGTGTATGTCTCAACTGAGTACGATGGATCTTCCTTTACTGAGAGCATCAAGGACATGCCATGGTTGGTGCATCCCCATTCTCGGGACTTCACAAAGCAGTGCAGAGAAAAGATGCTGAAAGTAGAAAAAATGCTGAATGTATCTTCTACGGCCCTTGACATGAATGGAGTTGCGGCCTTCGACCTGAATGGTGAGCTCATTGCCAAGGTGTGTTACTCGGGTCGTCATGATACAAGTTACAAGCTTTGCTTCCCCTTTGTTTCACTTGATTGGAAAGAGCGGATCCGCCTTGAAGTTGGAGAGACGTGCGACTTGGATCAATATAACCAAGTTGTTAGTATTGATGACTTGGATCTCTATTCATGACCATAAATTCAAAAATTGGATCTTCCCCATTCGCAGCTGGAACTTAAACCAAGGTTTTTAAGACTTAAATTCAATGTTTGATCAGTGATACACACGAGTTTTGATTACTAGTATGTTTTTTTTAGTATGAGCATTGGAGATTTCTTCAATGTAATGTCTGCTATTGTCATGCATTGATTGAAATTGGATACTTCAATTCAGCTATTCTACGATATTCATTTTATCAATCAGGCGATCCAATGGAGCTTAGTGAAGTTCCGTGAGCTTGAATCACCTACACATCCTTGACTTGAGCCAAAATTTCCTTCAAGTGACCTTAATTATGTTATTGATCTATCCGTTAAATGACATTTAGAAATCTAACGATAAATGGTCGAACTCATTCCTTATTTTGGCGATCATTCTGTAACGAAATCAATGACTAATATGGTAATAATACTTGTCAAAATAGCATAGAGTTTCAACTTCATCCTTGATCAACCCCTTCCAATCTTGTGAAACAAACGGGAACTTGTTGGGTTCATTTTCTCCCCATACAAAGCACAAGCGCCTTATTGAGTAATTTGGAGAGTCAACTCTGATTTCGACTCTCGGAGACTGAGGTAAGGACCCTGTTTCGTATCTCTTGTGAACGTCTGTTAGATCATTGTTATGGATGTAGCTGTGTGAGACACCTGGTGTCCGTTTGTAATGCGGGTTTAGGGGATCAGAGACATTCTCTCTGTTCCCCGGCAAACCCGAGATTAGTCGGGGCCAGAGCACGTCATGGTAGGATGGTACCTATTTGAGAGGATCGTCGAGCCGACCAACCCCAAACTTTATCCCTGTTAGACCCCGTCAAGGTAACCGAAATTGTAAGGGGGAGGAGGTAGAGGAAGAGACGGCATTTCCCGACCAGATTAGACATTTCCCCATTAGACGAGACTATCCGTCCTGAGACCCGGGACCACAGGTCAGACCTTTCCTCGTCACGGAGAATCGATCAATCTATCAGGGAGAGTTCTCATTACGAGGAATAGGGCCTCATGTTCCCCCGACTATTCCAAGAGGCGCCTCTCACTCCTATCTGTGTAGCCGAGTAGAAGAACAACTGGTTGCTTCTCGGGAGCTAGATACTTTCTCCCTTCCAACGGGACGGAAGAGACCGACATCGGAGGTCCAGGACGTGGAGTCAGAGGGATCCACAAGCTCTGCGAGAGATATTCGCACATAGGCGGGGAGCGTCAAGCACCCTCGCGTCGTCCAATAAGGAGTTCGGGGTCTAGTGGGGGTTGGCCAGAAACACCGTCTCACTGGACATAGGGTGCCAGAGGTACCACCAAGTTCTGGCATAGAACTCCCCTACTTCTTCGGAGCCTTGTTCTATCATTCTGGGGAGGACGACGCACATTGGTTTTTCGGGAAATCGGCCGGCTCCATCCTACCTTCCTGTTCAGATTCGACGTACCGGTTTCTTCGAACGCTATCATAATATCACCTTCCGAACATATCAACGAGACAATTCAGTATCTGAGCATCTACTTTTCTGTCTTTGTTTTTATGGTTTTTTGCTCCTATATTATCTGAACCTGCATTTCAGTACTCTTAGGTTGACTTTATTGTGCCTGATTTAGGTCAGGCTTTATTTTCTCGTTAGTATATTCCTTATGTTCCACTCAAAATAAAAGTACATGTATGAGTCGGTTTAAGCAAATATTAGTATAGATGTTAAGGAAGGGAGACAAATAAAAACAAGAGGAATATGTTCTTTTGTAATTAGGGTTAATATTTCAATAGAGCTAGCGGTTGGAGTGGAACCCTAGCTAGTCACAACCTCGAGCTCAAGTGCTTGAGGGACAAGCAAGCTTGGTGTTAATTTCCGTTGGCTGCGGGAAGAAGAAGATGGTGAAGCGCAAAGTGGACATGGCCAAATCTATAATAGCAAGATATTCCAAGCGGCCAAGTCGACGGACCCAATCCAAGGATAATCCATCGTCTCATGATCATATCAACACTGGCTACACTGTTAATGTAGCCGACCTCCTCTTCACGCTCGAAAGGGACTTCCTTGTCAAAAACACCGGCCATAAGGTATCGTTTTTTCTTCTCTCAATATTGACCTCTTTTGAGCCCGTCTTGAGCTATCAATGTTAGGAATCGACGTTAAGAAGTGATAACGAAAAGTTAGATAGGTTAGGAATCGATATTATCCCTATTTAAAGAGAGGTTATAGTAAAAAATATACTTGACAAAAAGCCAATAAGTCAAATTCAGGGGTTTTGTATCCATAATCATGTGACTTATTGACTTTCTATCAAGTATATATGATAGGGCAAATTACAAATACCTACTTCAAACTTGTAGCGTATAAAAGTCAATCTCTATAGTGTATTGATCTGTATGTATATTACAGGTTAGGATTGACGATCTGAATGACAAGAATATCGTTCTATACATGGCCCCGTTATATAAGTTCCTCATGCGGCCTGAGGATAATGTGGATATGATTCAGGCTTACAATGAGCTTTTACCTCTAGGCGGTGTGGAGTTTGTCTTTGTTCCTATATCCTTCCCCGAGTATAATGCTCGCATACCAAGTGCCCTTCCCTCCCAAGAGGGTCTTTACAATCACTTATTTTCCACCCTGCCTTTCCCTGCTGTTCCTTTTTTTGACGTTGAGTCGTGCAGTGCTGCGTTGTTAACACTTTTTCGCTTGATCATCGCCTCCTGCCTGCCTGGGAACTTCTGCCATATTGGGTGGTCATTGATCGTACCAGCATAGTTGTCGCAACGCGGTACATTTATGACCATCTCTTCAAACTCTTTGGTGGAGCAGAACTTCACCCTCTCTCGCTCGAGAGGGTATGCGCCTTATGGGATGAATTTGAACTCGATGATGACAATGATAATCGTGAAGAGTCGAGGAAGCAGCTTATCAGCAAGTGGGATCAACTGTTGGCATCCCCTGCTCGCGATTTTCTTCTCACCAGCAATGGTGAACAGGTATGCATATCATTTTTTTTATCAGCGAAACGAAATTTAAATGAACCCTTTTTGAGGAGAAAGGGGAGTTACATGGAGGGTAGTTTTTGTTACAAAAATGTCGTGATACAAGAGAATCACCACAAACAACATTACAACAACAAGAATGGTATCATTGATCACAGGGTTAATATCATAAAGCAGTACACAAGTATACACGTTTTTCAAATAACACACTAAGTTATGATTTTTTCATGGGACACACTTATGTATCAACGATTTTTTCATGTGGCACGCCTATATATCAACAAACTTTGATAATTTGTTGGTACATGGGTGTGTCACATGAAAAAATCATAATTTAGTGTGTTATTTGAAAAACGTGTATACATTAACCCTTGATCACATATACATTTTGTTATGGAGTATACATCTTTGTGTTTCACTGATTTGGTTTATGCACAATATTGCAGGTACCCATCTCCTCTCTTAAAGACAAGGTCGTAGGCTTATATTTCTGTGAAAACAAATCACATCCTCCAAGGATGGAACTCATTAAGAAGGTTTATGAAGAGGCGAAATCGCGTGGTTATGATTTTGAGATTGTGCAAATAAACTTCCATTACTACTGTTTCAAGACTAATGCTCATAAGATCGAGGAAATGTTGGTGCAAAAGTGTAACGAAAGTATCAGCTGGTTGACACTACCTTTCAAGGATCCAAGTTGTAGGAAATTGCAACGGATCTTTAAATGTGGTTTTAAAGATGGGGATGGTTATCTTTTTGGAGATTGTCTTGTTATTATCGACCCTCGTAAGGCTGATACCAACGGAGTCCTTTTTGAATTCTCAGGTGCAGAGATTTTGAGAAAATATGGGATTGAAGGCTACCCGTTTACACGACAATATCTTTACGAGTTGGAGTATGGAATACAGGAGAAAAGGGTGAAACTGCAATCGTTTTTTCCTCCAGGGTTATGCCACCTGATCCACCCTGTAGGGGACGGATTTGATCTGACGGATGCTTCAGAACTAACAGGGAAGAGGGTTCTTGTTTTGTTTGGTAACCAACCTGAATGCCATTATCGGGCATTTTTGTCTATGTTGAAATCCAAGTACTGTGAACAACTAAACGATCAGACAGAAGAGAATAAGTTCGAGGTAGTGTATGTCTCAACGGACTGTTGGGAGTCTCGTTTTATGGAGTTCATAAAAGACATGCCGTGGTTGGTGCATCCTCTTTCGCGGGACTTGGAGAAGCAGTGCAGGGACAAGATGATGAAAGCATCTTGGGGGATGGGAGTTGCGGCCTTTGACATGAATGGTGAGCTCATAGCCAAGGAGTGTTACTATGATCAGCGTGATACAAGTTACAAGCTTGTCTTCCCCTTCATTTCACAAGATTGGAAAGAGCGGATCCGCCATGAAGTTGGAAGTAGTTGCAACTTGTACGGGTATGATTAAAGGTGGTACTGTACTAGAAAATGTAGTTGTTTTTTCGCAGTTAGGAATTGTAAAAAAAATATTACTTTTGGGTTAGGAATTGTAAAAAAGAAACCTTTTGAGTTAGGAATTGTAACGAAACGTTTGCCTCGGTTAGGATGTGATAATGAAACGTTAGGAAAGGTTTGAAAATAACGTTATCCCTATTCCATACGACCTTAGCCAAATATATTTAGAGTCGACTAACGAGTTTTTTTTGGATGCTATTTTAGAGTCTGCTATACACACTTGGTTCTTCTCTTTTAGGATCAAAACAATGATAGTTTCATTCATTGAGTCTGACCTATCTTCACCTGAAACATATTGAATAAAAAGCAGTAACGTCTTATGACACGATGAATCAGTAATACTTAGAATAAGGGTTTAGTTCATCCAGTGCTGAGGCTTTGTCAGGTGTCATAGATGAAATTAGAGATGGGCGTCGATCGATTAATCGACCATTACTCCTCTCCTCGCCACGGATCCGATAATACTTGTTTTTCAGACATTTAGACTAGTATCCGAACTAGCACAGAAAAATTCGTGCAAATCCAATCAGTTGACTGATCGGTCGGTAACCGGTTTAAACCAACCGACCATAATTATGTTGGACCTCATATATGAGTTCAAACAATTGGGTCCGTATTAACCCAATTGACTTATCAGTTCAAATTTTAAATGCAAAAAATTGCAAAGGAAAATATATGAGATTGGTTTACAAGAAACGGAAAGAGATCACCTGATACAAAACACGTGGGGGGAACCGGATACCCGATCCATTCTAGTTAAAACAAGGGAAACATGAGAAACATTAGACAAATGGGGTAAGGAAGTTTACAATGCTCTGTCCCGGAGGATTTATAGATATGAAAAAAGATATTCTTTGGGTGAATGGTAAACGTAGGGCTTTGCAAATTCAGTACAACATAATTCTAGACAAGAAATGGGCGTTTTGGAGACAGAGAGCAAAGCAACACTGGATGACAGATGTAGATTGTAATACAAAGTTCTTTCAAGCTTCCGCCTCTCAAATGAGGAAAATCAACAAAATGACAGAGCTGAAGGACGCAGATGGTACGGTGTTGACATGGGAAACAGGGCTGGGAGACCACATTCTTTCTTTCTTGACTACCCCAGTTTGTCCAGCAAATCACTGACAGCCAGAATGATACCCTTCCAGCCCCAGTTATGTCAGAAGAGGTAAGGGATGCCACTTTTTTCAATGGGACCTAACAAATCTCCAGGATCGGATGGACTCAATCCTTTCTTCTATCAAATATGTTGGTCCACGGTCGGGGAGGACGTTACGTCCTGTGTCCGACAGATTTTTGAAGGGGGGAGGTCCCGCCTTTGCTCAATCAAACGACTCTAGTCCTCATCCAGAAGGTGGTGACACTTATGAGTCTTAAGGATCTTCGACCCATTGCTTTGTGCAATATGCTGTTCAAAATCATCTCAAAGGTCGCGTTTAACCATCTTAAACTCACTTTGGAAGGTATTATTTGTCACTCCCTAAATCCGATTTGACCGGACTCGAGTCATGAATTGAAATAACAGTTTAAATAATAAAGGTAAAAGTAAACTTAAACAAATGAAAGTCTCCAAACATAGTTCCGATCAATTAATTTCGATAAAACAAGATCCAAACCGAGGTTGCGAATCAGGCTCAAAATGTGGTAAAATAAAACAAGGTCCAATACAACAGTAAATACGTCTCTAACATCAACTCCACCCGGACTCTCCCAGAAGCTCCCGAGCCTCGAACCCAACTCTAGGAACTACTCACCAAGTAAGCTTGTACAAACAGTAAATAAAACAACAGGGGTGAGCTTACGCTCAGTAGGGAAGAATGATAAGTAAAAGCAACCCCCACCTTGGTAATAAAACTGAATTAACACAATTAGTCACGATTTACAATTAACACGATTAACCAACAAAATGCTATGATAAAGAGGACAATAATAATATTCGACGCTTAGAGAAAAACAGTAATTCCAAAAGATTAAGGAAAGGAGGTGTAATCTTTGATAAAGCAATAAGGAGAGAACAAATAAACATCACGTCTATAACTTAAACCACAATACTCCGATCTACAATTTGTCATTGTGTCATGTCGGATTTTCCCTCGGTCCAGAGGAGACACATACATCGGGGCTACCGGAAATATCCCTGAAGGGACACATATCGTCGGGATTCTCGGAAATGTCCCCAAAGGACCATAGATCATCGGGGCGAAGCATGATAAACTCCCGAGAATGCTCCCGCAGGACGCATACACCCGGGGTGAAGCCACAAGTAACCATCCCCGCAGGGTAAACAATAACATGTCATACCGGAAATGCACATCGGGGTCAACAACGTACATCATACCGGAAACGCACATCGGCCTAGATGTCTTCCCGGAAACACACCTCGGGGATACAATCATATACCATACTGGAAACGCACATCGGCCTAGGTATCTTCCCGGAAACACAGCTCGGGGTGCACCAACATCACCACACAATGGCATAGCAAACACAATATAACAACTCGTAATGTCGACCAAGTTTACCACAACCCGCCACATAGAATTCATGTCAACAATCACGCTTACCAGTATGACTTACCAACCACGTCCCATCGGTCTATCACTCACCCGATCATACCACTTGGCACAATCAATTACACTCAAACATTCATTCAAGCATTCATTCAATCATTCGTTCGGGCATTCATTCAATCATTCAATCATTTCTTCAAACATTCATTCAACAATTCAAATCTCAAGCATCACAATTTGTCTAGTTAATTAGACTCTTATCTTAACCTAAAGACTAGGCAAGCACGGCATGTGAGGCAATCATAAACAATCCTAAGGCTCATCACGGTCATTCTACCAGCACAGAAATTTCCCAAGATATTGAAAGTGGTTATTCTAGTGAATCACATCCTATATGCATACTAGACTCGTCCGGTTATTTATGTGATTTAACAACGGTTATTTTAGTGAAACACGTCCTATATGCATACTAGACCTTTCCGGTTATCATTATCTTGCAGGCATACTTTTAACGTTAATTAAATTGCCAGAAGAGTTTAGTACTTTCCCTACCTCAAGACGATCACAACAGCTACGTCTCCTAGCTGCTGACGACCTGGCCTAACTCCGGTCTTCTCGGGCGAAGTCCAAGTTCTCGGTGAAGTCCAAGTATAGGTTAATCAGATAAAAGGTCTAATCAGTTCTGGTAAGGTCCAAAGTCCTCTGAGTTATCAGATCAGTCTTTTTAATTGTCTGAAGTCCGTGAAGTTACCAATTATTAAGTCAAATTATAATTAAATTAATTAAATCAAATATTTTTAAACTGCCCGACCCGGGTCCGACCCGGGTCCGCGATCCATACCCGGATCCGACCTGGTCCAGAACCTGACCCAGAACTGACCCGGACCCAGACCAGACCCAACCCAGACCCGGTCTAGACCCGAGGCCTCAGTCCTGGGCCTGGCCCAACAGCTCATCTGGATCTGGCCCGACCCTCTTGTCCTGGCCCAAGGCAAACCTGGCCCAGAGCTTGTCATGGCCCAAGGCCAAACTCAGGCGAGCTCGAGCTCCAGCCTGGCTCGTGATGACTCCGGCGAGGGTTCTGACGAGTCGTGGCGGCGGGCGGTGTCAGGCGAGCTCGGAGAAGGGGGGAAACAAAGGCGGGGACGGCGTCAAGGAGCTCAGAACGATGAGGGGAGGTCGTCCGAGCGAGTCCCGAGCCTCCTTGCTCCAGATCTGGACCGTGAGAAGCTCGCCGGCGTTGGAGCTCGGATCTGAACTCGTGAGCTCCGGCCGTGACGCTCCAAACGAGCTCGGTCCAAATCGAGCTTGTACCCGCTCGATTCTCTGGCAACAAACCACGGGGACGATGAATCAGGCGTGGTGAAGTCTTACCGTCACTGATTTCACTCGTTGCAGGTGCGGCGGGTTCAGACGAGGAGGGGCGGCGGCGAGGGCTTCGATTCGATGAGGAAGAAGAAGGGAAGGAGAGAGAGGGGTTTTGTCACGGTGAGGGGGTAGAAGAAGATGAAGTAGGAGGAGGTTGAAGGGTGGTTGAGGTGGTCGGAGAAGATGGCACGGCGGCGGCTCCAGACTGATTCGAGAGTGAGAGAGAAGAGAGAGAGCGAGGATGACGACCCTCAAAAAGCGTGCGCGAGAATGTGGATCTGAAGCGGCGCGGGTTCATTTTGTTGCTAGTGTTCGCGCGAGTGGGCCTTGGGCCGGGTTTCTTGAGCACGCGGGTTTGGGCTGGGGCGGCTAATGGGTTCGGCTCAGTGAGCTGGCCTGACCAGCCTTGGCCCAAACTGACCTCTTTTTTTTTTTTACTTCGATTCAAACATCGATTCGTCCCTAAATCCTCGACGTTCCAACAATAAAATTAACGAAATCAAAACTCCGGTCTTTACATTATTTCACTTACGCAAGGAGCTTTTGTCCTAGAACGACATATGCAATACAATAGTATTCTATCCTTCGAAACCCTACACTTCATGAACAATAAGAAGAAAGGACATGAATGTTGGGTAGCCTTGAAGTTGGATATGAGCAAGGCATATGAAAAAGTAGAATAGGGATTTCTGTGGGATATGATGAGGGCGTTCGGATTTCGGGAGGAATGGATCTTGCTATTGCGCTGATGTACCTACTCAGTTACATATAACATAGTGGCCGGAGGTCGGCAGGCGGGTTTTGTTCAACCGGAACGGGGCATACGTCAAGGGAGATGGTATGGAGCGTAAACATTGATGATCGAAACCAAGGATCTGTTATCTCAAAGCAGCCCGGTAAGAAGAATGAGATTTGGCTCGATTTGGGAGGATGCCAGTTGGAAGGCGCATGAGTCCGGATACGACCTTAGACACCCTAGAGTATATTGCTCTACATGGTACGAATACCTTAGAGCATTCAATACGACCTTAGACAAATATATTTAGAGTCGATTAACCAATTTTTTGGATGCTATTTTAGATACCACACTGCATAAGTATTGGGCCTTAAGTCTACGATACACAGTGGGTTCTTCTCGTTTAGGATCAAAACAATGATAGTTTCATTCATTGAGTTTGTCATATCTTCACCCGACATATCTCATTCCAAGTTTTCCGAAGGTGATTCCAGTCGGAAGTGATCGATTTTTATAGTCGTTTTTTACTCACCCCTATACATAATATCATTTCTTACTCCCTCCTCCTGATTCTCCGATGACAAGCTGCGACACGTAAGTACTTTGAATAATAACGTTGTTTGGCTCTTTGTTTCCAAAACTATTTTTGGACAAGCTCAAAAATTTTATTAAAAAGAAAGAAAGATCCAAACAGGATCAATTCGGAACGAAACCATAACATAGGAGCTCACAGCTGGAGCTGCAGGAACAAACCCCGAGAAAAGAACAAACCCATAAACAAAAAGGCCTCTGAACAAAACCCGAAACAAAGAAACACGCTCGAACCGATCAACCCTCGTCAGTGACCCACTCATCATCTTCCGAGGTCAAATTCGGATTATCTAAGGCCTTTTCTTGGTGAAGCTGAGCTAAGTGAGTGTTACGAGCTTCTGCAGCCTGCTTCCAAACAACAACAGGGGAAACAAGTTTCTCATCACTCAAAGAAAGAACCCGAGGCTTATCCATATAATAATCCTCTAAGTATTTGGGAGGCCGACTCTCCCATTTCGGTGGTTGGAGTAAGACCTCTTTCCAAGGACTACCCTCTTATAGACCACCAATCTCACCTGGAGTAGCCTTAACACGGTCCAAGGTGCATGATCAGAGATTGAGGTCCTGGCTCACCAACGCCAACTGATACAGGGCCAATCTGCTCCACTCCAACCTGTCAAGCTACAACCTAGTCATCTGACTCCTGGACTTGACCCAATGGGCCAACTGCAGGCCCATCTGCCACAGACACGTCCAAAGAGATAGACTTTAAACCATGATGGGCGTGGTCGTCTTCCATATAGCCCAATCCCGCAACCGCTTCAACCTCCATATCATCGGGGATATCACATCCTTTACCAACCAAATCAGGATTGAGATTGAGGTTTGAAACTTCAGATTTCAAATCCGAATTAGCTACCGGAGATCTCACGATCTACTCGCCGGAAAAAAAGCCCTTGTCCACTAGATTGAACACCAGAGGACAAGCTCTGTTCTACATCAATCTCAGGTACGCAACCGGGGCTCGCTGCACCCGTACCCTTGTCGTTGGATGAAGCCACCGTCACAGAAACATGCTCCCCAGGAACAGACTCAAGCACGAGCTCCGTGCTTTCTTTTGATCTTTCGACGCCTGAGCTGCGATTCCGGCACCTAGTGAGAGCTACGAGCAAGGAGTACCCATTCACCTTCAATCCATTCAGACACTCAATTGCCTGAACAACTGCCTCCTTCGATCGAAAACGCACAAAACTGTAAAATTGAGCCTTACGATTTGGCCGACTAATCGCGGACGCTGACATCACCTCTCCAAAGGTTCCAAACGTGTTTCGAAGCCACTCTTCCGTGGTCCCCAATGGAAGATTACACACAAAGAGTTCGTCCTCTTCGGTAACAACCTTGCTTGAACAATGTCAGGACAGTGAAGGTTGAGCTTGCTTCAAGGACCCTGCATCCACCTTCCCGTTTTCAGAGGCGTGCTTTACAGGAAGAACCGTCGAACACTTTGTCAACCTCTTTAACGAGTTTCTCCTGAACCAAACGCCTAACCGTTCCTTTGGCCAGAACTGAGCCACCAGACCTGTTAGCCATGGTCGGAATCGACTTTGTGGCCGGAGCAGAATTACGTCGAACATACACTCCCTTTTTCTGTTTTCTGGATTGAAAAGGTATGATAGTAAGCTTCATAGTTTGATACCAACACAAAACAGAATGAAAAGAAAGATAAAGGCTTCATAACTTGGTAGGAACTTTCAATAACAAAAACAAAATCCGACGACAAACCGATCACGACGAAACCTAGAAATAGTCTCATCGAGTTTCCAAAACTTTTTTAATTCGATGAGCTCGTTCATATTATAATTGAATAGCTTCTCTTTCATTAATTCCAATCCGATGCAACCTTCCATTTAGTTTCCATCTTCTTCAAGGTTTCGGAATAGACTCGTTCATATTGTAAAATCGGATGAATTGATTTGCAGATCATCCTCAATCCTCTTCTAACACACCCGCACGGTTGGCAACACACCTCTTCACTTCCCAAAGATCCGGAGCAATAAAGTAACATTATTATTATCATCTCAAATATTCAAACCGTAGTCCATAAAGCCACGGCCTCACGTCAATTCCGCACCCAACAACGCCACACGACTCATATTTTCTCCTATTTTCCCTCACTTTCTCGGAACAATTTTCCTGCTTCACAAACACTCCCCCGCTAGATTCACGGGGACGAAAATAAATCCCCAACGGCCCTTCCTCTCGTTCGCGCCATATTTGATGGGCTCGCCCTCCGCCACCAAATCGAATGCCATAAGGCGGCTCTTGTTCTGTTTCCGGCCCAACGTCGCCCACGACGACGACGACGTTTCACCATTTCCGACGATGAATCCCCACCGTTTGACCACCAAAGACGCCGTCGCGGCCGCCGACTTGCTCGCCTCCATAGCGGTCCAGGAGAAGGAACGGTTCGTCCTTCCCGGAGCTTCCCTGCCGGCCAGAGAACCCGGACCCGACGACAATGCCGATCTTCCGAGGAAAGAGAGTAGCAAGCGATTCTCCAAGATCATGAAGGCCGTCAAGTTCGAGAATTCCTTGGTGGGTTTTTCGATTCAGCTTAATGGGTATCGAATTCTGATTATAATTTTCAAATTCGTATAAATTTTTCTGTTTAATTTCTCCGATTACAGTCGAAAAAGATGCGGAAGAGGAAGAACAGTTCCAAGTCTTCCCCAACCACAGAGGACGAACCCAGCGCCGAAACGACACCGCATTCGACGGCCGAGGAGTCGTCCGAGAGCGACAACGGAGGCGGAGGAGCGGGACCCACTCCGTCATCGTCTTCTTCTTCGGGCTCGTTGACCGAAACCTGCACCACTGACTCGCCTTCTTCGTCATTCACCATCGGGTCCTCGTCGTCGATGTCGGGCTCTTCCTTCCCCTCAATCTCCAGAACGACGTCGTTGCAGATCGGAAAATCGTTCGAAGCGACCCCGGAGGAGCCACCGAAGCAACCACCGTCACAGCCCAGAATCGTCACCAATTCACGGCACTCCGATTCCATCGGGTATCAATGCTTGTTCCTCTTGAGCTTGGCGGCTCTGATTTTCTTCGGGAAGGCTTGCGCCATTTTCTGCACCTCCGTCTGCTTCTACTTCGTGCCTCGGCTGAGTCGACCCAGAAGAGACCGCTCTCCGCCGCCGTCGAAGGCGGCGTGTCTGCACATCGATACGGAGGATATCAGGAGGCGCGTCGAGCTCTGATTTGATTTTTTTTTGCAGCACAACGACGTCGTTTACAGCTAATCGAGTGGACGTAAATACGAGGGATTTTAAAATTTAGAGCTGATTTTATAATTGAAACCGTTTCATTGTATTTATTAATTTTGAAGTAAAATATAAAATATTTGTATTTCGATTAGGGATGACAATGGTAGGGTATGGGTCGGGTTTTGTGATATTCGTACCCTACTCATACTCGATCAGTACCAAGTCAATACCCTATCCGATCTCTACCAGTTCGGGTCGGGTATTACCCTACTTGATTTGTTCATATGACATGTAGATTATAAGACAACAAAAATTGACAACTAAGTAACAATTCCATATAAATTTAAATAGCCAAAAATATGAAACTTTAGAAAATTTTCCACATCTCAGCATACAACAATTTTAAAATCAAGTAATAACTAATGAAAAGTAATCATCTTCAACTTTTTCTTTTCGAGGATCAATAAACTCAAATGAATTGTATATTATTATGGACTTATGAATTATGACCGTACAACTTTTTAGTTGTAATTGACTAATTATTAGGTTTATAATTAGATTAGGTAGGGTTCGGGGCGGGTAAGGCCAAACCCGAACCTTACCCGTACCCGGTCAATATACCCTGTCAACGGGTAATACGCTACCCGATTAAAACAATACCCGATCAATACCCTACCCGATCGGGTAGGGTACGTCGGATACCCTTCGGATTCGGATTATTTTGCCATCCCTTTTTCAATTGGTAGTTCGGTAATTAAACGAAATGATAGGGCCATATTAGTAAATTGCATCTCTTAAAACCCTGACCTTCACCTTCAAACCAAATCCACAGAGCTTACACTGTTCGTCTATGGCTACCAACCTCTTTCTCGTGTCTCTCCATACAAAGCTTCTCTTTCCCAGAACAAAACCACTTCTCAAGTCTCCAATCTTCTCCTTCTCTCTCTTCTCCTCCTCAGCCAGTTCTGTAAAGCAGACCCAAACACTATCGCTTTCTCAATTTTCGGAGCCAAGCTTCTTCTATGGACCTTCTCTTGACAGAGGCACTGTACCATCCCAATCGAAACACCAGAAATTTCAGAAAAACGAAGAAGGAGAAGATGGTAATGGTGAAGTTGGTGCTGGGGTAGTTGACAGAGATAGCTTCACTCGGGTATTCGAACTATCTGCGCTTCGGGTGCCTTCCAGGGACTGTTTCGCGATTGAGAATCGCCTCCGAGGGCACCTCCTGAACTGGCCTCGAATCAGGAACGTTGCTAGAGTTGCAGGCGACGAAATGGAAGAGGAGTTTGTGAAGCTCGTGGGAGAGAAAGGGAATGGTGAGGGCGGTGAAGATGGAGAGGATTTGGATGCTTTGAATCGGAGGATATATGGTCAGGCTGAAGGGGACGGGGAGGATTTGGGTCCTGTGCTGTATAGGGACAAGCTGGCCAAGACATTTAATTCTAGGGGATTTGTGAAGTTCAGGAACCTTGCCAAGTTGTCGAGGCCGAATAAGAAGAAGAGAAAGGAGGGTGAGGAGAGGGTTGAGAAGAAGAAGGGGCCTTGGAAAAATGACATTTTTATGGTTGAGGTTGTGGAGGATGAAGATGAGGATTGGAGTGGATTGCTGGGGGATGATTTTAAGGGGAGAAAGTGGAGAGGCTCGACGAGATTGTTGCTATTGGATGAGCGGTATTGGGATAGGAGCATTGAAGATTTGCCTGAAGCAATCAAGGTGGCTGTTCCAAAACTTTGATATCCTTATGAGTCAAGTTGAGTCTTGAATTCCTTATTTATTGTTTTAGCCTTTTATGTCAGTGAATTGTTAGCTCAAGTATTTTCTTGGTGTTTTTGTTTGAGTTAAACATGCAATCTTGAATAAATAGGATGTCTAAAGTAGAAACAATTATTTTGATCAATTCGGAGACAATTGTAGAGTTTCACTGCTTCAAACCTTCCATAACCTATTGTAAAGAAGAATTAAAAAGCTATCTTTAAGTATTCTCTTGATTGGGATAATGTTTACTCTCTGAATAAACAAATAAATTAGATATGTCAATGAGGTTATCTTAGAGTGCAAATCAGTAATGCCCTCCCTAAAATCAATAATGTAGCCATATAAACCCCATTGTTATGTCTTATTCTGTCGTATATTAGCTATCACTTAAGTTTAATATGTTCTTCTCTTACAGGCTTTTGACATATACTTTTGTTGTTATGTATGCTAATCTTCAGGTTGTATTTGAAGAAAATAACAGAGAAAGTAGAACACCAAAATTTGAACTTGTCAGGTGCAAGCTAACCTTGTTTTATGATTACTGGCAGATGAATGAGGTATTTGTCGGTGAGATGTGACTTCTGTTTCGAAAATTTCGAACCATATCTATTTTATTATGTAACAGAGAGGATTTCCAGTTCTTATATGATTAATGCAGATCTTGAAGGCTTTGCTACCAGCGAGTACACTTATACCGTCAACTTTTGAGACAGTTGGGCACATTGCACATCTGAACCTGAGAGAGGAACTCCTTCCTTACAAAAGGCTTATAGCTCAGGTGTTTAGTTTTGTAATGTGTATCAATAGTTTCAAGTTTATGAAATTTTCTACTGTTGAAATAGGAAAATCATAAATCATTTTAGTGAAAGAACATTGTTTCTTTGCCATTTGCAGGTTGTTTTGGATAAAAATAAGGCAAAGGTACGAACAGTTGTGAATAAGATTGATCCTATTGATAACGAGTACAGAACCATGCATCTTGAAGTTTTGGCTGGAAATCACTCCCTCGTGACCACAGTAGTTGAGAATGGACTTCGTTTCCAAGTTGATTTTGCAAATGTGTAAGACTTCTTTACTAGCAATCAAATGGAAAACTAAAGTGATTTTTTATATGCTTGGTAGCTTAAAAGGACAGTCCCAAGAAATTATCTGCTTTCATGTAGGAAGAATAACAAAGCATTATATTTAGCCCATGCTATTTAGAGGTTATAAATTTAAAGTATACTTTTTATGTCAAATTGGACATGCATATAATCAGTAACCCTCAGGGGTTCTTGGATAGAACTTCCATGAAACACAACCAGCGTTATTCATAATGCGTATTTAGAACATCTTTTGTTGATATGTTGAGAAATCTTTGATCCTGCATTTGTGTTGGTCTCCTTGTCTGGTAACATCTGACCTTATCTGGTAACATCTGACCCATGTTATAGGCATGTGACAAGATGGATGGGAAATGTAAATAAAAGTTCATCCTTTTCATCTTTATTCTTTTATTAATGAGACATCATGTGTAAGCTGTTAGTTAGAAGGCTGGGTTTCCACTAACTGTATTTATAGTATGTGGTGATTGTTTTATGCAAGAAGACTAGAGACGTTTGTGACCAAGTCCTAGAGAGGATCTACATATAAAGGAAATTAAAGGCAGAAGGAGAACAAAAGGGGCGAAGGGGGATAATGGTTCTGTAGCATGTTGAGTTAGTTTATTAATATTTTATGGTCCTAGTTGGTGTGCTAAGTTTTCCTTCCTGTCACCACACAATTCTTTGCCATCTCGAATAGGATTTGACATCTGACCAGAAAAGTTGGTTTGCTAGTGGTTCTGTGCATTTAGTTATTGATAGTTTAAGTCATTAGTTGCTATTATTGAGCCATTATGTAAACACCTCTAGCGTCTTTGTCAATTGCTCTTATTCCCGAGGAAGTTAGATGCAGTCAGTGGTTTGTCTTGGTATAATGTATGGTGAGCGTATGGTGATCTTTTGGAGAAGTATTGATTAAAACCGAAAATGACCTCACTGCTTATGCGGTTTTTTTCTTCTTGTTTTTTCCCAGTTATTGGAATTCAAGACTTGCAACTGAAAGGCAGAGGCTTATGAATGGCTTCACGCACAAAGATGTTGTTTGTATGTTTTTACCCTGACCTGCTTTCAGATCATGTTATAGATTATTTGTGTTCACCATGCAGTAGGCTTTCTCAGACTGAATTTTGTTTGTGTATCTCAAGAAGCTTTATGAAAATATATATTGATACTCTTCAAGTAGTGAAAGTGATCACATGACAAAGATATATTATATGATTATGGAACGTCAGTCTAAAAAATTCTACAATAGCCAGTCTTGCTTTATGCCACAACCTTTGGCTGGAATCATTTCTATTATTCTCTCTATCCTGTAGATTATTTTTATGATAGCTATCTTTTACATTTGCCAATCATACAGTCTTTGTAAATTATAAATTTTTGATAAGCAATGAGAAGTTATTGATAACCAGGAACCCATAAACAAACATAAACCAACCCAATTGTAAATGTATGAGATGCAAATATGTGTTGTCATTTTTTCCCTCTACTTTTTATTTGACAGGTGATGTTTTCGCCGGAGTTGGTCCAATAGCAATAGCTGCAGGGAAGATAGTTAAATGTGTTTATGCTAATGACTTGAATCCTCAAGCAGTTGAATATCTTGAAAGAAATACTCTTCTCAACAAAGTCGAGAGGAAGGTTAAGGTATGATTGCCTAAAAATAATCAAAGTAGCTCTTATGTCCAATTATTCACTTTTAATTACTACAATAAATTCAGGGGTCTCCTTTTTCTTTTATTTCTTTCATATTGCACTCTTCTTCCAAGTTGGTGTATTGTTGCGAATCAAGGTTGAACTGTTCTACTAGTTAGCTGGGTACATTGTACCTTAGTAAGCGCAAAAACAAACGAGGAAGAGATCTGTTATCACGACTAAAAGTTCAGTCTGAGGTTCTTAACTGCCAGATATTTAACTTGGAGTTGATAATTGAGGAACTTGGTTTACTATGAGATTCATGGAGTTACTTAGTTTTATAACTTATCTAATATGTGTTATCTGCAAAATCAAAATGTCATTAAGCCAGAGATTATGTTTTTGGATTCTTTTCTTCAAGTGTGATATACAATCACACTGATGGTTGTCTTTACTTGTTTCCAGGTCTACAACATGGATGGAAGAAGGTTCATTGATTCTATTTTTAAGAGCGAGCAAACTCGGCCCATCACTCAAGTTGTTATGAATCTGCCAAATAGTGCTGTAGACTATCTAGGTGTGTTATTCTTCTTGATCATTGTCTTCTTTCTCTGGCGAAGTAAATTTAATTCAGACAATCAAATTGCTTGCATATTTTGGTTATTGATATTTTTTTGCTGTTTACTTCTGGTAAGTCATTTTCTTGCAGAAGAGATAGCATTAGTATTACTATTATGGATATGGACTTTTAGGTCAACTGATAAAAAAAAACTCGGGATTTGGTTCAGAAAACTTTATCATGTTTTCATGTGCAGGAAAGCTTTATACAATCTAACTTTATCTTCATCCTTTGATTCCATGGAAACTCATTTAGTAGGTGGAAAATCTATTTTTAGGAGTTACTTATATATTACTAAGATTGACCTTTTCCCATTCGTCAACGTGTTTCTTAAATTTGAATTTTTCCTATAAGGCATATTTGTTTTATCTTTTGTAAAATCAAATTTCTTATTCATATTCTATTCTTAAGCAATCTTATGGGAAGCACAAAAAAGAAAACTTTATGACCTAAGACACTAATCAATCATAGTTTGGGAATGTTCATTCTAATTTAATTTTGGAAAATGGGATTTAGCTAGGCTTCAAAAGAATATCACTTATGGTTCAGAAAACATCCATTAACTACCTTTTTTTTCCCTCTTATTGCCAGATATGTTCAAGGGAATTTTCAGAGAGGCACCCAAAGATAAAGAACTCATATTGCCTAAGATCCATGTTTATGGATTCTCCAGAGCTTCAGATCCAGAGTTTGACTTTCATGAGGTCTGTTCACAAGTAACCTGCTCCTTTTCGCCATACATCTCACTTACCCCAAGCTTCATTTTTCGGTGTTTGAAAATGTCTGTCTATGCAGCGAATTAGAATTGCTTTGTCAGAGGTGGCAGTTGATGTAGAAATGCGCGTGGTACGTGATGTTGCACCGGGAAAGCCAATGCTATGTGCATCATTTATCCTACCCGAGAGTGTAGCGTTTGCAAAACCCTCATCAGGTACATAATCTCATCGTAATGCAAGTTATACAATTATGTTTTATCCAAACATGATGAATATGAATAGCTGGTCCCTCTCATCGTTATGTGAAACTTAGGCTGTAGCTCTTCCACCTTCAAATTATTTGCTTCCATGCCTGAAAGTACTTGATACAAGTAAAGTAGTAGGAAGCAACAAAAGGAGTGATATGTGCAATTCCGATATATCTGAAGACATGGTTTGCGTTTTAGATCTGAGTTTTTGTTTTTGTTCTGTTCTGCAGAGAAACAAAGTTAACAGAAGATGTGGCTCGTTCCATGAATCAAACGGGCCAGAGTACAACAGAAGTCAATGCTCTGGACAATGAACGGCCCAGATCATGGAGCATTGTACTACATATACAACCAACTGACCCATGTCTGGAAGCTATGATGAGCTGAGGGGTAAAATGGTGATAAATAGTGTTGTAATCCCAGTTCAGATTGATGTATAAATGATGATATCGTCCCCTTGGTGCTTTGTTTTGAAAGCTTATTTGTTGATATGTAAATGGAGGGAAATGTATAGCACCTTTGTTCTAAAATAAAACAGTTTAACTAAACAAAGCAGACCTGTCATGTAATGTAAGTAAGACATGGAGTAGTAAACAAATGAATCAAGACTAATTTGATTTGTTGCATTTTTTCAATAATATATGTTAATAATTTAATCAAAAACATGAATGTATTGATGTGAATTTAATATTATTATACGGTAAATTGTAAACATTATTTTTATGAACTGCTTATGAATACATCCCCACGTAGTAAAATATTTGCAATAAGACATTGTCAACAAATTACCAAGTTTCGATTGGTTCACATGAAATTTATTTATTTTGATGATCGATTCGATTCATATATTAAAATAATTAAGTTTCAATCAATTCGAAATTTACCGAACTCATATTATTCCGGAATCTATATATTAAAAATAATACGATATGTGAACATGGTACAAGCATTGTGTTTTTTCCATTACAATCTAATTGTTACTTCAGTACAGAGGATAACCTTCCAGCTACAACCCAGATACTGCTGTACAATACCTTAGATTACAAGCAACCAAATTCCGAGAAGATTGACGAAGGTTTCCACTATATCACCAATCTAAAAGGGCAACCTAATCCTAACCAATCTGAAAGGACAACCTAATCCTAATGAGCAAATGCCGGAAGGTTTGACTACATCACCAATCCACCACAAATGGATTTAGGACAACCTAATTTCTAATGGTTTTAAGAAATCAACCTTGACCCACCTGCGCTACCCAGCTCGGCTAGGTTAGAATAACCCAAAAACCATTTCATCCAAAAATCATATTAGTTTTCTCCCATATCCTAAAATATACATTACCACCATGGCTAACCATTTTGAGATGTCAAGAGTACTTCCCCTTGATTGAATGATATGCATTCATTTAAATAGTAAAAGGCAGTATATCCACCACCACCAAGTCATGATTTTTATATGTTCTTCGAAATGAATGATATGCATAATTTGCACTGATATACCATAATAATACCATTTTCATACACGGTTGAATAAAATAAAATTGGTGTGAGGTATGTATCACAACATTACAATGTTCAGGTTTGGGTTTGGGCTTGATCTTGGGCTTGAACCAGGCCCATGTTAAAGAAACTGAAAGTCCAAATCTATAATTAGAAAGTCACCTACTTGTCTATGTCTATCCACTTTCTGCCCACTCTCCCTACTCTCTGTTTTTACTAACCTTTTAGTGTCGTTGTGACTTATGAGTGTGTCCTCCTCATTCCATTTTCTATTCTCCATCACTTACTCGGGAAAATTCTTCTTTTCTCCAGAACTTTCATTTCTATTTTCTCTTCTCCCAAACATGAATCCCCAGCAAAACCATCCGATTGACTCCGACCCGCAACTCCCCACCATCAAAATCCACCACCCGGCCTCACCCCGCCACCACCACCACCACTCCTCCGGCACTCCCTCCTCCACCCCCACGGCCGGAGCCCGCCGCAAGATCGGCGTGGCCGTAGACCTCTCCGACGAGAGCGGATACGCCGTCCGCTGGGCCGTCCACCACTACGTCCGCCCGGGCGACGCAGTCGTCCTCCTCCACGTCCGCCCTACCTCCGTCCTCTTCGGGGCAGATTGGGGATCGGTCGATGTGACCGAATCCTCCGCCGACGCTGACCCCAAATCGAAGCAGAAGCTCGAGGACGATTTCGATGCCTTCACGGCCTCCAAGCTCTCCGATCTCGCGAAACCCTTGAAGGAGGCTCAAATTCCGTACAAAATCCACATTGTGAAGGATCACGACATGAGGGAGAGGCTCTGCCTCGAGGTGGAGAGGCTCGGGTTGAGCGCTGTGATTATGGGTAGTAGGGGCTTTGGCGCGGCCAAGAGTCGCAGCGATGGGAAGCTCGGGAGTGTGAGTGATTACTGCGTGCATCATTGCGTTTGTCCGGTGGTGGTTGTCAGGTACCCAGATGACAAGAACGCTGTAAATGGTGGTCAAGGTGAAACTGTGATCGTGGTGAAGCCTGAGGGTGAAGATGATGTCGTGATTAACCCTACCTCGCAGGAGAATGTGACGGATAAGAAGAAAGGTCTGGACTTTATTCCAAGCTCTCTTGTTTGTCTTTGTGTTTCATTTATCAATTTCTGTTGTGTGTTGTGTCCTGCTGTGTCAATTGATTGTTGCTTGCTTGCATTGTAATGATAAATTCTAGTAGCTGTGGTTGAAATCATTACCTGATCGGGGACCTGGTAAGAACGTATGAGGGATTAGCAAGGGTCAAACAAGTGAAGTGGTTTCTATGATTTTGAGCACCTAAAGTGTGTGTGGTTTTTGTGTATTAATAACCTTTGGATTTATTCCTGTTACGAGTCTTTGACAGTGAAGGGTAATAGAACCACATCCTTCACTTTGCATTATTAGAATGTGGCTTCTCTCTATGAGTAGGAGGTAGAGGTAGAGTTACTAGTTAGGAAGAGAAATAATCATGAAGCATTTGGTATCATGGCATCATCGTGAATCATAATCTTCTTAGCTTCTGATTTCCTGTTGTCTTCTGACTAATAGCAATTAGCTTTAATATTCATTAGGAGGTACACTGTACAATTTTGTTTGGAATGGATAATGTGCATGTATAGTTTAGGGAGAGACCATAGAGTGTATCTTTGCATTAATTGAATTGAAGGTATTGAAAGGTAGGCTACTTGAGAGTATTATCACTCTAGGTGGGACTCTGTAGTACCAAACTCTCAATGGGTAGTCAATTGGAAGAAATGTTACTTAAATCTATGAAGCGCTGTACACCATTTGTACTGGTACTCACCCACTCTGAACTCAAATAAATTTGATGGTTCAGGGCTCTGGTTCTTGTGAACAAATCGTGTCGGTTAATGCAGTTGTATTGCTAAGGAGCGTACCGAATCCTGTTGAAGCTTCCCACATAGAAAGGTTGCATTTTTATTGACCACCTTATATACTAATTGGGCCCCCACTTAACAAATCCTAAAACCGAAACACCTCGTCATGTGTTTCCATATCCTATCCCCTTGTTTTCTCGCCTCTTGCAGAATTGCCTGTGCTCTTTGGTTACAGCACTGAAAGCTTTCAATCTCTTCTGTTCAAGACTTCAACCCACATTGGTCTCAATCCGTGTTCTGGTTTTGTAACTTTATTGCTTATCTGTTGGCGGCCCCTTGTTCTTAGATATGGCTGTGATACTATAGTGTAATATATCAATAGTAGATCATAAAACATGTGTCCATACACGCCTCAATTAATTCACAACTATGACAGTAAGCAAGATACAAGTGATGGCTAGTTCAGTTGTTCTTTCTCACCTGTGTCAGATCTGTTTGGGTCATTTATGTTTGTGAATGTGATAATGAATTTCTGTTTGGTATGCTCTTTATATTTATCATACACTTCGGCACTGAAATTTTGTTTTGGTGTTTGCTTGAGATTATGCTTCAGTCAGTATGTTCAATGTCTATGGTTTTAGCTTAAAGCTAATGTTTGCCAGATTTTTAGACGGAGGTTTGAATACTTGTAACTGGAGCTGCTTTTATAGTAGCTTTATGATTTATTAGTTTAGATTACTTCCTATTTGCACAATCTAGTTTGTTTGTAAAAACATTATATCAACTAGCAAAAACATTTAAATATCCGAGTCATTGTGTAAACCGTATCAAATTATTATGCACTTCCAGTTCTTATGAATGCTCGGTTCTGGCAACATGTTCTTTGAGGTATGGGTTTTCTTTGAGTTGTTTTCAGTACTTGCTCAAATAATAATGCACCTATGCATGAAAATGTAATTTACCTTTTTTCTGTAAAATAAGAAAAATTTCCCACGATCATCATTATCGTATTGTTTTACAATCCATATATTCTGGTTTTGTTTGTTGTAGAAAGTTTGCTGTGGTATTGCATATCTAACATATGGATATAGATTTTTGTTTATATTCATTAAAATGGAAAATGAGCATTGTATTTCAATATGGATATCTATGACAGACGACACTTCAGCACTGCACTTGAAGTTTTGCATGTTATATCTTCGAGTTTGTAGCATGAAAGACACTTGTACTCTCTCTCTCTCTCTTACACACACACACACACACATCTCTACCTCTCCCACACTCATGGGGAGACATATTTTTTTCCTGGATTCATCACTAACACAGTGCTATCTTTTCAATTTTTCAATGAAGTGCATCTGAAGTAACATGTCTTTTGGTTGAAACCAAGAGGGGAAATCTAATGCATTTCTTTGTTGGCTAGAATGCTAGTTTATGAAAGACTTCTGAATATTCTTTTTATTAGACTATTCCAGTACTCTCCCTGTCTCAATTATGCACTCCCACAAGTGGTTAATTACGGTTGATGTGTGGATATAATATGCATTATGACTGTGCTCTTCTATTGCTCCTCCGGCTTCAATCATGCTGTGTAATATTGCACCATTTATTTCTTTAAAATTCTTGTTCCATATGCATGTGTGATTCTATTGTTCAATACAGTTCATTATATTGGGTTCTTGAACCATGTATTAGATGAAATAACTGGTTATGACATGGTTTAAATCGCTCTTGTTTTGTGGCAGATGCTTAGCCAACACTTCGGATCTAGGCTTTATCCTTGATGGCAGGTGAGATATTTGTTTTTGAACTTCGTTTTCCGCTACTCCTGTCTGGGAAACTATCTCTACCAGAGCTTCCCAGCTACCAAATATGCATCCACAGTTACAGAACCTTACATTACCATTTTTTCTCATCTCATATTAATTCCCGTTTTCTTATCCTTTTTAAATGCTAGTCTTGTTCAATGACCTGAATCTGACCTTGTGATGTGGATTTTCTTTTATCGTAGGTAGAATAGAAGGCGTTTGAGTCAACAGAGATGCTGTGTAGGGGAGAGTTATACATGGAGGATCTTCCCTGAAGTGGATGGTCATGCATTTCTCTCTTCAGCAGTTCTTACATGTATGAACTTTGGAATGATTAGCTTTTAGCTTCCTGCATTGCATGTATCAGACTTTTATAATGTTTATGGTGATATTAGTTTGCCACACTTGTATTTTTTGTTGAGGTTTTTCCATGAAGTCTTGCCACTGTGTTATTGTTATATATCATTGTGTTTATTTTTTATCCATTATATCTATCTTTTTCGAGCCCACTTCGAGCCAAGAGATGGATAAATAGACACATCCCATTGCACTGATCGGTTTATTGTTATATATCATTGTATTTAACAAAAAAAGACATGTAGCCTTTCAAGTTTATTTCGCGGCCCTGCCAACTTTCAAGGATTATTAATGAAATTCGTGCTTCATTTATTTATTTATAAAAATGCATGGATGAAAATACATTTTTATCTCTATTTACATATGCTCTCAAACAAATATATTTATCTGGATTTGTATTTGTGACCTCAAGGTGACGTGAGATCGTCAAGAGCTTTTCACCATTGCACATGATTCATGTTGTTAGGCACTCAGCACTCTTTTTATTTAGTGATAATACGTTGAGTGAAGACGATGATTCATGTTGTTAGGCACTCAGCACTCTTTTTATTTAGTGATAATAGGTTGAGTGAAGAAGAGCTAATAGCGTAAAAGCATCTTGAAGTATTTTTTCTTTTTGTAATTATTGTAACACTCTTCTTTGATTTATTCAAAAATAAAAAAAAACTCATTTGATTTTTTTTGAGCGAAAGAGACATTTTATTAATGATCATAGTGAATGATATATTGGAGTGCGATTGGAAGATTTTCGAACCACTAAAGAACATGCGTAGAACGAGTCGTCCTGACTAACCAATGGACGACCTTGTTCGTAGTTCTTTTAACAAATTCGAGAGAAACTCTCCCGTTTTGAGTCAACATTTGGCGGATATCGCCAACGATTACACCAACCGGAGATAGTGGCAGGGGACCGTCTTGGATCATGTGTGATAAGACTTGAGCATCCGACTAGAGACATATCGACCCGATGCCTAAAGAGTGGATGTCCGAAGGGTTGTTGCAATTGCGTAGGCCTCCACTATTATGGGCGAAAAAACTCCTTTGATAATTACATAAAATTATATTTTAAACGTTTTTTTTCTTAATGTAAATTGTACAAAAATGACAATTTACCCTTATATTTATATTTAGAAAATAGTAAATTATTAATAACATAAAAATCCAAATTTTCATATCTTTTTATCAAATAAGAGAATTATTTATAAAAAACTTATACCGCCCGTGATACTTTTTACAACTATCTCTCGGTGGAACTCTAATGAGCTTTGGGATAACATCGATTTCTAGTCCATTCGGTAAGGTCATTTGCACATCTTAACCGTGCTCCATCTTTTGTGACAGATCCTAACACAGATGTGGTACACGTTTACAAAAAGTATCAATCATGTGTAAAATAATTATGAAAAAAAGGGTTAGGATTTGTAAAAAAATACTACATTTATGCTACTTTTTGTAACAAAATACCACCTTTATGTTAGTATCTGTCACAAAAGGTGGAGTACGGTTAAAATGTGCAAATGACCTTTTTAACCGGACTACGAAATGACGTTTTCCCATGAACTTTAGAATGGTACTCTTACATTTGAATTTTCCAAAGAAAGGGAACAAATACATTCGATAATCACGAAATTAAGGTACCAAACACGGCACGATGATACAGTGGAATCGAAAGAAAACAGAGATCGAAATAAGAAGTTGATCAAAATGTACATATTTGAGGTGAGGATCACAAGTAGAGAAATGTGCAAATTAAGGAGCCAATTATTTCAACTAAGTAGTCATCATTTGGGAAGCAGAAGCACCATCCATCCACATATTGGTTGCATCCACCAGAGAAGGAGTCAATCTAAACATGAGAATGCAAAACTCCAAGAGGCTCAATGCACCATCTCCATCCAAATCTCCATGACTCAACATGATCACTAACTCATCATCCCCCATCTCCTCCACCCCAAGCCTCAAGCTGTTCCTCTTCAAGCTCTCCAACGTTATCACCCCCTTGTCGACGTCCATGAGCAATCGAAACCCGTTGCAGAGCTCCGTCATGAACCCCTCGTCCCCCATCTGCTCCATCATCGATGGGAAGTAGTCGACGAATTCGAATTCAAGATCATCCTCCATTGTTGTTGCTCAAGTTCACTCCTCAAGTTTTAAGTCTATGTGTGGGTAAGGGAAGGGTGTTGTTAGTATATATAGAGACTAGGCATTGGAAAGGTACAAACGAGAAGATAAATGAGTGAGCTTCTTTTTTGCACCTTTCATTGGTAACATTATAGCATCATTTCTTTTTGTGAAGACCCTTCTTCCTCGAAGCTGCACTCTATCAACATCCTTGGTCCAATGGGTCTTTTTTTTGTAAACTTAACTCATATATATGGTCAAAAAACAGGAACAAGTTACTATTCTATATGTTTGGGATTATAATATAAGTTGTCTAGAGACTGCTTATAGCATTACCGAACAAATCGAAGTGATATGAGCTCTACTGCACGCCCAAAAGCCATCCAAGAAGTTACAATTGCATGTTGTGCAACTACAGTAAGTCTCCAAAGCTTTTGAAAGGTTTACATCGTTGGCTATTTTTGGAGTTCTTTGCTACTTGATCAAGCAAGGGTTTTAGCATATTTACGTAAAGGGTAGTACTATGTTTTTTTTTTACTAATAAAATGTTTTTTTTGATAAGCGAAAGATTTATTAGACATTCGTTCTATAAAATATAGAAACGAAGCAAAGAAAACGACCCTAAAAGTAAGGGCCATTTCTCCAAACCAAAACGGCTACTAAGAGAAAAATGTCCAACAAGGGACAACCAGCCAACAAGAGCAACATACCCAACAAAAGGCAGCAAACCAAACAAACAGGTCTAATACCTAGAACGCCAAACCATGAAGCACAAGAAACAAAACACCTCAGCAGCACCGAGAACTTCCGACTACCACAAAATCCGACCAAGTATAATACACCCCAAACTCATCCGATCCACCAACTCAAAGAGTCAGGAGGCTCAGACACACCGACGGTCTACACCGCAAACGGTAGAGAAGGACCAGTGACGATAATCACCGGAACTCAGTACCCAAGCTTCATACTCAAATCGACTTCAACAAAGATCAACAGACCCATAACAACCCGTCGGAGGCCAACACCAAAACCGACGACGCCCCTACTAAACAAGAGTAGGGGCTAACTTGAAGTACGACAAGAAACTAATACTCGGGACCAAGTAGTGTAAATACTGACGAATAATGTGGTATTAACTATTAAGTCATACCAACCGGGAGAAGCCCTGAACCGCTGTAAAATTGAAGAGAACCTCCGACGAGTTGGGGCCAACACCTCGACAACCAACGACAGGTTCCGCTCAGATAGGACCCCGACGATCTTCGAACAAGTAGAGGTCCTCCAAAGGATAGGTAGCAGCCACCAATCACCAGATTTGAACGAAAAATCTGGTGGAACACCTGGACCAAACCCACCCCAGTGAAGAGACCCCCAGCATCATTGCCGGAGAGACGCCGGGGCCAGTCAGGCTCAACTCCGAGCCAATCACAGCACCCAAGCCTACGGTAATCTGGCGTGCAGCACGAAGTCCGGTCGTGAAGCACCATGATCCGGTGACGAACTACGGCGACGACACGAGCCCATATCCGCGACGGATAGTCCAAGCACCCGATTATGAGCTCTAGCCAGCGAGATCCGAGAATCCAAAACCCCAGATGTGAGGAATACAACCCAACTCGGAACCAGATCACAAGACCAATCCGGAGAGGAGGAAGCACCTATCAGCTGCGGGAGGCGAGGCAACAACCGTACCAGTGCACGGCCGGAATCGACGGCCGACCACCACGCGCAGTACCAGCCGGAGAAGACGTCTCGACGAGAAGAGGGGGCAAAGAGCAGAGGGGGAAGGGAGAGAAGAGCAGGGGAAAAGAGCCTCCACCGATGACAAGCCTGGTCGGAGCCTGGGCCGTCGCCGGTGGGGGTTGGAAAGGGGGCGGCGGTAAATCAAAAGGTAGGGTTGTAGAGGTTTTTGTCTTTATGTAAGATTTCACACGATAAGAGTTACACTAATAAAATGTTAATTCATTTTTTTTAAGCAAAGCAGTATATAAATCTCTCCAATTCCAAAGATTGAAAAAGGAGGACAAAAAGCCTTTAGCTACAAAGACTTTACAGATTGGAGTACATAATACATGAAGGAGCATTACTCTCGGAACCTCAAGAAGCCCCACACCGGAGGAGACCAACAATGAATGGGTACTCAGACCCTGAAACGAACAACCACATGAAGCCCCAAACCGAGAAGACCAACAACAATAATGAATGGGTACGTAGACCCTGAGGCAAACAACCACAAACAAAGAAAGAGTATGCAGACCCTGAAGCTAACAACCACAATCAATGAAAGGGTACGCAGACCCTGAAGCAAACTATCAGAAAGTAAAAGGGTCTAGAACCCGAATATAGCCACCATGAAGCACACGAAACAAAAGGTCTAAAACCCATATTTGCCAACCATAAAGCTCAAAAAAGGCAGTTGTCTTCCAAAGCAAACACCAAATACCTTAACCGAGCTTTAGGATAATATTGTATCTCATCAGCACCCAAACTCAACGAGTTAAAGGCACCGACATGCCGATAACCAACATCTTAGAGCGGCAGAGATAATTCCGCGCAGAAGCACCAAAACCCAAAAGAAGAAGGACTTGTCGATTCCTAGGCCTAAAGACTCAGTACAACCCGTCATAAGCCAACACCTAAAGAATGACGGTCCCTGCAACAATGGCAGGAGTACAAAGGAGATCGAAACGAGCATAAATCTTGGGATGAGCAGAATTCCAACAAGCTACAGATAAGACCTAAGGAGAGACAAGAACCATATCATACGCGACGAGTGATGAGGCTAGAAGCACAACAGTGAAACTGGACCAAGACACCCGAGAGCCACCACGATCAGGTCCGGAAAACAGCAAAGCAACACATTGGGCCCGACCAATGCGCTAGACAAGGCCTAGGCGCAGGCCCAACAGGACCAGGCCCAGCCGAAGACCCAGGGACCCATCATTTGTGTCAATAATTTGTAAGGGAATCCAAAGATTTGTTGGCCTTTGACTTGGTAAGAGTCTATCGTGTTGGTATTGGATGAAATTCATCGAGAGATGGGTGATATCTGAAACGAGGGTATTTTTCACCCCTTCACCAGTGGGTCTTCTGCTCCCTCGGAGTTAGCGGTGCCCTTAGTGTCATGGCCCAGAAAAATTCACAAATGGTCATTTCTTGAGGCTTGGAGTAGGTCCCGAAGTTCTCAGCCTCCTTGCTTGCCTTTTCCATTTTTTTACTTGTCTTGTCGGGACCGTCTAAGTGTGACTCCATGAAGATGTAGATAACTGTGTTGGCTTCAGATCCCCAAATGGGTCTTGCTACACATCTGGTGAAGCCTCGGCCCCTCTCTTCGACGATGTGTATATTCTCCTGGTAGAACTGGGTAGGGATCTTTGTTTATGTCTTGGACTTACCACTATTGGGGACCAGCCCTAGTGCCTTCCGCTTTTTGGTAGTGCCGTCATGTGTCTTTTGCAACCCCAATGATATGTTTGCGGCTCTTCTGTCCATAAGTTGTTTAACTCCAAAACCCTGACCAGTCTTTCTCGTACCGTTTCAAGAATTTACTACCCATGGGAATTCAAAGGACCCCACATGAACACCCTTGGGATCTCGACTCCGTCTCGAGGGTATTAGGCAATCCTTGGCCAAGTGGCCCAACATACCACAATCGAAACACTGGTCCGACAGTTGTTCATACGATAACATAACTAATGTTTGTACCTTATATTCTGAGAATCGATATAGAATCTGTCGCTCGAGGGGTTGTTGGATTTCCACCCGAATTCGGATTCGTATGAATCCCCCCTTCCGGCCCCAACTATTTTTGTGACGTCGTCTTACACCTCCAAACAGCCTTTCAGGGTTCTCTCATCCGAAATGTTATTCCCCGGTTCCATGCACCCACCAAGAGGATCATCACTCGAACCCATACCAAAATATGGGTGAAATGGACGTCCTGAGGTCTTACGGGGGGAGGGGGTGAGGTCGCCAGAACCACCAAGGAGCGCCGGAAGGACAATAGTTAGTCCTTTAGAACCTTCTCTATACACATCATTTTGCTTCCAATAGTCGTGCCTCCAAATTTGGGACCTTTTACTAGTCCACTATAACATCCGTCATGGTTTACTAATAGAACAATTTCGACGAGAAAACCCAAGTAGCTACCACATAGGTAAAGCTCACCATACGGCTCCCCAGCTTCGTCGCTGGAATCACGGCTTACTTGATGGAAAGACCACCCATCTAGGAATCTAGATCGTTGATCCGACTCCCCTGCCCCACCGATCACTTGGTTTGTCGTTGTCTACTCATCGGTCGTTTGTCCAGAACCGACATCGTCGCTCAGTCTCGTGTGCCCGAAACCCAGAAGGCGGAAGACCATTCCCCATGTTGGAGGTATTGTTCCTGATCCGTGCATGCGCGTCCCAAAGAAACCGTCATGCTTACTCTCGGGCGGATAGAGCTATAGTCACCGGTGGTGTCGTTAGTGAAGGGAGTCCATGTGAGAGAATAGCCGTCTTCCGTGTCATTATTCCATGTGTTAAACCTTTCTCCAGCATCGGTGTCCTGCCTGTTGTGGTCCGAGGTCCCAACATGTCGCTGTTGTCGTGGCTGTTGTATCCATGCTACAAACACTAGCTGTCGTGTTTAGATGAGAGGAAAAAAGAGGAAGGAGCTAGGGAGTTACGTTTGTCTGACAAAGAACGATTCGATATTTTAAAAGTAAAATGATGAATGATAGGAGAACCACCAAACACCATACATAGAGTATTGAAAAAGTAAACCTAACACGTCAATGAATCAAAATAAATAACCAACTAGCTCAATGCACCGAACTCCTTCGTTGAGATGTTCAATAGGGGGTGATGTGGTAGTGTCTATCGGCACCGATACATCAAATCTGGACTGGAAGTTAGGGTAGAGCAGACCCATTTTCGGAGGGGTATTGTGGCAGATTGTATACTCCCCCACGATGACAGCGTGTGTCGTTCTCCTTGGAAGATAAAAGTAGGGCTCCATAACGCAGGATTTCTGGCCTCCGAGAAGTTAAGGAAGTACCAAACTAGACCATGGTGGAACCTCTGCCACCTTACGTCCAGTGGGACGGTGAGTATGGTCGACCCCCCCCCCCCCACTGGACCACCACTTCCTCATTCGGCGAGGCGAGAGTGTTTGAAATTCCCCATCACTGGATGTGACGCTCCTTTTGAGTGAGTGGAACCTTCCAATTCCGACTCTCCTTGCTCCCTTTCCGACCTCTTTCTCCTGGCGGACATTGAAAAGGTGACCAGATTCTATGGAAGATCTTCCTAACGAGCCAATCTATGTCCTTAGGGGATCTATCCAACCGGGGATACCAATCTTATTCCCCGTACCTTGGACCTGAGGCTCTATTCCTTCTTTGTCTCCTTTAGTGACCTGATCCCACCGGGGCAAACAGTTTGGTTGGATTCCCTGAGGATCCCCTTAGGTAAGCCCAATTTGTCCCCGAGACCGGTTTCTCGTGCCGGGATCTCTCTAGAGTCGTACGTGGATCAGATGGTGACCTCAGCGGGGGCCCCTGCTCCCACCTACCAGAGGGCAAGCTGGAAATAAATGGCCCGCACAACTGCACCAAAACAATAATCGGGCATCCGTTCATATGAAATATGAAGGAGGGTATGCACCTGCGACTCGATGAGTCTTAACCACAACTAGCTCTAGAGAAGGACCCGTACATCCTTCTTAATCCTTATACGCATGAAGTTCCCCAAACACATACCATCTGCATCATCATCAATTACTAGACAAACTCCCAAAGCTCCACTCAGACGAAAACCCACGCCTCTGTTCCACGCTCCTACCGGAAGATTTGAGATGTGAACCCATACCAAGAAGTGCGTGAATAGCATGTCCCCAGGTTTCATGTGGGGTTTGAGGTCTGCAAATAAGACGAGTGGGTTCCTGAACGCCCAAGGTTCCCATGTTAGAACACGAGCACCTTATCTTGCTGTCTTGAAGGAAAAGGCTACTACTCCTTCCTCTAGTGGCATGGCTTCCACATTTCTTAGCTCCCATAAATCCTCCAGCCATTCCACAAGGGTCTTCCAGAAATTTGTCCCCCGACCACAAGCCTCCGAGGGAGGTACGATCACCTCCTTTATGTGCAGACTTCCCATTCTTGAACGGTTGAACCCATCTATCCTATCCCAGTGTGGACGGTACTCGGTGCATCCCGATCTTAGTGCGAGTTAATTGGTGGGTCCCTCTCACCCCGATTACAAGTCAAAACGGTCCTGGGGCCCGAAAAAAGCTGTGACAACCCGTTTTTATGGTCTACCAAACCCCTAAGTCTCCCCGCCCTTCTTCTGGATAATGGGGATGTTGAAACGTTATAAATAAATTAGAAGAATTAAATACTAGTGGGTGTTCAATTTTTATTTTTTTAGGGACATTATACAGGAATTGGTGCTCTATAACAAGTGTGTTGATTCTATTTTATTTGATTAATAAACTATTCATAATTTATCACATAGTAAAACTTATCCATCTAAAGGATCAGTATCAAACCAATATTGTGACTACCAAAAATCTCTGCTGCCCTCTACGATTTTTCTCTCTCAGAACCAAGACTCGGTTTTGCGATTCATGGAGGCGACGACAAGGTAAAAAAGATTCAACACCGACGGCAGTCATGCATCGAGCGACGAGGAAGGAACGAGGACGGTGAGTTTGTCTCGTCCGTGGTCTCCTCGGGTGTTGTCTCGCGAAGGATCGCGATCACCTGGCTCGTTATCACCGATGAAGTGTGGTGACTAGATGCAGGGAGGACCAAAGATCCCTTTCTCGGCCAGTAAGGTGGCTGAGAATGGGAACCAGAGTGGTAGGATCTCTTGGGGTAAGAGGTCGCAGGAAATTCTCTTGGACAGGCCTTACGGTATTGTCAGACGAACGCCGACGATGGGCCCAAGACCAAGGGCGAGGAGGACGGTACAGCCTACGGCGGGGACTGCTCGTGGGAGGTCACCTTTGGGTTCACCTCCTCAAGACTTTCTAACGGGGCTGGCCACCATGGAAGGAGTCCAATGGACGACAAAGGTCGTGGTGGAGGAGGAGACGGTGGAGGCTACGAAGCTAGTGGTGGACGAGGATATCGACATTCTGACGACGTACGGAGGGAGATTATCGGAATCTCCGGTGGTCCAAGACCGGGTGGAGGCCTGCGATCGTCAGACTGGTCAAGGGGCAGCGGCGGCCTGGAAACGGTGAGAGGGGAAGGAGCCCGTTAAGGTTTCGAGTGACACCGAGGATGAGATGGGCCGGGAACGTCTGAACCTTGGGCCGAGCAAAGGGAATGGAGCACGGGCCGTTGAGCTAGGCATGAGATCCTTTCACCTCGGACCGCAGCTAAGACGGGGACAGAGGCTCGGTGAGGAAAGTTGGGTCAGCCTAGACCATACCCGGACATAGATAGGGCCCCAACTCGGTTGACCAGCAACCCGTGGGCCTCCCGAGACAGAACCAAAACATACGGGAATCCGAGAGGGGAGGCTCGTAAAGGGGTGGGACATACATATCCAATAGAGCTAGGGTCGTTGGGATCCCAGATGGGTAATTTGTGCATTAAAGAGGTGGTAGTCTCGCCATCGATGTAAAGACCTGTTAAATTAAATTGTCTAAATTGACGGTTTTAAAACGACGGGCCATAATATGGTTGGGGCCTATGGGTCGTGTTGGGCATGCGGGTCGTGTTGCGTAGGGCCGACGGGTTGGAGCCGACGGACCACATCATATCATCTTGCATAGGGCCGACGGGTCGGAGCCGACGGGCCACATCATATCATATTGCATAGGGCCGACGGGTCAGAGCCGTTGGACCAAATCATATCATAGTGGGCCTACGGGTCGTGGTTGGGCCTACAGGTCGTGGTTGGGCCGAGGGTCGTGTTGGGCCTACGGGTCGTGATGGGCACTGGGTGCCGTGTTTCAGCCTCGATGATCTAGGGTCCTTTGGAGACGTTTCCGAGAGTCCCGACGATATGTGTCCTCATAGGGATGTTTCCGGCACTCTCGACGTTATGCGTCTCCTTTGGATCGAGAGGTAGCCCGATGGATGTTTGATCTACCGATTTGTTATTGATGGTATTGGACTGTGTACAGCCGGTGGAGTTCGGGTATTGCGGTGCGGGACGTGTACACTGTTGTTTTTTTTGTTGATTGTGTTTGATGTCTGTTATTGTTGATTGTGTGAAAGTCTTCGTTAAGAGTATTGTAAGATTGGCTATGAACCCCGGTTTGGTATTTAGTCGTGTTGTACTAGTATGCCCTAATTGGACGGTTACTCGTGGTGGTGAGCCGATGTTCATTACCTTAACTACTTTCTCTACTGGGCGAAAGCTCACCCCTTACATTGTTGATTTTCAGGTGTTGAGCGGGATTTATACTAGCAGGACATAGCTGAGCTTGGGAGCTTGCGCGGGTCTTGTCTAGTCGGTCTAGTGACTTGCGTTTATTTTGAACCGAATTTTGTATACTGGGTTTTGTGAGCCGTTAACTTTGTCAATTGATTTATTATCACTTTTAAAATTTTATCTTTCAAAATTTTACCATGTTTATTTATTATTTAAAATTCACGTCTCGAGTCCGGTCAAAACCGGATTTGGGGCGTGACAGTTTGGTATCAGAGCCTGGTTGCAATTTGAAATGATTTTTCAAACCTCGGACCGTACGTCAATTAGGTGGGTAGAGTTAGGTGGTTCACGTCATAGTGCTCAGTGACGCGAGTCGGAAATATCCTGTGTGTAGAGTCGAAACGACAAGAGCCTCGTTTGTTAAGTGTGTTGTTTAAGTTTTACCGTATCTGATTGAACCTTGATTGTCGTGTGTCGTACACCTCAGTGGATCCGTGATGCCGATCGGTTGAGATCGAGGTTGGTTAACGAGCGAGGCTCGGACTGTTATGACTTATTGGTTGTTATTGTGTTAAGTGGGTTGCCGCCTTGCCGGCCTTTGTTTGATTATTGAAGCGTCCAGCCTAGGTATCGTGGACTTTGGGTGAACTTGTGTGGTTTATGATTATTGTGGAGTTGTACTGTTTTACGAGTATGGACTTGACCAAGCGGTAAGTGCGAAATTATTGAGACCGCGGTATAAAAGTTGAGTTAAATTGTTGTGTGCTATACTGGTGATTGAGTGTCGTGTGCAGGTGATGTTTGTTTGTCCCGCATAAGCGGATGGTTAACCTAACTTACGAACGGGTCATGCTCGATTTTCTGCAGAAACGGAAGTGTATGTACCATCACGATCCGGCTATATGGGCCACTATAGCTGGACGTGAATGGAGGGATGTCGAGTGGTTACAACGTAATTTAGGGACGCCTGAATCGGGTTGTAACGATGAGAGATCAACACTAATGTTATGTTAGAAAGAGGACGTGTTAAGAATTTGAAACTAAGTGTTGGTGTAGATCTTGAGGTTGCTTGAAGTATAAGTGGTAGTCTGTGTGACTTGAGTGTGATTTTGCTGTGAAAGTGAAACTGTGTAACTCCGATGTGTTGTATATATGATGTGTGTGACGCACTAGTATGCGAACTTCTCTGCTGTGTACTATTGTATGATTATATTATACTGAGTATACTATTACTATAAGTACTAGTGTGGTGGACTGTGTGACGTTAGTTATGATAAGCGTGTCGTTCTTTGAGAGTAAGAAACCCATCGTGGGCGTTACCGTGTGGAGGTTACTTGCATCGTGACACCTCGGGGTAGGAGAGGTAAGTCGTTGGGGGCACAAGTGCCCGGGTTACTCCCACTGGGGAGGTTAAAAAGAGCAACACCAGTAGGTCCCTGGCTGCAACGGGACGGAGTATCAGAGATGAGGTGCTAGGCCAGAGTCACGGCGTGAACCGTTTGCACCAGTTTGGGTGGCCATCGAGGCGTTTGGGTGCAAGAAGTTCGAGAGAGGGGCCCCGAGCCCGAAGTTTGGGTCAAGTTCTCAACCTGTGAATCGGGTGTAGTTCTGAGATGGTGGATACAACGACAATAGTGGAACGAGGTCGCTTTGGCCAGTGTGTTACACTGTCGGCAGCCGGAACATCGGAGACGAGTGCCCGAGCGACGGAGGACCGCAACAACACTAGTAATCCGTCAGCCCGGGCAGGAGAGGTGACCGAGTGACGAGGAGATCAGAGTGGCGCACCGGAAGCGGGGTGGGCCCATAACCCGCAGGCATCGCATCTTTTGGTTTTCTTTGTACGCGAGGAGACGTGGGAGTCTAAAAGTAGAACCCTGATGTGGTTCTAGCGTTTTGACACCCCGACTAGGTACGTTGTGGTTTGACGAGTGTGTGCAGTGTACGGTAGAAGTGGGAGTACCTCACGAGGTATCCGAAAACAAATCGCCGAGTACGACTACCACAACGCTTTTAGGCCAGTAACATTATGGCACCGCACGAAGCGTTGGACGGTAGGTCGGGCATTTGCCCAAACAGGGCACACTTGAGATTTAATGGTGACCCGGCCCCGAATTGCTCGAAAAGCGACTGAAGGGTCGCGTGACCGTGGACGATTGAGAACCGCACCGAGTTGACATGGAAGCGCGAGAATAAGGTCGTCATAGTATTGGCAGCTGTGTTGGGTGTATCGAGGTGCGCACGCTTTCTGACAAGATGTTGATAAGATATACCGTCGCTCCGGACCGTTCAGTAAGTGTAAGATCTCGCGTCAAGTTGACCGAGTTCGTGTTGGTTCCTTGTTTCATCGTGAGTGGTCGGACGTGGGCTTATTTTGTTTCGTTGTGGGCGCGTTACTTGGGTAAGTGGAGTGAGTAGTTGAGGAGACGTGTCGTTGTGTTGGATCCGTTTTAAGGGCGACGTGAGTTGTGTTCCGGTTTAATATCTATACCGACAGACAATTTCGGTATTGGATGTCTCGACCAAGTTGAGTTTGGCGGTGTGACGTCTCTACCGACAGCGGATTCAAGTATCGACTAACTGGCTTAAGTGCCTTCCGAGTGCTTGAGTGGCAATGGACTGGAAGTTTTAGTCAGACGTTCCCTAAGATAGGGTCAAGTGTACGCGTTCGTTTTAAATTTCGGGGACGAAATTCCTTTAAGGAGGGTAGACTGTAAAGACCTGTTAAATTAAATTGTCTAAATTGACGGTTTTAAAGCGACGGGCCATAATATGGTTGGGGCCTATGGGTCGTGTTGCATAGGGCCGACGGGTCGGAGCCGACGGGCCACATCATATCATCTTACATAGGGCCGACGGGTCGGAGCCGACGGGCCACATCATATCATATTGCATAGGGCCGACGGGTCGGAGCCGACGGGCCAAATCATATCATAGTGGGCCTACGGGTCGTGGTTGGGCCTACAGGTCGTGGTTGGGCCGAGGGCTGTATTGGGCCTACGGGTCGTGATGGGCACTGGTTGCCGTGTTTCAGGCTCGATGATCTAGGGTCCTTTGGAGACGTTTCCGGGAGTCCCGACGATATGTGTCCTCATAGGGATGTTTCCGGCACTCTCGACGTTATACGTCTTTGTGACGTTATGCGTCTCCTCTAGATCGAGAGGTAGTCCGATAAATGTTTGATCTACCGATTTGTTATTAATGGTATTGGACTGTGTACAGCCAGTGGAGTTCGGGTATTGCAGTGCGGGACGTGTACACTGTTGGTTTTTTTGTTGATTGTGTTTGATGTCTGTTATTGTTGATTGTGTGAAAGTCGTCGTTAAGAGTATTGTAAGATTGGCTATGAACCCCGGTTTGGTATTTAGTCGTGCTGTACTAGTATGCCCTAATTGGACGGTTACTCGTGGTGGTGAGCCGATGTTCATTACCTTAACTACTTTCTCTACTGGGCGAAAGCTCACCCCTTACATTGTTGATTTTCAGGTGTTGAGCGGGATTTATACTAGCAGGACATAGCTGAGCTTGGGAGCTTGCGCGGGTCTTGTCTAGTCGGTCTAGTGACGTGCGTTTATTTTGAACCGAATTTTGTATACTGGGTTTCGTGAGCCGTTAACTTTGTCAATTGATTTATTATCACTTTTAAAATTTTATCTTTCTAAATTTTACCGTGTTTATTTATTATTTAAAATTCACGTCTCGAGTCCGGTCAAAACCGGATTTGTGGCGTGACAATCGAGGTATGTGGTCGTGGACCAAAATTTTCTTTTGCTTTGGCTGCAAAGGTATTATCCCCGAGGGCCTTCTACTAGATGACCCTTGTGGAATGGATGGATGATAAATGGGAGCTTCGGAATGTAGAGGCTAGACCTCTAGAAGAAGGAGTGGTCGCATTTTTCCTCAAGAATGCAAGGGAGCGGGCGAGGGTCCTCGTTGGGGAACCGTGGGAGTTCCACAATTCGCTGATCTTTGACCACATATGAGGCCTGGAGATATGGCGTTTACTCACTTCTCGGTATGGGCGAGGATCTCCAATCTACCAGTGGGGGCTTGGAACAGAGGAGTCGGCTTCAGAATAGGAAGTGCTTTGGGAGTCTGTCATGCAGTAGATGATGACGTTGATGGGATGTGCTGGGGTGATTTCATGAGGATCCGGATCCGGGTCGATATCCACATTCCCCTCCAGAGTCATATACGATTCAGAGTCACAGAGTCTCAGGTACGTACGATGCTCTATGTTTCGTATGAAAAATTGCCAAACCACTGTTTTGGTTGTAGCTGCACGGGTCATTCGGTTTCCAGCATATCTTGTGGAAGGAGGTACTAGAGGACCATGTCTGCGAGCACCGACATACCATAGGTCGGCTCTGACCCGATTAAGACATGGGAAATATGTCCCGGGAACAAATTGGGACTACCTAGGAGGTTCCTCGGGACATCAGACCCAAAGATTCGCCCTGGAAGCACCAAGCCCATCAAGGAGAAACGTCCGAACCTTAAATATGGATCGGGATCATGGTCGTGAGACACCTCGCTGGTTACCGAGAGAGGACGAGGTTCCTCGAGGAGGAAGAGCGACTCATCTGGAGGTCGACCCGGGTTATCAGGCCGGCACCTCAGTATCTGCTGGACGGAAGAGGCCGGTTAGAGAGGAGGGGGACGAGGAATTCGAAAGTTCAACATAAGGTGGAGATAAGACAAGTGTAGTGGCGGGGGGCTATAAGCACCCTTGCCTCACAGAATGAGTCGAAGGTGGTCCAGTGGGGGGGTTGGTCGGTATCACCGCCTCACTGGACGTATGGTGGAGGAGGTTCCATCAAGATCCGACAAGATACCCCTCTACCTGCTCGAGGGCCAGCAATTCCGCGTTTAGGAGCCCTACTTCTATCATTTCAGGGAAGACAACACACGCTGACATCCTGGATGAGTATCCAGTGCAACGACGCAGTACTAATCCAAAAAGGGGTCGGCTCTACCCTAGCTTACAGGTCAGATTAGTTGTATTGGTGTCTTAGGACGCTACCGCAGCCAGTACATCCTTCTGAACGTCTCAGTAAAACGATTCGATCGATGAGTCACAGTTACTTTTCTCGCATTCCCATATCTGTCAATTATTATGTTCTAATACTTTTACTGTATAAGTGTATGGTGTATTTACCCTTCACTACTTGCAATTTATAATACCCCTCGTCTATCTCAAAAAAAAATCCAAAGGATCGGTGGTTTGATCTTACAATTAAATAATAGTTCATTCGAATTATTAGAAAGATATAAATCTGAATCCTAAGTACATATATAGCCAATAAGAAATCACTTTTGCATGGGTTCCCATGAATGATGAACCCTAGTTTTGGCTTTTCTTGAGCCAGCAGAGCCAGATCTCTATGATTCTTTGTACTGTGACTGTGTACCCTACTCCTACTCTGTGGTCCTTCATCCACACCTGTATCTATCAATTGGTCACAATAATTTAATAAGATGGCCCTCCCTTCCTCTCTTATCACTTACCACTTATCATTTTATCTAATTTCACTTTCAAGCTAAGTTGAGACCTATTAACACATGAATTTACCTCTAATATTCAAATTCAATCAACTTGGCACGATTAAACCACAGGAATGCTTAACTAGTTAGGGTTTATCATATATCTAAAATTGATCTCTATATATAATATGGTTGATATATGAAAGTTTGGAATTAAGAGATAATTTTAAAAATCATTTTTTGAAGTATTGTTGAAGATTTTTTTTGAAAGGCAAATATATTAATAATAATTTAAAGTTTTCAAACGAAAACAAAGGAAAAGGGGGAAACCCCCTTGATACAAAACAAAAGCATACCAACAAGAACACCTCAAACCAAAACCCGATAAAAGGTGAACAAAAGTCTGATAATCTAGATTTTCCTAACATGAAACAAATAATAATAAAACCCAACGACAATACAACCTTACAAACAATAACCTACAGTAAGGATCTAGATACCCTGATTTCACAACCATGAAGATCAACTAAAAGGTAACAAACCAAAACTAGATAATGCGCACCACCACCAAGACGTCCTTACATCAGAAGAAAAAAAAAGTTCAGACACGTCTATACAACTTCCAAAGAAAAATACTACAAATATGTTCTTACCATTATTTTTAGTATTGATAAGGATTTGATTAAATTGGTTAGATCCCAAAATCAACCGACACGTCGAAAAGTGATGATTGACATGATAAAAATGCATAGTATCTAAATAGTGTGGCAAATACTTGCAACATGGAGATGTCGTATAAGATTCGAGTGAAGATGAAATAGGAAATTGTTGTTTGTTTTCTGGAACTGGGAGATTGGGGAAAAGGACTTGAGTGCATTTAAATTTGTTTGTTTGTTACATACGTAGTTTATCAACAAACCAGTGGAAATTTCAATGCAACTTCCTTTCTGGAACTTACCATCTATATGTTTGTAATGTCTAACCTTTGAACTCCTATCTTTGTTTCTCTCATGTTTTGTTTACAATCACTCTTTTAATCTCTTTGATTATATATGTTCACTCAGTTGCTTCAAATTATTGTCTTTGTCTTGTAATTCATTAAAGTATTTTGTGTTTTTGACATTAAAAAGAAGGCAACATAATTGGCCATTTCCCTCCATCAATAATTGAGGAAAATAAGGATTTTCATCCACACACTTGATGTGAAAATGTTGAGTTCATCATTTTCCCCGAGAATTTTAATGCAGGCCCACATGACCAGGCCCATGTAAGATTTCATTATATAGTGAACATTTAATATTCATTCGAGATGATTCGTTTGGATTGTTACGTTTTTGTCACTTGATCGAGTACATGCTGATTTTTACCTCTTTTGGTAGGAATTTAATTACACAAAAAAAAGTCATTGGAGTGATATCGCTGTAATGTTCTCTCCCCTTTAGGGTTTGTTGTAGCGGCTGTCAATGGAGAACACCATCGATGGTGTTCGTCCCTATGTATTCTACTTTGGTTACAGTATTGTTCGGGTTGAGGCAGTCAAGGACTGAAGTGTTGACGACATGTTGGAGCAATGACGTCGGTGGGGTGGTTTTTGGTGCTGCTCTCAGATGGGGCATGGGTTAGGCATCACCTGATCCTTTTAATGGGACGACTGACCTAGACGGGAGGGGTTGGGGGACGGCTCCAACTCCTCTACATACGAAGACACATCCTCAATCACTAGTTTTTGAAAATCGGCTCTAGACGGGGATTAATCGGCGTATAGGCAGGAATTTTAAGAACATCGACCCGATTTTAACAAATCAGACCGCTATAGGTGGACTTGGAAAAATAGGGTCAGTGTTGTAAAAATCCCCGCCTAGACGAGGATTAATCGGCACTTAGGCGGGGATTTTTACAATACTGATCCAATATTTATGTTTTCATCTTCAACATTTATTATTAATCGTTTTATATTTATTATTATTATTATTATTAAAAATATATCTTAAATATATATAATTTTTATTTCTAAAGTTAACTATAAAACTAATAATCATAGATGACATATACTTACATTTTAAATATTTAAGAATTTTAATATTTGCTTATTTGATTTATTTTTGTCATTTGATTTTTTTTGTCATTTAAGCTGTGAATGTAACAAACATATACTTTTTGTACTTTTTGAATGTTTGTTATTATTTTTTCACAATATAATTCATATTTTGTTATATATAATAATAACATATTCGTTAAGAAATTATAAAGGATAAAAATCCAATTAATCTCCAACTAGTCCCCAATTAATCCCGAAGACTCTAGCCGTCTGACTAACGTGTAGCGTTTTTTAGAACCTTGTTAATCACGTATAGAGGAGGCGAGGGAGAGACTGGACGAGTGTCGAGATATTGAGTGAGGGGCCTTGCACGTATGGTGACAATGGCGAATCCGGCGTTTTGCGGACATGGATCTGGTGAGCTCGCATGGGGGTGTAGCTGTGGTGTCCGGGGGTAGTGGATTTAGGGACAAGATGGCCATGGGACATGACTCGAGGGCTTTGGATCCAACTCCATTGGGGGAGTAGAGAGGAGTGGTGGTGGCAGATGGTGCAAGCGTCTTGCGGTGAGGAACCATAGGGGCTTAATCAGGTAGTTATGTCGACTCTGATGGAGCGAGGGGCGAAAATGAACAAAAAATTGTTGGATTCAATCCAAAATTTGTTGGTGTTGGAGATTTTTTTTTTAAAATGTATAGTTTGGGTGTTCAATTTCATCTGATGATGCGGAATGATAAGGAATTCGTTAAATCTGTTGATGTAAGATTAAACTCCAATTTCATATTGGTCATAATTAGCGATTTGGGTTAAGATTTTTTTTTTGATCATCAGATTTTTTTTATTTATAAAAACCAAGTCTTCAAAGTGAAGTGCAAGGCTAAGGGTAAACCCTCGAAAGAGGATACATACAAACAAAGGATTCCTTACATGAGGGTCCTAGATTAACCAAGTATGTATCCTAAACATACTCAACCAGGGGAAAACATCACAGTCTACAAACTAGATAGGAAGAATTAGAACAACAGTGGCTAACAAGGGCTAAAAAGAACAAGTAAAACAATACAATACACAACCAAACTTAACCAAAACCCTCCGGCAACAACAGTAAACAACCACAGAAACAACCACCGGAGGGCAAGGATCCAACAAAAAACTCCAAACAGCAAGTGGAAACTCAACTCCACAGCCACAAATCAGACCAACCCTTCAGATGCACAACACCCACATGTCTCCCTTCAAACTCACCAGAAACCAAAGTCCCCAGCACACCGATGGCAAACACCAAACCGGTAGAGTAGAACCCAATTCGAAATGAGCGGGTCAAAACAGAGGCACTATAGCCGAAACCTCGACCTCGAACACGAGTATCGAGTCTCCACCACACAGAGAAGTAGACCTGCCCAAACCGAAAAGGGAAGAAAGGAGACATAGGTGTAATTCACAAACCTCACGTGCAGCGTCCGGGAGTGACGAGTCAGATCCAATCCCCAGCAATCTTCGTCGACGAAGTCGAAGAAAGAGTCCCACGTTGAATCGGAAGCCGGTCGTCGAGATGTGAGAGGTGATGAAGACGAGTAACCACCACAACAGCAAGAGAGGCCCAAAACTGCGTCAATCCGCACCAAAAGCGGGAAAAGCGTCTCAAGGTCAGATCGAGCAACCCCAACCCTCCCGACCCGGAGGGGAAAAGCCACCGACCACCAGATCCGAAACAGGTGAGGGATCTGATGGTACTGAGGGAGGGAACACCAAAGGAAAGAAAAAAGCAAGGGAAGGGATAGACGAGTTCGCCCTTAGATCTGACGGTGCTAGGGTTAGCGACAGAGATGAGCCCCGTTTCCGGCGACCGAATCAAACTCGTGCCACTATAAATCGATGGTGGCCAACACCAGATCCATCGACCTCCGGTGTCGGTGAAGCCCGGAGGAGCGGCACGCGCCGTCGATGAAACCCAGGCTCGTAGATCTGAAGTGAAAACAGGTCTGAAAAAGGTATGAAGCGGAGGGAAGGGAAGGGAAGGGAAGGGAAGGGAAGAGGTGGAAGCTAAAGAGGGGTGCGAGGAGCCATCGCCGACTGTTCCCCGGTCATGAGGACCAGAGAGCCGCCGACGAGGGAAGGTTAGGTCAGAGGAAGAAACGAGAAGGAGAGATTTAGTGAGAGAAACTTTCATTAGAGAGAGAACTATGGAAATTTTATTTCATACTTTATTGCGATTTGGGTTAAGATTTAGTTCAGTTTTTTTGCATATTTGGGTTTGGTTGAGATTCAAGCTATGATTCACATTCTTGAAATATACAGGGCTCATCTCTCTATAAATCACACAAAAGCTATTATGTTATTATTAGATTCACAAATATTAAATAAAGAACATGTATTCAATTTGTTGATTAATTAAGGTCGCACAAATCTGAAACGATATACAGCAATCCTAAATTTGGAACTAAGAAGAAGAAATGAATTTGTAAAAAAAAAACAAATATAGTGTTTATAATTATTTTTTTAAAGAGAAAAATTTAAAACCTGATTTTCTTAAATAATATATCTTTTTAAAATTAAAACTTTATTTTTTAAAATTATACACATTTTTAAAATCAGAATTTGATTTTTTAAATGAAATGTGATTTTTTATATTAAAATAAGATTTTAAAAAATGAATATTAATTTTTTAAATGAAATAAAGAAAAAGAATTAGAAAATATTTGATGAAATTTTTTTTAAAAAAATTAATATTAAAATTTTAATAAATAAAATAAAAGAATAAAAAAGATTGAATTAAAAGTAAAAAAAAATGATGGTAGATTTTGTAAATTTGAAGTGTATTAAAGGTTAGTTTGGACATTTCATAATGTTTAACTTTTGCTGAAATGTTGATATGATTTTAAAAATTTAATGGTAAGTAAAGGGTATTTTGGAAAATTGACATCTATTGGATGAAAAGTTAACAGCGTCGGACTAAATTAAAAATAAAAGTTAAGAGGTTAAATGTCAAAAAAAATTAGGAATAAAGTGGAAAAAAAATAATAAAATAAATTATGTGTAATTTTTCCTTAAAAAAGACACCGAATACTTTTGACAGCAAAAAGGGGAAAAGAGTGGAAGGTACAATGTCCCAAAAATAAGCTTTTAAGTAAAGTATCCTCAAACAACATCCTGTCCAAAATCGAGTGAAAAGTTAAAAATTAGTTACTAAATTGAAAATAAAAGTTTGTCAAAGTAATCGAAACCAAAATAAAACAATCTAAGTATTATAATGAAAATAAAACTTATTATAACTTTCAATAATACATATAAAGCTTATATTTTACATACATTTTTTAGAAAAGAAAATATTCAACTTAGACTGGTGCATAACTAAAAGACTGATGTCCAATAAGGTCAGTTTATCATAAAATATCCTTCAAGGAAATAGTCAAGCTACTTTCAACATCATCAATTCCACAATCTTCTAGATGGCATGAAAAGTCATTTTATTGCTTAGTTAGTTAGCACATCAACAAGTACTTTCAGTCTTTTTTGACATCTCTCTCTATAATTTTGGAGTAGTTGACTTCTTGCTCAATTTATGGTAAAGTATCACCTTATTCCTGTTAGCATTCCACATGTAAGAATGATTCTTAGTTTTTCACATATGTAATGGTTCCATTTTGACCTTTTTACTTTCTACATTATGCTGTTCTTCCTTTGAGTATATAGTTATATGTGTTTCTGGTAATTGGGTGATTCATACATTGTTGACATTGTGACATGAACATGTTCTGTTCTGTTCTGTTCTGATTGTGTAAGGTTTTAGATCAATTTCAAGCCTACAACTTGTGAGCAAACAAAAATAAAGTACCATATCATGTTCTGATGTCTATCAAAATGTACATATCAATCACCACATGAACAAGAACACATGAGCAAGTTATGCAGGCACGAATCATCTTCTACCGCGGGTGTAACAGCGTGATGCTCAATCCATTAGCTGTAGCAGTGGCATGATTGCTCGACGAAGACTCTGTATCTGACAGAAACCTCTCAGTGTAAAAGCCAGGCTCTTTTGGCTCAGGGAGCTTGACCTCACTTGTCAGCATAAGAACCACAGTGGACATGTTAGGCCTGTCTTCAGGACTCTGCTGCACACACAGTAGGCCTACGTGTATCGCCCTTAACGCCTCTGTCATGTTGCACGAGTCCTTAACTGATGCTTCCATGACCTCCAATGGCCTGCCCTCTCTGAATAGCTTCCATGCCTGCAACAACATTAAGAAAAAAGGTCAATTGTAGGTGTTACTTACCTATGGAGACCTTAGCAAGACAATGTTGTTAGTTTGTGACACTTACATGTCCAAGAAGGTTCATCTTGTGGTCTGGATGGCAAAAACCTCTGTTCTTCTTCCCACTCACTATCTCCAACACCAAGACGCCGAAGCTGAAGACATCGGATTTCACTGAGAACAATCCATCGATTGCATACTCCGGAGACATGTAGCCACTGCAGGAATTAGTTCAGTAAGTTAAGCAAGAAACCGGGGAAATCCTACACTATTCCTAACCTGCTTCCAAACAGATGTATCTACTGGGGTTCGAACCTCTGACCTCAAAGAGGTGAGAGAGCTCTCTGACTACCGGTCAACCCAAGTGGGTAAGTTAAGCTAATTTAGCACAATGGAAGTGGAGAAAATGTGTGCATGTATATGTTGAGATGACTCACTATGTTCCAACAACTCTGCCTGTATTAGCTGAGGTTTCGTCCCCTCCAAAACTTCTTGCCATGCCAAAATCTGAAATTTTCGGGTTCATGTTCTCATCCAACAACACATTACTAGCTTTGAGGTCTCTGTGGATGATTCTAAGCCTCGAATCTTGATGCAGATACAGAAGTCCCCTAGCGATGCCATTGATAATGTGGAAGCGCTTACTCCAATCCAGAAGTGCACTTTGCTTCTTATCTGTTCAATGAAAATTTGTGTTAGTGAGTGGCCTATTTCAAGTAATTACAGTGTGATGTTTGGAGATAGCTATACCAAAAATGACAAAGTCTAAGCTTCTGTTGGACATGTATTCATAAATCAACATTCTCTCCTCAACTTCTATGCAGCAACCTAGGAGCTTGACAAGGTTTCGGTGCTGGAGCTTGGCGATGCAAAGGACTTCATTCTTAAACTCATCGATCCCTTGTCTCGAACTTCTCGATAGCCTCTTGACAGCTATTTCTTTCCCTTCTCTCAGCACTCCCTAAAGTGGTGTTAACATTCAAAAGTCCTAAGCAAGGTTGTTGATTTGAGGTTATTTAGCATCGAATAAGGTTGTGAATTGAGTGCCTTACCTTGTAGACTGGCCCGAAGCCACCCTCGCCGAGCTTGTTGCAAGGCTTGAAGTTATCAGTAGCATCAACTATTGTTGCAAAGTCAAACAATGGCAGCTCTAGATCGTTACTCTCACCTTCGCTGACATAGTCATGCTCGTGATTGAGCATCGGAGTTCCTACCGATTCAGGATCAGAACAATGGAAAAAAAGCAATAGCTCAAAGTTTATAAAAGTTGGAGTTTTTTTTTACCTGATCTGCTAAGCTTTTTCTTCCTCCTCCTCTTTCTCAAGATCCATAAGATGAGGCATAGACTAAAGATAGCCAGTGTCACAGTCACACAAAGCACAGGAATGAGTATGATCCTTAGCAGTTTCTTCCCTGCAATTCTTCTATACGCCGCTGCCATGACAAAAAACAAGTTCACATTATTCACAATCAACAAATCTAAGAGCATCTCGAACGCTAATCGTCTCCAGCCCCGGGGAATCCCCTTTACACAAGCCTATTCGTCCAGCCTCCCCCATTGGTATTAGCCCAATGCAGGGTGAAATGGGGTGAATACATAACTTCAAAGGAGAGAGAATCGCCCGAAACTGCCAAAACCAATCTTTTTGGCCAAATCGCCCGATTTTTTTGCCCTGCATTGCATTGCAGGTGCTCTAAGTCACATATTGAGCACAATGAGAAGATAAATTGTTACCTATTTCAGAGGCAGCCATTCTAATGTAGATATCTTGTCCATTCTCATTGTACTGCCTGATATCAATAAGGTCATGAAACCAAAGCAAGCACCCACTTCCACCGTCCCTGATATCCAGATTCGAATAGGCCGTGCAAGAACAGTTGCTCAAGCAGAGACTCTCACATTCCTCAAGAGCCATGGACTTGTTGTACCAAGAGCTCCTCGTGTCGGGCCATTTCACGTTCGAGTACTTCACAAACCCTTCTCCATCACTGCAATCAAGCAAGTTCTTCCTCACACACCCATTAGACCAATCTGCCAATTCCCAATCATTCGGGTACTTTGGCACAAACCCTTTCAAGCACTCACAGGCCGGAGAGTTGTTGATGTTGCAAGTCCCGTGTGCTCCACATAGAGCATACCTGTTAAAGTTGAACCCACATCAAAAAAATATAAGAATAAAAAGGTTGACCTTTTAGTTGTGCACGCGTATTTACAATACCTGTCACAACTATCCATTTGGCCTGTCAAGTAGAGGACCCATCCTTGTGTCCTACCGATCCATGTGTACCTCTGGAGGACACCGGTTGGGTTCAGGAGGAACCTGGACACGACCGAGGTGTTGATGAGGTTGTAGGTGTAATAGACCTCGGTTTCGTTGAAAACGAAGTCGTATTTGTATATGTTGTTGGGTTTCAGATTCGGCATCCCACTGAACCTGAGGCCGTTCCATGGCCCGGACCTGAACTGCACCTCTGAGCCTCTGTAGAGAAAAAACTGTGGCAGGCCATTGGGGTCAAGCTTGTTTGTGTACTCACCGGTGCCGGGATCGTCAGGCCTCTTCCAGGACGTCAGGTACCGGTTCAACCCTGTCGCCAGGTTCAGCCCATACTTCATTCCCGGCAAAAGGGTGTCTCCGGGATGGTCGAAACTCTGCCATAGAAGCTCCTCAGAGTCGTTTCCGCCATTCCTGACAACAAGGTTTCCTGAATCCAAAAGCTGTGCAATTGGAGTTTTGCTGGTTGATGATGATGATGATGAGGTAGAAGACCAGAGTGTTGTGTTTGAAGCTTGACCCATGAGGACTAAATCTCCATTTCTGGTGAGCTTTAGGACTCCTGATGAATCATTCAAGGGATGGTCTCTGTTTGCAACCCACACAACGGTTTGATTCTCAGTGGAGATCGTCTTGTACCATATCCCCAAATACACTCTCTGGTGCTGAAAGTTTCTATTTTTGAAGAAACCCAATTCGAAGATCCCTCCAGGAGAGACAATGGTGTCACCATCTCTTACTGCTTGGTCTGCAACAATGGTGTCTATTGCTCTAGAAAATGACACCATACAAAGAAAGCAAGACACAAGAAAAATCATGGTGAGGCCTAAAACATCAGAACCACAGCTCATTACAAACCCAGAAACCCCATTGAAAAACCCAACTCAGAGCATCAATAGTTTGTCAATTAAAGCTATAAAAATGAAAGCTTTTCTCCACATTGACTTTGAAAATTGGTGTTTGAGGGAAGGGCCCATTTTCTTATGTTCTTAAGCGTTGCTTCTGTATCAAATCACTGAACAAGAGACATAGATTTTCCAATTTAGAGGACTTGGAACAGAGCATACATGGAATGGGTATGGTTGGGGTTGGTGTGATTCCATAAGTGGAGGGTGCATTTGAAGGAGGAAACCAAAGTCTTATGCAATGGTGATTTAAATTCCTATTTTGTTTTGATTTCAACATTGCATTAAGTTTTATTAATGGTCAAATTGAGAAAGTCTAAAATGACAACAATCATAGTAAAATGTGTAATTTTTTTTTCCTTAAAGAGATACGTTATTGTCATTTGTAGTAAGAGCATGTACGTTATAGGATCTGGGGTTTAGAATCGTGTACTAATTAGGATGAATTGTGATGCAAACCCCTAATTTTAAAAGAGCGTTATATTGTGGGGATCATGTATAGCGTGCGTGGTTGTGATTCGTGGTTTGTGCACCACGCACGCCACATCGTGTGTGGTGCGAACCATGCACCACATTCACGTGATCCGTGGTTCGTTCGTGGTGCACAGATGTGAGTTGCACGATGTGCGTGCTCTAAGAATCGTTCTTTGGTTGAATTAACAACTATTTTTTCTGTTAACAGATAATTGTATAGGGTGTAAAATAAGTAAGAGATTGATGAGTATTTATTTTCAAAAGTGACAGAATAAAACAAAACAAAATACTTATATGAAAAAGAAGAAAAAATACCAAGTAAAATTGGATTGTAGTGCCATTGACCCATCCTCAACAACCCACACCCAAGACCAAAATCATACTTCAGAAGAATTAAAAAAAAGCCTTCACAATGTACAAAAGTACATGGACATTCTAACAACCAAGCCAGTTTTCTGAAGCCTTTCTTGAACTGGAATGATTATGATCTTATTTTCCAAACAGTTACATACCTTTCACTAGAAATGTTTCAGTATTCAAAAGCGTGAGGATACATTTCCACCCAAAAAATGTTGATTAAAAGCTTCTGGTGGACACATATACATCTAATATACATGTTATTACAAAAGGTTAGATACAATTTAAATTGGCCAATTGAAATGTATATCTATAGGTAACATAAAATATTATGGAGATTAAAAGTATAGATATCAAGTTGTAGTTTCATTTTGTTAAATGATCGAATTAAAATTTCAAATAAATAGTCATGTAAACATTAGTTATCTATAAAATTAGGGGTTACGGTCCCCAATAAAGAGACTTGAGAAATCGAAACATTTTGATTTCATCTGTTGTTTCTTCTCGCTCTATCTGAGAAAAAGAATAGACCATAATTGTGTTTATCTTTATCAATTGATCTCTAATAGTTTCAAATAAATAACAATTATACTTCTACTGCTTTGATTTTGTATTCCTATTAGTTTAACAAAGAACCTAAGGTATGTTTCAGGTTTATGGATTGATATTTTGGTTGTTGTTTGATCAATCCAAAAATCAACTGGATTAAAATCAGCAACAAAAACATCTTCTTTGTCGATTATATTAGGTAAGTGAGGGTAAAAAACCGATTTCACAAAAGATCATAAGATTCAAATCGAATCGAGAACGATTGACACTGAACTAGACGAACCGGTGTCCAAATTGGTGAACCAAATCTCATCCATTTATGACCAGAATCTTGAAATACAAAACAGATGGTCGAAATTAACCGAACCTAAAACTTTGGTTCAACCAACCAATTTCCATTAACCTTTGGCATACTAGTTTAGCACATCCAATACTCGCCCATCTATCAAAAATATCAACGATGAGTTTTCGGCTCCTCTTTTTCTCTTTTTCTCACAATAGAAAAGAGGTTCGGGTTTTGTGGGAACACAGTGGCGGCGGCGACTCCTCCTCATTCACTACGTACGGCAGAACGTCCTTAGTCACGTAAAGATGAGGCAGGGAGAGGCTCGACAGGTTGGGAGACCGAAAGAGGGGCCTCTGCGTTCTACTAGGGTCCCTTATTCTTGGGGCGACGATGATGTTTGCGGTTCGCGTGTCCAAAGTGATCGTGTTATCTCGGTTTTGCTTTCTCTCTCTCACAATGGACAGAAAGTTAGATTTGGGTAGGAATCGGGTGGCGGCGGCTCCTGGTTTTACAACAACGATGACTCCTCATTCTCCATTATGTTAGGTCCCAAGGATTTGATTTATTTGGGGTGAATAGATTGATTGAAAATATAGAAACTTAAAAATAAATTCGTAAACTAAACAACAAGCTAAGATAACAAGATAGAAATAGCCAACATAAAGATGTGCGTGGTTCACAGCTCTCTTTACAGCTGCTACGTCCACACTAAAGAACTCACTTAGAGTTTGACTTTTTTTAATAATGTATAGTAAATGTTACAAACTCTCACAAGAACTAATCTTGCAAGTTACAACACCAAATAGGAAGCAAGAACAAATCTAGCAACCACTAAAACACTTTGCAAGAACAAATTTTGAAACCAACTACCACATATTTTTCTAGCATACAAGGCCAATTACAATATGAATATATTGAGATTAACTCACCAAGATTCAACAATACAATGTGTTTAATCTTACACAGAATAAACACAATATCTCTATTACAATCAAGATATAAATATGAGGTACAAACAAGCTATATATGATTTCAAGATAGGTAAAGCTTAGCTCAAGATGATTTTGAGAGAATAGGATTTCAAAATAATTTGCAAAGAGAGCATAACATGTTCATGAAATGATATAACCATAAGAATAAATATTTTTGAAGGATCAAAAGATATGAAACTATTAGTTCATGACTTTGAAAACAATTTCTGGAACAAAGAAGAATAAAGCTCTCAAGATGATTTTCTTCTCAAATATGAAAAAGAACTTTGTGCTGAAAATTTTGTAGAAAAAGACTAAAAACGATGTGTCTTATAATGAAGAAACAAATGAATGCTTTTATAGACAAAAAGTTGGCACTTGATAATTCAAAAAAAAAAGTTGTTGGAAAATACTTGAGTATATCTTAACAAGAAATGTCCTCAACACAATCAAGATTTGAAATGATGATTTTTCTCTTTTAAACAACAATTTGAGTGAATAAAAACAAATAAACAAGGAGAAATCAGATTTTTGAATAAGAGTGGAAAGAATGATTATAGAGCTAACCAAACCATATCTTAAAGATCATACTTATAAGAATCATGTTGGTATGACTTGAACCCTTTCAAAGTAGTTACTTTTAAGGGATTTTTTCATCTCACTACCTAACTATTTTTTGTGGCACCTCACTACCCTAGAATGCATTTTTTTTCACTTTCATACCCTAACTATTTTTGTGGCACCTCACTACCCTAGAATGCATTTTTGTGACATTAAAAACTGATTTTTTTTAAAGATATCTCGAAAACCAATGGCATGTTTTTGAAAATTTGATTGTTAGTAAGTGGTATTATGAACTTTTTAAGTGTTTTAATCCAAAAATGGATGTCAAATTGATGACGGGTATGAAAGTTAAGAAAATGCATTATAGGGTAATGAGGTGCCACAAAAAAATAGTTAGGGTAGTCAGATGAAAAAACTCATATATTTAGGGTAGTGAAATGTAAATAACCCTACTTTTAATCTTCCATAGCCTTGCTTATCATCATTGAAGGTCTGTAAATGTCGTTGTAGATTTAAATTTCGTACACAACTTAATTGGACACAATTAGATGATGAACATGCTTCCTGCTAGAATTTTCTATTTCCTTTGCTTGTGAAAATGACCAAAACTCTTTCCATAAGAATCCAAATCAAGCAAAGTCAAGTGGGTTAGAAAATAGATTCATATATGTTTCTAATGGGATAATAGGCTTATTATTATCTAGTGGATAACTCTAGTTTAATCAAGAATGATAACCAAGAAAATATGTTTGACCTGTTTTAGTATATTTGATGTGTACTTACTTTTCTTCTCATTACTCTCTGATGGAGTATGAAAATGGAGAAATATTTTTTTTCATTTAAAAGTAGACTCACGGGGATTTCTAAATAACATCAAATAAATTTGACATGATTTTTCAAATTTATCTCAAATATAAGTTTTGTTCAGGAAAATAAACATATGAAGATTTATTTGAACTTGAATAAATATGTGAATATTTATTATCATTAAAACACATAAATTATAATGTTGATACAAGGTACGTTCTCCCCTTTTTAATAATGACAAACACTCACTATATATAAGCACAATTCAATATAATCAAATAAAAAAAATCTCAAATAACATTGTAAAAACTTCTCCTAACACTAAGTTCCTCCTTAGTGAAAGAGTTCTAATTTTTTCTCCCCTTTTTGGTATAATCCAAACATATTTTTGTAAAAACAATTTTGGAAAGAAAAAATTACTTCACATCGAAACTAATAAATCCTTCAACCATTTGCCTCCTTACCATCGCTCGTCATTCAAATCAGGGGCGGAACTAGGAAGAGTCTAAGGTATTCCATGGAACACCCTAACCATACAAAATTATAGCTTAGTGGTTAAAGGCTTCCACTAAATATTGTCCAACCGAGTTCAATTCCTTGTCTCAGATTACTCTCATTTTTCCTTGATTTTTTGTACTGTAATTTGGGCTTGGGCTGGGCCTTCTTTCTCTTGATATGTGGAAATGCTTAGTAAATTGTCCCGCTGAGTACTGGATTATTTTGTGTTGTCCGTTCAATAATAGTTGTTAGTAAAGTGTATAATGAATAAAAAATCGAGCTGATAAAAAAAAAATTCCTGATATATTTAACAATTATCGACGGAATACCCTAAAATATATTTCTGGTTCCGCCCCTGATTCAAATCTGTCATCTTTGTTCCTCACTACCTCGCTTTTTCGGTCAAAACCAAGATCCCACCGAGAAACCAACCGTGACAAACCGAATATCAACATGTGTTTTGTTTCTATGTAGGTACTGATAATGGAACAACCAAGAAAGTTGATTCAATACCAAAAATTCCTTCTTGGTCCGAATAACCGAATTGTGCCAACTTCTAAAATCAAATATATCCGCGAAATGTTTCTCTGTGCACCGTGTAAATAATCATATCCAGCCCTTCACATGCTCTTGGAAGCTTGGTTGGACAATCGTGATTTTCTTTTAAGGATTAAGAGTTTTTTTACCAAAAATGGTCCTTTACAATACTACTTTTTATTGAGATGAAAAAGGGAAAGGTATATACTCCAAGATGTTTGATACCAAAGTACAAAAAATCAAACAAACGGCCGTCAAGTTCCCTCATTTTTCTCACTGTTTTCCTCTGTTTCCGTCACTTACTTGTCTTTTCCTCCTATTTCCACAACTTGCATCATACACTATTTGTTTCAGTTTCCTGTTGGCCTGGGTGGTTTCGCCGCCGGCGAGCTCAGATGATGACAGCTCCGGGAATAGCTCAACGGGTTAGTGTTTTTTTTTCCTATAACAAATGGGCTGAAATGGAGTTTTAATTTGAGCAACGTGCATAGTTTCAAAATTTGATTTTTATGATACCTTTTTGGTAAAAAAATATATCATGATCGGCATGAATTAATTACTCATTGCTTCGTCAAATTTAATTTTTTTTAGTAAAGTGTATGCTTCATTTATCAATCAACGCTAATATAAACTGTGATACACCCAAATAGAAATGTACCCAAATCAAGTCGAGACTCCCATAAATTGATAGGTGTCCTAACATGTTGAGCTTAAACAAACTCCTAAGACAACTAGGAGGACTATACACAAACACGACTATTAGCACAATTAAGCAGATACAAGATTTTAAGAGACCTTTCGGAGGGTTGTCTTGACCTGTTGTGTTGGCCGTCAAGCTCACTCGAGACCGAGAAGCCCGATCATTGAGGTAGAGGACCATGGAGAAACTGTGTAGGGTGCACATCATCATGGAGTCTCGGATGAACGAAGACGGTGTGGTGACACAAAAGAGTGGCCACAAACACTCCTTACGGTACGACGACGGTAGGAACCTGGCTCCGAGGCACGACAAAAGCAGATAATGCTGCAAACAACGCTTCATACGACAATTCTGAAAGGGCGGCAGAGGGCGGTGAGACTCGACGGCGGGGGGCAACGGGTTCGATAAGGCAGGGGGACACGCAGGCAGCGGGCCTCGGGCCGTGGGGACGGCGAGAGCTCGGACGGGGGTCTGAACGACGGGAGGTAAGCTGGGGGTGAAGCGATGATCGAACTCGAAGGAAGTAAAGGATAGACGAGCATCTATAAATCCGATTCAGACGAGATCGAAAAAATGACAAAAATAAAGAGAATGAGACAAGACAACAAAAAAAAAAGAGGCGGCTTGTCTAATCTGATTTATAAATTCCCACAGAAAGCTTGACCCCATGGAACCAACAGAAAACATTATACTATTCGGGCTCTATTCATAAACCCAAAGTCCCCACACGAAACCATTTTTCAACTCTAATGTTGCCTTCATGGCTTCCAACAAAAACAAACCTGCAATTCCTATTCTTCTCCTCACCCTATCCACGCTTCACTTCTCTGATGCAGAAACCGCCACTGTATCCACCAACCAGTTCATTTCAGACGGCACCACTTTACTCTCCAATGGCAGAGTCTTCGCACTCGGCTTCTTCAGCCCCCTCCACTCCAAGAGACGCTACGTCGGGATATGGTACCACAACAAGCCTTCACAGAGAGTGATTTGGGTCGCAAACAGAGAAACCCCAATCGAGAACACAACCGGAGCTCTAGGAATCAGAGATGGAAACCTTGTCATCCTCAGAGGAACCGAACCCAGCCCCATCTGGTCAACAAATACAAACTTATCCACTCCTGTCCGAAAATCACACCTTAAGATCTCCGACAGTGGAAACCTCGTACTGTTTCACGGCAATCACAAGGTTTGGGAGAGCTTCGACCATCCCACACACGTCTGGCTCCCCGGCATGAAGTACGGGGTGGACAAGAGAACCGGCCTGAGCAGGGCCCTGGCGTCCTGGAAATCCCCTGACGATCCAGCCGCCGGCGACTTTGTCTTAAAGCTTGACATGACAGGGTTGCTACAATTCTACACTTATGATGTGATCCAACAAAAGATGTACCTTAGGATCGGGCCGTGGAGCGGCCAGGGGCTGAGCGGGGTACCGGAGATACCCAATTCACCGTACTTCAATTTCACTTTCGTGAACAATGAAGAGGAGATTTACTTAGTCTACAACCCTTACAACACCTCTGTTCTGCACCACTTCGTGTTGGATCCATTCGGGTTGTTCCAGAGGCTGACTTGGTACGAGAGGGCTCAGCGATGGGAACGGGGCTGGTCCGTCCCGAGGGACCGGTGCGATGTTTATGGCCAGTGTGGCTCGTTCGGTGAATGTGGGTTCGGTGATGAGCTAGCTTGTAATTGCTTACCTGGGTTCGAGCCCAAGTCTCCTCAGGATTGGATCTTAAGAGATGGATCCAATGGGTGCGTGAGAAAAAGGTTGGTGTGTGGAGATGGGTTTTTGAAGATGGAACATGTTAAGCTGCCGGATACTTCGGCGGCGGAGGCGATTCTGGGTTTGGGATTGAAGGAATGTGAGAGGAAATGTGAACGGAACTGTTCTTGCTCTGCTTACGCTGTGGTGGATGTCAATAAGTTAGGGACTGGTTGTGTGGTTTGGTATGGAGATTTGATGGACATGAGGAGGTATTCGGATGGAGGAGACGATGTGTATGTACGTGTTGATGCTGCTGAGGTAGCTGGTAAGTTGAATTTATTGGCGGCGAAGCAGAGAAGGTATGTGAGGATAGAAGCCATTGGCGTGTCATCGATTACTCTGGTTTTGGTGGTAGGGGTTATGTGTTATTGCTCCATCAGAATGAGGAAGAAGAACAAAGTCAAAGGTACACGAACAATTCAATTTCCTCTTAATATAGGCTAATTCTGTTGGTCAACGGCAGATAATTATTGTGAAACCTTAAATTTTCAAAAAATTGTGGATAGACCTTTTGTTCAAAATGACGAAAATATCCTTAGGTGATCTGATCTCCTAAAGAATTCTTAACTGAAAAAAAAACATTTTGATCGAATGTAAACGGACGAGCATGAATTTTGTGTTTGTAATCCTAACTTGGGTTTACCTTTTTTTGCATTTCCCAACTACCACTTTTTCATTTTTTGTACGGACTATCATTTGTCGTTAAAATTATCACGAACGTTAGTTTTGGATGAGAAAAGATAGACTTGCCCTCAACAAAAGTCAATAACCTGAAGCTGGGCTTGACCTTTTTTACACTGCCCAACTATGACCTTTCCAATTTTTGCACGGACTAACATTTTTTTGCTGAGGGTATTTTGCAATTTTCTCATCCAAAACTAACAACAACGTTTATTTAGACGGAAAACGATAGTCCGTGCAAAAAATGTAAAGGTTATAGTCGGGAAGTGCAAAAAAAGGTCAACCTAGATTAAGATCGCAAAAACAAAACTCAAAATAAGTTAGGAACCCTGATTTCCCCACCTATTTCAAAGACGAAAAAAAAATGATATTTTCCAGGTCAAGGTCAAGGGTATTTTCGTCAATTTTCATACTAATATTTGTTGTCAATTAGGTGAAAAGGACAAGGACAGGCTTTCTCGGTTGTTAGTAGTTGTTGGATGCTTAGATGCTAACCATTTTGGGGAGGAAGCAGAAGGAATAGAACTTCCTTTATTCGATCTAGACACAATTAATGCAGCCACAAACAATTTCTCTTGTACTAACAAGCTCGGGGAAGGCGGTTTTGGAGAAGTTTACAAGGTATGGTACTCACCGATCCGTGCGAAGAACCGTTTGTTCCTCGTACTTACTCGTTAATGATTTGTGGAACATTATAGGGTCAGCTTTGTGGTGGAAAAAGTATAGCCGTGAAGAAACTGTCAGCGAGTTCGAACCAAGGAATAGATGAGTTCAAGAATGAGGTTGTATTGATGGCCAAGCTTCAGCATAGAAACCTCGTACGGCTCTTAGGTTGCTGCATTGAAGGTGAAGAGAAGATGCTGGTCTATGAGTACATGTTCAACAAAAGCTTAGACTTCTTCATTTTTGGTATGCCTCCTCTGACCTGAGTGATTAATTGCAAAATAGTATTATAAGGGTTCAGTTTTAAAGATTGATAGTCTCTTTTTTTAACGAGAGCAAAAGGGATTTTATTTACTCAAAATGAAAATTACATACAACAGAAGGGAGAGAACCAGGGACGAGTATGGATATTTTCGATGGACAATTTCAACTATTTGATTCTTATAAGACTATAACCGATAAACAAGAACGATTTTAGTAAATGTGACCAACATTATGATGGAGAAATTCTACTCCCTATAGATAACTGATTGTGGCTTGACCTGATACATACTACAATGCTTGACTGTCACTTGATATAATGGTAAGGACGTGTTGTTTTCTGTGAGGAGCACACTAGCAGATTGAGGATCACATCAATCGGTGGAGAATAAAATTTAGCTAGTGCAGACAGTGGGGTCTAGATGCTTTTTATCCCAGTGCCCCCTATCCCCTGAGGTCTCTTATTGACCCTGCGAGGTTATTTTCCATACTCACTCCAATGTTCATGAAACTCTTCTACATCAATTGTGTTGGTTGGATCCAAGACCATCTTCTTTGTTGTGGTCTTTCTCCAATACAATGACTTGAGTCTCTCCCCTCAGGAGTCGAATACCCCACCAACGGTTATATGTTGAGTGGTGGTGGTCGCCATGTAGGGCACGACCCCACAGCCAGACCCCGTTCCTCCCAATTGTGGGATGGTCACGACCTAGTTGTTGTCCTGCCCCTTGTAATTATGGGTTAGACATGATGTCAAGAGATATATGTTTGATGCCCGTACCCAACCCTACTCTCCTATCTCGTGTGGGGTTGCCAGATGGACGATTACCTTTGAGGATACGATGGATCATTAGGCAGGACGCCTGCATTATGCATAAATTTATTTTAATATAAAAAATTTACCTTTAAAATATTAGGTTTTAAAATGAATAAATGAAACAAAAATAATTCAAATTTTCATATTCTTTGAATTTCTTACTTTGTAGGATACAAAAATAAATTTTGATATATTTATTTTAGCTTATTGTTTATAAATTTAAATGTTAAAGATAGAATGTCTTTTTAATACAAACTACAACTTTTTTCATTATCAAATAATGGGTTACCTTTACAAAAACTAAATATCTCAATACGTATGTAATCATCTTTAAGAACTTGTTTTGATTATATAAGAACAGATGAAAGCAAAAGGAAATTGCTGGATTGGATAAAGCGCTTCAACATAATCATCGGCACTGCCAGAGGAATCCTCTATCTTCACGAAGACTCGAGATTGAAAATCATCCACAGGGATCTCAAAGCAAGTAATGTTCTTCTAGATGTTGAGATGAACCCAAAGATATCTGATTTCGGGGTTGCTAGGATTTTCGGCGGGAACCAAACCCATGCAAAAACGAAAAAGGTGATCGGGACTTAGTAAGTTCTTACACTAAACTCATCTCAAAACACTAAACGTTTTAATTAGAATATATTTTTTGAAAGGCAAACGAGGAACTGTATTAATAATGCACGTGGAATTTTATTGTAGGACTAAAGAGTACTGAGAACAGAATAACCCTATGTCTCTTGTAGGACACTCGATGCTCATAAATTCATAGAAATGGTCATGTTTGCATCCTAAACTATGATTACTATTCTTACATTCTATCATATACTGAAAATTAAAATAATCGAAAACAAAACAGCAAGCTAAAAAAACATCCAAAATAATACAAAAAATGAACTAAACAGAAAAAGCAGAAACAAACATAACTTCTTTGCGAAGCTCGCACAAAACTCAAACTAATATCATATAAATGATAAATTCAACTGAAAATTTAAACTACTAATTATAGCAATATATTCTAATGCTTATATTTCTTTCTTGCAATGTAGTGGTTACATGTCACCGGAGTACGCAATGAACGGTTCTTTCTCGATAAAATCCGATGTCTTCAGTTTCGGAGTCTTGCTATTAGAGATCATCAGCGGCACTAAGAATAAAGGATACTATTACGAGGATCCCTCGTCCAACGTTGTAGGACGTGTAAGTAGAGAAAGGCTTTGGTTATATTATATGTTTCTTAAACATGAAACATTGTTGTTAACGTTACATTTTCAGGCATGGGAGCTGTGGGGGCAAGGTAAGGCGCTTGAACTCGTGGACTCGTCAATGGTGGAGGGTTCGTATCGTGTAGGTGATGTTCTGCGATGCGTCCATGTCGGGCTTTTGTGCGTACAAGGAAGGGCGGCTGATCGGCCAACAATGAGAAGTGTTGTTTTCATGTTGGAGAATGAAACAGCCATGCCTCGGCCGAAACTGCCTGCTTACATCTCACCGGCACATTCTGCAACCTCTACTTGTGTACATGACAAAACCGTTACAATGATTGTCCCCCGATAGGGTCTGTTGACGTCTCTAATCTCTTCAATCGATAAATATCTTGAGATCCCAATCTGGTCGAGAAATTAGTCATCTCACTTCACAACAAAATTGTGAATTATTTTTACTTATTCGTTATATTTTTTAGATGGACTGAATTTTACTAGGTTATATGTATAGATTAATATTTTTATTCATCATATTTACATGTTTCGTAGTTAATTTATTGTCTGAATGGAATCTCTGTTGGTTCAAAGATCATTGTAGGCTATGTTGTATTTATATTGTTGACTCCAATATTAAAAGTAAAACACTACGTGATGTTACCAGTCAACTCCTCATGGGTTTGAATTGCTTTTATGGTGGTGAGTTGAATATTTCTAGGTCAACCTAAGGAGGAGCTACATCATTTCATTGAAAATAAACCGTTTGAAAATTAATTAACCAACATTTTAATTTTCATGACTTTGAATAGGGCAAATCAGGTAAAGATACGCTGATGAATATGAGATCTTTGAACAGATTTACGTAAATCGACCATGAAAAGATGAGAAATAATTTTATTGTGTGTCTTACAAGCTTAACACTACTTTTTATATATAATTTTAATACGAAACATTTTAATTCAGATATATTAAAATGTGATTATTGTAATATATAAGAATAATAAAATCTTCTCAAAATCTACCTCGTTCAACATGCACTAGAATTTATAATTATTGGATTTAAGCAGAAATAGTCAGAAGAAATGGTGCCAAACTTTATGAAGAAAAAGACGATTATGCCCTTCGTGGTGGAGCTTCCGAGAAAGCCCTGTGAAGCTTCGGAGGATGGACTGGCCTCTGCTTCATTACCTGTATCTTAGTTGTCTACAATGGCCTCTCCTTCTCGGAACTCTCAACTGACCCACCTATATATCTTCCTCAACTCTCTCCCCCAAAACCCACATTCAACTTCACCTATCCTCTGTTTCTGTATATCCCAGTCTTCAATGGCAGAGTCTTCGCAGATCCCTTCAAGTTTCCACGATTTCTTGCCCGCGATGGCGGAGAAACTTGGCGGGGACGGGCTCATAGGGGAGCTCTGTAATGGGTTCAACCTCCTCGTCGACGGCGACAAAGGGGTCATCACCTTCGACAGTCTGAAGAGGAACGCTGCTCTTCTGGGGTTGCAGGACCTCGGTGATGAGGATCTGAGGTCTATGTTGAGGGAAGGAGATTTCGACGGTGACGGGTGTCTGGATCAGATGGAGTTCTGTGTCTTGATGTTCAGATTGAGCCCTGAGTTGATGGAGGAGTCTCGGTTCTTGCTAGATGAAGCTCTTCAGCTGGAATTGCAGGGTCTTCATTGATCTTCGATTGTAACTTTTTTTTTACATCAGCTCCTTTTGTTACATTGTTTCAAAGCAAACTTTGATAGAGATTTGATTGTACCTTGTATGGTTTTTGAGGTTTGGTTCAAAGTTACATGATGATTTTTCTTGCTTCAAGAAGTAGAATTTTAGTTGTTGAAAACCTTAACGGGCTCCCTCTCCTCTCTAAATTGTAGTCGTCACTGTTGGTAGGCGTTCGGGCTTCAGCCTCGGAGGTTGTTGATGGGAGCTGGCCTTTCTCAACGACCGCCAATCAACGTTTCTTTCTTCCGTTCTTCTTCTACCACGGGTCACCCTGTGCTCTTCCCCGAGCCCCGCCGTCTCATCTCAACCTCCTCACCCTCTTGCATGTCGCCGGCATCCCCTCGCCATGGAGACCCGTGCGTCATAGGGACCGGTCTCCACTTTCTTGGCCAGTTATGCCTCCTCCTAGGGGCCTGCTGAGGCTTCACCAGAACGCGTTTCGTCGGAGAGTGCTGAGTGGTACTTGGGTCGAGGTTCGTCAGAGAGAGTCGCGCTCTAATCACCACGGAGCTCGCCGGCTTATGTCGCTCAGACTGGGCTTGTCGGGGCCTCCCCGAGCTGGGGCTCGCCGGTTTGTGACGCCCCCAGTCGGCAAAGAGCTAGACGGAGTCGACTCGTAGTTCTTCTTCCCCCCTCTCTCCTCATGGTCGGTCGGTGTGACGCGTCTTTCTCCCAAGCCTCGGGAGTCTTCTTCGTCCGTCGTTTGTGGCCACCTCCATGTGGGATGTTGTCATGGTCGCCTACAAGTGGGCTTTTGACGTGGTCGCCTCCAAGGGGACCGGGTTGCCTCCTCTTCTGTTCTAAGCTTTCTTGATCGTGCTTGCCTCCACACGATTCTTCCTAGCTCCCGCCTCCAGTAGCTAGACTTTTCTCCCAAGGCTGAATCTATGCCCCCTGCCTCGGTGCCCCTCGTGATGCTCTCGGATGGCCTCTAAGCTTTTTTCACGATGCCTTGGTCTCCAAGTGTTCCCTCTCAGAGCTACATTAACCAGTATGCTCAAGGTCTCCCTGTCCAGGACCCTGACCCAGGCCCTCAGAGGCAGGGGCCTAATGGGGTTGGAAACCTATTGGGCTTCTGAAACGGACGAGTCTTCTCGACCTCCTTGTTTGGCTATGGTCTTTTCTGGTGGAGGAACTTTATTTGGGTTGACTTTAGTCACCATCTCGCCTGTCAAGACTGCCTTTTTTGGGAGGGGCATGCTCCTTGGGGTGATCTCCATCACCCCACCGATTCAAGACAATCACTCTTTCGGGGTGTTTAGCCCATTGGCGTCGCGTCTATGAGTGTATCTTCAGTTGTAGAAGTTGTTCAACCTTGTTGTGTAGAAACTTTTTATTTCATCCATGTGTGTCATATCACTTATTTTGATTCCAAATGAGGGACTCCGGCCATCATCCTAATTCGTATCGGGTTTATCCTTTGACACTTGGTATTGTATCGTTTGGTTTGATTGAATGAATAAATACCCCTTTACTCAAAAAAAGAATTTTAGTTGTTAGTGTTATGTAGACTATAATATGTGTCAACATGATAACATCTACTTTTTACGGGTAACAGTTATATATGAAATTATAAATAAAAAAATGGTAGTAAGAACTCTAGAATCTAGCTACTCTCTTTCTTGTGCCCTAATGACTTTCTTACTACTTCCCTCTCCCAATCCAAGACTCGTTGTGCCGACCCCACCATGCCAGAGCGATTAACATGTCTCCATCATCACTGGTTCCCCCTCCATGTTCGCCTACGGTATTCATGAAGCCGGAACGTGGAAGAAAGTCCTTTAAAAGATCCCTACTTGTAAGAACCACCCCCGGTCGATCCCGGTCGAACCGGTGAGTTTTTGCAAAAGTTGACTTTCTGCTGGAAAAGTGAACCGATGACTCCGGGAGTCATCCGGGACCTTTTTGGGACCCAAAAAGCTTAGCCGTCGTTACGATTAGCTTAGTTGGGTCGTTTCCTTTCAAACAACTGATTTTACAAAAAAAAGTCAATTTCGGGTCAACGGGGCCCAAATTTGGAACCTTATCGAATTTAAATTAAATGGCTGAGATATTTTGGGGTAGAGGTGGAACCCACATGGACATGTGTCCATGGTGGCTTGGAGGAGAAGAAATTGGTCTATAATGACCCATTTACCCTCATGTATGCCAAAAGAAAAGGAAGGGACCTTAGGGACATTTTGGTCCATCCTACTTTAGGTTAAAGGGATCAATTGAGAGCACATTTCAGCTCATTCATTGTGTTGGCCGAAATTTATAGAGAGAGGGAGAGAAGTTGAAGACACCATTGCTTGGAGAAGAAGATAGTGAAGAAAGGAAGCAACTTTAAGGGATTTTCATCACCAAATCTCTCCAAAACACCTTCATCTTCATCCCCTCTTCATCCTCAAGGTAAGTAAGCTCTAACAATCTATTTTAAATCAAGTTTGGTGTTATGAGTTTCATAGAGAATGCATGAACTAGGTGGGTTTTGAGTTATTTGTTGCTTAGATGGTTGTTTTGATGAAGAATAGTGGAAGTTTTGGATAGAAACCATTTGGTTATTGATGTTTTGATGAAACCCATTATGGGTATTGCAGTTTGGGGGTTTTTGGTGACTGATTTTGGAGGTTATGAGGTCAGCAATGGAGTTTTTGAAGTAGATTTTCGTGGAAACGAAGTGAGGTAGGAAGAAGGAGGTGTCTGCCCAGACCGGCACGGAACGCCGCACGGACCAGGCCAGGTACCGGGCCGGTGTGCCGCACGGACCGTGCCGGGTACCAGGACGGTGTGCCGCACGGGCCGGGCCGGGTACCGGGCCGGTGTGCCCACGGGCCGGGTACCGGGCCTATGGGCCGCCCAGATTGGGCCTCGTTCCGGCCCAATTTCCCATCGGTCCATGTTTTCGGGAGTAATTTGGTTGTTTTCTCATTAAACCGCATTTGAATTAGCATTGCTTCTTGGATTGATTTGTGATCTTAGACGTTGGACCCGAGCACGGCGGAGGAGGCTACTAGGCGACTCACTTTGACTAAGCGTTTGGATATCATTTGAGGTAGGGGAAAGTAGCGAATACCGGTTTAATTGCGGAAAGTTACTAGTATGCATATAGGTTGTGAATACTTGATCGAATTGTAGAATTGCATGTAAGATGTGAGAAACGAGTGAATTGAGGGATAGCCGCAGGCCATGTCGTGCCTGTCGGTTTGGGAATTGTCGTGCTATAGAATCGCATGTGGGTCATGTCGTGTCCTTAGGTATGACGTGAACCGATGCTTGTGATATAATCGGGTGAGTGATAGACTGATGTGATGTGTTCGGTAAGAATGGGTTGGTTTGGTATGCTGTTAGTTGAACTATGGGATTGTGATATGTGAGACTCTCGTGAGTATGTTCCGAAACGAGGTATTCCGGTACAACACCTACATCGAGGGAGTATTCCGATGTAGGGTATCTAGGCCGAGGGTGGTGTCCCACGTACGCGGTCCCGCGGGGCTGAGGTTCCGGTACGATACCTACATCGAGGGGGTATGCCGGTGTAGGGTATCTAGGCCGAGGATGGCGTGATCCGTACCCCGATGTTGTGTGGTCCGGGAAGACATCCGACCGAGGTGTGTGCCGGTCCGGTATGTAGTGTGATCTATACCCCGATGATGTGTGGTCCGGTATGATGTATTGTGAGCTATACCCTGATGTTGTGTGGTCCGAGAAGATATCTAGGCCGATGCTATGTGGTCCGGTACGATATGGTTGAGCCAGGCTGTGAAAGCCGGCAACGTTGGGGACTGCTGTACGGGACTTGTGGTTGTTCTACTGTGTGTGGTTTGCTTGATGATTGACTATGTTAGGAGATTTAAGTGTGGTTATGGTCATGTGAGTGTGGTTTGTGATTGTGTAAATTCCGTGTATGTCGTTAGTTGTTGTGCCTTGCTAGTATGTCCTAATTGGACGGTTACTCGTGATGGTGAGCGGATAACTCATCACCTTAACTACTTTTTCCTACTGAGCGAAAGCTCACTCTTTTCTTTACTGTCTACAGGTTTTGAGCAAGATTTGTTATAGAGGACGTCTCGGAGCGTGGGGCTTGCGAGAGTCTTAGTTGTATGGTCTAGAGACGTACCTTCCTATTGTTATTGAACATCTTTATTACTGGATTTTCGAGTTGTTGACTCGTTGTGTCGGATTTGTTGGTTTGAATTACTATTTTAGAGATTATTTCCTTTAAAGTTGTTTTTATCATTTATACTCTTAGTTCACGTCTCGAGTCCGGTCAAAACCGGATTTGGGGCGTGACACTGCTCCCATCTTCCCACACCGTGTCCTCCACCGTACCACTCTTTTCCACTGTCTCGAACGGTGTCCACGGCCACGGTGCCTCTTCCGTCTCTTATCCCCCTAAGACTTTCACACGAAGTTGTTCGTCCTTAGTGCAATCAGTGCAAGCCCTAAACAGAGCCAGCAAGGAAGTACTCCTCACATATGGCTCCTCTGTCATCTCGGCCCCTCCCTCGTTGATATCACACTGATCTTTTCCCTGTCTTTTTTTGTGAACTCATTTTGTTACATTGTTTGAAGGACAACTTCACAAAATTAACCTCCATAACTTTGTTCTCAGTGACTCCCTCCACCTTTATTATCATGTATACACAACTCGTAAAAGGTTAATATCTCATCTTCTTGTATTTTGGGGACAAACCTTCCTTTGAACATGTGGTGTTTCCCAAGAACACACCCTCTCATCTTCACTTCTCACTAAAATAAAGTGTGCGAGTTGTAATGAAGGTGAATGAGGGTCAAATTTTTGTAAAGAAAGATCCCTGGGAATCCGTTTTTGTACTTACCCCTTGTTTCAAAGAAAGTTTGGTTCAAATTTCCATGATGATTACATATGATATACGGGTAACCATGGGTCCTAACTCCTTTGAGGGTTGTTTTGGCGATCTTAACCGGGTTTGACCTTTTCTTACACTTCCTAACTGTGACATTTCCATTTTTTGCGCAAACTAACATTTTTTTTTTAATCTATTTTGACGATTCCGTTTAAAAAATGATATTGTGCACGTGACCCACACGTATCAAAAACCTAACGGAATCCGTTAAAATAGACGGAAATTGTTAGTTTTCACAACAACAAAAAAGTCAAACGTAAGTGCAAGAAAAAGTCAAGCACAGTTTGGATCGCCAAAACAAACCTCAAGAAAAGCTAGGCACCCATAGTTTCCCCTTACATATATTAGCAGTAGAGAGTTGAATACGTGCCAAGATGATAGTTGGGTCTATCTGTTTACATGGGACTTATAAGTACAAACAAAGAATCATTGATCTGAACAAAACACCAGAAACGGAGGCAAAGTTGCGATCGAAATAGTCAGGTTGGTAGGTCTCGATTTGTCAGTGGATCATCATGGTTGATTCTGTGGCAAGTATGAAACGCAATGAGCAAAGATCAAAGAGTACCGTTTCTGGTCTTTCACGCCTTGTTTGTAACTTTCAGTGTTTCGGCCGAGAGAGACGTTGTGCAGAAACATGCGCGTCTCCTTTGTCTGTCCCTTTTTTTGATAGATAGGTTATCAAAGGCACGTCTTTGTCTCAATGATCGATGTTGGTAAGTTTCAAATTCGGTAACTTGCTACACAAGGCAAAAGGATGGGAAAGATTAGTAGGGTTCATGTAAATGTTAAAGTGGAGTGAAGGAATTAAAATGGTCATGGGTTTGTTTTATTGTGTCTGTGGTTGAGCGGGTGTCAATGTGTACCATGCCCCCACTAATCTCTTATTTAATCATTATTACTTTGATATGCAAATCCCTTTATATTACTTTCCTTTTCAAGTTCAACCTAGTTTGAAACATTTTTATGAAAATCGGATCGAGTTTTATAACTAAAATTTGATCTTGTTAGTCAAGTATATCTTTGATATTCATACGTATCTTTTTATACTATACTGAAATTATAATCGAGGTAAGCATAGAATTTTTTTTAAAAATGAGAATTATCTTTCATAAAAAATAAGAATTATCTTTCATTAATCAGGGGAGAAAATCATTACAGCGGTCAATACCCTTAAAAAAGGATAGTGATCCAAGAACTCTCAGAAACGAACCGTTCCAACATAATCCGGTTATAGCACTTGTAACTTATACAAAAAAAATAGACTAAAACAGAAAAGTAATCCAAAACTAAAACAAAAATTAAAATCAAAACTAGAACATAAAATAAAACCAAAGACTGCCAACTGTCAGAAACAACTCAAGGTAGGGCCTAAACGTTGCTTGTCCCTGCTCTCCAAGAACTCGTTTTGAATGAGCTACCAAACTTGAACTCGACAGGCTGGCTGGGAGTGATAGCATGATTCAAGGATCCCTCCCGGCAAAAATTCTTGAATCCTTGCTTACTCTTCGGACTTGGCGAGGTTGCATGATAGTCCTCGCCTTATTCGTCTTATTTTTTCCGACTATCACGCCGGTCGTGTCTCCGCTTGAGATGTTGGATGCTAACACGGAGAGTACGAGCATCATCGCAACAGGGAGTCGCGGATCGTCGCCGATGCACCATCCTTCCATTACAGCAACGCCAGATTGATGATGCGCTGAGTAGAACATCATCGCAACAGAGAGTCACGATCTGTCGCCGATACGCCATCCTTTTGATACAACACCGTTGAATTGTGGATGCACATAAAAGAGCACTACCAAGAATAAAGAGAAGAAAAGACTTGCGATCGACATCGTAATGATTGTAAGCATACATAATGACGTATCTATGATAGTTACGACGGCTAGGTTTGAGATCTCTCAACCCTAGCAAAGCAACCTCGCGTAAATTACAATTAGTAAGCATAGGTTTTTTCAACTCATTTTGTAAGGAGATCCAACAAATATGGGTTTGGAGAAACACAATAACAGTTCTTCGGTGCTCTCAAAAACCTAGCCCAACTTTTCAGCCGTCACCTCCTTCCTCTCTCCACCGGCGACGGTCGGGCCCTCCAGCATGCCTGCCGCGGGTGAAGACCTTCCCTTCTCTTCCTCTCCCTCCCTTTTCCTGTCCTCTGCTCCTCTTCGACTTTTTTTGGCGTTTCTGACTTTCCCTTCGCCGGCGATCGACCCTGTGCTGCCCCTCTTGGGTGAAACGTCTCCTACTGCTTATCTGCTCTGCGGGAGCTCGAGCCTCGAGTCAGATCTAACACCGGAAGCTCGAGTGGCCTTTGTTGGGTCGCCGACTTCTCGTGGGATGAGCTCAGGTGAAGGGCTTACTGGTGGAGTGTGTCTTCTCCGTGAGAGTTTCGGCCACAGTTCTTGCTATGGTGTCTGGCTTGTAGGTGGCTCGGTCGGCGACAATCTGGAGATGGCGTCTTCTGGCGTGGGGTGACGGCGGGTTGTGGCCTGGGGCGGACCTGCTACTTGGGTCTTGAACCGGGTAGGGTTTGGGTCCGAGTCTAGTGGTTGGTGGGCTGGGTCGGGTCTGGGCCTGACAGGTCTGGGTCTCTCTGGTCTGGGCCTGTTTGCCTATCTGGTCTGGCCTGACTATTCTATGCCTGACTGGTCTTAACCTGGTCTGGGTCTGCTCTTGGGTTCTCGCCCTCACGGACTCAAGGGTGGATCATCTTTCGGATCATTGGAGGTTTCTAGTTCCGGCTTTGGTCGTGGGATGCGCTTCTTCATCCTCCCGGGTGGAGATCGTTGCGGAGCTGTTCTTCCTACTTTTGGTGGTTCGTCTGCTTGTCTGATGTTTCGCTCTAGATCCGGTCGTGGGACGCGCTTCTTCATCCTCCCGGGTGATGATCGTCGTGGGTCTAGCGGTTCATCGTGGTACTTATACTGGTATATCCCTCTCTGTAGCTTAAGTTTTGTGCCCCCGCTTTGCCCCTTTAGCGACTTCGGTTTGATATGCATCTGCTTCCTTCCACCTCTATGGTTAGGTCTCGCCGGTTTAAGGTGTTGGCCGCCGGTGAGGTTTTAGGCCTTTGTGTCTTTCATTTGTCTTCTTACACGATTCTTTTTAGGGGATTATTTGTTCAGGTGGGTTTTACTCATCGGGACTGTCTTTATCGCTTGCGGTGTTGATCGTCGATGTGTTAGTGCTCGTCTTCCAGTCTGTGTGACTGGTTGATGATACTAATGAGACAGGGTGCTTTACTTGCTTAGGCTGTAGTTGGGTTTTACATCAGTATCACTTGTGCTTATTGGTTGAAAAATCAGGGTTAAAGACCTTTTCTTTTTTAGCGCTTCATGGTTGTAACATCCGGGTGTTAGGACCTTTTTCTTCGGTTGTTTGATTTAGGGTTTGCGTCCCTCTCTTTGCTTCGGGGTTTGCGTGCCCATTCTTAACTTCTGGGTCTGCGTACCCATTCTTAGCCTTTGGGTCTGCGTACCCATTCATTGCTTCTGGGTCTGCGTACCCATCCTTACCTTCAGATCAACGTACCCTTTCTTTGCTTTTGGATATGCATACTCATTCATTGCTTCAGGGTCTGCGTGCCTTTTCTTGGTGGTTGTTGGTCTTCCCCGGTGTCAGGCTTCTGGGTCGGTGTACCCTTTCACTGCTTCTGGGTCTTCGTACCCATTCATGGTTTTCGGGTCTGCGTACCTTTTCTTAGTTTCTAGGTCTGTTACCCTTTTACTAGCTCCTTACTTTGGTCTCTTGCAATCTTTAAAATGATTGCTTTTTTGTACTCTTTTTATTTCTTAGAAGAAGAGGTTAATTTGAATATGTTTTCACCTATAAAAAAACAAGTATAGGTTTGGCTAAATTAACAATGAATCATGTCAAATACCTCATGTAAAATAGTTTGAACGACATGTAGGAATAAATAGTGATTTGATGAATTGATTCTTTTGGACCATGTGATATTATATTCATAAATAACCACGTATTACGTGAGTTCATAAGTATAAGTAATTCACACAAAAATTACCATACCCGGCCCGACATTCATTTGTGTCGGGTGATTCGCCGCTAAATTCAACCGCATCCGCTCCTATCGATGATGCTCAAAATACATCTGGGCTAATAGAAGCATTATTACCCCTTACAGAGGGCATTTTAAGAACTTTGAGTGGACATGTGACTCTTTCGTCTATTATGGTCAGTATGCGGCGTGTGATACGTCATCTGTGTGGAATGGTCCACAAAAACATGTACAACTACAAAGTCAAAAGCCATCATCAAGTACCCGGTTCAATCCACGTAGCATTGCGACAAAATGCTTGGGTGGACGTGATCAAGACGGTATAGGATTAGGAGTTGAGTTTTAAGGTGTAACTTTACTTTGATTTTTTTATCTGAAAGGTGTGATTTCATTAATTCAGAAAATCAATTGTATAGATGTGTGATAGAAAAAATCTTGACCATCAAGACAAGAACAGAATTCGAACAAATCGTTTGCGGTTTGTTTAAAACTAGAACCGTCACAGATAGTATTATTATGCCACATAGACAGGAAAGAAAGGTGGGGATAAGAAAGTAAAAATAGAAATCCTGCTCATAAGACCTAGCGTGGACAATATCAGTAGGAGGAGGCAAGACTTGAACCAGAGAGTCCTCTTGGACCCAGTCCCTGAAGCCTGAGGATCGAACATTCCTCTTAGCGTGACTGCTTACTAGTCCTCGCCTGATCATCTCAGGGTTCACCAGCTGAACTCCTCTTCACTCTGCCGCTACCAGCTGCAACTCCAACTCCAGAACCAGCTCCAAATCCAGGCCTACCTTTGTGCCCAAGCTGAAACTTCGATTTCCTGGCCTCTAAAAACCTGGCCGGTCCTCCAGTTTCTCAAACCGGTCACTTCTAGGTCCATAATCCCGTTAAATCCCCAATGAGAATCCAATTCGGGAGAGTCGGAGTGTGGAGCCGACGAATCATATCCCATGTTTGGTGTCTATTCTCCCAATGGGCCTCTCCATAGATACTTGTCAACTGTCAATCATCATGCCCATGTGTTGAGACCTCAACGTCAATATGGTGTGTATCTGATGCCCGGGACGCCACGCTTAAGACCCAAAACATGGCCAATCCTCTTTAAGTATTCGAAGATGGGACACAAAGGTATCCATGGAAACCCATTGACCGGATAAGCAATGCACACTTCTAGTCGAAAACCAAGGTCTCTGAGAGGAACACGATGTGTGGACATCGGTCACATAGGAGATGTCACAGGTGTTTCTTATATAACCGGGATCCCATGCTGTGGCAATTCCACGCCAAGATGCGAATACCAGGTTTCTCCAATGAGCGAGGTGGAGACGGAAGGATAACTACTTCTTTTTTTATAACTGTCCCTAATATTAAAGTTAACTTGAAAAATAGATTAACGAAATATTTGATCGTGGGACCCCCGATCATAAAATCAGGGCCGGCTTGAGCACGTCGTCATCAAGTACCTACGACTACAAGTTTCTATCTGTCTTCACATATGCAGCTAATTATTCCTCAACCCCTAACGTATACAATGTTAATAATGACATCATGCTCATATTTATCATTAAACTTATAATGATTATAGTTCTACAGAAATACATTTATTAGTTTGGCATTTTTCGGACAATCATGATGATGATGGGCATGACCACAACATGCCATCATCCATCTTCAATGTTTACTCAAATTTCCCCATGCTAGTTCAAGAAAAGTGTGTGAATGAAATTACATTTATACCCCTGGGCCTTGTTGGTCCGAAAACGGGGAAAGAGTGATCCTAGAGACCTATCCGATCTGCAACTATAAAAGGGGCCTTTTGGGTTTTTAATTTACAATTGTCAGTGAAGCCAACACATTTTGGGAGAAATTGAGAGAGAGCTTTGACCGTTTGAGGAGGATTGTTGCAATGGCCGTCAAGGTGTATATTGTGTAAGTGTCTCCTTCTTCGCCCTTCTCATTTCTCGTATCTGTATTCATTCTATTTGATGAGTCGATCCCATGAAGCTATTGATGATCTTCATCGTCTACATCGAAATTCAGCTAACTATGGGTTTTGGGCATTTCTGATTTCTGATGTCTTGATGAACATGGGGGTGGGTTAATTCAGCTGATTTTGTTACTGGGTTTAGATCTTGATCTGGGTTTTTACTCCTGTTTCGATTCGTGGATTTAAATCATTATTGGGTCTAGGCTTAGACTGGTGCGGTTTGATTTGAGAAAGAGATGGTGAAAATGTGATCTGGGTTGGATCGAATGGTGATGGTTTCTTGGAAATTGAATGTCTGATCTGGGTTAGATGCGTGTTCTTGTGGAAAAGATGTTTTTAGGAGATAAAGCAACTTGGCATTTGATTTCACTCTTTCTAAATGTTTAAAGGTGTTGTCTTTATGCACGTATTGTAAGAATTTATTCATGGGTCCCTATTTCTTCAGCAGAGAAGCTTAGAATAAGGCATCCAACTTTCTATTCCAACAACTCTAACCACCGGAAAAGATGTCATTTTCATGAGTTCCTTCTTTGGATTAATTCTCTTATCTTTTAAGTTCCATTATGCTCTTTGCACTTGACTTTAACATGGTGAGTTGATCTTTTCGGGAAGTAAAATAGTAGTTCTCACACATCAATTTATGTGGAATTTGAGCCCATTTGGTATACCAATCGGGATCTTTGCGTATTAGCTTAGACTTGGGATTAGATACTTATTTGATCAACAGGTTGCTTTTTCAGAATAGTGTATCACTGTGAAATGCCATACATTCCCAACTTTTTGCATTTTAAAATCTTAGGTGATGCTTGTCATGATATGGTCATAGAACCACAAATAGTTTGACCGCTTTATGAATTGAAAAGATAGGAAGAGAGTGCTGAGGAGAAATTTCTGGACAACCATTTAATATTACATATTGTTGGCATTATACCTTGATTTTCTGAAATGCCATCATCTCTTCTTCCTTACTTACCGTCACTGAGATTATTTTCGGTTTTGCGTTTTCCTTAGTTAGAATCAAACTGTACAGACTAACTGACTTTCAAACGTCTGCTTCAAGGCTTTAAGCTTAGTCTTGAATTGATAGATTGAGGGAAGGTGCATTTGTAAGTAAATCGCTCTGTGGTGCTTAGGACTATGGATTATCGTGCTGCCTCTACATTTAACAACGTTCCTTTATGGGTACCTTATTTGCTTGGGAGGAAGAGCCATGGATATTTGAAGATTTTCTATACTACCACCAAGTAACTGATGATGCTTAAAATTGATCAAATAACCCCTCTCAGTGTCCATTTAGCTTGGATTAGTTCCATAACAAGTTGTAAAAAGTAAAGGTGGTTTGGGTTTGATTCAGTCGGACAGATAATTATGAACTAATCTAGAAAGAAGCAGCTAAATAGAATTTTCATTTCTTATTATTGTTTTGATCTGGTTCTCATTATTTGTCACATCAATTTCAAATTGGGTAAGGCATGCGGTTATGTTTTGATACAATAGCTATACATACTTATCCGGTTTGCAATTTTTTGATCTTTTTCTTTCTTCTGGATCGAACGTAGGTTGATGCAATGTAGTTATTTCTTTCTCTTTGTTTCTCGAGCTTTACAATCAAGCATGTTCATTGTAACAGGTACTACTCTATGTATGGACATGTGGAAAAGTTAGCAGAAGAGATTAAGAAAGGGGCTGCTTCTGTTGAAGGTGTCGAAGCTGTGTTATGGCAGGCAAGTGCTATTTTTTGCACAAGTGTTTCATTACTTTTTTACTTTTTGCACAACTCTGACTATCAACTAAAGATTTTTGGGCCCACTTGGGTTGGCCTGGTGGTCAGAGAGCTCTTTCACCTCCTTGAGGTGAGAGGCTCGAACCCCGGTGGGTAATGTGCTTGGGAGCAGATGTGGGTGGGAGTTAGATTTGGAATTAGGTTGGGTTAGAGAAGGATTTCCCCGCTTTGTTGCTGATAAAAATAATCATCTAAGATTTTCAAGTGCCAGTTTAGGTTGAGTTGTGAGCAGCAATGCATTAAATTAGTTTATGCAACTTGTCTGTTTGACTTGAGCTACCATATGGAACAGGTTGCAGAGACTCTGCCAGAAGATGTGCTAGGAAAGATGAGTGCACCACCGAAGAGTGATGTGCCAATCATCGCCCCCAATGACCTCGCTGAAGCAGATGGGTTCATTTTTGGCTTCCCTACAAGATTCGGAATGATGTCTGCCCAATTCAAAGCATTCCTAGATGCCACCGGAGGCCTATGGAGAACTCAGTCTCTTGCAGGCAAGCCCGCTGGGATCTTCTACAGCACCGGTTCTCAAGGTGGTGGACAAGAGACAACTGCGTAAGTACTCACATCATAAGCATATATAGCTTGGAATCCTCAGAGCATTCAATGAACTGTTTGATGTTTGTCATGATCACAGGTTGACTGCCATAACTCAACTGGTTCACCATGGCCTGATCTTTGTGCCCATCGGATACACATTTGGGGCGGGGATGTTTGAGATGGAGCAAGTCAAGGGTGGAAGTCCCTATGGTGCAGGAACTTACGCTGGGGATGGTTCTAGACAGCCATCGGAGCTCGAGTTGGCACAGGCTTTCCACCAAGGCAAGTACATTGCCGGCATCACCAAGAAGCTCAAGGAATCTGCCTGATTTCTCGCTTCATCACATCTCCTTATTCGATATCTGTTTTCTTTTTCCAGAACTTCAATTTCCAGTGTTTATCAATGTATTCAGATGTTATCATCCTTGTTTATCTTCTCTATAAACGCTCTGTGAGAGTGTGTGCGTGTGTTACAGAGTATAGTTGTTTTCAATGATATATGTACAAGTTTGTTGGTGATTTTTGGTTTTCCAATGGAAGCTCCGCAGTCATTTAAATACTAGAATCAACATAAAGAGGTCGGATCAGTTGTTATCGGAAAAGATGGGGGTCTGGAGTGTAGCGAACCAAAGTATCTCTTTCCAATCTCCTTCTCGGCACAATTGTGACTTGGGTGAGGAACACGTTTGAGCTGTATGGTTCGATCGTTTCAGTCTCTATTCGTTCTCAACCAAACCGACGAGAACCTTTCTTCGGATTCATTGAGTTAAACTCTCCAGAAGCAGTCGTACAGGTGTTGGTCAACTGGTTGCTTACGAGATGGTTAAGGATGCTCAATCAACGTCGGGTAGGGCTCAGTTGTCACTGACTTTCTCCCTTAAACTACACTCAGGTTTCGATCAAGATTTTCTTATGTGGTCGCCTAAAACAATAAAGAAGGGTGAAAGGAAAAGAAAAAAGAAACCTCAACAGCCTTTTAGAATGCAAACTCGTTCACTATGTTAGAGCGATAGTGACATTCTAGAAGCTCAGTATAGAAAGAAGGTTTGGAGATATATTGTCGTTACCGAGACTATGCTGAAGACAGGGATTAAGGACACAGTTCTATCCTTGACATCTTCGTGAAGGTTTCGGTTGTCTCTTTTTGTAGGGGCTTTTTCTTTTTGTCGTTGATTGATGTTTCTTTGTTTCGCTGTTTCTTAATTTGTGAGAGATTCTTCTACCACTTTGTGGTAGTCTCTTCGAAGATATTTTGAGGATAGTTTTTTGACAGTCCTTTCTTTTTCCTCATCTTGGGAAAAAAAGTTTTAATAAAACCGTCATCTATCAAAAATACATAAAAACGTTGTGGTGAAACGAGTTAGCAAACGGAATTCATGACATATATTATTAGACATCGGTCTGATTCAAAACATTTGTGTGTAGATCGTGAAACTGTAATTCTCGTTTGTAGGAAAAACGAAAACGAAATGTCTCGTTCGTAATTTTTGCTTTGGGCCCGTAAATCAGAGGATCGATCGAGTAGATATTTCTGTTTGAGGATGAAGTCCTGTAAGACCCACCAAATAGCATCTGCAAAGACATAAACAAATAAAAAGGGGGGTTTCCCAATGAAATGGCATATTCCCACAACTCCTTTAGAAGGAACAGATAGGGCCAACTCTACTGCAATCAAATATCTGCAAAGCAAAGAAGGAAAGCAACAGTTCCTTCACCAACTTTTCAAATTCTATCCAAACTAATTACCACATAATTAGCCACTAACAATTCAACAAAGGTACTCTAAATATTGATCAATCAATATATGTTATTTGCTTCCCCAACAAAAACATGTCCCTATTGGGAGTTTGGGCTCTTCTTCTTTACCAACACATTTGATCTTGTTTTGTTGTATCTTTCTCAACATTTCCCAACTTATGAAAGGTTCAATGGATGAGAAAGATGGATCCAAATGTGTCCACTATTCCTTCATCTCCAACTTGGTTCTACCTGAAGGTCCCTCCAAATGTAGGGGTCCAGAAGTCCACGGTGGTCTCGTGGGTCACCGGAAAGGTGCTCGAAACCGGAACTAGACATAGTCCTCTACTCCTCAGGTCCTGCTTTGCTCCTTCTGGCTCCTCCATACCCTGCATAATTTTCATCTAGGGCTCAACTTTTCTCACATCTTCACCAATCACTAATGGTATGAGAATGGAAACATGCACCATCATACTTATTGGGGTCAACTAAATTCACTTATCCCGAACTATACACGTTTAACGGATATCTACTCTAAATAACATGTACATACTCCGACCTAACAGTTGTAATAATATCCCCTATTCCATCCATTTTCTCGTTCATTTACTGTTTATTTTTTCAGAAATTCCGAACTACCCATAGTGTTATAATCATAAAACCAACTCAAATTCTAAATCTCTCTCCAAACATAAATCTAATTCTAAAAATGGATGAAATGGGGGATGTTGTTACAAACGGTTAGTTCGGAGTATGTATTCATTACAAAATAACTTTAAGGTATTTATCCGTTAAACATGTATAGTACGGGGTAAATGAACGTAATTAGCCCTACTTATTGTATAAAGTATGTATCAATTCATTCAGAACGGTAAGTTTATACTATAATTTGAAAATAGTGAATCAAACTCCAGCTTAGTTTACTCTTTACCTACACATACTCTCAAATCGATGTATCCAATGAGTTGTATGTATTATTTCACTCAAAATAATAAGTTTAGACTATAATATGAAATCAGTGAAATCATACTCTAGCTTAGGTTTACTCTCCCGCTACACCTGCTCCCAAACAGATGTATGCAATGAGATTCGAACGTGAAAGAAACCTTTACCCTCGGGCCAACCCCAATAGACATATGCAATAATATTGTTTTATTTTACGCATAATGTAATAAACTAACCCTATGTACCTGTTGGTGTTGGTGTTGTAAAGGAGCTCCACTTTTCAAGTAAGGGGTAGTCAAGACCTGTTTTATTAATTTATTTATGACATGAAGATCAATATAAAGATTGGTTCATGATGGAACATTACCATGTAAATCAACTTACACTAACTTGTTCATGGAGGAACTTGATGTATTCAATGGCTTCAGATAGCACCGAGGCCGTATCGGTCTGAAAATCACAAACACATAGATATATATATATATATATATATATATATATATATATGATGGTCATCTTGATGAACTAGCTACACAAGTGTTTTCTTTTTCATTTTTTTCTCGGGAAAATTTGCTGAGAAAAGAGAAAGGAAAAGGGTGTGGATGATTCAGAAGTTGAATTTGAATTTCACCTTTCCAAAAGGCGAAACCAATTGTTGAAGTGCGGTGATTCTGTCTCCCATCTTCTCTTTTCTCACCTACCAATACAACAACAACAACAACAACAACAAAAAGCTTCAACGATTCTCATCTCTACTGATAAAAGCTTCGAAAAGAAACCCTGAAAGTTCCATCAACTTAAAGCTTGTTATGGCCACCTTTAAGCATTTAATAATCTGTGTACCTTAAAAGGTGGCAATGGCGATTCGTTTCTCGGCCTCTTCGAAGCTGCTTCACTGTTGCCACTTTTCTTTATCATCGTCTTCTCATCCCCAGCTTCACCCATGTTAATCTGTTAATCAATCACTAAACATTTCAATCCTAATCAAAACCATGATTAATTATAATAATAACGGCTGTAGGGATTAGTTACCTTGGAGGGTCTATGATGATCTCCGAAAGACGGACTTTGCAACGAAGGGAAGACCTCGTTGGTGGCTCCGGAGTTCCAGAAAGGAGTGTTGTTAGAGAAGTGCAAGGGACTGTGGGAGGGCGGCCTCAGGTCTGAGGCCGTCCTCCCAAACTCATTATTGTTCATGCCATAGTTATAACTGGCATGAACATGAGTATTGAACTGATAATCATGACTTTGTTGTTGTTGTTGAGTCTGATGATACTGGTTTTGGTTTTGGTTTGGATGATCGGTAGATCCAAGTAGTCCTGGATTTCCGTAGACCCCCGAATGATCGTTACCAAAGCTAGCCGATCTATCAAATTAGTGATTACAAGTTAAATACAAATCTTAATTTTTTTATTGCAAGGCAAATATATTAGTAATAAGCTAAACTTTTCAGAACGAAAATAATAGACAAGGGAGGTTTTGAGTTTGCTTTTTCTTTAGGGTTTGGAGCATCAAGAACTAAGTTTGTAACAAGTACTTACATCAAAGTTTGGTTCCAATCCAAGGCTTGATGATGAGAAGGGAGGCCCAAACCCATGAGGTGCAAGTTGGGATCGACAAGGCCGGTTCCGGGAGGATCCATGGAAGAAGTGGACTTGATCATGTCCGGCATGTCGGCCGCCGGCCAGGCGAAGGCGCCGGTTGGGTTGACGGCTGCGGAGGAGGACGACGACGACGCGCCGCTCTCGTAGCGGGTTCTTGAAGATGAATCCCACCAGTTTCCGGCGTCTGCCATGGGTGGGAAAGATCGGTGGTGGAGCTGGTTAGTGGGTTTTGTGTGTGTGTGAGTCTAGTTGCATAAAATGATGGTGAAATAGGTGTTGAGTGCATATGGATGGCTATTTATATATTGTATGATTGAGTAGTGAAGTAACCGTTCGGGAGTGTACTAGTTGTAGCTTAGCTACACGGAATGTGGTTGACATTTTTCTCCCTGATTTGACCCCAAGGAAAACTACCTGTCTCAATTATCTTGTCTTTTTTATTTTATTTTATTTTTCTATATTGATTCGGATTTGACGATATTTATCGTCGATTATGATATTATGTCGGTGTAAGAAAAAGAAGAAGGAAAGACATTGGACTTAACTTCTTTCAACATCATTATGATAATTTCATGATACTATATGTGTAATTTGACGAATTCTTACGACTTAACAACTGATATAACGAGAGATGAGTTAGAAATATTAGAGTAGAACATTTTGATGTTTGGGGTAATAATTACGATAAACGTATAATTCATGACAGTTTTCATCGTTTGTATCAATATGTTTGACATTTATAATTATAACGTATGTGTTTAAGTTATTTTTTATTTGGTCAACTACAGATGAATTATTGTCTTTATGTATTAAGTATAATTCATCCGTTCAATAAAGTGGAAAAACTAAATCACTTTTACCGGATAATAATTATTTTTCTTTATAAAGGAAACCCTGAAGATATGCATATGAATAACCTTTTGTAGACGAACATACGATACTCATCTTTTTTTCTTCACAAACGTATTTATGTCTTTCGTTTATTATCATAAAACAACAGTTTTTGTCATTTAAAAAAAATCCTTTAATTTGGACGGAAAATCCTCCACCCCCAAAAAATTCATAAATCCTTAAGATACTCCTACCCCAAACCCTAAAAAAAAGCCTCTCAAAACCCTATAAACGTGAACTACACTTAGTTGGAAAAGGAAGATAAGCGAGTTAGGGGTCTAGGTTATAAGGTAGGGGCATTTTAGGGACATGAATTTTTTAGGGATAGTTAATCCAAAATAATGATCTTTTTTAAATTAACAAAAAAACTTCATTTTTTTGATGATAAACGAAACGTTAAAGTACATTTTTGAAAGTATAAAAAGTGAGGATAACGCATTTGTGCCATATAAAAGGTCATTTGAAATGTTTTAATTGACCAAAAAAGTCGTGTATATATATCAATATCTTCTTTATCGAAGAGAAATATATGTACCGTAAAATGATGTTGCTTTCGGAATAAGAACCACAAATCATTAAAACAGTGTCTAAACAATATAATCGGGAAAAACAATATTTAAGAAGGTCAATTCCAACACCCCAAGGGCGAAAATGCCTTTCAGACTAGTTTAGTGGACAATACTATAAAAGACCTGAATCTTCTTGCTTCAAACAAAATTGATTTTCACCCCTTCATCAATCAAGAAGGAGGGTTCAATCTTAATAATAATTCATGAGCAAATACTCACAAGATTTAGATTAAGAAGCAAAACTCATTCGAAATGAATGATAAAAAGAAAAGGTAGAAACATAAAACAAAGATAAAAACGGGACATATACGTTCACTTAGAGCATGTACAACAGAAAGGACCTTGGTCAGGGAGTGGGAGTGCAGACCTCGTGCTGACTGGACAAAAGTCAAGGAGTGGAAGTGCAGAAAAGTGGGTGTTTTGCAACAGAAAGGACCTTGAGGTCCTGGGAGTGCAGAACAGTGCTGACTGGATTATTAATTTGTTATTTTCCTGTTTTATTTAATTCGTTATCAGAAACCGTTTAATTTAGTCATAATTTAAACAATCAATAATTAATAAATTCAACACGAATAGAAATGAACTTCTTATTTTATTCAATCCATTTTAATACAACCCAAAACAAAATACAAGTTCAAGAATTATCCTCTGTTGGGTCGGCATCTGGTGGTGGGGGTTGGTTTCGAAGTTCTTCAATTTGGGCTTTAAGGCTAGTGATGAGTCTTCGCACTTGGGTCTTGCAAAACTTATGCTCTTCCAACGCCTCTTCGTCGTAGGAAGATGTGTCCTTCTCCACCAGGGCCTTTGTAATAAATGATGTTTGATTCCCACTGTTGGGTTAATGACTGCATGAGGCGATGACTTTCTACAAGTTGTTCGCGACGTGAACGTTCAGCATCCACCCGTGATTTTTCCAGCTCGACGAAGGCAGACATTTGGGCCGTGAGGACGACCCCCTTCTTTGCGGCCTTCACTGCCTTCTTCCCTTGCGGTCGAGGAGGGGGACTTGGGTCGGCCTCGGGGGATGGGGGTGTGTCGCTGAGAGGGACCTGAGTCCCCTCGTAGTTCTCGCTTCCTCCCCATTCTGGTGGTTGGGACTCACCACTGAGAGGTGTGCCCTCCTCCCCTGTGCTTGTGGGTGGGGTTGAGCTGTATGCCCCAACCTCATCCAACCGCTGCCGTTGTTGGCGTACTTGACGGTGGACAGTTCCCATTGTGCCCTCCTCGGCACTGAACTTCTCATTGCCATCGAGCCTCCAGACCCAATGATCCATGTCGAACTTTAGCGGGTGGTCTTTAATCACTTTCCCATCTTTCTCCCACAGTTCCTTCGCACGTCTCAAGTGCTCGTCGTCGTTTGCGCCGCTCGGCTTCTCGTCCCTGGACCTCTTCATATAGCCGAGCATCCTCCTTGTCTGGCTGGAACCTCTGAGCCAACGTTTCTTGATGGCTTCCCAGCGACGAGGTGGGTAACGGCTCTGGGCGTTGTATTTCCTCTACACTGAGCACCAGAATGTGTTGCCGGTTTGCGAGTTGCCCTTGACGGCGTCTCTTGATGTGCTCAACCAGCAAGTTATGAGCCAGTTGTCCTCCTCCTTGCTGAATGTCCGGCCATCCGCCTCTGGTTCTTCAGGTTGGGGTCGGGGTTGGGCTCGGGCAGGGGCTCGGGCTCGGGCTCGGGCTCGGGCAGGGGCTCGGCCTCGTCGTTGGGAAGAGGATGGTTGGGGGGTTTCTACGTCGGGTAGTGGATGACCCTTGTAGTTGTAGAATTGGGGTCCCATGCCCCATTGTGATTGTGATTCTGGTGGGGGCGTGCTCCATTGTGCTTGTGATTCCGGTGGGGGCATGTTCCATTGAGATGGCACTTGGAACCCTTGTGGGGGCATGTTCCATTGTGATGGCATTTGAAACCCTGGCGCCAGTTGGTATTGTGGGGTACGAGTTTGCCCTAACAAAAAACATTATACATTAAATTAAGTGCTCAAAAATAAAATAATAAAATAAGTGCAAATAATTAATCAAAAAAATGAATACAATGCATTAATACAATAAAATAAGTTTGCACTAACCTGAACTCGACCCCGGGTTCGAGCTTGGGGTACGGGTTTGCCTTAACAAAAATATTTATACATTAAATTAAGTGCTCAAAAATTTAATACAAAAAAAATTATACATTAAATTAAGTGCTCAAAAATAAAATAAGTGCAAATAATTAATAAAAAAATGAATACAATGCATTAAAACAATAAAATAAGTTTGCACTAACCTGAACTCGACCTCGGGTTCGAGCTTGGGGAGTTGGAGCGAGGGCCCGTCAGAATGTCTCCGAAACCTCGTGCCAGTTCTTCCTCGGTGAATTCTCGTTCGTCACCAAATGAGTGTGCACGAGACCCAGCGTCGCCCGACATTTTTCGCGAGAATAATTGAAACGAGAGAGGAGAATTTGGGAAGGAGAGAGTGAAGTTGGATAGTTGAAGTAGGAAGTGGTGTGAAAAATATGAGGGGAAAGGGGTATTTATAGGGTTTTATTTGTTGATTTTTGAATTTAAAAAAAAAAAACTAGCCGTTTGAGGTGCAACGGTCGGGACACGTGGCACACCCACACGCTGCCAGCGCAGCTGAGAGCGCGCAGGCGCGTCCAACGCGCCCGGCCAACGAGTGAGGAGCAGGGGCGTGTGCAGCGGGAGCGGGAGCGCGTGGAGGGGGAGCGGGGCCGAGCTTTTCGCCGTTTACAGCGGAACGGCCAGCGCGCCCGGCCAGCGAACGGAGCGGCGCGGGGAGCGGGGCCGTTCCGTTGTTCTTGCTCTTAGCTACTTATACACTTTTATCTATAAGATATTATAAATATTATCCAACAAAAAAAACAGTTGATAAGCATAATGGAACAAAAACTTACAAGTTCAACATATTTAGTCATCATGTATTATGTTACTTGTTTAACGCTTCATGGTTATAATATTTGGTTATATAAACCATTATTTGTCCGGTTTGACTCTCATGTTAGGATGCCGAGGTTCCTTGTATATGAATGCTCTTTCTTATTTCAGGTTACTCCTTTTGTTAGGACTGTTAGGAGGCTGGGTTTTCAAGCTCCACTTTCAGGTTTGTTGTTAGACCATCTTCATGTTTCGTTTCGGATGGTTAGAGATGCCGGTAGTATACTCTTGTTGGTTGTATTTTCAGGGTTCATCTTTCGGCCTTTGTTTTTTTTCGAAAACAAAGTCTTTTTAGTTTAAATTTGCATTACTGATAAATAAAAAATAGATCTTTTTAGTCATTTCTTACTAGTATTTAAGAAATTATTTTATATTTCAACAAAAATAAAGGTAATTTCTTTTCAAAAGAAAAACAAAACTTAAAAGGTTATTTATTTAGACTACATACATACGTTTGGATCTAAACTACATATATAAAAAGGATAACCTAAGAAAACAATGACATGATTAGAAGCCAATTCTAGAAAATGGGATCACCTGAAGAACAAGGACACTTAATTGAGACATGGTCGATTTGCCAAATTTGTCTCTTAGTCTAATGTATGATTAATTTCATTAATCAGTACTCTGATTGATAGATAATAAGGTAAGGTGGAGTATTTATGTTTTGTGTTGTGTAATAAGAGAATGTGTTGAGGAGGCGGCTCAGGTGAGGTTGAGAGTCAACGTTGGTGGGGTCAACGCGGCGTGCGAGCGTGGGAGGACACGTAGGACCGGAGGCAGCCCTAGAAGTTAGAGCCCCGAAAACGACTGATTTTGTATATGTTGTGGAATCTTAATCATTTGGCCTACCCTTAACAACGACCTCTCCTCTCTTCCACTACCCTCCTTCCTCACCTCTCATTTCCTTTTTTTTTTTTAATTCGATATATATATGTTTATTTTGAGACCTAAGAAATAACATAGTGTCGTATTTTAGTTCAGTAATCATCAGGTGTAGTTGTAAGATATTTTGTGGTAATATGTTCATATATCCGTTACAAATTCGAACGATTTGTGACCTAAATAAGACTTACCTTGTATAAAATAGTCATCGTTGTAAAGATGTCATATGGAATTTTTTTAACGTAAACGAGAGAATTTATTAAATAAAAGTGATTGGAAATAGAATTGAAATCAGAAACGAAGGATTAGGTATAGTTTCAAACAGGTTCAAAACACTTATCTTGTGATAAAACTGTTAGGCTAATCCATGTGATTTTCTAGGGGGTAAATCTCTATTCTCATAGAGACGCGCTACTATAACAACTTGTATTTTTCCTGTTTCGGCTCGGATGATTTTTTTTGCCTACTGAACACGTTGGTCACTCAGTGGAGATCCTTAAGGGAAGATGGGATGATGTCAAGCATCCAAGGAGGTCCCCAAAAGAAGGAGGGGACTTGGGATTTAGTCATATCTCATTAGGACGTGACGTGTCTCCTCAACAACATCAAGATCTCTCATATGCTACTCATTGGAACTAGAGAGGTTACGTAGCAAAACTCGTCTGGTTGTTTGGGCCAATATGAGCTCTTATTATTGATCCACGACACACAATGCCACCACCGATCTTTCATCGGTTGTTGTTGACACACCGGAGTAGACACCACTGGCTTCCATCGTCGGCCACACCTTAAAAGCCACCCTTTGATCCCAATCTCCATGATTTAGATCGAGGGGTTGAAAGGATCATGTACATAGATTCATAGTGGTCGGGTTCGGTACTCTCTTGTCGTTGGAGACATTCCCATCCTCCCGATGAAATTGGTAGTTTGCAGATCGAAGAAGGAGGTGGGACCATAGCAAATCCACCACGAGCGATTTTGAGGCAGCCAGGCACCTTATTTGATCTCTTGTTCCTACCGTTCCAATAGGGAATCTGGAGAGTGATCATTTGATAAAATGGTGGAGGAGGATGGTAGATCGACGTAGATAGATGGGACGAGACTCGAAAAAGAGATTGTCGAGGGAGCCAAAAAGGCCTAAGGCTTGGTGAGAGAGAAGTTCCCTCCATCTGCGTGCTACTATTTGGGATGTCCTTTGAGTTTGTACATATTATTTTTTCCATAGTGAAAGTTTATATTATATGTAAATAAAGTAACTTATATTAGAACTTACACTTGGAGATTAACAATATTCTAATGTGATGATTATGAATCTATTGCTATACGTTAAGGCAAGATTACAAAAATTGGGTTAAATAAGGCGTCGTTATCAGGGACAACAACAACACCGTCTTGATGGACAAGGTCGGATGGGTCAAGGCGATTTCTCGGTTCGACGTGGCGAGGCAGGCGAGATGTGACAAGACAGCGGACGATGACTCCTATGGCAAAGAAGACGACCCCAATCTTGAGAGTTCGGTTTGGTGGAGATACAAAGAGGATGAGAGAAGAAGTTAAAGAAAGAAAAAAAAATTACAGTACACGAGGATTGAGAAGGCATAGAAAGAGGATTCAATTCGATCGTGGCACAAGCAAATGAAGAAAAGAACTAGAAATAGTAGAATTTAAAGATAGAGTTTTAAGAGTAGGGTTATGAGTGTATAAATTATATGATCTCATTAATTTTTTGAAGGTAGAAACGTATGAATATAAGTAGAATTCTCAAAGGCTACATTGAATCGAAACCAAAAGTTAGATGAAAAATCTGAAAACACAAAACTGGGAATATAAGAAAACTGGAACGAAAACCTATAACATGCCAAGTGCCAATAGAAATCTTCCTTGTGATGAATAGTGACAGGTCAGTGGCAACCACTCTAGTAATATTCGATGAAAGACCGAGTAGGAGGCTTGACTTTCCCGTCCTTGAGTAATTACATTTACCGTAGATGTATTGTCTTCTGTTCTGGTTTAAAACTTCTAGTATCCTCCCTCTGATAGACGTCAGGGCTCTATCTTGGCTGGGTGTGTTGAAAACATCTGGTATGATAGGAGACGGACTGATACCTGAGGGTGTTGGCACCATCCTTAACAGGATAGTTAGGAAGTATCAACCCAACTACCCCTTCCCCCAAGAGGTTATCATCCGACTAGACCCTTCGCCTACCATGCCATAGCCATATGTTTTTCCAACATGTCACCTAATAGGTATTCAAGGATCAAAGTTATACGCTCATGTTCCGGCCTCTTTCCAACAAAGTGTGGGATTCTTCCAACCCTCAATGGCTTCTACTTTACCCGCTAAATCTTACACTTATGACCCTTTCCCGAACTGGTGGAGAAAAAATTGGGTAGGGGCATTATTTATGTTCGACTACAAGGTGCATCTCCATTCGAAGCACGCTTTGTCATTGTGATGTTTCAGACCCTACCTTGGGGTGCCAATAGGTAGGTAGGTGTCTCGAATGGGGGTAGGGGGATTTATACCTCGACGTTTCAAATTCTATGTTTACACCTCTCATTTTTCGGGGGATTTGTTCACCTCATGCCCCGAGGTGGCCGTTGTCGCGACCTTGAAAAGTCGAGTCGAGGAAATTCCCCCTTGATGATTGGTTGGGAAGACTAAGGGCCCACCCCACTCACAACCGAAATGGTGTATACAAGGTCGGTGGTCTGGGTGGTCTCCGGACGCTCACTTAGGGTGCTTCCCCCTTCCCTTATCGCCTACCTCTGGCAATTGATGGTTCTGATGTCATAAACCACAATCCCTGGCAATGGGTCATGTCTTCCCATATTTATAAAAATGGTCAGGTAACCGTTCATGGCTGAAATAAACCATTACCTAACAATGTTTATCTTGTGTGTGAGCATAAGATGGCGGTAGAGAGGTCGGGCCAGGTTGACATACGTTTCAAACTCTATCTCTATATTTTCGACTCTTGCTTATCGAGGGGAGGTGTTCTCCTCAAGATTCGAGGTGACCGTTTTTGTGGTCTTGAAGAGTTGAGAAAAGGAAATTCCCCACTAATGGTTGGTTGGGGAGCTTGAGGGCCCACCCCACTACCACCAGAAATGGCATGAACGAGGTCAGCGATCTCGGTGGTCTCCGACCGCTTGCTTGAGGTGTTCCTTATTACCTTGTCGCCCACGCCTTACAATATGGGTGGCCCCAATAGGTCATCCAAGGACATGTCTCTAAACATCTCCTCCCTCGTTGCCATCAATAGTTCTAGTATGGTTTTCAGATGTTTTCTTTGAGTGTCGTTGCATCGATTGATGACGGTGCCGACCTTGTATGGGTGGCCCCTTCCTTGTCTTCTTGGTTGTGGCCAACCATCTACAAAAGTCTCTAGACAAATCCTGGGGTGGTTGTGAACCATCGATTTCCATTTTCTCGGCCTCTTGATTGTAACAAGATTGTTCGGCTAATCCATATAAGTGTAGGGGGTGATCCTTATTATATTAGAGTTGCGCTACTTTCACAACTTGTACTTTTCCTATCTCGACTCGGATGGAACTCTGTTACCTATTGAGCACGTTGGTCCCTTGGGGGGGAGGTGCGGATGATAACAGACATCCAAGGAGGTCCCTAAGAAAAAAAGGAGCATCAGGATCGAGTTCTTTCAAATCCCATTAGGACTAGACGTGTCTCCTCAACAACGTCCCGCTCTTTGTCTGGTAGACATTAGAACTGGCGAGATTGCGTAGCAGACCTCGCCTGTTTATTAGGGAACACAAGGGTCATGTTCTTGAATCACGACAACGCAACGCTGTCGTCCACTTCCCACTGGTTGTTGCTTCCATTATCACCTACAACCGCTGATCCCAATCTCCGTGAATTAGATCGTGGGGCTGAAGGGACCTAACACGGAGATCCATAGTGCTCAGAGCCGGCCTTCTAATTTCTCTGGAGCTAGGCTCATCTTTCCAATAAAATTGATGATTCATAGAACGAGGGACGAGGTGTGAGACCACGGCAAAACCACTGCACACGGCGGTAGGATAGCATAGCGCCTTCGATCCCTTGTCCTCGTCGTATCAAGAACGGATCTAGAGGGTGATCGTCGGAACAGATGGAGGAGGAGGTGATGGTAATAGAGGGAGGAAGGATGGAGGACGGAGCCTGGAGAGGAGGTCACCGATAACGACGGTGACTTACAACCATAAAAGAGGAAGAGAGCATCCCGACATTCCTTACACACGTACCGATGATTCTAACTATCTTGTTTAACATTTTACTACCTGATAATAGATTAATAGCGAAACTTGTACATAATAATTTGATAATACAAAAGTGAAGGTTCCTAACGAAGGATATCCTAATTAAAGCTTACAAGGTTTCTATATAAGACGTAGTTGAACCAAATTCATCACATGCCTTTCTTTCCGGGCATTATATATAATGGTTTCGTTTCGTACCTTGCGGCGATTCTTAAATGATTAAAGTTTTTTTTCTTCTTTTGTAGCCTTTTCAACTATTTTATATTTTATTTCAAACAAAAACTATTCTATATTTACCAATATATTTTTCCTTTTTTATTAACAGAACAATTCTCATAATGGTGTCAAGATGATGTAAGCTCGAACACAACAGTAAGCAGACAAACTTGAAGACCACATATGGTGACACGGATTAGTGGGCTTTGACTTCTAGGTTAGTGAAGGCTGACTTTCCGTTGATTTTCCTATGGTCAACGAGGCGTGGGCTTAATGTCAACCATTTTTTATCATTTAGGTTAAAGTCAACCGGCATGATTCTTGCTGACTAATATTGGAGGGTATATATTAGTAGATGTATGCAAAATAATACACGTGTTGCCATCTCATGATCATCATTCTTATAATTTCTTAGTATCTATGCAGATAATATTCATATATGCAGATTATTTTCTGACTATTTTTCTAGGAAGGGGGATTCATTTTCTTGACTTTTCCCATCACCTATGAAAATGTACCATTAGTGTCAATGACAAAAAGGGAACAAGGGGTATGGATATGTAATCATTTTTTACTTAGTTTATAAAATTAAACAATTTAATCCCAATCATTACAAAAATGAAGATAGGTCCATTATTGCTTAATCTTATCTTACAGGCATTTTATTAACAAAATGTCTACTATAAAACTTTCATACAAAGAAAATGATTTTTTTTAGAAGAAAAACATAATTTATTGTTGAGACAATTGTATCATATAATAGAACTCGTAATAAAAAAATTCGGAGCATCTTAGGGTTTGGATCCTCTTTTCTCTAATTTCATTGTTGTAACTCTCGGTCACTTCTCTCACTCTCTCACTGTTACCGTTCCTGTCTACCTACCTTGTCTGCTCCCGAGCCTATACCAGACCTCGCCACATCCATTCTCGATATGCCATGGAACGACAGAATCTGGAGACAGATCAAGCTGTCTCAGAAGCCCGTCTCCAACCTTCGTCCGCCACTACGACCATCGTCCTACCCGAACTTTAGGCACCTCCCACCACCAAAATTTTTGTTGTTGTCACCATCGTCCCTGTCCCTCCCGAGCCCCTGCCTCCTACCGCGACTCACGCACCATCAACTCCACCGCGAGGATGGAGGGATGACGGACATCGACTTTAACTGGACCTCACCTTCTGGGGTTCTCCATAGGAGGTACGATCAACCACTTTCCTATTATCTCTGGGAGTTAGAGAAATGGTCGATCATACAGGATTGTCCTATAAGGAATAAGATGCACACCGACGGCAACACTACACAATAGTAGCTTAGGACCTGATCCAATGTCGACCCCTCGATGTGTAACTGACTGAATGAAATGGTCGGTCCTACGCCCATGGCCACCATAGGACGATGATAGGGAACCCCCGACCATACCAACCCTTATAGCTTATCTTCCACCGACAACGCTGTCTCGTAATGGACCACGACCGGGGGGTCCGCCAACCATCTGGATCCCTCCAAACTTTTTGATCCACACTATTAGGACGGGGAACTGTACTCGACCGTGAACTTGGATCCACTAGACAATAGCATACTTACTAAACTCCCCACCTAAGCGGGATCAGTTATGCAGACCCGCCAGGTCCAAAAAATCGGGGTTCGAGCAACAGGATGTATGTGAGGACCCACCCTTGGCCTACGACATGGATTCAGAGGACTCTCAGGTCTTGGTGGATCTTATCAATATGATGAAATCTTTTTCCTCCCGGTTAGGCTTAACCGTTAGTGATTTTATAGGTCTAATATCAAGAATCTACAAACAAAGAGATTTAATAACTAGCCAGACGGCTCGTTAAAAGTGTGTTTGAAAGTGACGGACCATATTTTGATCATCATAATAAAAAGAGTTCTATTTAAATTGAAGAAAAATAAATGATTGATTTTCTCTCTAGAATACCCCCGTAAAATCCTCGAAGGATCACACTTATACGAAATTATTCAACGGCTACATGACCATTATATTGACAAACAATAACTCTTCTCATTGACTTGTTTGAATAAATGTGATGCACAGCATGACATCATATTTACATCACTATTTAAAAAATATCTATATAGAATTATACAGAAAGGTAAGAGTGGTCCTCACTCTTGAATAGAAAGTAGAACCTTAGTTAAAATAAACATGTTGGAGAATAATATGGAAAAGGTAGGGTGGATATATTATAAAGGGTTCATCATGATGGTTATAGGAAATAGAGAGAGCGCATAAATAAAACAAAAATCGAAATCTGTCCTCTTGATTACTCCTTTTCATTTCTTTTCTTCCCTACTCATCATTGAACTCTTAGCGTTCATACTTGGTACTTCATCCACACACAAACACTTTGACATTTCAATCTTTAGTGTTATTTAGCAAATACATTATATTCTATCTGAATTACCATGAGTGTTTCATATTGGGAGGCCGAAATGAAACAAATCAAGGTTAATTATAAACTCTTCCTTATCGGAATTTGAGTAGCATAAACAAAGTGTTTCATATTGGGAGGCCGAAATGAAACAAATCAAGGTTAATTATAAACTCTTATCGGAATTTGAGTATCATAAACAAACTGCAATAGAACAAATCTTGTGAGCTTGTGTTAAAGAATCATGTAAACTTACATTTACTTTACATATAAGATATAACGAGGAAGGGTCCAGGGTGGTGTTTGGCAAAGGATTATTAAGTCATAGAGGTGTAGATGTTTTAGATGTGGTTCTAGTCTTCATCGATTGATTGTTTGACGTTATAGAAAGACCTATTCTTTAAGATATTATGGCAACGTTAGATGGTAAAAGGATGTGGGGATTCATCACGTGTCTTTGTATAATAATAAGATGGTTCATAACCTAACTCAACTTGTTTTTCATAAGGCTGTTAGTTCAGAGTATGATTCTACTATAGGTCATAATCGTTTTCTTTTCATACAATTCGCTTTTATACTCTCAATAAATATAAAGATAAAACAAATCAAGGTACTTTAGAGTTTGGACTTGTGTATAACTCGATTTTTGAAGTTCTTAGTGTCGTTTAAATAACCTAGTATCTGAAGTGTTAAGTTTAGATCAATTACTTTAACAAACAACTGTATGAATCTATATACATGATGTGTGATCTATTACAAGAACAAAACCAACCGGAACATCAAAAGACGATTGATACCAAAAACCATAATGCTTCACCAGGAAGCCACAAAAACCACAACAAGCAGGAATCCACGACTAAAATAAAGTCTAAAACTTATCTTATTCACAAAAAATGTAACCATTTTATAGTGAATAGGATCTGCTGGTTCTTTTGACGTTGTTGACTATCTTTTTCGATTGTTTTAACGTAACTAAGTTATTTGCTTGTCAATCAATTTCATTTCGAGTGGCTTACGTTCATATTCTTCATCATAGACCCATGTATTGCCTCACAAACACACAACAGGATTTTCAAGTACTTTTTCTGCAGAGAATCAATGAACAAGAAACCCATTTTCAAGGTGAAATTGAACATAAAGCACAAATCTCAAATAAAATGTAATACATTTCCTTTAACCATCGATTCACAATGATAGACCTCCTTACACGCCCTATTACACAACATTTCGAGTACAAAATCAATGTATAGCTTAGGTTATGGGTAAGCTGATTGACGAAGAGTAAACTAAAACGAAACTAAAACACTGCAAACATATGATGAAATGTTAAAGAGAGTTCAAGAACCACTTGTCCAACGACATGCACATAAACGATCTCTCCACTTGGCATTTCTACTAGCGAAACTCGGGTTTTAATCCAAACATTCGACAATAGATCGTGACATCATATGTAGTACGATTCATTGCTCCTGATTATATAACCCATTAGAAATAATATTACAAGAATTTGTGAGGGTTGTCGAGGTATACCAACAAATGAATTTTTAGATTGGAGAATGCTGAAAAGAACCATCAAATTAGCTTTTAGGGCTTAACTGAGCTGGCCTAGAAGGTTTTAATAAGATGACCCATCTTACAAACCTGTGTGTGGGGCAGGCTTAAACGAGTTGGGCCTGTTCAGCATCTTCCTACAGAATTATGGGTAAATGGGCTTCACAGAATTATGGGCTTTGGAGCCCAAAAGCTACAGATCCCTCGATGGTGGATCAAGTGTGGTAGAAGAGGAGGACCATGGGTACCACTGATCAGTTATTTTAAAGATGAATGTGGTGAAGGCTTTTACTCATTGAAGTTGAAATGAGACTCACGTAAAAGACATTTTCAATAGATAAGGAAAATTGTGTGAAGTAGGAAAAGTAAATACGTGTGGAATGCTTTTTCTGACAATGTTCGTATAGGAGTATTGATGCAGGGTGCGTAGCGAAATGGAGAATTCTTTATCGAATTCGTTGATTCACGAAGAATACCGAGCAAGATAGATATCTAATTCGTTGATTCAACAGAATACCGAAAGAGATAAATTGAGTAGAAACTCTCTTTTTTGTGTTTATTTCATAAAAGTCTGAATTACAATGAGAAATAACAAGTGCTTAAATAGAAAACTAATACCCAAAAGTCCTAATACAATAAGGAAACTAAACCCCAAAACTCTAATTCAAATAAACGAACCATGGTAAGATATTAACGAATTAATTCTCAATATGGTAAATTCCGTCAATCAAGTAATAAGCATGGTGATAACGTGTATCGTTGATCTCGTACACTACGGTTTGTTGGTTCCCGTTCAAGACTTCCTAGAAGATATGCGAGTTTTTTTAGCACACCAATGATGTTGTTCAACCCAACGGAGCCAATAAACGCATACCAAATCTATATATCGTGGGAGGCAGCTACTTCGAACATTATGATTTGGCGATTGATATGATCTTTCCGTCTGTATTATCATTTCCATTATGTCAAGCAATTCTTTCACTATCAATGCATACATCAAAGACTTTTAATTAAACCTGGCAAACCCAGTATCTCACCCGGATACAACAAACGGTCATGTCGTCTATCGTTGGCCGCCACTCATACTTTTCCCCGATCACTCGGATCACGACCTTGCAAACCATTTCATACGAAATAAGACGACTGAGGCACTCATTCACCAATTTTTCGTCTAACATGTCGGCGAAGAACTCGTAAGCCAACATTCTAGGTGCAACTTTACTTGTCAGCAAGCATTTGTCTTTTGTACGAATTAGTTGTCGTGCACGAAAACACGGTTCAAAATATGAAGAAAAAGGTTTCGGCTCATCCTGGATCAACACCGGAATAACTTCTCCCCATACAGTGGTTACTCTACAAAGTAATCTTGTACCAGACGTCCTTCCATCCGCACGACATCAGGGCACAAACCTTTTCTTCAATGACAACCCTCCTTCGATTTCTACTCTTCGCCTCATCTCATCCATCATATCATCCAATTCAGATTAGCATCTTGATGTCCTATGATCAGTTTCAGACTATCTATGGGGTTCTCGTTTTCATCCTTGTCTCAAAATCTTTGGACGTCATCGTTTTGTTGGACAAAGAATATCAAAATATGATTATCAGAATTATATTTGATGTGACGGATGAAAGAATGGACTATCGTTTTTAATTTAAAATATTATTTTTGAAAAAAAAAAAAAAAGGCATGTATGGCCAACCATCTCTTTTTTTTTTAATCCGGCTCGGTGCCTTATTTCGGGTGGGTCTCCTTTGGCCGCGGCTTTTGCAGCTCACGACTCCCCTCTTCTGCAATTGTTCGATACCAAAGCTTTAAACCCGAATTTTGGCTCCGACATAACAAAAGAGCATGGCTACACAAGCTTTAACAATCGTGGGAATGGTCGAGACAACATCAATTGAACGAACATGATTTAACACTCGAAAGTGCAAAGCTGTTTGAATAAATAGCACATGAGTATAATAAATATCTAAACATAAGTGTGTTAAGAATGAAAAAACATAAACCATCCATATACATGATATTATTAGGGTTTCAGACCTATTTTCATAGTTTTATGGTTGTAAAATTGGGGTTGTAAACCCTCTTTTATGATTATTTTTTTTAGATAAGCTCGAAAATTTATTAATAAAAACCTATTCAAAGTTGGAAAAGGCTGATAAAAACAACGATAACAAGGGAACTCATAAAATGAGCTAGGGGCCCTAAGCCCGAAAAAACAAAAAAAAAAACAGGAAATAAAGAGAGAACCCAACGACCGAAACAGGCGTCCTACTTGGAACTGTGGGAGAAACAACTGACTAAGAACAACCCTCGTGAGCGACGAGGCTTGGTATAGAAATCCTCTAAAAACTTAGGAGGTTGGCTCTGACGTTTCGAAGCTTTGAGAAGGGTATCCTTTCACGGACTACCCAACTCCTTTGAGACCACATCCACGATCTCACAACTTGCTTCAATAGACTTGTTAGGTTCAACAGGTTCTGGTTTACCGTTCCGAGAAACATCTCTGATCTGCTTAAAGGTCGACTCTTTGTTTGTGTTTAATGGTTGTAATATCAGGTTTTTAGGCCATAGTTTATTTTGGTCTTGTTTCCGTTTTGAGGTTGTGCTTTCATGTCAATGCTCAGACTTGTGTTTTGTATTTGGTTGTACTTTGGTTTAGACGAAGTGTGTCTCGGTACTCTTTCTGTTTTGAGGTTATACTTTGAATGTCAGTGTTCTTATTTGTTCTGTTGGATTTCTGTAGCTAGTGTTCATTCTGTCTTCCATTTACAAACTCTAAAAATGGAGACATTTATAATACTGTTTTGTTGATAAAAAAAATATTTTGTTATTAACAAAAAATTCGGATTCACAAAATAGAATGTAATGATTTTATTAGCAACATACAGTCTGCTTTCTTATTTATGATTTGGATATGGGACGTCAAGTGAAGTTTTTGTCGGCACTCAAATCCTGTACTTTTGAAAATTAGTGCGATGGTGCAATGAGTAGAAATGTTTGGAGCTTTCACATGTTGTGTTCTGTTTTTTTTAGCACTGATCATAGCAATATATCTTGTATATGCTCGTATGGTCAGAAAATCAGACATCAATCTTTGTACTTTTTGCGGCTTTGGCATTTGCACATGTGAAAAAAAGGTAAAGGATCAACTTGTGGGGGCTTGTACTGAATGTCTTGGACCGGACAAGTGAGATTTAGTAATCGTGCATCACAACACGATAAAAATGTTGTCTTCTATGGAAATTATACGATATATCACTTAAATTATTGTTTAGTGACCCAATTTAAGTCATGAGTCATTGTTATACATTTTGGTCTACATTATATTGGTTCTAATAAGCAACGGCCTGAAAGACGCACCATGAAATTGCTTTTTCAAGTGACTCAACTAACCACTTATATCAGATCAGATTTCGACAACTAAAAAGTCAATTTTATTAGTTGGGTGTGTTCATAGCCTTTATAAGTAGTTCTTTATTTTTATATTTTTTCGATGTAAGTTCAATTTTAACACGCCCCTCACTTATAGGACTGTACATCTACACGTGGGTCATAACAAGGCTAGGTGACAACCAAAAACTCGAACTGATGGTTGGAGGCATCAATATGTTTATCAAATGTTCAATTCGTCCACACATTTTCAATGTGGACTAGAGTAGACATTTGCATATGGACTGGACACCATAGGGTGAAGGTGACAAATGAGCCATGGGCCGAACTAGCTCTGATACCATATAAATTTTGCTTAAAACGACCACTTATATCGGATCGAGCTTCCACAACTAAAAGGTCAATCTTGTCAGTTGAGTGTGTCTATAGTCTTTATAAATAGTTTTTTATTCTCATATTTTTCCGATTTGCATTTAACCTCTATATATAAAAATGCAAGAGAAAGGATGTGCATTCTTTGTCACTCTTGTAGCCACTAAGACGACATTGTTGTATCCTAATAGTTACCAGGGAGACACAACATGTATCATGTAGTGAAAAGAGTTACAAGTTGAGCAACTCCAATAAAACTCTAAATTGTGAGGTGTTGGAACATACAGTGTGTATAACGTGGGTTGTCCCAAATGGATACATTAGAGGGCAAATAGTTTGTATATATAGAGATATGTCTCTACTTTAACTAATTGGAGTATGGAAGTAAATGTAGTGTCATGTGTGAATTTATTGTTGAATCTTGTACGGTAATTATTAATCAAGATTATTGCGCATGAGCATGTGCGTTTGATTCATTTCAATTTTTGATCATGATAATATTGTATTTTGAATTATATGTCCAATATATAATAAGGTATAAAATCTTCACGGTAAGAATACTCTAGCGCCTTATTGTTTTTTTTTATAAGCGCTAAAAAATTTATTCGATGGTCATTCTCCAAGGAAGAGAAGCTAAAAATCAAGCCACCACGATTACAAGAGTCTCCAAGGGAGAAACAGGGCTCAAACCCTTAACAGAAAAATGACCAGAATTAACCAGTCAAAACCTAGTCGTCCGTCCCAAACAAATTAAATTACTACCAGCTAATCTTCCTCATACCACTCGCTGTCTGAGATCGGAATGCTGGCATCCTTCTGGTTTGGGACTCTAACGCCTTATTGTACTTTTATTCTATTGTTCTTGATCTAACAGAACAAACTCAGACAATATTCTTAAGTTCTTCAAGTCAACACATTTATGGATAATCACAACAGAACAAACTCAGACAATATTCTTAAGTTTTTGGAAATATCAGGTTTAGCAGAGGTTGTGGTCTATAGTGCATGGCACAAAGACAGTCACTGGTGTGGTGTGGTGTGGTGTGTTTCTTTTCCTTTTCCAAAGGAGAAAAAAAAACATGTCCATGAAAGCTCTTTCTTGTGTCTAGGCACTTGTAATCTGTACCTACCATCACTGACTGAGAACAAATATATGAAGCTTTTATCTCTCTCTGTCTCTCTGAAGGAGAAGCAGATGCATGATTCATTGAAAGAGGTGGAGAGGAGTGTGGGGGCTTACTCAAGTATGTTGCTATGTTGAACTACTTTTTGCTCCTTTTTTTTTTCATGACAATTTCTTATAAAATTGATAAAGAAATGAAAAAAAGACATAGTTGTGATGCAAATTCCTTTGGCCCTCTTGATGGGGGTCAATTTTTAAGGCGACATGACACACCACATTCCTTTTCAGATGCAGTACAAGTGGCCTTGGGACCCCAACCTTAATTAGTATGATAAAAACACATTTATAAGTGAAAATTGGATCTAAGGCTAATTACAACGGTGTCGATTCTTGAGGTCAAATCTGTGAGTTTAAATCAGGTCGGATATTCGATATATTCTATAGTGGAGTGTCGGATTCGAAGGGTCGAATCTGACCAAAATCATATCTATAAGAAGCATATTCGTTGAGGAAGGAGAGAGAATCGTGAGGGAAGAGAAGAGTGAATTAGAGTAGATAAATAACAGTCGATGAATTTGGAGACTCAGAAGACGTCGATTCGCGAAAAAAAAGAAAATCAGAGCCGAAACATCAGTAATTCTTTTTTTTGTCACTTCCAACGATTCTTTCGACCCCACGTGGAAGGTCTAAAACATATATCAATTGTCCATTGCATGTTAATCCAATGGTAAGAGAACTCATTAATCTTCTTTAAGATCGGGTGGTAAACAGGATGTTCCTAGTCGATCATGTTGATACAATATGTCCTTTTCTTTTCCTCTATGAGCCATCGTTTATAATCGGAGTTGTTTATCAGTAAAAACTCGGTTATATGTCTTTAGCATTCTTCAACCGTATAAGAAATAAAATTCGGTGTAAGTTCTTATTGCATGTGTAGGGAGCATTGAAAAGTTTTGTGACATATCAATAGATTGTAGTAAGATTGGTGGTTGGTTTTCGGATGCTATTTCATCATCTCATCGGCGTGGGTTCGAGTTTACTTGGGGTTTGATAACCCGAGCTTTTGTGATAACCAGTATAATGGTTGATCCTGGTTATCCCCAACTGGATATCAGTTTTTTAAGATTTTATAAGGTCGATATTATACCGACTCAGTTTATCTACTAACAATATTTATTTTCCATAAAAATGATCTCTAAAAGGAATTATTATGTAAATTAGCACACAATTACATCACCGAAGTCCACATAACACTATCCAGAAATCCAGCATTTCATGTAAACAACAATGGTCCACTACACATATAACGTCACCTTTTATGGGCTGTTCCTATCTACAAGCCCTAGCGAAGAACCTATATAGATTATTTTCATAATTTTATTAATATGTAAATTATTCAAATCCAACATGAATACGTTCCCCACTTTAAATGGTCCAAACCGTCTCTTCTCTTATCTCTCACAAAGCTCCCATATCATATCATTCGTGTCGATCTTTTCAAAAAACAATGAAGACCAATATATTATATTATATATTTGTTGCTCGTACTTGTTGTTAAGCTTCAGTCCGCGCAATAAGGCCCCCATCGGAAAAGTTTTGGCTTATAAATCAACATAACTTTTTCGTGACACTACTAATCTACTCTTTTCATAACACAAATGTAACACAATTAAATAAGGTTAATCTAACTTATAAGAATATTTACATGTTGTCGAAACTATAGGTTGAATCGACAAAAAAAAAAGAGAATTTGAATGGAAAAAGGTTTTTCTCTTTGGTTGAATTGATGAAATCTTTGATGTCGAAAAAAACGATTGATTTGTTCCCTTCAACCTCTCCTCTTGAGACACTTAACAATTCTTCTCTGTCTGCATAATCCACTTTGAATCTTACCAAACAGAAATCTCTCCCATCGCAAAGAATTGTAAAATGAACCTGATTTTTTTTGTCAAAAAACACCGCAGAATCGATTTCTAACTGTACATGCTCTAAGTCGGCTTTCTAATCAAATGTCTTTTTGGTCAATATCTAATATATGTAGACATTTTTATCAAAATTTATGCATATACAGTTGTAGGAAGACTTGAATAGTGCCCACTTGTCCGACAAGAGTGCATGAACAGTTCGTCGATAAAAGAAATTTGTAATCAGCAGTGAACCTATACATAGCCCCTCCATGATTTACATGAACAGTTGAGTAAATAAGAGTGTCAGAAAATAGATTAAAACATAGAGAAATAACCAAAACCCTTGAAAGTGAAGCACCCAACATACAAACTTGTCTATCACACACACATTAATACATTATACAGAGACAAGCATAAAACTGATGGGTAAGAAAGATCATCACTGTGGAAAATAAAGGAAAAGGTGTGTTCATCAAAGAGATGGGCAGGCAACAAAACAATATATTACTGTTTATTTATACTATGTGTATGAGAAATGGATAAAGTGGCAGATAATGACACGGACATAAAAGAGTGCATGCATGATATGATGTTTTGTTCTCTGCTACTAGCTTTATGGAATGATCATGTTGCTGTTCCTTCCTATCATGTACGGTGGTGTTGGTTATTTTTTTTGTCATAGAATAAGTAATGTATTAAAAAATAGTGTGAGTTTCAGAAAAAAAACATAAACCACTAAATTAACATAAGATTCAAATAAGATCCAGAAGACCTGAAAAAAATCGGAAAAAAATGGACAGTTACTCCACTAAAAAATACAGAGGTAAATCCGAATTGAGAGGAGGGAGAAACAAGAACGAAGAGAGCAAGTAGAAGAGCTCAGTTAACCTCCGAAAGACAATTGTCCGGGACTCCGTCCATGACTTAGGGGAAGGAGCCCTCCCTTCCACCTGAATAAAAGTGAGCGCCCTAAGCTGAATTCTCCGAAAATTGATAATTGGTTTAAGGACCAAAGCTTATTGGAAGGCGTTTTGAGCTATCCAAAGAAATCATAACCCAAAAAAATTCAAAGGAGACCATGATTTACGCAGTCGTCGTACCCCACAGATAGAAGGCCACGAAGAAATGAACAAAGGAGGAGACGAGGAAGAATTGAGGATACTCCCCACCACCAGAGAACCAAAGGCCACACCTGCCAAGCCCATCCATAAGAAGTGAGAAGGTGAGAAACGTCTTTAATGTGTCTTCCACACATAGGACACAACCAAAGACCTACCGGAGTCGAAAAAACTCTCGCCACCAAGAAAGATCTAGTACGGATGGCCTCGAGAGCAACAAGCCAAGAAAAAGATTTGACCTTAGTCGGAGCAGAACTAAATCCAACCCATTTCTGCTAGAAAAGGCATCAGAAGCTCTCGAATTCGAGAAACCATGAGAGTCAAAGACCATGACAACCTGTCTGTACAAGAACAGTCAAGACGAACACCGAAGAGAAAGGTGTAGAGGTCCTCCAAGGCAAGAAGCTCTCTATCGAGAAGATGATTTCGGAAAGTAATGTTTCAACCCTTGTTCGTTCGATAATGAATAATTGTCTGACCTTGCTCAACCAGCAATATAAAAAAGCGAGGGAATATAGTCTAAAGAGGAACATTCGTGACCCCAATATTCTGCAAAAAAAATGGATGAAATAAGCAGACCCTAACACTTATCGAGCCTTTGTTGGGCCAAATATCTCAGGAAACGAGGATCTTGTGAAAAAAGAGCAATATGACAAAGAACCAAAGAAGAGGAGCGATAGGATAACGGAAGACATGAGAGATTCCACTCAAACTCGACCTAGCTATGACAAGCGCACAACACCCCTGCCATAGGTACTTCGTTTTGAGGTAAATCGCTACCACCACTTCAAAGGAAAGCTCTTGTTCATCTTCTCCAGATTGTGGACACCCAGACCCCCTGCAAGCTTAGAACCACACACTTTATCCCAACTGGCCTTAGCTAAAGAACCATCGGTCAAAGAGGGAGCCAAAAGAAGGCATTGTTGGATTCTCTCCATAAGAATCAAAAACCAGTTTTGGAGCTCGATAAACTGATATGTAAAAGACCGGGAGGCTTTCTTGAGTAGACCAAATTAACGTCAAGGGACCTCAAAAGAGAGAAGGTAATTTTTCCACACCCCAAGCCTCTCCCGAAGCTTAACAATAATCGGGATCCAAAAGGAAACCTGCCTTAGGTTGGCTCCAAGCTTAAAACCCAGATAAGTGATTGGGATGTGACCTAGGTCGCAATTAAACGCTAAGGAAAGAGAAAATATGGAGGAAGTATTAATACCAAATATGAGAAGAATCGACTTGTCAAAACTGGTACGCAACCCTGAAACTCAATGGTGAAAAAGTATTGGATAAAGCTCATGGAGTCATCTCAAATAATGTGCCAAACGATACTAAAAAGAGGAGGTTGGACCCTTCCAGACCTGGGGTGTCACGCCCCAAATCCGGTTATCGCCCGGACTCGAGGCATGACGGGTAAAACATAAATAAACGAGATAATGATTCAAAATATGTTCCTGAAAACTCCAATAAGTAACTCAAATCATAAAAATTAGTGTAAAGTATGAGTAACCCTCCAGGGGTGCAATAATAAATCTCCACAAATCTGTTCTTAAACAAAGGAAATAAAAGTGAAATCTCTACGGACACCCACACCGAGAAGCTCCCGAGCCTCTACTCCTCAATCAATCCTGTAAACACAACAATGAACTCACGGGGGTGAGCTTACGCTCAGTAGGGAAAACACATAACAAGGTAAACCTTAAACTCCAAAGAATTAACGGCAACGACCACAAGATCCATAATTCACCAACACAGTCAATAAAGTAGTTCATAATATGACGAGTAGATTCAACAGTAAAGTTAACATAAAGCTCTAACAATCACAGGCGATAGATAAACCGATCAATGCCGTGGCACATGAAGTCACCACCCTCCGATCCACATCTTATGTGTCCTCTCGGATTTTCCCTCCAATCCAGAGGAGACGCATATCATTGAGACTATCGGAAACGCCCTTCAGGGCACATATCATCGGAAGTCTCAGAAACGTCTCCAAGGGATTTTAGATCCTTGGGAACCCAGGGCCATACTCCCATAGGAAGCGCACACGTGGGCAATTTAATAATAAGCAGTTAATAATTGAACAACGCACCCAACCGAAATACGAAGTAATCCAAGCTCAACAATCACCAATCTAATTCCACACATGGCTCAACCATCACCAATCCAATTCCACACAACACATAGTACACGAGTCACGCAACCACAGCACACCAAATACACAATCCCAACTTACCGTTCACTTACCAGTTTCGAACCACCGGGGAATCGATCACCTGATTGCACCGCTCGGTACAACCAGTCATACTCGATGCTCCAAACAAACATTCAGGTAATCAAGTAATCATTCGAATACAATCAACGAGTAAGCACGAGTGTAATCAACTAAACATAAAGCCTTCAAAAGAGCATGCATACATGCAATTCCACTAGTCTCTTTAGACTCTTTAGCCTATCCACTAAGCAATCAACAACCAAGCATGTGATCCTAACACGCAACTAATCCGAGGGCTTTGCCAAGGCTCCTCTACCAGACAATCAATTCCCAAGTATTGAAAGCGAATTACACTAGTGATTGGCATCCTAATCGGTCACCACTAGACATTCCGGTTATTAGAAATTGAAAGACGATTATGCTAGTTATTCGCATCCTATATGCATTTCTAGGACCTTTTCCAGTTTTATTAACCTAGCATGCATACTAAACGTCGTAAACGAGAGGTTAAGGCTTTCCCTACCTCAAGGTCCTCCTCTTCAATGCTTTGATGAAGTCCGGTGATCACCACGTCGCTCTTCCCTCGGGTCCCGGCGTGATCCTTGCTTCTCTAGCTCGATCCCCAAAGCCTTGGACACAAAGAAACGCTAATTAGACTCCACTTAAACAGCAAGGAAGATCCCCAAAACCCTTCCAAAGTTCAGCTCAAAACCAAGATGCAAAACCTTCGAAAAACCCCCAATAAACCCTCACCCTGGTCTGTCACGGACCTGGTCACGGATCCGTGACGTTAACTCTCACGGTTACCGTCACGGACTCCCTCACGGAGCCGTGACGTCGTCCGTCACGGGATCCGTCACGGATCCGTGGCGCACCAGGGCAGTTTCGCCCTTCTTCAACCTCCAGCTCCAAAACTCCGAAAAACCACCTTCAAACCCAGAATTTTACCCCTTCCAACTCCCAAAATAGTCCAAATCCTTCAATACTCCTCTACCCATGGTAGGAATCAACACACAAACAAGTTTCCAAGGATTCATCAAATCAAACCCACTTCAAAATCTCCAACAACTATTGATTTCTCAACAAAAACTCAACAAAGCTTCTCATCAACAACACCTCCCACCATTTCTACTCAAACCCAACATCATCTAGCAATTTTCACCCAAAACCCATGAAAATAGATGAAGAGAAATGAGGATTAGAGAGTTCCATTACCTCTAGGATGTTGAGATGAAGAAGGTGCTAGTGATTTTGAGGGTGGATGGCTAGAGGAAGACTCCAAATGACTCCTTCTTCCTTGATTTTCCTTCAAGCCTCCATGGGAGCTCTTCTCCCTTGCTTCCCCTCTAAGTTTCGGCTACACCAATGCAAAATGAATTGATTTTGCTTCTCCAATCACAAATAATACCTAGATGTAGCAAAGACCTAAATGCCCTTGAGCTAGATTCCCTTGTAGTGGCTTTTGGGAGGGTAAAAGGGACTATGACTATCCCTTTTCTCTCTTTCAACCAAAAGAAGACAAGTGTCCACCTAGGTCATTTAATTTTCCAAAATAATTTCCAGCACTTTTAAAATAACGCTTTAGTCGATAAATAGTCTCGTTTTGACCAAAATTGACTTTATCCAATATTATACTCAAACGAAAGGGTTTTCTCCCCTGAAGCCAACCGTGATAATGGCTAATTCGTTTGGGTTCCGGAAAAGTCCCGAGTGACTTCTGGAGTCACCGGTTCGACCGGAAGCGGGTCTTACATGGGGATTTATCTCTATCGCAAGACGAGATAGCGAGAGGAATCTCTACTTCAGAGAAAGAACGTTCTAAATGAATCGCGTCGACATAGGAAATGGTCGACAAGGTGAGACGTGTGAGTCAGAATCTCTAAATACTATAAAGGAAAGAAAAATCATGCTCTAAATACTATTTAACCAATATATCAGAAAAGATGAACACGATTTGGAGATTTCCGATTTTCATACTGTTCTTTAAAATTAGATAAAACCTGTTTGGAGCGTTCAAATTTAGTTTGAATCAAACCTCCGGCAAAGATAATTTGTTCTTCGTCTATGGAACTTGCAAAATATAAAAAATTCTTAAGATTGTTAGAGTTAGTCCATAAACAATAATAAACAAGTAAAAATGAATACAATATTATTAATGAACAGTAGAATCACATAAGTAACAATAATGTAAACACGATATGTAATCGATACAATAACCTCAGTCGATACTCGAAGAGGGTACTGGTATGTCGAGGCCTGCGAATCAGTTTCCTTAAAACTTTTTATTGCCCCATCTGAGCAAGTCTCCCAAGATACAACGACAACGTAAACGAACTCGAAACTGTGTATGAGAAGTAGCACCGAGTAGAAAGAAATCAGTTGCTCTGTTCTTGGAGAATGAGAGAAATTGTGTAGGTAAATTTCGTATCTAATTCGTCTCTACTACGTGTCTAATTTTTTCACACGAATGATGAACTAGAACAGAGCTTATATAGGAAAAGGGAAGAGAGTTTTTGGAAACGAGTTTTATGGAAACACAATTTCCGAAAATATCAATTTTAGGAAATGTACAATTTCCAAAAATTAAATATTAAATTCGAATTTAATAAAATCCGGAAACAAAAATATTTTCGGAATTATTATAAGATTCGAAATAATATAAAATCCGGAAATTTTCTTAATTGCATATCAATTTCCAAAAGTGAAATAGATATCAATTTAAGATTTCCTTACGGGCCGAAGCAAAACGAAACTAGCACCACATGCCCAAATCCGCTACAGCATTCGCGTCCTGCACAAACTCTTTCATCCAAGCAATTCAAACATGCTAGAAAGACAACACTATATAAACCCAATGAAAGTTTGACAATCTTTCGATGTGGGACAACACAAGAATGATGCATTGTTCATTTGTAATTTTCTCAACTACTAAGTTTAACGGGTGACCTTTTGAGCTTTAATTTCTCATTCACCTCTTGTCCGTTTAGACCTTATAATATCTCGTTGGAAATGCCTCACTTCCTAGAATACGAAACTAATTTTTCCATAGTTCTAGGAAAAGCCGAAACTATATATAATTGAGCGTCAAGTTGACCATTTCCATTTGTCTAAACTCATTATGCTGACTTCGGGCCTTAACTCTGCATCGGCGACACTAATTAGCAATGACGTTTGGGACGTGTGTTTGATATTGATTGGAGCCAAGCCCAACGCACATGCTCTTAATTTATCTTTGCGACATGGTACGTAGCTAGTGGGATTTTGACAAAGAGGTGAATACTTGACAACAAGTTTTCACCTTTTTGCTTCTTTCGATTTAGAGGCCTATAGCTATCTGTTTGGTGTGTCGAAGTGGAGGACATGATCATCACTTTGGTATATTGAAGCCAACTTTAAGCACTCGACGCACATAGTTTTGCAGTATAGGGCGTACATGTAATGACTACGTACAATGCCAAGTACCTAACCAAATTTGCCTCGTTTACGTCGTCTCAGAATTACTCTTGCTCGTCAAGCTCATCACTAAATCTTAGTCACGAACAAATGTGCACTTAAAAGTTCCATCAAGGAGGTTTACATCATTTGTGAGGAACACGAGAAAATAGCAAAGGTTGGTTAGTTACAAGAATATCGGTTGTGTTTCATTAGCTAGTTATATTATTTTCAGCCGTTATTATGAAATTATTTTATTTTCAAATAACGTTTTAGTTTGTATTTTTTTTCTTTCCGTATGCTAATTAGGAAAAAGTTTAGCTAACTATCTTAAAATTCTTTTATTTGTAAACCAATATCTTAACCTGTTTTTTTCTTTTCGTTACCTTAACGATATATTTTTCAAGTTATTTTTTTCCGTTCATTTTTTTTGACGGAAAATGATCATGAGGAATGAACTCAATTGTGAGTTCTAAGATTTTATTTTTATTTTTATTAATAATCATATTTTTAGGTTGAGTGTATTTTGACTATATTTTAAAACAATAAGGCCATGTGTGAATCATTAATCAATTTAAATTATTGATGAAATGATATTGCACAATATATTTGTTAGGCGATTATAGCATAATGTAGTTTTGATAGATAAATTGTATGAATTCATAGACAAAATTGTCACCAAATCCTCTTCATCAAGAATGTTCCGAACTGCGTAACCTGCAAAAAAGAAGGCAATATTCAAGATAAACTAGGTGTAACGATAATAGTTGAAACATAATCATGACCTTAATTAGCATACCAAAGTCCAAAATATAAGTCACTACTCTATCACTATATTTCATGATGCTACAACCCAAAGGAGCAACATGGAATGAATTGGGAACCGCATTATAGATTACTTAATACATACAATTAACTATATAATAACGTAGAAGCTAATTAAAAGTTGATTAGCCTTTCTGTAAAGTACGTTACGTACGTGCATGTGCATCGGAGGATGGGATGATGAGGCTTCTTGTGCTTCAAGATCTCCCATCGGAAAAAGAGAAATCCTACACAAATATGGGCACGAGTTGTTGGAATTATGATCGGTTAGTGTGGACTTGGAGACAGAGGATTTGATTACATAGCCAGTGTGTACTTCTTAATCGCCTGGCGCAGCACATCAGTATCGATTAAGTCGAGACGGAGAAGCTCACAGGATCATTCATACTCAATACAGTTGAAATAGGAACCGACCCTGTACACTCTATTTGGATCTTTTTGGTTTATTAGATATAGGATCAGTTCTCCGACCGTCGTAGAAATTGTATCTTATCCTAATTTAGTTATTTTCAAGCATATATGTTCTTTACGGCCTTTTCACTTTCTATTAATAAAACGCTCATTTACTGTGTTAAAAAATTATAGTATTTTGATTGCATTCTTCCTATGATTGTAACTATAGGCCAATTTTGATAATTTAATTATTTATCCTTCTCACAAAACCATAATAACTCATCAGTAAGAAGTATCGAATATAAATTCTTATCACCCAACTCTCTTTTCTTTATAAAGCTAAGGTTACAGTAAATATGGAGAAGGCAATTCTCAATATTCCGGCAGTCATCAGTCGACCGGCGATGAAGAGACAGCAGACACAGTAGGTATCTTCCCTTTAATGTCTTTACTCTCGCAGTGTCGGGCATCAAATCGATCGCCTGGCGCTCGCTCACCGATCTCTGGTGAGGAGCCAATGGAGAGACCGAGTTGATCTTCTCCACCATAAGGGAGGCGGATGAGGAACCCTAGAGAAAGAGGGGAGAAGGACCCATGGAAATATCCTAGAAGGACCGCGCGGGATCATGCGGCGGACTCTGGTCGTGAGGCTTATACCACGACACTGAAGGGCACAACAACTACCAAAAAAAAAGATCCTGGTGGTGGTCATCTCATTGGGCATGTCCTCGCCGGATCGCACCAGGGGCTTTGGAGGCACTAGGGAAGACCGGTGGCGGAGGAGACGGGGTCTGAGTGCCATGACACAGACGTGTTAGTGACATATGGAGGGTGGCTCTCGGTAAAACAACCCTCGCTGGTGGCAGAACCTCTTGTCGATGGCGACGTGGCTTTGGTCGGGAAATCAACATGGCGGCGCCGTGAGGGCAATGAGTTTGATAGGGCTCCGGCTCGTGGGCCGAAAAAGATGGTTTTCCAAAGCTATTCTTGGGCAGAGGCCCAAAGGAAGACGAGCTCACGGACTATGGAGACCGTGGACCATTCCATAAGGGGGTGGAGTGGGATAGGATTGGGTTGGATTGAGTTCACAAACCACCCGTGTGAGTAGTAGCCCATGGGCCGGATCAGGCCTGTTCTCGGGGCGGGGAAATCAGCCCTCGAAAGGCTCCACTCATTTAGGAGGAGCGTCACATGTAGTGGCATGGGTCTTTAAGCACCCTCGCCTCGCCAAATGAGTACGAGGTGGTCCAGTGGAGGTTGGGCATATGCACCGCCCCGCTGGACGTAAGGTGGCAGAAGTTCCACCAAGATCTGGCATGGTACTTCCCTACTTTCTCGGAGGTCAGCAATCCCGCATTTTGGAGCCCTACTTTTATCACTCCAAGGAGGAGGACACACACTGATACTCTAGGAGAGTATCTAGTCCACCATAGTACTTTTCCGGAAATGGGTCTACTCTAACCTATCTTCTAGTTTAGACCCGCTGTATCGGTGTCATCAGACGCTACCGTAATATCCTCTTCTAGACATTGCAATGAAACGGTTCTATACTTTCAGTTCTTTAATTTTCTGTTAAGGTCTTCCATCATTGAGAACTCATTTTCATTTTAGTCATTAAGATGTTTTATTGCTCTTCTGTTTATAAACCCTCTTTATTTAAAATATCTTCTCATTTATGTTAGAAAAAACTCATAGGTAATTGTAACTTTTCCTCGAGATTACAAAGTATAAATAAAACACATAATAAATAAGAGTCAACGGTCAGAGATATGCATTACCGTCTGTGCCTCACACACACCACACAAACACATTCTCTAATAATAACATTCCATAAAACACACTTGACATTCACATAAACACCCACTTGCGTGCGGTCCTGCCTGCTGCCTCGGTGCACCCGTCCTCCCTCGATTCGTCCTCCTATGTGGTGGTCCCCACTACGTAAATTTGTGGGGTTGTGTACCGTCCGATCAGATGACCTGTCGGGGTTGACTGTTTACAGGCGGGCGACACGTGACCTCACTTAGGGGAGAGACTTAGTGGGAAAAGGGACAGGGTGTGGCCACGTGTCGAATGTGTATTCCCGCTTGCTCACGTGGCCGCCTACGTCAGCTCCCCAACCTGCCTCTCATTTTTGGCTGCCGTTACCTTACTTGAAGAGGAAGATTTTCATTTACGACTTGGGACTTGCATACAAGGAAACTTTCAGGAAAAATAGGAGATCATTACAATTATGGCTCAGTTGGTTGGTTAAGGGTCTATTTACCATATCCCCCGTTAATTCCATTGTACCGATTAACATTTTTTTATTAAATTTGATTCCTAACTAATTTTGATTTTCATACGTTTATGTGCATGCTTATCTAGCATCTAAATTATCTAAGAAAGAAGGGCTCTCTCAGCAGCCAGTTCTAACCATCGCGTCGAAGTTGACGTTTTTTTATATAGGCACTATCCTGGTCATTGATTACCACTCCATCACCTCTGTATCCATCTACTCCAGCGTTTATGCTCCATATACCCTCTCGGAATAGTTGGGGGAAGAGATCAAGGGCACTTTGTTATCCCATCGTTGCTTGCGGCGGCTTCATCATGGTCCCACTCTTTCCACCTCGCTCTATGGACCACCAATTTCATCTGGAGGACGGGAATATCTCCGACAACAAAAGAGGGCCGACTCTGTCCACTATGGATCTTCGCGCGAGGTTCTTTTATCCCCGCGATCTGAATCATGGAGATCAGAATCAATGGTTGGATTTACATGGGGTCGACGGTGGTGCCCCCCCCCCCCCCCCCCCCCCCCTCCAGAGTGTCATCAACAACATGTAGACAATCGGTAAAAACACTATGATGCCGGTGATCACAAACATGACCCCTTGTTAGCCCCAAAAACCAGGCGAGATCTGTTACGCAACCTCGCCAGTTCTAATGAGGACTAGACGGGATAGTGGGACGATGTTGAGGAGACACGTCTCGTCCCAATGAGGTCTGAAATAACTCGATCCCAGTCTTCTCCTCTTCATGGGGACCTCATTGGATGCATGACATCATCCTCACCATCCTCACTCTTATACTTTTCATTTATTATCAAAAAAGTAGCGACATATTTCTTCCGTTACTTTAGATAGAAAAGAAATATATGCTCGGCACATGGTCTTTATACTTGTCATAAATACCAAAAATATCCATATTCTTCTTATGTCAATGGCATTCAGAGAAAAAAATTGATCATGAGTACAACCAAATCCAATGTTTAGATAAGAGGAATAGGAACAATGAGGTATTTATGACAAATATAAAGACTATGTGCCGAGCACGTGTTTCTTTTTCTTTTTCTTGATAAGTGAAATATTATTAAAAACTCCAATTTACAAGATGGAAAATAAGGATAAAATGATACAACCCTAACGGGAATCAAACAAAAACCTTCCCAAATTAAAGCAAAACACGAGTAAAAGCAAAGAACCACAAAACAACCTGCCACAAAAAAGCACATGTCAGACCTGCAATGTCTGAGAGACACGCCACCAAAGAGCTGACCCACAACAAGGGTTCCGATGAGCTCCCACCAAAAAGTAAGCATACAATCAACCACCAAACCACACCAAATTGTAATGCCACTAAATCAAACCCTTCAGACCTCAAGGTACAGACCATTCAACAACCTATAACAGCGACAAAAATAACAACCACACCAAGAAGCAAAGCAGTAGTCTAGCACCAAAACCCAACTAATCGAGAAACTAAAGCCTAGAAAAAAACCTCCACCCTTCAACCTAAACTCCCTCCATACCAACAAAAGGACGGGTGAAGAAGTTTTTAACCCTCTCCTTCACTAGAATAAAACTCGGAGTAGTCGTCTCCCTTGTCTTCAAAATCAAGGTGTTCGGCTAATTCCAAGTGTAGAGAATCGAATTATTCACCCACAGAATCGTCATGAGCGGGAGATTTCTTGCCCACAGATTTCACATATTCTCATCTATCTCGCCTTAACTCTCTTTCTCGACTTAGAGGTCTATCTTTGGCTGCATATGAGTATAGCACCTTTCCCTTTCCACTTAATGGCTTTGAGATTCGTCCCTCGCGTCTATTACTCTCGCTTGTTACTTGAGTCCCACGCCAAGAAGTCAACACCTGTGAGTAAGGGGTCGACACCTTGTGATTACAACTATCATCTTGACTCTTTATTCGTAACTATTCCATCCAAAGTCGGCATGGGGGGGGGGGTACAAATTGATCTTCCAAGCAAAAAACACTTGATTTCGAAATAAAAAACTTATCCGAAAAAGCTGGATTTTAAGGTAAACAACACAGGGAAGCAAGCTAAACTTATGATGAGTGATTGGGGTTTGAGATATAAGGCAATAAAGAAGACGAAACAACAGAAATATGGACATCCCGCAAAACATCATTTACTTTTAGACTTAGCTTAGAATTACGAACTAGACCCAAACTGTGAATCAACAAAAAGTTGCAATGCAGTTCATCTAACTTTTCATCCCGGAGCATAAGAATTAGTGAGTCCAAGGTATTACTAAAGGTCTCAAACGTATCTCGACTCCAACCTAACACTAAGACACCTTCCACTCTCATGGAGACCAAACATATTAGAATATTGGGACAAAGCCAAGGTCGTAGGTAAAGCGCTAGAAACGAAGCAGAACCGAGACGAGACGAAGGAAATGTCATAGATGGTACGCCAAAGACGAAGATGAGACAAGTCAAAGCCACTCCTACGAGTGGTACGCTAGAAGCGAAGCCAAGACGAGATGGTATAAGGGGGAGTGGACTAGACAAAACTTGAATGAAGAACAAATGTGCGATGAGAGTGGGACGTAGAGGGACAAACTACAATTTCATGATAAAGACGAGTTTTAATTAGTAATACACAAGAGACAAGACAACGTAAGAGGGAAGACACGTTAAAAGACGTATCAATGGTTATAATTTCAGACAACTCCGATTATTTACAGATCATCCGAATTTCAACCATTACATGTTAGATGTTTTAACAATTTCGATATTTTGGTTTCGTATCAGACCGTAGATTGATAAATTCTTCCAACAATATTTTATGTCTTTTGCAAGGCGTTGAGCTCAGATCCAAGTCCTGTATTTATGAGCTATATTATTTTCTTTTATTGGTTTAGAAGTCAAAATTCTAAAATATTATATTTTTGTTGAAATGATATAATAAGGAAATGACAAAAGTGTCCCTAGAAGATTAGAGTGCACTCAACATGAAGCTCTATAAATATCCACACATCTCGTACTTTTCCCCTCACACTCAAAACCATTACGATCCGTAGTGAAGAAGCTGACCAGAATCAGCCATGCCTGAGGCGCCGAAGAGCACAATATCCGCCGCCGCCGCCGAGTACCATCTGGCGGAGACGAACAGGAAGGCTCTCCAATTCATCGAGGACGTGACAACCAACGCCGACCAAGTACAGCGCCGTGTCCTCGCCGAGATCCTTTCCCGCAATGCCAACGTCGAGTACCTCCACCGCCACGGCCTCGCCGGCGCCACCGACCGCGAGACCTTCAAGAAGCTCGTCCCCGTCATCACCTACGAGGACATCCAGCCGGACATCGACCGCATCGCCAATGGCGACTCCTCCCCCATCCTCTGCTCCAAACCCATTTCCGAGTTCTTAACCAGGTTTGCCCACAACCTGTTCGACGAAATGCCTCAGTGACTTTTTTAACTTTCTGGTTTGTTTGGCTTAATGGGTCTGTCCTGATTTTGAAGCTCCGGCACCTCCGGCGGCGAGAGGAAGCTGATGCCGACGATCGAGGAGGAGATGGGGCGGAGGTGTATGCTCTACAGCTTGCTGATGCCGGTGATGAGCCAGTCCGTTCCGGGGTTGGAGAAAGGCAAAGGAATGTACTTTCTCTTCATCAAATCCGAAGCTAAAACCCCCGGAGGCCTCGTGGCTCGTCCTGTCCTCACCAGCTACTACAGAAGCTCCCATTTCAAGGACAGGCCTTATGACCCTTACACCAACTACACCAGCCCAAACCAAACCATCCTCTGCCCTGACTCTTACCAGAGCATGTACTCCCAATTGCTCTGCGGCCTCTGCCACCGCACCGAGGTCCTCCGGGTCGGCGCCGTCTTCGCCTCCGGCTTCATCAGGGCCATCAGGTTCCTCGAAAAGCACTGGCCTTTACTCTGCCACGACCTCCGGACCGGAACCCTGAACCCTCAGATCACCGACCCATCTGTCCGGGAGGCAGTTTCCGGGATCCTGAGACCGGACCCGAAACTCTCCTATTTCATTGAGAATGAGTGCAGCAAGAAGTCATGGCAGGGGATCGTCACCAAGCTGTGGCCCAACACCAAGTATGTGGATGTTATTGTGACTGGGACCATGTCACAGTACATCCCAACTCTTGATTACTACAGCAATGGCTTGCCTATTGTGTGCACCATGTATGCTTCTTCTGAATGCTATTTTGGGGTCAACTTGCACCCTTTAAGCAAACCCAGTGATGTCTCCTACACCCTCATCCCCACCATGGCCTATTTCGAATTCCTGCCTGTCCACAGGAACGATGGTGTGGATGGTTCCGTCTCTGTTCCATCTTCTCTCAATGAGAAGGAGCAGCAAGATCTGGTCGACCTGGTTGATGTCAAGCTTGGTCTCGAGTATGAACTTGTTGTCACAACTTATGCAGGTACATATCTAATCTTCATGTACATAGAAGTTGGGACAAATTGAGAGACTAATCACTAATCATAAGTTGATGATTATGTTATGTGTTTGTGCAGGGTTGTACAGGTACAGAGTTGGAGATGTGCTGAGGGTGGCTGGATTCAAGAACAAGGCACCCCAATTCAACTTCATATGCAGGAAAAACGTGGCCTTGAGCATTGATTCGGACAAGACCGACGAGGTTGAGCTGCACAATGCTGTGGAGAATGCTGTGAACCATCTTGTGCCGTTCGGTGCAACTCTTTCTGAGTACACAAGCTATGCAGATACAAACACAATTCCGGGTCACTATGTTTTGTTCTGGGAGCTGAGCCAGGGGTCAACCTCGATTCCTCCATCGGTGTTCGAGGATTGCTGCTTGACCATTGAAGAGTCACTCAACAGTGTGTACAGGCAAGGGAGGGTCTCTGACAAGTCGATCGGGCCTCTGGAGATGAAGATAGTTGAGGCAGGAACCTTTGACAAGCTCATGGACTATGCTATAAGCTTAGGTGCGTCGATCAACCAGTACAAGACACCAAGGTGTGTGAAATTTGCGCCCATTATTGAGTTACTGAACTCAAGGGTTGTGGATAGCTATTACAGTCCAAAGTGTCCCAAATGGGTTCCTGGTCACAAGCAATGGTGCAATAAGAAATGATGGAGATAAAAAGAGAGTAAAGATTCATGGGTCTTATCTAATTGTTGGTTGGTTTATTGGTGGTGGAAGTAGCTTTCAGGTTCTCAATCAGGAACTTTATTAGGCTAATCAAAACCCTCTCTTTTGAATTTTGTTTAAACCTGTGTAACTCTTATTGGTAGCATTGCATAGAGACCCTGAATTAGCCTTTGTACAAAAACAGTTCCGGCTTCAAGGAAGCTTTAATTGATCAGTGTTATGTTTATTCTATTTTTCTTCGCTATCAATCAAACATGCTTGCCTTTTCTCACATGAACATTTACGATAGAAAGGCTTGGGTTAGGGTCTTGCATAAGGACTTGAATGTTGACGGTACAAAATAGAGACACTCAGGATTTAAAATAAATTGTGTTTTACAGTGGTGAGTCCTGGATTGTTGGTGGATGCTGACTGTTTAATTAATTGATATTTTGCTGTTTTATTTAATTCGTTGTGAAAATAATAAATCTTATATAAAATTAAAATAAATGTGAAAAAAATAATTAATGAGAATATAAAATAAAACTGATAATTTTATTTATTTTCGAATAGGAACATCAAGTACAAAAGACTAATTGTCGGGATTGAAAGTAGCTCCAAATAGACCCCATAAGTGCTCAATAAGATCATATTGTAGTTGCTTGTGTTTCTGATGACTTGGGACACTGAGTCGAGCATAAAATCGTTGTTGGTATTGCAATGGCCCTTATCAGTGTCATCGTTCCGGTGGTGTCCAATTCGAAATTTTTGGAGGTTGCTCGTACAACAACTCGTCATCTCCATACTCATACCGACCGTGTTCATCCTCTACAATCATGTTGTGTAGAATGATACAAGTGTGCATGATATCAGCCAAAGTGTGTTTGCTCCAAACACGAGCGAGACGAGAAATGATGTGTCAACTTGCTTGAATTACTCCAAAAACTCTTTCAATATCTTTCCGAGCGCCTTCTTGGCATTAGCAAACAACTTCTCTTTGTGCGTGTAGGGATGTCGAATACTCTTCACGAATCGTCCCCATGATGGGTAAATGTCGTCCACAAAGTAATAAGGTTGGTAGTACCGATGCCCGTTGATCTCGTACTCCACGGAAAGGTCACAGTCGTAATAAGCGTCCTGGAATAAGTGGTTGTTGTTGAAGATGTTGATGTCTTTGTTCGAGCCAGCTATCCCGAAAAAAGCATGTCAAATCCATAAATCACGGGACGCTACAGGTTCAAGCATAACGGTACTTACCCCGTGGTGACTTCCACGTCCATTGGCACCTTGTGATGCGGTTGGAAAATTCTTCCACTCCCAATGCATGCAGTCAAGACTCCCAGCCATGACGGGGAACCCTCGGTTGTACCCTTCTCGGAGTAAGCGGTCCAAGTCAGTCGGTGTTGGTGTACGCTCGTACTCAGGTCTGAATATCTCAATGAAGACCTTGCAAAAATAACGTAAACATTCAAGTATGGTGTTTACCCCAATGTGTAGAGTTTCATCCAATGAATCGGTCGAGCACCTATACACAAGCATCCATATCGCAGCGGTGCACTTCTGTTTCGTTGATAAGCCCAAGCGTCCGATAGCGTCCCACTTCTGAACGAAGTAATTGTCATGTTCATTGACCTTGTCCATCACCCGTTGAAAAAGTGGTTTGCACATACGGAACTGACGCCTAAACATATCTGGCCCATATATGGGCTGATTGGAAAAATAACACCTCATTAGTTGGTCGTGGGTTTCGACACGACCTCTGTGAATCTCTCGTCACATTGGTTCCCCACGGTCGATCCTCTCCCTTAGAGCATTGATCCTTGGATTTACTCTATGTATGCCTCTCTCAACCCTTCGCTGGAGTCGTTGTTCAACTATCCGCATTTGGGCTGCCAACTCCTCATATGATGGAACCTCATCGTCGGACATTTTGTATCGAATTGTAGAAAGAAAATTTATAGAGAATTTGTAGAGAAGTTGTAGGATGGTTTGAGAAAGGGGTTGTGGGTATTTATAGGGTTAGAATTTAGGATTTTTGAATTAAAAAAAATAGTTGTTAAACACCAACGGTCGGGACACGTGGCACGTGGCCATTGGATGGCCTTCGGATGCGGGACGCGGGCCTCGGCCCATCTCAGATTCACAGGACTCGGGACTCGGCCTGGCCCGTGTTTTTGCGGGACGCGGGACGCGTAAAAGTCGTCCCACAACGGGACGGCTCGCGTCCTGCGTCCCGCAAAAACACGGGCCAGGCCCCAGGACGCGATCCGGGTCGGCCTGTTGTGCTTGCTCTAACTTCAAGTTTATTTGGTTTCATTCATCAAGGAAAAACTCATCAACTTTTCAATGAGTAGACGCGCATAGAAATCAGTGGAAGAATAGCGAAACGCCAAAAACCATTTTACCTGTAACTTGAGAGAGGGAGGGGGAGGTTTCGAAGGTGCTGGAGAGTCCGGTTTTTCAGACGCTAAATGATACAACTAAGGTGGTTGAGAAGGAGAACACTAAGGAGCCAAGTTAGGATCAAGTGTCTGGTGGTGCAGAACATACCCAGTCCGCAACGACTTCCTCCCTTAACCTCTTAAGGGTTTCGATCAGGATTTCACTGCTCTCTCAATTGAACCATCGAAATCGAGCCACGGGGGCCTTTGGAGCAGGCGGAGCTTTCATTCAGCTATAGTAGAAAGCAAGACCGTAAAAAAAGTTAAAGAGAAGAGGTAGAAGAAACCTCTCTACCCATTTGTAATGTAAACTTGATCAAAAATCCCAAAGCGATCATGAAATTATCGCGACACATTGTAGAAATGAGATTTGGAGACAGCTTGTCACTTCAAGTTCCATAGTTTTGTTCTACGAAATAGGAACAGAGGATGTAAAGACTTTTGGAACTAAAGATGACGAGGGTTGACTTCTTATAGTACAGAGGAGGGGGGTCTCTCGATTGGGGATGAGGACGACTCTTCTCCTTGACTACTTTGTGAGGTTTTGACTGATCGTTTGTTGGAGTCTTTTTTTTCTTTCTGTTTTTCTGTTTGAGATTCTCTGTTTATGTTTTATTTTTGTTTGTTTCTTGATCATCTTTTTGTCTTTATTACTTTGTGATAGGACTTCTTTGTATATATATGAGGATAACTTTTTGACAGTCTTTATTTTTTTCTCCATCTTAGAGGAAAAAGACTTTTAATAAAATCATCATCTATAAAAAAAACTTTTCAATGAGTAATTGTTATCTTTAATTAAAAATTATAATCAATCTAACCTAAATTAATCAGAAGTTAATATTTAATTTGGCTCTCGTCACACACCTACTCCTAAACAAGTGGTCCATTGAAAATTTGAATATCTGATCTCAAAAAAGAAAATAAGAATAATAAGTTAACCTTCATGGATTAATCTCGAAGTTCTTGTGAATCCACACAACACTGCACAACCGCTTCCTAACTAACATCGTAATAAGACCATCTTTAATATTGGAAGTGACTAACCTCCAACAATGGTATTCGTATAACCTCTCACATGTCGCGGGGCATCTGTTGTGTGTGTGGGCGAGATCCACAATGGAATAGATTATGAGGGTTGATTCGGTGAAAATGTGAGCTCTTCTTTCTATCCAATTTTCACACATGAGTCAAAGAAACTATTAACCCTACCTGTTTTGGAACAGATCCACTTCTTTTTTTGTTCGTCACATCTAACGATTATGTTCTGAATCGACACTCACTTTAATCCGATATCGATATGACCCAAATCATACCCGATTCACCTGTGTAGAATCGACCATCCATCTTAGCAACTCATCTTTGAATTCGTCTCACATTACAAGTACTCCGAGATAAAAACAATGAATAAGATATACCTTGAATTGGGGGTAGGTGTTAGCTAGGCTAAAGGAAATTGCAAAAAAAACATGAGGTGAGAAGGGAGAGTGTTTGAAAGTAAACAGATAACATGTAGTCAGACTTGGTTCCCTGGAACTTCAATTCCGAGAAAGCAAACAAAAACAGTAATCATTTTCAGGGTGCTGTCTTCACTGTCCTCTCCCTTTCACCCTTTCTTAATTTCTCTCCTCTCTTGTTTGTATCCCAAACAACTCCACGGCCCAGATTCGAACATCACCAATAAATCTGCGACCTTGACAAGTCGAAGGCCACAAGGAGACAAGTACACGTATCCTTGTCTCCATGCCCCACATCACGGGTCAACCCGCCCCGGATCCGGAACCACAAGATCCATGTGCCGTTGACTTCATCACATCACAACTCACAAGTCTTGTGTGGCCAATTCGTGCACAATGATACTGGTCTGTACCAAGTACATGAACCCGAATAAATACACCAGATAACAAACACATGCCCCATCTTAAAACGCCGAATATAATTGAGCTCTATATTAAGACATGGTTCGTATATATTATATGTGTTGGGTACATGCAGGTCATGATGAATATGTTCATTAACAATCAATATAATTCACATGGATGTATAAATAAGATTATATGAGTGGGTATTTTAACGTGTTTTAGGTGGAGACATGGCCTTTAATGCCCAAACCTACTTCCAATATTTTCTACTCCATATGAACCATGTCTTCTTGTTTTTTTTTTTCTTTCTATATGATGTATCAAGTCAAACAAGCAAAAAATATCTAGCAGAGAGACAGTAGTGCGGTTTAAAAATTAAAAATATATTCGTTTAAAACTTTAAACATCGAATTAATAAACGTGCCACTAATATCTTATGTTGCAAAGAGGTTAAATAATGGTTCTGTCTCTCTCCCGATTAGAGTTAACACCGCCAGACTCTGCATTATCTCGCCACCAGTCGTGATGTGTTCTCATCGTCTGTACCTCCGTCTCGTAGATCTTATAGGGGGGGAATCCCTATGGTGTTGATGAGGAGGGGGAGACGATCAAAATTCGATGACGATGTAGTGTGACATGTTTCCCTGTTTCCTATCTTGGCTTCCATATCGGCTCTATAAGATGAATTTGTCCCAGATAACAAGGTGAGACATGTTCAACGGTCTCTTCATGCCAAATAAGGCCCCAAAAAGGGTGTAGGGTGGCAAGCGGGATGTCATCCTACATCGTATCTGGTCAGCCCATGTCAGCCTGGGTTGATCGACCTCTTCTACCATGTCACGACTTATTTCGTAAGTAGGTATAACATACTCCTCTCAGCTAGTTATTGGTTCATGCAGGTGGACCAACGTGCATTCAAAGCACCCTAACATAGCTCGAGTTAAAATGTATCTAGTTATTTATGTGTTTATCAAATACCCGAAAAGATTAAACCAGACGATGTAAAGTCAATACTCTACCTAGATCATGAGTGTTGAACTCGTTTCCTTTAGAGAAAAACTCAAACTACAATCTGGCCATCAAAAATCACTCTTCATTATAATCTATAAAAATTATGTTTCACTCAAAAAAGAGAGGGTAAATTACAAACACATATCTTTATCTTGCCACGTTTAACTGATACTTATTTAGATGTTTAGTTATACAATAAATAGCCTAAGTCGTCAGTTAAAATGACGAAAATACCCTAAGTGATTTTTTGAATAATTTTTTTAAAAACAAAACCAAAGTGAATTAATAAGTATATATATATATAACAAAAATAAATTTTTAAATAATTATTGAAGTATAGTTGAAGGTATTTTCGTCATTTTAACATAGGTTTTGGACTATGTGATATATGACTATAATTATTGTATGCCATTTACAAGTGGTTTCGGTAGTCTTTATTATCCTAGCCCTGTTTATGTGGTGTTGTTCAATATCTTGCCTGCATCTAGCATTGTTTCAACATTAACATAATCATATACAGACAAATAAATAAAATCAAATGAAGATACGGGTCATGTTACATGGATTAATAGAAATATAGCACACATAAATAAATATATACACTATATGTGTGCTGTTGTTGTTCGGAGGAGACAACATTGTGGCGCATGGATATATCCACCTGAACCCCATTTTTGCTCCTCCTTGTCTCTCTTCACTCTTACTCATCTTCCATGCTTCTTCAAACATTCATAAACAAAGACAAAGGTTTACGAAACAAAACATATAATATTATGGTCAAAAACAAAAACATATCTTTGTAAAATATATGATACTGTTTCGTGCTCACTTGTCTGATCTCTTTTGTTTTTTTGGTTTAAAAAACAATTTGTTCTTATTAAACGGAAGTGGGTGAGTGATTATAATTAAAAGAACACATTGATTGATTGATAGGAAGTCAAATCAATAATTAAGTTGTGCAGTTTCCAACCTATCTTTTTGTCCGGTTTTGTGGCTATTTTTGTAGTGAAGATATAGTCTTATCTTGTTATCCACCACCTATATGTGCTTCTAGTGTTGAGATTTCAAGAACAAAAAAATAATTAGCATCAAATTTGTGATGCATGTTGACTTCAAGGACATACCAATAATTAGTTACTTTCTAAAGAATAATTTAAGGGGTCTTCTCCAATAGAATTGATATGTTTGTGTGACAATTATAGTCTGGTTTTAATATTTAAAATATATGAGTTACATGGCCATTTGTGAAATAACTTGTTATATTTCCTTACCGATTGAAGCTTTTAGTTGTATCAAATATTAATATAATATTATATTTTTTGTATAGTTTAAGAATAATTACTAGATCTAAACCATGTCCGATTTTAGAGTGGAGTTGTTCGCAAAGAGGCGAACGATATTGCACATAATTTGACTAGAAACTCTAATGTGAGGGATGAGATAGATCACAACCCTCTTTCCCTAATGTTTAGACCATCCATAGTGGAGGTCAACCCGGAGGTTGAATAGGCGTCGAAAAGAGCAAAAGAAAGGAGAAAAGTTGATGAGTTGTCACGATTTTCTCTCTCGGTGATTATATCTCCCTTGAGTCTGCATATTTATCGACGTCGTTTCTTTCTCTTCCGATTCGCTCGTTTCACTAACTTTCTCCTCCTTCAAAGAATCTTTTTCTTGCACATGTTGATTTCAGGTAAAAAAAATAAACACGTAGATCAGTATGGTAATGCGCACAATTCATAAGAGTGCAACGGTAATGAAATTGTCAAGTTGAACACTCCATCAAATTAGTTGCAATGATATTTGAAGTTGTAAGAGTGCGAGAATCAACAACATGGGCTCAATAATAATGCTATCAGCACCAACTCAGGTGAATGCTTAGCCTTATCAGAACCAACAACAGTAAAATCAAGAAGCCAGCCCAGGCTTAGGTCGGACCAACCATAACAGAAGCCCAGTCCACATTATGGCCCAAATAAATTCCTAAAAATCTATCCAAAATAATTAGGTGTATAAGAGCCAGATATTTATCAGCCACGATAGTGTATTAGCCAACTCACCAAGATAAACATATAAATCTAATTTTACTATGAAATTTGGTACCGAAAAAAGCTGATTAACAGTCATTTTGTTATATTATCTTGATCTTAAGTGCATGATTTCACAAACCCAGTGTCTCAAAAATGGCACGAGTTACGCAGCAATTGATAAATACATGAGGTAAGTACATAACTGTATCGGGTAAAAAGTCTGTAAGCCAAAAACTTATCTGTCATTAATAAGTCGTACGTTTACATTTTTGAGACAAAAATCATATTTATCCATTAAAAAGTGAAACTGAAACAGGTGCGTCTATTCGGGGATTATATGACTTATTAGCCTTCTACTATGTGCATGCGCGATAGTTTTGATAGGGTTGGATTCGGTTTTTTTCGGTTTATTGGTTTTGATGCTGGAAGTCTTATCTTTTTGTGCTTCAAGTTGGTAAAATCTGGATATCTTTGTTCTCTCTTTCTGTGCTTAATGGTTGATAAATTTGGATTCTAGACCTAGTGTTTTGTTTGTTGGCTTCCTACGTGAAACGGGTTGATTTCTAGTTTTAAACCAGTTTTTTTTTTCTTAGTGGTTGGTTTTTTCCTGATTACGTTTTTTGTGATTTTCTTGTAACCTGTGTAGTAAACACTCTTCACTCCATACAACCTTTTTTTTCCCTCAAAGGAGTTTAAATTTGCTTTATTGATAACAAAAACAAAAATGACCGTCATTTTTGAGGAAAAATCATCGGGACTCATTTTTTTTTATGTAGTTTTCTCTAAATACATAAAAACCTAAAACCTAATCTATCAACTTGAGCTTTAGATAGTTCAAACTTTAACACAAATGACGAGAGCTCTTCCGTCATAACCTGAAGCCTAGCTAGCTACAACTATGCTAGGTTTTGGATGGATCACGGACAAAACTATAGTAACCTCGTACGTCAACATGGAACACCCGTGGCATACATGTATCATAGTTTCCTCTTTCACAAGGCAACAAAACAACACTTTACACTTACGTTCACACTGAATGTTCTCTATAAATGCTTCTAGATTTTTTTTGTCAACAATTGTTTATGTCGTTACAACTTACATTAACGACATGTCTATCGAAGCTCTTGCAATGGCGGGCGTTGACTGCATAGCTTGTGGCATTGACTTGGATGCTTGGCAGGACATTGGAAGCAACTCTGAGGAGACGCCGCTCTATCTACTGGCCGATGATCTGCAGAGCTCGAGTGGTGTTGCGCGTGGAGACGAGGCCAAGGACAAGATGTTCGGATGGGCTAAGGTTGTTGGTTGTGATTGTGTTTCCTCCGTTCAAGGTAGATGACGAGTGTTTTTATTAGAACAAGATGTGTGTTTTCAATCATGTATGTAGTGATTCAAGTGTTGTACACGAATAAGACAGGATAACAAAGTGATTGATATTGTTTTGGAACAAATGTTAGTCGAATAGGGCGGTCGAGTGGATAAAAAATATATTTTAATGAGACATATCGTTCATCTTGTAAGATAGTCTCGAAATGAATAAGAGAAAAAAAAATAGTTTGGGAGAAGGAACATCATCTGGACTATTTCCCCGATTATCTAGCCTCAATGGATAAGTGATGGTATCACTTCAAACAAAAGACAATTGCACTAATATGTGAAATGTTATGAAATTAATTAAATGTTTTGTATAACGGTTACCAAAATAATCAACTGAATTATTGGGTATGTTGTTTAATTGGACATGACCCGCTTTTACTTGTCCAGTTGTGTTCAAAACTTTGGCACATCCTAGATGCGATGAGCACATCAACTACATTCCAAATGCAATGATGCCTCAAATTACATCCAATGTAATTCTTCCTTTGAACCCGTCAACTACATCTAATGCAATGACGGTTCTAAGGGTTCACACACAAGTATTAAAATTCCAATTTTATCTTTGCATGTGAGGTGATATGCTCGGTAAATAAAGTTAAGCATGCAATTCTAAAACACATAGAATTAATCATGCATAAACTAAACCAAGCATAAAGCGATAAATGTGCACATAATAGCCCCCTAAACTAACTCCCACTAGCTTCTTTAGCTCCACCGACTCCAAGCCGATGCCAACACCCGAAAAGCCACCAAAGGACCTTTTCGCCCTTTCTTCGTCTTGAGTAAAATATTACAATTTAACACACGACTCGCAGGTCGGGAATAAATAAATATTACAAACAAGTGGTTCGACGACCACACCTTGAAAGAATAATTACACGCTAACTCTAACGGCTCGCAGGCCGTGAAAAGCGATAAATAATTAAAACGAGCTCGGGGCTATTATGTACACCATGCCAACATCACATCACACATCGTGTTATCAAAAAATATTGTTATCAAACATCATGTGATTTTCCGGTTTTAATTAATAGCCAAGTTTCGAAAATTTTTGATGCTCGGTTTATCGAAACCGTTCAAAAATGAAACTTTTGAACATTTGATCTTCGAGTTCGTCATGACGGTTCCAAACTCGTCATAACTAACAAAACGGTTTAGCCTTGGCATATCAACCATCCAATGGTCATCCTTGGCCTAGCTCCGTCCAACGGAGCCCCGTTCGGTCCCGGTTTCGGCTCCCCGAGAGTCCCGCTCCCGAGACCCGAAAAATCAATTTTTTTTTCAAAATTTCCAGATTTGAAATAATTTTCAAAAATTCATTTTACATGCATTAAATCCATGAACAAGAATTTAAAACATGTTATCAAACAATTTAGCAAAACAACATGCCAAAAACGAAACTTTCAAGCAAAACCGAAACTTTGAACACCGTCTTGTGAATCCCGAAGGTAGCACGGCTCTGATACCACTGTTGGGTCTCGAGGTAGGGTTGGAGATGAACCAACTCGCAGCGGAAAATCAATGAAAACCAAGAGACGATTAAACCATGAAACAACTAACAAAGAATGGATTCACAAGAGAAAAATTCAGCACTATATCTTACCAAAACAAGAACACCGGGTAACGAATGATTGGCTTGAGTCTCCAAGACGCTTACGTATCCACATGGGAATCAAAGCCACGTAGTTCTTCTCTTTGAGGACTCAAGAACACAAAAATGGAGGTGGGAGCTTGCCAAACCCGAAATTGCAAGGGAAGGGGGAGAGAAGTTGTGTTTCCTATTCTTGTCTTGTGTTTGTTATGTTGAAAAAAGATGACTTAAACATAACAAAACCCATACTTGTCCAACTAAAGGCATGGGACAAGTATGGTGTCAAGTAAGGTGTAAATAGGACAAAGTATGACAAGACAAGATTGGGTTAGGTGGTGAATCACCAACACCTTAATCCTTGTCTTGCTTACTTAGTACTAATTAATCAAGACTTGATTAATTAGTTCCATGGGCCTTGGTTGCATGGGCCTTTCATGGGCCTCTTGGAACATGGCCCGTGGCCATTTCCAACGAGGTCCCGTGATTCGCTCATCGCCTCCATGCCTTCCATACCGGAAATGTCCAACATTATCCGACGCGATCAATCCCAAGACTCCAAGCCTTGTCTCGATCCGTAAAGTCCTATTCACTTACGGGCACATGACCCAAAACCCAGTTTTGGTCATGTCCCGAGACAACTCCCTTTTGGCCATTCTCCATAAATGTGTCAATGAGTTTCATCCTCCGGTGTGACCCTTAGGTTTATGCATGTCAATAGATCAACGTAAAATCCCATTTTACTTGATCCTATTTAAGTGGCAACTAACGAGACTTTAGTATTGCCTGACACTACATAACGAATCGACCCTGTCGATTCTAACCTTTCCGTCGTCCCTGTCATTATCCTTTTATCTCCGATATCCTGATTGAGATAAGGCATAGAGCCGTCATCCTTATTATTCTCAATCACTGTTCCTTGATATGTGAGATGACTGAAGATATGATACCCAGTATCATGTGCATGGCCATGCTATTCTTTCAGTCACTCCCGATCAAGCGGCCGAGAACCGATATCTTTCCCATACCTTAGTATGAGGGATAAATCCCTAAGCCGTCTTTCGTGTCACTCATGTAGCCCGTCCCCAAGCCAATCCTGGCCGTTATGGAAGCCCTGTTACGGACAACGTTAGGCTCAGGTCAAACTCAGTTGTTGACTACATAGCGATCACAAAGACTCCTTGGTCTAAGGATACATGACAAGCTACAACACTGAATATGTTCATGACTTAATCTATGGCACATATTCAGGGCGGGTCGTCCAATATCATGTCCCACATGATATCTATGATCAGAGTCTGGAATCCCATTCCAATGACTAACAGAACGTAAGCCATAAAGAGCCATCTTTCATACTAGTCGCTTCTAGTGAAGCTTTGTTGACTAGGGACTCATCGAGTGTGATCTATCTCGATCTATGGTTCTATTCGCATGGTGGGCATAGATCAGAGCACACATCGATATATTACTCCAACACATAAGTAATATAAAGCCGCTTTAATTTTATTGCTAACGATGATATATACATTTGGACATTTAGGATTGAACTACGGGCACTAAGACTAACAATCTCCCACTTGCCCTAGTTCCAATCTAAACTCCAATATGTCCCCATCGACTTTACATGTCTAACATGTTCAGGCAGTGACACTGCCTTAGTCAAAGGGTTGGCTATGTTATCATCTGTTGCAATATCGGTTATCTTCACTTCACCTCAGTTCAGTATTTATCTGATGAGGTGGATACGCCGCAGTACATGTTTGGATTTGTTATACGATCTAGGCTTTTAGCTTGCGCAATGGCCCTTGTGTTGTCAAAAAATGAGTTGGTTTTGCTCTTCCAAACTCAAATAATACCTAGATGTATCAAATGACTAAAAGCCCTTGAGCTAGAATCCCTTGTAGAAGCTTTTGGGAGGGTATAATGGTCCAAGACCACTCCCCTCTCTCCCTTCCAACCAAAAAGGGACAAGTGTCCACGTAGGTTATTTAGTTTTCCAAAATAATTTCCAGCACAATAAAATAATGCTTTTAGTCGATAAAAAGTCTCGTTTTGACCAAAATTGACTTCTTCCAACATTATACTCAAACGAAAGGAATTTCTCCCCTTAAGCCAACCGTGATGATGGCTAAGTCGTTTGGGTTCCGGAAAAGTCCCGAGTGACTTCTTGAGTCATCGGTTGACTTTCCGGTAGTAAGTCAAACTTGCTTGAAAAGCCGCCGGTTCGACCGGGAGCGGGTCTTACACTGTCGAAGGGTCTTCCATGGTGTCGGGGTCGAGCTCAACACTCCCGTATCACGGCATGCCTAAATCGGGAACGCAAATCATGTCGATTGTCTTGTATGCACGGCTTACCGTCAACCCACCGAGGATGCTACGCATGTACCGAAAATGGAGTCGGCCTGAGTAGGTCCCGTAAGTGTGTGCGTGTCTCAAAATGGCGGAGGAAGGGGTTGACCAACATGGCAATGCCTATTGGTATGGCATACGCGGGGAGCTCACCTACGTGACCCGCCAAACCCTGACGACTAAGCGTTCCATCGAGAACTGCAACTATCATTAGACCGTCGTCAACTGGAAGGTCAAGTGCTTCAATGAGTGTTGGTCGGAGATGAAGCGCATTTACCAGCCTGGTTGGTCCGACGCTCAGGTCATGGACATTGTAGAGGAAATGTACGCCGTGAGATACAGACACAAGTTCGTTTGGCACCATTGGTGGATTATCGTGCGGGACCATCCATGTTGGAGGGGGTCGTAGACACAATCGTAATCAAAGATATCAAGTGAGCCGAAAATGGTTTGGAAAAAATAGTCATCTTTGGTAAAATATGAGGATCCACATCCGATACCGAAGATACTGTAATTGTTTTTGGAGGTGTGATGTGCAAGACGACATGAAATTGTAACTTAGTTGTCCATAACAAAAAAAAATGACGAGTGACGTGGGTTACCTAATGTCATTGTTCCTAGAACATGGCAAGTATTGTCTGGTGACCATATCTTCTACACGGTCACGTGACATTACTTTTCATGTTCCTCGAGCAATGACATTAACGAATCCTGTAAGAACCGACCCTGGCCGATCCCGGTCGAGCCGGAGGTTTTTGGCGAAAGTTGACTTTTTATCGGAAAAGTCAACCGATGACTCCGGGAGTCATTCGGGACCTTTCCGGGACCCAAAAAGCTTAGTCGTTGTTACGGTTAGCTTAGTTAGGTCATTTCCTTTCAAATGACACCTTTTGTGAAAAAAATCAAACCCGGGTCAAACTAGGTCGATTTTTGATTATTATTGAATAAAATATTATGAGCTGAGATATTTTGGGGTAGGAGTGGTCCCCACATGGACACATGTCCATGTTAGCTTGGAGGGGAAGAAAAATGGGTTAAAAGACCAAATGGTCCCCACATATGCACAAAATAGAGAAAGATTGGCTAAAGGACGAAAGGGACTTTTCCACTTAGAGGATAAGACCACATGTGGCAAAAATTTCTGCATTTTTTCTACCTTGGCAGAGCACCATAGTGCTAGAGAGAGAGAGAGTGCAAAACTCCATTGAAGCTTGAAGAAGAAGCAAGAGAAAGGAAACTCTTTTTTTGGCCATTTCTACACTAAATCTTCTCAAATTTATTTTATCTTCTTCATCTCTTTATTTCCTAAAGGTTGGTGTACTTTATTTCCTCATTTGATGAAATTGGTGTTGTGGGTTTGAGTAGAGATGACTTGAACTAGTGGGTTTTGGTGTGGGAAGGTTTAAATGTTGATTTGTGAAGAAGAAGTGGAGTTGGATGATGGAAATAACTTGGGTTGAGTAGTTTTTGATGAAACCCACTTAGGTCTTGAAACTTTGGATGATTTGAGGTGAAAATTGAAGTTCTAAAGCTTAAAAATGGTGATATGGAGAACCTAGAACTAGTTAGGAGCTTGTTGGAGAAATTAGATATTTTTCCGGCGACCGGAGGCTCGCCAGAGCTCCGGCCGGTCGCCAGAATCCGACCACCGGAGGAGGGGATAACCGGCCATGGTCGGCCACCCTTAAAACCGGGACCGGACATGGTCGTCCACCCATGAACCGTGATCGGCCTGTCCGGTTTGGCTACACACGACCATGTGTGGTCGTGGGGCCCACATGGCCGGTTTTGGTGGTTTCGTAAATGGGACGGTCGTGGATGAACCCCAAGACGATGTTTTCACACCCGAAACGAATTATGGAGGTGATTCGTGAAACTTCGGGAAAACCGTTTAGAAACTTTAAATGCGAATTTAGAACGCTCGGACCTCGGAATTTAATTCCGTCAAGTGAGCTGGAACAAGTAAATTAATTATGTCTGATAGACAAGAAAAGGGGGATTTCCGAAGTCCGAAGGGACGTTTTCCCGATTCCGGGGAAAATGGGCCTTTCCGGGCCCATTTTGATAAGTCGAGGAATTGGGATTAGTTTGGGTATTTCCCTCTTTAATCCACACTTGAATTAGCATTAATTCGTGTATTGCTTGCAATCTTAGACTTTAGACCCGAACTTGACGGAGGAGGAGACTTTGGACCTCATGAAGTGAGAAGGAGGAAGCTAGCCAGGTCGTCCGCTGCGGGATTGGACTACTTTTGAGGTAGGGAAAGTAGCGAATACCGGTTTAATTGAGGAAAGTTACTAGTATGCCTATAGGTTGTAATGACTTGTTTAAATTGTTAGATATGCATGATTAGGATGTGAGGAAAGAGTGAAATGAGGGATAGCTTACGAGCCATGTCGAGCCGTAAGTTTGGGATTGTCGTGATGTAGAAATGCATGCGGGCCATGTCGAGCCCTTAGGTTGTGTGTTGATTGAAATGTCATGATCTTTGATTGAGATGCATGATGTGTGATTTAGTCGTTGTTAGATTGAGAATCATGCTATGATATGCTCGATGTAGTGCGTTGATATTCTTGGGCACGTGTGCCATGCTTGTTATGACGTGAACCGATGGTTGTGATATGATCGGGTGATTGATAGACCGACGTGACGTGTTGTGGTAAGACTTGTGGGCTTGGTAAGCCGTGATAGATCTATGACATTATGATGCGTGTTACTATCTTGATGTGTGTTCCAAGAGGAGTTGTATTCCGGTATGGTACCTACACCGAGGGGGTACGCCGGTGTAGGGCATCTAGGCCGACGGTTTGTGATTTGGCACTAGGTGTCGTGTTTATACCCCGACGGATTTCCGGGAAGACATCTAGGCCGATGGTGTATTTCGGTACGATGTATTGTGATTGTGCCCCGACGGATTTCCGGGAAGATATCTAGGCCGACGCTGTGTGTTCCGGTATGATATGATAGAGTCGGGTTGTGTACAGCTGGCGGAGTTCGGTGACTGCGGTACGAGACGTATGATTGTTTTACTGTGTATGGTATGATTGATGTTTGGTTAAGTGATGTAAGTACAACATGATAATGATCATGTAAGTGTGGTTGTGATTTTGTGTTCTCTGTGGAGGTCATTAGGGTTGAGCCGTACTAGTATGGCCTAATTGGACGGTTACTCGCGGTGGTGAGCGGATACTCATCGCCTTAACTACTTTTTCCTACTGAGCGAAAGCTCACCCCTTTACCTTGTTGTTTTACATGTCTTGAGCGGGATTTGTTCTAGCGGGATTCTCAGCGCTTCGGAGCTAGCGAGGGTCTTGTCTAGTTGTCTAGAGACGTACTGTTTATTCACCGTTAAACTTATTTATTTTGTGGTTTTTAATGAGCTGTTGACTCATGTAGTGACTTGGAGCTTTTAAACTGTTACTTGAGACCCCTTTTTTATATTAAAATTGCTCTTTTATTTATTTCGTTTAGTTCACGTCTCGAGTCCGGTCAAAACCGGATTTGGGGCGTGACAAATCCATATCACTTGTCATTATTTATTATCGAATATCGAGAAAGTAATTTGAAGTCGTATGTCATATTATACCCTCAAACCGATTACACAAGTCCGGGAAGCTAGTTTCCGATAGCCAAAAATTATTAATTCGGTTGGAGGTGTAATGTAATGACATGAGTAGTAAATTTGACCTTATTTTCCCATAGTCGAAGAAGGCATGTGATGTGAAAGATACAATGGTAGTGAAAGCTAGAACATACCAAGTCTTGTCACGGTACCATATATTTGACACGGTCACATAACACTATTTGTTATGTTCCCAACAACATTGTCAATACAGCTTTTATGTTACTTTCCATCTTCGATTACGGATTATTGAGAATAAAAATTAGCATCGTGTCGTCGTATTACACTCTCAGACCTATTATTTTGTTATGTTCCCAACAACACTGTCAATACAGCTTCCATGTTACTTTCCATCTTCGATTACGGATTATTAGAAACAAAAATTAGCATCGTGTCGCCATATTACACCCTCATACCCATTATTCAACGTCCAAAATGAAGACATGTAGATCGTATTGCGTTGTACTTCTATTCAAACGTTTCGAGAAATATTAATAAATTTATTTTGGTTGGATCGGGTCGACTAACGTTTTTTTAAACACATCAATTTAAATAACTTTTCGATTTTTTATCTACACAATAAACTCACAAATCGAGTCTAATCCCAATTGGTTTTTCTCCCTAAATTTATCGAATCAAACCAGGATTAAACGTTTCGGGTCTAATCCTATTGTAAAATCTTATAGTATTTCTGGTCAAATATTTACATTATCCACTATGCTAAGTAAGAGCAAACGTTACAACTACCCGCAATTAATCACTTGCCGTGTACTTGACGAATCGTAAGCCCACACGTGGCTGTCTTTATCCCATCACAGTTACCGACATCCGACTGCTTAGTTACCATTAACTGGCATCAAGCAAATCAAAACACGCGGCACAATCAGATAAGCGATTAGCAGGTACATCCGCGAAGCACAGTAAAATTACCACAAAACATCTCCCCATACGTCGCTTCAGTCTACGTGTCGTTGTCTGTAGAAATACAAGACACGAATCCATATCCGAAACGAACCCTCTTCACGAACGTTTCAAAACAAACAAACACTCGCCCGATACTTCAGTGCTCCGATTTTCCGATCCGAATCACGCGACAAGCTGCCATGGGAGGCGGAGGAGCGATCAGAGCCGCGGCCAAGCTCGGCGCCGGATGGGGATCCGTCGCCGGCGGCATCCGCCACGGAGGCGGTGCCCCCAATTTCAACCCCGCCAGCGCCTCTCGCCCTGTCTCGGCCGTCATGAATTCCTCGTCTTCTCCGGAGGTCGCTGCTGATCTGCAGAAGTCGTGCCAGGAAGTGGACGGCTGGATTTTAGCCGGGACGGAGGAGGTGTATCAGTCCAGCTCCGACGAGCCGATGGCGAGGATGGTGTTTGGACCGACCGCGACCATGAAGGAGGCTACGGAAGCTACTTCGGAGCTCAAAGAAGCTCTGGAGCAGTATGTTCCCCAATTTTTAAATCTTAATTTTGAATTTGCGTTTGATACCTAAAATGAATTGTGCCAAATTGCGAGTTTAATTGAATTTGTTTGTCTGTGAAATAATTGTTGTGCAAATCAGTCAATATGCAGTGAATCTGAAATCATGATTGTTCTGTGCTTTCATGTGGTCTTGAAGTTATTATGGATTTTACAAATGAACTGATTTGTATCATTTTCTTGTTAAATTTATTTATATCATCCAATGTTTTTTGTTGTTGTTGAACACCTCATGTTTCAGGGTATACTTATCATCGGATTCCACTGGTTGGGTTCCCACTATAATTGGTCGGGTTTCGGGATTGTCTGCACTCTCAAGCTCTGATCATTCTGAGACCAAACCTTGTGTCACTTCTGAGATGATTATGGCTGATCCAGCTCCAAATTCTGCTCTTCAGGCATTTAAGTTGCTCAGTGAGAGTACTACTGCACAGGTTCTAAAAGCCATTCATTTCCTATACCCTTCTCGTGTGTATCACTAGGTTTACTTAAATGATGTATGTTTCCATGTTATATAAGACTATTTGAGTTCACTTGTATGCTTTCATGTATTTCTTATGGCATTTCTACTCACTTTTTTGCACATTGTATGAGTTTCTGTGATTTGGTATGTGTCTGCTCCATTTTGGAGTCATGCTGGTTTAGTATAGTATTTCCAGTCCTAGACTTCCCTATGCTTACTGTAGAGAGCTTGATCGGCTAATCTTGGTTTTGAAAATTTTAAGCATGTTAAGATGACGGCTGATAAAATCGCTATTCTAAGCTATGTATGATCAGCTAATCTGATAGTTGAAAGCTTGATTATGATTTTATATTCGTCCATGCGCCCTCACGGCCCACTTACTGGTTTCGATGTGAACTACTTAGAGGGTAGATTAGTCCATTGAGAAGAGAGATACATGAAGAGCAAATAGAATAATAGAGAAATAATAGTATTTTTGGAGATAGTGGGATATAAACTCGTGTCCATGAGGAATCTGGTTTCTATACCATATTAGATGACTAACACAACAAAAAGTTTAAGCTGATAGTTCAAGGTCTGATTATGAGTTTTATGTCCTAACCGAGAAATTGCATGGGAAAGTTATCCTTAACTCTGACTGCTGAAACTAATCGTGGGAATTTACAATGTTTCTTAACAGACCGTTGTTGCCTCAATTGCTTGTGACCAAAATGTCTGGAATGCTGTGTTGAGCAATCCTAAGCTGGTGGAGTTCCTTGAGACTCAAAAAAGCAGTATGAACCGTACCATTCCTCTTCTTTAATCCTTAGCCTTTGCCATGTTTCATTGTGTATGCACCATGTTGTCTTCAGCAGGCACTCAGTTACAAGAAATGGACAAGGAGAGTGTGGCTGATTCTGATTCTCAGTATCAGGATACTCAAAAATTCGAAAACATACCAGATTATAGCCTTGCTGGAAGGGCTGGAGCAGGGTTTGCTGATGTGATGCAGAGCATCAAGGTAAAAGTGCTTCAAATGGTCAGCGGTGTGTCCGATATCCTCCAGAGCATCTTCGCCCCTTCAGTAGCGGATCATAAAGAAGCTGATGGAGATTCCAAGTTCTCCGCCAAGAAGGATCTGACTCAGGCTGCACCTCTCATGGGATTGGCAGTGTTGGTTATCATGGTGGTTCTGCTCAAGCGAGTTTAGCCTGTGCTTTCCTGAGAATTCGCCGAAGTTACAGATTCAAGAAACTACCCTCTGAATCTCTTAATATCTAATAGACTGAGATGTCTTCCTAGTTAAACCATCTTATGCTATGCTGTTATGTAAGGATGTTTGGTGATTTGGTTTATGTACAGAGTGTTTGGGATTATATTCCTTTTTTTCTTAGTTCCATTTCAGAAAACAACTATATTAAAAACAACATCATCCATTCTAGTTTTCTTATTCTTAAACCACATATAGTGATATAGTAACCCAGTGCTATTGTTGTTACCATCTATATTCATTGTAAGCCTGCAAAATTGGTCGACAGCATGTAACTATACTGAGCAAAAGTTTTGCATGTTCAAAGGACTTGATACTTAGATTTTGGAGACTCGGGTTCAAGTCCCTGCATCGATACTAACTCATGTATTCTCAATTTCTATCTGGTCTTTCCTAAACTCCTTAGAGCATTTGAAATGCTAGCTTGCTAGTGCTGTCTGTTCGTGTTTCGATTAGAAAAATACCATTTGAGCAAATTCTCATCTAATAGTCAGTATTAACCGTTAGCAACCTCCAACACTAACCTATTAGTACCGTCTATTTGTGTTGTTTTCTTCACAATTTCCAACCGGTTCGTGGCGATGGTGAGCTTACCACCAGTCCTCACCGCCATGAATGAAACGACAGTTCCCCACCAGCTCCCTGCCAACTCAACACAAGCGTTTTCTTCCCGTCAGTGCCTTACTGCCGGCTTCCCACCAACGTTATGGATACTCTTAATACACCTGATTTAGTGGAAATCTAAAAAACTATGTAACTATACCAAAGCTTTTGAGTGTACCCTTACAAAGATCATATTACAATCATCAACGCTTGTCTGAGCCAGTGATCAACATCATAAGACAAAAAGGATAGTACACAATCCGTCTAACGATGATCATCCTACACTGATACGGTAAGAACAACGGAACAAACAGCACCGAGAAAGAAACCAGAAACACCAAGCCCGTGACCAGAACAAAGTCCGCAAGCCACTTCACGTGGCTCACCACCAAGTACACACCGGCCATGAACGCCAGAGACATGGACGTGAGAGTGATCCCAAGAAGCGGCAACGCAAACTTGAAGGCCGTCGACACCAAGTACAGATCACTCTGCTGCGCCCAAATCAATATCACCGCAACTACTATGGAGCTGTACAGAGCTATGGTGTCACACGTCACAAACACTTGAAACATGTGGTTCTCGGCCAAGCTTGCCATGCCTTGTTGCTGTTCCCGGTCGGAGTTGCTCGCATTGTTCCCTCCGGGCAAGGTGAAACCGGCCGCGAATGTCACCGTCGCCACCAGAGTCGCCATCAGCAATAAAGTGTTGATCCTGTTGTGGAAATCCGATCAAATATAAGTGACATTTTGAACAAAAATGTATGTGGGATCGGATCATGGTTCGGTTAATGACGTGTTTGTACTTCCATACCGTATGTAGATGTTTGGTCTTATTATGACCATTTCAACCATACAATATCGAAGGATTATACTAAATGAATAAGGTTGACGTTTTAATTGTACAAATCCTGATTGATATAAATGACCATTTTGAATAAAAGTTTATACCTGTTGTTGTACTTATCCGCGTTCGATGGGATCTTTGGGGTGGAGCTTTGGAGATTGGCTCGTGGAGCGCCGGCGGACAACAAAGCCATCCATGTCAATCGCTGGCGATACGTTGAAAGCGTGGACCCACGCTCGACTATGTCCAACGCCGTGAAACCATCGTTGTTGACGAGTTTAAGGTTGACTCTACTGTCCCATGTGAGGATGCTAACGATCTTTGGATGCCAGTTCATGACAGCCAAATGTAGCGGAGTGTTTCCATTCGCGTCTTTATGATTGATCAAGCTCTCAAGCTCAGACATTTTGACCAAGTAGCTGACCACTTTGGCTCTACCTCCTTTGGCCGCTAGGTGAAGAATGTTTTGACCACTCTGTTTGGGCATCTCCTTACCCTTCTTGCTCTCCGTTGAGTTCACAGCCATGGGAGAGACCAGGAGCTCCGTTGAGTCAGGGCAGTGCTCGAGAAGCTTCTTCACTATGTTGACATGGCCTTTGTAGGCTGCAATGTGGATGGGGTAAAACCCAGATGGGTGTCTCTGATAAGCTTGTTCTGTAGAGTGTTCAAGCAGTTTGCAGACTCCGTCCAAGTATCCTGTTGATGCTGCAAAGAATAGAGGAGTCATACCTTGCTCGTTCGTTGAGTCGAGAAGTGTGGGCTCTTTCTTTAGTATGGTACTTAGGATGTCTGCAGTACCAGAATTAAGAAAAGTTAAGGTAAATGGTCTGATACCATGTCAGAAAATCAGTTCAACTATATCATAACACAAGGGACTATACCTTTGTCTTTGCTGCGTAAGGATGCATGCACGAGCGACTTGCCTTTCAGCTGTCCATTTGAGTTCCGGTGATCGGAGCTGGCCACGTGGTCACCGTTGGTCATTAAATTCACAATTCCAAGGTACCTAGACTCTGCTGCCATGTACAAGGGGGATACACGGTTCTTGTTCAATAAATAAGACGTTCTCCAATCTTGTTTCACCAAGAACTCGGCCGTTTCTTCATGACGCTTCCTCAACGCCAAGTGCAACGGAGTGTCCCCTTCATTGTTCTTCTGCTTCAACAAGTCATCGTCGGTGATCAACAAGGCCTTGACGGCAGGTAAATGCCCTGCACCGGCGGCGACATGGAGGGGAAGATCACCGTTGAAGTTTCTCGACATGTTGAGTTGCTTCCGGTTATGGATGATCATCCTTACCAGCTCGACATGGCCCGAGGCTGCCGCGAGGTGGAGGATGGTGTTCCCTTGAGGGCTAACTTGGCTCCATAGAGACTGCTCTTCCTCAACCCTGTTGCTCTGCAGCAACCTCTTGAAGGCTTCAACGTCGCCTCCGGCCACCGTCCTGTAGATCTCAGGGTCCATGTGTTTGGACACTTGATCAACACTCCATACCCGGTGAGCACTTCGATCATGTTCATGAGTGGTAACGATGCTGAAAGATACATTACTGATAACAGACCGCGATAAAACACTGTCAAGTTGTTGTGTCCCGTGATTTATAGAAGGAGATGTGGCCACGAGAGGTAGTGAGGAGGGACTGGTTGTAGTAACCGGGGAGGAAGGTTGAGGTTGAGGTGTTGTTGACTGCAATGGACTAGGAGCAAGAGCCCTTCTGTGTCTGGGACGGTGTGTAGTGTTGGTTGAAGATAAATCACCCGCATCAACATGAGAATGTGATTCATCAGCATGATCGAATCCTCCATCGGGCCATCTTGCTTCGAAATCCACATCAGACCAACTCATTTCCTGGTCCTAGCATTGACGAAAAAATAAGTATGTTAGAATACAATTATAATTGGATTTTCAACTATTCAACTATTGATCTAAACTTTTAATTAAATTGATTCCCTAACAAAGTCAGTGACGTGAGTACCTGTTTCGAATCAAATCCAGATCGTGCTTGTGTTGGTTTTGTAGAGACCAACGTAAGAACCTATTTATAGACAAATCCGAGGATGCTGGAGGGAAAGTTGGAGGAAATTCTGTGGAAAGTTCTGTGTTTCACTACTGTTGGTTTTGTGTTTCCATTGCTGGCATGCAGTTGAGTAGACTTGACCTTGAAAATCTAGGCACAATGTAGTTCACATAAAAACAATATACTTTTTATTCCACTATTCACACTTATCTTTGACACGGTCTTTCCTTTTTTAGCTTTATAGCAAGACCTTCAATAATGGTTCTATCTTTTCACGGCTGGAAGAAAATGATTTATCCGTCACCATCAAGACAGTAGAGCATGATGAAATGGTAAAGCAGTTCAATCATGGTTTATGATTACATAAAACTAAATATGTCATTCCCGTGCTGGAGATATTTTTTTTGAAATGGCAAATCTGAAAATGTATTATTTATTAATGCACGCCAAATCTTACTTGTTGTTGTTCTTATTTGCACCTTTACACTTAAATGTTGTTGTATCAAAAGATGATACCTACTCAATGATATCCGTAACTCTCTGTTGCGGTAGTGATCGTCCTTTTCGTGTTATCCTCTCACGCCAGCAGCGAATACACGATTGTAGCGAGAGGACCTTTCGTTCGTCCAACCAATTAGATGAATCAGGTGAGGTCTGCTATGCAGGCTCACCAGGTTCAATGAGACAGCTGCATGGAAACAGGACGTTAGGGAAGAGAGGCGTCTCGCCCGTATCGCGATCGACTACTGTTGATCGTCCTCTTCCACTAGTTCTTGCACTCCTTCCCCGAACCAAGCACATTACTCCACAAGTTTTTTTATCGGCTCGATTTTTTGTTAAAAATAACATTCTTCGAAAAGAATGTAAGAATCCCAAGTCCAGAAACACCAGGATCAAGAAATGATTACTATAGAACTATCAAAAGAGTTAAAGGGTCAAAACCCGAAAATAAAACACTAAAGTCCAAAATAGAACGAATACAAGAGATACAAAATCAACCCGGTGACAAAGTCTTCACCTCCTCAAGTCTCTTCGGAGGCCTTTGCTTGAGTATGCTTATTTGGAAAAGCTTTACGAGCTTGCGCAACCTGTGTCCAAACGACAACAGGATTGGCAACTCTCTCACAACTCAGAGAACGCACTCCTGACTTAGACTTAAACGTATAATAATCCCAAAGATGCTTAGGAGGCCGAGTCTAACGTTTCAGGGGTTTGAAGATGGTTTCATTTCATGGGCTACCCTTATCCCATGAGGGACCACCCAATTCTACAGGCTTTCACGACCCAACCCCGTTAGACTCCAGTGCGTTACTGGATCGAGATCCTCCTTTTATGGTTGGAGAGTCGATGATTTCGGAGGATGCTACTATGTCGTCTTCACGTGTTTGCACCAGTCTTGGCCTCCTTGTGTGGGCTGTAAGGATGCAAGACCATGCTTAGGTGTTGTTGCTGTTGATTAAGATCGTTTTCGTCCGTCGTTGGGTTAGGTAGTTGCAAAGACGTTGTAGCGGAGCTGGTTGGTCCTGCATCTAAAACTATTGTGTTTCAAACTGAGAAGATTATGAAGATGACACTCCGCAAGTTGGTGACCACTTTGAGTTGATCCACGAGCATTCATGCTATTATAGTCGGCCTCAGGGCAAGCCGGAATTGATATTACTGCTTATCATTGTTGTAAAAGGCGGCCTAGACTCCCACCTAGGCTCCCAACGTGAAAAAAAATGCCTCAAATGGGCCGAAGAACAAATAAGACAAAGCCAGACTAGAGGCAAACCAGAAAACAACGGTCAATGGCAACGGAACAAGGTTCAATCATCAAGAGAGACGCCAAGACAGACAAACCGAAAACCAAAAACTCTTCTAAAACAATCTCGGACGTCTATTGATGTTGTCGATGCATCCTCTCATACGTGTGGTCGGCGATCAATAGCGGCGGAACAAGGATCAGTCCCTCCTCGGGGAGAAACACTTTAGCGGCGGATTAACTGTCGTTTATGTTTATTCACATTTGAGTTCTGATATCAATCGAGTTATGTTGGTGAATTAATCTAGCGCGAGTGTGAATAATTTAGTTGTCAAGTGGGATAGTTGTCATAAAGCCATAAAACCATTCTTGCCCCTTTGAGTCCATGGCAGTGGGCCGTGAGTTTGGTTGAATTGGGCTTTCTCGTGGGCTTAACAACAAAAGCCCAATATTCTAGGGCGACACTCATCTATCTTCCCAAACCCTACTTATCTTCCTCCCGCCTCACATCCGCAGAAACCCTAACCAAAAAAAAGGACAGAGGAAATGGGTCGCGTAATCAGAGCTCAGCGTAAGGGTGCTGGTTCGATCTTCAAGTCCCACACCCACCACCGCAAGGGCCCTGCTCGGTTCCGCTCCCTCGACTTCGGCGAGCGCAATGGCTACCTCAAGGGAGTCATCACCGAGATCATCCACGATCCGGGTCGCGGAGCACCGCTCGCCAGAGTCACTTTCCGCCACCCCTTCAGGTACAAGCACCAGAAGGAGCTCTTCATCGCCGCCGAGGGCATGTACACCGGTCAATTCGTCTACTGCGGCAAGAAGGCCAACCTCATGGTCGGAAACGTCCTTCCCCTCAGATCCATCCCGGAGGGAGCCGTCGTCTGCAACGTCGAGCACCACATGGGTGACCGCGGTGTGCTCGCTAGAGCCTCCGGCGACTATGCCGTCGTTATCAGCCACAACACTGATAACGGAACTTCTAGGTATGTGGTTGTGTGTTGGAAGTACTTCATTTTGATTCAGATCGGTGATTGTGTTTTGATATATGGACTTAATGTTTTCGGATCTCATGAAAATGTTGGATTTTTGTACAAATTTTCTATTTTTAATACCCTGTATGATTGTATGGCATTCTGATATCTGTGTTTATTCATTGGTTTTGATTATTGCAGTTTGTATGACAGCTTATTGAGATCAAGAAATTATTTTACATTTGTAGATCTCAGGGCCTTTTTTGAATTACTTATGTCATCAAGTTCTTGTTTTCATTTTGTTTTGTCAGGAGTCGAGTATTTATTTTGTTCCAATTTCAACCAGATTAGGTTATTCTATATATGCTGAGATTTATAATTCAGATTTACTTCGTATTCATATCTAATGTCATTGTAGTAATTAGTATACATAATCTGGGTTTTGTTGGTCTCAATGTTTGTTTATGAGGGAGTAGATCCTGTGATAGAATTTTCTTGGGACATTGTTTAAGTCTTACGAGTTAAAACAAATGACTTGAGTAAGAATATTGTTATTCCGTGGAGTGGTGAGTTTTATATCTACTGTGGCTATGAACTTGTGCTAATGTTCTACGCCGTTCATATTTGTGGGTTAATTTTGGTATGTTATTCACATTTCCCATATTGGATTTTCTTAAAACATGCTTCACTCATCGTCAATGTATGACTTGAATAAGAATCCTATGTTAGTCCAAGGAGAGGTGAGTTATATATCTGCTGTGGCAATGAACTTGTGTCTGTTAATGTTTTTTTGTGTTGTTTTCATTTCTATGTGGTTCGTTTTGGTTGGTTATTTATTTACATTTCCCATATTGGAATTCCTTAGAACATAATTCACTCATAAGCAATGTATGACTTGAATAAGAATACTATGCTAGTCCTAGGAGAGGTTAACTTACGTCTGTTAATGATTGGTTTATTGTTCTCATTTCTATTTCTCTTGCTTTCTTTGCTATATCTGTGGTCTATGCATTCTATGGTTTTTAGTAATTGAGCACTTTTGTGTTGTCAGGATCAAGCTTCCTTCAGGTGCTAAGAAGATTGTGCCCAGTGGGTGCAGAGCCATGATTGGACAGGTAGCTGGAGGAGGTAGGACTGAGAAGCCCATGCTTAAGGCTGGTAATGCTTACCACAAGTACCGTGTGAAGCGTAACTGCTGGCCCAAGGTCCGTGGTGTTGCCATGAACCCTGTGGAGCATCCCCATGGAGGAGGTAACCATCAACATATTGGTCACGCCAGTACTGTTCGCCGTGATGCTCCACCTGGGCAGAAGGTTGGTCTCATTGCTGCCAGGAGAACTGGTCGTCTCCGTGGTCAAGCTGCTGCTACTGCATCAAAGGAGAAGTGATCTTCTTTGCATTTTGAGAATTTAGACATTCTGGCCTTGGTTTTATTGCTTCCATCTTTGTTATTTAGTTTAAGATTATGGATATGTCTAAATAGATTGCTATGTTATGATCATGACAGTTTTGTTGATTATTTGTTATTTTCCCCTCTTTTTAATAGTTTTATTTTGGAATAATCTTGCAAAATTGCACTTATTTGTTATATTTCTCACTTGACTATTGGTTTTTACATTTTTTTCATTTGACAATAAAACTTTTCTTGCTTCACGTAAAATTAATCTGTATTCGCCTTCTCTATTGTAAGTAGTAAAAGATATTGATGGCGTACAAATATCTTTTGTTAACTCCCATCACATTGGGGTATTTTCGTCCTTTATTAACAGAATAGAACAAAAGTGAGAAAATATTAAGAGCATCTCCAACGGTCAGACACTAGGTAGTGTCAAGGAGCAGTGTCAGGGAGTGTGTTTTTTGGCGGACACTGCTCCTCCAATGGTCATTGTCAAAGAGCCATTGTTAGAAGTATTTTCGGAGCAAAATGGCTTCCACTCTACCCCTGACACGACTTGGTGTCGTTGCTGGAACCAGAAACGACCAATTGCCACTCCACCCCTGACTCGACGAGCCGTGCCTGCGAGTCGTGTCAGCGCCGTCTCTGCGCCACACACGTTGTGGATGTTCTAAAAGGGAAAGGGGAGAAGGAAGGCAATAGGCATGGCTTTATTAATAAAATAGAACAAAATGAGGAAAAAAATTAAAGAGGGGGAAGAGGAGGCATGACTTGCTAAAATTTTAGTTTTAAGAACATAAGACACTATCAGTTCAGTTGCCAATTAGACTGCACCAATCCTAGGGGTTGCGCTCTCTTTGCGCAGCCTCCTCCCCCTCCCCCTCCCTTTTTCCACTATTGAAGCTCCTGACTCAAAACGCTCTGTCTACCTTTGACGGTTACCCTTGACGGGTTTACCTATGGATTGATTCAACTCTACCCTTTTTAGGATTTTATTTTTTTTCTTTTTTTTTGCAGCCGGTCCACCTCCGCTGGTCGCCACCGCTCGTTCAATCCATCCCACGACCTCTCTCTCGCCTCGCGCTTCCGATCCTGCGTCGCTGGACCGGTCCCGTCCTCGAGCCAGTAGCCACCGTCGCCCCCCTACTGTTCTCCGGGATACGGGCTCCACGCGCCGTCCTCCATCTGCAGCGGCCTCCCGCCCCAGGGTCACCCCTCGCCGGCATGGGTCCGCTCCCTTGATGGATCTGGGATCCGAGAGGAGGGACGGTAGGCTGGGACCTATTTCCCAGGCACCCGAACTCGGGACTCTCAACCCCGAACAATCTTTTGCAGCAGGGAGGTCTCGGGAAACACTTAAAACTAAATAAAATTGTAATATATATTCAAACGATGCACAGTTAGAAAGAAGATTACGACATTACGTTTGAAATTAACCTTGAACCACACCAATGTAGAGGCACCACTTCGCATCGTCTCTGACAGGATCCCACCAATGAAATACATTGAATGCAAGTCGATACGTGGAGGTGTACTGGCATATGTATCATATAATATTTGTCGATCGGTCGTGTCGGACACCTGTTGTTGGACACAACACGATAGATCTCGACGAAGTTCTTGACCTTCTTATTGTTCTTGCCCCAATGATCCTTCAATTGGTGTTGAGACCGGTTGGGGGACATGGCTGGGGCGATCGCGACGTACTGTAGGTAAAAGTTCACCTAATATTCGTCTCGGCGTAAGTGAGTGAGTGTGTGGTTCGGTTTACGAGGTGCTAAAGTCATCGAAATTTGAAATCGAAACAGAATTTTTTTAAACAGAACTTTTACTTAAACGACTGAAAATCAAATCTTTTCAAGTGCCCATGAATTGAAAATCATACACCATACTGCAATTAGTTTATCCCTCACGAAATACTAAGTACGACTCAGTCACAAACAACGAAAATATAATGAAGTCATACAACTAAAAGTATCGAACATAAGAATAATGAGTAAATCTTCTAAAATTTCGTAACTCTAACGTGGACTAGAGAGAGTTCACATTTTTTCACCGATGTATGTAAAAGCTGTTAGAGCCATTTTTTGCTTTGTCACTTATAAAACATTCTGGCTTAGCATGTCAAAATAGTTCACATGACTTGTTCCAAACTCAAGCCATAATAAAGATTCAAACAAAGAGGGAAGAGAGTAATATTTTTGTGAATTATAATCTTCAAAACACAAATTATCCCATTTTCTTCCATAGTTTTGTCACAATTGTCAACACCTGCTCTTGGTTGTTTTTCGGGCTCGAACTATTGACCTTAACTCAGAAGTTGAAAATTTGACCTGTAAATAAGAGAGGGAGAGGTAAGTTCATATGACAGAAAAAATGGTTTCATCCATTCAAGTTTTGACAAAGATTGCACTGAATGTGTTTGGTAAGAGAGAGAGAGAGAGAGAGAGAGAGAGAGAGAGAGAGAGACCTGTTGTAGGGAGGGAAATAAGTAGGGTTTAAAGAAATGTTGAAGAGAGTTCTTAGTACATTGGTCATCCCATTCCAATTGGTTCCACCATAACTCATCTCCCATTATCTCTTTCAATGTATTGTTCTCTACATTTTGGCTACTCAATGGCAGCTTCCTCAGCTGATCACACAAGTTCACTTCTATTCGTTCTACGCTCATCCATGTTTCTCTTAGGTTGCTCTTCACCAATGTCCTAAGTTCAGGAAGACATGTCAACTGAACTGTTCCAAGGTTAGGAACAACCTTTTCATGCTCTTGTTCCTCTGCATTAGTACTATGTTCATACTTAAACACCGCCTCCAGTTCACGACAACCCTGTATCCTCATCTCTCTCAGGTTCTCAAGAACTAGACCCTGACCAAGCGAGAGTAAGTACCTCATCGATCCACAGTCCTTGACGAACAGAGATCTTAGCTTACGAAACCTGAGCCCGAGAAGACCAGCTAGTTCTGAAATGCTACCCATATGGCTCATAAAGCTGAGATGAAGCTGCTCCAAGTTGGGAAGTAGATCCATCTTGGCTTCACATCCTGCTCCTGATCTAGTGAAGTTGGTGTTGACAATGTAGAGTGATTTCAAAGCAGAAAAGCAAGCATTGCTGTTAAGTGCCATGTTTTGTAGCATGTGACTCAACCCTCCACAACTGTCCAGCTTCAGATAAGTTGCATCAGTGCTACTTAACAAGTGATCTATTCTTACTTCTCTTGAAACATTAGAGATGGAATCGATTATGATCCCCTTCTTCACCTCACAATGTGTAGCCAGGCCAATGTAGAGTTGGAACGATACCAATCTACGAATCCAAGTGAGGTTCACTGCCAAATTGAGAGCTGTCTTGGGCTGTAGTCTGATGGATAATGTTCTTAGTCTCTCAAGACATCCCAACTCTTCCAAACTTGCTTCTGATTCTGAAGCTGACCCATCTCCCCAAACATACTTGCTTCCTTGCATTTCGAGTATCTCTAACGACAATAACATGGAAAAAACTCCATTGGGTATGCTTTCTAGGCCTTGAGTACTCAACAGATACAATTCCCTTAGCTTGGTTAAGTGTTGCATCCCTCGTGGCAAAGCTCTGATACCGGTCTGAGACAAGTCAAGAACTTGCAATGTTCTCAGTGTTTCCCACCCGGAAATGGGGAGCTCCTTCAGATTGTTGCATCCCCTTAAAACAAGTGTTCTCAGGTTAGAAAGTTGCATTATCGAGCAAGGCAAGATTGAGACTTTTGTGCCACTGATACTCAAGACCTTTAATCTTTGAAACCCTTGTAGGAATTCCTCTGGAATCACTTCGAGGTCCTTGTTGCCTTGTAGAAACAAGGTAGATGCTACTGAGTATTCTAGATTGTTGTTGCCAAGGAGGCTTCTGATATTGTTGTTCATGAAAGAAACCCTCTTTAGAGAGTCTGTAGATCCAACTTCTGGAATTTGAGTCAATCCAATTCCAGCTCGAACCAAGGACTTGGATCCATCCTCCTCCTCAGAGGATGCAATCCATATAGCAACGTCACGAACCACATCATGCATCTTCACTGTCCCTTCTTGATCACCAGGCTCTAGCAAACATGCATCCTTTAGATTTTGTATCAAGGCAATTCCTCTGTTGAGAGAACGCTCGCGATCCAATTCTTCCCCAATCAAGCCTTCCCCAACCCAACACAACACAAGCTCACTGACTTCGATGGAGAAGTCCTCAGGATATAAGCAACAATACAAGAAACAAGATTTGATACCCTTACCTTGTAACCTGTCATAACTCCATTTCAATGGCTTGAACACCTCCTCCTCCATGTCCTCTGCTAAAGGTACCGATCTCTGCAACTCGCTCAATGCATCATTCCACAAAGGGATTGATTCTTTCCCCCTCATAGCTGCCCCAACAATGACAATGGCCAAAGGCAAGCCACTACATTGTTTCACAACCTCTTCTGCAATGGGTTTAATACATTCTGAATCCACCACTCTCCCAACAGTTGAGCTGAACAATCTCCAAGACTCTTTATGATTCATAACACTTACTTTAACTTGCTCATCGGTCTTCATCTGAATACAAACCCTCAGAGACCGAGATGTTAGTATGATTTTACCACCCACATGAACTTGTGGCTGTGGAATCCCCAAGAGGTTTAAGTCAATGGCTTGCCAAACATCATCTAAGATAAGGAGAAACTTATCTTCCCTCTGAAGCCTCTCATGGAGTCTAATAGCCATCCTGTCTTCATCGCTTTCGCCTACAACCAAGCTTAATCTCTCTGCAATTTGTGTCTGGACCCTCTTCCTATTGAAATCTTTAGACACTGTGACCCATATCACCAAGCCATGAGGCTGTGCAGAGCCATGAGACTTGAGCTTGTTGTTGAGGTTCTTCACAAGGGTGGTTTTGCCTACCCCACCCATACCCCAAACACCAATCTTCCTCACCTCATCACATCTGAGCAAGTCCATAACTTTTGCAAACCCATGTGACATAGCTTCACAAGGGTGGTCTTGGATTGAAGTTGTGGGGATGTACTCAACTGGTTGTGCTTGATTATTGATGGCTATGATTCGATCGCGGTGAAGATCAAAATCAACAAGTCTCTCAACCTTCTTGAGGGTCTTGCTCAGCTTGATGCTGAGACCACAATTGAAGAGACATCTGGATAGAGTTGTGTTGTGTGGTGGCATACCAGGTTGTGTTATGGGATCTGCCACAACCATGACCTCTTCGACCTGTGTGAGCCACTCCTTCGCTTGTGGTGTTGGAAAGTTTCCATCTTTGGCTGCTGCCTTAAGCTCTGAACTCACATGCTCTTTTAGATCTTTCAGAATCCTCTGTTTCTGCTGCAGAGCATTGATGTTTGATTGTATTTTGAAAAAGTTCTTGGTGGTGCGGTGAACAAGCTTGGCACAGTCCACAAAGGCAGACGCAAGTGAAGCCACTGCACCTACTACTTCCATGGCACAATATGGATTGGTTAAGAGGGGGGAGGAAGAAGAAGAAGAGATCCAGAGATAGGCAACGGAGAGTGTGAAGACAAAACTGGTTTGTGTCTTTTTTTGTACTTTTGTAGGCATTTATTGATACACAAATGTTTGACAATTGAGTCCAATAATTATGGGTATAGACTTGATAAGATATTGGGTGGACCTAAGCTTTTGGTCACAAAACAAAAGCCATCAAGAGAATGCACTTATAAGTTATAGACTTCCAAACTTTCGGTCTCTCCAAAACTTAAATAATTTGTCAAGTAAATTTTAGATGTGTGATTCATATAATTGAAATTGTTTTCATTGCTTATTAAAAATTATTTATAGCAGTTAAAAAAATGATGATTTATTGAGTAGTTTACAACAATATAAAAAATAACGTAGGTGATAAACAACTCAACTCAAATTCCACATTTCAATTTTAAGTGGTATGATATTGTCAAGGTTTAAAGAATTTGATGCCTAGTCGTAAAGTTCTCTAGTTGGTAGACTAAGTTCAAATACGTGATCCTAAAGAGTGAGTTGAATAAAGGTTAGGACTGCGCATATTGCTGTGGGATGGGTTAAAGGAATACCCGGGCCAAACACGTATGACCCAAGTTTGAAAACCTTGCATGTATATCCGTGTCAAGAGTATTGGCGCCAAGGCGCTAGGCGTCGTCTGGGTTGATTTTTACAACATTGGCCTACCGAATCGGTCAAGTTATACAAAATTGGGTCGATGTTGTCAAAACGAGCGTCAAGACAACTGCTTGGGATGATTTTTACAACGCTAGTAATGATTAATAAATGGTTCAGTCCGTATGTATCTAATGATTCAGTCCTTATGTAAGTATATTAAGCAAGCCCAACGGATCAACCGAATTTTTTGCTCCGCGTCAGTGCGTTCGGGACATCAAAACTTTGGATAGAACATTAGGCTTGTATCATAATCCAGGCATACAAAACTCTTTCAACTGAGCTCATGTTACATGTCGTTCCAGATAAGTTATGGGCCTTTCTAGCCCCGAACCAGGCATCATGAGATTTCTTAACTTCTACGATACAAATCCTCGTTCTTGTACTCCCTTGTCGAGCAGGGGTTATGTATTTTCTATCTTTGAGACAATGGATCTTAATGTGACCGACGTCTAAACATCTCTGATACGAATGTATAGATAGAGAACTCAGATAGCCCGCTTTCCTTACTGTTTAGAGCTTGATTTTTTTTTTTCTGACTTTCAACGAAACTCGATCATTTGAGGGGATTACTATTTGACGGATCATATCAAATAAAACTTAACAATAATTTCATATCTAGTTATTCTTAAATAAATTAAAACTAAATATCAAGTAAGAAATAACAAAAATTGAAACTTATATATTTGTTTTGATCAGAGAGAAATACAAGAAAATTCTATTTTAGTCTAATTTAAATCACCACCCATCACTCACACTTACTCCCGAGTAAATATACCCACCGGGATTCGAACTTATGACCTCAAGAAAAGATAATATGTTTTTTTAATCAACAAAATATTATTAAGGGTTACTCCTTGAAGCAAAGAATAACCCAAGAGTCTATGCTCTCCAACACACATAAAATCAAAGGGGCCAATCAGATAAGATCCAAACAAAACTACCAAACCAAACTCCAAATCAACCCACCCAAAGCCAACACCCTATTGCAAAATTATGCAAAATAGCAACAAAACCAAAACAACCACGGAAGCGCCAAAAAAAGTGCCACCCACCCCAAAACTAGACTCCTACGCAACAAAACTAACACCATACAAGAAAAAATCACCAGAGAAACAACCAAAGAAAACTACCAGAACTAACAAGAAGTATTCCAAAACTTGATAAGGGCAAAAGAAAAAAATCCAAACCAACCCTCCGAAAACTCCCACTGATGTAAAAAGGTATTTACCTCCAGACTAACCCATGTGGGCAATAGAAACTTCTATATATTGAAAATTGAATGTAATAAAATAGATGTAGGTGAAAAGCACACCGATCTTTCCTGGTTTGAACTTGTTGGGCTTTCTGTACGTAGTAAGTAAAACTTGGATGCAAGGAGTTGGGTCGTCGGGATCTTTACTGGCTATTCCACTTATTAGGTCTTTCCGACTGGTGTTTGAGTTTGTTTCACCCCCGATATGCCTTTGCATTTGCATTGCTAGCCTACCATTTGCAAAATATGAACAAACGTATATAAATAATGGATAGGAAGGTGTAAGTGCCCGTGAAGCTATTGGAGCTTGTCTTCAAGGTTGAGGAACATATTAACAATCGACGGAAAAAGATGGGATCGAATAATTATGTAGTCTAGAGAGAGGAGCTCCTCCTTCTCTCTAGAATCTTCTCTGTAACCTAACCCGCCGCTCCTCCTCTTCGTCCGTGTCTCCGGTGGCTTTCTTGGCTCCGGCCGAGGAAGCCACCGGTGACTCTCCCCACTCCCTTCTCCTTTTCTTCCTTCAACCTCCTTCCCTTCGTTTCGTTACTCCTTTGTTCTCTCCTTTGAGCTTTCTTCCTCCTTGGTCGGACTTTTCTTCGGTGGAGGGGTAGATCTACTTGTGGGAGACCTCTCCTCACAGACCTGGTGAAGTGGGTCGTAGATCTACCCCCCCATCACCGTTTTTCTTTCACCTGGGCTTCAGATTTCCTCCGATTCTTCTCCTTCCCTTGTGGTTCCCGTATTTTGGCATCTTAGGCCTGGTTGTAGCCCCGTTGTGGGTTTTGGTTCGTTTTCTTCTGGTTTCGAGACTCTTGGGTTGGAGGAGAGGACTTGGGGATTTTGGATCTCAGATCTGAGTTCGTCTCTCGGCGATTTGACCCGCACTTGCCCCGGTCGTTTCCTGCGTGCAACCGTGTCTCTCCTCCTGTGGCCGTCATCTGGGTGCTGGCCCGTGTCGGGATCTGACTTCTCAGATCGGAGATGAGGGACGCCGGAGGTTTTATGCGTGGGTCGTGAAGGACGGTTTGGTAAGACCCTTACTCTTTGCTTCTCCGCCTTTTTCCTAGCTCTCTTTCCCTTCATTTGATTTAGTAGAAGTGATGCGGTGTTGGCCGGATCTACTTCTCAGTGGGGGGATCGGGTTTAGGGTGATAGGTCTACTGATTTTAGTCCCTTGCTGTTTTGGTAATTCCCTTTTGTTCTCGGTATCAATCTTGGTACTGGCTCATCTGATTCTCCCAGTGTTGGCTGGGGATTTGACTTCGGTCTCGATGAGCTGAGGATATATTGGGTTCAAAAAGCGGGGTCCTTTAATCGGTTGGGGTTTTGCTTTGGTTTTTTGGGGTCTTGGGTCCGACTTTGGGGGCTCCTCCTCTCTACTCCCTCTCTGCTCGTTGAAGGTTTGGTTGTGGTTTTTTTTTCCTCTGGTTTGGTGTAACTGGTTGGACTTCTAGGCGGGACTTTAGGAGTTTCAAGGCCGGGTTTTGGGGCGTCTTCCCTCTCTTTTCAGGGTTGTGGACCGGTGGTGGTTCCTGTTGAGCTTCAATCCGAGAGTTGGCGCCCTTTGGTTGTGTTGGTTCGTTTGTTTCGGTTCTGGGATTTCTTCGGTTCTTAGCCTTCAAGTTTAGTTGGTTCGGTTTGTTTAGTTCTGTACTTAATGTTAAAGTTCTGGGTTTCTAGACCTGTTGTTGTATCAATCCCCTTGTTGGGAGTTTGTTTTAATTTGTTGGTTTTGGTGTTTAAAGTTAGGTTATCTAGGTAGAAGACCTGTTGTAATTTGTTGTTAGAGATGTGTACTTCAACTTAGTTATCAGGGTTTCTAGACTTGTTGGTTACCCAGTTTATGGGTTGTTGTAATTGGTTGGTGGTGCCTGTTGGCATACACTTGTTTGTACTGAGGGGTGACCCTTGCCCTCGTTTTCATTTTGAAAACTTGGGTTTTTATTAAAAAAAAATTGCTGATCAAAAAAAAAAAAGGTTGAGGAACATGATTCAGGTTCACATTAGTCTCGTGCTTTGTGACCACTTCTTGAGTCGTGCTTCTATTATTTGAAAGAACTCTTTTTTCACCCTTTATCCATTTGAGAAGAGGTGAACATCTTAGGTCAAGCAAGTAGGGGCTCTACGTGAAAGAAAGATAACTCAAATGTTAGTAATAGTATCAACGAAACTTCATTCGGACGCCCCCACCTACCATTATCGTTAAGACATCCCATACATCATGTTGTGATAGTAAGTCTCGTGGTACCTCCTTGTCCCATTTTCTATCATTCAACCACATTAAGCCTACCACATTGTGACCCTATACTTGGTTATAAATAAAATAAGCACTTTATTATTATTTGGGTAATTTTCACCTCAATATCTTAACTATTAATTTTTTTTCACCTCAATATTATAATTGTTTTTAGTGGCACTTCAATACCCTATAATGCATTTTTTTTCACTTTGATACCCGCCGTCAATTTGTCATTCATTTTTGGATGAAAACACTTAAAAAGTCCATAATACCACTCACTAACAGTTCAACCGTCTCAAAAGGTGGTCTCGCCGTGGAAGGACGTTCTCGTCAAGAAGCGGGAGAGTCGTCCCCCTAAACATTTAACGGAATTTTACACTTTTTCGTGTAAGCCAAAGGTCTCTAGAGATCGGGATAGAGTTGTTCGTCCCGTCGACATTGGGAAACAGGTTGAGCAAGTTAGAAATGGATAAACTAAAATCGCCGGGTCGTCTCAGGGTCCCGACGCTTGGACTGTAACCCGGGAGTTGGCTGCCAAGAAGAAGGCCACGCTGATTGGCCGGTGACGTTTTGAGGGGTTTTTTTCTGTTTTCTTGCTCCTTGTTTTTTCTTTTTTAAGAAAGGGTTAAGCCTTTTGGTTCCCCTTGTGTTGGAACCCCTCTGTTATTTCGGTTGCTACCCTGCTTCTCCTTGAATCAGGGCTTACCGTTTCCTTTTTCTGGATCCGGTCTTATTAATAAATTTTCGAGTTATAAAAAAACAATCAAAATTTTAAAAGCATGCCATTGGTTTTCAAATTTTCTTTAAAAAAAAAAATCAGTTTTTAATGTCACAAAAATGCATTATAGGGTAGTGAGGTGCCACAAAAAATGTATTTCAGGGTAGTGAAGTGCCACAAAAATGCATTCTAGGGTAGTGAGGTGCCACAAAAAATAGTTAGGGTATTAAGGTGAAAAAAATACATTCTAGGGTATTGAGGTGCCACTAAAAATAGTTAGTGTATCGAAGTGAAAAAAATTAATAGTTGGGGTATTGAGGTGAAAATTACCCATATTATTTAGATCTAGTTCTATCCAGAGGCAGATTAAGGGGGGTTTAAGGAATGTCACGACATACCCTGTCCTGAGAAAATTGTATATAATTGTAGAGCTTTCAGATATCTTCGATTTGATATTTTACGGACCTAAATCAGAGTTTATATGAAGAAGAAGTTATGGTCATTTGAAAATCTGTTGCATGTATGACCTCATTTTACTTGAAAATGCTCTTTTTACACTCCAAATGTCTATTACACTTTCCAAAAATCTTTTTATAGTTTTTTGTACGGTGTATTTGAAAAGGTTAGATGTAAGACATAACAATTAAGTAATATGCATTTATAAGTATTTATAGTAATTGACAATAAAATAGTTTTGACTCATTTTTAAAAGAAATCATGTCTCATATTAGATCATTTACGTTCTCATATACGTCGTATGAATGATTATATGTTTTTTCCAGAGTGCTCTGCCCATGACGGACCAAACAATATATGGTTGATCGTTCGACATGCACGACTTGTATGAGTTCATGTTTTGTATTTTCTAGCTGAAATTCCTTCATGAAAATTGTAAATATCTGAATTTCATTCGATTCGACATATTTCGGGCCTAAATCGAATTTCGTATGAGAAAATTATGTCATTTGGAAAACCGATCAAACTCTAACACTTCTTAAACCGAATTTGATTTTTTTTATACATTTAATCATACCGGTGGCATACCCTAAATTAATTTTTTGGATGTGCCACTGTGTCTATCCATCTAGTTGCATAACTGCTGGGGAAGATCTAAAACGAACATATTTGAGACGGACTTACACAATCTCTAAGTTGACGTGAAAAATTAGACTGTTGTAAGCCTACTTTCCAATCTAAAAGCATCCACAACGTTTAACCTCATTTTGGAGCTACACTTGTATGTTAATTATGCTATTGAAGAGAGGTAAGGCAGAGGAGTCTTGTCTGTCCACAGTGGTGGAACTGTTTTTTTAAGGTTGTTTTGTCTGTTGATTACATGTATTTGTAATTACATAGTAAAATAAAACTCGTGTTGAGATTATTCATCAAATTAGTCAATTAAAAACATAATTTAATCAAAATTAATTTAAGGGTAAATTACATCGACATACCCCGAACTATACGCGTTTAACGGTTTACTACCTCAATGTTCATTCGTAACAATCATCTATCCCGAACTAACCATTAATTACGCTGTAACCCCATTTCCATCCATGAATGTTAATTTTTATGTAAAATGATGAAAATACCCTCAATTGTTTTTCAAATTTACAGTGTCATACCATTCAATTTTTTTTAATCAAATATTTCAAGAACCAAAAATACTTCTAAATCTATAAGAAAACTTATTTTCATACAATCTGTTTTTTTTTTCTAAATTCTGCAATAAATATATTAAAAATATTTTTCAAGTCACAATTTATTTAATATATTAATTATTTCTCTTTAAACTTTATCAATTTCATAAATAAATTATTATAAACTCACAAAATCTGTTTTTTTTTAATTCTCATCTGTACCCCATGTTTGAAACCTTTCTATTTATTAATACAAAATAATAAATAGAAATTTTGTTTTTTTATAAATCAATAAATTGAATTATATAAATAAATTAAAAATTAAAAAAAAAAACTGTTCATCGTCTTCTCCGCTCCTCGTTGTCGTAAAACCCCCTACAGCTCCGCCGCTCCAACCCACCAACTATGGAGCCCGGTTCATCAGATCTGCAGATCCCTGCATCTCATCTCGTACCTCCGACGCCGAGCTCTACCTCCTCCAATCCCTTTGTTTTCAGCTTTGCTTCGATGAACGATTTGAGCCCGGTTCTTCGTTTTTATTTCTTTTTTCATTTTTCATTTATTTTAAAATATAAAAAAATCAGATCTCCGGTGAGCCCTTCGTCTTCTCCGGCGGGACCAACGACAATCACCCAGATCTCCATCGTGTCGGAATCAAACCCAGATTCAGATCATGGCAAAAATTGGTTGTGGGTGGGTAAAGGGAAGTCAGATTGAAGCATCGATTAGAAGAAAAATTGATTTTGTGTTTGATGAACACGAACACAGATTGAAGCATAAATTAGAAGCAAATTTAATCCATTTATTGCAGAGCAAAACAAGGGTAGATTGAAATTTCTGGGTTTGATGAACACGAACACAGAGCAAAATTGATGATGGCTGATTATGGGTTCACATGATGACTGATTATGGGTTAGATTAATTTGTTTTTAAATTATTATATTAATCATTTTATTTATCCAGTAATAGTTATTTCTGAAATTTTAATATATCTGAGGACAATTTCGGAATTTTAGAAAAAATGAACAGTGAACAGATGGAAAAAGTGGACGGAGGGGGTAACGTCGTAATTAATGGTTAGTTCGGGGTATGCGATTGTTACGAACGAACTTTGGGGTAGTAAAACGTTAAACGCGTATAGTTCAGGGTATGTCAATGTAATTTACCCTTCATTTAAATACATTTGTGATGAATCTGCAATGTCTGCTCTGTTTCTCGCGGTTTTGTTGGAGGAGCTTATCTCAGGGCATTGGAGGTGTCTGGCTCTAGCTCAGGTCGTGAGACGCGCTTCTACATCCTATTGGGTTTGGATCGTTGTTGAGCTTTTCTAGCCGCTTCTGGTGCTTTGCCACCCGGTCTGGATTTTCTGAGGAACAGGGCCTCGCTGGATTTCCTCTTCATCTTGGCTTGTCGGAGTTCATCGGGCATCCGACGTCTCTTGCTGCTGCTGGTGCCTAGCTGTTGGGCATGCCTCGTGCTCAGTAGAAATACTGGGTCCTCTCCTCTATGGGCGTTTCTCGATGTTGGCCGATTTCGTGAAGAGGACCGGGCGTGAGTGCATGTCTTGTTGGTCAGTTCTTCTGAGGTAGTCTCTTTCCTTTTTCCTTGTTTGGTTAGTCCTCTCATACCCGTTCATGCCTCCCTTGGTGTTTTGGCTTCGCTTCTTCTCGACCCGGGTGTGGGTCGACCTCGTCGGTTAAAGGCGTTGACCGCCGACGAGTTTCTTGGGTGTTGTTTGACCCCAGAAGCCATATGCTAGGATTTGTATGGTAATCCGGGTCTGTCTCAGCCGATAGCGGGGTTGGACGCCGGCAATTTAGTTGTTGTCTTTTTCTTTTCAGAGGATTGACAGCTCTATTGATATGGGAGTGGGTTGATTCATTCAAGGTTAGGGATTGGATATCATCTGGTTGGGTTTGGCAGTTGGAAACTTCTCCCCACAATGCTTCATGGTGGTCAGATTTGGGTACTCAAGACCCGTTTTTCAAAAATAGTTCTTCATGGTGGTTACATTCGGATTCCAGATCTTCTTTATTTTTTCTTGGGAGTGTTGGTTGTTTCAAGTTGTTCTTTAGTTGTATTGGTCTTTCCCGGGTATTAGGGGATGTCTGCAAGTGTTCTTCAGGGTGTGTGTACCCTTTCTTTGTTGTTTTGCTTAGTTGTTGTTGTTGTTGTGTTCCCTTAAAAGGCGACTTTGAGCGTCTTGAGGTTCTTTTTTTTAGGTTTGTAGCTAAACTTTGTTTTCCTCTTTCTCCTCAAAAGAGGGTTTATAAAACTTTCAATATGCTTTACCAATCAAAATAAATAAATAAATAAAATAATGTTTTCACCTTCTTAAACTTCTAGGTTTTGAGCATATTTTATCAATTTTGATATCACCAACTTTAGAAGATTTTTATTTTTAATAAGCTCAAGATTTTAGTAAAAAGACCTATTCTAAGTACAAGCGAGGTCTGAAGTGACCAAGTCCGAAGAGGACCTAGCCAAAGAAAAACAACCATTACAAAGGAACTCTCGCAAAGAGCTAGTGGACCAATGTCCGAAAATAGGATTACAAATCCAAACAAAACGACCAGTAAAATCAACCATCATCAATAACCTACTTTTCACCTTCTGAAGTTAAAGATGGACCGTCGAAAGGTTTCTCTTGAGCAAGCTGAGTATTTTTAGCTTTTCGAGCTTGCACAACCTACTTCCAAACGTCAACAAGATTAAATACTCTTTCGCGACTAAAAAAATGCGCTCTTCATATGATGTTATAGTACAGGAGACTCGACAAAAGAGATGTCGAAAAGAGGCTTAGGGGGCACTCTTACGATTTCAGAGTTTGAGGAGGATATCTTTCCAAAGACTGCCCAAAAATTGCCCGCTCGACAATTTATTACTAACCTGACTTTTTCATCACGAGCCCAACCTCACCCAATGCAAGAGAGAAGACCTCACTGCCCAACCTCACCCAACTTCTGAAGATCTTTTACATCATATTCTTGGCCGTAGTTGATTTCTCTCCTAAACACCTCATTTTGTTTGGGTATTATCGTATGGGAAAACGACCAAGTTCTCTAGTTTATGGGGTTGTTGAGCGAGTTTCTTGTTCATGTGGACGGGTGAAGGACTTAGTAATTTGTGTTGAAGCGAAGCACTTCTCGTCAGCTTTTTTCTACACTTTATTAGGTCCTCTGGTTTCCCTTCACCCTCTATGAGCTGAAATCTTGTGGGTAAAAGGCATCCTACCCAAGTTCGGTATGCTGCCTTGGGTGGTAGTGCATCAAGCAGTACCTTCGAAGGTATTTTTGAAGGACAGAGACTTTATAATTTTTGCTATCTAAAATGATTTGCAGCTAATGTAAGACTCCGATCACAATTTTTTTGCATTGCTCCTTTGCGTGTTCTATGTGATGTCGGGTTTATGCATGGTGGAAGTTGGTGGTTGTGTCTCCGAGAACGATGGTAGAGTTATTGTTTTACTAGACTCATTTTGGTCCTAGATGTTGGTGGAAAGGTTGGGTGAAGGTATGGTGTTTATGCTTATGGCAGTTGTGGATTCATAGTGTTGTTTTGAATCAAGTTTTGAAGCTAGTGAAAACGTTTTTTTTAAGCTTTAGCAACAATCTTTTGGTGTGATTCGGGAAGCTGGTGGTTTCTGGGAGGGAACAATTTTGTTGATCAGCAAGTTAATCTTAGTGGTTGCCTTAATCCCTGAATTTTTCACTGTTTGCGGGAGGTTTTTAAGCTTTCTTGTTATGAAAATATCCTGTTTATGTTGTTAGTTTTTCTTTACTAATTGTTCTTTAAGATGATTTTGAAGTTAGGTTGATCTCTTGCACCTTAGTTTTTTCCTTAAAAATCAAAAGATGAATAAACCATAGCTTATCAAAAAACGTTAGGGTAACTGTCTCAGACTAAATAGTTTTTCAAAATAACGTTGATAACTAGAGGTCTTTCAGAAAAATATACCATGTCTTCTGAATTGCTTAACCTAGAAGATATAGTTTTCTCTTGTTCTACTAAAAGTCCTAAAGGATTCCATATCTTGTGCATGAGGGTCAATTCCTCTGGTGAGGAATAAAAATCATGGTTCTCCTACGCTCACGTGTAGACTCTCTTAAACCCTATTTATATCACATTATCCTCCATCACAATTGAATGACAATTAATGGTCATGTCTATTTTAATCTCTTTCGCTTTTGCTGCTCAACCTTTGTAAACGACCAAGGTATGCCTTAAAGAATTATTTATTTCAATAATCATGATAATTGTGTGCGTGATGGTTTGATCGATATCTTTTTTTTCTTATGAAACAATATGATATGATAATAAATAAATTTGTTCATATAGGAAAATTATATTAGATGATATTGAACAAATAAGCTTCAATATCTATTTATAACAATCAAAATCTAAAATAGATGATGGAGACTATTTTTTAACAAGACACATACGATGGATAAGATTTGACATATAGAATTATATACAAAAATCCAAATATTTAGGATACACGTTCATCCATAAGTGAGATATATTCATGCTAAATTTGGATGTGATAATATCACCATATTATACTAACTTATATATGATGTCGTGTATGACTAGCTTCTGATAAAATATTTGATGGAACTCTAAATACAGTAATTATTGGAACATTTTTAATATTTACTTTCTCTTTCGAACCATAGCTAATGTTGTAGTCTCTGAGCAAATTGTGTTAGTAGGAACTTGAGTTGAACACGCCACTAGCTAATATAATATTTTGTATACATCTTGCTTGTCCATTTCAAACTCAGATTCGGCTTGTCCTGAAGATTTTTTTTTGGGTATAATAACGTGGAACAATGATCAAACAAAAAATAACCAAGAAACAATAAAAAATCACACAGTAACACAAAAATTTACGTGGTTCAATAATTTGTCTACGTCGACGACCATACTAGTCTCTTATTATTGCTCTCACAACTAATGTATGATTTTAGACTTACAAGTACATAGTAATTATAGAAGAAGACCAAAGAGTAAATAGGTAGGAATTAGGTTTCCTAAACCTATTTGGTGATATCTTCTAATTACCTACCCAAGCCTTTATTAGGAAGAGTAGAACTTTCCTGAAAATAATAAGAAGTCTCCACCAAACTCTAACAATCTCCCACATGGAGATTGTCCACGAATGTCTTCACTTCACTTCTACTCATGTAACTCCAGCAACACCCCAATGCTCCATCAATAACATTCTAAGGTAGTGCAACATCTTCCCAACTAACCATGAAGGTCAACTGAAGTACTACATTACTTTAGTTTCTCCGTTACAACCTTGGTCGATATATCAGTTGGATTCTTTGACCCAAGGATTTTCTTCAAGGACAAAGTACCATCATTCATTAAAATCCTAATAAAATGATATCTCAACTGGATATGCTTCGTCCTGGCATGAAACACGGGATTCTTGGCGAGATGAATGACGCTCTGATTATCGCTATTCAAAGCATTGTCTGTCTATTTCTTCCCTAACTCCTCTAAGAAATTCTTCAACCAGGTCATTTCCTTTCCGGCTTCTAAAATAGACATGTAATCTACTTCAATGGTTGAAAAAGCAACACTCTTGCAAGTAGGGGCTCTATATGTCAAATCATTGCATACAACTACCTACTTCCAATGCATACGGGATCTTATTCATTTCTTACTAATCCTTATCCGTCTTAGGTGACTGTTCTCGACTGACTTGGAAATGACTTTCCAATAGTGTACTTCTTATCTTAGCATATTAGAGATTGAATTCTTGAGATAAATTTAAACTTCTATCAGATCGATCCCTACTAATGCTAATTCTGAGTATTTGCTTCGTTGCGCCTAAGTCCTTCATCTCAAACTCTTCAAACATTTGCCTCTTTAACTTGTTGATTTCTACCATGTTGGATCCTACAATCAACATGTTATCAACGTATAAAAATAATATGATGTAGGATCCATTGAAATTATTGACATATCAACAATGACCCCTGAAACATCTTGAGTGCCCACTCCTCATCATAAAATCGTTAAACTTCAGGTACCATTATCGTGGTGCTTGTTTCAGACCATACAAACCAGGTCTTCACTCCCAACTATCTGGAAACCCTATGGTCGTAACATATAAATGTCTTCATCAAGATCATCATGTAAGAACACGGTCTTCACATCTAGTTATTGTAGATAAATATCATTTGCAGCCACGATACCTAACACAAGCTTAATAGTAGTCATATATCTTGACTGTCGGAAAATTTTAACTGGTGGGGACTCATTTGGGTTAACCCAAAGACCGTCAATGGTTGCATAGAGCCAGTGGCGGATTTAGCTTTTCAAGTGAGGGGGGGCACCAAATTTTTTGGCACCGTCTTATCGCATTTATCCGAAAGACCGACATCTAATCTTGTTGATTTCTTTTTTTTCTCGTCAGAATTGATGGACCCGGATTTTCTTTTGAAATATTTCTCTATAACCATTGTAATTTTGTAGAGAACTAAACTCAAAACTTAAATTTATGTACTCTTGTTTTGAAACGGCAAAAAGACACGTGCATTTATGAAAATCAGAGGATTGTAAAGTAGGGCCGAAGCCCTGGGCAACAGAATATTGTCCGAGTCTCCAGTTGGTGACCCAGCTCTCTTGGACCCGTAGAAAAAAGACTATTTTTTTATCGTAGACACTAGCTGAGGATGACCTCCTACCATAGTTTCAAAATTATTCAAACTAAGACAAACCAAATTAAAAAATGTAACAGAAAAAATAATATACCCCTAATAATTTCTCAAAACTAATACACGGTTAACTAGTTATATTGTTTATACCGAAAGGAATTAGCTACATTGTTAATTAGAAAGTAAATAAAAAACAATACACGGTCAAACTTACCATATTCATTGATCCCTCTCAGAAAAAAATTACCATATTCATTGATCCCTCTCAGAAATATAAGTTGATAAGGTAACGGAATATCTTCCCTATTTTTCAGGTGGGGCACTATTACACAAGGGAAATTTGGTTTTATATGCTTCTAAATACATGGAATTGGTTTTATATGCCAGTATAATATAAAATTTGATATATATGCTTTTAGAGCAGATTAAGACGAAAATACCCTTTTTGATTTAAACCAATTCATTCGTATGAACAGTGATTAAAGTTCATCTCATCCATAATTTCAAATTGCAGGTTATGGAGGAATCGTTTTCCTTACAAGTTTCTGTCAAAAAAGTCAGCAACATAGTTAGTTTTAATCGGTAAGCTATAGTTCGGAGCATAGTCAGTTTCACCAACAATGAAAAAGTTGAAGTAAGAGGAAGAGGTTTCTGGTTTGTGATTTGGCGGCGGTTTGCGGGTGTTGAGGCTGTAGATGACGGTGATTTTGGCAGCGGCGGTTTGGTGGTGAGGAAGGGGTTGGGGTTGGTGTGGTGGCGGCCGAGGAAGATCGAGCACCAATTCTACAAGTAGGGGCGCCGTATTGGCTCTTCATCTGAAACGTCAAGGAGTTGGTGGCGATGACACTCAAGGCTTCGCTCCAGACCATGCCTGATTTCCCCCAGAAAATCCTCCACCGAGTCTGTAGCTTAAAGGGCGTGAAATGGGTTTATCACCAGAAACATTGATTTTCTCAAAACGGTGGGTTTCACTGATTTCCCCAAAATTGTTATATAATGAGTTGAATCCTTACAAGTGTATGAATATATAGGAGCGTGACAAACATGTTGGAGAAATGGCCGGGAATAATGTCCGACTCCGGCAAGATCAAAATTGAAGTCTCCAAGTTGTTTTGTACTGTTATCGAGAGATATTGTTTTCCTCATTTTGGGTCGATTTTGTAGACGAATATGAACATGGATTTCTGGGAATTGGACAAAGAGGTCACGAAGTATACTGAAGCTCATCGACCAGTCAACCAAAAGATGAAATGGGCCGGAGAGAAAGCAAGCGAGATCTTGGGAGGATGAAGGGTATTTTCGTCTTAATACGTTTTAAAAAGCATATATATCAAATTTTAAGTTATGCAAGCATATAAAACCAATTACACATATTAAGAAGCATATAAGATCAAATTTCCCTAATCAAATAGGAAGAGTAAGAAAATATTAAAAGGGGGAAGAGCAGATGGTAGCCGGTAGGCATGGCTTTATTAATAAAATAGAACGAAGTGAGGAAAAAATTAAAGAGGGGAAAGAGGAGGCATGGCTTGCTAAGTTTTAAGAACATGTATAGTGTATCCATTAAGTTGTCATCTAAAAATAAAATACACAAATCAGTTTCTTTTTCCTGCTTATTAAGTCAAGCAATTAAACTAAGTTGCTATTGTACATAAATTAAAGCAAATTGGCTCATATGTACATTATTAATTACTCGAATTTGATTCAGCACTTAAAGCTAAATGAAATTGCAATATATATTCAAATGTTATGTGATTATATAAATGATTACAACATTACATTTGAAATTAACCTTGAACTACACCGATGTAGAGACACAACTCGCATCATCTCTGATATGATCCCACCAATGGAATCTGTTTAATTCAAGTCGATACATGGAGGTGTACTCGGCATATGTAGCAGATAAGATTTGTCGATCGGTCATGTCGTACACCCGTTGTTGGACACGACATCGATAGATCTCGTCGAAGTTCTTGACCTTCTTATTGTTCTTGCCCCAATGATCCTTCAATTGGTGTTGAGACCGGTTGGGGACATGGCTGGGGCGGTCGCGACGTACTGTAGGTAAAGGTTCACCCAATATTCGCCACTTATCTCCGCATGTTCGAGCCATATGAGGGCAATGTGGGTTTCTTCCTCCACGGACCAAGGTGTTGTGCGACGAGGAGCTTTCATCCCGATAGAGAAATGGAGGTGAAGAAGATAAAGGAGAATATGAGGAGAGGTGTGAATGAATTGGAGGAGAAGCGTCGATGGACATCGATCTGGGCCCGATAATATTTGCATTATCTGTAACCCAAACCGGGAGGACTGGTTACCTAAAATTCATAACTGGCGCCAGGTTTCGGCGGGCAACCTTGAAACCGACCGTCATAGGGCCGGTCGGTTACGATTTTTAACCGACCCATTGGGCTTTCTTTGTGGGCCTTCAATTAAAGCCCAATGTTAAACATGTTTACAGTGCTGTCACGTTTTTGATCCTCGTGAGAAGCTGGATTTTGTAAATTATATTTTAGGAAAAATGTATTCAGCTGAAAATTGTACAATTATAAAGCCATTGGTCAATACATGTACCTATTTTACGGATCTAGTGACTGGGACTTATCTACCCCAACGGATACACCACCTATGTGACTTCTGCTTGCAAATGTAGACACCCAGGACATACGGAGGAGAAGGGTTTGAAGGCCAATGTGCATAGACAGAAAAAATAAGTGTCTGCGGGTAAATATTTAATAATATCAACATTCTTCTTACAGGCAAAAATACCATAGATTAGACTGCAAATATAAATATTTAGTAACATCAACATTCATCTAACAGATAAAAATACCATAAATTAGACTGCAAACAAGTATATGATAAGCAAGGAAGAGGTTAAGAGCATATCATGCATGTAAATGTGACAGTCGAGTAGATCCTTAGATGTAGAATATTTTCATTATAACCAAATACTTCAAGCCTGACTATAAACATACGAAATTACCATAAATTAGACTGCAAAAGAAATAATATATATATATAATAAAGAGGAAGAGGTTTTGAGCATATCATCATATCATGCATGTAAAAGTGACAGTTGAGTAGATCCATAAATATAACCACATAAATATAGCCAAATACTTCATGCCTAAGGATAAATTGACAAACTCATCTTTCTTGTTTGTCAGCATCCTAATCCTAAATTATTCATCTTTTGACAGTCAATATGGTAACGATACTGCCCAAATTGGCATAGATATTCAACTTCGTACTTGATCCACCAATCCCAATCTTGTGAAACAAACGGGAACTCATCATTTTCTTCCCATCCGAGGCAAAAGTTTCTTTCCTTGGCAATAAGCCTGCCATCGATGTCAAAGGCCGCAGCTCCACTATCTATATACCTATTCCTGAAAATCTTACGCGCGCACTCGGATTTGAACTCGCGCCAAAAAGGATGCACCAACCATGGCATGTTTCTGGTACAATCAAAGAAGGAAGATTCATCCAAGTCCAGTGAGACATAAACCACCTCGAACCAATTCTCTTCTGGTTCGTTTAGTTTTTGTTCAAGATACTTGGATTTCAACACATGCACAAATCTCCCAGACTTGCATTCAGCCTCACTGCACACAGTCTTGCATTCACTTCCACTTCCATCCGAAAAAGCATTGCAGCCCATTCCACACCCACCCAACAAAACAAGAACCCTCTTCTTCCCTATCAGTTGGGATAAATTGCCCCAGTCGCCCCCTTGAGCAAAAACCGACTTCAATGTCAACTCTTCCTTCTGCCTTTTACGCTCTGTCTCGAAAAGAGATGGTCTTGTAAAGGGGTAGCCTTGAATCCCGTACTCCTCCAGAATTGCAGCACCGGAGAATTCATAGAGGACTTCAGTACTGTCAGCCTTACGGGGATCAATAATAACAAGGCAATCTCCACGCCAATTATTATATTCATCATCAAGTTGGCATTGGAACATCCGCTGTAATTTCCTACAACTAGGGTCCTTGAAAGGCAGTCTCAGCCACTTGATATCTTCATAGACCACTTCATTATCCAGATCAGCACTTTCAGTATAAATTGCATTAATGAAATGGTAATGGAAGTTGATCTGCACAATCTCAAAAGCATAGTCATGCTTTTTCGCCTCGTCATAAACCTTCTTGATCAGTTCCATGTTGGGAGGATCTGGTATATTTTCACAGAAATACAAGCCTATAACCTTGTCGCGAAGAGAGGAGATGGGCACCTGCAGTAAAGCAATCGTGTGTTGATGGTTTTGGAATCAATGCATATAACTTGAAGTTATTTAAAGAAATAAGGAGCAATAGTAGTGTTCTAAAATGCATATGCTAGTCCAAGTACGCAAGATGATGATAATTTAGGTACCTCATCGCCATTGCTTGAGAGGAGGAATTTGCGATGAGGAGATGCCAATTGTTCATCCCATTCGCTGATAATCCGCTTCCTGGATTCGCAACGATAAAGATGACCATGTCTATCACAATCAGACCAAGGATCAAAAGCAAGCCATAAGCTGCTTATCTTTGGGCGCCACAAAGGATGAAGTTCAGCTCCGCCAAATAGTTTGAAAAGATGAGGGTACATGCTTTTCGTTGCCACAACTTTGCTGCTCGGATCAATGATCACCCAAAAGGGAGTCGGAAAAGAAGGACCCATACAAAATGTTTCAGTAACATGGCGTCCGCATACGCTAATGCCATCATATGGGAGGGCAGGCCAAGGCATGGTGGAAAGTAAATTTTGGTAAGTAGTATATTTGGTTACAGGGGCCATACTGGTGCTGGTGCGGCCAAGGGGCACAAAGACAAATTCGACACCACCGAGAGGCTTAAGTTCAGTGTAAGCATCAACCATATCCCTCATAAACCAAGACCATTGGTTCCTTTCATCCTCGTCCAAATCCAGCAGATAATTGAAAATAATTAAAACGATGGTCTTGCCCTCCAGATCAACAGCCTTGACCTAGATGTTCGTATACATGTAACAACGTTGTAATTAAGTAACTCAACTAACTTGATTAGGGTTCAAGCATGTTCATATACAATGAATTTGACCTAATTAAGCGTCAATCTATGAGAGAAAATCTAAAAAAACATACCTTATGGCCGTCTCTTTTGACAAGGAAGGCCTCTTCTCCTTGTCCTTTTCTTTTTCGTGCGAAGAGGAGGTTGGGGACATCAACATGATATCCATACTCAAAACAACGGAGGCGGGGGCGGGTGTTCAGAGTCATGGTTCGTTGGTGTCTGTGTCTGTATCTGGCTGCGGCTCAAGGTGTACAAATAGGGCTTGTGGGAGGACGGGGAACGGTAGGAATTCTTGATCGAGAAGCAACTTAACAGAATGCAAAATAAACGTGTGTAATCCTCTCTGGTGCTCGATGGTCTTGGGATTCAAGGAGCTCCCCCGTCCGGTTCGGCTCTCTCTGAGCTATGAGTGTGTGTTGATGTTTTGTTTCAACTGTGGACGCTTGGGTCACGACGCATATGGCTGCGACACGCCACCGTTGGGGGTCCTTCTGTACGACCTTTTCTTGGCTGATTCTGAGGCTCCGTTAGTAGGGAAACATATCCCACGTGAGTGGGCTGCCCCGCCTCCGCGTGCGTCCCCCGAGGTTCCCCTTGGTTTCGCCTCGTTGCAGCTGTCAAGGCACATCTTGAGGTCCAATGTCTTGCCTAAGTCACCAGAATCAATCGGGACTTTCAATCCAGTTTGGGTACTTTCGTCATTTTAGCTGACAAAAGGGGTTTTGAGTTACAACTCGTAACTTCAGGGTATGCATCAGTTAACTTTGAACTTCAGGGTAATCGTCGGTTAAACGTGACAACTTCAGGGTATGCATTGTAGTTTACCCAATATATTATTGAGGAGAAGAAGAATGTGAGAGCGATTGCAAAGTGTAAGAAAGAAAGTAGTGAGCTTTACACACATACAAAACAACTCTAGTATCTTCATGGAATTCCATTTGACCATTACCAACCGAAGCAGTAACGCGTCGCCAACAAGCCTACCTCATCCGGTAACAAAGGGTTATAGAGATACCAAAAACTGCAACTCTTAGAAGAGAGAACAATCTGCCATGGAAGTTAAAGCAAGTGTTTTCACTCAAAATTTTGAGGGCAAAACGGTCATTTACGATCTCCAAATATTGCATTGCTCTTCACGTGTTCTTATGGCAGACGACATCGCTAATTCAAACATATTTTGTTAGTCCGTGTAAAAACGTGATAGTTCGTAGTTGAGAATTATCACAAAAGATATGTTGCAGTTAAGAAAGTGGAAACGAAACTCAAATATAGTTGGAAAATAGTGTTACCCCTAATTAATACAAATAAAGTTTTGTTTATATCTTCCCAATAAATCAAAAGAGCTTTATGTCACATCGGTGAGTTTTGGCTAATCTCGAGTTTTAGAATCTTGGGGGAAGACAAAAACCCAACATGTAAAAACTATTTGAGTCCGTGTGCTAGAAAGGACGGTGATGAGTAAGAGTCATTTCCGGTTCCTTAGAATAGGAATAACATTTCACCAAATAAATGAATTTAGAAAAAAACAAGGAATCCTATACTCCTTATCCCTTTGTGTATAAAATTTTAGTTCATCAGAAGCAGAACACTAATTTATAATCGGTGACGGTTTTTGTAGATCCGATGAGATTTTTTTTATAAGCTCAAATTTCTATTAAAAAGGAAGACACTTTCAGAGGAGGGAAGGGCCTAAGAGGTCAAAGACCAACACAACGATTGCAATGGAGCTCTGTTAAGGGGAGCTAAAAGGCCAAGCCTTTTCCTAAAACGAAACAAGGAAAACAAAAAACAGAGAGGTAACCCCGCCATTCCTCACCTCCCGTGGTCAAAGACGACTAATCACATCTTTCTTCTTGGAATCTAATTCATGGATGGATTTTAGTGTACGGATAGGTCCCATGAGACGAAGCTGCAACTTCTTGAGCCTTTGACCCACACTAAGTAAGTTTGCCGAATTAAACTAACGCGTCATGTTTCCAAAAGTCGACAAGACTAACAAGTTTTTCCCGATCCAAAGAACAATCCCTTACACTTAATGGTATAATAATCCGATAAATGCTTGGGTCCGAATTTTCCATTTCGGTGGTTTGAGTAGGGCATCCTTCCACAGACTACCCTCCAATGGACCACCAATATCACCCGCACTAGGAAAAAGAAAAGGCCCAACGTGAACCAACAATGACCTAATAGGACCGTCAGACGGGCTAACCTCTACCATCCCATCCTCAATCGAGCCTGCAATTGGAGAATGGGCCAAATGAACCCCATGCTCCAAACTTGCTGACGCCTAAACATATGTATCAGACACAGGAAAAGTCGTACAAATCGGGACAATTTGTGGACGCAACAAACCCTCTAAAATGTGACATTCGGCCTCAGTCAAGCTCAAACTGTCTAGTTGAAGCCCAGAATCCTCACTACCAACACCTTGAAGCCCAATGGTGTCTTGAACCTAGGGTTGTCCAAAATTGACCCATAACCCAGTCCACCCGGTCAACCCGTCCAACCCGACCTCATTGGGTTTGCCCCCATGGGTTACGGAGACGGGCTCGGGTTAAAAAATACCAAACCCAGAGTGAGCGGTCCGGCTAGCGGATTCGTTATATAGTTTCCTACATAACCCGGACCACCCGGATATGGTACAAGTCCAAGGCCTAAGGCCACACTCTTACAATTTTAATTACTTTTGCATATGAAGAGGAAGATTGATTGTTTGAAATTTTGAAGATGATTACTAATTTTGTAATACAATGTCGTAGTTTTGTGTTGAACTCATCTTTTGTAATCGTAATCTGTTTTGGATCAACTTGAAGTCCCTATTTGACGTTTGTAATCCTTGAACCTTTGATAAAGTTTAAACAGTGTATGAAGTTTTTCCATCATTAAGAAGTGACCAAATTGAGAGCTTCTAAACACTCTTTAATGAGTTTTTAATGATTTTTTGGATAATAAAATATATATTTGAAAGTATATGTACTACTACTTACGGTGAATGTTATCAATTGTTATCAAATTCGATGGGTTGGTCCAACCCGATGAACCGGTCCATAATCCGAACGGTCGGGTTCAAAGGTCTTTTTTTGGGCCCGGGAGTGGGTTAAATTTTTTGAACCCGGTCACTTCGGGTCGGTTCAAAATTTTGGCCACGGGACCGGGGCCCGACCCATGGACACCCCTACTTGAACCACAATAATGGGATCGTGAGTATTCTTCGTCTCCGGCTGAACCAGATTCAAATCAGCCGAATCGCAACGAACCTAACAGCCTCATGATCACCTGTCGAACCTTCACCCGATACAAGGAGATTTGATTTAACCAAATCACGATTTGGCCGATATCCCTGACAGAAGAAGTGTCGGAATTCTTCGCCCGCGCCTCCACCGAGTTTTAATGGACGATTGGCAGCAACTTGAAATCCCGAAATTAGAGGATCCCGAGAAGACAAGTCCTGCATCTCCCTCGAGTGTCCGCCCTCCATCTTTTTCGACGAGACCATGGTCAAAGTGTTGGGGAGAACCGGGCCTACTAAGGGGGAGCACACAACTAGAAACCCATAATATACACGTTGACCACCACACTTGACCCAAAAGACTAGCCTATCAGGTCATGGGTCCAAGATGTATACTAAGTCTTTCTTTATCCCTTAAGTATCCGATGTGGGACTCCTGACTCACATGTGGACACACCTAACATAAAGGTCGTCCTACATCTGATAATGAATCAGATGATGGATTCAGTCCCGAACCAATAGGTTGAGACCTACCAATATTGTCTGCCGAAACAGTGGACACGGATTGCACCACTGAACCAGGGAGAGGGACGATATTCCATCGACGTGCTTAGGCAACGAATAAATTATACCCGTTTATCTTAAACTCGTTCAAAGTTTCAACAACCTGTTTCGCCCCATCTTCTCTCGGAAACGAATGAAACCAAAATATTTACCAGTGCGATTTGACTGGTGTAGAACGGAGGAAGAAACGATCTCACCAAATGGTTTGAAAACATTCCGAACCCAATCGTCAGAAGACTCGAAAGGCAGGTTGCAAACAAACACTTCGTCTTCTTGAAGAATTCGAGCTTGTTTGCGTTTTTTGTTCTTCGACGTTGTCGGCATAACATCCAGCATCTGTGGCTTACTGGGCCTCCGTACCTCCTTGCCGGACCTGGTGTTGTCAGGCAATTTTGGTTCCTGAACAAGAGCATCGACCTGGTGCTCAACATGTCCAATGTTCTCTACAGGTGCAACCTTGCTTCGTTGAGCACGTCGATGACTAGTTTTCATGCTCTTGACTTAAGAGACACGATCCTCCCATGAACGAGAAACTATTCGGCAATAAGCGTCATAGCATGCAATCAAAGAAAAACAAAGCAAGGGAAGGAAACACAAGTCCGCTTCTTGTTCACGTCCTTTACATGCTTTCATGGAGAGCCTCTAGATCCGATGAGATTTGATCGGTTGTAAAGTTGAAGTTCATTGCGGTGATTGTGATCGTAAATAATTTGGAGATTCTTTTATATAATGAGTAGACATAAACCAAGTAAGAAACTAAAATATGAAACAAAACAAAGGAATAACAATTTTAATTAAGAAACAGATGAAAAAGGGGAATGTATTACGAAACAATAACTAGGAAACAGTACTAAGTACTAAAGGCACACTATAAATCTACTATTTCGAAACTCATACATAGACCTAGCCAACTGAATTTGAACTGCAAACAAGAGAAGATAGTAAGTAACTATCTAGGAACCTAAAGAAAGAAGAATATCTAAATGTGCTCCTCTTCCGGATACCAATGCCTGTTGAACAACCAGGTTGTATCCGCAGCAACAGCTACACCGTCATGGTTGCGATGCCACGTGAAATAGGCATGAGTTCGGTTCTTAATCTCAAGAACACCATGCCCAAAACTAGCTTCCCGAAACGCAGAGTAATGTGGTTGTGGTTCGGTAAATCTACATCAACCAAAATTCATTTCAATCAATATTGTTACTTAGTACTAGGAGTTTTGACAAAATTAAGGTCGATTCGTCTCACCTGTTAGCAATGCCTTCGATGTTACCACCATCACCAATGGTTATGTACACTGGTGCGTTAATATCCCTAATCGGGGAGCTCAATCTATTGGTCAAGTTGAATCTCACATTCGAAACTCGCTCCTACCATAAGACAAAGAGTTAATTACCTTTTATACCCATTTGAATTGGTAACACATCTTTAACACCCTAACGTTTATAATGTTCAATAGGAATCCTTACGTTTTGATAATACCTCTTATGCATTGGTCTTATATCATTTAATACCCCTCATGTATTGGTAACAGAACAATAACATGCCTTATGAATTGATCACAAATCATCAAAATGACATAAACTCACCAAAATTTTGTCCAATGTGTTATCAATACATAAGGGATACTAAAGGTAATTGACCTTAAGACAAAACATGTTCGAGCTTGAATGTCTGATTCGTGTTTAATTAATAAGTAGTATACGATGTTTTTGGTTTAGCATAGTAACATACCGAGCGCTCATAGGCATGGACGTGGCCTGCAAAGACAACATCAACCTTGTGTTCCACGAACCAGGACTCGAACTGGACCCTCATAGTCTCACCTTCCAAGTAATGGTAGTCGATACTGTTGTACCATGGAGAATGCACAAGAACAATGAGCCATGGTGTTATGGACCTGTCGACCCTGTTAAGCTCGTCTTGAAGCCATCTATATTGTGGTGTATATTTACCTAAACAATCAATATATGTAATTAACATGTGTAAATCGTATAAATGAAGTTGCATATAAATGTGAATACATACCATATGCAGAATAAGAAGACAGGACGATGATATGTGCGGAGGCTCGCTTAATTGCGTACCAAAGAGGAGAGTCACTCTTGGAATCCTCATAAGGTGTAGGATACCGATGAAGGTAGGGCTTGAAAGGTGTAGTTTCCCCCTGAAATATGTCAATAAATGTACATTAATGTATATGTTACTGATTAATTAGTACTAGTTAAGGTAAACTGGATCGGGACATTACAAGTTCAGGAGCATAATCGAGTTCATGATTTCCTGCGGTCCAAATCCAAGGTTGATAAGCAGCGCTCTTCTCTACGAATCGAGCCCACGAGTCCCATTTCCTGTTGTCGTGGTGGTACCAATGATCCGCATAAGAAAGATCACCAACTAACAACACGGTCTGTCCTTTCGGGTTGGCTACATAGTGTTCCAATGTCTGATTGGAGTCAAAGGTCTGTCCCAAATCACCGATAACACCAAATGTGTAAGGAACATCAGGGCCTAGTTCAGGAGGAGTTGTGAAGGTGAACACGCGCTCCCCGATCTGATAAAAGTACTTGGTATCGTACTACACACAAAAAAACACAAATCAAACATACTAAAACAACAAAAAATACATAGTCTAATTATTGAATCCAATTTATTAATGGAACCTCGAGGTTTTTAATTGTGGCATGATGAATGTAACCAGATGTGTAGTCGGAGTAAGTATAAGTTGTGATTTTGGCATGAACAGTAATGTGGTTGCCCCTGTGAGGGTTGGGCCTGTGCCTACGATGTACGTGCAAGTCACCCCCAAAAAGTGTTTGCTTTCGAACGGGAGCCCAATACGTCACCCTATTGGGCTCTTTCTCTAATGGCGTCACCCATGACACGATCATGCTCTTCCCCGTGTAATCACCCTGAGTTAGGTGAACCTACAAAAAAACACCACAAAAATCTATCTAAGCAAATCATATAATAACTAAGTGGCTCGTTTCAAATTCGACAATACCTGCTCGGACGCGTTGTGACCAGGAGGAGAAGCTAAAGATTCGTCGAGAATGGGAGTGGAAGCGGTCGGATTCCTCACATGAGTGCTGGTGATGCCCGCATTGCCTCGTGCAACAATGGTGCATATGACCAACAATGTTGCAAAGTGGTTATAATGTGAACCCATTTTTTTTTCTTAAACTCTCGAATGATTATGAGGTTCTCTGTTTTGAGGTTGAATTTATAAGGATTTTTTTTTATCTTTTTTATTTGAATGTTGTATTTAAAATGGCTTAATTATCTTCAGCGAAGCATAATTAAGAGTATATTCCGATTATGAGTATATTCAAAGCACCGTGTTTTATTTGGAAAGTGACAGTTTGAACAGTCATGGGCCTTTCCAGGCCCAAAGCAAGGAGTATTGACACTTCCTAAAAATCCAACCTTTATTGCAGCAGGGTTTAGCATAGGCCGCTAAAACCCAACCATGGCGATGGCAGCGGCGATGAGAGCGGCGGTGACGGCGCCTCGAGGGTTGAGTCGGCTGTTCGTGACTGCACCCACCTTCCCTCCGCCGCCTGGAGGTGCTCCTCCCCGTGAACAGGCTGAGCCCAGCACCAACCTCTTCGTCTCTGGTACTCCCAATCATCACTTTGATAAATTTCCTCTGAATCGCCCATTTCTCTAGTAAAAGCTGAGGTAGTTGGTGATACGATTGGTTGTTTTTTGGTTTCTGGGTGTGTAAATAAGTAGAGTCTAGAGATTGAACTTTTGAAGGACGGGCTGATATATTGGGGAAATTTTACAGTGTTTGGATTCTGGGAAAGCAAAACAGTGAAGATCAAGAGCCATATGGATTAATTTCATCCCTCTTTGATATTGCAGTTCATTTTGAATGTTTGTGGTATTGGGTTTTGTAGTTTATGCAGTCTATGGTTGTCAAAGTGTTTGCTTTTGCCTTCATTGGGTCTGTTGATTTGTTTTTGCATTGGTAGATGTTAGGTGCATTGTGAATGAGGTTGTTTTATTTTGCTCCAAATTAGATTAATCCCTGTTTATGTTGCATTGTATGTTGGACAATCTTCCCTCAATTTTTTTGTTTCTTATGATAACCCATAAATGAGTGGAAACAATGGTGCTTATTTGTGTATGAAACCATGATCTTATTCTGAATCCTTCATTTAAAGTGGTGTTGGTTTCTGTTAGCTGAGGTAACTACTAACCTCTGTTCGGAGTCATGTGTGAAGTAGTGATGAGATCTTGAAGGATGTTAATTTGTTCATAAACCATGATCTTATTCTGAAGCTTTTTGCCGTGTGAATCTGTATCCAACTTACTTATGAATAAGATCTTCACAGAAGTTAAACGTTTTTAACGTGTCTTGTGGTTCATGATAAAGTAATATGTTTAAAGACTTGAAGCATGCAGTGAACTGAACTTACCAAGGGATTAGGCTTGACTACCTATGCTAATCCAGACCTTAATTGAGACATGTGTACTACATCAAAAACGTGGCGGCAGCCTATTTATCGCCCCGCTAAATATATGCTTATTCGATAGTTTATTTTTATTTAAAAAACTGATAGTGGTTAAGTATTGTATGGCTGTAAGAGGTGGTGTAGTTTTGCATCTATCTTCTAGCAGATAAGCGCTTGTTGTGTGTTCCATGTCCCTGATCTTCCTTCATCTTTTGCTGGGACGTATATGTTCAAGGCCTGTTCTGGTGTTTAGTTTGTTCATGGTCTTGTTAATCTCATTTTGTGTACCCTCAAGTGTCTAAACCATGAACTGTGCATGATTACAAAGTCAACCTATTCTTTTACCTGCATCCTCGACTTCTATTGGCCTTCAGGGTTGTTGTATATGTTGATGCTGCATCACTCTAAGTTCAATATATTTTACTCGATATTAATATTTACTATTTCATTTCTTTATCAAACTTGTTTTCAGGCCTTAGTAAACGCACTACCACAGAAAAACTTCACGAAGCATTTTCTAAGTTTGGTGAAGTGGCTCATGGTATGTCCTCTTCATATGTAAGTTCAATTTATATACTTTTCCTGACTTTTATTTACTGATATGTATTGGTTTTGCATTTACAGCCAGAGTAGTAACTGATCGGGTATCAGGATATTCCAAGGGATTTGGGTTTGTTAGATATGCAACCTTAGAAGATGCTGAAAAAGGGAGACAGGGCATGGATGGTCAGGTCAGTTTACACATTTGATTGAGTTAGTTCTTTGCTGGTCGTACACATATGATCTTTAAAAGTGTCCTGTAAACAAAACATCTAGTGTCAGTAATATTTTCTGTTGTTTTGGGGTCGAAATTTGCAACGAGATGTGACCTTAGAAGTAGAATGAAGAAACTTATTGACATGACAGTGTGATCTTCCTTGAGAAGAGAAATGACAAGTTTTTCTTCGAAGTCATTATTAATTTTCTAGAGCTTAAGCATGAAGCAAAGCAAGAGCTTCAATGATATCAAGAGAACATAGTTGCAAGAACTTTCACACAAAGACCGTTCTAAAGAGTTCTAGGCTTGATATAGTGTTTTTCATTGGGATAATTGCATAAAAGTACCTTTAGATATTCATGTTTTTGTAACTTGTAGCCCTCTTCTTTGATAATTGCAAAAGGTACCCTATACTTGTCATATTGTTACAATTTGTATAAAAATGACTATTGTACCCTTATAATTTATATTTTAACAATAATAAGAAAAACAAAAAAATCTAAAATTTTTATATACCTGAATTTTCTTCGTCTTTCTACCCTAGGAAGATTAAGAAATTCGAGGGATGTGGAAATTTGGATTGTTTGTTCTTTAATTATTATTTTTATAATTTAAATTTCCAAGGGTAAAATTGTCATCTTGAAACAATTTTATACAAAGTGCAACAAAAGACAAGTTCTGTGCATTTTTTTTGTAACTATCAAAGAAGAGGGCTACAAGTAGCAAAAAGTGAATGCCTCAAGGTACTTTCTTACAGTTATCCCATGTTCATTCCCTCTTAACTCCAGTATTACCAATTATAGCAAATGAAAGAAACAGAAAATAGAAGTCCATAAACAGAGGTTGATTAAAAGCACTTCACACCATGCTGCTATCATTCACACGAGTAATATGTTAGCAACCTTTTTCCACTTGTCTTGTATACGTAATGTCTGCTTAAAACCAACACATGAATGCAAGTTAGAGCAAAAAATACATAGATGCTGCATAGGATAAGGCCATACTGGATAAACCTTCGAAATCAAAGGCATTGTCACCTGCATATCTACAAAATTTGACTGGAGTTTCTTAAGATGTATTGGAGCTTCTTTAAGAGTTCAAGACATTGACATGAACCAATTGGATCCTTAAACCTTGAACACATAATTGACATGTGCGTATAAACAATTGGATCCTTAAGAGCATGTCCAACACTGAAGGCGAATCATGTCGATTTGCCAAAAAATACCCTTTGCGCCGATTCACCCGTTGAATTTGCCCTACATTGCTGGTGCTCTAAGGTTGCTGATTAAAATGTGTCTGTAGTGTCATCTACTTAACATAACTCCATCTCATGTATATGTGTATTTCTGTGTTTTGTAGTTCCTGGACGGCTGGGTTATATTTGCAGAGTATGCGAAACCTAGAGCTCTTCATCCCCAACCTGGCAACACCATGGCTCCTCCTCAATATGGCCGTTACTGACTTCTGTTCTCTGTCATTATAACAATATGCAAATCTTTTTCATTCAGGTACGATTTTGCAAGCAATGTAACTTCAAAAACTCTTACATTTCAATGAAAACACAGCTAGTTATCATTTATCAGCTACAGCTATTCTGCACCCACTCTCTCCCTCCTCCAGCCCACCCATTGTATCATACAACGGCCTATTCAACGTCTCCGGCAAGCAAAACGCAAGCCCGCCTCCGACGAGCCCGCACGCAGCAAACACCAGAAACGGCATCCCTCCGCCCAAAACCACCACAAAGGGTGCCAGGACCGCCCCCATCTGAGCCGCCTGTGTGGCGCACCCCAGAGCAGCGTTCCTAACGACGGTGGGGAACAGCTCGGCTGTGTAGATGAAGAGCAGGTTGTAGTTCCCGGCCATCCCGAATATTCCCAGGACGGCACAAACCAGTCTTAACACCTTCCATATACCGGCGCTGCTCATCAAGCTTCCGAGGAAACAGAACAAGAAGCTGAACCACAGCGTCCCCACGGCCAATGGCTTCCTTCCGAACCGGTCGAGTAGCACGGCTGTGATGGTGTAGGCCGGCATTTCCGCCACCGCGTTGAGGAGGACGCTTAGGTAGAGGTTGGTTCCGAGGTTGACCACGTTTAAGCTCAGGCCGTAGTACACCACCGAGCACAAGAAGTTTATGGCCACCGCTAGGAATAGGCGGATGCGAGTCACCGGAGACCGAACCACGTCTATTAAGGAACCTGAACTCGATCAACATACACACAAAACTTCATAAGCACATATCCAGATAGATGGTATAAACTAAACTACAGTCCACAGAACTGAATACGAACCTGTTATGGCTTCTTTGATCCCCAAATCTTCTTTAGAGCTAAGAACATCATCCTCAGCCTCATCATCCATAACGAGGATGACACCATCGGGTATGCTCTTGCCATTGTAAGCAGCGATGTCCCTCACGAGCTTCATGGCAAGGTCGATCCTCCCCCGGACGAGGTACCACCGGGGAGACTCAGACAAAAATGGGAGTACAAAGATGAGGAAGAGGACGGAGGGAACAGAGGAAGCGATGTAGAGGGCACGCCACGTCTGGAACAAGTAGGCCATACCGGAAAGGATGGCAATTCCGGTGGAAAAGAAGTAGAATGTGGACATGCCGGCAGCTCCCCGCTTGGCGGGACCGATGGGTTCGGTGGCGAGGACAAAGGCGCAGAGGCCGACCCCACCGGTGCTGAAGCCAGTGAGGAGGCGGAGGAGGACATAGGTGAGGTAATTTGGAGAAAAGGCCGTTAAAACACCGAACAGAGCATTCAAGAGACACACCGTAGTGAGTGAGCCTTTTCTTCCTAGGAACGAGTCTGAGAGATGCCCAAATACCCCTGCACCTGTACACACGTAACACCAAATCGATTAAGTTTAGAAGGATAACACTGAACCAACGATCGACAAAGTTTAATTTGGACCACGTCCTATCAAATATTGTTATAAACTATCAAAAACTATGTGAAGTGTACATCGACATTAAACTAAGGACATCACAACCATATAGCTGGTTGCTGACGAGTAGTACCGGTGGGGAGAATAAAAAATTATTTTTTGAAATTATTTTTTGTTAGCTTATAGCCAGCTCTCGTAGTCAATACCCTATAATGCTAAGTCTTTTTGTCGGTTTATAGTAACTCTTTTTGTTCACATTTTTGTTCCCGGCTGGCGGTGAGAAGCTCCTAGCCAGCACTCCTAGACAGCGACCTCCCAGCCACCTCTTCGTCGACGTTTTCTCCCCGCCAGCACTTCCTCGCCCACGACTTTGGATGGCCTAAGGTTTCCAATTTACTATTGTTATCTAGACTTATGAGGTTGAGTCAAGAATCATGTGACTGGATCTTATGTTTTTAAGTAAAGACAACTTAATTATATGACAGCAACGTTGTCTTTTTATAATAATGTTATCGAGACAAAGAAAGATAAGGGACGGACCTATCATGCAGCCGCCGAAGAACAGGGCCTGCACAACCCCAACCTTATACTTGTCACCGCACACCAACCCCCATTCGGCCACCGTCGAGCTCCCAACACCGCCGCTCCACCGCCAAGAACCCGGTTCGAGCCCGCACAAGCCACCGTCGCAACCGGACCCGGCCAAGCACGTCCACTCCGGTTCGCGGTCCGCGAAGATGACCACCATGGTGTGGAACGCCTCCAGCGACCAGGCGAGGCTGGTGAGCACGAAGTGCCTCAGCTGCCACGCCCCGAACTCGCCGCAGTACTTCTTGAGCATGTCATCTATGCACAGCCTCTCCGGCTCGGCTTTCTTCCTCCGAGGGAGGAGCGGTGACCGGAGGTCCGATTCCCGGTCGCAGGAATCTGATGACATCTGATACTATTTTATCGGGTTTACTGAGATTCAGAAACTGTGAGAGGAGGCATTTATTGGCGTCGAGCCAGATGTGGTATAATATTATTAATACAAGAGGATATGCTTGGGCTCCTTTGGTAGGATTCGTCTGACACGTGGCGCCACATCTGACGGTTGATTTGAATTGATCTTGAAGGTATTAACTTCAATTCCACTTTAAAAAAGGTTTGTTTCAGAAGTGATGATTTGGTTGGTGGTGAGAGGCTGAGATGAAGACGAGGAGATAATAATTGACAACTTGTTGCTGTCGGTCAAAGCATGCATGTTTGTGTACACATTGAGGGTTTAACTGACACATATGAGATTGATAGTCAACTTTTTCTCTCTTTTATACTAATGATTTACGTGTAAAACTAACCGTTATCTCTTAATTGAGGTTTGAGATGATAATGACATACACTTATCTTAAATTATGGGTGAAAACATGTTATAATTTTAATCTTTTATCATCATCTAGACAAAATCAATATCAATCATATATATAAAAGTTGGTGTAAAACGCACCCAACGGGTGATTTACTAAAAATGTTTCCTGATCCCATGTGGATTAGATACGTAATTTTATTTGATATTTTGCAGGCGTTACACGAGATCTTTAAGAAATTGAGTAGCTCCATTGTTTATGGTGGTCTAATCCACGAGGTCAATGAGCTAGACATTTGTTGGTACTGTTCTCTCTCACTGTCGTAAATTTACTACAAATATAGGTGTGGAGTCGTTTATTATTAGTTCAGGACTGTTGCGGGTTGACGAGAGACAATGAAGGGTTGTAAAGTGAACACTGTATTGAAATTTCAGGCCTAGGTGATTGTTGACTGGGTTGGTGGTGTGAGTACTTTTAGGAATTTCTTCAAGGCAATTTAGCTTATGTTACTAATAAGGACCATGAATTAGGCCATCCATAGTGGTGTCAAAATGACGCGTCGTTTGGGCGTCGAACCCGAAATGGCGTTGGAAAAAAGCGTCGAATCTGAGTGGCTGCGTCTGCTCTGTGTCGAATCTGCGAAAGCTCAGATTCGACGTCGAGGGTCTTGTAGACTCATTGACCCGTCGAATCGGTAGATACAGGGTCCAGCCGTATCGTGACCATCGAACTAGCGTGTGCCGCTTGGCACGATTCTGCGATAAAAAGACCACCCGCTTCGTCTTCTAAACCATACTCCTCTCAATGCGTTTCTTCGACTTCCGATAATCATCGCCGAAATTCCATACCTTCCGACGTCCTCTTCCTAAACTATTGAGCTCGAGCTGCCCATACCACGGCGAGCCAGAACCGGGAACTCAAATCCCGTCCATGGTCTTGTACGCACGGATGATCGTCATCCCGCCGACAATGATACGCATGTACCGGAACTGGAGTCGGCCCGAGGAATCCGCCTTGGTGTGTGCATGGCTTAGACAAGCAAGTGAAGGTGGAGAGGAATCCGACGATGCGTTTTGGGTTGCCATACGGGGGGAGCTAGGCCACGTGAACCGGCAATCCCTCACGACTGAACGGTCCGCTGCGAACTGCCAGTATCATTGGACCGACATCAATCGAAATGTGAAGAGCATTAATGAGTGCTGGTCGGAGATGAAATGCATTTACCAACCCGGTTGGACCGACGAGCAGGTGATGCACATAGCTGAGGTGGTGTACCACGAGAGATACAACCACGAGTTAGCATTGGTGGATTCTCGTGCGGGACCATCCAAGTTGGATGCAATCGTAGGCACAACCGTAATCAAAGATAACAAATGAGCCGACCCTCAATGGGTCGGAAAGAATAAGTCCCAGACCTTTGGCAATAGATGTTTGTGGACACGCTGATCGTAGGAGCTGAAATTGTGGTTGGAGCTATAGAAAGAATAGCCCTCCCAAGCCATTACCCGAAGGCTCCTCATCGCACAATACAGGTTCAACCTCTGACAATAAAAGTCGACGGAGGAAGGGACGGTGGAGGACCTGTAATTCTTTTTGGAGGTGTAATGTACATGACAACTTTAAATTGTCTCTTAGTTGTCGATAATAAAAAATGACAAGTGATGTTGGTTACCTCACGACATTGCTTCAACACACAACAAGTTGAGTCCCGTGACCGTATGTTCTACGGGGTCACGTGACATTACTTGTTGCGTTCTTGGAGTAATGACATAAGGAAATCCCCGTCACTTGCCATCTTTGATTATGAAATACCGAGAAAACAATTTGAAGTCGTCCGTCATATTAATTACGCCCCCAAACCAATTACTCGAGTCCGGGAAGCTGGTTTACGATAGGCAATAGTAGTTAGTTTTCACGTGTAATGGGATGACATCGATTTGAACATATTAATAAATGTATTTTGGTCGGGTCGGGTCTTCTTGCATTTTGATAAACACATCGATTTGAATATGTTTTCGATTTTAATTCTACACAATAGACTGAGAATAGACCAAATCGATCTGTTCCCATTATGACACGATTTCATATAGACCCACAAATTGGGTCTAATTCATTCATGGGCTCCACAATTTTTTCAAAAAATTAGCCTCAATAAACCAGAATTAGAGCGAATCGGTCTAATTCCATTATGGATAGTCTTACAACATCTTCTTTACATGATATACAACATGCTACATTTTATGCATAAAACTGCTATGCACACGTTTTAACGGGTGCCTGATAAAATTCAAATCCTATTTTGAAGTCACACCTAAACCACGGTAGTTTGTTCATAAATTAATGGTAGGTATTAGATTGAAACAAACGAAACTCTAACATAACGAGGGAGAAAAAAAAGACTTAGGATAGTAATTTGGAATCACATAGTTGTAAAGTAATGAGATGAAATTATACCTTAAAAACACAATATCTGCATCATCTTAATGGTTATCAAGATAAATACAAGGAAAAACCTCATTTTGTATTTGACATTGTTTTAGTTTATATTGTATGCGAGTTTTATTTTTAATTCCTCTCTGTGATCCTTTTTAACTTTGAAGTCATGCTGGTAACTATTAGTTAATTTTCAATAAAATGACATACATTTTCTGAAAATATCAATATAATCTTTAATAAATTTCTTCATTTTTTGAAAATAAATAAAACTCTTAACATGACTTGAAAATAAAGGTCATACAAAACTAGAAAAACTACATTTGTCCACCGGTCGAAAGTGACATTTATGTGTAAGTACAACATTGTCTTAATGGGAAAGACACATTATTCAAACGGTTTCTCTTTAATATTTTAAGTGGATTGAAATCTAATAACAACTTGCCATATACATCCAAATCCAACCGGCTGTGCATGTGGTTTCACGTTTCAGACTCGTTGACGGAATCAACACAACAAACACAACACATTATTAATTCAGACCAACACAGGATCAACAAGCAAGAGAGTAACAAAACTCTTGAGGAAGATCTCGGCGTTGGTGTAGCAATCATCCTTGTAGAACACATCAATCAAACGAGTGAAGTTAAGAATCCTTATCAACAGAGCCATCGGAACAACGTTGGTAGGACGCAAACACTCTTCGTTCATGTCCTTCCACGAATCGCCAACTCGCTTCCCAAGCTCCTCGATCACTTCCTCTTCCGTCCCACCATGTTCCTTCCTGTAACACGCTATGCTCGATGCCCCATTCCCTCCTTTTTGCTCAAACTACAAGCATCACACAAAACCACTTTCAGTTCCATATCGTTGTGTCAATTTGAGTTAGTCTGATAATGGATACCTCTTTACATCCCATCTCTACTTGAAGTTACAGGTTCAAATCCCGGTGGGTACATTTGCTTGGGAGCAAGTGTGAGTGGTGAGTTAGATTAGACTAAAATAGGATCGATTTTAGAATGTTAGAATGTTACCTTGTTGGAGACTATGTCATAGACGAGGCCTTGACGATTTTAGGCTCACTCAGGAGCCACTCATAAGCACCTTTCGTGACTATATCTCCCATTCCAATGAAGGAAGTGGTCGCAAGCACTGAGTAACCTGTGGTTACTAGCCCAACACTCATGTACTCATCCATTGTTGGTGTGTATTTCTGGTTCAACCATTTTGCTTCTTGCAAGTATCCTCTGATCAATGACTTCATCTGAAACCAAAACATCAATCAATAATCGAATCATCGATCTTGCAAACAACGATGAAATCTTACTGCTGTTTTCGCATAGACACGGTATGATTTGCCTTCACACGACATTTCCTCTTCAATCTCAACATAAACATCTAGGAGTGCTTTGTAGCAGACTTGCATATACTCTGGTAGTTGATTCGTTGCATCGATATCCCATCTGAAGATTGATGATTTATGAGTTTAGGATTAAAGATTAGGCGAAAAGGGTTTGATTCAAACCTCTCTGCTGCTTCACTGAAGAGCCCAAGATCTCCAATCCCACCATAGACACCATAGATGTCACCTATAGTTGATATCATTGTGATCACTTTGGTTACAATTCTTCTTGCCATTGCATACTCAGGCTCGTAGTACACTGACAGTATCCAGAAGTAGCACTCCACAACTCTGTCTCTAGCAAAAGGAAGCTTGTTTTTGAAGTCTAGATCAGTCCACCACCTGAACAGTACAACCCAACATGTTAATCAAGTTCACATCTCCAATTCAAGCATTTAGTAGTGACTAATGATAGGCCCGTGACAGGGGTTTCGGTGAGAAGGGTTTCAGAAAGATTGAAGCGGTTCTGAGTCATTAATATAATAGCGGGATTCCTATTCCCATCAGGATCACATGATTGTTTCTTTAGCTTTAGGACCTGTCCTTTTTGGGTTCCTTCGCTTTGTATTGATGTTTGGTTAATGAATTGTTTTAGTGAGCTTGCCTTGTGAAGTCAGAGAGTTCCTTCTGGTGCATTTTCTGAAGAAGGTTGAAATCTAGCTTTGCAAAGGTCAAGAGCACTTGGTTGCAGGAAGGGTCTTCTTGGTAGATGGAGATGAAGTGTCTTGCCTCTAGCCTCGGTATGCCCTTGTGCAGAGGCTGCTTCAGGGCTCGACTTACTTGATCTGCCAAACTCGGGCTGAGGTTAGATTGTAGTCGAGACTGAAGATGATAAGTAGTGAAAGCTAAAGCATCATCTAGTACTTCTTCTCCATGGATCCTGAGATGGGTAGCTTCGTATACACCCAACATTCCTCGAACATCGCTCGCAAGAGACTCCTTGAACTCTCCTTTACTGTCTCTCAGCTTGTTGAACACATCTAAAACATGAACCAGTGTGAATCATGTGTATAAATAACAAGTATTGATATAGGGAAGGGACATACACATACCAGATGAAACATAGTAACCTTGCTGCCTTAGCAGCCTAAACTGCAGAGCAACATTGTATATGTCAGATTGACTATAGTTATCTTCTTTGTTCTCATGTATCTGTTTCAACGCTTCATCGATTTCAGCTTTGAAATGGTATGACACGCCTAAGCGCTGAACAGCATCAACCACGCGCAGTCTACAGACAAGCTTGTCATTTTCACCTTCCATAAGCATCCTTCTCACTTCTTCCTTGAGCTGCCCACCTTGTTGCTTCTCTTGCTCGTCCGTTTCCTACACGAAAACATCACATAACATACATAAGGAAGCAATTCAAGTACTTAGACCAAACCAAAGATCATCAAGGATTAGCTTAAACCTTGGAGTTAGTAGCACATGACAGGAAATGGTCACTCCAAATACTAGGAAATGCATTGGAGAGACATGTTTGGGGATCCATTGGAGCTGCAGAAACTTGAAGAGACATGTTCTTTTGATGATGGTACAGTCTTTTTGTACTAGGAAATGTGTTTGAGTTGAGCTATGGAGAGGAGCTTAAGGTACAAGGTTTATATACAAGTAGCTTGTGGCTTGAAATGTATGCACCAGAGATGTCATGTGAGAGCAGAACATGGAGAATTGGTGTAAAAATCTTATTGTCCTCAAAGCCTAACTATGTGCCTCCTTCTCATGGTGCACGAATCTGATACAAGTCTTACAAGCAATTCACAACCATTACTTAGGTATCTACTAGTACTGAGCTCAGAACAACAATGGTTACAACAAAACGACGGTTCAACCAGCTCTACACTACATACATAGTACCTCTACCTTAGTACATGTTTTTGTTTCCTGTCATAACAAGTTATTGATTTAAGGAAGAACTCCAGGTACTAACTATCCCCGACTTGTACATCTCAAGAACTTGCTGTTGACTTATTTGTCGATCAGAAACGCACTCCTGACTTGGGGTAATTACACAAACTAACATTTTCCGTTAGAGATGACAGAGAAAGTCAGGAAAAACTCCAAGAACTAACTGCAATATGACTATTGAACTCAAAAACTAACCGTATACTTGTCAGTTTTTGCAGCTTTTCCTAACGTTTTCCGCCATCTCTAACAGAAAATGTTAGTTTGTAACGGAAAAAAAATTACTTTTTAGTAAATACCTAAGTCAACCGTGAATTTCTGATCGACAAAAAAGTCAGCAGCAAGTTCTTGAGCGGTACAACTCGACAATAGTTAGTTCTTGGTTTTATCCCTTGATTCAAACCGATCAAGACTAGGTAACATAGTCATTTGAGTTCTAGGACAGAGTCCACAAGCGCAGAAGCAACCAAGTCTTTGAGGACAGTGCCAGAATGAGTATAGCAATCTCCTTCCTTGTACACGACATCCATGAACCGCGCGAAGTTAAGGATTCTTCTGATGAGAGGAAAGGGGGCGACAGAGGGGTGAAGACACTCATTGTTCAAATCCTTCCATGCATCATTCACTAGTTTCTCAAATTCAACAAGCACTTTCTTTTCTGTCACACCATGCTGCCTCATGTAACATTCCACACTCGACGCGACGTGCCCCCTCTCCTGCTCAAACTGCACATGTGAAATCAATGTTAAATGATGATATCGTACCATGTTCTGAGACATTAAGGTATGCATATGTATTTACCTTGCTAGAGACCATGTCATCCATGACCCTGGCAATGGCGGCAGAAGCTGTGACCATCCTTGGCATGCCTCGAAGCCACTCGAGTATGTCTTTTGTGACGATACCTCCCATTCTCGCGAAGGAAATGTTCACCAGCAAGGGATAGCCAGAGCTCACCAGTGCAACACTCAAATATTCCTCTATTGTGGGTACATATTCTTGGTGGAACCACTTTGCTTCTTGAAAGTATGCATTAACTGTTCTTTTCATCTGTCAAAACAATCAAATTATAAAAATGGGGAACACCATTGGAAAGAGGATCATCCTGAAAATAAAACGCTCTTTCAACGAAAAACAACGAAAACAAAACTGAACTCAAAACAACTAAAACATAACATGTATCTCCAGAAAAGATAAAAAAGACAATCAGTCAGACATCTTTCATGTATTGAGAGAAGGGGTAAAACCGGGAACTAACTATCCCTGACTTGTACCGCTCAGGAACATACTGCTGACTTATTTTTGGGTCAGAAACGCACGGTTGACTTAGGTATTTACTAAAAAGTAATTTTTTCCGTTATGAACTAACATTTTCCGGTAGAGATGACGGAAAACGTTAGTAAAAGATGCGAAAAACTAACAAGTCTACGGTTAGTTTTTGAGTTCAATAGTCATATTGCAGTTAGTTTTTGGATTTTTTCTTAACTTTCATCGTCATCTCTAACGAAAAATGTTAGTTTGTGTAATTACCTTAAGTCAGGAGTGCGTTTCTGATCGACAAAAAAGTCAACTGTAGTTCTTAAAATGTACAAGTCGGGGATAATTAGTACCTGAAGTTTTTCCTTGAGAAGATGACTCCAAATCATAATATCTTGACCCCAGACACATCAATATTACATGTATAAAAATCAAAAGTTTGGTACTCACGGCTTCTCTTGCATAGTACACTCTGTATAAGTTTCCTTCACTTGCCATTTCCTCCTCCATTTCACTAAAAACATCCAAGACTGCTGCATAACACACTTGCATGTACTCCGGCAATTGGTCTAAAACCCCAATATCCCATCTGAAAACTAGCAAATTTTCATTACATGTCCGTAGACACATAGAATGGAGCTGAGGAAAGGAAGCAAACCTGTCAATAGCTTGTGTAAAGAGCCCGAGTTCGTCGATAGTACCATAATTGTCATAGATGTCATCGATGGCGGAGGTCAAGGCTATCACTTTAGTGAGTGTCTTTCTACTCAAAACATATTCAGGTTCTTGGTACACCGAAACTATCCAGAAGTAACATTCCACAACTCTATCTCTCGCAAAAGGCAGCTTCGTTTTGAAGTCTAAATCATTCCACCATCTAAATAACAACAAAACCAGTAAGATATCAAATCGAAGGTAACTGAATACAGTTTCACAAAAAGCAAAGAACGAGCAATAAAGGGAGCTTGCCTCGTGAAGTAACCGAGTTCCTTCTGGTGCATCATCTGCAAGAGGTTAAAGTCCGAGATGGCAAGACTCAACAGCACCTCGTTACGCGAAGGGTCTTGCCTGTAGATGGAGATGTAGTGTCTTGCCTCTATCCTTGGTATGCCCTTGTGAAGAGGCTGCTTCAAGGCATGCTTGACTTGAGAAGCTAGGAGAGGACTTAACTGATCCAGTCTCACAGATTGAAGTTGGGTTGTGGTGAAAGCTAATGCATCTTCTAACACTTCCTCTCCATGGACTCTCAAATGGGTAGCTTCATATAAGCTCAACATGCCTCGAACATCAGCCACGACCGATTCCTTGAACTTGCCTTTGCTGTCCTTAAACTTGTCAAACACATCTGATCCATGAAAACATGACACAATTCATTTGTTGTGCACTAATTACAAAGAATCAAGGAAAAACTCTATGTATTAACTATCCCAAACTTGTACATCTCAAAAACTCACTTTGATTTATTAGTCGATCAGATCAGGACTGTAGATTTAACGTAATTACACAAACTAAAATTTTCTGTTAGAAATGACTAGAAAATGTAAGAAAAAACTTCAAGAACTAACTGTCATATGATTATTGAACTCAAAAACTAATTGTAGACTTGTTACTTTTTGGAGTTTTTCCTAACGCTTTCTGTCATTTTTAACGAAAAATGTTAGTTAGTACTTGAACAGTCAGTTAGTTAGTTTTTCCTATAGTCTTCTTCTGGTAGACTAATAAGTCAACAATCAGTTCTTGAACGATACAAATCGACGATAGTTAGTACTTGGTTTTACTCCTTATAAAGAATCAACAACATATGTGTGGTTTGGATGCATACCACATGAAACATAGTAACCTTGCTGTCTGAGCAATCGAAAGTAGAGAGCAAGACTGTAAAGATCGTCACGCTCGAAGCAATCATGAATAGTATTAGGGTTCTCGTACATACAACGTAATGCATCATCGATCTCAGCTTCAAAATGGTAAGCCAGGCCGAGGCGCTGGACAACATCGATCAACCCTAGCTTCTCTAAAGTTTTGTCATGATAATTATCGGCTTTAAGCATCATTCTCACTTGTTCCTTCATTTCTCCAACCTTTTTCTTCATGTTTTCGTTCACTTCCTATAAACAAAAACAAGTACCCTTAGGGTGGGAGTTCACTTTAAAAAATAAGTATTTAATACTCTTTTGTTTCTACATAAACAAGTGAAACATAAATCTCAATACACATATAACTGATATACAAAAAACCTTAAAAACAAGCTGACATTCAGGAAACTCCTATAACATATAACATGTTGTGCATGTTACCTTAGACTTGGTCGCATAAGAGAGGAAATAATCACCCCAAATACTAGGATGATAAGTTGTCGTGCGACGAACAATGACATTAGAGTTTGCATTTGGAGAAGGTTTGGCTAGATTTGAAGAAACCAGTGAAGACATATTGTTTTGTTTGAGACTGGAAAGGGAGTGATAATTTTAATTGGGAGCTAGAAATTTTCAAGGTTTTTTTTTATGTAGTTTACTACCTACGGTACATGGTATTTATAATGTTTATTTCAAACATTCGAGATCTCAACACCTTTAATTAAAATAATTATTAATTTTTTCTTCATTAAAAGTAGAGGTTGGAAGCATCGGAATCTATAGAAGTCTACGTCCACGTAACGTCAACCTATGTTTCTCAAAGCAAAAAACACATGTACTGGAAATAACTGTCTTTTATTTAACGTAGAGCCACACAAAAAAGATCCTTGTTTGAAACATGCATGAGGAATACTTGGACCACAAAAAATATTAATTTTGGTTCCAAAATAAATTAGAATGTATTATTTTACCTCAAAGGAAACTATCGTTCAATGTAGATATTGTAATAAAAAGTTTACGTGCCATGAATCAATTTAATCATCTATTATCTGTTTGAGGATGCTTTGATTTTCTTTATTTTGACAAAAAAAAAACTATAATTTCATTAAATAAAGTTTAAACGATAAATATAAATGTATTAAAAAAACCCCAGACCACAATAAAAGAGTCCTTATATGATATTGAGCCCCGAAGGCTTACACATAGTTGTTGTTTACTGTTTTTACTATTTAGATTTATAATTGAGGTAAGTGCACTTCAATAGTTTTCTCGTTTGCGTTGCTTCATTTCATGCATGTGTGCTGAAAGTTGAGGCTGGTTATGTTCGAGAGCATTTACGGGACGGTTGATTCTGTCTCAAAAATCGTGAAAGAAGGTCGGATCCCCGAAACTAGGTCGGATGCACCATCAAATCTCAAGGTCTAGAAGTTCGGGTCAAAGAACCTGTTGACCCTGATAGATATTGTGTCGACCCGATCTGTTGGCAAGTACTTTGACCACCCAATCCAATTATGCCACATGGAAACAAACATTAAAATAATTAAAAAACTAAAGTAAAGAGTGAAGAGTCGTGTCTTGAGAGTGAATAGATGAAGAGTCACGAGTTGTGAGAGGAAAGGGAGATAAAGGAGAGGAGGGTAGTTAGGTCATTTCACATGAGTTAGCGTGCATGTGAAGTCACGTGTGTGCAAGTTCCATCTAGAACCTAATGGTGTAAGCTTTGGGTACAGTAAACAAATGCATTCTAAGGTAGTGAGGTACCACCAAAAATAGTTAGGGTAGTGAGATGAAAATCATAAAATTTTAAGGTAGTAGGATGAAATTAACTCATATTGAATTACAAAACAATAAAGAAAGCGAAAAATGTCTCCTCTTTGACGTTTTGTGTGTGTGTGTGGTGGCAATGTTATGTTGCAAGCCAAAAGTCTATCCCAAAACGCCTATAAAATAAGCGTATCTTGGTATTTTTATTGGTGTTTTGAGAACACCCCCACTCTTTTAACCGCTAAATCGCCCAGGACTATAGATACCTTTTAAGTGTTTGGTTCAGAAGACGTTGGGGGTTTCAGAGTCTGCGTACCCATTCATAGCCTCTGGGTCTGTGTACCCATTCTTAGCTTCAAGTGTTGTTCTTGGTTGTGGTCTGTTTTTGTTGGAGAGTCTGTAGCTAGACTATCTTGGTTGTACTCCTCTTCCTCCTTGAGAGATGTTTAATTTAAATTTGCTTTGCTGATGAAAAAAAAAGACGTTGGGGGCATATATGGAGTGAACTTAAATGTTTATTATATTTTGTTCGATGTTGGCCTCGAGTTATGTTTATTTCTTGAATTTTATCATGTTTAAAATGTTCTTTCGGAAGAAAGTAGGCCATTCAAATTGTATATGTGCCCTTTTTTGTTGGAAAATGTAGATTTTTATGAATCAGAAGCTAACATACCTGTTTTTAAGGGGATTGATGGACAAGGACCAAGCTAGCCCTGTGGATAGTTTGCCTTCTAGCCACAATTTCCAGGATAGAGAAATTGCGGGTGAGACTTTCGGTGACTCTTTTATTGGAGTACGTGCGCACGATATTGAATAGTTGGATGATGGTGTAGTGCCTGAGAGCTTATCTTTGCCGATTAATGTTGCACATGTAGACATAGTTGTGCCAAACACGAAGTCTTCGAACCAGTGACTCAGAGAGGACGGTGTTGAGCAACTTCCAATTCCACAAGAAGAAGCGCGTGCTTAGGGGTAAGGGACTCTGTGGTAACTCGGGTTCCTTATCAGATCAGACGTTGGCGGATGATATTTTTGGGGTCGGATCTATTCGAGATCTGAGCAAACAGGTAGCTACCAAGGCTTGGGTCTATTGTGATAAATTGGGATTTAAATCCAAGACTTTCGCTGAGCAGTCCAGAAAGAAACTTGATATGTTAGATGTAAAATTGCGTCCCGTGTTTTGAATTGCGACCTCTTCGATTCGATTACTATTTCGGCCATCCCACAAGTAAGAGAGGAGGTACCACCAAGGGATGATATTAGGCTTATTGTGGGTATGCGACACTCTGGTAAGGGATTGTGGTGGGAATGGATTCCTGCTGTGTGGATGGTCCTTGTCATGTTCACGTTCGGCTCCTGTATGGCTTTGGTACAAGTATCTATAGTCGAGTTTTGGGAGCTTCTTATTTTTTTTATCAGTAAAACGAAATTATATTAAAACCTCTTTAAAGGTTAAAGAGAACAACTTGGGAGTTTATTGTTCTGGATTTGTTAGGCCTATAGGTTTGGCTTTTTTGGTCCATTTTTGTTCAATGGTCTTAATTGTTTTATGGTTAGGTTGTTTTTTTTCAATTTTAATATTGTTTGAACTCTATAGTTCGTGATTTTAATCTGACCTCGTGCAGACTGTGTATGTCTCATTTTGAGATTAAGGCCTTATAAAATTTCTCTGATAAAAATAAGGGAAAACGCTGGTTCCAAACCTTTTTGAACGTTTTGTTATCACGTCCTAACCCAGACCAACGTTTCGTTGCAATTCCATACTTAAAAGGTTTGGTTTTTTACAAAAAGTATAAAAAAAACTAGGGAAAATTTCATTTTACCACCCTGTCAAACATTTAACTTCACTTTACTACCCTAGCATAAATTTTTTTCACTTTCATACCCTAAGCAAACATTTAACTTCACTTTACTACCCAGCCGGGTAAAATGTCCAAAATACCCCTAACTATTACTCAAATTTTCATCTCTTGCCATTGCCTCAGAATTTGAAAAGAGGTGAAATGACAATAATACCCTTCATTGTTTAGGGTGTTGAACTGAAAATTTCAATAATTTAAAACAAAATCAGTTTTTTTTATAAATTCAATTTTTAATTTCAAAAAATCAGATTTTAATTTTAAAAATACATAAAAAAAAGTTTTTTTATATAAAAATATTTTTTTATTAAAAACAGTTTTTTATATAAAAAATCATTTTTATTAAAAAAAAAACGCGACTGCGTCTTCTCCGGCCACCTCTCCGGCCACCCAGCTCCGCCGGCGTCGTCCCCGACCCCACCCAGCTCCGCCGGCGTCGTCCCCGGCCTGCTTCAGATCTGAACCAGTTCAGTTCTGGTTCGCGAACCAGATCTGAAGCACGCCGGGGATGACGGGGACGACGCCGGCGAAGTGGGAGGGCTCGGGGACGACGCCGGCGGAGCTGGGTGGCCGGAGAGGTGGCCGGAGAAGATGACTGCGAGCTCCAGTTTTTTTTTTAAAATAAATAAAATTAATTTTTTTAAAAAATAAAATTGTTAATTAAAAAAATGATTTTTATATAAAAAAATGATTTTATGTATTTTTAAAATTAAAATCTGATTTTTTGAAATTTAAAAAATGAATTTATAAAAAATAACTGATTTTGTTTTAAAATTATTGAAATTTTCAGTTCAACACCCTAAACAATGAAGGGTATTATTGTCATTTCACCTCTTTTCAAATTCTGAGGCAATGGCAAGAGATGAAAATTTGAGTAATAGTTAGGGGTATTTTGGACATTTTACCCGGGTGGGTAGTAAAGTGAAGTTAAATGTTTGCTTAGGGTATGAAAGTGAAATTTTTTTATGCCAGGGTAGTAAAGTGAAGTTAAATGTTTGACAGGGTGGTAAAATGAAATTTTCCCAAAAAACTATTAAAATGGTGGATGATGTTAGTTTTAGCTGCGAATTATCTTTTATGCCCTCAAGCCCTCTTCTTCAACCTCCCTCGCTGTCTTTTATACTCTATTCTTAGACCTTGAAGCTTCTATTGATGTTAGGTCAAAATGCTGCACATTTTCTTTTGTTTTCTCACTATCAAAACACCCAGAAGCGAATTCATGAAAAAAAAAGCTCAAACCCCATTAAGGATTAAAAGTAAATATTTTTTTTTCATGTTTCTCATATTTACTGTTTTTCTTTCATTTTCTCTCTAACCAAACACCCAGTAGTAAATTTATGAAGAGAAACTCAAACCCATATAAGATTCAACGTCGAAATTCATGAAAAGAAGCTAGAACCCATAGCAAATTCATGAAAAGAAGCTAGAACCCATAAAGAATTCAGAACTACTGAGTTGTGAATGTGATTTTGATGGTTTGTGTGAAATATTACATAGTCAGGGTTAGGATGTGTAACAAAGGTTGAGGGCGAAGGTTAGGATGTGTAACAAAGGTCGAGGGCGAAATGGTCATATTTAAATTTGAAACAGTACACATGACATGCACGTGTTCTGATGTCTAACGGCGTTGTTAACTTTGGCAGTTTTTTATACTTTCTGCAAAATACCAAACCTTTTATGTATGGAACTGCAACGAAGCGTTGGTCTGGGTTAGAACGTGATAACGAAACGTTCAGAAAGGTTTGGAACCAACGTTTTTCCTAAAAATAATAATAATACATAGACCAACAAAAGAATCTTAAATCGATCATATGTCGACCTATAATCAAAAGAGGTTTTAATTGAATTAGCTTTGCCATCCAAAAAAACTAAGATACATGGACGTGTATTAGAAAGCTGGGCCACGACCATGAACTAACAGGCCAAGCTCGGTTCTGTATAATCAACAAAAGATTCGATATGTTGATCGGTTTACAAACTCGTGTTTTATATTTTAGAGTCTGTCCCTTTTATTTCGTTTTCGGAACAGAGACAAGAAAAGTAATATCCACATATTTTTGAGCCACTCATGTTTCGAAGTTTGCATGCGAGAATCACATGTTCTTATTTCGTATATGATGTGATACAATGGAAACAAACAGCTCATCATAGCTTTTTAACCATTGAATTGATGACTATATTTTTTTAAATTGTTCGTCTATTGATTTGAATTAATTGTTTTGTACCGATTAGTTTAAACATTAATTTTTGGAGGTAGCTTAGCTTTTCGGAGAAGAGAAGCCCAGTCAAGTTTGGGGCCGATGACGCTATGCCTAGTTGCTTCATAACAAGCTTTAACAGAGAAGGAGTTAGACCTGTGAATCCAACGAATTTGATCTGGCCCAACTCCCATCTAAAACCATAAGAGCCAAATAAGATGGCTATTTGAGTATCTTGAAATAGGTCCAGAATATTAAAGATGTTTGTCGAGACACAGGACGATGAGGATGACGAGAGGTCCTAAGAGAGTTCCGACCAGCCATAAATAGAACAGAGTACCCGTTTTCAGAGAGTGTTCGATTCCATCCATTTGGAGGACAAAGCGTAGTTGAAATCAAAGAGACAAAGAACAACCAACCCTCTCAAAATCTTGGGTTAAAGGACTTTAAACCAAGCTACTTTGTAAAAGGGTCTTCGATTGATCTTAGCGCCCCATAAGAAAGCCCTCTCAATATCCTCTAGCTTTTGATGACCTTGATTGGCGGTTTGCGTAAGGACATAAAGAAGACCAGGATTGAGCTTAGAGTGGAACGAATTAGAGTATGCCGACCTCCTAAGGAAATTTTTTCGCTTGCCACAGATCCATCGCTTGGAGGAACTTAGAAATAATCGGTTGCCAGGTTGAGGACAGTCTCGGGTTTGACCCAAGTGTGAAGCCCAAATATTTGAAAGGAAGGCTAAGCGGGACACAACCAATCAGGCCGGAGAAGAATTGGGCTTCAGTCTGAGAGCCACACAGATTATGGAAAGTCTGTGTGGTGTCATTCAATCCACCATCTATCCTCCTAGTTACTTCGAATTCTTCAAAGAGTGATGTACAACCAGTTGAAGCAATCTCCATCATCGACTCAATCTTCATCCATTGGAACCTTAGAGAGTGTTGTACGGACAGCTAAGTTTCTCCATCCTGCCACCACGTTCCTGTAACAATTAGTTTCACCTTTCTTACTTTAGCAAAATAAATCAGCTCACTGGCAATAAGAACTGAGTCTGTCAGTGGCCTTCTACTGACGAAGGCAGATTGGAACTCACTGATGAGGTTCGGGACAAGTGGTTTAAGCTGGGATGCCAGAACCTTTGAGATCATTTTGTAAGGAGCTGTGAGGAGTCTTATGGGTCTGAAATGATACAAGGAAGAAATGGACGGGATCTTAGGGATGAGGGTGATGAATGAGGCACTGATATCTTTACCAAGCTTATCCGAATGATGGAATTCAGAGAAAAAAATTTAGGACATCCAATCGGACTATATGCCAAGCTTTCTGGAAGAACTTGAGAGAAAAACTGTTTGGGCCTTGCGCCTTGTCCCCACTAATATTCATGATGCAGTCCAAAATTTCTTCTTCATCGAAAGGATATTCTAAGGGCTCAGCTTCAGACCGAAAGATAGACTTGAAGCGAAGATGCAGGAGGCTGAGGTGTATGGGTAGATTGTATGTGAATTGAGCTTTGAAATAGGATGAAGTAAAGGCCTTCACTTTTGATGGGTTGGAGATATTCCCAAGCTCAGAGCTTGATGTATCGATCTCATTCTTGAAGCCTCGTCGGTTGGCAAAATTGTGAAAGAAACTAGAGTTGAAATCTCCACTCGAGAGCCAAAGTACTTTGGATTTCTGCTGCCATAATTTTTTTTGGAGCTTAAGCAACTTTATAAGAGCGGCTTGTAGCTTGGATATATGGGACTGCTCTGTCGGGGTGAGGGCCTAGAGGAGATGAGTAAGTTCAATTCTGAGATCCTTAGTTGTATCTGAAATGTAGAACTCAAGATTCTTAAGGACCAAATAGTTCCATTGGACCAGGTCAGATCGGAGGAGCTTCAACATGCTCTAGAGCTTGAAGTGAGCTTCTCCTTGAGGCCGATGAGAGTTCCAAAGAAGCTGAACCCTGGGGAGGAATTCGGGGTGTTTGAGCTAGACATTGAGGAATCTGCACGGCCTCGGGGGACGCACGCAGAGGCGGGGCAGCCAACTCACGTACTAATGGAGCCTTAGAATCAGCCAAGGAAAGGTGGTACGGAGGGACTCCCGACAGCAAAGTGTCGTAGTCATAGGCGTCGTCACCCAGGCGTCCACACTTGAAACAAATCATCGACACTCATACCTTGCTGATGTGATGTCAGAAACAGAGTCATATTTTTCCTCCCTAGTAGGCGCCCAGTGATCAGCTTGTACCGTGACGCAACCAAGAGAGTCACCCACCATGGTACCAGCGACGAATGTAGGTAGACCCTAGACTTGCACCCCTAATAGGATCCCATCCAGGGTCGAAGGTAGGGAAAGACCATCGCTAAGGACTAGGGAGGCCATCGATATGAGGGGGATGTTGTGGAAAAACACCATGGCTCGGTACGCCTTACCCCTCCATCACCATATGAGACGCGAAGAAGAAGCCATACACCCCTGGTGAGAGGTCCTTGACCACCAGATCCTCAACTGATCTGAGGAGCATCAGGTCATCTTTGGACTGTCGATGAGACAAGAGCTGATCAGCCATCCCAAATTGCATACACACGGGGTAAGTCGAGTCACTTTAGAGGTTGGGGCCTCGACAACCATGTCTTCATCCGGCATGATAGAGCACGCCGCCGGAAAATCCTGGATGGAGGGGTGGCAGTAAATAATGTTTTGGGTGAGGGGTAAAATCGTATTTTCATAGGTTTTGTTTGGGTTTGCAAGTTATTCGATTCCTACCCTTCCCCGTCCTCCCCCACGCCCTATTTATTCACCTTGAGTTCTTGTCTCTGTCCGGATTCCATATAGCAGTGGCAGTGTTCCAGATCAAATCCATGACTCTGAACACCCGCCCCCGCCTCCGTGCTTTTGAGTATGGGTATCATGTTGATGTCTCCCACCTCCTCTTCGCACGAAAAAGAAAAAGACCAGGTGAAGAAGAAGAGCCCTTCCTTATCAAAAGAGACGGCCATAAGGTATGTCTTTTTTATAGATTTTCTGGTTCGGGACTCATAGATTGACGCTTAATTAGATCAAATTCATTGTATATGAACATGCTTGAACCCTAATCAAGTTAGTTCAGTTACTTAATTACAACGTTGTTACATGTATATGAACATCTAGGTCAAGGCTGTTGATCTGGAGGGCAAGACCATCGTTTTAATTATTTTCAATTATCTGCTGGAATTGGACGACGATGAAAGGAACCAATGGTCTTGGTTTATGAGGGATATGGTTGATGCTTACACTGAACTCAAGCCTCTCGGTGGTGTCGAATTTGTCTTTGTGCCTCTTGGCCGCACCAGCACCAGTATGGCCCCTGTAACCAAATACACTACTTACCAAAATTTACTTTCCACCATGCCTTGGCCTGCCCTCCCATTTGATGGCATTAGCGTATGCGGACGCCATGTTACTGAAACATTTTGTATGCGTGCTTCTTTCCCGACTCCCTTTTGGGTGATCATTGATCCGAGCAGCAAAGTTGTGGCAACGAAAAGCATGTACCCTCATCTTTTCAAACTCTTTGGCGGAGCTGAACTTCATCCTTTGTTGCCCCCAAAGATACACAGCTTATATCTTGCTTTTGATCAATGGTCTGTTTGTGATAGACATGGTCGTCATTATCGTTGCGAATCCAGGAAACGGATTATCAGCAGATGGGATGAACAATTGGCATCTCCTCATCGCAAATTCCTCCTCTCAAGCAATGGCGAAGAGGTACACATCAGGGAGGCTAAATTATCATCATCTTGCGTACTTGGACTAGCATGTGCATTTTAGAACACTAATATATATCCTTGTGGCTACTTATTTCTTTGATCACTCAATTTTGCATATGATTCTTCTCATTCTTATAGAAACCTCACTTGCATATAGTCACTCAGTACTGAGAGTTGCATTGTTTTCTTTACATAACTTCAAGTTATATGCATTGATTCCAAAACCGTCAACACACGATTGCTTTACTGCAGGTGCCCATCTCCTCTCTTCACGACAAGGTTATAGGCTTGTATTTCTGTGAAAATATACCAGATCCTCCCAACATGGAACTGATCAAGAAGGTTTATAACGAGGCGAAGAAGCATGACTATGCTTTTGAGATTGTGCAAATCAACTTCCATTACCATTTTATAAATGCAATTTATACCGAAAGTGCTGATCTGGATAAGGAAGTGGTCTATGAAGATATCAAGTGGCTGAGACTGCCTTTCAAGGACCCTAGTTGTAGGAAATTACAGCGGATGTTCCAATGTAAGTTTGATGATGAGAATAATAATTGGTGCGGAGATTGCCTTGTTATTATTGATCCCCGTAAGGCTGACAGTTCGGAAGTCCTCTTTGAATTCTCCGGTGCTGAAATTATGGAAGAATACGGGATTCAAGGCTACCCCTTTACAAGACCATCCCTTTTCGAGACAGAGCGTAAAAGGCAGAAGGAAGAGTTGACATTGAAGTCGGTTTTTGCTCAAGGGGGCGATTGGGCCAATTTATCCCAACTGATGGGGAAGAAGAGGGTTCTTGTCTTGTTGGGTGGGTGTGGATGGACCCGCAATGCTTTTTTGGATGGAAGTGGAAGTGAATGCAAGATGGTGCGCGGTGAAGCTGAATGCAAGTCTAGGAGATTTGTGTCCATGTTGAAATCCAAGTATCTTGAACAGAAACTAAATGAAGCGGAAGAGAATTGGTTTGAGGTAGTTTTTGTCTCAATGGACTTGTATGAATCTTCCTTTTTTGAGTGTACCGCAGACATGCCATGGTTGGTGCATCCGTTTTGGCGCGAGTTCAGTATCGAGTGTGCGCGTAAGATTTTCAGGAATGGGGATATAGCTATTGGAGCTGCGGCCTTTGACATAGATGGCGGGCTTATTGCCAAGGAAAGAAACTTTTGCCACAGACAGGGAGAAGATGAACACGACGTTCCCGTTCGTTTCACAAGATTGGGATTTGTGGATCAAGTATGAAGTTGAATATCTATGCCAATTTTATAAGTATAACTACCATATTGACTGCCAAAAGAAGGAATGAAGTATTTGGTTAATCATGTCATATGACGAGCTATGCTTGTCAGCTCAACCTGGTTATCATAATTTTTGCAGTCTAGTTTGTAGTGTTTTCATCTGTTACATGAATCATTTCGTCCTGTAGAAGTTATTGAAGGACAACGGATTGTGTAGTTTACTTTTGACAAGAGAAGTATACGTATCTTTGTAGTAAAATTTATATCTTTTATTTTAACTGGAGTTGAATATCGAAACTTATTCTTAAGCATTGGTCACTAACACTGCACTACTCAATGTTTCAAAGTATGAACACGCGACTTTGTTAATGAAAAATGGACGGAATAATCCATTCGTTAGTCATATAAGCTCAAGTGTCATATAATAGATGTGAATATGATGTTTTCCCTTAATTATCTGACTTCTATATATTTTATAAGGAACATTACAATTGTATCATCGTTATTGTTCCTTATAAAATGTATGGAAGTCAAATACTTAAAGGGATTTTTTTTACCATCTATTATATAACACTTGAGATCATATGACTAACGGAATGAAATATTCGATCCATTTTACTAACAAGATCAGTCAAACTGTAAAGGACAGCTCTTCAGTTTTGTACGCTATAGCTCAAGAGACGAACCAGGCCGTTGCCAGCCTTAATGGCTTTAAAATCAATGACTACATCTTGTTTGTAGCCATTGCACGACATCGGAAACTTAAGCCGAGTTACCCATGTGAAGTTTTATCGTGCCTACGTCATCATAGAGTTGAAATCAAACCTCAGAGGGTACTCTGGCATGGTGGAGCTAGGTAAAGTGAGGGTCTCTAGAGAGATTGAGCCAATATTTTCAGACAATCTTGCAGGCGGTTAGGGTTTTAATGGGAAATTTACAGAGGATCTCCATGAGGATCGGGGATGGGAGATTTGTGATGAAACAGTAGGAAGAAGAAGAAGATGAAGAAGGAGCCAATTTCATTCCTTTAGCTGATTTGTTGCTACGAACTTCCATGGCGCCGAGAGAGCAAAGAGTTAATGTTTTTTTTGAGGTAGGGTTTAGTCTCATAAATAATGATTAGTTCTGATTCGATTATACAAACAAAACTTTATCACGTGAGTTTGTACAAACCAAATCATTACCACGTGAGAGTGAGTTGAGAGTTGGGATATGTGGTCTTATACGATTTTTTTTGAAACGATAACGAGATCAAGATGTATTAATGTAAGTAGGAGTTACAATAGAGTCGAAATCTTGGGCCCCAAAATATGGTCCGGGTCACCCGTAGGGTACGCGGTACTATTGGACTCGTAGAACTAGTCTGCTTAGCCTTCACAGACACACAAAAAATTGAGCTCCCGTCCGACCGTCATAAAAACAAAATGAAAGCTAAACCAAAACGAAAGTTCAAAACATATAACATCAAACTAATCAAAGGTCCTAACCAAATCAACCTAATAAACTGGGAAACATCAAAAAGCAATTCTGATAAACGTGCTCTGATTGTGACTTTTCGAGATTTCCCAGCACCGGCAGTCCCGGGCCTATGGGTATAGGCCCTGTTGGAGCCTTCCCACCCCCGTCGGGTCTACTCATTTATCTTGTCGAGGCTGTGAAGCCTACGCCTTCGGATCCTTGATCTCCTTATCTTCATCCTCCTAGTCCGGTTCCATCACGCGCTTCCCCAAATCAGAATTGGACGGGTTTTGGGATGCCCTTGCTCATTCTAACACGATCATCGCCACAGAGGCCGGAGGTGTAGTGGATTTCGAAGATCTGCTCGAATTTGAAGGGTACCTGGTCGAAGCCGCTAGTACCATCGGTGGTGAATAGATCGGAGGCGAGATGGGCGGAACCTCTGGTGGCTCATGTGGCCGCGACGTAGCCCGACCGGTCTCGGCATATGGTCGGCGAAGCGCCGGCCAGGCCGGTGCTTGTGCTGAGGCGGCAGATCGTGGCCGAGAGGGACTAAGGCTTCTTACCGGGACCGCTCCGACCGTAGACTCGTGACCGCCGAACTTTTTTAAGTATCAGACTAATGGTCGATTGAAACAAAACAGAAGGAGTCTCAGTTGGGGGAACTTTCATATCAGAGAGAAAAGTGAATGAGGTGTGGGCGACGGGGCTAAGTGGTTGTGGCTGAACGGATTCCATGGAAGTGGAAATAGAAGGGGAGGCTGTAGGCGACAATGGCTATGGTGCGGAAAAGGATAGGAAGGAGAAGAGGTTTTCGCAACCCTAGAAAGCTTTATTCAAGCGCAGGTCTTATTCGATTTAAAATTTTGGAGTCGGTCTGTGATTAGTCCATAAATGCATGTTAATCTAAACCGTCTTTCTTTCATATACAAAAAGAGAAAGGTTTTCTCTTGCCATAAGGAAGTAGTGTTTTAGAGTTTAGAGTTCTCTTTGCTTTTACCACTTCTGTGTCATTTTTCCTCTGTCGTTGCATCTACCGCCCTTCTCTGCTATGCTAGCTCAAGACGATGCCTTCATTTCCAGCTCTAAAGGTCCTTTATTGTTATTATTATTATTATTATTATTATTATTATTATTATTATTATTATTGTTGTTGTTGTTGTTGTTGTTGTTGTTGTTGTTGTTGTTGTTGTTGTTATTATTGTTACTATTTTTTTTAATCTGGAATGTTTTATAAAGCTCCTTCTGAAAATAAAGAAATGGAGTGACCTACAAAGTATGTAAGCTCCAAAACCAACTAGGGACATCTCTTATAGACTAAACAAAGATGCAAACACCAAAACAAAACAAAACCATAAAGCAAATACAAAGACCAACAAGTACACCATAACTCAAAACAACCGAAGAAGCCACAAAAACTACCCAAACTATACCTCTCAACACCTAGATCAAAGATGTAAACTGATTGAGACTGCCGTTCAAGGACCCTAGTTGTAGGAAGTTACAACGAATGTTTGAGTGCAAATTTGATGAGCAAAATGATGATTGACACGGAGATTGCCTTGTTATTATTGATCCGCGTAAGGCTGACGACACTACTGAAGTCCTCTTTGAATTCACCGGTGCTGAAATTTTGAAAGAATATGGGATTAAAGGCTACCCCTTCACAAGACCTTCTCTTTTCGATATAGAGCGTGAAAGACAGAGAGAAGAGTTGACGTTGCAATCGGTTTTCAATCAAGCGCGTTGCTTTGTTAAGGATGGATGTGATGGGTGCGATGTATCCCAACTGAAAGGGAGGAGGGGGTTCTTGTTTTGTTTGGTGAATATGATGAATGCAAGTCTAGTAAATTTGTGTCTATGTTGAAATCCAAGTATGATGATCAAGTAGAGAATGAGTTTGAGGTGGTTTATGTCTCACTGGACTATGAACCTTCCTTCAGTGATTCTATTATCCTATTTGAAGTTGTTATGTTAAAAAGATGGTTTTGGTTTTATAAAATTAACAATATCAAAATGTGAACAATCAGAGAAAAAACAATTCAGGTATGGGTTTATAGAGATCATTCCCACATATTGAATAACGATAATAATTGTGAAGATTGACTATTACAGGGGCAACGAATTATCTCTAAGCTAGTTCTAACTTCTCCTGAATGTTTCTGACCCTAATGTAATCTAACCATCTAGTTCTCTTGAATCAAAAGTGTAGGAAGACCCAAAGCACAACGTTCTTTGATAATTTCTAACTTTCGATAAAAATCTATGGTAATTGCAATTGTGTTATCCTAGCTATATGTAGTCTAGATCTAACCACAACTTATTATTGATTGTAGACTAATTACGATCCTCCTCTCTTAAGTGTTGGATCCTAATTCACATCATTTATCAAGCCTCCACGGGAGATGGAGCATTAAGAGCAAACCATGTATAAGTTCCACCTCGTGATATCATCCTAGTAGCTTCTTTCTTTTTACTATTCCTCCACATCGGGTCAGTTGAGTTTTTCATTCAAATGCAAACAAGACGCTCCTCTTCAGCAATATTCTACTTGATTCGCGCTTTTTGGGTTTCAACCCCGAACCATGAGATGTTGATGAAGGGTTTCGAAAACACATCGTCAACTTGGGAGGAGGGACCTATGTATCTTTGGTAGGCTCCGGGGTGGACAACTCGAATTGGACCTCATCTTTGAGGGATGTTTCTTGCTTCGTCCAAACAGAGAAGTCCGCCCCACTGAAAAAGGATCGAAATCTATAACGAATAAAAAATATTTGGGATAAATAGTACAAAGAGCTGAAAGTGATGAGAATTTAGAGAAATAGTGTATGGTTTAAATAGTAAAACTTTGGGTAGAAGTCGAATATATAAGGCGCCACGAGACGTAGAAATACTGACTGTTTCGACGTTACTGTTAACGTCGTGTCTCGAAATGAAGCATGAAAATACCGATAAAATTGCCCTAAAAGACACAAGGTCACCATCGACTACTCATGCTTTAGGTTAGGGCTCATATCAACCTCTCCTTAACCCTTGAAGCTCTCTGGTCGATGACTCGTGCTTTCGAGTCCGGGTATACTGTTGATCTCGCCCACCTCCTCTTCACACCACAAAGGGACTTCCTTGTCAAACACAACGCCCAAAAGGTATATTGCTGTTCTTTAGATTGACACTTAATTAGATCAAATATGGGACTTAATAAGATGATCTGTTTTGAGAATCGGCAAACACGCTTGAACCGTAATTTGACACTTAATTACTTCAGCTATTTGTAAGGTTTTGCATGTGTGATAAATTTCGATTGTAGACACGTTCCTCCCAATTGTTGGGTAGGGTTGTTGTGTTGACGTTCTTCCGGGAATAGTCTTTGGTTTATAAAATCAAGGAAAAACGCTAATTCCTAACATTTATGAACGTTTCATTATTACATCCTAGCCGTCCAGACCTGAAAGGTTTTGAGTTTCTCAGAACATGATACTAGCCGTCCAACTTAACGATTTCGTTAACGTGAGAAGGTTAAAGTCGAAAATACCCTTCAATTTAACGATTTCGTTAACGTGAGAAGGTTAAAGTCGAAAATACCCTTCAGCGCCGAAGGTTAAAGTCTGACAAACAGAAGGTATGTCCCTATTTTAATGGGCGCTGAAGGGTATTTTCGACTTTAACCTTCTCATGTTAACGAAATCGTTAAGTTGGACGGCTAGTATAATGTTCTGAGAAACTCAAAACCTTTAAGTGCAACCAAACATTGGTCTGAGTTAGGATGTGATAATGAAACGTTCATAAAAGTTAGGAATCAGCGTTTTCCATAAATCAAAAACTGTTGATCAAAGAGAAAAGGTTCTTTCATGTATATATACTTTACAGGTTAAGGCTGTTGAGCTAAAGGGAAAGACTATTGTTTTAATTATTTGCCCATTTGTGTGAGAGAAGGGATTCCCCGAAACCTTGGGATGATGATGACTGGAGCCCTTGGTGTATGCGGAACATGGTCGATGCTTACGAGGAACTTACTCCTCTGGGCGGTGTCGAATTTGTCTTTGTTCCTCTTGATCACTCCAATGTGAAGTACCATGTCTCACTAAATCCACACTCTGCCTCCGAAGAGGCTGTTTACAACCAGTTACTTTCCACCATGCCTTGGCCCGCTCTCCCATTCCACGACGTTGTAGCTTGTGGAAACCGTGTTGTTGAAACCTTTGGTATTGGTATGCTGTTTTGGAATCCATATTGGGTGATCATTGATCCGACAAGCAAAGTCGTGGCCACGCGAAGCATGTTCCCTTATTGTTTCAAACTCTTTGGCGGAGCTGAGCTTTATCCTTTGTCGCGTCAAAGGATACGGTCCTTATGGGATGATTTTGATAGGTGGACAGAATGTGATCGATTTGGTCATCGTTATCGTTGTGAATCCAGGAAGCGGATTATTAGCAAATGGGATGAACTGTTGGCATCTCCTACTCGTGATTTTCTGCTCGCAAGCAACGGTGACAAGGTATACATTAGGGAGACAAAATATACCCGGATGTCTTGATAAATTATCATCATATTGCTTATTTGGACTAGTGTTATGTTTCTTGTTTCACTCTGAGTTTAGTTTTTTTTGGTAAATTCATTTATTTCCCATTGTCATCTGTACACATACTCAACAAGTGCTTACGATTCCCAATAAAATCAACGACTTGATTCCAAAGCCCTAAAAACGCTCTCTCCCAAGTGCAGTCGCTACAGTACCCTTCCTCACCTTCTTCTCTTCTCGCCGGCGATGCCTCGGCCTCCGACCTTGGACATCGCCGGTGAGGTCATCCTTCCTTCCTCCTTCGTTTATTTCCCTCCCCCTCGTTTTTATTGGTTGCAGCTTCAGGCTTCGTTCTTATCGTTTTGTTGCCTTCATCTGTTCGGGTCTGCTCATGGCCCGCTGTTCACCAAGCTTTTCCGGTGGTGGCTGCTTCATCTTCACTCGGATGCGTCGGACTTGGTTGGCGGCGTAGGACTGGGCGGCTGGTTGCGACTTGATCGGATATGTTCCTCTGCTCGACATCTTCTTCTCCGGCCTGCTACATCTTCTCCTGCTGTTTTCTTCTTCTACGACCTTCGCCGGAGCTGCCTGTCCGCCGCCGTTGTTTCTTCAGATCTGGGATGGCGCCGAAATACTCAGCTGAGCCTCCTTGGACGGCTTCGATCTCACTTCGCCGACGCTGCTAGCTTCTTCCCGGAGCTGTTGGTCCCTCGCCGGAGCTGCTGGACCTTTTCCGGAGCGGTCTTTCTTCCGGCTGACGGCGGGGCGGCTAAAGGCTGGTTCCGGGTAGGGTTTCACAGGGTTGGGTTCACTGATTTGGTGGGTTGGGCCTGGATTTGTTGGGCCTGGGCCTTCACCAGATTCTGGGCCTGGGCTGGGTCTGTTCCTATTCTTGGCCTGGCCTGGGTCTTGATCGGTTTGGTTCTGGTTACTCCTGGTCGGGATGGCGTTTTTTTCCGGACTTCTTGCTCGACCGTCTGGGTACTGGTTTGTAGCGGACTTGGTTTTACTTCTTTGGGTTTCAGTCGGAGTTGGCAGTTGCTCTTTTGGTTGGTGTGGGTGTCTCTTTAGTCTGGGTCCAAGCTGGACAGTGCTCGGTATCATTACAGGCCTTCTCCTTTGGGTTCTCGTAGTCAGTTGCGAGGGGTTTCCGGTATCGGTTTCAGAACGCTCAGCCCGCTTTTCAGCTTTGGTTTCTCAGTCTTGTAGGTTTCCTACGGCCGTCTTTGAGGTGGAACTAGTACTCGGTAGAAATACCGGTCCTCCCCCTTATGGGCCTCTTTTCGGTGTTTACCGATCTTAGGTTTCAGAGGACTGAGTGCTAGTTTCTTAGTCTGCTCAATTTCTTGCGGTTTTGGTGGAGGACCTTCTTTCAGGGCTTTGGAGGTGTCTGGCTCTAGCTCAGGTCGTGGGACGCGCTTCTTCATCCCTTTGGGTCTGGATCGTTGTTGAGCTGTACTAGTCGCTTCTGGTCGTTGGATTTCCCCTTCATCTCGACTTTCTAGAGTTCAACAAGCTTACGATGTCTCTGCCGCTGCTGGTGTCGGGCTGCTGGGCTTGCCTCGTGCTCGGTAGAAATACCGGGTCCTCTCCTCTATGAACGTTTATCGGTGTTGGCTGGTTTCGTGAAGAGGACCGAGCAGGAGGGCAAGTCTTGTTGGTCGGTTTTTCTCTGCTTGTCCCTTCCCTTTTTTCTTGTTTGGTTAGCCTTCTCCTACCCGTTCATACCCCCCATTGTCTTATGGCTTCGCTTCTTCTCGGCCCGGTAGTGGGCCGTCCTCGTCGGTTAAAGGTGTTGACCTCCGGTGAGTTTCTTGGGTGTTGTTTCCCCCCTGAAGCCATTTGTTAGGGTTTGTATGGTAATTCGGGTCTGTCTCAGCCGTTAGCGGGGTTGGCCGCCGGCATATTAGTTGTTGTCTGTTTCTTTCTGAGGATTGGCAGCTCTATTGAGATGGGAGTTGGTTGATTCACGCAGAGCTAGGGATTGGCTATCTTCTGATGAAGTTTGGAATCGTCTCCCCCCTGTGATTCATGGTGTTCAAGTTACAGCTTCTTGGTGGTTTTTTCGGATACCAGATCCTTCTTTATTTCTTGGGAGTGTTGATTGATCTTCTGGCTATTTTATCTTGGTTGTATTGTCTTGCCCGGGCCGTAGGGGCTGTCTGTTGGTTTTCTTTAAGGTCTGCGTACCCTGTCTTTCTGGTGTTCTTGTTTTTTGTAGTAGTTGGTTTCCCTTATAGATGACATATGATCATCTTGGGGTATCCCCTGGTTATTGTTTTTTCTCTTTTACCTCAAAAGAGGTTTCTTTAATGAAAAAATTTGCCGATCCAAAAAAAACAAGTGCTTACATGTTGGGTTTTTGTCTTTCCCGAGGTTCTAAAACTCGGGATCAGATTGATCGGGGAGATATACACAAATCTTGTTTTGTATTAAATATATACATTACCATACAATACATATATGAAAGAAAAAATAACAATAGTTGCCAAACGTCCCAATCTCGCTCAAGTTGTGAAACCTTCCGGCAGGCCTCTTCACAGGAAATCAGAAGCCAAACGTTCATGGGAATTTGCCAAATCCATGGGGTTCTCTGTCAACTTCCTGCGAAGACGAAGTTATTAACGTGTTTGAGAGTGTGGCGTAATGCTGGTGCTCGTCTTCTTTTGATTTCTTTCGTTTTGTTGTAGGTTTTGGCCTTGTGGCTTCTGTTAGTTCTTTCTCTCTTCCCATTCTTGTATCATCTCTCTTTGAAATCTTTGATTATGGGTTGAATAAAACCGTTATTTTTGCTGATAAAAAAAATAACAATAGTGTAATAAAATAAAATAGTTCCAACCACATTTTAATTCGTGTCCACATTATAATTCGTATTCTGTAAAATTGAAGTGTTTGAAAAATGAATTGGACTATCTATCGATGGTCTCTTTTTGTGTTTGTGTCATGCACAAGTTTCTTTAAATAACTTTAAAGGGGTAAAACCGGGAACTAACTATCCTTGACTTGTACCGCTCAGGAACATACAACTGACTTATTTTTGGGTAAGAAACGCACGGTTGACTTAGGTATTTACTAAAAAGTAACTTTTTCCGTTATGAACTAACATTTTCCGTTAGAGATGACGGAAAACGTTAGTAAAAGCTGCAAAAAACTAACAAGTCTACGGTTAGTTTTTGAGTTCAATAGTCATATTGCAGTTAGTTCTTGGAGTTTTTCCTAACTTTCATCGTCATCTCTAACAGAAAAATGTTAGTTTGTGTAATTACCTTAAGTCAGGATTGCGTTTCTGATCGACAAAAAAGTCAACCATAGTTCTTGAGATGTACAAATCGGAGATAGTTAGTACCTGGAGTTTTACCAAACTTTAAACTATATATGCATTGATTCCAAACCCATCAACACATGATTGATAATGTTGCAGGTGCACATCTCCTCTCTTCATGATAAGGTCATAGGCTTGTATTTCTGTGAAAATATACCGGATCCTCCAAGAATGGAAGTGATTAAGAAGGTTTATGGGGATGCGAAATCGTGTGGTTATAAGTTTGAGATTGTACAGATCAACTTCCATTACCACTTTTCTAATGCAGTTTATACTGAAAGAGCTGATCTGGATAAGGAAGTGGTCTATGAAGATGTCACCTGGCTGAGACTGCCTTTCAAGGACCCAAGGACCCAAGTTGTAGGAAATTACAGCGGATGTTCGAATGAAGTTTTGATGACGAATATAATGATTGGGGTGGCGATTGCCTTGTTATTATTGATCCGCGTAAGGCGGATGACACTACTGAAGTCCTCGTTGAATTCTGTGGTGCTGAAATTTTCAGTGAATACGGGATTCAAGCCTACCCCTTTACAAGACCATCTCTTTTCGAGACAGAGCGTAGAAGGGAGAAAAGAGAGGTGACATTGCAAGCGCTTTTTCCTTCAGGATTATGCCACTTGGTCCGGCCTGTTGGCAATGGATTGTATATGGCCGAGGATTGTCAATTGACGGGGAAGAGGGTTCCTGTTTTGTTGGGTGAAAATAACAATGAATGCCAGTCTAGTGAGTTCATGTCCATGTTGAAATCCAAGTATCGTGAACAAGTAAACGATGAAACAGAGGAGAATAAGTTTGAGGTGGTTTATGTCTCAGCTGACTACGATGGATCTTCTTTTGACGAGTGTGTCAAAGACATGTCATGGTTGGTGCATCCTTATTGTCGGGACTTTGCAGGTAGGTGCAACAGGAAGATTTTTAAGTATGGAGGACTGATCATTGGCGTTGCGGCCTTTGACATCGATGGCGGGCTTATTGCCAAGGAAGAAAACTTTCCCCATCGATGGGGAGAAGAAGAACCTGACAAGTTCCCGTTCGTTTCACAAGATTGGGAGGAGTGGATCAAGTCCGAAGTTAGATATCCATGCCAATTGGACAGCTATCATTACCACTCTAGTCATGGTTTCATCCCATAAACAGAATGTCAAAATGAGGAATGAGTTTGTAACGTTTCTCAATGGGTACGGATTGTAGTGTATTTGGTTGATATCAAATTTAAAAATAAATGATTTGATTATCCCATTACTTTATTCTTGGATCTGTCATATTTACATGTTAGTCATATCTTGTGATGATGAGCTATGCTCTTAAGGTCTCACTAAATGATGGAAACAGAAGAAAACTGCTCAAGTATATGGACCTGGATGAGGAAACTGCTCATATTAGCTAGTATTCGTGTGTTTTATTTTTTTCACGGGAGAATGATAATATTCGGAAGCCTCCCCTTCCTGTGCCTGACCCTCCTCCCATGGTTGACGCTCCTCCTCCACCTCTCGAGGTAGGGCAGGCGACTCGGGCCTCAACAAAACGACCATGCAATGCAAGGCAGGCTACTTGGGTTCTCGGTCACGGCTACACCCCGACTGCATCCATCATCCAGGACATGGTCCGAAACGCCACTAGGACAACCCAGGACCCAGTCAGGGGGAAGAACGGAGGCCAGACATAACGAAGCCCCATTTTCCAGTTGCTTCTCTACACGATGCTCGACCAAGTCAGGTTACGGTCAGCAAAGAACGATTTGGAGAATGAAAAACCTCAAGCTCTAACAAAAAGAGGACAGAACCGGAGCCTACAACACCGAGTCCTATAGACCCACCAAATGGACCGGTGGAAAAGGGAATGGAAATGACGCAACAAGTGAAAGACGGAAGGACCCTCACCTATCCGAATGATGTTCAAAAGGTGAGTGGTTGTGTTATTACTCCCCAACCACCACGTCATGGGTGGAACCGGTGCCACCACGTATCCATTCGACTCCCATCAAGCAGGTCGGTTTACAGCACATAATAACTCACGAGGTCCTCACACTTATCCGAGGGAGGATGGTAGACGTTGTCCAATTGCACCATACAAATCCAACAAGGAAGAGTCAACCAAACATCATACCAACGAATAAACTTATAATATTATCACTCGCCTGATATCCTTCGATACCTGGACGATCTCCGGATTTGTATTGGCAAGCGCCCTGTTTCTATTTTATGTTTATGTTAGTTCTAATAGTACCGAGATTTATAGTGTGCGGACAATTTGAATATCCAGTATGAAAAAAAAAAAAGAACAAAAAAAACTATCCTACGAACTTTTGTTGTACAATTATGAACTACAATGAACTTACCCCTCTCCAATGTGTCGAATTCATCTTTGTGCCTGTTTATCTCACTCGCACCAACAACCGTGTGTTGCCGAGTCCACACTCTACATCCAAGAAGGATATTTAAAACAAGTTCCTCTCTAGCATCGTGTTCTGATTTGGTGAAGCAAGTTCTCCCCAAGTCGGACTCTCGGGTTTCACCTTCCCTCTCCATTAATCTGATGTCAAGTTTCGATCAAGACTTTCCAGTGTGGTCGCCAGAAACAATACATAAGGTTAAAGGGAAAATAAGGAAGAAACCTCACTAGCTTTTTTGAGTGTCGACTCGTTCACTTTGTATGAGTGAAACTGAGAAGCTTGAGGCTCAGCGTAAAAATGAAGCTCGAAGACACTTTATCAAAACAGGGACAATGCTACAGATAGAGTTCAAAGATTCTATCGAATAGTTTTTTTTTTTCTGTTTTTAGCTCTTGTCGCCTTTCTTCATTGTTTTATCGTTTTTAGTAAGATTCTCTTACCGTTTGTGGTATAGTTTTTTTAAGGTTATTTGGGATAGCTTTATTGCGGTCCGCTCTCTTTTCCTCATCTTGGGGCAAAAAGATTCCCGACTTAGTATTCTTTCAAAGCTTAATAAATCCATCATTTATCAACAACAAAAAAAACAAGTTCCTCTCCACCGTGCCTTGGCCTGCTCTCCCTTTCGATGACATTGAAATATGCGGAGCCCGTGTTGCTAAAACCTTTTCTATTCGTAATCCGCCCCTCATTCCATATTGGGTGACCATTGATCCGGCCAGCAAAGTTGTGGCAACAGAAAACATGTACCCTCATCTTTTCAAACCCTTTGACGGAGTTGAACTTTATCCTTTATCGCGCCACAGCATATTCACCTTATGGTATGATCATGATCCATTGACTATGTGTGATGAATCTAATGAACGTTATCCTTGGAAATCCAGAAGCGGGTTGTTAGCAAATGGGATCAACATTTGTCATCTCCGACTCGTGATTTTCTCTTCTCAAGCAACGGTGAAGAGGTGCCCATATCCTCTCTTCAAGACAAGGTAATAGGCTTTTATTTCTGTGAAAATATACCAAATCCTCCCAACATGGAACTGGTCAAGAAGGTTTATGACCAAGCAAAAGAGCATGGTTATGCTTTTGAGACTGTGCAAATCAACTTCCATTACTAGTTCGTTAATGCGATCTATGCTGAAAGGGCTGAGACTGCCTTTTAAGGACCCTAGTTGTAGGAAATTACAACGGATGTTCAAATGCAATTTTGATGAGGAAAATGATTATTGGCGTGGAAATTGCCTTGTTATTATTGATCCGTGTAAGGCTGGCAGTAGTTAAGTCCTCTTTGAATTCACCGGTGCTGAAATTTTGAAAGAATGCGAGATTCAAGGCTACCCCTTTACAAGACCATCTCTTTTCGACATAGAGCGTAAAAGGCAGAAAGAAGAGTTTACATTGCAATCGCTTTTCAGTCAAGCGTGTCGCTTAATTAAGGATGGGCTTGATTGGTGCGATGCATCCCAAATTATAGGGAAGACGAGGGTTCTTGTTCTGTTGGGTGAAGGTGATGAATGCAAATCTAGTAAGTTTGTGTCCATGTTGAAATCCAAGTATAGTGAACAACGACTAAATGGTGAAGCAGAAGAGAATAAGTTTGAGGTGGTTTATGTCTCACTGGACCATGGACCTGACTTCAATGAGTGTAGCAGAGACATGCCATGGTTTGTGTGTGTTTCTCCTTGTGATCACTTCGTCTGTGTCTCGGGCGCTCCGGCCACCGGGTCGAGGCTATCCTCCGGTGTTTTCTTGGGATTTCTGGAGCTACGTCCTCTCCCCTACTCTCTTGGGACAACTCTGCCCATGTGAGGTGTTGTTGGTCTGAGGAGAAGCGGTTGCCTCGTGGGTCTTGCAAGGTGCTCCCACGGTGACAGTAGAGCCGTCTTTGGGTTGGGGGAGCTTCGATCTGGTTCATCCAGATCGGTTTCTAGGTGGGATTCTCGCGGTCCTTGCTCGGGTCGTGAAGGTCGCCAGCGCGTTGTGTCGTTGGTTCTTGAAAATTAACGGATATCTATTATCTTGCGTCGTTAGTGTCAGTTATGAATTTTCTTTTTGTTTATATTTTGTTGATCCTACTTGGAACTTATATTTAGTATTTAAAAAAGATTTTTGAAGTGTGGAAATTTCTAGATATTTATGATAAAGCGAGTCATACATGATGTCACATATACGATAACATAATTTTGAGTAACTATATAAAATTATCTTGAACCTATCATATTTGAAATTGGCATGAATATATCTTATTTATAAATAAATGTGAATCCTTAAACTTTTGAATTCTTATATATAATTCTAGGCGGTGAATCTTATCCATAAAGGTAGTCTTGTTAGAAATTAATCTATATCATCCATTTTAGATTTTGAGTGCTATAAGTAGATGTTGAAGCTCATTTGTTACGTATCATTTAGTATAATATTTTTATATGAAAAATGTACTTATTTTTCTTATATATATTTTCAGAAAGAAAAAAAAGACATCGATCAAATAATTATCGCTTTAGGCCCCAATAAATATTGGGTCGGCTCTGGTCGGTAGTGGAGGAGTAGGGAAGACTAGCTTATTGAAGCAACTCAACAACGAGCTTTTGAAGGATACATATGACTATGACCTTGTCATATGGATTTTCGTATCCGAACGACAGAACCTTGGGAATATGCGAGACACAATTAGAAGGAGATTGAATATCTCAGATGAGTTATGGGACGGTAAAACAGAGGATGAAAGGCTTAAAGTTGTTTTCAAAGAGCTTAAGGAAAAAAAAAGGTTCTTTTGTTGTTAGATGATCTATGAAACAGAACTGAATTCTCTGTGGTGGGAATTCCCCAACCTGGCAGGGACAACATGTCCAAGATTGTCTTCACTACCTGTTCTCAGAGGGTTTATGAATCAATGGATGCAGACAAGCTCATTGAAGTAGGTTGTTTGCCCTTCGATGAAGCTTTGCGTTTGTTCAGCTCAAAGGTAGGGGGTTTGTTAGAATCTCATCCCGAGCTTATAGGACATGCAGAAGATGTAGCCAGAGAATGCCAAGGTTTGCCACTTGCTCTAATCACCGTGGGCCGAGCCATGAGAGGTATAAAAGATGCCAAACAATGGAAGGACGCAAAACAACATTGCAAAAATACCCATATTCTTTTCCAGGTATGAAGGAAGGAGTATTTTGGTAAATTGATGTTTAGCTATTATTATTTGCCTAGTACTCAACTAAAGAGATGTTTCGAACACTATTCGATATATCCTGACGACTATGAGATAGATAATGAAGAAATTATTAGACTCTGGTTAGCTGAAGGGTTGATACATGAACAAGACAGTGTGCACGATGCACTTGTTGAAGGGAGACAGGTCATTGAAAGTCTGAAGCATGCATGCTTGTTGGAGACAAGTGGAAAGGATGGAAGTGTGAAAATGCATGACGTTTTGCGAGACTTGGCTTTATGGATTGCCTGCAAACGCGGGGAAAAGAAGAAATGCATGACGTTTTGCGAGACTTGACTTTATGAACATATGAAAGCATATGTGATTATAATTCAAACATTTTCCACCCCTTTAAACTATTCTGATAAGAAATAAAAATAATACGATACAAATACAACAAGATTGTAATAAAATTCATCATTTAGGATTTCAGTTCAAATCCTCTCTATTCGCCCCAATCGTTTTTTAGCCCCGCCTCTTTTAGATCATCACCACTTCCAACTCAGCTTCCTTTCGATCACCACGACTTGGCAGCTCTCGTGCCCATTGACTTTCGTCGCGTCCCGCTTATTAGTTCGCCGCTTGCTCCCACATGAGATGGCTTACGCCCAACCCGGGGACCGACAAACCATGACTGATCCTTGGATGATAACCCTGCTCCAGAGAGTATTTAAAGAAGAAAAGGACGACTCCTTCCTCCAATGTATGTCTCAGACTGTCGTAGTGAGTAATAGGGCTCGGGGTTCCATTTGGGCACAAACGTTGGTCTCAGCACAACCCCACCCATCCCGGCGGGATTCAGGTATCATATCCTGCTCCCAGCGCCGCCAGGGATCCACGCGATCTAACTGATCTTGTGAGGAGGAGCTCATCCCACCTCCACACCCCGTGTAGGAATGATTGTCCCGGTCAAGGGAACCATACCTGTGGACGCTGATCTACTACTATGAGCGAGTATTTTTTGAACGGACCCGTGGAAGACTAGACGAGCAAGGAACCAACCGATCACCGCGGGTGACAGATACGATGTTGAGGATCCGTGTTGAAGTGGACACTTTCCCCTGTATGGACCACACGGGAGATGATCGCCACCAACCCCGAGACACGCGTCAACATGAGGATCGCCGGGCTAACCATGGCTTCACAAGTACCTCAAGGGTACGAATGGAGGAACCCCAATGGTACCCCTCCCCCTCCTGGTTGGATGACTTCGGCACCCCTACCCACAGAATGGAGAAGCCCCGCTGGTACTTCTCCTCTTTGTGGTCGGATGGATCCGACACCCCCACCTAAGGCAGACTGAGTTACATGGATAACGCCGAGGAAGTTGGCCCCGATGGGCAGTAGTGAAACACGGTGAGCCATGAGTCACCTAGGGAACTTCGAGGTGTCTATTAGGAGCGATGCCCCGATCTTTGTGGATCAGATACCTTCTAACCCTCAGTCTCCTCCTTTTTCCTGGCATACCCCTTGAACGACTGCTACGACATAGCATGATCGTTCAAGTAGTCGAGACGAGAAAAATATCATGGATCTTCAGCGCTAAACACAGTTCAAATAGGGAACCACCGCTAGCCTCTAACTGGGTCTCACCGGACATTTAGTTATAGGATTAGTGTTTCGGTCGTCACTGAAACTGTATCTTATAGTTTATTTCCTCTCTTGCACGGTCTTTATGAATTACGACCCTTTTATTTTTTACATCAACAAAAAATTTGCCTGCATATTAAAAAAAATACAAAATCATAATAAAATATATATAATTCATGATAGTGTAATACAAATTTCCCTACAATATAATATAACCCCTACCCCAACGAGGGGATTTGTATCGCGGAGATTGGGAAACGCCAAATTAGGAAACGCCATAAGTAACCTAAACTAGGGCTAGGTCAAAAGGTTTGTATTTCATTCCTATATATATAAACGGTTTTTCTCTTGAACGTGAAGGTCTCTGATAGGGGATGGCTGAGGAAATTTTGAACGTGAAGGTCCCTGGTACTTTTGAGTCTGGGTACACTGTTGATGTGGATCACCTCCTCTTCACACCAAAAAGGGACTTCCTTGTCAAAAACAACGGCCAAAAGGTATGTATTTCTTTAGATTAGATCGAACACGTTTGAAACCCAATTGATTAGAGCATCTCCAATTGTGCTGACACTAATAGTGTTAAGAAGCAGTGTCAGGAAGTGTTTTTTTTGTTTCCTGACATGGTTCCCAATTGCTTAATTAGTTGAGTTGAGTTTATTTATAAGTTGTATATGAATCCATACAGGTGAAGGGTATTGATCTAAGGACAAAACTATCGTCTTCGTTATCTGCCCGTTGTATGGGGAAGAGGATTACTGGATGTATTGGGACGAGGATTACCGCAACCCTTGGGCTATGCTGGATCTGGTTCATGCCTACCATGAACTCACCCCTCTCGGCGGCTTCGAGTTCGTCTTTGTGCCTGTTTATCTCCCCCGAAAACCCTTTTATCTCGCTCTCACCAACAACAAAGTGTTGCCGAATCCACACTCTGCATCCAAAGCATCCAAGAGGGCTATTTACGACAAGTTCCTCTCCACCATACCTTGGCCCGCTCTCCCTTTCGACGACGTTGAACAATGCGGAGCCCGTGTTGCTAAAGCCTTTTCTGTTCGCAATCCGCCCTCGACTCCATATTGGGTGATCGTTGATCCCGACAGCAAAGTCGTGGCAACAGACTGCATCTGCCCTGATCTTTTCAAGCTCTTTGGAGGAGCTGAACTTTATCCTTTGTCGCTCGACAGGATATGCGACTTATGGTATGATTATGATCCGTTCACTACATGTGGTACAACTGGTGCAGTTTATCGTTGCGAAGCTAGGAAGCGCTTTATTAGCCAATGGGATCAACATTTGGCATCTCCTACTCGCGATTTTCTCCTCTCGAGCAACGGTGAAGAGGTGCCCATCTCCTCTCTTCATGACAAGGTAATCGGCTTGTATTTCTGTGAAAATATACCAGATCCTCCCAACATGGAACTGATCAAGAAGGTTTATGAAGAGGCGAAAAGGCATGGTTATGCTTTTGAGATTGTGCAAATCAACTTCCATTACCAGTTCTTTAATGCGATTTATACTGAAAAGGCTGATCTGGATAATCAAGTGGTCTATGAAGATATCAACTGGTTGAGACTGCCTTTCAAGGACCCAAGTTGTAGGAAATTACAGCGCATGTTCGAATGCAAATTTGACGACGAAAATTCCGATTGGCGTGGAGATTGCCTTGTTATTATTGATCCGCGTAAGGCTGATGGCACTACTGAAGTCCTCTTTGAATTCTCCGGTGCTGACATTTTCGAAGAATACGGGATTAAAGGCTACCCCTTCACAAGACCTTCTCTTTTCGATATAGAGCTTAAAAGGCAGAAGGAAGAGTTTACATTGCAATCGCTTTTCAGTGCGCGCTGTGACTTTGTTAAGGATGGACGTGTTTATTGCAATCGCCTTGCATCCCGACTGATAGGGAGAATGAGGGTTCTTGTTTTGTTTGGCGAATACGATGAATGCAGGTCTAGTAGATTTGTGTCTATGTTGAAATCCAAGTACGGTGAACAACGACTAGATGGTGAAGCAGAAGAGAATGAGTTTGAGGTGGTTTATGTCTCGCTGGACTATAAACCCGACTTGAGTGAGTGTATAAGAGACATGCCATGGTTGGTGCTTCTTCGTTGTCCTCGGGGCTTCGCATTTGCTATGAATAGGAAGATTTTTAAGTATATGGAAACCCAGATTGGAGCTGTGGCCTTTGACATGGGTGGGCGGCTTATTGCCAAGGAAAGGTGCTTGAATTTTGGATGGAAAGAAAATGAACCTTTTAAGTTCCCGTTTGTGGCAAAAAATTGGGATGAGTTGATCGAGTACGAAGTTGGATCTGTATGCGGATTTGATAAGTATAATTACCATAGTAAACATCAAGTATGAAGTTGAATCTATGTGCATTTTCACCTACTGGATCATCGAGCAATCAAGCTCCAAGTGAAACCAATTACTTGTATCCATTTACCTTTTGGAATATGATGTTCAGCACTTGTGCTGGGCCTAACAATTGTAATATGATATATGAATACTCCCGTCATGATCCATGTCTCATGTATGTTTCCTATGAGAGTATCCGTTGGTAGGTAACATTTTCTATGAATATTTATCGGCTAAGATCCGTCGTTGAAGATACGTTGGGGAAGTAAAATTCCGTCTGTGGGAAGGTCTTACCATCACCGAAGTTTTGTATCCGACACCCTGCTGACGGATACCAACCGTCTGTGAGTAAACCTTATACAATAACGGGTTCCGCCTGTGACAATAGTGAACTATTCCCTCATCAACGATTGTTATCTGTATCTGAAGTTTTGACACAGACAAATGTTATCCTAACGTAAGTTGTGACCACATTGACGTCTACTGAGGCCTCCCTAGCGACTTGTTATTTTTCACTAAAGTTTCTATATCGCCGACGCATCATAGCTTAAGGAGGAAGAAAGAGATAAAAAGAAGCAACTTTGATCCATTTCTCTACCATTTCATCTCCAAAATCTTCCCATCTTTATCATCTCATCTTCCTAGAGGTTTTTACACTCTTAACTTCTCATTTCAATCATTTCCATTTCATGTGTTTTCCTTGGTTTTGCTAGAACTTGTTAGGTTGTGCCTTGATTAGTGTTAGATGATGTTTTAGAGAAGTAGTTGTTGATTTGTTGTTGAAATCCTTGAGTTTTGATTGTTTATGGAGTTGGAAATCTTTTGGGTATTTGGAGTTTTGATGAATCCTATCATAGGTAATGATGGATTGTAGTTAGTTGACTCTTTTGGAGTTTTTAGAAGTTAAAAATGGAGATTTTTGATGTAATTTTCGTGAAAAAGGAGTTGGAGGTTGAAGAATGGCGAGTCTGCCAAGACACGTCACGGATCCGTGACGGGTACCGTGACGGGAGACGTCGTCACGGTTTCGTGACGTCATCCGTGACGGGTGGCTTCATGGATCCGTGGCAGACCTGTTTTGAGCCCTTTTTGGGTGTTTTCATCAAATTCGATCTTTTATTTTGAACCAGTTGTTTGGGGGTTTTAGTTTAGATGTTTGTCTTTTAAACCTCCTTGTTTAGTCCTTAATTTTGGTGTTAATTGTGGTCCAAGACCTTGGTTTCGAGCTCGACGAAGGAGGAGGCTTTGGAGACCACGTGAGAAGACGAAGAGGAAGCTAGCCCGGACGTCAGTAGCTAGGAGTAATTGTTCGTGGAGATTTTGAGGTAGGGAAGAGTAGCAAACTCAACTCTAATTTAAGTGTTAATAATATGCCTATAGGTTAATAATAACCGGAAAGGTCCTAGTTGCATATAGGATGTGATTCACTAGATTAATCGCTTTCAATACTTTGGGAAATTGTCGTGCTGGTAGATTGGCCATGTCGAGCCTTAGGATTGCTTGTTGAATGTACTTTGTGACGATTGTTCGTTCTTAGTATTGATGCATGCTCCGTCTTTAGGATAAAATAAGGGTCAAACTAAACTAGATGAATTAAGATGATTGTATATAAATGATTGATCCGTGTTATGATTGATCGAATGAATGAAATGAATGTGATGTGATTGGTTGAATGGTTGTGTGAATGAGTATTGATTGTGCCTAACGTTATGATCATGTGATTGATAGACCGATGGTTGTGATTGGTAAGTACTGCCGGTAAGCTTGGTTTGACAATGTGTACGGTGTTATTGTGCTTGATATGCTACTGTATGGTATGAGTGTGTACCCCGAGGTGGACATGCCGGGAAGATACCTAGTCCGATGTGCGGTTCCGGTATGTTATATGAGTGTGTGCCCCGAGGTGGATATTAGTCCGATGTGCGGTTCTGGTATGGTATATGTTATATAGTTGCTTGTCTCGATGTGCGTTTCCGGGAAGACATCTAGGCCGATGTGCATTTCCGGCATGATGTATTACTTGTTCTACCCCGATGATCCATGGTCCTTTTGAGACATTTCCAGGACCCCGATGATATGTGTTCTTGGGAACATTTCCAAGAGTCCCGATGATATGTGCCTCCTTTGGACCGAGGGGCTTCCGACATGATATTTTGGCTATATGAATCTGAGTTCTGTAGTTTAAATTATCGATGCTCCGTCACTTTTGTGTTCAGTAGTTGTTTCTAATAAAGATTAAACGGTCCCTCCTTGGATTTCCTTTGAGTTACTATCTTATTGCGTATCGTAATTCTTGTTGGTCGTTAACTATAGTGTCTTTGGATAATCTTACCTTTTAAGGATTCATTGTCAAAGCAGGGGTTCCTTTTACTTTGTTACTTTTTCCCCACTGAGCGTAAGCTCACCCCCTTTATGTTTACTGTTGTTTTACAGGTTTCATTGATGAGTAGGCTGTAGGACGTCTCAGGGCTCGGGAGCTCACTGAGGGTCCGGGTGTTTACCATGTTAGAGACGTACATTCGTATTTTTGTATTAAACCTGATGTTTTTTTTATTACAATTTGAGCTTTTAACTCGTTGGTTGGATTTGGATCTTATCCTTTTTTGGAGATTATTTATTTAAAGTTTATTTTAGTTATTGTTATTCATCTTTATTTAATTTCACATCTCGAGTCCGGACAAAACCGGATTTGGGGCGTGACAGGGTTTGGGGACCCAACCGGGCACGATCCGCCAAACCGCCGCTACACCCCTATCGGTGAGTAGGGCTGAAGAGAGAGATAGTAGTATTTTGAGGGGAATTGTATTGGTGTGTTAAAAATGGGGTATGTTGTTTACAGGGGAGAAGGCGGAAAAGAGTATATGCCGACGTTGCCACGTGTCGTCAGGGAGAGAGAGCCAACGACTCCAAACGCCAGCGATGTCTGCCAACGGTTAGTTCAACATCAGCTCTCCCCTCCAGCAACGAAATGTCGCCTTACCGTCTGCATTACCACCAATGTTGGAGACATCCAAACCCTGGTTAAATGGAGATCAAAAGAATATTGCAATGCAAACAGAAATGTACTAGCTGTGGAGTCATGAGCTTATATGTGTAAGCTCTCACAAACTGATGACATTGGCTGAGAAGATGAAAAAAGAGAGTATTGTGCATGTTTTAGAAGAGGAAATAGTGGGTGTAGAGGAAAATAATGCTGCAAAGGAAAATGTGGATGTAGAGAATAATGTTTGTGAGACGGAAAATGTGGATACAAAGGATAATGTTGGTGGGAAGGAAAATGGGGGTGAGGTGGAAAATGAAGTGTTAGTACTGTTGGTTAGTGATATTTAATAAATTCCGTAATTATGGATTTAATATTTCTATTTGATTAATCTAAAGTATACTAGGTCGGATTAGACGTCTTATAATAGATAATCATAGCTTGAATGTGCGATTCATTAAGTGCAACTACCATGTCCAACCGTTTATGGGTTCTTGACTTTACTAAAACATATTACATTAGGACTCATGAACTGTAACTAAAACAACTCAGACAATAGTTTCCTAGAGACTAAGGACTCTTCTTCCTTCAGTTTTATCTTTCACTTGAAAGGAGCCAAGAGGTGGGATGCTCATTCTTGAAGAAATTGGTTGGATCAACAACGGTCTTGGCTCTCATCAATCTCTCAAAATTACCCTTATAAAACTTAGTCCCATATATGACAGCATCTTCCAAACTTGTTTGGTTACTGGGACATCTGCCAACGTCAAGGTCTCTATAGAGCTCCCTTGGTAACTTGGATACATATGGAGTCATTGTTTCATAGAGCTTCCTTATAATAAAATGAATGCTGGATCAATCCACTTCACCCACCGAGCAAGCTTCCCGTTTCCATACCCAATCATTCCGTTGTCACCAAATTTCCAATTAATATGTATATATGTGTTAATAATATTTGTTTGGTTGTAATTTGGTCAGCCGATTATTTACAATCCAAATTTCATACATATAGAGTCTAACACCCTATACTGATAGCAATGTACTGTATGTTTTAATTATACACTACCCTAAAATATCATTCATCACCCGAGTGATGAATTTAACCGATAAAGATGATTAGTGGATTTACTGATGCACCAACCTCGGCAAATATCTAAACTTTTGAAAGTCCATCCCCTATGACTCTTCAGACTCAAATCGGGTTCTACGGTTGGAGTTAGGACGCGGGTTTGCTCCGGTGAGGGAAAAGGCCACCATCAAGGGATTTGGATTTGGAATAAAATGGATTGATCTGGATGAGTGCTAGTATAGTTGATTGAAACAAGCAGAACTCGGTTGTTGGTATAGTCGATCTTATGCTTCTCCTACAGGGCACAAAAGCCACTCAAGCAATGTTAAACATGAAACATTCACAAAGCACATGATTTAGAGGATGAAAAACCTGGTATTGAAAGAATTAGGAAGGAAAGGGGAAAGAGCAAGCTAATGCTAGTGAGGTGGAAGATGGCGATATGTCTGGAGTGGTTGAATGACATCCACTTTGACAGTAATTGTAAAAGGATATTTCAAGAGTAACGAGGAGATTGACGTACCATATGACCGTTGGCTATATGCTTCAAGTAAAAGGAAGTAAAAGTTGTGCTATTAAGAACAAAAGTTAGGTGTTGGGTCTCTGCCTTCAAGGATGCCAGATCAAGGCATTTTAAGAGCAAAGGCACAGGTACATATAATACTTGAAGAACACAATTCTGAGAGAACACTATACTTAAAAACACTCAAACCTACTTAAATCGAGCGACGCCTCCATGCTTGTCGCTTTGACCGCTTGGAACCATGGTAACAATATCTCCCTTAAATTCAAATGCGACTTTAATCTCGTAGACATCTCTCCCTTCCAAACTAATCGAAGGAATTTCGCCTAGCCGGTCCTCCACATTACGCCTATCACCTTTCTTAAAATTTTCCCTCAAAACATGATCAATGTGGGGTATGCATAATTTACCCAGCTTCAAAATCATTCTAAAGTAAGCACCAACATCCTTGAGCATTCTATGAAGGAATATACCGTGACGATAGAATTGATCGGTCCAGAAACTAACCTTCTGTTCATAAGTCATGTTATCTCCCAGGGTCCAAAATTCAGTCATTTCATCATACTCGTTGCCTATTGGGCGATATTTGCACTCTGGATACACCCCAAAACAACCATCTTCGAAAGCACGACTAATAACTTTTTTTTCCATTACGATGGACTCAAAATAGTTCTTACCCAAGCGGACAGTCCTACTACACGGCCACCCCCCATGTAGTTTGGATGTATGCGTACGATTTTTCTCCAAACCAATGAAACGGAAAGCCAATACCAGATGCGTGACTTCAAATGCTCTATCTTTGTAGATTTCCCGAACATATCTCCTCTCCAAAGGCCGGCCGCTTCTACCATATACTTCTTCTGGTATTCCCTGATTACCCGGTGTTCCCAAATTTGCAGGCAGTTTTCTTGGACGAGCTTGACTTGTACTCGCTAGAATTTGAGCAAATGTCGGCTTCGAACTTCCAGGCAACCCACCAGCTGCAACCTGATAGCATCAAATGCATAAGATAAGATAGAAATAGGGCTTTGACATGAAGATTCATGTATTACTATAATTCTACAAATGCTTCCTAACTATCTCACAAAGTAAATTGGATATAACTGGAAATGTGTATTTCTTTCCAGCTATAAAACAAAAACGGTAGCGTATGATCATGTTAATATAAATTAGCATACCTTGCAAGGCATCCTGTTCGGGGATCTCATTAAGTGAACCAATGCTTGGATCAATGTGTAGACAGACCTCCTATAAAGAAGTACTTAATCGATATCAGGGATAGCTCTAAAAAATGAAGATATAAAAGACATTGATGAAATTTACCTCATTAGGTTGGGAGATGCAGAGTTGCTCTCGAACATACCTCCCTGTTTACTACTTCCATTGCGTAGCCCACCTATTGTCTCGCACATACAAAACATGATGCTTTTCAGGTATGTTTTCTCCAATGCATTGTATAAACCTGGAGAACTATTATTGATCCTGACATCTGATCTAATGGAGAAGAAGCACCTCCTCGTAGATATGTCATTCTTGTTAATACCTGTTCATCAGAACATATAATTTCTTTATTGCATTCAATGCAAATAAGGTACAAAAATCATTTTTATCACGTACCATTTGTGTTCAACTCTGCATTGGTTACACTGTTGTGCAGTTCATTATCATCTATGCCCTGTTCAATGCAATACTGGAGTCAGAGATCTGACCAAATAAAACAAAATATGAAGTAAAAGAGGTTACAAGTCATCACCATTGCATTGGTGCAAAAGGCATTCTTGATCTCTTTCAGTTTGTTCTCAGGCAGACCAGAGTGGATAAACAGCTTGTCTGTCACAGTAGCCACACAACAAACTCAAATTATTACAAACATGGACATTTTAAATAGACTAGCAAGATAATTTAGTTTAACACACCTAAGCTTCGATTACTTGTGGTTGCAAGTAGGACATCTCGAGTTATGTTGGCAAGTAATTTGCGTACAACCTGATTGCAACTGACAAAGTGAACCAATGTTGGGATCATCGTGATGGCCGACCTCCTATAAAGTATCATTTAATCAACATCAGAAATCACTCTTAACAGATGAGCATGTACAAAAAATGGAAAGACCTAATGATGAAATTTACCTCATTTGGTTGGGAGTTGCAGAGTTGACCTTGATCATCCCTCCTGATTTAAGGCTTCCATTGCATGGCCCATCCATTGCCGCCCAAAAAAAGAACAAAAGGGTATTCGGGAAAGTTTTCTGAACTGTGTCATACAATCCTAGCGAACTCTTGTGATTCCCAGTTTTCTGCAAGCCTCTACCTGTGGAGGTGTCTTTCCTCTTAACCTGGTTGTCTTCTCCTCCAATCTTCCTCTGCAACCATTCATCTGGCAGGTAGTTGATTGGCAGAGGTTGGACAAAAGCCTGGCAAAGATGAAGGGATCAGTCAAGTCAGAATCCGCTATTCGATTAATCAAAAAAGGTTGATAGAATCATGTTTAAAAATCTTGATCAATCCTTTAGATAATGGATGAAAAACATTCACAATGCAGTATGGAAACTGAAATCATACTAACTCATATAAGATGTATGACTAAATCATATCTAAGATGTACAACTAAGAGGAATTGAAGCATTCTGTCTACCCATAAACAATTTCCTTTTGGCAAAAGATAAGAAAAAGTCAGGATATGAGAATCATATGAAACTCAAGCCTTTCAAGTTTACAAATTTCGAACAATCATTGGGTAATGGATGAAGAAACTGACCATTTGATCATAAGTCATATAATCAAGTGACCAGACCTCAGTCATTTCATCTGTTCTATCTGTGTAGACAGTCCTGACGAAACTCCTATCCAAACGCCTGCCGCTACTTCCAAATACTTCTTCTAGCATTTTAGGTAGATTTCTCGGATGAGCTTCACTTGTGCTCGCTAGAGTTTGAGCAAAAAATTGATTCGACCTTCCAGGCAACCCAATAGCCGCAACCTGATAGCATCAAAATACATAAGATAGGATAGAACTAGGTTTTGCCATGAAGATTCATGTATTACTATAATTCTACAAATGGTTGATAACTATCGCACTGAGTTAATTGGATATAACTGGAAATGTGAATTTCTTTCTATAAATCAGCATACCTTGTAAGGCATCCTACTCGGGGTTCTCATTAAGTGAACCAATGCTTGAATCAATGTGTAGACAGACCACCTATAAATTAGCACTTAATCAACATGCTTTGAAAAAATGAAGATATAAAAGAAAATTTAGTTTGAAAGAGACATTGATGATATTTACCTCATTAGGTTGGGAGATGGAGAGATGCTCTCAAACATACATCCCAGTTTCCTACTTCCATTACGTTGTCCACCTATTGTCTCGCACATACAAAACATGATGCTTTTCAGGTATGTTTTCTCCAATGCTTTTCAGAACAAACAATTTCCTTATTGCATGCAGTGCAGATAAGGTACAGTCATCATTTCTATCACATACCATTTGTGTTGAACTTTAATTCGGTTACAATGTTATGCAGTTCGTCATCATCTATAACCTGTTCAATGCAATATTGGAGTCAGATCTGCCCGAACATATATGATATATGAAGTAAAAGAGGTTACAAGTCAACACCATTGCATTGGTGCCAAAGGCTTTCTTGATCTGTTTCAGTTTGTTCTCAGGCAGACCAGAGTAGATAAACAGCTTGTCTGTCACAGTAGCCACACGTTAAACTCAAATTATAAAAGACATGGACATTTAAACTATAGACTTGCAAGATCTTCATTCAGTTTAACACACCTCAGCTTCGATTACTTGTGGTTGCAGGCTGATTGCAACTTACAAAGTGAACCAGTGTGGGGATCATCGTGATGGCCGACCACCTATAATGTATCACATAATCAATATCAGAAAGAACTCTTAACAGATGAACATATACAAAAAATTGAAAGACTCTAATGATGAAATCTACCTCATTTGGTTGGGAGTTGCCGAGTTGACCTTGAACATCCCCCCTTGTTTAAGGCTTCCATTGCTTGGCCCATCTATTGCCGCCCACAAAAAGAACAAAAGGGTATTCGGGAAAGTTTTCTGATCTAATAACTTCTTTATAACATTAAGTACAAATAGTATACAGTCTTTGTTTTTATCTCATACCGTCTGAGTAAAACTCTCCTTGGCTTGCAATGTTGTGCAGTTCATCATTATCTATATCCTGTTTGATTCAAGAAAGGAGTAACAATCTGACCAAATATATATAAAAGTTGAAGTAAACATTGTTATAAAGTTACAACCACTGCATTGATGCCAAAGGCTTCCTTCCAATCTTTCAGTTTTCTCTCGGCCAGATCAGAGTGGCTGAGAAGCTTGCCTGTCCCTGTAGCCACATGATAAGCACACATTGAATAGAACTTGAAGATTGAACACTTCTGTCAGGAAAATCTTGTTTTAGATTAACACACCTAAGTTTCTACTGCTCATGGCTGTTGGGAAAATATCTCGGGACATTATGATAATCAGTTTGCACACAGTAGCCTGGTTGGCTTCCTTTATGAGCATCATCTGCAACCATTCATCTGGAAGGTAGTTCGTTGGCAGAGGTTGGACAAAAGCCTGGCAAAGATGAAGAGATTAGTCAAGTGAGAATCTGCTATTTGATTAATCAAAACCAAGGTTGATAGACATTTTGGTAATGGATGAAGAACAATCACAAAGCAAAATGGAAAATGAAATCATTCTCAGACTCATATAATATGTATGGCTAAATCATATGTGAGATGGACGACTAATTGGAAATGGGGATGTGAGGAATCGACTCAGATGGACGACTGAGCCCCTATCCTAAATAGATACATCAGCATCAAACAAGTGAGTTCAAACCCTAAGTTTAGATTTGGGGAAACACAAACTCTAAAATAGAAAATCTCACTGCATCAAATAGATTAGTAGAGAAGATGAACAGTTGAATACCAGTGGATGTTGTAAAAAATCCTGCGACATTTAGAAAATGACGTGAAAATACGATGGGCGGAGAGTGTACTTACCATGTTTTGTCTCCAGAAACCCAGAGAGAGAGAAAGAGCAAGGCTGGGTATCAGCCCTTGCAATTACAGAGCTGGCGGGAGACGAAAAACCCAGAGAAAAGAGTGGAGTTAACTGTGGTTGGGTAAGAAATAAACCATGGTTAGTGCAAACAGCTGTTCAGGGTGCCAATACCTCCCTTTTTGGTGGGTCGGAATAGTGTTGACTGATGAGGGTAGTTTTTCTGAATGATATTCTTCTTGCATATACAAATCGTCCCTACAAAGACAATGCAGCCAATAACGAACGAATAAGATACTCTTAGTATCTCAATGAAGTCAGATATAAAAGTTTCATATAAAATAAAGTGATTTGATTATACCCCAACATGAATATTCGGATTAGACATGACTTCAAAACGTCACAGCTACAAAAAGGTCTTTCCTTTGGGGACAACCACAGAAATTTTTAAACATATTTTAAAACATTCCACTCTTTGAAGCAAAGAGTGAGAATGAAGGTAGCTACATGACGGTGATGATCTAACTACATATCTATGGATGAATCGAGTATTAGTTTGATAGTTTGACTTCATGATGGTCCCAACAATAGGAAAAACCTTATATATGAAAGAACATTTATATTTAAGGAGATTCGACATCTCAATATGAGAGCAAACCATACAAAAAAAGATCTAAATAACCAAATCTTACAAATATATACATACTTCTATGTCATCCGATTTTCCATCTCCAACAGCTTCAGATTTGCTTCTACTTGATCCCATGGTACCAAACAACAACATGAGGAGGAAGAGAAAGAGCTTCTGCATGGAAAGTAGAAGAACCATATAAATGGGTCTCAAGACTCCATTGTTGCATCGTATAACACGTCAAATGAGTTTCTCACCGTTGATTCTTATAGAAGCAAGCCAGCCCGAGAGAAGAACGTCAAAAGCCTGATCTTCTACACAATGCTCAGTGTCCTGCCTCTATCTCTACATATATATAGTGTAAAATCAAATGTTTTTTTAATTGAATATCGTCTAATCTAAAAAGAGTATTATGTTTAAAATATTCGCATCAAATATTTGTTTCCGTATTTAAAGCTCTGTATGCCATGAATGCATCATTTCGGGGTTCGATAAAAAAAGAGTAAGGAAATATATATGCAATGGATACGTAATTCATAATTGCATATATTTTTCTCTACGTTTAAATCTTTATCGTCAATGTAATATTAATTAGATCGTTCTTTCACTTTGAGCATCGAATACGAACAGTCGCTAAGAGCATGCGGCCAATCAATTAGGAGCGTCATAATCAATATATACCATCAATACCCATAATGGCATGCCAAATGGTGGTAAAGTTGGGGGCTAGAAGGCGGATAGAGGGTGGATTGGGGATCCCAATTTCGGACCCGTATTGGGTACCGATTGAACCGGCCAGTGATTATGTAGATACTAGCCAGTTGGGGGAGGAACCGGTGACATCTTTGATGACGGGTGACCGGCTACGATGGGATATGGACAAAGTGAGGGCGGTATTGCCTCCACGCCTTGCGAAAGCAGTGGGTGCAATGCCAGTTACCCCTGTAACGAATCAACTTAAATGGTACTGGTGGGGTGCGAGGGATGGTGAGTACAGGGTACGCGAGGCATACAAATCATTGATTCGAAGTAGTGGAAGATGGAGTACAACGATTAGGGACGAGTTCTGGACCTTTATGTGGAAGCTCCGTGTTCCGCACAAAGTGAAACATTTTGTTTGGCGCACTTGTTCGGGAACGTTGCCTACCAGGGTGAATCTGAAAGGGAGATGGGTGGATATAAATATAGATTGCGAGGTGTGTGGGATACCGGAAACATAAGAACGCGTGCTATTTCAGTGTAAAGAGGCGCATGAATTATGGAGGAGGAGGAGTATACACGGACCGGGGAGTGGGAGGAGTCCGAAGGAGTGGTTGGGTGACCAGATGGTTTCCGGACCAAAGGAAAGGGTATAGGACATCGTGATGAGGTGGTGGGCTTTGTGGCGTGGGAGGAACAGTCGGGTTTGGGACCAGAAGTATTGTTCGGCCGCAGAACTGGAAGCCATGGCGATTTCGGTCTTGTAGGATTGGCGTGATATGCAGGAGAAGAAGGTAAGAGAGCCCAGACCGAGAACACAGTGGATGCCGCCAGGGGAGGGGGAAGTAAAGTTCAATGTTGACGGTGCAACGGGGGGAGATGGGAGTGGTAGCGGGGGAGTGGTGTGTCGGGGCTCTCAGGGACAGATGATTACTGCGAAATGCTTCAGGTTTGAAGGTGCTAAGGACCCTGAACTCATAGAGGCCTTGACTCTGCGGGAAGCCCTGAAGTGGATACTGAATGAAGGCCTGAACCAGGGTGTTATAGAAGCAGATTGTCTTGGAGTGGTTCAGGCAGTGCTGAGTGATTTGGTCATGCTATCGTCGTTTGGAGATGTCATAACCGAATGTAGGGGCTTATTACGACGCTTGGAGGGGCTTCAGATCAAATTTGTGAGAAGAGAAGCGAACGGAGTAGCCCATTATTTAGCAAAGAATTCCCTGATTTGGGAGCATTATGAATGGCAGAATGTGCCAATTCCGGATGTACTTTTACATGTTTTGAACAACGATTTGCTGCAGTAATAAAGTACTATCCATCTTTTCAACAAAAAAAAAATTGTTTACAACGGTAACCAGAGGTGTAATTTGGATGAACATATTACGTCTTCTTGTGTTAAATAATTCTAATTAATGTAAATTTATTCAAATAAAAATAACCTTTTCTTTTAGCAATACAATGGAATTTTTATTGGTAGAGAAAACAGAAGTTTGTTTGGATCGTACAAAAGTAAATATAGAATAAAAGGACGAGATCAAATTTTGGTGACGGACGAAACACTAATCTTATGACGAGGAAGCTATATGGGTGGTTCCATATTCAAATTGTGATTGTCGTCCTGAATCCAAAATACTCTCCCCGTCTCGACTTAAACCGACATATTATGTCGTAACAGTCGTCTAATGAGTATGTTAGGGAAAAGAGGAGGCTAAGGTGTATGTTCCGTAGAGCCCTAGGCGTCGCTCCTCTTGAACACCCCGAGGTGTCATATGGGTTTCATGGCGACCTATGAGGGCAGTTCACCATGCCTCGTTTATGCCCCATCGGGGCTAAATTTCATGGCATGGGTATCGGACTCAATACTGCCTTGGGTGAGGTGTCGGAGACATCCAAAACATTAAGGGAGAGGTAGTCGTTGGGATCCTCCATCTGTCAATAAAGGTTACCCGCGAAGCCATTCACATCTCGTTGCGTCATGGGTCGTCGAGAGACTCGGGGTTGACTGCGAGTACCTCCTAGATGGTGTGTACTAGGAAAAATTTCCATGATGATGCGGATCCGCAACATCATGACCCTCACCCGCGGTGATTGGTTGTTTCCCTGTGCCTCCAATCCGGTACTGGTCGGTTCGTCAATCGCCTGCTCTTATTGGTGGATCAGCCTCCAATGGTATGGCTCCATTGGGCGGAAGGTCCGATCCCGCATTGTTGTTGCATGTGGAGCAACTCCTTCTAGTCGGTTCCAGGTCTGCCTTACGGCTTACGGCCAGTTGATATGGTGGGTTTTGTTGTTGGGTACTCACCGATAAGGGTGTAGCGGCGGTTGGGCGGATCGTGCCCTATTCTGCATCGCTGTATTATTGGGCAACCATTAAAGGACAGTGTCATCATCCTCATCATTGTAGTACCTCCAGAATGGTGTCACCGCCCGAAGAGCCGTCATGGATATCATATTCCATGTCGGGGAGTAGATCATCTCGGCGAGGAGGCGGCGGTGCGTTGCTAAACCAGGGATGTATTCCATTAGCGTGATCCATGCATGGTCCCCAACATAGTGGACAAGCTGTGGAGGATCAACGAGCAGTTGTGCGAGGAGAGTAGGGGTCATTGGGTGGAGCGATTGCGATTCCATGATGATCGGATGGAAGTTGCTAGAGCAGAAGTTTTTGGATTAAAATCCTATTATGTACACATATGTATTTAATGTGCATGTTATCATAAGGTTTGATACAAATTAAAGTGATCAATAAAGTATTGTATCATGGGTATTATAAATGGTCATGGAATTTAATGTGTAGATACCGGTTTTATAATTTGTTATTTGTTGAGGGGCCGATTACAAATTATAATAAACTTGGTAACCTAATTAGGGTTGTAAGTGGTTATGGTCCCCAATAAATAGACGTCATTCTCTTGTTCTACATCACCCCCATCTGAGAGAATAACCAAATAGAGAGCGTCTATTTTATTGGAAGACCAAACCATACCTTGGAGATTCAACGTTCGTCGTTCATCAATGGCATCAAGTAAGTAACAATTCCGCTGTTATTTATTTATGGATTCCTTTCAATTCAACAAAGTTTATAGATATTCGATTTAGGGTTTATAGTTTGTTTAATCCCTAAAAACTAACAAGTGGTATCAGAGTCGTCTTTGTTGGGTTAATTGTGAATTTGATGCTTTGATTCATGAAATAAGTTTTGCTAATTTATTTCATGACTATTGTATTGTTGCTCGGTGCTTTCAATTTGATGGTGTACACTTTGAGTTTGAATCGGTGTATAATAGTGGTCTTGGTTGATTTGAGGTATGTGATTGGTTTTAATTATGACCTAATGATTTGGTTAAAACTTAAAAAATAGTTCACTGTTTTTGCTTTATTCATATATGGGTGGTTAATCTTTTAATCACTGTATTGGATTGAAATGCATGTGGTGTTGCACATCATTTAACTGCTTTGGTCGGCAAAGCAAAACATGAGTTATATGATTATTTTATATAATATTTAACATCATTTGATTGCTTATGATGCTGTACTAATTTAATTGATGGCTTTAATGACTTGGAATAAGTGCATGATTCAGTGATCTATCGATGAACGGTATATCGAATATCAGTTTATATGTTCATTGAGGGTGATTTTCTGCAAATTTGGTTTCCTTTATTTATATATACAGTTATTGTATTAGCAATAATGGAATGTTTAGCCATCATTATGGTATAATCGTGATTGAAATTTGGTTCATAATTTTAGTACCAAATGCAGAAAATAAAGGACGGTTTTGATTGTTGCATTCTTGTGATGCTATTTCAGTGTCGTGATTATACGAGACTTTTGGTATTTCGGTTGTTGATTTACATGTACATTTGGTTCCTATATATGGACCCAAATATATATATATATATATATAGGTGAGAAAGTTGAGTTGTCGTGACTCTATAACTAATCAATCTATTTGTGTTCGGGATGACATTGAGGATCGGATTGATGCTAATAAGGTACGATTTGTCTCATCTAATCAATATCAGTTTTGGATTTATACGTATGATCAGTGATATGGATTGAACAAATTTATGGTATAGATAGTGCTAAGGTACTCTTAAGTTAGTTCATTTGTTCCATGTTTCATTGATCGATTTGTTTTATATTGATATGATCAATATTACGATAAATCCAAATGGTGAAAAAACTTTCGTACATGCATGAATCACTGTTTAATACATGCTATTATTTTATGTATGTTGATTTGCTTCATGTGTGACAGTTAGGCTTCCTTACATAATTATAATTATGCAAATTTGGATTTAAAACAATTTAATTCATATTTTGGTGATGTCTGATATTTTGTAAATTGGTTGAAGCATAATGTCGCCAAAGTGACCTCTTTTGTGTAAATCAATTTATTTAAAATATCAAGATGTTTTTGTCTTTGTTATTCATGCGTTTATTAACGGACCCAAAGGCGAGTTAATATTTGGCCGGATTTCATATGACAACTGCGGTGATAAATATGTGACGATTATAAGGTGCTCTATATGAGCAATTTTTTATGTGAGCAATACACCGGTCCAAAGATAGGTGTTTGTTTGACATATTTTTATTGTCAATGTTTGATTACTGCACCAAGAGTACTACTTGCTGTTAATGTTGATATGCCCAAAGGCTAGATATTAATGTAGCGCTTGGTATCTTGAGATGGGAATCACCACTATTTTTGAATATATTGTTTACTCAGGATTTTAAAGTGAGTTTGTGTGCCTGTTTTGTCAATTATTCTACTACACCAATATTTTCTAACATCAATTATATACATAAGGACTGGAAAAGGACATTAAGATATAGTGTTTGATTTCATGGATATTGACCTTGCATTAAGGGATGAACAAGTTTCACCTCTCATTGCAGAAAACTCATCTGATGAGAAAAGGTATTTTGAGAGGTGAGGTTGGTTAAAATGCACAAGTCTTATGGTGATGAATCACACTATTTCAGAAGCTTTTAGAGGGACAGAATCCGAAAGGATTACTAAGGATAAAGATTTCCTTGACGAAGTCAAATTACGTTTTTTATAAAACGCTAAGGTTTAAATGACATCACTTCTGACGTATTTGATGTGAATAAAGTATAAGGGTCAAGGAAATTTAATGGAGTACATTATGGAAATATTCCATATTGCTTCCAGACTCAAGGCACCAAAGATTGAGAACTCTTATGAGTTGTTCGTTCTTATGGTGATGTTATCTCTTCCTGGATAGTTGAACTAATCTGAAATTGGTTACAACTATCAAAAAAGGAGAATTGGACTTTAAATAAGCTCATTTCTCATGAAGTGCAAAAGGAAGAAAGATTGAAGTACGATAAGTCTGAAAGTGCTCATTTGGCTAGTACCTCTAAAGATAAGGGCAAGAAAAGGAAATATGAGTTTCATGCTCATAAGGTTCGGTTTCAAGCTACTAAAGGTCCAGTACAAAAGAATCAACAACTGACTGAAAATAGTTGTTTCTTTTGAAACAAACCCGAATATTTTTTTTTTCCATAAAGGAAAATATTTTTTTAAGGCGGGAACTACAGTAATTTATTGAGGATGTTGAATTTGAGGGGAGAAATAAGGTTAGACACATTGTCTTTAAGGAGGAATTGACATCAAACTCAATTCCTACCATCACTTTTGATTATGCTTAGGTTAATATACTTATCATTGACCAAGAAGTGAATCAGAACCTCAACAAGACAATGTTGAACAACTATTCATTCGAGTTGAATTAGTTGTTCCAAAAGGACAAATTCAACTACCTCAGTGACATGTGCTACTAAGGAGATCCATAAGAGAGATGAGAAATGCTTCCAAATGACTATGTCATATTTCTCCAAGATCATAAGGATGGTATGAGGGAAGATGATTCAACCAACTTTCCTCAAACCATGAAAAGTTTTATAACTCTCTAAAACGGATTGGTGTCATGGAAGAAGAGTATAAGTTTATGCAAGATAATAAAGTTCGGAACTAGTCTCATTACTGAAGGTGCAAAACCAATTGGTTGTAAGTGGATTCTTAAAACCAAGAGGAATGCAAATGGTAATGTGAAAAGGTACAAGGTATGTCTTGCAGTTAAAGACTACACTCAAAAGGAAGACATTGACTTTATAGAGACTTTCTCTCCGGTTTTATGGAAAGACTCTTTTAGGATAAATATAGCACTTGTCGCTCATCTTGATCTTGAGGTGCATTAGATGGATGTTAAGACTACGTTTCTCAATGGTGACATTGAAGAAACGATGCATATGGTACAAGTAGAAAACTTTGAGTCTGAGACCCAAAGAAGATGGTTTGTAAATTAAAGAAATCTATCTATGAACTCAAACAAGTTTCCCGTCAATGGTACCACAAATTTCATAAAGTAATTGTCTCTAACTATTTTTTGAGACAATATTGTTGATGATTGTGTGTATCATAAGTTCAGTGGGAGTAAGTATATGTCCCTGGTTCTATATGTCGACGACATATTACTTGCCAATAATGATGTAGGACTATTGCACAAAACCAAGAGACTTCTAAGTCTCTCAAGTCTCAACAGATCTACATCGATAAAGTGTTTAAAAGGCTTGGCATGGAAGGTTAACCAGGTGACACCCATATGACTAAAGAAGACAAATTCAGTCTTGCACAATGTCCTTAAAGTAACCTTAAGATTCAGGCAACACATTAGATTCCTTATGCATCAACTGCTAGGAGTCTGTTGTATACTTAAGTATGTACTCATACGGATATGACGTACATTGTTGGGATGTTAGGCAGATATCTAAGGAACCTTGGTATAAACCATTGAATAGCAGCCAAAAGGGGTTATAAGATATCTTTAAAGGACAAAACATTACATGCTCACTTACAGGAAATCAGATCGTTTGGAGGCTATTGGGTATATATAGATTTTGATTTCGCTAGGTGCCAAAATAGCATAAAGTCTACATAAGGTAGTATTTACTTGTTGGTTGGAGAAGCTATATTTTGAAAAGGTGTTAATTAAACACTTGTAGCTTCTTCAATTATAGTAGCAAAATTTGTAGCATGCTATGAGGCATCGAAGTATGGAATATGGCTGCGAAACTTTGTCACTGGCTGCACATTTTGGAAAATGTTGAAAGACCACTAAAGTTTCTTGTGACAATAAATCGACAGTTTTATTCTAATGACAACAGGAGCTTATTAAAGTCTACGTAAATAGACATAAAGTTCTTTGTTGTAAAAGAAAGAATGCAAAATGGACAAATATTGATGAAGCATATTAGGACAAACTCCATGATAGCGGATCCGCTCATAAAAGGTTTACCACCTAAGGTCTTTCACGAGCATATTGCTTGTATGGGTGTTACACCACTTGAGGATACTTTGGTCTAGTGGGAGTTTGTACTTTGATTGCTTTATGTTTAAAGTTAAAGTTAAAGTTAAAGTATTTGGATATATTCTGATCAGATATAAAGTATTCAGTTCATGCATTCTATTTTGGTTATTGACCTCACTTAAGTTTAAGGAGGACCAGTTGGAAATAGACATGTCGGATCACATTGCATGTTATTTTCATGCTACGCATCCATGATTGATCTATGTCGTTTAGCTATATTTGTATACGTGATCATTGATGGTTTAGTCATAAGTAATTTGACGACTGCTGCTTTGGTTCTATACGAGTATAGTTGATGGACGAGATTGTTACAGAATACCTATTGTGTGATAACAATTTTTGAGCTCATAAGGTTGTACATTTCTCAGGAAAGACATATGTTGCCCAAGTGGGAGATTGTTGGATTAAAATCCTATTATGGGCACATATGTATTTAATGTACATGTTATCATAAGGTTTGATACAAATTAAAGTGATCAATAAAGTATTGTATCATGGGTATTATAAATGGTCATGGAATTTAATGTGTAGATACCGGTTTTATAATTTGTTATTTGTTGAGGGGCCGATTACAAATTATAATAAACTTGGTAACCTAATTAGGGTTGTAAGTGGTTATGGTCCCCAATAAATAGACGTCATTCTCTTGTTCTACATCACCCCCATCTGAGAGAATAACCAAATAGAGAGCGTCTATTTTATTGGAAGACCAAACCATACCTTGGAGATTCAACGTTCGTCGTTCATCAATGGCATCAAGTAAGTAACAATTGCGTTGTTATTTATTTATGGATTCCTTTCAATTCAACAAAGTTTATAGATATTCGATTTAGGGTTTATAGTTTGTTTAATCCCTAAAAACTAACAGAAGTAGAAATGATTTCGGAGGAAGAGAGAACTTTTAAAAAAAAACTAAAGGCCGAATATGCTTCTTAGAGAAAATAATTTGTCTATGGTGTTCTCGTTTTTTTTTTATGTTTCAAGGTCGGGCTTTTATGTCCGAGCCAATTTTGTTTGTTTCTTGTGTCCTTGAGAGCATTCGCTTCAGAAATCGTTTTTTTTTCGGTCTTGTTTTGGTCTTGAGGTTGATCCTTTGTTATGTATCACCTTCTCCTACTCTCATTCTTTGAGGTTAGTGGTTCAATAAATTTCGCTTCTAAAAAAAAGCAGATATCATGCGTCGGCGATATAGAAACTTTAGTGAAAAATAACAAGTCGCTAGGGAGGCCTCAGTAGACGTCAATGTGGTCACAACTTACGTTAGGATAACATTTGTCTGTGTCAAAACTTCAGATACAGATAACAATCGTTGATGAGGGAATAGTTCACTATTGTCACAGGCGGAACCCGTTATTGTATAAGGTTTACTCACAGACGGTTGGTATCCGTCAGCAGGGTGTCGGATACAAAACTTCGGTGATGGTAAGACCTTCCCACAGACGGAATTTTACTTCCCCAACGTATCTTCAACGACGGATCTTAGCCGATAAATATTCATAGAAAATGTTACCTACCAACGGATACTCTCATAGGAAACATACATGAGACATGGATCATGACGGGAGTATTCATATATCATATTACAATTGTTAGGCCCAGCACAAGTGCTGAACATCATATTCCAAAAGGTAAATGGATACAAGTAATTGGTTTCACTTGGAGCTTGATTGCTCGATGATCCAGTAGGTGAAAATGCACATAGATTCAACTTCATACTTGATGTTTACTATGGTAATTATACTTATCAAATCCGCATACAGATCCAACTTCGTACTCGATCAACTCATCCCAATTTTTTGCCACAAACGGGAACTTAAAAGGTTCATTTTCTTTCCATCCAAAATTCAAGCACCTTTCCTTGGCAATAAGCCGCCCACCCATGTCAAAGGCCACAGCTCCAATCTGGGTTTCCATATACTTAAAAATCTTCCTATTCATAGCAAATGCGAAGCCCCGAGGACAACGAAGAAGCACCAACCATGGCATGTCTCTTATACACTCACTCAAGTCGGGTTTATAGTCCAGCGAGACATAAACCACCTCAAACTCATTCTCTTCTGCTTCACCATCTAGTCGTTGTTCACCGTACTTGGATTTCAACATAGACACAAATCTACTAGACCTGCATTCATCGTATTCGCCAAACAAAACAAGAACCCTCATTCTCCCTATCAGTCGGGATGCAAGGCGATTGCAATAAACACGTCCATCCTTAACAAAGTCACAGCGCGCACTGAAAAGCGATTGCAATGTAAACTCTTCCTTCTGCCTTTTAAGCTCTATATCGAAAAGAGAAGGTCTTGTGAAGGGGTAGCCTTTAATCCCGTATTCTTCGAAAATGTCAGCACCGGAGAATTCAAAGAGGACTTCAGTAGTGCCATCAGCCTTACGCGGATCAATAATAACAAGGCAATCTCCACGCCAATCGGAATTTTCGTCGTCAAATTTGCATTCGAACATGCGCTGTAATTTCCTACAACTTGGGTCCTTGAAAGGCAGTCTCAACCAGTTGATATCTTCATAGACCACTTGATTATCCAGATCAGCCTTTTCAGTATAAATCGCATTAAAGAACTGGTAATGGAAGTTGATTTGCACAATCTCAAAAGCATAACCATGCCTTTTCGCCTCTTCATAAACCTTCTTGATCAGTTCCATGTTGGGAGGATCTGGTATATTTTCACAGAAATACAAGCCGATTACCTTGTCATGAAGAGAGGAGATGGGCACCTCTTCACCGTTGCTCGAGAGGAGAAAATCGCGAGTAGGAGATGCCAAATGTTGATCCCATTGGCTAATAAAGCGCTTCCTAGCTTCGCAACGATAAACTGCACCAGTTGTACCACATGTAGTGAACGGATCATAATCATACCATAAGTCGCATATCCTGTCGAGCGACAAAGGATAAAGTTCAGCTCCTCCAAAGAGCTTGAAAAGATCAGGGCAGATGCAGTCTGTTGCCACGACTTTGCTGTCGGGATCAACGATCACCCAATATGGAGTCGAGGGCGGATTGCGAACAGAAAAGGCTTTAGCAACACGGGCTCCGCATTGTTCAACGTCGTCGAAAGGGAGAGCGGGCCAAGGTATGGTGGAGAGGAACTTGTCGTAAATAGCCCTCTTGGATGCTTTGGATGCAGAGTGTGGATTCGGCAACACTTTGTTGTTGGTGAGAGCGAGATAAAAGGGTTTTCGGGGGAGATAAACAGGCGAAAAGACGAACTCGAAGCCGCCGAGAGGGGTGAGTTCATGGTAGGCATGAACCAGATCCAGCATATCCCAAGGGTTGCGGTAATCCTCGTCCCAATACATCCAGTAATCCTCTTCCCCATACAACGGGCAGATTACGAAGACGATAGTTTTGTCCTTCAGATCAGTACCCTTCACCTGTACGGATTCATGTACAAGTTATACATAAACTCAACTCAACTAATTAAGCATTTAAGATTCAAGCAGGATGGGTGAGTGGACAATCTTAAAAAACAACAAGCATGTTTTCACTTTTTTATTTAATCAAGTGTCAATCTAGCGCGTTCGGAGCAGATAATCTAAAATACATACCTTTTGGCCGTTGCTTTTGACAAGGAAGTCCCTTTCTGGTGTGAACAGGAGGTCATCGACATCAACACTGTACCCAGACTCAAAAGTACCGGGGACCTTCACGTTCAAAATTTCCTCACCCATCGAGCCAGAGCTTCAGATCCCCAGACCTTCACGTTCAAGAGAAGAACAGCCTATAGACTTTATCCAAAACTTGAGGTTGAGCTGAATAGTTGATAAGAGGATCTCGAAGACTGGCGTAGCTATGGAATCTGGAGGTCTCTGTTGGTGTGTGTCTGGAGAAGAAAATTAGGGTTTTGGGGAGGGTAGGGTTACCGGTTATGTCGTCTTTACAATTTGATATCACAGGTGATAGGTTGCTCTGTGCCTACGTGTTGTGACTCTGTTGGTTAGACCATGTACTGTAGTCAGACTCACTCCCGCGAGTATCGGCCCGGTCCAGCGTGGGGAGTCGGACCCGCAGCTGCACCCAGACCCCAAGAATCGGCCCAAAATGGGGTGTCGGACCCGCAGCTGCACCCGGAGCCCAAGAATCGGCCCGGTCCAGCGTGGGGAGCCCAAGCATCGTCCACGCGCTGACGCGCACTCCCGCGCATTCGGGATTTCGGCCCCACAGCTCCTTGCTCCGTCTCTCCCATATATTTTTCAGATTTTTGTTTATTACTTATTTTTTTTTCTTATGTTAATTCTTTTCCAATTTTATTAATTCTTTTCTTTTCCAATTTTATTAATTCTTTTCTTTTATAATTTTTTTATTAATTTTATATGCACTTGTCTTGAAACGAAAGGGATTTGAGGGGAAAACATGTTGGTTATGTGGGAATGGTTGTATGAGGGGTTGGATTAGGGGACTGAAGGGTTGGTGGGAGATGTCGAAGGCTCGAAACCTGTGTGTATGGAATTAGACAGTCATTACAACTGAATCGATGCGGAGGTCGGTTCGGACACTTACAAGATTGGGCAGACGCTCGGGGCTAGGTGGAAGATGTCCAAAGTCCGGACGTGGGACAAGACCCTGATAGATCAAGTGGTTTAAGCAAGCATAGTGGGAGTTTAAAATAAATACAGATGGAATGGTGTTGGCGAACGGCCTGGTGGGGGTGGTATGGTGTGTAGGGATCACTCTGGTATGCCTTCCACTACAAAGTGTTTTGTTATTCCGTGTCAGCGGGATCCTGAGGTGGTGTAGATCCTGACCATCTCGGAAGCGTTGACTTGTATCTATGAGGCCGGATGGGTGCAGGGCGTGATCGAGTCAGACTTTTTAGGGGTGGTTTAGGCAACTAATGAGAGCGAGATAATGATTTCTACTTTCGGGTTATTAGTGTTGGACTGTAGGGCGAAGCCCAAGGCTCTACCAGGCTTTTTCCTACATTATATTCATAGAAAGCCGAATTCGGTAGCACGTATGTCAACTAGAAATGTTGCGGATTGGGATGTGATTAATTTGGTTGTAACCCTGATTCCGGGTGAACTTCTTGTAACCTTAAATGGCGATTTAGCTAAGTAATGAATTCCCCAATTTTGCCTCCCAAATTAAATTATATACACTTGTTTAAATTGTTTTTGTCCATTATTTTTCTTTTCAATTCTTTTATTAACTTCTTTTCTATTTTTTATTTTTTAAATATTTTATTAACTTCTTTTTGGCTTAAATAAATTTCATCAATGTTTTTGTTATTAATTCTTTTATTAACTTTCATATATATTTTATTTTTTTATTTTTTTTTGTTAATTATTTTGCTATTATTAAGTTTGTTTATTTTTAAGAATTATCATTAATGTTTTTTTATCAATTATTTTATTAATTTTGATTATAAACAACATAATTTAAAACATAATTATGTAATTATTAAAATAAGATTAAACTAGTTCCTATTTCTACTAATATGTAAACGCCACCTCGCATCGTCCTTGAGCATCTCCCACACAGGACGTCTTGTCCACTGCCCGTGTTCGCCTTCATAATCAGAAACGGTCGCGGCATATACTTCGTCATCCGTTGCCCCTCTCATAGGGTCGCCCAATTTCTTCCGGTAGGTTTTATCAAACCACTTGCACTTCTTGCTCATCTTCTGGAAGTGGTCCTTGACTTGCTTCTCTGTCCGTGGTGGTCACGCATCGTTCCCGGTTTGTACGTAAGCCACGTACAGAGCATGCCAATACTGGCCCCCGTGTTCGTAGTGGGTGAGCCAATTGACCACCAAATGTATTTCCTCCTCTAGTGACCAAAGAGGGCCGGTTGCCCAATTCGACATATCGACTTGAGAGAAAATAAGAGGAAATGAGGGAAAATGAGAGAATTTATGAGAGAGAGAAGTTGAGAGGTGTGAGAAAATGAGGGAGTGGTGAGGGGTTTTATAGGAGGGGGAGGGGGAGGGTTCGGCGTGGCTGCCACGACCCTAGGGTTACTATTTCAAATAGTAACCCTAGCACGCTCACCGAGGCTCCGATAATTCGATAAGTCGGATTTTTTTTTAATAACACACAAAGTACATTAAGAAAACAACTAGATTAAAACTTTCATTACATAGATTTTAAAACTAAAAATAAATTGAAGTCTTGCCTAACCCAAGAACTCCAAACGCTTCCCGAGGCTTTGAATGAGCGAGGCACGAGACGCCCTTTCATCCGCGCCCATGTTGGTGATGTCTTGGCGAAGAACCGCGTTCAAGGTGTCCATGATCTCCTTGTGCATCGCCCTTCTGCCCTCTAACTGTGTCTCTTTCCTTTGGGAAAGAGTGTCGAGGAACTGCATTTGCTCGGGTGGTAGCCCAGACGCCGTCGATTGGGAGGATTGTCCTTTGCCTCGAGCCCTGGCCTTGGCTCTCTTCTGCCCGATCAGACGATCCTCGGTGGTAAACGAGTTCAACTCGTGGTCAAAGTCGTCTCCACAAGTGCGAGACTCGTCCATCCTTGTCCGCTTGCTTCCATCACTGTCGGCGTCGAGGTTGAGGTCAAGGTCGGGGATGTCATATTCTGGAACCTTTTTTGTGAAAAACTTCGGTTGCCCCCTCACGACGAGCCACATATGCTTGAATTTGAACACATGCTTTTCCTCCTTCAAGTACGCCTCTTCAGCGACTGTCAGGACGTCAACCTCGTTCCTCCCGCTTGTCACCGTGTTCTCAATGCTGGTGTACTTCTCCTGGAACTTGGTGATGAAGCCTTTAACCTTATGCCAATGGTCCTTGCACTCCACGCCCGAGGTGGGTCCTCTGCCAGTCTAACCGCCTCGTACTCGGCATGCACCTTTTTGCCAATACTGGTCATTCTTCTGGTTCTTCCCGTGGATGGGGTCGAGCGAATTGTTCAGCCACGCACGTGCCAATCTGACCTCCTCCGCGGTGGTCCACTTCGGTCACGGAAGTGGTCTCGGCCTCGATGAAGATGCCGTCGTCTTCCCCTTCCTCCTCCTCGCTTGCGTCGAAGCTGACTGGCAAGGTTGGGTGGCCGGAACGAATTGGGAAGGTTGCACTTGCGACTCTGGCCATTGGGTCGGCGGGGTGTATGGAGGAAGCAGCGTTGAGTCCCCTGATTAGAGGAGTTGGGAAAACGAGGAGTAGTTGGCCATGAAATCCTCTTCGGTGTGTTGAGAACTCACGTCTTCATCATCCAAGGACTCGACAAGGGATTGGAGGGCTTGATTCGGGTCCATAACGAGTGGAGGAAAAAAAATGGAGAGAATTTGATGAGGAATAGATGAAGGAAAGCTAAAAACAAATGAAGAGAGGGTAAAATTTGAGTTGGGGGTGGATCTATATTTATAGAGAAATTTAGGGTTTTTTGGGGTCGGTATCGCCACGTGTCGGGTCGTGACTGGCCAGCCGACTAGCCGTTGGCGCCAGACACGACCGACTGCGTCGTTGCCAAAACCAGCCACGACCACTGGACACGACACCGCAGACACGGCGGCTAGGCACGATGAGCCGTGTCTACGCGTCGTGTCAGGGTCGTGCCTACGCCAGACACGACGGGTAGACACGACCCGTTGTAGATGCTCTAAGGACATGAGATGAACGAGTTTCTCTAACGAGCCAATGAGAGGCCTTATTCGTTTACCTTTTAACAAAGACGAGTTTTGAGATAGCAAGGCACAAATATTTTTTTGTTCTTAACACATTTACTACCTAGCCTTCATTAAATGAAATATTTACAACATAGTTTTTTTTAATGAAAACTCGATTTTATTCTTAACGAAATCCCAGATCGGGATGAGCTTTTTCTTAGATCTATGCCTAATTTAGATCCCAATTTGGAGAAAACCAACCCGATCGGAATTTTATTAAGGTTAATGTCATATCGCTACCCTAAAAAATCTTTATTTTCATCTCACAATCATAACTATTTTGTGTTCCACTTTAATACCCGCCATCAATTTCCCATCCATTTTTGACGAAAAAGGGTCATGTGACCCTACTTTTTCTAAAAGATACCTAAACTACCATTTACCTCCCTCTCTTACCCACTTCATTTTCATTAAAACCATAATGTCGGATTGTTTACGGTTTTAATGAAAATGGAGTGGGTAAGAGAGGGAGGTAAAAGGTAGTTTAGATATTTTCATCCAAAAATGGATGAAAAATTGATGGCGAGTATGAAAAAATAAATACGTTTTAAGGTAGTAAGGTGTCAAAATGGCTACCTTGCGAGACCTTATATTTAGAAGATTGAGAAACCTCAAAAACATGCTCTCAAACGACCTTTATTAGCACAAACATGTTGTGGTTATCTTTTTTTCTCAAAAGCATGCTTGTACCTTTTGTTTATTATCAAAAAATAGCGACTTACGTTTTTTTTCCCGTTTTTTTGGATGGAAAAGGAACACGTGCTCGACATGTGGTCTTTATATTTATCATAAATACCGAAATTGTCCCTATTTCTCTTCTGTAAACGACATCCGGAGAAAAATTCAACACTCAGTACGGTCATATCCAATATGTAGACAAGAGGAATAGCGACAGTTTCGGTATTTATGATAAATATGAAGACTATGTGTCGAGCACATGTTCCTTTTCCATCCAAAGTAACAGAAAAATAACGTAAGTCGCTACTTTTTGATAATAAACGAAAGGTACAAGCATGTTTTTGAGAAGAAAAAAAATGTCACCATAGCATGTTTGTGCTAATAAATCTCGTTTGAGTGCATGTTTTTGAAGTTTCCCCTTAAAAGAGAACAAAATACATAGTAAGAAAGTGAGGTGTAAAAAAAATCAAACAAATTTCAACAAGATAAAAAAAAATCAACAAAATATTAAAAAACAAAGACTACCTGGCAAAGACCCAATAAAAATGGCTATTCCTTTCATTTATCCTAAATATTGGTTTGTTCTTGTTACGGTTAGGGTTTCAGTGTCCCAACCTTGACGTGAAACCTAAGAACCAGCTCTTGATCTGAAGGACTTAGTCGAGTAAGCTTGGTGGTAAGGGATGGGAAGTGAAAGTGGCGAGCTGCCCGTTGGTGGTGGTGGCGGCGGCGGCAAGAAGGAGATTGGGGATAGGGTTGATATCGCAGAGCTCCTCTTCACGCCGGAGAGGGATTTCCTTGTCAAAAACAACGGCCATGAGGTATTGCTTTTGCTCTCATAGATTATGGCTGTCTTAGCTTTAATTATTAGTTCAATTGTTAATTTACAGTGTTGTAATTGAATGTGCATATGAACATTCATGATCTCTATGAATATTACAGGTTAGGATTGATGATCTAATTGGCAAGACTATTGTTCTATACTTTGTCCCATTGTATGAAAATGGTCGGCAGTATGGTCATTATGAGTACCTGGAGGCCAAGCATACTCTTGATTTGATTCAGGCTTACAATGAGCTTTTGCCTTTGGGCGACGTCGAGTTTGTCTTCGTGCCTGCTCATAATCTGATCAGTGATCCCAACTGTTGTGATTTTGCATCCCTAGAGGCTATTTTCAATCGCTTATTTTCCACCATGCCTTTCCCTGCTATCCCCTTCTCTGACATTGAGTCTTGCTGTGATCGCCTTGTTAAAACTTTTGATGTTGATGATAGTTGCACGGACGGGGAAAATCAACTAAGTTATGTGGGCAGTCTTAGCTTGGATACATGTGCATATATATACACATAAACACTACCTATCAATGTTACAAGTTAGGGAGGAATAGATTGTGAATTTTATTATGGATATCTACTCTCAACTATATACACATAAATATCCTTTACTTTAAAACATAACATCTAGTTATCCCCAACAATTTTACTATGCATACACATACAACTCTAATGGGTTTTCTGAAATTAGGCTTACCATCAACTAGTTGATTACTCGGTTTGAATTTGTGAGAGTTCAAATCAGAACCACTCTGTTACACATAGGTATCCCTAATATAAACATGGGGTTTCAAGTGCTATGAACAGACTTCTGGTCGGACCACGGTATGTATTTCACGTTTGAATACATGCACACCTATATCACATATTAGAAGCACACCAGTAATCAGAGACCTGAAAACTACTAGTACGGGGTGGAGGTTTAAGCATTGGAGTGTAAAACACGATTTTGATTGTTTTATTTTTTATTTTTTATTTTTATCCGAGTAATTTTATAAAAACCCATCTTTTAGAGGATGAAAGACGAGATAGAGGGGTAGTGACCGTACAAATATGAGGGTCGAACTAGTTTCGGCCAAAACAAGATAAAACCAGATGACCGTCTCAGTCTTAAACTAAACAACTGGTTCTAAAAGGATCGAACCAGTACAAATAAAGAACGTTCTTATGTAAAGAACATCAATAAGCCAACAAAAATGTAAACTAAAGTCTAATAACTATATTTTACAACCGTTAAGCATTTAACAAGAAAAATAAAAGTAAGTCTGGAACCTGAATTTTACAATCATAAAACACACCAAACTAATAAAGGTCTACAATCCGGATTTTTCAATCATTAAATCCAAATACAGGTCTAGCACCTAGATTTAACAACCATGAAACACAAGTAAAAATGATCGTTCAGAATCAAACTGGCTAGCGTCCAGCACTCGAGACAACTGAATCCCCTGCTAGTACTTGAAGAATATGCAGTCTCATCAGCACCTTCAACCTCTTAGAACAGAGAGACTGACGCCACCAACGCATCGGCGGCCAACACCACTAAACGACGAAGACATATCCGAAGGGAGGGAAACTTTTAGTCCAACGTACAATAACTTTCAACGGTTTTCAACATGACATACAATATTGTTTGATGCAAACATTGTGACATGAACGTTTGGTATAATTTCAACTTAGTATATAATAGATCACAACTATTCTCAGTTCACATCTAGAGTAGTTTGTACTTAAGTATTGGCCCTCAATTGAATTGCTTGAGGGTTTAGATGGACTTGGTTAGACAATGCATCCAAAGGAGTAGGAGAGAACAAGAGCACATGCTTTCCCACGTGACATGTGATGCTCACATGGTAAAGAGCCCCAAACATGACTTGCTTCAGACTCATGCCATATTTGAAATCATTAACTTATTGTATCTTTGTCCCCAAGTAAGGTAAATATATGAGCATTAAAATCAAACGGGAGTGGAGACACAAACGTATAAACTATAAAGAAATGAATATGTGCATGATTCGTGTTTCGGAGTTGGCTACTACGCACACACATACGTATATACTGCTCCTCCACTCCTTTTCCACACATGCATGTGCATTCACTTACTACATGTCAAGTTGATCGTGTATATATGTTATAAGAGTAGAAATCCAGTGATAACCATGTGTTAACGTAGGAACCGCGAGAACCAATCTAAGACATCCATTTTAAGAATAGATGGATGAGATGCAATTGAATAGTTGACTGCAAAAAAAACAGCACTTTTTATTAAGTGGTAAGAGCTTTTTAGTAAAACTATCATATTACTTTTTTTTTAATCAATTCACTAATTTAATTTTTCCCGCTTCGTTTGAACTCCGATTGGCTTCAAACTTGCGCTATTAGTTTTGTTTTTTAAAGGGCTTTCTATCAAGATCAGTCATGAATATATTTTGGAGCACGAAAAAAAAAATTATTTCGGGGTTGATTTTTTTTAAAAAAAATCTGGGTAATTTTTATCAACACTTTGCTCTGGATTTATCAACACTTTTACACTGGTTTTATCAACACTTTACACAGGTTTTATTACCTCATTTTTCCAAAATTGATCATGATTTTATCACCTCATCGCGTGCTTTTTATGAACACTAGTTTTATCAACACTAAACACTAGGTTTACCGTTCAATTACGTGTGTTTTATCACCCCCATCACATGTTTTTTTGAAGCACGATTTTTTTTATTTCGGGGCTGATTTTTAAAGAAATTATATCTGGATAATTTTTATCAACACTTTGCTCTGGGTTGATCAACACTTTACACTGGTTTTATCAACACTTTACACTGGTTTTATCACCCCATTCTCCAAAACTGATCATGATTTTTATCATCTCATCACGTGTTTTTTATGAACAACAGTTTTATCAACACTAAACACTAGGTTTATCATTGAGTTACGTGTGTTTTATCACCCTATCACATGTTTTTTTTGTTTATCAACGTTACACTCTAGTGTATCACACTTATTATCAAAATTGAACATGATTTTTATCATCTCATTATTTATTTCTTATCACCTCATTACATGTTTTTTTATCAACATTTAGCACTAGTTTGGTACTCCGATATAAAACATTTATTAGTGAAGATTTATCAATGCTCAACATTATTTTTATCACCTCGATATACATTTTTATTTTCGTGCTTCAAAATACATTCATGACTGATCTTGATTTAAATCCCTTGAAAAAAGAAAAATATTGGCGCAAGTTTGAAGTTAATCGGAGTTCAAACGAATCGGGAAATATTAAATTAGTGAATTGGTGAAAAAAAATGGACACTTGTCCACATGACACCATGCTATTACAATTATGCCCTTGATTGTGTGAGAATGGATGAAAGTGGCGTGTAAGTAGGTTGGATTGGGGTGATGATGTGACATTTTAATGAGTGTTGGATTATAGATGAGAGTGGCTAGGATTGGTTCTCACGGTTCCTATGTTAAGAGTGGTTCTCATTAGATTTCTCCTCTATGTTATAATATAATATATGTTCACAATGAAAACTCATGAACTTGTGATTGTTTAGTCTGAATATTAAGGTTCGTGCATATGAAAATCAAGGTTGTACATTAGACTTTTTTTTATTCCAATTAATTATGAAGAAAAGATTCTAAAACTACACCGTCATGTTTGACTTTTGAAAGTTAAATATGATCTTTATAAGCAAATCATAACATGCAAGTCATCTAAATTACACGGATAAAAGTTCATATAACGAGGTGATAAAAATATTAGACGTGTAAGACCCTACGTTTACATGTAAAATATAGTCAATCATTAACTCTACGGGAATAATGCAATTTTTTATATCATAAAAAAGAATTAAGTTTTTAAAGGGGCGCGGGTTTCGACTTTCAAATTGGAAACCACAAACCATCATATTAAGTTTTTTTACATTAGACTTTGGTGAGGTACGTATAATTTTTTCATCTCAAGGACCTTTTTGAAATAAACACCACAAATCTTTGAACTTTTCTTTAAGAAAAATCCCATGTTTGTAAAATTGATCGGTCCAGAAACTCTCTTCAAAGAGAAAACGTACTCAAACTGAAGCATCTATGACATCTACAATACCAAGAAGCAGAGTTAGTAATATGACATGACACTTATCATTAACAACACTTAATATGAACACTATGTTATTAGTCTAAAACCTTGCCATTATTAGTAGGACCTAAAACGAGAATTTGACCGATGTCTTTTTTTCTTATAAAAGAATATAATTAGAAAACAAGTAAAAAAAATTATAGAAAAATTAGAGTACATGATATTGAGTAAATGAGCTTCAATATCTATTTATAACATTCAAGATTATAAAATGGATAATGGAGATTAATTTCTAACAAGAAACCCTTGATGGATAATATTTAATGTCTAGAATTCTATACACAAAAAAATCTAAATATTTAAAGATTAACATGTATCCATAAATAAGATATATTCATGTCAAGTTCGAGAGTGATAGGTTCGAGATAATTCTAGAATATTACACCGAATTAAGCTAGTTTATATGAGACGTCGTACATTGATAACTATTGTCATCAACTTCTAGAAATTTCCACATTTAAAATTTATTTTTGGGAAAATTACACATAACCTCCCTTAGAATTGGCTTATTTTCAAATACCCCCTTAACTATTTTTTTTTTTAACATTTAGTACCCTTCACTTTATTTATTTTTTCACTTAAGTCCAACGTTGTCAAAAAAACAAACAGAAAATGAGCATGTGCAAGGCACATGTTGTTATTTTTTTTTTAAAATACCTAAAATACCCCTACTTACATAACCCTAAATTAAAACTCACTATTTCCTCCCAACCCCTCCTCTTCACGCCTCTCTTTTCTCTACTAAGCTTCAATCTCCACATCTCATCTCCATTTGTAGAAACCTGTGTTCTTCATCATTGGTCTGTGTACGGCCTGTCACTCAGCACTTTGGCCGCCAATCTTATTCGGTATTTTCTCCCCCCAAATGCAGCAGCTCCTCTGGAACCAACATTTCCTCATCATCGCTATCGATCACAACTCCCGAAGCTTTTCATGTAACTCCTCCACCCCATGCGCTTTAATCACCGAGCAACAACCCGTGCGACACCTTTCGCAGCCTTGTTAGACTATAACAGTCAACGTCGTCCTTCACACGTCTTCGAAAAGTCGGCGGAACCCTAATCACCTTGATACCGCGAAAACCAGACCAAGGACAAAATCGATAGAGAGATTATGTGATACAAATAAAAGAAGACCATAATAAAATTATATAATTACAATGAAATTTCCCAACAATATGATGTAACCCAAGGAAGGGATATGTGTCGCGGAGATTAGGAAACGTCATACTGCATGCTTTGGACCCATAACCTAAATTTGGGCTGTCTCAAAAGGTTTTTTCTCTTGACTATGATTTATATATATATATATATATATAGGATTGGTATCAGGTACAAACCCCCCCTTATTGTGCAAACTACGAACCCATGAGAGCCACATGATCCCCCCAAAGTGATGTCAACAGAGCGCACCAGATGTTGACACGTGGAAAATATATATATAAAACACCGCACCTTATTGTGCAAACTACGAACTCACCAGGCGCTGACACGTGGCGTGCAGAGTGCTAATAGTCCCAAACTATTAGCATTGTGCTGCGCAAACTATCAGCACTAAACGTGCCACGTGTCAGCACCTGGTGAGTTCGTAGTTTGCACAATAAGGGTGGTTTTTACTGGATAGCTACCCTATATATATATATATATATATATATAGGTATTGTATAACTTGAGAACCAGCCTTATTGTGAGAACTACGGACGCACAGGAGAGCGATACATGTCCTTTTCACGCACGCGCTTGTTGCTGGTGAGTTGAGCAGGACTAATGGTGAGTTGCACAACTTGAGACATGGTGCCTCGAAAATATCGGAGAATCCTAAGGACGGTCTCATAATGTGTAGTGTGAGGAGCGTACATGAACTGACTAACAATGTGGACTGCATATGCAATTCTTGCTGAGTGACGGTGAGACAAATAAGACTACCACCTAATTACTGGTAAAGTGGAGCATCTTGGAGTACTTTTCCATCTGAGGGAGTGACCTTGACATCAACCTCCATTTGGGTGGAGGCGATTATGTGTCAATCAATCCAACCCGAGATAAGTGATATTCATATGATATTGATAAGATCTTCAAACCGAGAAAGTATGTGAGAATACCAATATCCTTCATCTCGAATTGTTGATTGAAACTATGCTTGAGATCTGAGTACTTGAAATATCTATTAGAGGACCAACTCAACTAAAAGCTCAAGATTATAGTTGAAGGTCCAATTATAGTTATATTATAACATGCGTCCACACGGAAAAGTAAATTTTGCTCTTTGACATAGGGGCGGTAGGAGGGGTGGGACTGCGGTAGCGTTCATGGACACCGATACAGTATACTACAACCATAAGATACTGATCGAGCAGATCAGAGGATAAACAAGCAGTGGTGGACCAATTACTCCCCCGGTAAGTCAGCGTGCGTCGTCCTCCCTTGACTGATAATGGTAGGGCTCTTGAACGCATGATTGCTGACTCCGAAGTGGTAGAGAAGTAACTTATCAACTGTTGGTGGTACCCTTGCCACCTATACACAAGGGAGAAGGTACAGTCGACCAACCCCTCCCTGGCCTTCCCAGCACTCATTCTTGAAGGCGAGGGTGCTTGAAGCCCCCCGCCGCTGCTGAAGACGCCTCATTCGACGCCGCTGATTCTTCGTCCTCCGCTGAGTCATCTTCTCTCTCAGCCCTCTTGTTTCCCGACAGTGAAGGCGTCGGGTCACGTGGTAACCATCCTACTGGTATATCCCCATCATCTGCTCCCCGCTGACCCCAACGCCTCATGTCCTCCCGCCTCGGGGGTGTCCGTGGTGTCCCCTTGGACTGGCCGCCCTTCCCTGACCCACTCAAGTATGTCCAGTTCGTCCCTGGGACGGCCTTCCCATGTTTCGCCTTTTCAAGCGCCGATCTCGGGTCCCCTAGTGCCTTCAGCGAGGACCCCCGTACACCCCCCTCGACCGGACAGACCGGGAAGAGATGCCCCGCACAAAAACATCCAAAGCAATGCTCAGGTAAGTATTCGGACGAGATATACAGGCGAGTTCGTACCTGAGAAGCCGAAACCGGAACCAGAGTTGACTTTGTAATGGAACCCGAATATCTGCCCTGATTCTGATCTTCATGAAGTCTCCCCAGCAGAAACCCTCCTTGTCTACATCTACCCCTTGACAAACTCCCAACATGTTTCCTATCCTGAAGCCCACATCCCTCGTCCAAGCCCCTACTGGCAGGTTCGAAACCCGCGCCCAGACCGAGAAATGATGGAAGTGCAGATCCGAGATATGCATGTGAGCCCGTAGGTCCGTAAACAAGACTAGAGAGTCCCAAAATGACCAGGGTTCACCCAGCAAGACCCATTCCCTCTCCTTTGCAGACCGCCCTCCAAAGGTTTGGCCTCGACTTTCATTCCCCAGACGTCCTTCATTCGCGCCACCACAGACTTCTAATATATTTTCTTGGTAGTCAGGACCTTTGCTGTCAGCGCAAAGCGATACAGATTCCCCCGTCCAGTGACCTCTTGCACTGACACAACTACCTCCTTGATCCTCATAGCGCCCATCTGGGAGTCCAACATCCCAATCTGCTCCCCCGAGGGTCGACTCTGTCCTAGGTAGGGGTCTCCCACCTGAACCCTAGAGGACGGGTAGTTCTTACCCGCCTGGGTCGGACTCTGGCCCACCCTACATTGCTGACCCAGCCTGGGGTCAATGCCGACCCACTCGCCCAATCCACTCGACCACCCTAGGCCCATATCGACTTCTGACACAACGTAGCAGCCCAACGGGCATCGCTCATGAACCCACGACCCGGCTCCGTCTCCCGCTCAACCCTACCCGGTTCCCCAGCCACCACACCCATCCCTTTTCTTCGGCGCCAAGCAAGCTCCTCCGGTGTCTCCTCCAGCATGAAAGCCGAGTCCGAGGAGACCGGGATAGGCGTGTGCTCCTCCCCCATCGACGCTGGCATTAAAGGAGCAACTCCCCCATCGCCGTCGACACGAGCAGCTCCCGCCCTCGTTGTTCGCCCCAACCCGCTTCCCGGCTTCCTTGGTCGAGGGCCCCCCGCCGGCGTATGACGGAGACAGGCCGGTCCCGATCAAACCCGGCCACCAGGGACCCAGCCCGCCTCCTCCACGGCCGAGAAACGCAGCCCCGGCGTCCCCCCCGTCCGGGCCGTCCAGGTTCCCTCCGACAACACGGGTTCTGTCACGCCCCAAATCCGGTTTTGGCCGGACTCGAGACGTGACCTAAAACAAACGAGGTAAAAGTAATAAAACTGTAATAAATTCCTTTACAACCGAAAACTAGTCCAAAGTATTTCTCAATAATAAAAAAAAAGATGTCAAAACTTGATAAGTAACATAAGGTAAATAAAGTTCAACAATGTGGACCAACACATCTCTAGTACAACCTTCAAGACATCTGGAAGCTCCCGAGCCTCGAATTTCCCCGAATCTCAAGCCTCCCTGTACACACAGTGAATAAACAAAAAAAGGGTGAGCTTACGCTCAGTAGGGAAAATCGTAAATGACCTTAGTCTCCAAGTTTAATATTAAAACTGTTTTAATTCGGTGTCACAAAAGTATTTAAAACCCTTAGACCAAAGGATATGATAAACAAATAAGAAGTAACAATATCAATAGTGCATTCTCAAGGATAACGATAACTTCCCAGAGAATAGATGGAAAACATTATATTAAAATAGAAGCCCATCACACAGGGAACAAGTAAATACTATTAATCAAAGAAATGTTATGGAATCCGTTGTGATGAAACAACATCGCTTCTTCAAAGATGACAGTAACTTAAAAGAAGTTCATAATAAATACTTTAACGGATCAATAATATAAAAAAAATGGGAATAATCAATATCTTGCCAACCACTCGCTTTCTCAAGCCTCCGATCCATGGATAGATTCTGGGATCACATCGGTTCCCACATTCCGATCCACCAGAGTATCCATATCATATCAGATTTTCTCTCGGTCCAGAGGAAGCACATGCGTCGGGGCACCGGAAACAATCCCAAATGGGCGCTTATCATCGAGATTCCCATAAATGCCTCCAAAGGACCATATGTCATAGGGAACCAAGTAGTGCACCCACTGGGATGCAGTTCCTTGGGGTGAAACCATAAGTAATCCTTTCCCCACAGGGCAAAATGTCCAATTGCCCGCAGGCCCAATAATCAATGCCCCGCAGGGTCCGATAACCAATTGCCCGCAGGCCCAATAGTCAATGCCCCGCAGGGTCCAATAACCAACGAATATCCCGCAGGATTTGCCAATACTCAACTCTCATAATATCCAGTAACCAACGAATATCCCGCAGGATCTGCCAATACTCAACTCTCATAATATCCAGTAACCAACGAATATCCCGCAGGATCTGCCAATACTCAACTCTCATAATATCCAGTAACCAACGAATATCCCGCAGGATCTGCCAATACTCAACTCTCATAATATCCAGTAACCAACGAATATCCCGCAGGATCTGCCAATACTCAACTCTCATAATATCCAGTAACCAATACCCTCAGGCTCTAAACTCAGTCATTAACTCATTGTATCTGTCCAACTCCAACCACCTCATCGGCACCGGATTACCCCCCGGTGTAGTACCAAACCAAGCAAACGAACAGACAAACCAATAAACGAACATACATTCAAGAATAAGAATAAAGGAACAAGCATTTCATTCATCTGTCAAGCAACACACGCCGGAACACACTTTCATCACAACCAAGACAACTAACACCATTTCATACTTACCGTACACTTACCTGTCACCAACCATCGGTACATCGATCACCTGATTGCACCCCTTTGGCACAACCAGTCATACTCGATCATCCGTTCAACCAACAATTATATCAACATAAACACTCGATCAACCAAGCATGCATTCAACCAATTAATCATCATGTGAACGAACAAATAGTCATTCGATAAGAGAAGCTAATCTAGTTTCATTAGACTCTTAAATTAACCTAATAACTATCAACCAAACATGTGATCCTAGCACACAACTAATCCGAGAGCTCTTCACAGCCTCTCTACCAGTAAATCAAGTTCTCAAGTATTGAAAGCACACTTCACTAATTATCATCGTCCTGAGCATGCATACTAGACTCATCCATTTATTAGTAATTGAAATACGATTATTTTAGTTATTCGCATCCTATAGGCAATTCTAGGACCTTTCCGATTTTATTATCCTAATCATGCATTCTAAGCGTTAATTAAATAATTAAGACTTTCCCTACCTCGTGGTCTTCCTCTAATAAAACTCTGATGAAACGCTCGGGTGATCATAACTCCGTTCTTCACACGGGTTTCGGCGTGATCTTCGTTCTTCTAGCTCGGGTCCAAGCCCTTGATCTCGGGCGAAGTCCCGTCTAGAATTGACAAATAAAACGTCCGGATCAAAACCAGAAAAAGTCCGAAGGTCCACTGATTTAGCCAAAAAGTCCATTAAGATCTCACCTTTAATTAATTAAATCCATTTTAATTAAATCTGATTTTTAAAACATTTTTAATTGAAAACCGGGTTGACCCAGATCCAACCCGAATCCAAGCCCGACCCGGGTCCAGATCCGGTCTGGGTCCGGATCCAAGTCCAAGTCTGAGCCTGGCCCGCGTCCACACTGGTCCAAGGCCCGTCCTCCGTTGTTGTCTGGCCCGAGGCCCAACACCGAGCTGGAGGCCCAGTTTCTCGTCCTGTGTTCATGGTCAGGCCCAAGGCCCGAGATTCTGGTCTGGCTGTGACGGCGTCGAGGCCGGTAAGTTTCCGGCGAGGCGAGTTCGACGGCGGGAAGCTTCGGAGTTGTTTCTTGTCGCCAGCGACCGTGTCAGGAAGGCAGAGTGAAGGGGAGACTTGTGTGGACCCTGGACGAGCTTCTGCGTCCAGATCTAACCACCAGAGACGCTCTCCGGAGCCAGGAGGTCAGATCTGAAGCTTGGGAACTCCGGCGGCGTTCTCCAGTCAAGCCCAGCTTAAAGGCCGCTCAAAAACCCGCGATTTTCTGGCGAGACGCGAAGGGGACTACGGATCTGACGAGGAACGAGCTCGCCGTCGCTGGTAGCGCCTGAATCCGGCGCGGTGGAGCTCGATTCGACGACGGCAGCTAGGGCTCGTCTGGGTTTGAAGATAAGCAGAGAATGGAGGCGAGATTTTCAGGTGAGGGGGTTGATTTTGGAGTGAGACGGAGTGGAAGGAGAAAAAGAAGGAGATGAAGAGGAAGGAAACGGCCGGAGGAGTGGTCGGCGGTGCCATTTGGTTCGGTTGCACGCGAGAGAGAAAGGGAGAGAGTGAGGCTGGAGGCGATGAACAGTAACCCCGAATTAGGGTTTGTTCACGCTATAAGGCAGCCAGGGCTGGGCCTCTAGCGCCACTGGGTCGGGCCGCGCTTCTGGGCCTGACTCACTCATCGAATTGGGCCCAAACCGGCCCAATTCCCAGCTCAACCAGATCAGCTCTCTTTTCCTTTTTTTTAAAACTTCTCTTCAAAATTCACTCGTTGCAAAAATCAACCCCGACGTTTCCTATTTCAAATAAAACCCTTTTTGTAAGAGCGAGGTTTCACAGGTTCGTCCCCCGTGATCTCCACCACCGGTGTCTCTGCCACCGTACCCATCCCCTGCAACGCCACGCGGAAGTCCTCTCCCGCCAGCTCGGACGCCTGCATCGCCTCCTCCACCGGGTCCTCCTCCGGAAGCTCCGTGCCGGAGTCGTACCCCACATCCTGATCACTCAACTCCGGCAGACAGGGTCCCCAATGGACTCCCCCATCGCCGCCCTGCTCACCGTCTTCCACCTCGCTCGAGAACGCCATGAAGACAGAAGCCAAAATCACAAAAACGCCAAACCCTAGCAGAGAGGAGGCGTTGCGTCTGTGTGTTATAAAGATGGATTATTAATTTGACCTCATTTATATAAGAGTGTACATACATATAAGAGTAAAGTTGGATAAAATCCATTTTTATGGAATAAACTTAGAATTTATCTGAGTTTTTAAATAAATATAAAAATACATTCAAAATTTTCTTTCACCTCGACAATCTAATAATTGAGATGAATTTCTAATTTTATATTATAATAGTTAAACAAAATATACGTTGAATGAAGTGACAAAATAATTTCATTATTGTTGTGTCACAATTTGGTAGCAACCAAATGACCATTAAGAAAGTAATATGTGCACCTTTTTTTTTTAAAACGAGTAGAGGAGGTATTGTATTACTATGAATGTAAACTTTTCAGGTTATGGCATAATTGTCTAGGATTCCAGATATCTGTCTCAGTCGACCGTAGTCCATCAGACGCTCATGGATTCGTAGAAATAGTATGCTTCTGATCGCAGATTTTAACTCAATAGTTCCCCTTACCGACATTTCAGATGTACCAAACAAAAAATAACTAGTCCAACAATCGAAGGGAACTAAACAAACCAAACTAAAATAGTAAAAAAAAACATAAAGCAAGCTTGAAGAGAGTGCTCTGATTGCGGCTTTTCCGAGACTTCCCAGCACCGGCAGTCTCGGGTCTATGGGTATAGTCCGTAGTCGGACACTCTCACCCCCGATGGATCTTCTCATTCTTCCAAAGGAGGTTGTAGCGCCTCCACCTGTACAGTCTGCTCCTTCTTGTCCTCCCTTTGCTTTACGACCGTCGGGATAGCTTCCGTCGAGATGACCAAAAACTCGTCCTCATATTCCCAATCTGGCACCGAATCGAGAGTTCCAGTTAGAAGTTTGGACGGATTAACAGGATACCTGGCCGAACTTATAGAGAACCTGGCCGGACTTGTAGTGTACTTGGCCCGAGTTGCAGAGGGCTTGGATGGATCCGCCAAGACGAGGGCTGAGCAGATCGGGGACAGACGGGGTGAGACCGTCGAGGAGCCTTGCGGACGAGAAAAACTCTCACCGGTTTTAGCGTGAGGGCGGCGAAGTATCGGTCATACCGAGGCTTGTGCCGTGGCCGTAGGACGAGGCGGGGCGAGGCGTGGTTGCTCTCCGGGATCGCTTCAGTCACAGGAAAAGTGTTGCTCGACTTTACCAGATCCGGAATAGATTCTGATTGAAACGAGGCCGAAGAGAACTCGGTGGGGGAAGTTGTGTGCCGTCCGTGGTGTGTGAAGGTGACCAGAAACCATGGAGATGGGAATCAAACAATGGTGGCTACATGAGAAGAGTGAGGAGGGGCAACCTTTACGGTTCTGAAATAACCCTTAGGGTTCATGCACTCCTGAGGAGTCTCCGAGAGTTGTGGCTTTGAGAATGCAATATGGGCACTTAATTGCAAAAATAAATGCTTATTTTAAATTGAGAAATATTTCATGTGGACTTAGATAATATTATTCTCTTGTCGTGTGTAATATTCTCTCTAGAGGTCTATTTTCTTAGCCCTAGTCTTAGCTGTCAATGATATCGATTAGGTTATTTCTCGTGACGGTCAAGACCACTTAGCCACCATCTCCGTATGCACCAATCACTTGTCCTCTTCATGCCTCCATATCCTTTTGTGGTGTTTATTAAGTCAGGAAAGCCTCACCGCAAGGTAAAGCACCAGAGCACCACAGAGTCGTCTTCTTCCCCCACCGCAATCATCAACTCTCCTCCTCACTATGGAATATGCTACAGATGTGTTCTCCCCGGGACGTACTCTCCCACCATCTATGGTGGAGGGCAGTGTCAAACCAAAGAGGGGGCGCAAGCCCCACTCTATGTTCGTTGTTAAGACTGTCGTCCATGTGCCACCGGTGACTATTATTGGGTCTGGTTGAGGGTGGTCTCAAACCCTCGTCCCCGTTGGTGACAAAGTGGGTTCCTCCCTCGGAGAACTCTGAAAACCTGAGACCATGACTGTCTCATCCGAGGCCTGGGATGACTACGACTTCTGTTTCGTTGGTTACTCTGCTATTGGGTCCGACTAAGGGAGGTCCTAAACCCTTGGCCTTGATGATGACGAAGGGCTTTTTACCTTCGGAAGAAGCTTTGGTCTCGAACCTATGAATGTCCCAAGTAAGGCATGGGTCGACTCCGGACGTTGCTCATCCCTCCATGGCGGTTCTCTAAGAGGTCTTCTTTGCCTGCTCTCTTGCTGAGTATGAGGACATTGTCATCGATATATATACCGCTAGTTGAACCAGAGATAATAGTTTGTCAACAATTCGGCATGGTAGAAAAAATGCTCACGCTTCGAACGTACCATAAGGATCTCATGATCAAGGTCATATGGAGGGCCTGAGGACACTCGGCGATGGGGATCATGATCAAGGACCTCGAATCGGGTTGTTCAGGTCTTAGTTTGGATCGCGTGAGGCAAAGGACTTGGATCGACAAAACGAACCCTGGTGCTATCATGGGTTCCCGTTCATTCTCGCTGACATAGTCAACCCCATGGGAGTAGAGATCCCTCGATTGGACAGGTTGCAATTGTGGGTGCAGGTAACGGGACTTCCGCCCACGGTTCGGACTTGGACGACATGTGAGCTTTATGAGGTTGCACTAGGTGAATGCGTCCATGCCCCATTTGACCAACGAGGCTTTGTTGGGGTGGAGAAGTCCGGGTCCGTTTTTGGATGTCCTTCGACCGTCCGCTATGACGATCCATGGTCCTACAGTTTCTAGAGTACCCGAACCTAGTAAAGGTTAGTTTGACCTATGACCTACTGTTGAAATTCTGCTACAGCTGTGCGCAGATTGATCACGTGGGAGTGCGAGCGGGAGGTCCCAGGGCTACAATCTGATACTCTTAGGCAGAATTTCTCCACTGATTGGAAGAAAGAGGCACCTTCTCTGATATGTCCATTAGGTTTCACTCAGGTGATCCCAAACACCTTACCTACTTCTCTCTCATCTCCGGGAAGAGTGTCCCTAGTAACCTCGAACACCTTATCTAACCCACAAGGGGTGGAGTAGAGACGATTTGAGATCGAGTTGTCCAACCAACTTTCTGGAGTGTTCCATCTAAAGATCTGAGTAGGAAGAGAGGATATGCAGGAGAATCGCGGGAAGACCAGACGAGAGTTGAGAATCATCCTCACCAGCTGCCATGATTAGTGAGTAGAGATTCAAGGCCTTTAGGCGGGAGGGATCCTTGAATCAACATTACCCTCCCCTTCTTATTGTCGAGATATGTTCGATCGTTCTCCTCATAGCGAAAAGTCCTCCTCATGGAATCAAGCAGCGTTTAAACACCGTCTTGAGTGGCCCTCCACAGTTTGAGTTTGAGTTTGGTTTTAAGTTTATGAGTGTTGTTTAAAAATTGTTGTGATATCGATTATTAGTCTCAAAGTCTGTAAAATAGGGTCGTGTTTTTTGGTATTGACTCTTCTGAATTCTGAGTAATGATAACTATGCAACTTTCGTTCAAAAATAATATACATGAAATCTTTAGAATTTTTAGGATAAATAGTTAACCTATTTTCAACGTGTGAGATGTGTCGGATCAAAAGACTTCTTTCTTTTGTGGAAACTATCCCTAATCTTTTCGTTTTAGAAAGAAATACAAATATGTTATGGTTATAAAAGCCAACAAGTTCCCCACAGCTTCATAGAAGAGAAAACCTATCTAGAATGGTCATCTCGATATCAACTGACCTAGTTCTTTCTTTGAGAGATAGGAACCATAGTAAGACAAACTTTATTGAGGCCGATATGCATGCTCTTTACGATAGTTCTCTTGGTATCTAAATCTAACAATCTCCATAGGAAAGAATGTTATTTGTGAGCAAAACATAACTAAAAATTGTATGAATCACATTTTTATATAACTAGTAATATTTTGAGTATTTTTAATGTTCTCAATAGCGCAGCGCCTCCCTATTCTTTCAGCTAGAATTTACAAGCTAGGGTTTACAAAAGGGTTAAGTGTTTTGCGATTTTCTGCATCAATCTTCCATGGAATTCACGGGAATAGAGGGAGATGGAGAGCATGCCGGTGACGGATACGTCCATTGGGGACCTGTTTTGCCGGAGGAAAGTGCTGTGGTTGTCGAGTCAGAAGCCGGCACAGAACAATCGGACATCGATCCGATGGAGGAGCTGCAGACGACATTTGCGCTGGTGCCGCTGGTGGCGACGGCGACGGAGGGGACGGACTTGCAGAAGTCGACGGGATCGCAGAAGGAGCCCGTGTATTCGGAGGAGCAGTGGACGCCGAGGACAGGAGGGGCGCCGGTCGTGTGCTTCTCGGCCGAGGAGGAACCGGGATGGGTCCCGGGAGGTAGGATCCGATCGGGGCCTGCATGCCTCCGCCGCACGCCGGCGAGGGGACTCGGCCAAGGAAGACGGGAGCAAATCGGGGCGCTGCTGCTGGTGTCCCGCTGCTGGCGTCGATGGGTGAGCAGACTACGCCGATCTCGATATCTTCGGGATCGGCCATGACACCGGTGGACGCGCCGGAAGAGACACCGGCCGAGGTTGCTTGGCGCCGAAGGAAGGGGAAGGGCGTGGTAACTGAGGAGCCGGGTAGGGTTGAACGTCCGCCGGAGCCGGGTCGCGGGTTCATGGGCGATGCCCGTTGGGCGGCCACGTTGGGTCGTAAGTCGGTATGGGCCCAGGGAGAAGGCGGGGATGTGGCTCGTTGGGCCTCGAGGTTTGGGGCGGGCCGTACGAATGTGGAGGGTGGCTTGGGAGTGGGAGCCGGGGTCGGGCAGCACAATGGAGGTAACATACGTCCGACCCAAGCAGGAAAGTCATACCCGACTGAGGACCCCTACCCGGGGGGAAGTCGACCTGAGGGAGGAGCCATGGGACAGCTGGACTCCCAAATGGGTGCTATGAGGATCAAGGAGGTGGTGGTGCCTGTCCAAGAGGTAACATGACGGGGAAATATGTATCGTTTCGCTTTAGCAGCGAAAGTCCTGTCTACCAAGAAGATTTATTGGAAGTCGGTGGTGGCACGAATGGAGGATCTCTGGGGAATGAAAGTTGAGGCTAAACCCCTGGAGGGAGGTCTTGTAGCTTTTTTCTTCAGGTCTGCGAAGGAAAGGGAACGAGTATTGGTGGGCGAACCCTGGTCCTTTTGGGACTCTTTGGTATTGTTCACTGACATACGGGCCCACATGCATGTATCGGAGCTGTAATTTCACCACTTCTCGGTGTGGGCGCGGGTTTCAAATTTGCTGGTGGGGGCATGGACGAGGGATGTGGGCTTCAGGATTGGAAATACGCTGGGTGTGTGTCAAGGGGTAGATGTAGACAAGAAGGGTCTCTGCTGGGGAGACTTTATGAAGGTCAGAATCAGGACCGACATTCGGATTCTATTACAAAGTCAACTCTGGTTCCGTTTGTCGGTGTCCCAGGTACGAACTCGTCTTTATATTTCGTACGAACACTTACCTGAACATTGTTTTGGGTGCTGCTGCGCGGGACACCTATTCTCGGTCTGTCCGGTCGTGGGGGGCCTCCGGGGAGTCTCGTTGAAGGCACCAGGGGACCCGAGGTCGGCGCTAGAAAAGGCCAAACATGGGAAACCTATCACGGGGACAAATTGGACTTACCTGAGTGGGTCGGGGATAGGAGATCGGTTTAAGGGGACTCCTCGGACTCCCCCGAGGCGTGAGGATATGGGGCGCTGGGGTCAGCAGGAGGCAGAGGGAGAAGAGGAGCCCGTAGGCTGGCTGCCGCGGGAATCGACGCCGACCCTATCGGGAAACAAGAGGGCTGGGCGAGATGTGGACTCAGCAGGGGATGAAGAATCAGCGGCGTCAAACGGGGCGTCTTCGGCAGCGGCGGGGGGCTTCAAGCACCCTCGCCTCCAAGAATGAGTGCTGGGATGGTCAGGGAGAGGTTGATCGACTGCACCTCCTCCCTGGTGTATAGGTGGAAAGGGTACCACCAACAGTCGTTCAGTTACTTCCCTACCACTTCGGAGTCAGCAATCCCGCGTTCAGGAGCCCTACCATTATCAGTCAAGGGAGGACGACGCACGCTGACTTACCGGGGGAGTAATCGGTCCACCACTGGTTGTTTATCCTTTGACCTGCTCGGTCAGTATCTTATGGTTGTAGTATACTGTATCGGTGTCCTTGGACGCTACCGCAGTCCCACCCCTCCGACCACCCCGATGTCAAAGAGCAAAATTTATTTTCCTGCTTATGTCGTTATTGTTATGTTAGTTTGGTTTCCATGTACGGTGTCTCGGGTTTCTGTAGGCACCGATATGCTTTTACATTAATAATATTGTCATTTCTATCAAAAAAAAAAGTATTTTTAATTAAGCCATTTTGGTTATTTGTTTCTTAATTATAAATACATTTGGATATATATTTATTAAATCTTATTACTTAGTTGGTCGTGACCTCCACCACAAACCCATCTACAAGTGTTGCGTGCTAACCCTCGTAAGCTTGTTGATTATTAAATCCACTTGAACCACTTCAACAAATCTCAACTTCATTATTTTTCTTGATGCTCTTCTGATTTTCCTCTTTTTGGTGAGTCCATTTTTAATTACTTTATTGGATCATGGGCTTATTATTATCCAAATATATAGTTTATTCTCCATAGAATGGTCAATGCACATGAGGGATTATGTATCTCCCTCTCAAACCTATTTCTAATAAAAAAAAAATGACAATATGATTATGTGCTCATATATCACTTTAAAAGTATATAAATATATTAAAAAATAACTGGCATATAATTATAAGGTGGTGGAAGGAATGAGAATGAGATCCATAGTTATCATCTAAGATTAATGTCATCATCAAAATGTCTTAATCTACCAAAATCTATGAGTAAACAATTAATAAAGGTTAGAGATCATTTTCAGTAGTGTCATTTGTGGGGTTTGGCTTAACTCACCTAGTTTGTTCATCATCTTTTCATATTAGGTGTGTTAGGTCATGACACTTTGATCAACACCACTGGTTAATGTCAAATAGTTTCTCACCTATTTATCTTCACATTTCCTCCAAAAAAAACAAGCAAGCCTTTGACAATTTGCACACCTTACTATCTACTTTTGGGTTGCATTTGGTAAACTAATACCACAATTTTATCCATGTTAGACTCCCTCCATGTTATCCATTAAAACGATCTGATCGATCAAAATGAATATCGTCTCAATTCTTTTTAATATTTTGTTTGGAAAGAATATATAAGGTTAATGAAAGAAATAACTTCATTCACAGCAAATAGTATAATCATTTCTAGTGAGATTAGTCCACTAGAGGCTTTTAGTCTTGAATTCATCGACCGATTCTATCATACTCTCACGATGATGAAAACGACTAGTCATTGTATCATGTGGTAGTGACTAGTAGATAGGCCAGTTGGATTCACTAACACTTTCAACGTGACGGTAAATCATCCGCCCGAAAACCCGCTTAAATCCGCTACAAACCAACTTATCGAAACCTTATTTTACCAATGTTACCTATTTCTATAATTTCAGTTCACTTAAAGGATGATTCCCTTACACATGTTTGCACTTTCATATGACAAATGTGACCTCTTAAAAACCCTAACCACGTGACAATAAATTCACCCATCAGTTTGGCCATGGAATTTATGTCACCTTTACTTCATAGATATTTATTTATCCACCAAATCCTATTGTAAGTGGGGCCATCTACTTCATTGGACCATTTTGCCCTCATACAAACCAACAAACCCAAACGAGTCCTGTAATTAAACACACCGTATCCAAAACCCAGATCCCAATAAAGGACTACTACACAATTGAGGGGCATATTTGTCATATGTTACAAAAACCGAGGGCATTTTGGGGAAATGAAAACTCACTCTGCCTTGCAGTTTTTACTACAGAAACGGCGGTTCACAGTAATATTAAATGAAAATGAAGAAATAAGGAAAAAATAAATAATAAATGTAATCTTTGTCATTATTTCATTTTTATTATCACAGCTCTCTGCTTTAACTTTTAGTGTTTTGTTGAAGCAATTCCTCTGTAAGACAGAGTCTCAGTCACAGTCCTGAAACGGATCGTATCTTTTTGCCCCATCTCCATTTCTCTCTCGCTCTCCAGATTCCTTTCTCTTCTCTCGGAGCATCCTCTGATACTCCGTCCAAGTGTTTTCTCTGCTTTTCTGAAACACCATTTCGATTCCTGCTCACGATTTCCATGGAATGGGACCTGTAACTGCTCTTCCCACCACCCTCGCGTTTTGCAGGTGATTTCATGTTTCTGTGCTGTTTGTTTTGGATTATGGTTTCTGGGTTGTGGGTTTTATCTCAATTTCTGTGATCTGTTGGGTTCGATCTCTGAAGGAGTGTGCCTGTTCTGTTTGTTTACATGTTGTTGATGATGATGATTTTGATACCCTGTTTGGTTGCTGGGAAAATGAGGGAAGAGAAAGGGAAAACGGGAGGTTTTTCGCCTGAATTTTTCTGGGTTAATGTTGGCAACCTGGGTTTGTGATTGTGGGGTGTTTCCTTTTTCTGGGTCTTTTGAATTTCTTTCTTTTTCCTGCGTTTTCTCGGCAACCAAACAGGAATCGTTCTAGGCTAGTTGGGTTTTAGGTAGATCTTCTTGATGGTGCCTGCTGTGCAATTTGTGATGTTTACTTTTGTTTAACAAATATGCAACTAATGATTTGATTAGAGTCTAGCACCTACCAGCGCATCGTTTGATTACTGCCTTACTAGCCCTATTAGAACTTAACTTTAGCTTGTTTTGTGCTTTGGTCAAATTAACCTGCAAAATGGAACTTTTGACTTGGTTGGTAATTCAGTCGTCTTTGTACATTTGTATATGTATTGAAGTCAGTTGGAGTAATTTAATTATGAAGCTAGGCAAAAAATTCCTCATCTTGTTGTGCTAATGCCAGTCTATTTGCTCTATGAAATCAATTTTGAAGACGTCTATCATTGAATAGTAGAATGTTCTTTTGTTTACTGCCATATTTGTTGTTCACATCTTAAGTTGACTTATATGGGGTTTATGAATATTGAATACCAAACAAGCTGTTCAATTATGTACTTCTTAAAATGAAACAAAATAAAATAAGGTGGGATTAATTGACCAATTCTTATTGAAAGGTTTATGAACCATTTTGCAGGTTTCTCTATGGACTGGGCAATTGAATAGAAACAAGACCAAAAACAAAAAGCAAGAGATGAAGGAGTTGTCATCTGGGTTGATCATAGGGATTGTAATAGGGGTAGTGATTGGAGTGCTTTTGGCTATTTTTGCATTGTTCTGTGTTAAGTATCACAGAAAGCGCTCACAAATAGGGAACAGTAGTTCACGAAGGGCTTCAACTATACCAATCCGTACAAATGGTGCTGATTCTTGTACTACGTTATCAGACTCTACTCTTGGTCCAGAATCACCAGTAAAATCTTCAAGGAAGGGCATGTCCTTTTGGATTGAAGGATTTAGAAAGAGTAATGTTGTTTCCATGTCTGGAATACCCGAGTATTCTTACAGGTATTCTCTACTCAGAACATTGTGGCTATACTAGTTGGTTTTACATGAGATTCTTTAAATGGTATAGATTTATATGACGTTGGTGTGAAAACTGAAGTACTATCCATCAACCTGTTTAAATATAATTTGAGTAGACTTCTCAGTCCCATAATATCTCATGTTCTTGTCGACTCTGTTTTGTCCAATTTTATTGCTTGCTAAAGACTAAGTTATTCGATAAGTAGTGGTTTGATTTGCAATTGATTCTCTGGTCATGGAAAATAATATACACACCTAGAAGGAGAAACTAATTTGCAAACTTTGTTCATATATGTACATTCCTCACTATATCATTTTCCTTTAGCAAAAAAACTGTTTTTTAGGGAATTTGCAAGACTATTAATTAGGCTGGTTATGCTACCTTTGATGTAAATGCTAATAATGATCGGCATGTCTTGGCTGACTTTTTAATGTTCACAATCGTTTCTAAATTACTCGGGTTGTATGAGATAGAAATGACATAGATTGAACCAAAGATTAGGTGTGCTTCGTTTGAAACTTAATTGTGTTTTTATGACGGTCCCCTCTTTTAGTATTTTCTTCATTGTCAATAACTTCCCAATTATCTCTCATTTCAAGAAATCCAATATTTTCCTAAATGAAGTATCTGGAAGCGACTATTTCTATCCATGGTCCTTCATCCTTTTACAAGTGTGGTGTTCTTCACTTTCCCTTTTGCTTACGAGCTTTGTTCCTGGTGATACTCATGCAGGGACCTGCAAAAGGCAACACACAATTTTACAACATTGATAGGACAAGGTGCATTTGGTCAGGTTTATAAAGCTCAAATGTCAACTGGTGAGACCATTGCTGTTAAAATGCTTGCAACTGATTCTAAGCAAGGGGAGAAAGAATTCCAGACAGAGGTACCCTCATTTACTGTTTTTTTCCGTCATTCTACTCAGAAAAGTATGAGTCAATAAATGGGACTAAGTTCTAGGGTTTTGCAAAAGTAGAACCTCGATTATTTGCTGAACAGAACTCCATAGTTGGCTTATCTCCAACAGTTTTTATTCAGATATATGTATTCTATTAAATGAAAGTTAATAGACAGGCACAACATTAGTATATTATTGGCAAAAAAAAAAAATCAAACGCGCTGTTGCTTGAGTAAATGTGATTGGAATTTAAATTTTACCTTTGGGCCATGCATAATTTGCCTTGTTATGTCTTTTACTCAAGTCCTATATCTTTTTTATGATTTGTAACATAATTAATCTGTTCCGTTCTATTACATTTATGCCACTATCAGGTTATGTTACTAGGAAGGCTGCATCACCGAAATCTAGTGAATTTAATTGGATATTGTGCAGAAAAGGGCCAGCACATGCTCATATATGTCTACATGAGCAAAGGCAGTTTGGCTTCTCATTTATACAGTAAGTTGGCAATCAACTTATAGAAGATTTATAGGAAAACCTGTTCGTTTTCTTAGGAAATGGTGGTAAATCAAGGATTTTGTGGATTAGCGTAGTTTGTGAAAAGAAGAGCATGTTGGAACAGAATAGGTGCTACTTTTTTTCTAAAATGAACATTTCCTTTTTTGTAATGAGGGTGCTAACATATTCTTGCAGCTACATTCACATAAAAAAGAATTATTGCACAATTAGTGGTTTTAATTGTGTACCAACTTATATAAGACCACAATTTACAAGATTTTAGTACTCAAATTACTATTGAACAGCATAACATACTTCATGAATTTTATTATATTTTTACAACTAAAGAAGGTGATCCATTATGGAAGATCATTTAATAGCTTGGTCATTAATTACATTTGGTAGTGTGATCAATTATGTGATTTGGGTATAAGACTTAGTCAAAGAATGATTCACCTGTAATTCAATATAGAAGATAGAGACCATGTGTGTTTACAAAATATAACTTGCTTTTCTGCATGCAGATGAACAGAATGATCCCTTAAGCTGGGATCTGAGGGTTCATGTAGCTCTAGATGTAGCAAGGGGCTTGGAGTACCTTCACGATGGGGTAAGCTTTCCTATTTTTTCCACCATCCTGTGGATACCTCTCTTTCTCTGCCTATGTTCACTTATTTACTCATGCAATAATTCCAGGCAGTTCCTCCTGTGATACACCGGGATATCAAGTCATCCAATATTCTGTTGGATCAGGGCATGAAAGCTAGGGTATGTCTCTTGTTTGATGGAGAACTCCATTTTTGTGGAATAATCTTGCATTATGGATTGTGTATTTGCATAAATTAGAAGCATACTCAGTGCTTCCATCTAGTTCTTATACTCTTCTACTTGCCTATGCTGCTTTAAGTAGGTAGCTGATTTTGGACTTTCTAGAGAAGAGATGGTTGATAAACATGCAGCTAATGTACGTGGAACTTTTGGATATCTTGATCCTGAGTATATATCTACAGGGACCTTCACTAAGAAAAGCGATGTTTACAGCTATGGGGTGCTCTTGTTTGAACTCATAGCTGGCAAAAATCCTCAGCAAGGCCTCATGGAATTGGTCGAGCTTGTAAGACCTCTCTCTCTGGTGCATAAATTTTACTGTCTGTATTTAACATGCTAGAATGAATGAAAATGCATTGAACATAGTAGAGTATGGTTATGTCTGCTAAAATGATTTTTCTTATATTGGTATTATATGATGTTTAGGCGGCAATGAATAATGAAGACAAAGATGGGTGGGAAGAAATAGTGGACTCCCGTCTTGATGGAAAGTTCGATATGGAAGAGCTGAATGAGCTTGCAGCTCTTGCATACAAATGCATTAACCGTTCCCCAAGAAAGCGCCCTTCAATGAGAGACACTGTGCAAGTGCTCTCCCGTATCCTTAAATCAAGGCAAAACCGGAAACATCATCACAAGAACTCCATGTCTACAGCTGACGATGTTTCTGTTGATATGGAACAACTAGAAACGCGAATATCAGTTACTGATCATCACCGGAGAGATGAATCAATGGACAGTTTAGCAGACACTAGTGAAGCCTAGGTGACCTTCTCATTGATAGTTTCATGTTTTTCTTTTGGGTTCTTGCTTTGAGAAGTAGATTTTAATTGGAAAAAAAAAGAGGAGTAGAAGATCTTGGTTCTGTTCTGATTTCCGCTGGAGTTTATATTGATTCCAGTTCATTTTTTTCTTGTAATTTCATTGTAATACACAACAGTCCTTTCTCATTCATAGCTTGCTATGCTCAAATGACATTTCTGTACATCTTTATAAATGAATGAAGAAAAAAGAAGAAACTTCTCTTGTAATGCCAGTTTTTACCTGTCTACGCACACTTGATCCACCAGTTCAAGTCTCTTGTTGAATCTCAACTTCAAAACTGTATTTGGTAGCAAAAATTGAAACTATAAGCACATGGACTGTGGATTTGGATTCAAGACTTGTTGGGGGTAGTCATGGCACAGCATTGTTTAGAACAAGAACAATCAATGCTATTTCATAGGACTTGTTTATGCAATGTACCTACCACTTCAGTGAAAGATTCAAGATTTAGAGGCTCATCTGGTGTACTCTGTTTACTTTTCCCATCAAGGCCTAGGTGGTACCTTCATGCACACTTTCTTATGTCTCATCATCAGTGTTCAAGAAAAATGATGATAGGTCAGGTACCTTCAACTACAAGGACTCTATAGGGTGTCCCAATACTTGTAGGGTCCAAATCCAATGCTGTATCATCTTCATTTGGGTTCATCAGCTCCCAAACTACCCCCATTTGAGGTATTTAAGGCCCCCAATTAATTTCCTGTGTTCATTATGAGCTGCATGTGGCAGAGACATAAAAGCAAGGCACAAGTGTTTGTGGGGAGAGAAAATGAAATGGTTGGTTCTTGGTTTGGTTAGATCCAAACCTCATAGAATTAAGACCAATGGTAGTGTTTCTGCTGCCTGGAAAAAGATAGATGGGTGATGGTTGCATGACATCTAAACCAGATTCAGATTGTGAAAGAGACAATAGATATGACATCTAAACCTTCTTGGTTTCTGGACTTAGTGTGCAAGATATGCATAATTAAAGAATTGGGAACATGCTTAGAAGTCTCCTAAGTTTCTTAAAATAATGTTTTGCCACTAATCTCAAGTAATGGGTCTGTGATCCATCAATGTGAAACTGAAAAGAATATGAGTTTTGGATTATGTATAGATACATATATCTTCATCTTGTGTTTTGTCTTGGGTTGGTGTGAGAAACTTGTGGATTTGGTTTTTGTTCTGTCTTTTGTGATTCAATGCACTGGACTTTACCTGGCTGCATGTCCAAGGCATCAAAAGGTGGTTAGTGCTAATAAACTCATCATCATACTGAATTTACCACAAAACACTCCCATTTCCCATATAAATCATTCTTAGAGCAGCTGCAATGGGGTGAAATGGAGGGGTGATTTGGTCCAAAAAAAGTGTTTTTTTTTGTAGTTGGGGCGTTTCTCTCTCCTCTGAGGCAGAGAGTTCAATTCGTCTAGTGTGGGGCGAATTGTATTGCGGGAGGCTAGACGAATCGTCCCATACATTGGAGATGCTCTTAATGAATTTGTTTTATCATGTGACAAAGGTCTTGAATTTGTATCTACAACATGTACACATGCAAGAGTGACTCAACAGCACATGGCCATGATAGCTATGCAGATTCCTGTAAATGTCTCTTCCATGATCATAAAACACAATAACCTTAACTGAAGTGGAAGCAACACAATTTCTTCAATAGAGCAAACAATCTAAGAACAAATACAATTTCTTCCATTAGTGACAATTTACAAAGCTTCATAATGATATCATGATCAGCAAAACTATCTCTAGGGTTTGCAGATGACCACAAAGCAAGGAAGGAGAGCTTTAGGATTGAGCAAGTAAAGCTCTTCAATGTTGGAGTAAAGACCCATTTTTCCAGCCAATGAATCGAACCCGGTCTGGCCTGCAATATCTTGGATGTTCTCAAGAGGCCTATGAACCCTACCAGCAATCACTCTACACACCAACAAAGCCTTCCTCGCAGATGGGTCTTCTTCATCAATGGATTCAAAAGCTCTCCCACTTGTGGATGTTGTGAAAACCCCTATCCCTCCCTTGAGCTCCTTCTTGGCAATGAAGCCATTTCTTATAATGTGACACACAGAACATCTCTCTGATGCACACAAGCTTGAGCAGCCATTTAATCCCAGAGAGCATGTCACGGTCGTGCCATGGAATCTCAACAACTCGTTACCATCTGCAATGCACCGAGGGTGCTTCTTAGGCAGCTTGCTTGCTTTGATCTTGACCATCTCTCTGTATTCTTCGAATCTTGCTAGAGTCTTTTGCATGTTGTGAACTTTCAGCACCCTCTCAATCCTGCCACAGTGATTCTCAGACTTCAACCAGCTTGTCCTGCATATGATTTCAACGATCTTTCTCGAAGAATCACCCTCCACAAGCTCAGTGACTGTAATAACAAAACAATGGCTAAGAATCACCAAGACAAATATTTCCTACAAGTAAAAGGCAATGAAGGGTTAGGTTCAAACCAGCATGGTTGGAGAGATGGTGAGCTTCAGCTGCATCCCATTTGGTGAATTGCTCTCCACATTTATGGCAAGTGACACTACAAGACCCATTTGAGTCTGTCCCAAGAGAGACCCTGGTGCTAGAATGTGAACCACCAGATACACCAGACCCTTCTGTATCAGATGAAAGGAAATGAGACTTTCTTCTAGGAGGTGATGAGGTCCTAAATGAAGGGTTGAAGTAGTGCATTGTAGGGTGCCCTCCAGGCCCAGGTGTCCCAGGCCTCAGGGTACCCACAAAGCCTGACCCTCCACCATCACCAACCCCATCTTGGTAAGAGCCACCAAAGCCACTGATTTTGAGCTCACACCTTGTGTTGCTGAGGATGACTTCATGGGTTATTGGGTTGAGGAACTCACTGCTCCCAATGGACCTTGGGCTGCAGCTTGGAGGCCTCTCCAAGTGCCTCTTGCTGCCATGGATGACATCTTTCAGATTAGCTATAGACCTTGAACACCCTGACCTTCCTCCCTTTCTTGTCACTATTGTCCCCAAATCCTTCCTTGACTTTGGGTCATGTACCTCTGATGGCTCTGATTTGCACTGTAGAGACTTCTTCAGAGAGACCCACACTGTTGGTGTTGGCATATCTTCTTCCTCCTCTACCCTATCCTCCAAATGTGACCTTCATAGCCCTGCATTATCCATCTATAAAGCTTCAAATTCTAAAAATCAAAACTTTTTAAGACACAATGAGAGAAACCCAGAAAAGATGTGAGCTTTGTTGATGGGTGTGAGTCCATATTTGAGCTCCTTCCAACCATCATGGCATCATATGAAGCATTTATGGCAATCCTTTTTCTAAAATGGGAACCCATGAAAGTGAAAGAAGCCAAGTGTGGGCTCAAAACCAGAAGCCATGAATAGAACCCATTTTAATAATATGAGGAGAAAAAAAAAGGAGGAGAGCTTTCGAATTTGATAATGGAGAATTGGAGAATCTGTACATTTATTATCATCAGTGAGGAAGGAGCACTGTACTTTGCATTTGTGATAAAAGGCTTCATTGGGCCTACTTTTGTAATTTTCCGATGTGTTGGGCCCAGGACCATTAGGCCCAAACTGGAGCACGCGCTACGTGAGAATTGAGAAACGAACGAAGCGGTGAACGGGTCCCAAACGTTATCTGTGCCGTCCAGTGGTTCCTGATCCAACGGTTTTAAACGACGATCCGCGTACTCTCTTTCTATTGGTTCCTTTGAAAATCGCCCTCTTCTATATAAAGACCGACTCGGGCTTTCTTCTCCCTCCTACCTCTCTGATTCTCGTCTGATTCATTTTCTGTCTATCTCGTCGGAGCAAGCACGTCAATGGCGGGTCGAGGCAAAACTCTAGGGTCCGGCGCGGCGAAGAAGGCTACATCGCGTAGTAGCAAGGCCGGCCTCCAGTTCCCCGTCGGCCGTATCGCTCGTTTCCTCAAGGCCGGCAAGTACGCCGAGCGGGTTGGTGCCGGAGCTCCCGTCTACCTCGCCGCCGTCCTCGAATACCTCGCGGCTGAGGTACCCTCCACGATTCTTCCTCAATTCCCTATTTTGTTTTCTGGGCACTCAATCAAAATCTCTGAATTTTAGTTCTGTTCTAATCTAGGGTTTCAACACTCACCAAATTTCTAATTTTTTGTTTCCGATTTGTGTCAGGTTCTCGAATTGGCTGGGAATGCAGCAAGGGACAACAAGAAGACCAGGATTGTACCGAGGCACATTCAACTTGCTGTGAGGAACGATGAGGAGCTGAGCAAGCTTCTCGGTGACGTCACGATCGCTAATGGAGGTGTGATGCCGAACATCCACAACTTGCTTTTGCCCAAGAAGGCTGGAACTTCAAAGTCTTCAGCTGATGATGACAATTAAGCCAATGGGATCATTACTGATGGATCAGGACTCAACAAGGACTGGCTTTCGCTTGATGGCACATTGATAGAAAATTTCACTTCTGTTTTGTGTTTTGAAGATTTTTCCTTTCTAGAGTTCAGGGTTTGGAGCTGTAGTAGTGTCATGTTCTTTTGTGCAATTTAGAGTTTAGGTTGTGAATATATGGTTGATCTTCTGATTTCTTTTGTAGAAGAAATTGTGGTGATACTTGATGTTTTAAATACTTATATTGACAATGTTTCAATGCAATGTTTTCACCTTCTATCTCATTTCATTCACATTGTAATTAGAATGAACTTGGAGCATGAATGCTGCACGTCACAACACTGTTAATGTCGAATCTAAGTGATGAATCCTGTTCAGTTTCTAGCAACTAGTAGCATAAACAAAATGTAGGGTTAATTACCTTTAGTGTCCCTTATGTATTGGTAACAGTGCCCATGTATTGGTAACCCATTGGATAAAATTTCGGTCAAGTTTACACGTCATTTTCATGATCTGTGATCAATTCATAAGACATGTTATTGTTCTTTTACCTATACATGAGAGGTGAGAGGTATTAAAGGATATATGCCCAATTCATAAGGGTATGAGAGGTGAAAGGTATTAAAGGATATATGCCCAATTCATAAGGGTATTAAAAGTGTGTTACCAAAACATAAGGATATTTATTGAACGTTATAAAACCTTGGGGTGCTAATTGAATTACCAATTCAAATGGTACAAAAGATAATTAATCCCAAAATATAAGTGACCACGATGCGGGTGCATTGAGTTTGCTAAGTGATGAATTCTGTTAATGTCCGGAGGCATTTGGCGATTCTGGACGAATAGTCAAGTGACAACGAGGCAGGTGAATTGAATTTGCTAGCAATTTTGACTACTTGATGAATCCTTTTTCTATGGATTGCAGGAAATTTGGCTCTAGAACTTGAAGCACAAGTTAAACAAAATGAAATATTTGATCACAAGGTGAACTTTGTTCAGTTTATACTTCCTATGCCAAAATTCATATCTAGCAAACAAAATGTACTTCACAAAAGGAAGTGAATATACAAATGATCATCACATCTTAGTACTACACAAGTTGGGCAATGTTTGAACCTTCTGGAAGTCTTCATCCAGAGCTTTGCCAGTGAGGTACACAGTCACGTTCTACTGCGTCTTCTGAGATAAAGCTATGGACCCTCATCGTCTGAACTATCACTGTCAACCCGGCGATCTTTGATAGCTGAAAATAGCTGATGAACATCAGGAGACTGCTGAGTTTGAGGTGGTGTTTGAACTTTAGGTGAAGGAGGCTGCTGGGTAGTAGAAGATGGTGTTGATGGAGCTTCTTTCTTTGGTGGTGGTTTTGCTGGTCTTTCTTTCACATCCTTACATGCCTTGTCTAACATTATCAAGAAATCCCTCACAACACTAAACAAACGTAACCCTTCGTGCTTTCCTGAGTTTCCGTGGAAGTAATCACCAGTGCTCTTCACCAGCATCATTATTCTATTCTCTTCCTCCAGCAGAAACTTGACATCACCCTCAGCATACTGCACAAAACTTTTCAGGCTCTGGTGAAACCCGTTATCCTCCTCCACATTGCTCATCTCTGAGTTCAAGAAATTTCGGGCCTTTACCACTCCATGGCCAAGCCTTGCAACAGTTCCAGTGAAAGCATCAGCATCAATAGCTGCTGCTTTCTTGACATTCTCAAGATCACTACTCAAGCCAGAAACCACCTGTAGGCCAAGGTTTCGGAGGTGTTCTTCTGAATCATTGTCGTTTTCTTCAGGAAGGTCCTCTGAGTCTGACTTGACACTGGAGGTACTCTTGCTCTCTCTTGCAGCACGGGCTGCTCTTATGCCTTCAGTTCGGATTATCTCCTGAACAACAAAGTGCAAGAGAGTGGTTTTCCCGTCTTTTCCTTTGACATCTGATAGTTTCAGAAGTGTGTCAAGCTTGAATGCTTGGGCACCACCACGGAAGGTTCCATCGTTCATTCGGTTGCCAGTTTTAAGAACAGCTTCTAAGAGCTTGAGGAAAAGTCTATTCTTTTTTAGTTCATTGCTAGCAACCTGCCATAAAAGAGATGCCTTTTGAGTGAGTTCATAAAATCATGTGAACATTAAGTGTGATGGAATGTTCTATCTGATGCCACATCAAAACTTGAAAAATATATTTATAATCAGTGTGAAATTGAGAAAGCAGTGTCAGATTGTGATGCATAGATCTAGTAAAAGATACAATGATCTACCTCTAAGGTTGCAAACGCCTCTTTTGCAGCAGCAACTTCTTCCTGAAAGCTGCCCATGAAAAGCAGTGACTCTAATCTTTTAAAAGCAAATGGGATGCAAACCAAGGCTTTCAGGAACCGCTCTGCAGGCCCAAGTTGAGATAGTTCGCCACTGAACATTCTAAGCTTTAATTCTTCTTCTGTTGTCGGTGCCATTTTCAACAAAGTGTGAAGGAGCTCTGGAGGAAGCTCATTTCCTGATTCAACTCAAACAAGTTACGATCTGCTTACAAATAACCTTATGCAGCAGAGAGTGCTGCATAAAAATGATATGTACTTCTATTCTGCTTAATGAGGTTTTGATATCAATCATGACGTTTATGAGGAGTCCAACTTTCAACCTTATACCAACTAATTTGACCAAAGTAACTGATTCTTGTCACCAAAACATACTTTACTTGCGGACAGCTAAATGAGCTTTATTTTTAAACTCAGAGGACTGCTAGATCTGGATGTCAGTTTTGTGTAGTATAATACTTCTATACCATGACATGTTAAAGCTTCCACTATATGTGATAACAATAATAAGGGGATATTAAGAATGACAAATAACGTTCACAGTAAAAACATAGTGAACCAAACATATAATCATCAGTTCTAATGCAAATCAGTTTTTTCCGTCTGTTAGAAGCAAAATGAGAAATAACAGAAAATCCATCTACATGTGCATGTATATGTCTGTAGGTATAGTTTCACAATGAAATGTATGACCAAGTCACCTTCAGTAAGTGCATCACAGACTTCTTCTGTTGTAACATTCAAGGCACGTAGAAGAATTGCTAAATTCTGCGCTTTTTTAGAATCAATGATCTTTACAAACTGGTTTGCAGGGTCTTGTGCTTTCTTGGCCACGTTTTTGTTCTTCTCAGCAGGAGCAGACCCAAATAGAGTTTCTATCATCTCCTCATTGAACCTATAAAATTAGCACAAAGCATATTCAGCAGCAATCAACATTTAGTGATTCAAAGAAAATAAAAGGAGAAAGGAACAGAAACACAAAACAGTAAAAAACATTTGCAACTCACTGAAAAGACCCAGCTTTAAGTTGATGCCAAACCATTGAATGATCAGGGTTGGCTTGAACTTTGTCCCAGAAGAATGGCTTTAATTTAGTTTTACCCTCCAACATAACTTCACCAGAAGAAGATGGATGTTTTTGCCCTAAAGGGGGGCGGCCAGACTGGGGTGGCCTTGGAGCACCCATTGGAGGTGGGAAGGAAGGACCAACTCTTGGGCCAGGAGGTGGAGGAGGTGCTCCTGCAATGGCTGCAGAAGACTTTTGAGGTGGAGGTGGTGGAGGAGGACCAGACCGAGCTGGAGGAGGTGGTGGAGGACCCGATCGAATTGGAGGAGGTGGTGGAGGAGGACCGGACCGAGCTGGAGGGTGTGGTGGAGGAGGACCAGACCGAGCTGGAGGAGGTGGGGCAGGAGGACCAGACTGGCCAGGGGGAGGTGGAGGAGGACCAGACCGGCCAGGAGGAAGTGGGGGAGGACTAGACCTTCCAGGAAGAGGCTTCAAAGCAGCAGGCCGTTCATGAGGGAGAGGATTAACCTTTCCCGGAGGAGGCCTTAAGGGTGGTAACGGAGGCCTTCCTGGAGGAGGGACTAGTGGAGCACCAGTGTTTCCAGATGTTGAAAGTCTATCAGATCTATGGCTTGAGTTTCTAAATTCCTGTTGATGAGACTTGTGTGAAGAACCTGAAATATTATCACTTGAATAAGAATCTGATAAAAACAGTTGTTACTATAAACAAGATGAACAAAAGAAACATCAGAAGAATATGTACCAACATAATGTTCACTCGAGCTCAAGCTGAGTAAGGGCCTGCCATCATTCATTTCAGCTTTACCACGACCAAAACAGTACTTATAACAGAAACAAAAGAGAACTGCTGCAATAAGAAATGTAACCGATGCAGTAACAGCAACAGCAATAACAACTGTGTTATTGCTGCTTGAACTAGGTGGTGAAGTAGGATCAACAGTATTTTTGCTACTTGAACTAGGCGGTGAAGTAGGATCAACTGTATTTTCGCTACTTGAACTAGGTTGTGAAGTAGGAGCAGATACTCTGAGAGTGTGCCGAATCAATTCATTTCCCAGCTGCCTTCTAGGCACATCAGGCTTGGGAAATAGGGGTTTCAAGTACCTGGTGTACCAGTTCTCGAAGGCAACATCTTTCCCAGACTCAGGGAGCCGAAGATTATCTCTTCTTAAACAATTCAAAAGACTTTGCTTCAACTGGGGATGCATCGTGCTTATCAGTTTCTGCATATTTTCTTTAGCCAACGAATGGCTTCCTGTATTGGTTTCATCAGTGTTGCTAAATATCTTCTGTATGAAACCCAAGTCAATAGTATCAACCGTGTCTTTCATCTTTACCAAATCATGCCAGCAACCGGTCCACAATAGCTCCACCTGCAATGGGAATCATGAATATTCAAATGTCTACTTCCACATCTTAAAGTACGATCTCGAGACAGTTGAAGTTTCATAACTCTATACAAGGCTTTATTACAGCAAGCCTTGAGGGAAATAGGACATAAACTAGCACTGACATGTTAAGAAAAGTGAACGACAAGCAAGCTTAGACCCATTTGATACGTTTCGGGGATGATTCAATACATAAAACTAACTAGTTTCTCAATGTGGATAGTAGGATAGTTCAAAAACATAATCTACATCATGCAAGTACGAAAAGAAAACTGAGATCCATTTCACAATAAGAAAACTAAGACAATCATGATTGTACACACAGTTGTTAATTGCACTACAACAAGTTATGAGGCTCCTACCATGTCTTGATCCATCTCCCCGGACATCGGATTGACTAATTGACTGAGCAACTCATCTTCTGGTGTCTTCATCCTGTCTCCTAAACCTACAGGGGCAAGTGAAGCACATAGCACCATGACCAGAACAATAAACAAGTCCATCCTCAATACACCCATATGAGCTTGAATCAGTACTCTCATCAAAAACCTTGCTTTTCATCCAAAACCCTGCAATGCCTTGAAAAAACAGAAACCAGGCACATGCCTCAGCCTCTGCAACATCTGCCACAAACCCAAATCGGCTTTACTCGAGAAACCTTCTAATATCTTAAATCGATGGCATGTACCCACCAATCCTCCAGAACCCAACTAAGACTTAAGCATGTTAAAGGGTCAAATCTGGAATCAGGCACCTTGGGACCAGACAAAATCCAGAATTTTTTCGTCAGATATACCTTCAATTGAATTGAGCTGAACCTCCAAATGCTATGAACTGGTTCTACCTGAGATTTATGCAGATGGGTTTTGAGCTGCGACTAGATCCGAGCAGAAGAACCTCAAGAGGTTTAGCTGTTGGGGTATATCTATCAAAGAGCCAAATGGGTTGACCAAGAAAATTGCAAAGGAAGAACTTTTCTTCGATCTATGGGTTTCGTAGGAAACCCGACAAGAGGAAAGATCAGAGTCTGGAACCAAATTAAAACATAAATCAAAGTCGTTTCTTCAGGAAAAATAAAAATAAATTTTATTTTGTTTTGTTAATGCGTTTCTCTTTTGCTGGAAATTGCGCGTAGGTAGAGGGGCGCCGCGCCGAGATGGACGCGGTGACGAAAAGTATTAATTAATTAAACATTTTTCTCAAACTCTACATATATCTCTTTTTTTAATGTTATTTTATATTTTTCAAATTTATTTTTATTAAAGATAATTAATTTTAAAAAGTACATCAAAGTTTTATCTCATTATGGTAGTTTATTTCTATTATTATAAGATCCAATTGATCTTGTGATTTCTTTTTAATAAAAAATTTTCACATGCTCAAAAAAATTGTTATTAATGGATTATTAACTTGATGTGGTAAAATCGGGAAAACAGTTTTCTTTTTAGGGTTGCAAAAGCCTTTTCTTTCCTCTCTATTTTTGTTGCAGCCGTCATTACCAAGCCTCTCCACCACCACTATCAGTTGTCCTCCATGAACACCCACCATCTCTCGTTGTCGGACACTATCATTCTGGACTTCACCCATTTGTCCCAACCCGTTCTCTCTGATATGAACTTCCCCCTAACCATCTCCCTCCAGATTCAATGTTACTCGTCCCCCCTTCACCGCCTGCATCTCCGCACAACTACCACATAGCGTCGGGGGGGTACAACAAAGAGCATGCAAGCCCTAGGCCGACCCCGTCCTTCAGCGATAGGTCAAGTATCGGCCTGGCCAAACCTCCGCCTGCCTCATGCAGAAGCTGGGCGAGCCACATCGCGTCCCCGAGGCACGGCAATGGCCTCTCCAAAGCTACCTCTGGCCTACTCGACTCTGATTGTAGCAGATCCGGTGAGGGCCCTCCAAAACCTGTAAGAACCGCCCCCGGTCGAACCGGTGAACTTTGGACGAAGTTTGACTTTCGGCCAAAAAAGTCAACCGATGACTCTGGAAGTCATTCGGGACCTTTTCGGGGCCCAAAAATCTTAGCCACCCTCACGGTTAGTTTGGTTGGGCCGTTTCCTTTCCGTTGACTGTAATATTGGAAAAAGTCAACCCGAGACTTTTATCGGTCAAACACGGTTCGATTTGGAACGAAATCCGATAAAATTGTGTGCTGAAATTTATTGAAGCCTTGGAGTGGTCCCCACTTGGACATGTGTCAAAGCTTGTTTGGAAGAGGAGACTTGGGTGTGTTATGACCCTTATACCCTCATTAGTGGTTTTGGGGGAGGAGTAAAGCTAAGGGGTATTTGGGCACTATCCCATCTAGGTTTTAAGCCCCATTTGATGCCCATTTCAGCACAAATACCAAGGAAGCCAAATTTGGGAGAGAGTGAGAGAAGGAAATTGGTTTTGGAGACTTGAAGAAGAAGAAGAGAGGAAAAATGGAAGCTTGAAGCCACTTTCTACCCAAAACCCTCTAAAAAACTCTTGATTCTTCATCTACTCTTCATCCTCAAGGTAAATCCCTCCCTTATTTTCGTTTCTATGGATTTTAGTTCATGGGTTTTGGAGAAATTTGATAAACAATCGATGGGTTTGGAGTTGGGAGTTTGGATGATGAAGTTTTGAAGGATTTTGATGTTAGATGATGGATTAAATTCATATTTTTGGAGTTTTGATGAACACCCATGGTGGGTTTTGAAGTAGAGACGTTTAGGAACTGTTTTTGGAGCTTTAGAAGGTCATCCATGGAGGTTTTGGGGGTTAAAATCGTGAAAACCCGAAGTTGGAGGAAGCGGACGGATGAACAGTGTCAGGCGTCACGGCTCCGTGACAGGAACCGTGACGGAGGCCGTCACGGCTCTGTGAGGGAGACCGTGACGCGTCAGACACGGCTCCGTGAGGAGAACCGTGACAGCGCAGCCCACGGATCCGTGACCAGATCCGTGGCAGACCAGTTTTGGTCTTTTTGAGCCCTTTTGGATCTTTTTTGTTCACTTCAAGAAAGGGAAACATCGGGTGGGATTTTTTGTGCTTAGTTGTTTGCATTGTGTTTAGCCTTTAATTAGATTTTATTTGTGATCCAAGACCTTGGAACCGAGCTCGAGAGGCGAAGACTACTTGGGGACCCGTGTGAAGAACGGAGAGGAGGCTAGCTTGGACTCCGGCAACTAGAAGGATTATTAAGGGAAGACCACAAGGTAGGGAAAGTACTAACTCCTCGTGCATTTCAATACTAGTATGCCTACTAGGTTAATAAAATCGGAAAGGTCCTAGAATTGCATATAGGATGCGAATAACTAGAATAATCGTCTTTCAATTACTAATAACTGGACATGTCTAGTATGCATGCGTAGGATGTGAATAACTAGTGTAACTCGCTTTCAATACTTGGGAATTGCTTTACTGGTAGAAAGGCCGAGATGAGCCCTAGGATTTTCTATGTTTGCCTCACATGCCTTGGTTGCCTAGTTTGGATAAGCTAAAAGTCTAATGCGACTAGATGATTTGAATGTGGAACTTGAATGCTTGAATTCTTATTTGATCGAATGCTTGAATGAATGATTGTATGAACGTTGAGTGTAATTGTTTGTGCTAAGTGGTACATGATCGGGTGATTGATAGACCGATGGAGTGCGATTGGTAAGTAACCGGTAAGTGTAAAGTTATATTGATTCTTGTGGTGTGTTGTGATAGAATTGCGATTTTCTAAGCTTTGGTTGCTCCATGATTGTTTAGTGTGTTACTCTCTTATGAGTCTTTAAGTGGGTTTTTATACCGGTATGGCACCCACGCTGCGGTGTGGGGTAGTGCCTGTAAGGTACCTACACCAGGGGGAATGTTGGTGTGGGGTAGTACCTAAGCCGATGACTTGTGATCCGGTATGGTACCTACACCGAAGAAATGCCGGTGTGGGGTAGTATCATAGCCGGTGGATTGGTTACCCTACGGGGATGATTCTTCATGGTTAGGCATGGTACCTACACCGAAGGAAATACCGGTGTGGGGTAGTATCATAGCCGAGAGATTGGACACTGCAGGGCATTGGTTATTGGACCATGCAGGGTATTGGTTATCGGACCCTGTGGGGCAATTGGATGGTTTACCCTGCGGGGATTGGTTACTTGTTGATTCACTCGAGTATATGCGTCCCGCGGGAGCATTACCTTGGTTCCCGATAATCTATGGTCTTTTGGAGACGTTTCCGAGGGTTCCGACGAATGCGTCCTCATATGGATGTTTCTGGTATCCTAGACGTTATACGTCTTTGTGACGTCATGCGTCTCCTCTGAACCGAGGGAAAATCCGACATGATACAAAGAGTATTGTGGATCAGAATGTGGTGACTTCATGTCCCACGGGGGCACCTAACTGCTCTATCTTCTATTGATTGTTAAGTAGTGTATTGGTTCCCTTACTTTCCATAATTATTGCTATCTTCTTAAAAGCGTTAAATACCCGTTTTCTTTCCGTATTTCAATATCTGCTTAGTTCTTCGTATTATTGAGACTCGAACGAATTTTTGAATTTCTATTTATTAAACTCAAAGGCATGCCCTTGTTATTTATTTTCCCTACTGAGCGTAAGCTCACCCCTATTTGTTTATTTACTGTTTACAGGCTTGCTTGATGAGTAGTGGACTCGAGGCTCGGGAGCTTCTGTGGGTCTGGGTGCACATATCTTTAGAGACGTTTATGGTCTTACTTTCGGTTACGAACCTTATGTTTAAAGGATTTATTATGAGTTTTACTTAAATATATTTTGATGGAACTAACTTAGAGATTTATATTAGATTTGAGATAATTTTGTTGTTATGCTTTGTATTATCTTTAAGTCACGTCTCGAGTCCGGTCAATACCGGATTTGGGGCGTGACAAAACCAGTCTGGTTTGACATTGGGGACGAGGCCGGTAGTACCAGACTAGGAAGACGAAGTCCTGAAGATCCAGGTGGAGGCTATCCCGACTGCCCTGGATGGTCGATACCGCTTCTCTTTCGCGGGGAAGGTCGCGGGAACGGGATGCCTCAACTAGAGTACGTTATGTGGGCTCATGCTCCAACACTGGAAGGTAGATGGTCTGTAGATCGAGTACCTGAAAAAGGATGTGAAGGCCTTCCATTTTCCGTCTCGGACAACCATGGAGAATATCCGCCACCGGGGCCCATGGATCTTCAAAGGCTATCCGGTGATGTTGGTTCCACTCTTGGCCTGCATGCAACCCGATGACATCCAGTTCGAGTGTGTGGAGATTGGGGTCCGAGTGATGAATGTCACGAGGGATACCCAAAACGCCCCGCTTCGTGCCCTCCTTGCCTCGATCTTGGGAACTCAGGTATCCACTTCCACCATTCCTATAGTACGACGATCGGATGGTTTTTTGTGTGGATGAGGGTCGGTTAACCGTCGAGGAGACGTATTCGTCTCCAATTCCCAGGTCATGCACAATCTTCCATGGCGGGGTTACACTATGAACGCTTACTTGGGTTCTGTACTCGGTGTGGTAGATTTCCCCATCGTATGACTGATTGTACGACCTCTCTGCTTGGAATTGGCCGAGAGGAAATCCGGTACGATGAGTCTATTCGGGTGTCGAAACAGTTAGATATGGATCGCCTCCTCAGTATTGTTTGGAGCGCCCCGTAGGCGCCACGGGACACATCGGTGGATAATTTGCTGACTTCCCTCATCCGGGATTCGATTAGGGATTATGTGGGAAAATCTAGGAAAGATACGTGTAAGGAGGGTATTCTGGCACCCCACCCCCCACCCCCCCACCCCCCGGAGGGGATTTTAGGTGTTGCAGGGAAATAAGGTGTCTTGTTCGGAGTCTGGAAACTTGGCTAAAAATGTCCCAGAGTGGGCAGTTCCTGAAAAGCTAGGGGCATCCCCAGAAGAGTTAACGGGATAGTCGGGTATTACAAAGCCTAACAACCTGACTAACGAGGAAGGTGGGGATAGTATCTTTCCTAATGTATTTTCAGGTGAGGAGACCCTGAAACAAGGGAAACAGAAGGAACCTCAGGACCAAGCTAGAGGAGTGGGTCCCATCCGCTCGAAGGCGATGAAGTCCAAGGGGAAAGGACGTGGTGGAAAACAATATATCAGGTTTGCTGGTATAAACAAGGCTCTAGAGCTTACAAGCATGGTCCCATAGGATCACAAGCTGCGGGAGGAGGAGGAGGCTCAGGTCCTACAAGCGGAGGTGTTACAACCTCCATCGGAGCATGAAGAGGCCCGGTGGGGGTGGGATGGTTCCAACATGGCCTATACCCACAGACCCGGGACAACCGGTGCTGGGAAGTCTCGGGAAAGCCGCAATCAGAGCACCTTATTTCTCCCTGCTTTATTATGGTAAATGTTTTAGGTTGGTTTGTATTTTTCTTTTCGGTGTTTGGATTATTTATTTTCTAGTTCTGTTCTTTTACAATGTTGGTAAGGGGATCTCTTGAGTTCGTGTCTACGAACCAAAGTAGATTATTTCCACGAGTCTATGAGAGCTGGTCGGGCTACGATCAGGCCAAGACTTTTGGAACCAAGACTTTTACGTCCTACCTTGTACATGTCTTAGCCTCAAAGCATACAACGGATCCTATAAGGATCGAACTAGTACAAAGAATGAGCATACATGTAAAAAGAACCTTAACAACCCAACAAAGGTGCATACCAAATAACCAATGTCTAATTAACCATATTTTACAACCATTAAGCATATACCAAGTGAACAAAAGATGAGGTCTAAAACCCGGATTTTACAACCATGAAGCACAACATACTAATAAAGGTCTACAACCCAGATTTTTCTACTATTAAGCCCAACTAGTACATGATCAACCTTACCCTTAGCATGATTTTAAAGAATACATGTCTCATTAAGACCATCAACCTCTCACACAAAAAAGATGAAGGCTACTAACAAGCCAACAGCCAACACCGCGAATGACAAAGGCAGATTTAGAGTAGTACCCACCAAAACTCAGTAAACCCTAAAATTGATTTTGAAGGAAATCAACCAATAGACACAATTTCTCAAACCACTCGCCGGTGGCCAACACCTACAAACCGACGAGCCCTTACTATTGTAGCAAAAGGAAACAGATGAAAACCAGCAAAACTAATGCATAAGAGAGGGAGAGCAAGTAAACCTTACCGAACCACAAAAGCATGGAAGGACACGATAAGTCCAGAGCCATCTCACCACTCGCCAACGATCGAAGCACTACTGGCGTAGAATACAACCATGCGCCACCAAAGAAGAACAAAGTCGAGAGCACCCAAACCAATAGATTCCAACATAAGCCAAAACTGGATGTGACCCTTATTTGATATCAACACCTCAATAGAACAAATGAGTCCATGACGACTACTTAGTCGGGGGGCAAAGGAACACCTGAGGGAAGTGAGTGAAGATCGTGAGTTACCAACAGGGACAAGGTCTCTGAGACGACAACAAGATAGCCAACGGAGACAGCAATAAGGCACCCAACAGAGAATAGGGCACCCAAATGGGGTCGGATCAAATCTCCACCACGGAGCATCCACAAAGTTGTCGCGAAGGCGAGGCTGGAACAATAGATACGACGCCGATAGAGCTTTTAGTTGTGAAAGGAGACGAGCACATGTCACCCAAACGACTTGGAGAGAGGTCGGATCTGAAAAGGGACCATGAGGCCGAAAGTACAAGGACGTTGTCGGAAGAACTTCCAGACCTGAGACGAGCACATGGCACCCAAACGGCGGCAAACAGAAAGACGAGGCCGTATATGGGATGGGGTCACATGAACAAGCTCCGCGAACGCGAGCTCCACCAAGAAGAAGCCATAATAGTCGACATAGGTGTAGACGACGTCGAGAGTACGCCAGGACAACATCGGAGGCTAGACAAGGACTTAAGCATATCGACGGTTGGAAAGCGAGGGACCGGAGCCAAAGAGAGTTATCGAGATCGGAGAGAAAAGAGATGAGGGGAAGAGAAGTTTACTACCGGTGACGTCCATGACCGGATGTCGTCGCCGATACAGAGAATAACAGAGTTGGGTATAAAACAAAACTTCATGTGACCTTGTGTTGTTGATCAACAATACCATTGTTAGCTCCAAAAAAAACGTTACATATTTCTCCGATTTAATCAATCAAAAAAGAACAATATTCAAGCTTAATGGCTTAGAATTAGACGAAGATTACAAAAAGACTTTAAAGTCCTTAAAAGAGGAGACACACATCCTTCCTTGCCTCTCCCCCACCCACTATCCAAAGTGGCTTCATTATTCTCATTTGTTACGCGATATAAAAGCAAGCTCTGCAGCAGATGCCAATACCAAAGCCAGATGCATCGCAATTCGCACACCATCACTAAAACAAGCCTCTTTATGGCTAGTCAAAATTTATCATCACATCCAAAAAAAGCACATCAATATGTGGAGAGGACTCATAGGTGCCACATAACACCATACCTTTGGTAACACATCTCCATTGATTCCTTTCACACATTAAACTCTTTATTAGTATGTGTTGTTTGAGTTTCTAGTTAAGTTGGTTCCTCAACGTTCTTAGAACAACGGGTTTGGGCGAGTCAAACATCTAAAGGTGAAGGATCCTTGATCTGACCACCAGATAAATTGTCATGCACACATAAGAAGAGAAAGAGACAGGGATGTAACCACTTACCACGTGACAAGTTGAATGAATATTACAGTAGAAAACCGAACGAATTACATGTATTCACCTGGATTAATCGCCCCCAACATTAAAAATGGACGTCAGAGGAATAAGTTCTTATTAAGATAATATCAAATGGATTGTTCTATTCTTTGTATACAACACAATTCAGAAGAGAGTATCAAAAACATATAGTCATGGGATGATGCATGATTGTGACCCTATCACCAATGAACTACAAAAGTAAATATTCCCAATTTATTGTCTTTACAGTCATTCAAATTAATATTCCCAATGGAACTTGTTCTTTGCTTTCCCCAAAGGCTTCTCTTCTTCTTCTTCTCTCTCACACTATAAGAAAAAGAAAAGCTTCAACAGCTCTCTGTCCAAAACCTCAATCCCTAGCCATGACTGGGTGCAAGAAGCTCGAGGTTCAGCCGGACGATCAAGCTCCGCACAAATGGTGCAAAGTGTTGGGAGAAGAAGTGTTCAGGAGGTTTCTCTCCCATGGAGGTCCTGCGGTGCACAAGGTCTTCGGTGATGGGTCGCTCTTCAGCCCTTTCTTGTTCGGGAAGTTCTTTGATCCCTCCGACGCCTTCCCCTTGTGGGAGTTTGAGTCGGATGTCTTGTTGTGTAGTCTCCGGAGCTCCGGCCAGACCACCGTAGACTGGCTTCAGACGGATCAAGATTATGTACTCAGAGCAGAAGTACCAGGTAAGTCTTTCGTACGAGACATGCATGTATATGTTAAGCTTGACTTTTTAGGTGGATTAAGTTTTAACATAGTATCTGAGTTTGATAGTCCATCTTCGACCTGCAGTCTTCTGCTGAGTTTCGGCTTTTAAGTAGGTCAAGTTTTAATGTATTTACTTAGGATAACGTCGATTTTTAACTTAGTCGGAAAGATCATTTGCATATCCTAACCGTGCTCACCTTTTGTCACAGATCATAACAAAAAGGTGGTACACGTTTACAAAAAGTAACAACTACATACAAAATAATTGTGAGAAAAGTTGTGTTATTTGTAATAAAATATCACATTTATGTTAGTTTTGTAACAAAATACCACATTTATGTTACTTTTTGTAACAAAATACTACATTTGTGTTATGACAAAAGGTGGAGCATGATTAGGATGTGCAAATGACCTTTTGGATTGGGCTAACAATCGACGTTTTCCCTATGTACTTTCCAAAAAACAAAATTACGTTTGTATCCTTAATTAAATCTCAATCTAGTCGAGTCTTTCATTCGGGGTAAAACTAAAAATTCGTTTATAAGGAAGGTTACTTTACAAATATTTCAAACTTAAAGGTTAGCAAAGATGACATTATTTTAAAGTAATTCTACAAATTATCCTGATTTTGTCATAATATCATAGCTTGATAGTCCCCTTCAACCTACACCAGTCTCCTTTTATCATATGTTTATAATACCATATAACATAGACCTTCATATATAAGTTTAAGCTTTTAGATAGATCAGGTTTAACCGATCACCAGTTTTTTGGACTTTCGATCACTTATAAATCTGAACTCTTAGATAAATCGAGTTTTAACATGGTATCTAGGCTTGATAGTCCTTCTTTGACCTACACTGGTCTTCTATTATCATCCATGGCGGGGTCACATGGGCCCAGGGGGCACGTGCCCCCTCAATTATTATTTTTGAAAAATACCCTTCAACATTTTCTAATTTCGTAGTCATGCCCCCCATGTATTACTGTTGAAAATTTTCGGTGCGACTTTTATTTGTAAGTTTGAACTTTTAGGTAGATCAGACTTGACCGATCATGAACAAGTATTTGTGTGGCTATGTTGTGATCTTGTTTGTGGATGTATTGATATGTTAGGATCGGAGAGAGGTGGTGTAGAGGTGAGTGTGGAGAAAGGGAAGGTGGTGGAGATATGTGTGGTGTGGAAGAACCATCAAAAGGAGGCAAAGTCCAAGGACTGGAGAGCAGGGCATTGGTGGGAGCATGGGTGTGTGAGGAGGATAGAGCTTCCGGAAGATGCAGAGTGGAGGAGAATGGAGGCTTATCTCAAAAACGGCACCGTTTTGGAAGTTAAAATTCCCAAGAAGCCTTTGGATCCTGATGCTCCTCGAGGAAGTAAAGGTTCTGACTCTGAGTAGTTGTAAGTTTGATATGAAGATTTATATATAGATGCTGCTAAATGATGATGACATGTCATGTCTGGTGATTACTTACGTTAAGTATATGACAAACATGGCTCCTTAATCTGTGTTTACTAGACTACACTAGACATAATGAAACAAAACATTCGGTGTATATAAGTATATGACAGAAGGCCTAATGATGATACATGAACTACACTAGTGACCTCATTGGTTAAAGCAAGTATTATACTGTTATTCCGTATGAGATCCACTGATTAGAAGCAGGTGTGAGACTAGGGTTAAATTACAGTTTTTTGCTTTATGGGAGATGTAAAAAAAGAAGGGAAAGTGTGATATGATTGTTAGTGTGTTGGTTAAACTGGGTGTCCCATATCGAAAGTATATGGATGTATAGTCTGTTTGGAAAATATATTGACACATCCACTTATCAACTTGAGTTTTTGGATTGGATTAATTGAGCTTTACATTGGTATCAAAGTTGGTTTGAGTATGTGTTAAAAAAAACTCCTCTTGATGACCGAATGTGCCACGTGTGAAGGTCGTACGTGATGGAGAGTGTTAAAGTGTATGTCCCACATCAGAAGAATATGGATGCATTGACCACTTGATAAATATATTTATGTCTTCACCTATCAAATTGAGTTTTGAGGTTGAATTAAGTGTTAACAGCGTTTTAGTCTCGTTGGATATGGATTGTATCAACGACTGATAAGTATAAATCTTCATTTATAAATTATTTGTTTATGCACATCCAGTTAGAGGGACCGTGCACTCTAAAGAGAAACGCACAAGCAAACTCATAATATATTTGTTATAGCACCTACAAGTTGCAGCGTCGATTCCATGTCTGATTCTATTGGGCCTTTGCCTCCGAGGGTCCGGATCAAGGTCCTTGTCCTAGATGAGGATCCCAAGGCCCTGTTGGAGCTCATAATTAAAGGAGTACCCGCTTCAGGCCCAGGGCACCGTGACAGTAGCTGAAGGGTCGTCTGAGGGAAGCTCAAGGACAACCGGGACTGAGAGCCTCAGATCGATCTTGAGCCAAAAGATTGAAAACCGGTGGTGAGGAACAAGAAAGGGCACGGCCCCAGTCGACGAGGCCCAACTGGTGGAGGTCTCACCAAGGCCAGCCGACGTGAAGAGGCTCGACGAGTCCTGTAAAGGCTGGAGATCTTTTCCCTTCAGGCGAGCTCGAGGCTGCCCCAGGGAAGGGGGAGCGAGCCCGACGATGGCCGGAGTTCCATGGAGAGGGGATAGCAAGCGGTCGGCAAGGGGAGACCGGAGTTGTAGCAAGGCGAAGAGGTCGATGACCTTCCATTTTCGTAACCGGACCAGAACGATTTTATCGAAGAAGAAGTCCAGATGCAGAGGATGAAAGAAGGAGATGTTGGGATGACGTGATCGGAGTTGCAAGAGCAAGGGGGGAGAAGGAAAAGGAGGGATAATCTGAGGAACAGCGTGATCGGAGTTGCCGATGGTCGGGAGGCGGGGTAGATGGGGGGGAAAAGAGAAGCCAAAGTAAGAGGAAGGGAGAGAGGGAGGGATAAACCGAGGGACTGATAGACATGGGGGGGACACCTCCACCGGAAACCCCCGAGACTAGAGCCCGGGTAGTCGCCGATGTTGGAAGCGCCTAGACAAGGAGGACATTGTGGTCCGACTTAGGGGTTCTCCATAGAGAAAAGGCTAACCGTCATTTTTTCTTGTTTTATGATTAGTTAGAAATGTTTTTTTTTATCAGCAACGTTAGATATGTTGAAGTCTTACATAAGATACTAGTAGTAACATGGTTGCACTTGCACCCTTGGTCACGTAGGGTGTATATGTGCATATATCCGTTTGTGGGAAGAGATTTCATCTGTCTGTACAGATCGAGATTTTGATTTTTGTGATCCACGACCCACCTATCACAAATGAATATTTGGAGGATTTCATCCGCAAAATATGCGGGTGGATCGGATACGATATGCAAAATCCACAAACTATAATCAAAATCTAAGACATAAATTATTTTTAGAAGAAAAAAAAACTAATACCATTTTTTTATTTAAGCAATTTTCCGACACCTAGTTATATTATAAAAATACTACACATGATTTTATTACAAAAATATATTGCTTTCACACATGTAGTTGGGCCGACTGGTGATAACTTTTGTATTATGGTTGGTTAAACTCTTTGTATTAAATTGGGTTTAGTATCATGTGCGGGCGAGTGGATCATCCACAGATCTATCAACCCTAATCTTCAATCCGTCCATATTACTACGGATCAATAAAATTTGATTCACTCTCTATTTACTTATATGCGGATGAATAGAGGATAGATAGCGGATCGAAAGGATAAACGAATAGAACAGATTACCAAATGTTCTTGCACACCCCTATGATCACGTATAGTCACGGGGGTACCTTAACCTTTGAAGGATAAAATGATTTCTTGTTTTGGGCAACAACAAAACCAAACATTTTTGAAAACCAAAATCAAAAGGAAAATCTTAAGAAGAGAGAAGCAAGGGTGTAGAGGAATACCAGTCCAAAGAGGAAGAAACATGCAAAAGGAGAACATGAACAAAGGAAAATAAAAACCCAAGAAATTTAAATACACTAACTTAGAGATATATTCGAAATGTTCCAAGGTATCATATTGATACTGACTCGACCGATCAGAAGAACCTTCCTTCTAGAAATTTTGAAGCAATTTAACGACCTCTTCATTACTAACATTTGAAGAGAAACTCAGAGCCTTATAAAAATACTAAAATTTCTTAACCTATGTGAAAAGAACAAAAAGGACTAACGGTTTTTAAAAAGCTTAATTACAGGAGATCTGAATAGGTTTGACAAATCGTTTTTTATCAATGAATGCATATTATAAAAGTCTCTTTTGAGGTAAAAGAGGGAAATAAGAGACCACTCTAAGAGCACCCACAGTCGTGGGCGAGATGGCGCTGGCGAGGAGAAGTCGCCGGCGAGGAGAAGTCGCCGGCGAGGAGGAGGCGGGGAGCTGGCGAGGAGCAGGCGAGAAGGGCGCCGACGAGATAGAGAGACGTTGGCGATCTCGCTGGCGAGTTTGACTGGGTCAGCCTCGGGCGACGCGCCGGCCGTTGGCGAGCCACTCGCTGGCGACACGTGGCGTGGTCGCTGGCAGCAATATTTATTGCTATTTGCACTTTCCCCCTATAAATAACACCCTCACAACTCATTTTTCACACACATTCAAATCCTTTCTCCTTCTACTACATTTCCAAAGTTTCAAATTTTCGCTATGTCTTTCGATCTCAACGAGTGGGTTCTCAACTATAGGTCAGTGACGGATGACGCGATGTCCCAAGAGTTCTTGGACCTGAGCTTTTCCCCCAACCCGACCTTCCAATCCTCTCCAACTATTACCGAGCTCGCCGACGTCCGTCCGTCAAAGGCCAAAGCAAAGCGTGTCTTGTGGACCGCCGACGAGGACTGCAGGTTAGTTCGAGCTTGGATGCACCACTTGTACGACTCAATGCATGGCAACCAGAAGCATAATCTGAAGTACTGGGGGGCCATCGCTGAGGAACTGGTTTCTACTCGGGGCCGGGATGATCCGGTGAGGACGGGTAAGCAGTGCAAAGACCACTGGACGCAGACAAATACCAGAGTGACGTTCTTCCAAAGGCTGTATGTGAAGAACTGCAGGGACCACAGGAGCGGCCGGTCGGATGCGGAAATCATGAGTTTGACCGAGGAGCAATACGTAAAGGCTTGTGGTCATCCATTCACATGGAAACACTGGTGGGATCTTGTGAAAGGTGAACACAAGTGGAATTCCTGTTATTTTTCCGTTGACGCGCCCGATGAAGGGACACCGGTTACGCAGTTCGATGTCGATGATTCTACCGACTCGGGGAAGCGCACTCGTGAAGACACGTTGGGCTTTGAGGACAATCAGCAGACGACGGGTGCTAATACGGACGGTCAACCCCAGTACAAGAGGCCTATGGGCCAGAAGGCTGCGAGGCTCAGAGGTAAGAGCTCTGCATCATCCTCTAAGGAAGCGGTTGCCGAGCGTGTCGAGAGGGCCCATATAGCGGCCAAAGAAGCAAGCACTGTCAGGACCATTAAGAAGGTCGCGCAGCTGAAGTTGATGACATTCCAGCAGTGGGTGGAAGCGGAAGCAAGGGACACTTCGGCCATGACTCCCGAGCAGCTCGAGGCCCATACTACGCAACTTAGGATTTTGCGCAATCTGATGAACCAGTGACGCCGCTGTTTATTTTACGTACTTGTGTTTTTTTGAAGTTGTATTTCCAGTTTCTTTAATGAATTGTTTTATGTTTTATGTTTCGGTAATTTTTTTTTTAAATGTCAATCACTTAGTAAGTTTTTTACAAAACGGTTGTATGTTTCGGTAATCAATTGGTGGTTTTCAATTTGGTCAAACAAATAGTTGTTTTTTTTTGCATTAGTGAATTGTAGGTTTTTTGGGATGTGTGCCATTAATGCCACCACCACCAAAAAGACCAAAATGCCCCTTTGTGGCCGGCGGCTTGGGCTATAAATAGAACCCTCTCCTCCTTCATTCTTCACACCTCTTCTCCCAATTCTCTCTCTATCTCCCAACCTTTTTTCGTTCTTATTTTCTCCCCTTCTTCGAAGCACCAATGGCTTCATACCCATGGACCAACGAGGAAGAGATGGTGCTGGTCCTATGTTGGCTACAAGACGCCCGGCCGGGCCCAAATCATAGGTACTGACTGGTAGTCTACGCCAATTTTGTCCACGGTGCTCCGGCCAATTCCCCGCCGAGAACCCAAAAGCAGTGTCGAGACCACTGACAGGATCTCGTTAGGAAAATCCACTGTTATTTACTGTGCTACCGTGTAGCAGTTCATAACGCCCCGCCGGGAAATACCGAGAATTACCATCGCTCTGCAGCGGCCGCTGAGCACCACAGGGCCCATGGCCAACATTTCACGAAGTGCTTTCTGTGGAAGATCGTTCGAGACCATCCCAAATTCCTGCAGTACGTTCACGAGCTGTAAATCGTGAACGTGTAATAAAATTATATATCGTTTAATTATGTTTTAAATTACCATCTATGTGCTAAATTATGTTTTAATTATCGTCTGTGTGCTATATGTATAATTATAATAAAGTTGTGGGTTTGAGTAGCAATATTTTTTTATACTTGCTTTTTTCCCATCTCGTCGGCGGCTCCTCGCCAGCACCAGTACCCCCATTGCATAGCTCGCTGACGGTGAGCTGGTGAGATGATTAAAAAAATATATTTTAAACCATCTCGACGAGATAGTTGCAGATGCTCTAAGAACACAATACAAAACCACAGAAAATGGGGAGCAAACCGAAAAAAACAACCAATCATCTCTACTAATCAACAACTACCCATATAAGAGCTAGCCCACAAATGGCCATGACAAATCGATTTTTTGGTAGGCTTAAATTTCTTTGAAAAGCTCAATATAAGAAGTAACAAACTTGAGGCTATAAATGTCACCTCGAGACTCCCATTGATGTCTGAAATGCCAATTGGCATGTGAATGAGGGTTGGTATCTTTCTTTACAGATAAGGTTGCGATCTCCCACATTAATGTTTGATTATTTATACTCTAAAAGAGACTTATTATATAGCTCCTCGATCTAGTGACACGGACTCATAGATTTATCATAATATCTGTCTTCCCACATGGTTTTATACTCTTTAATATTGGTTTTAACATCCATAATCAAGTGATCATGAGTTCATGACCTAGGCCGGCCTCCTAGGTTGCTCCAAAAACCCACAACTTTGGATTCCCAAACATAGCCATTTTTATTTACCCTATTTGCATGGGTTGATGAAACACATGTCCTAGAGTTTATAGATTATAGAGATTAATATTTCACTTCACAAGTGATCTTTGTTTGTTAATTCAGTCCATTAAATCCCTAAACAAGTCAAAACAATCATTGTTTTATAATATAGTTTTTTATCACAGAAAAATGAATGCATTAAAAAAAGTGTGGGTTTTTAAATAAAAACCACACTTTCCGAGTAAAGTCCAACAAAAACCGGTTTCAAAAGGCAAAAACAACAAAGAAAACAAGAGAACACACCATTCCGGTCCACCACAACAATCATAAGCCCACCAGACTAGCGAACAGTGTCTCAGGAAACCGTTCGGACAACTTTGATCAGACTAGTGAACGGTACCACATGAGACCGCACGAGTGGATCATCTGGCCTTAAGAAAGCTAAGTGATCCATGCTCCTCCACCCGAAAATGGGTAGATCGGTCCCAGAATGCGACCCCGAAACAAGTACTCACTGGACCTCATCAAGGTAAAACAACTCCAAGACGACTCCTGAACAAGCACTCACCAGACCTGGAAAAAGAAATCACCGAAGAGGACCGGGGGACAAAGTGCTAAACTCTTCAAACATGACACAACAATCTTTAGACGCTCTTAGTCAGTGCAGCAGTCGGAGACTCGATCCACTCGAAAAAGGTAAAATGACGGCCAACCGTTCTTATGCTGAAAAAAGATCCCTAATAGTGATTTCAATAGGTTATTATTCCAGTATCTCATTGTGGTATTTGTTATAATGTTCAGACGGGGTTGAAAGGGGTTATCATTATCACATGTCATGTGCATGCATCCCCTAACCAAACTCTTTTTTGAGGGCTTCGCTTATTTTAAAAATATTTTACATTTATAGTCAGTCAAGCGATAAACATACTAAAAAAGTCATATATTATGAGGAAAAACATCTTAGACCGGGATGATAATTTTTTGAACTTTAGGAGACATTTGTTGATAAACCATTAATATTCTTCTATTATCACCATACCTAAGAGCACCCACATCGGTGCGGGGCAGCTTGGCGAGGCAGGGGCTGGAGCTGAAGGAGGGGGTTCAGGGTTCGCACGGATGTGGAGGGGGTTTGGAGCGAGGCAGGAGGGGCGGGGGCGTGGGGGAGAAGAGAAGGGGTTTGGGGCAGAGGGGCGCGAGACATGTTTCTGCATCGCTGCCTCGCTGCCCCTCCGCCTCTCTCTCCTCCAGTGGTGCGCCGACACATGTCCAAAACGAGAAAAAAAATAACCGTTGCTCAGCAACGGTTATAAACGGCTACTTCAGTTTTTTTTAATTATTTTTTTATTAAATACAAATTACATTAAAATAATCAATTTTTCAACACTATAAATACCCCTTACCCCATTTCACAACAAAGTTCATACTCTCTCAACCCTCACTCTCTCGAATTCATACCGTCTTTGCAAAATCCGATCGATAATGTCAGACGACGATTTCACTCAACCGCCGGAACACCAAGTTTTCAATACTGACGAGGAGGACAACACCGATCAAGAAGGGGCGAACACCAATCAACAAGATGCGACCACCAATCAACCCGGGGTGAACTACGTACAGATGTTGCAAACCGGTTTCACCCCTACCGGTGGTTGGAACCCTGATATGTTCAGCCAATACATGAGCTCTGTTTTCGGCCAAGGTAATGATAATTTAATCCATTTTATTAAATAAAATGTTAATCATTCCATTATCAAAGTCTGCATTTACTATGGTTTTACTTTGAATTAAAATATAATTGTCAACGTAGGTGGAATAGGACAACCGGTTTACCCACCGGGACAACCGACCTACCAACCGGCCCAACCGTCCAATCTTCCACCGGTGACTGGCGTATTCACACGCCCACTGTTTGACATGGGAATCAACTATTTCGGCCACCAACAATTCTCAATGCCAGCCTCCACCGGAACCCGACTGTCGTCTACTTCATCCTTAGTGGGACCGAGCACCCGGGAGACTGTAGAAAGGCGAACCAAATGGCCCCCTGAAGTGGATTTGCTCCTGATCAACGCCTGGCGAAGGACAACGCGCGACCCCATACACAGAACGTCTCAAGATGGGAACACGTTCTGGACCACGGTGAGGAGGCGCTTGTGCAAAGCTGAGAATTTTCCAATCGATCAGTGGACGGTGCAAGCCGTCAAGAGCCATTTCAACAAAAGTGCAACAAAAGTCAAGCGGTATATCACACTCATGAAGAAGGAGAGGAAATAGCTAAATCATAGCGGGTGGAACGAAGAAAAGTTTAGGGAGCGGGTGATGGAACAATATCGAATCCACGTCAAGAATATGAAAAACGAGCCGAATATTTTCAAGCTCCACCATTGGATAAAGCCATTGGAAAACGACGAGAAGTTCTGGGTATCGGAACTCGGCGAAGTCGAGGTAGTTCGACGACGATTGGACGAGGCTGGCAGTTATAGCAGCACAACCCCGCCCGCTTCACTCCCCACCGACGATGATAATGTCACACATTTAAGTGGTGACGAGCAACCAGCAGGAGGCTCAACTTCCCCGGTGGGAGGTACAAGTTCCCCAACCCGACGTCCACGATCCCCCATCGTGGTTCCAAGTTCCCCAATTGGCATGCCGCCTCCACGAGAACGCCCAATTGTCAATAAGGCCGCGAAGAGGAAGGGGAAGAGTTTGTCGGAAAGGGCATCGTATGTCATCCAAATGGATCAGGGGAGGTGTGAGAGGGCGAAGCTTGCCGTGAAGATTGACGAGAAAATTGATATATATATATATATGCAGGAACTTAAAGAAATGAAGGCTGCGGACACGTCCGATTTCGACCCGGAACAGAAGGAGCAACATTTGGAAATGATGCGTGTATGGATGGATCAAATAAAAAAGCTTCAGAAACAACTCGACAACGTTAATGGGGAAGACTGATAATGTAATTTTTTTATGTCTTTTTTCTAAGTTATGTATTTTTTTTAATTTGTATTTTATTTTGATGAATTTTTATTTCTATTAATGAAATTTTATTTCTATTTTATTTAGTAATTGTCAATTTAAAAATAACGTTAACAATTCAGTTAAAAGCTTAATTAATTACACAGTCAACATTTCTGAAAATCAAGCCCCCCATACAAGCCCCTCTGATGTGCAGTACACTATTTTTAGGGGGGCAGAACCCTGAACCCTGCCCAATCAGCAGAGGGTTCTGCCTCAGGGTTCAGGGTTCTGCCCCCTACTGATGTGGATGCTCTAACTAACTTTTTCTAATACAGATCCTTCAGACTAAGAAAAGAAGGTTTCTGCTTAAATCTCAAGTCTCTTGCTATCTTTAGGCTGAATCAATTAAAATTATGGATTGCTTCAAGATGAGCAATTGTTTCAATGTTTTCAACCAAACCAATCATAACTAATCCTAATATTATATTGCTACTACTAGTTGGTTTCACAACAGACATGATAAGGTTTGTTTATTTTGTTATAATAGCTGAGTTACAAGTATTAAAATATCGTATAAGTCATAAGTGAATTGTTTGAATTATCCATAAATGTAAATAAATTCGAACTAAGGATCTCATATATGTAGTAGTGAGTTCTTTATATACTACTTAGTCCAACTTATAATTGTTGCTCCAATTGTGTGCAATGCTGATGCCATTAGAGCATGCAGTGTGAGCGAGTTTCTTAGAGGAGGTCGAATAAGTTCGACAGTAAGGATTTTGATGAAAAAACGGCTTTGTGTCATCGTCAACGAAACCCTTGATGCTTATTCTCTTTTCATATGTCTATATCTTTCTTGCAGAATCCTTTATACATGTGACTTAAATCGACACTCCGCACTATTATATATACCAAGTCGGCACTATTTTTTTTTACCAAAAGACCTATCGATTCAACCCTCCTGCAACAGATGTTTTTACGGTTTGTCCAATGTTTACTGTTTACACAACTTGAGAGATATCAACGTTTTATCCTCTAAGATTTGCCCGTATCAATCAAGATATGGAATAAGCTTTTGAGACACAAGTTATTGACAAGATTAGTGTTGATTGGGCATCCATTAGTGGGAAGAGAGTGATTGAAGGAGGGATTATGAACATCAAGACAACCCTTTGACAAATAAAAAACAGAAAGATGTCTTGTCTTTGTTCCATTAGGTAAAGAGTATGTAGATGCAAACAAAGTTGCTAAAGTGTGATAGCATATCACTATGTACTACTGCCCTTTTTCTAGTGGATGGTTAAGTGCAACAAGTTTAGAATCAAAGATAAAAAAGAAAAATATATATTAAGATCAGTCAATATATGTTGAATTAGGGTGGGCATGGGTGGTTAACCACCCAATGGACCTTTTTACGAACTCAACCCGATATTACCGGTATGACATATCTTGGAACCAGCCCAAACCATAAACCAATTTTTTTTACAGTGAAACCAAGCAGTTCATTAACCGGTTGGTTAGTGGTTTCAACCAACCAACCACTTTACTACATGAAAGTACAAATTAATATTACCAATAATCATACACATAATTCTATTTCAAGCCAAAAGATATTACTACATTCTCCAAAACAAAAGAAAAATTACATATAAATCATCGTGTTCTATGTTAGCAATCTGTGTGACAAAAGAGTGCTCATGGGTCATTCATCATATCAGATCAGTGATTATTATGAAACCACATGTATATGATGAACGGTACCGGTTTGGTTGGTTGACCGATGGTTTGACGTTTCAAGAACCGACAACCAACCGTTAACTTTCCGATTCGATCGTCAAGTACCCGCAACCAACCATTAATTTTCCGGTTTGGGGTTTTCTGGTGCGGTTTGCGGTTGGTGGTGGTTGGTTTTAGCAATTTTGGTTTTTTTTTTGCCCACCCCTATGTTTTTTATATAGGCGATGAAATTTATTATTACAGGAATCCAGAGTGAATCCCTGAAAAAATACCCCGAAAGGCTACACCAAAACAACTAAACCTAAAGAATACAGGTGAAAACAAAAACAGCTAATAAAACCAAGTTACCCCCTTCCAAGCCTGCGGCGCATCACAAGACACGATCTCAGGGACACCTTCCACTGCTCAAACGATACATTCTGCAAAAAGTCACCTGCTAAAGCAACTACACTGAAGACATGAGGCTTGATCTTCTCAATCACCTCCAAACCCGAAAGAACAGTGCTCCTGAAGACTACACTACTTCTCTGCAGCCAGATATGCCAACAGGTAATGTAACAAACTTTCAACCACTTTGAGTTATTCAACGAGTCTGCCAATACTACCCAACTCTCACAAGCGCCACGAACCGATCCTGGCATCACGAAGGGTATTGACCACCACGAGAAAATATGCTCCCAAATTCCCCGAGAATACTCACAATGTAGAAGTAAGTGGTCTAAGTCCTCAAAATTCTTTGAACATAGGGAGCACAACATGTCATTGAAAGAGATCTTGCAACCCCATCTGTGATTCAAGCACCACCGGCTTATGATCAGATAGTTGTCTCGGTAGAGTCTTCAGAGTCAAACTTATACCAGAAGCACCCCACCAAAAACTCCTACAATAGGTACAAAGGCCGAATCCCAGCCTCCCCCAAAACTGCAGCTTCGTAAAATAAAAAGCGACATATCTTCCCTCTTCGTTTCCTGTAACAACACCATATTCAGGTTTTGCTTTGCAAGCGCCACCCTAATACTCCGTCCCTTCTGGGCGACATTCATCCCCCTCACGTTTTAGGAGATGAATTTCACCATCGTACATCAATTGGAAAGGTAAAGAAGTAGGGAGAGAGACTCTCTCTTCTATCTCATCATATGTTGAATCATCGTATATAAAAAAACATTAATTCATTGTAGGTATTTGTGGTCTTCAAATATAGTAGGATCTCAATATGACATCAAAAGCTATTTATGGTGTGAATTTACATATTTTCAGACTCCGACTTATTTGTATTGTTGTTTTATATTTAAAACTTTACGTCAAAAAATGTTTTTTGAATTAGATTTGACATGAAAAGAAACATATTGGAATCTCACATCCACAACTTTGAAGATTGAGACACCAAAATCAAAATCAAAAGATCTGTAAATTTGATTGGGAATGGTTTATCCTTCCATAAAGAGAAGGGATAGAAGAAAGAGACCACCAAGAAAGATATAGAAATGGCAACAACTAGTGTAGTGATACTGATACACCAACTTTTACTATAGATGAAAAAAAAGCAAATATAAAAAGTGAAAATTCTCCCTTTTAAAGGATTAAAATTTCATATTCTTGACACCAATTGCAAGCAAGAGAATTTATCTATTTATTAATATTAATAAGTGGTTATAAAATCTATTTATGTAGCATTTATTTTCATCTCAACCACACATAAAAAAGTTTACCTGTCTTCCCGTTTCTCAGTCGGTCAAAATTGAAGTGCCTTCAATCCAAGCAACTAAACTATTAAACAAATAAATAATATTATTAATAAATAATAAAATAAATAGAAAATGAGAAGGGCAGTTTGGGAATTCTAACTCCAACGACTATTTTTTTTGGTACAGCGCCCCATCCTATTTCAAAAATATTCGAAAAATGTCAGAGACATTGTCTCTATTCAGTTTTATTCAGTCAAATCAATAACCAAAATTTACTATAAAAAAGTTAATATTTTTAATATTATTTTTCACTTGGGTGTTCATTTTTAATGTTTAAGTGTAAAAATAGTATTTTTCCCTATCTGTATCCTTGCTGCTTGGGAAAGCAACGGCTGAGATTCATCGATCGCTTGGAATGCAATCAAGCTGAAGTTACCGTCTCTGTACACGATTCTCTCTCTCCTTCAAGCCTTCCTCTTCAAATGAGGAACCAGAAAAAGCTTCTATACTGAGCACAAGCTCTGCACCTGTAAAAGCTTCCTCCTCTGAATCGCACTCCTTCACACGCCATTACCTTCCCGTTTCGTCCCGTTTCTCTTTCCGGGTCTTATCAGCTTCCTGTTTTGGGGTTCAAAGATCAAATCTTTCGAGGTTTTGGAGACCTGAAATGCAGTTTCAGAGATTTGGGTTCTTAACTGCGGTTCGTTTCTCTTAGTGGGTTTTGGAGGGTCTATTGGTTTCTGGGTTCGAAGATCAGCCCCTTTTGGTGATTTGTTTTGGGTGAATTCTTCTGAGGGGTTTCGTTTTTGTTGGGAGAAGTGTGCCGGAGATGAGGTGTCAGTAGGCAATCTGAGTGAGATCGGTGAGTTGAAAATGGTCGGCACGGCGGCGAGTAACGGGAGGTCCCGGCAGATATTTTCAGTATTGAATGGTGGGCAGAGGCAAGATCTTGTCCCCGGGAGTGCTCCTCCGAGCATTGCTGGATCGGAGTGTGGAACAGTCGAGTTCACTAGGGAGGAGGTTGAAGCCTTAGTGAATGAGAAATTGAAAGGGAAGAACAAGTTCAATCTTAAGGTCAGTTAATGAGTTGAATTGAATATTCCCTTTTTTAATTGGCTGTTTTGTGTTCTTTGTCATAGAGCTTGTAAGTAAGTATGTACAGTTTTGCTGGATCCGAATCCGATTTCGGTGGCTTGAATTAGAGATAGTTTTTGATATTGTAGGAGAAATGTGACAACATGTTTGAGTACATAAAAAGGCTCAGGATTTGCATTAAGTGGTTCCAAGAGCTTGAGGGAAGCTATCTGTTAGAGCAGGACAAGCTTAGGCATTCATTGGAATTGGCTGAGCTGAAATGTACAGAAACAGGTATGTAAACTTCAATGAGTGTCTACGGTTATTGAATTTCTTTTTTGTCTATTGAACTGAATCGATTTGTTTGATGCAGAGGTCTTGTTGAGAAACAAGGAAGAAGAATTGAATGCTGTCATTGTAGAGCTGAGGAAGAACTATTCAGCTTTGCAAGAGAGAGTAGTGAAAGAAGAAGCAGAAAAGTTGGTGAGTTGTGGAAGCTTTAGATTGTTTTTTTTATCCGCTACTGAACATTTTTTTTGTCATCATATTGCAACTTTTAACATGTGAACATTACAATTCAGGCTGCTGTGGATTTGCTTGCTAGAGAAAAAGAGGCTAAGCTTGAGGTTGAGCGTTTGCAAGTTTCTCTTGCCGAAGAGCTTACCAAAGCTCAAAGAGAGCTCCAAAGTGTTAGTCAACAGGTAATAGAATAGATTTAACTGTTTAATATCTCTTTATTCCTTATTATTGTTGGAATAAAAGGAGTGATGCTTGAGTCTTCTCATCTGTTCTTGCTTTTGTAGGTGTCTTCACTTAGTGACATGTACAAGAATCTTCAGGAGTACAATAGAAGCTTACAGCAGTACAATGGAAAACTTCACACGGATCTTACGAACGCCAATGAGACAATTAGGCGTGCAGAACAAGAAAAGGCTGCTATAGTGGAGAAGCTCAGCACCTTAAGGGGTCATAATAACTTGCTGCAAGATCAACTTGCTTCGTCCATGGTAGGTTTTTTCTCCCTGCCAGTATGTGAATCATCTCCTGCTGCATTACCTGTTTTCGCCATTTGTAATTGGAATCCTGAACTGTTCTTGATACAAACCCCTGCAATGAGCCTCATGCACTAGGCTGCCTTTTTTTAATTTGAGCATAATGAACCTCACTTTGACCAGTGGCAACATGAATGCCAAGCTATAACTGTGAATTTCTTGATAGTCTGTCATGGAAGATACTAAAACCTAATCACAAACCAAATACCTGAGAAGAAACTTAGTTGGTACCCCAATTTTATAGGTCACCTTTCTAGTCGGTGTCCTCTTCTTTTTGGGATATCTAAAAGCATGCTATTCATTAGTTTTTTGATATTTTCTTTGCCTAAGAGCTGAAAGAAAGTAACAACTTTTCTACATTATACACATTACATTATCTTTCTGAAGGCTTCTCAAGATGAAGCCATCAAGCAGAAGGATAATCTGGTTATTGAAGTTACATCCCTTAAGGGGGAGCTGCAAATGGCTAGGGATGATCGTGATCGCCAGCAATTGCAAGTACAAGCTTTATCTACTGAAGTTGAGACTTATAAAGAACGCAGTGGAAGATCCTGTCTTGAGTTGGATAAGCTATCACTTAAATCAAGTGAACTAGAGGTTTGTTTTTCGTATTTCAACATTTTTCTCATGGAAAGCATATTATGCCTCTATAGTCCTGGTTCTGAGTCTGAGATGTTTGTTCTGTTTTACAGGCAAGATGTTTGTCACAAGATGATCAGATAAGGACATTGCTGGAACAGCTAGCAGCTGCAGAGAAGAAACTTGAGGTAACTCTATTTGAATGTCTTGAAATGGGAAACTCGATCATTTTAACGGTTACACTCATTGTACAATTATGGTTGCGTTCAATAGGATTCTGATTTATCAGTAGTTCAAACAAGAACCCAATTCGAAGAGCAAAAGAATCTAATTAGTGAGCTACAAATCCGCTTAGCTGATGCTGAGTACAAGCTTATCGAGGGAGAACAGCTACGAAAGAAGTTGCATAACACCATTTTGGTAATGCCCTGTTCCTATTTTCTGTTAGGCCTTGCATCATATTTTTGCCTTGAAACTCACTGAAATCTCCTACACTTCAGGAACTGAAAGGGAATATCCGGGTATTCTGTAGGGTACGCCCTCTTTTGCCCGATGATGTTTCTGGGAGCGAAGGGAAGGTCATTTATTATCCCACATCAGCAGAAGCTCTTGGGCGAGGCATTGACTTAGTACAAAACGGTATATAGCTTTTGGCTGCTTGCTCTTGCTGTCATGAGATGGGTTCTTGAATTTAATGTGTATTTTGTCATCAGGGCAACAGCACTCTTTCTCATTTGATAAGGTTTTTATGCCCGATGCACTCCAAGAAGATGTTTTTGTAGAGATTTCACAGCTTGTGCAAAGTGCGCTTGATGGATATAAGGTGATTTATCAAAGCTAAATCTTGTATATTGCATTTAACACATCCAAATGCTTCGGGTGATTAAAAAGCTTTCCTTTTTTTTTTCCCTTTACAGGTTTGCATCTTTGCTTATGGTCAAACGGGTTCAGGAAAAACGTATACAATGATGGGTAAGCCGGGTCACCCTACGGAGAAAGGTTTGATACCTCGCTCATTAGAGCAAATATTCAAGACAAGACAGTCTCTTCAAGCTCAAGGCTGGAAATACGATATGCAGGTTGATAGTTACTCTCTTTATCATTGTATGTTGGCAAAAAAGGTACAAACTTTATTGTTGTGGTGGTGGCTGAATGTTTTGTTTTCTCATTATTAGGTGTCCATGTTGGAGATTTACAACGAAACACTTCGGGATTTGTTATGCGCTAGCCGTGACAATGGCGCGGGGAAGCAATATGCAATCAAACATGATCCTAGTGGGAACACTCATGTTTCTGATCTCACCATTGTAGATGTTCGGAGCTCCAAAGAAGTCGCATTTCTTTTAGATCGAGCTGCACAGAGCAGGTCCGTTGGCAAGACTCAGATGAATGAGCAATCATCTAGGAGTCATCTTGTTTTCACCCTGAGAATATCTGGTGTGAATGAGGTAAGAACAACGTCCATTAATGTAATGATGCCTTTCGTGCATATGTTTCGTATCTTACTTGTTGTACGTGATTGTTTCACCCACCAGAGCACGGAACAACAAGTGCAAGGCGTGTTGAATCTTATTGATCTTGCTGGGAGCGAGCGGCTCTCCAAGAGTGGATCCACTGGGGATCGGTTGAAAGAGACTCAGGTATTTCGAAACTCAGTCACAATGCCAGTTCAGATATTATTCATTGGGTTAATTGCAGATAGCTATTGCTTACTATACATATTTGCTTGTAACTATCCCCGATTTTAAATTTTGACATCCCACTACTTCAACCTTCAAAACAAAATGCAGATAACTCTTTTTTACCAGAAAATGACAAAAATGACCTTAACCCTAATCTCGTAAAAGACTTCATAACTACAGAAAATATTTTGTTTAGATGTAGAAAATGGCTAGGTAGGTGCAAAAAAGGTTCCTTAAAAGATAAAACTATTAAAAAGACGAAAAATTGGTATATGTTGAGATAGCAAAGGGCATTTTCGTCATCTCTTGAAAAGAGTTATGTGTACTTTTTTTATAGTTGAGGTAGCTGTATGTTGTCTGCAATAGCAATATATAATTAATCCTCATTCATTCATAGACATGCCTGATCATTTTGGTGTTCTAATTACGTTCAGGCCATTAATAAGAGCTTATCGTCTCTAAGTGATGTTATATTTGCATTGGCAAAGAAGGACGATCACGTGCCCTTCAGGAACTCAAAGCTTACGTATCTCCTACAGGTGATTTTGGTTCATTCTTGTTCTGTTGACCCGAGTCTTGAGCTGATCATTGAGATTGTTTTTAATCTTCAAGTTGATGTTTTTCTTATCAGCCATGTTTGGGTGGAGACTCGAAGACACTGATGTTTGTGAACATAGCGCCGGACCCTTCCTCTGCAGGGGAGTCCCTTTGCTCCCTCCGTTTTGCAGCGAGGGTCAATGCCTGTGAGATTGGAGTTCCCCGGCGCCAGACCAATAACAATAATGGCAGCACAAGAACCGCAGATTCTCGGATGAGCTTTGGCTGAGCCAGTCTGTTGTTCTTACTTGAGTGATACATATGATGAGTTGAATTTACAGTAGAGATTCTAACATAGGATGCTTATGATTTGTATAGGTAAGGAGATATGTGGTTTGTGAATCATTCTGTAACCCATTTGTGATTTATTGAATTTGTAAGCCAATCTAAGATTTTTGATTACCTCTCTAGCACACGATTCAATGTAACTGTAGAGGTAGAGTCTGCATCGATATCATTGGTTTTGCTTGTTGCTATGTTTATTCAGACCCACATTTCTATGTCTGAATCATCATGCATATATAAATTCTATGTCGGAAAATTTACAGATTTGAATTATCCAACGTCTGGAAACTCAAAAAGGTTTGATTTTTTTCGATTTCGAAGAAGAATCGATGAACAGTATGGGTGAGTCTAAGGCCCAAAAATCAACATTTCTAGGCCCAGAGCTTTGAGCAGTGCTGAGGGGCCTAATCCACAGAACCGTTTACTTCACCGAATCAATGATCAATCAATCTGAGCAGCACTACTTCTCTTCTCCACCAAACCCAACACGCAATTTCCCATTTTTCTTAGAGATTCTTCTTTTTTCCCGAGAAAACTAAGAAGCCCCCCAAATTTTCTCTCCACCCAAACGAGTAAAATCCTTTTTTTTTTCGGTTCGCGGTTATCTCTGCCGGGGATTTCCAGTTTGCAGGGCATTATGGTCACTCCGGGGAGCTCCGATTGGCTATCCGATTACGGTCTCGTCGACGATATTCCCGTCTCCGATGGGAATATCTTAGTGCCAGCTTCTGGGTTCGCGTGGCCGCCACAAGGCTTGAACGGCTGCTCTAACGCCAGGTATTTTGATCCACCGCTCAGTTTTGGGGTTGGGGTTGTTTTGCTTTGGTTTTGACCTAGATCATGCCGAAGTGCTGAACTTGAGTTTTTTGTGCTGTAAATTATGAGTAAAATGAAGTATGTGGTTTCAATTTAGTGCTTATGAGTTTATGAATGTATGGATCATGAAGAAAAGTGATTATTTTTAGCTGTTTAATGGCTGATTATGAGTAGTTGAAGTTTGGGGGTTTAAGAATGGATCATAGTTTATACTTGTATATGGTTGGATCCAAATGGTTTGGTTAAGTTGTGAATGGACTTTGCTTTTGGATGAATTTGTATGTCATGGCTGAATGTAGATATAGGCGTAGATGCAATGTTTTATGTGTTGTTTACATCTAACAATCTAGGCTCTATCTATGCTCAATTTTCATTGTACAAGTAATGAAGTTATCATATTTCTGGACTTTAGTTCAAGAATTTGTAAGAGCATCTCCAATGGGATTAGCCAAGCCCACTGGAGGCAATTAGCCCTGGCGATCCGGCCGATTCGCCCAGCCTCCCACAACGCTGGAGACGATTAGCCAGGCGAATCTGGACGAATAGCCTTGTGTCCCGTATCAAGTGGCCACAAGGTGGGTGAATTGAACGGGGCGATGAATTCGCCCCCAATTTGCCCTGCATTGCAGGTGCTCAAAGCTGATAGGTTAAGCTGTGGATTTTTTTTAGAGGTGAACTGTTTTTGAAGAAATTGGCATGCCGCACCTAAAATTTAATCTAGTTGTGGGCGGAATGCATCTGTGTAGCTAGATTTTACTTTTTTTTTAATGAATTTGGAAGATTATGTTTAGGGTTCCATTTAGCACCCTTTTTCTCTATAGATGCCATATGCATACATGCTTGTATTTTGTATTATTGCTAAGATAAATAAACACATGCTGCATTTAAACCGCTAATGATATTTTTTTTGTCAAATGTTTCTCATTTTTCATGATACATGGTCTGTATGTGTACACCCAAAATTTATATGCTATATTACATTGTCTGAATTCTTAATCGTTTCATTCTTTTTTTATATCCTTGTTTTTTTACCAATCTTTTTGTTTACTGTTCTCTTTTAAGTTTGGAAGTTGGTGGCTCATTTGAGAATTCGGATGTCCCCAAGGAAACTGGCTCCAAAAAGAGGTAACATTTTCTTCTTTATTTTTTGGTTGTAAGAGAGAATGAACTCTCTGATTCATGGTAAGCCTCTATACCTTTAATGTGCGTCATCGCCATGAAGCTCGTTCTTTAATCTTTGACTGAGATGGCAAATCACTAAATCCTCATGAACATGACCGACAGGAAGCAACCAAATTAGAAATTATGTGGCGATGCTTAGCCCATATAAAGGCTAGTATCTTTGTTTTGAGAATGACTGACATGGTGGAACATGTAGATGCTGCTAAATGCAATTTGTTTGAAGAAATCTGTGTTGCAATGTGAATTGCTTATACCTGTCTCATGACTCCTTGTACAGGGTTAGATCCGAGCCATGCAGTGCTTCTAGCTCCAAAGCATGTAGGGAGAAACTACGGAGGGATAAGCTAAATGACAAGTACTCTCCCTCGCTCTTTCTCTACTTTCTCTAGGGTGCATAGTCTAAGAACCCACATTCTAATTTGGCTTAATCACTAGGTTTGTAGAATTGGGTTCAATCCTGGAGCCCGGAAGGCCACCAAAGACAGACAAGTCAGCTATTTTGATCGATGCCCTTCGAATGGTCACTCAATTACGAGGCGAAGCCCAAAAGTTGAAGGACTCTAACTCAAACCTCCAAGAGAAAATTAAAGAACTGAAGGTTGTTCAAATTATGGGTAGAAATAGGTGCATTTTGAAGATGAGTTAACATTACATTGTGTTCTTTCATGAACAGGTTGAGAAGAATGAGCTGCGGGATGAGAAGCAGAGGCTAAAGGCCGAGAAAGATAAGCTGGAGCAGACATTGAAGACCAGGAGTGTACAACCCAGCTTCTTTTCTCCTCCACAGAATGCGATTCCTGGTGCTCAAGGGAACAAGATGGTTCCTTTCCTTGGTTATCCAGGAGTTGCTATGTGGCAGTTCATGCCTCCTGCTTCTGTCGATACCTCTCAGGATCATGTCCTTCGCCCTCCCGTTGCTTAACTCTTCGTGCTGATTTTTCTTTTGTAGTTCTCGCTTAAGCTTTCTAACTGTACTTCGGGGCTGATGGTTTGCGTACCACATCTCTGGGAACTTATGTGAATTGATGCTAGTGTTCTGTAAAGTCGATTATAATAAATTCTGGCAATCTTTTCAACTTATATCCTGGTAGTCAAATATTCAAGTCGTATAAATTTTAAAATTAAAAACTAAATCTTAGTTTTTATATAGCTGAATGTTAGTCAGCTCTACCACATTAGCACCAGCCATCAGATGAGACCATCATGTTTAGGTAATGTAAACATTATTTGGGCTGTTCATAAAATTTTGTTACTATATTAGAAGTCTTACTTAAGTTAAAAATTGTCTTTTTCCAAATTAGTGCGTGTAGCCTTTCTCCAAGCTTGGCGATTCACTGAAGATGGTTCGAGCCTTTTTGCATGATGCTAAGCAGCGGCAAGTCAATGATGAAGTTGTCAAGGTGTCAGGATCAGGAATAAATCCCTGACCACAAAGAACAAGAACTGACAAACGATACAATGGTGTCGCAGTTCTTTTCATATAATAACCGTCACTGACGGTATTGAATGGGCTCGCTATCACTGAGCTGGGATGCCGTATAGGCAAGAACAGAAGACGGAGAGGGGTATGAGATACCCGAGATCCTGAGGAACCTCGATGGTAATGGTGAATGGGGAGACAACACATCATACAAGGACCCCTCCCAGAGCCAGTCCTGGATGCACGGCGTACCACTCATTCCTCTTGGCGGGGCTGTTTCCCCGCCCTGAACTGATCCTCTCTAGGGACCCTAGCCGACCCTTGAGTGCTCCAGTTCCATCTCCAGATCTGCGCCCGCCACCTAAAAACGGGTCAGAGTGGGGGGGGGGGGGGGGGGGGGGGGAGCCGGAACCCTAGCAGCTGTGCCGTCCGGGGGAGGAGGGGCCAAAGCAAAGTCTTGGCAAACCCTAGAAACTGCACCGCCTAGGGGAGTAGGGGGCTGAGCAAGGTCTTGGCAAACCCTAGAAACCGCACCGCCCGAGGGAAGAGGGGCCAGAGCAAGGTCTTGTCCCAACGGGTGGGTCGGCGGAATAGGGTTAGGAGCGCAAAACCCAAGGAGGACGTTGCGTAAGAAAGACATAACAGGGGGACGTCGCAAGGGCCGCCCTCGTCTCGACTTCACGGCCGGGGATGAAGCAGTTGCTCTCATGGAGAAGGAGGTCACGTCCACCGATGCTCTTGGTCCAGGGAGTGGGAGGACCGACAGCACCAGCGTAGAGGAAGATAAAACCAGAACCGAGGGTTTAGTTTTTCCCCGTCTACGACTCCTATCCCCAGCATCGAGAACAGTCTACCAGGGGCAGGACGGTAGCAGATGGGCATCACTGGCTTGGACAACGACAATAACAATAGAAAAAACCACGACAAAAGACAAATCGACGATAAAGATAAGAGAAAACACCACAACTAAACGGCTAGGGTCGAGAGGGAAAAAAAGTATAAGCTCAGACTTTGTGGAGTAGGTGTTCCTTCTTCTTAAAGTACGCTAAAAATGAAAATTAAAAAAACTTATCATCACCTATAATTTTACCCTTCAGAAATTCCCACTATCAATATAATAAGAAATGGTGGATTCCGATTACCAGTACTGATTCAAACTCCTACTCTGGATCTCATATTTCTCTTTCTCCATCTGAGTTCGCGAATTTGAGCTACCAATTGATAACTGACATGGCCGAAGCACTACTCAATGTTGCTGTGGAGGAGATCCTGAAGGCGGCGATCTCACTCGCCGCCGAGGGGATTGGGCTTGCTTGGGGTTTTAAAGACGAGCTCACAAAGCTTGTCAGGTCACTGGAGATGGTTCAAGCCTTCTTAGACGATGCGCAGGAGCGACAGGTCACTGATAAACCAGTCCAGGTTTGGCTCCGGGACCTTACAGATCTTGCTTATCGTGCTCGTGATGTCTTTGACGAGCTAGGTTACGAGAATCTCCGTCGCCGGGCAGAAATTCAAGGCATGATGGCCAACAAGGTGTGCAATTTTCTCTCTCTCAACAATCCTCTTGCATTTCGTCTCAAGATGGCTCTTAAGATTAAAGACATTAACTTGACCTTAATGGACATTCAAAAGCGGGCCAATGGCTTTGGCCTTGAGAGCAGGCAATGCCTGCAAAGCTCTCTTGCTACAAGTCGAGTCGTGATTGAGAGGGAGACTCAGTCCTTTGTTGATGAGTCCCGAGTCGTGCCACGGGAGAAAGAGGTGTCTAAGATTGTTGAACTGTTGACTAGTAGTGGGTCGAGCATTCAAGAAGCTCTCCCTGTGTATGCTATTGTGGGAATGGGAGGACTGGGCAAGACTACGACTGCTCAGCTGGTGTATAATCATAGCCTCATCAAAAAACATTTTGATTTGGCGATCTGGCTTTGCATCTCTGATCCTTTTGATGTCAAAACCATTTTGAGAAACTTACTGGATAAACTACCTAAAGAGATGGCCGAGCATGATGAAAATAAGCTAGACACTTTAGATTCGATAGGGTTGAGTCTGGAGAAAAGGTTGAAAGAGAGAAAATATCTTCTTGTTCTTGATGATGTATGGAACCAGGATCGTGCAAAGTGGGAGAGTCTTAAAACTTGTTTGTTGAGAGGTGACAAGGGAAGGGGAAGTAGCATTCTCATAACGACTCGTAGCATTCAAGTGGCATCAGCAACAGAAGCAACTGAGAGGGTTGAGTTGGAAAAAATGACTGATGATGAATGTTGGTCCATTTTCAAGCAAAAGGCATTTAGAAAGATAGAAATGACCAAAGATTTGGAGGAGATAGGAAGAGATCTTGCTAGAAAGTGTCAAGGTGTGCCACTAGCAGCAAAAGTACTTGGCGGGGTGATGCAATCCAAAGAAAGGAAACAAGACTGGCTGTCCATTCAAGCGGATAAAATTTGGCATTCATCTACAACGAAGAATCAGATTTTACCTGCCCTTAAAATTAGTTATGACCATTTACTGCCTCATAATTTGAAACTGTGTTTTGCATATTGCTCCAAGTTTCCGAAGGATCATGTGATGGCGAGGGAAGAACTGGTGCAACTTTGGATGGCTGAAGGATTGCTTGAGCCAGCTCAGGAGGAAAGCGGAAATGAGATGGAGGACGTCGGAAATGAGTATTTTGACATTTTGTTGTTGAATTCACTATTCCAAGAGCCCGTGGAAGACATGTACAACGATATTACTCATTGCAAGATGCATGATCTTGTACACGATCTTGCACAATCTGTGTATGCTCCAAACACTGTGTCAAAAGTACGAACCTTGACTAGAGAAAGTTCTAGTCTATTATTCAAAAGACTCATGTGCCCAAGTTTGTGTCTGTGCCCAAAACACAGCATTAGCAAATTGAAGCACTCCAGGTATATTGAAAACACAGGAGAGGACAAGATGAGGACAGTTCCTAAGGTTATTAACAAACTCTACAATTTGCAGACACTGAGACTGAAGAACTGCAAAGGTTTGGAGAAGCTTCCAGAGGATCTTGGAAAATTGACCAAGTTGAGACATCTACACATGGATACGCGTGGGAGAGTCTCCAAAATGCCAATGCATATAGGGAAGTTGCATTGTCTCCATACATTGTCAGTTTTCGTTGTGGGTTCTAAAAGAGGTCGGAGGATCGATGAGCTTGGAAGGCTAAAGAAACTCGGTGGTGAGATAGGGATCTACAATCTTGAGAAAGTTAGAGATGGAGAAGAAGCAGAGCAAGCAGAAATAAGAGAAAAGACCAAATTGAAAAGGCTGATATTAGCATGGGGCGGTCATTCTGAGAATGATAAACAAATATTGGAGGGGCTTCAACCACACAAGAATTTGAAAAGTTTGACAATTTGGAACTACAAGGGGGATACATTCCCGTCATGGATGATGAAACCGGACAATTTAGTAGAGATCAAATTATCAAGTTGCAAGAAATGCGAGCAAGTCCCGATGTTGGGCCATTTGCCTTATCTTCAGGTTCTTGAAATAAATGGATTTGAGAAGGTGAAATGCATTGGAGAAGTACGTGATGAGTTCTACGGTTGCACGGGAATAGCATTCCCGTCATTAAAAGAGTTGTATTTGAGAGACATGTCAAAGCTCGTCGAGTGGAAGGAGTTTGGAGAAGATGACGGTAGTGATGGGCAGCAGCAGATTGTGGCATGTACAAGTCCAAGGATCATAAAACCATTTCCTTGTCTTGAGGTGCTGATTGTGAGTAGGTGTCCAAAGTTGGAAACATTCCCAAGTCGTAGTATTGATTTCCTATCTATAAAGAACTTGGATATTCACGGCATCAAAAGTGGAACCCAGGTTTGGGAGGTTGTCAAGAAACTCACTTCTCTTGAAAAACTCACCATTAGAGATGTGGAAAAAGGACTGAAAAGTGTAGCGCTAGCAGAGATGTGCGGAAACAATAAGAATCTCACTTCTATTGAGATATCTAATGTTGGTGATTTGGAGTCAATGGGTGATTCTAATTCCATGTGTTTGGGATCAGAAGGAGGATCGACTAGTATTGCAGCAGCACAGTCCTCAAAAGAACTTCGACTACTTTACATATCTAATTGTCCAAAACTGAGGAATGTGGATGTGCAAAGCCTGGTTGGTCTTGAGAAGTTGATCATAATATCCTGCCCTGCTCTGGAATATATTACTCCCAGCAATAGCAATAGCAACAGCAACTGCCTCAAGGGTCTCACATCTATGAAGGTATTGGTGATACGGGGCTGCTCTAGTCTGATATCAATTCCAGACCTCGGAGATTGCCCAGCTCTGGCGCAATTGGTGTTAGATTCCTTGTCCAGGGAGCTTGAATATTTCCCAGGTTTCGGATTAGAGGTGGCTGCACCAGAACAACAACGATTCGTGTCCCTTAAAAGTTTAGAATTGTCCAATTTGGGGTCAAAGGTGGAGTCTCTGCCGGACCAACTTCAACAGGCCACCAAACTAGAGACTCTCGAAATACAGTCTTGGGACGGACTGAAGAACTTGCCTGATTGGATCGGAAACCTGTCATCTCTCCGAGGATTGTGTCTTAGCAACTGTAGGAACCTAACCACTCTGCCTCCGGTGGAAGTCATGTCCCGCCTCACCAATTTACGATTTCTGAGAGCCAGTAAATGTCCTAATTTGGGAAAAAATCATAAGAGCAAGCAATGGCGAAGGTGGCTCAGGCAGGCCAAAGTCAAATACAGTTTCACTGGCAGCACATCATTCAAGGTGAACCAGCATGTATATACCTTTATGTTCATATTTGTCTCCCTCAATGTTGTATTTGACCATTTCACTTTTATTTTGATTTGTAGGGCGGCTGTATGTTCTGATACCTCCAACTCCAAAATCAAAGTGATCACTTAACCAGACAGCGATGAGCTCTTTAGGTCTTAATAATTATCAGCAAGCATTAGGTCTTAATAATTATCCTCTGTACGAAATTCGAGTTATTGACCTTTTATATGTTCTTTTTTGTTTAATGGCTGTAAAATCTGGGTTTCAAGACTTTTGTATTCTTTCGTAGGGTTTGTTCGGAGGCTGAGCTTACGTGTCAATGCTCGAGTTTGTTGTGTTTTGTTGTCTGTTTTTTTTCTTGGGTTGTAGTCTTGTTCTTTCCTTGTGGGGTATCTGTTGTTGGTTTTGCCATTATAGTTGATTGCATCTTTGTTTGAGTTTTTGTGGTCTGTAGTTAGATCAGTCTGTACTTATCTTTCACCTCCAAATAAGTTTTAGTTTAAATTTGTTGAAATTCATAGGATTCACTTATTTTTCTGAAGAATTCTAAAATGCTCCCTAAGCCTCCCGACCCTTCCCCTCCCCCCTTCCCTTCCTCAACCCGTATCTTCGTCTGCAACCCTCCTCTGGAGTTCTCTAATGACTAGCTTTACACTCTCTTCTCATAGTTTGGAGCCATTGACAAAGCCTACCTTTCTGCCAAGCTCTCTGTTGTCGGGAAAAAGTATGGTTTTGTCATGTTCCACCACCCTTCTTTGGCCTCCTTAGCGGTCTCCTCTAAACACCGTTGCCTGCTGGATTCAGAGCGCCTTATTATCGACTTCTCGGGGTCCTGCTTGGCGTTCTGGCCCTTCTTGGCGTAATGCGAACCAACCGGGTTCAAGTCACTCCAACTCTTCCTCTGGACGCCCTTCTTACCTGGAAGTTGCTTCTGGTTCTTCACCTTTAGGCCCTGTTCCGGCCCTCTCCAAGGCGGCTCTCTCTTGCTCCAGCGCCACTAACCCCCTCTATGGAGCTTTGCTTAAGTCCAACGTTATCAGTCTCCCTTCTCTGCCAGGACACTGCCTCCTTACGAGCTGATTTATCCGCTGCCCTGGGACCTCAGATCCGCTTGATTGAGCTCGGTTTGGGGGTGTTCCTGATCTCCTTTGCTGACCAAGAATCTTACAGTTCGGTGGCTGTCGACAATTGGATAGGTCTTCGGCATTGGTTCTCTGATTTCTTCTCGGACGTCGATTCAATCTCTTGTGGTGGCCGCTTTATGTGGATTTCGATAACTGGCATCCCTTTTTCCGGTTGGTCCTCGTCGACTATTCGAAATATTGCAGTGGCCATCGACAGTCCCATAACTGTTCACCCCTGTTCCACCTTGCTCACTCGCCCCGACCTTGCTTTTGTTCTCATCCATTTGAGCTCGCTGGTCTCTGAGAAGTGAGAAGTTGAAGTGGAAATTAATAATATCACTTACCCTATTCTTGTCTCGGAAGTGGAAGCGTCTTCGGTTCCTCTCTCCCAACGACGTCTTCTCCCTTCGACCTTGAGGAGGGTGAGTTCGGGCCACCTCGACGTCATGCCTCAGACTTCCTCGAGGACTCCTCCATGGAGAGCTCCTGTGAATTTGAGGAGAGCTCGAGTCGGGCGACATCTGAGTCCTCCCGGAACCCTAGCAATTCGAGAGTAAATCAGTCGTTCCACCACTTGCCCTCCTCTTCTGATGCCACCATGGGTCTCATCGGAGCTTTCCCGGAGCGTGCCTCCCCTCACCGGCCGTCCACGTTCTCGCAGCCGACCTCGATCTCGGAGTCGCCGCTCGCATTCAACGCAAATCGGCTGCCCCCAATTTCCCAGACTCGCGACGCTCGGGTTCTCGAGCCTTCGAGTTCGCTTTTGTCGGGTGAAGTTAATGCCTCTGAGCCAGGCCGCGTGGATGTGGGCATTATTGCTCCGAAGCCCAATTCTTGTGCTTCTTCTAGCCCGGCCCACGCAAGAAAGGGTCTGCTTCAGGCCCCATCCCTTCCTGCTCCCTCTGGACCCGGCCCTACATCTTTTTCAGCCTCTCTCAAGTCGGGTCCTGCTCCCTTTGCCTCGTTCATCTCTGATTTATACTCCCCATCTCAGCTGGCCGTCTCGCCTCCCCGAGCTACTCGTCGGAAGAAACGCAAAAAGTCGGGCCTCCGTAAAACGGTCGTCTCCCTCCATGGCATTAGACCGTTTCGTTCCTTTCGGAAAAAATATGAGGCCAAAAGGTCGTGGGCTCTTTGCAAAACTCTGGGGTTCTCTTGTCCGCTCGGGGATAATGCTGCTCTCAACTTATTCGAACCGCCTTGAGTTTATTGTTTTGGCTTTTAAACTCTGTTGGTTTTTTCTTTCTCTTGTCTCTTCTCCCCCTCTTCTTCCCATTATGTAATTCTCCTGATTTGTTTATGGGTCGAATAAAAATCATGTTTTTCAGTGATAATTTTTTTTTAAATTGTTTTGATGATAAAAAAATAAGGGTTAAATATCGAAACTTACTCTTAAGTATTGGTCACGAACGCTACATTACCCACATTTTCAAAATGAATACTACACTACTCTTAAGTATTGGTCACACAATTTTGTTAGTAAAAATGGACGGAATTTTCCATTCCGTTAGTCATATGACCTCAAGAGTCATATAATGGATGGTAAAATGACGTTTCCCCTTAATTATATGACCTCTACACATTTTATAAGGAATATTATCATTGTACCCTCGTTATTGTTCCTTATAAAATGTATAGAGGTCAAATACTTAAGGGCAAAAACGTCATTTTACCATCCATTATATGACACTTGAGGTCATATGACTAACGGAATGGAAAATTCCGTCAATTTTTACTAACAAAATCGCATGACCAATACTTAAGGGTAGTGTAACATTCATTTTGAAAACGTTGGCAGTGTAGTGTTCGTGGCCAATATTTAAGAGTAAGTTTCGATATTTAACCAAAAAAACAAATTCTGAATCTCCCAGGAATTCAGACAAATTCTAAACAAAATGTTCAAATATGCAATACTGAATATGAACTTGGGTTTAAACTCATTCCCTTAGAGCATCCACAGTCATCTCGCCGGTTGCCGGCGAGATGACGCCGGCGAGATGATATAAAATATAATTTTTGAAGCATCTCACCAGCGATGTCTGCAGTGGGTGGCGAGGAGCCGCCGACGAGATGAGGAAAAAGCAAGTATAAAACAAAAAAAAATTGCAAATCAAACCCACAACTTCTCCTCGCCAGCGAGATCTGCCGGCGAGATCGTCAACGTCTCTCTATCTCGCCGGCGCCCTTCTCGCCTGCTCTTCGCCAGCTCCCCGCCTCCTACTCGCCAGCGTCATCTCGCCTACGACTGTGGGTGCTCCACACTCTTACTTTCTCACAAAATACAAACTTCACAATAACATGTTATTGTCGGACTAAGTTGGGTTCCTTTCTCGTCGAGAGAGTTCAAACTATTCCGAGATAAGGTCAACCATATTGCTACAAGGGTTAGATAGTAGGTCATGTCTTTTGTGCTACTAGAGTGCACGAGAGTTTCAACCTGTGCATACTTTAAAATATTAATGCATGATTATGTAAGAGCCATATATTATGATCTCGTATTTTTATTTATTTATCAATTGTCGGTAGTAAACCTTGAGTCCGGATCCGTCTAGCAGTGGATATTGACTCCACGAGACGTGGTTGGGACGACCCTCTCTAAGTCCGGATCCGTCTTAACCTGGCCCGTCCTCTCTACTATCAACTCTTACTCATGGTTGCCGATAGGCGTCAAAAGGTAATGGTGCTTTTCAGGTACAAATAACTACATGACTATTGCTACGATTGCGGCGGACGGGTATAGCTCATTGCCATATATTGTGATATATGTCATCAAATCCCTCACATGCCGATAAAGGGAATCCATCGGGAGAAATACCCCAAACAAGCAGTCGGAGACCATCCGCCTCGACTGTAGGACTTCCTCAACGCGGCCTTCCAAGACCGTGACAACAATTACTTCAGAATCGGAGGAAGACATTTTCGAGTCTAACAAGGGGCCATGTTTACAAAATAGAGTTCGAAATGTTAGGGGACATGGTACTCAGCCACCTCTCCCTCATTGTCTCATTAGTCTTACTTGGCCCAAAACATGATATGAAACGTTATCCGAACGTCCTAGAACTCGGTTAAAGGCAAGACATAAGGCCATGCAAACTCAGAGCCCCCTTAAACAGTTACGTCTCCACAAGGCTTCACTAGGTTAGGAAACACCCCATAGGAGATGATTTGATGAGTGACGGCGAAGCCAGTAAAAGATTGAAAAAACCCACGCCCTATTGAAAAGACGACGAAATCAGAGCCCCACTCTGAGTCCCGAAGGCCCATTAAGCGGCACGGAAGGAGTGTGGATATGGCACAACATGAAAAGGGAGGGAATCACCTTCACCTAGCCAAATGATCTCCCTTGGGGTAGGTGGATAGATAGACACTTCCTAGTCGCGTGGACTGAGGTGGAGCTGACACCATAAGGTATCATTTCGACTCCCATCAAATCGAACTTTCTCAATATATTCTTTATTTTTGAGGCACTGGTATTTAACAAAGGGAGAATGTTAGAAGTTGTTAACTAGGGCGGGAGAATAGTCCACCTATGCCTAACCAGATTTTCATCCAGGAACGGCCAGTCAAGCCTCCCCCCCCCCCCCCCCCCCCCCCCCACCAACCTAATGTTTCAAATATCTCTAGAACGGTTGTCATTCACTGATAACATTCAAACCTTGATGGTTGGAAAATTTATTTTCGGACTGATTTGGTTTTAGTGGATTATGTTTTTATATTTTCTGATTTAACACATGACATTCGGGTTATAAGAAAAATAGCGTGTTCGGACAGGTTTCAACAGTATTTCCTTCCAAGATAAAAAAAACAGGCTGAATTGCTCTTTTTAGTTTTTACCATGTGACGTGATGGTAATTATATTTGGATGAACTATGTCAAATTATATTGCAATATTCTAAAAAAGAAAAAATGACAGCAACGTCTCTCTCTAGGGGAAAAACCCTAGGTTCTACATAAACTTCCGCCCACTTCACTTTTTTCTCCATGCATGTCTCCATAATCTCACGCCACCGCCCACTGCTTTTTCCATGGATTCCGACTAGCCACCAACGCCAGGTACCACTGCACCAACTCTGATCCATCCATATCCTCTCTTTTTGCCGAATATGAACTGTCCACCAATAACTCTCGATTCGGATCTCGTACAATCGGGGATTCTACCATCCCCGATTACTCCTCGCGATCACATCACTACGAGGGGGCAGTCGGTGGAGAGTGTGTATGCAGCACCGCGGCCTCGTCGAGCCGAGAAAGCTCCCTCTCCGGCCTGGCTGGCTCCGCGTCTACCCCACGCTGAAGTGGGCCGGGCAACGTCGCGTCCCCGAGGGAGACCGGAGATCTGTTCCATAATGCATCGCTAAGGGACGAGGAGGAAGATCAGGATCCACAGATGGAGGCGTCACAGCCTCCTTCCGAGCAATGAGAGGACCCGATGGGGGTGGGAAGGCTCCAACAGGGCTTATACCCACAGACCCGGGACTGTCGGTGCTGGGAAGTCTCTGGAAAGCCGCAATCAGAGCACTCTTTTTTCATGCTTGCTTTATGCTTTTTCTTACTTTATTTTGGGTTGATTAGTTCATTTCGATTGTTGGACATTTACTTTTCAGTTTCGTACTGTTGAAATGTCGGTAAGGGGATGTCCTAAGTTAGTATCCACGATCCAAAACAATATTATTCTATGGGTCCATGAGCGCCGAATCGGCTACGGACAACCAAGACCCATATCTAGAATCCATGGCTTTTACGTCCTACCTATGACATTAATGCATTTTACTGATTACTCGGTTTCAAAAAAAATAATATTGCAATATTCTTCACACGTGCTGGACCAACCCCATCCTCCTTCGCACGTGACGGTTCTGTTACCCGATTCCCTCCCTGAATCGTCTCTCTCGTTCTCGTCCCTTTTCACACACACCCGAAATAAGCAAAATCCACGGTTCGCACCACCGGCGAAATCCTCATCCTTCGTCTTCCTCTCCCGATCGTAGCTACAGAATTCCATGCAATCGCCTCTCTTCCATTCGGATCGAAAGCTTCCGCCATTACATTTCTCGGAGGTTGGGGTGAGGTTTTCTCGCAATGGAGTCGATTCTGGCGCGGGCTTTGGAGTACACTCTCAAGTACTGGCTCAAATCATTCTCCAGGGACCAGTTCAAGCTACAGGGACGCACTGTCCAGCTCTCTAATCTCGGTGCGCTTCTTTCACCATTTTGCCCAATTATATTAGGTTCTGTTTCCGGAATCGATTAGGGATTCGATAACCATGTGTGTGCCAGATATCAATGGAGATGCTCTCCATGCGAGCTTCGGGTTGCCGCACGCCTTGAATGTCTCCACTGCCCGAGTTGGCAAGTTGGCGATCATGGTTTGTATTCTTAATTACCCGAATTGAATCGTCACTGTTACTTTGTTTTGTTGAGTTATTGCAATAGGGTTTCGCTTGTTTGATCTCAATTCAGAATAATGTTGAAATGCTGATCAGAACTGAGGTTTTTTATCCATTACATATATAGGTTTGTTTGATGCAAATGGTTGAAATGAGGTAAACCCAATATCTGGGGTTCTCAGCATTGCAAAATGATAGCTTATGGTTCTCAAGGGTGCTATAAAAAATAAAATTTGTGATCCTGACTTTGCTATTGACGCGTGTTCTGCAATGTGAAATATTTGGAGTTTACTAATTGGTGTTTATTAATTTTTTTCTGTGATTTAATAGCTCCCATCGCTGAATACTGTACAAACCGAGCCCATTCTGGTGAAAGTTGATAAATTTGATTTGGTTCTCAAGAAGAAAGAGGAGTCAGATGGAAGCTCTACTACAGGAAGGTAACCCTTTACCTGTCTGTTGATATATGTTATATATTGAGATTAGCATAATAGGGTTTATAGGTAGTCAAGTGTGCATTTATTCGCCAAAGGGGAAACTTTAAGTGGTACTCTGAAAGGTTTGGATCAATGCAGCAGGAAATGTAGGCCTCGAGTATGAAAATTCTCTTGCACAAAATACTCATGGGGCCATGGCAGGGTCCTGTGTGACCTAGTAAATACCTGGTGAGCATGACGGGGGGTGTACAATAATGTTTTTTAACTTTCCTTACTTGGAAACTTTTTTCACGCGCAGTTCCCAGCCACCAGGAAGCTCTACGAAAGGCGGTAGCTATGGTTTTGCTGAAAAGGTCAGGTTCAATCTTGATGAATTGTATTCAGCACTAAATAACTCTTTGGTTGTCTTGTGTACTTTTTTTCGTGATACTAAAGATTTGGGAGACTTAAAGGCAGTAGATTTGTTTTACTTAATTTGTAATTTTTATATTCAGCTGGATCTTGAATGGACTCAAGTGATTTCACATAGATGAGTTGTCTTTGTGGCTCTGTTGAGCAGTATTAGACTTTCGTATTCAACCATATATTTTGTGTTCTTGCACTCCCAAGTTCTTAGATTCTTGCCTAAAATGAAGAAGAGTTCTTGGATCCATATTAAAAATTTACACATTTTTAGTGAGGTATATGTGGTGCCATGTATTTTCATCAGTTTGAGGTCTCATGTTTGGATGGCTATACTCACAGGCCAGTGTTCCTGATGGTGAAAATACCAAAAACTTAACACGGGTAATGATTAGCTTGGTTGCAATTGCAAAAGCAGATTCACACAAGGCAATTATAAGTTCTTATAGTATAGGTTCACTGCTGTAATTTTGTTCTTCATTGGAGAATCTACCTAGTTATTCTTCAGGTGATGCAACTAGAAATCATGCTTAAAATGATCCCTAAGATTATTTGACAAATTTCAGAATGCATGCAGATACATGCATTGGTTGTCGTGTGTTGCGAGTCCTATTTGGCTGTTTCAACTTAATCCTCATTATGTTTAGAGTTCAAAGTATATTTTTCATTGATATTCTTCTAATTCCTTCATAATCCTTTTACAATGCCCCCTTTTCTTTAAATATTGAAGTTCCAATCAGAAATGCTTCCTCATTAATACAGTTGTTTTAATAAAATGTGGTCTTAGAAATCAATATATGCAAACTCTCCCTCATGTGGAGTGTGGATCTATCATCTGTATACAAATTTGTGTTTTTTTCTATCTAAATTTGCATTTGATGTTGTACGATTATCAGATTGCAGATGGAATGAGTATTAAAATTGCGACTGTCAATCTACTACTGGAAACTTGTGGTAGTGCTCGATGCGAAGGAGGAGCATCTTGGTAAATTCTTTTTTACTTTGCCTATATTTCCCTTAAGATCTGGTTATATAGTCACCTGTTTGAATGAATGGCATAAACACGTGTGGATTATGTGTCATCCATAAATATGTGTATACAAAATTGTTTTAGCACTCTTAGTTGTCTAACATTTCAAAACTTGTGAGGTTGCAGATATAAAAATTTAATCTTTTTTGTCAGAACTATGTATTGTTTCCAGATACTCAGATAGGCCAGAACTGATTATTTGGACGCATGTTGAAACTTAAAAGATTATAAGGACAAAGTTAGATGTTGCTATGATTTGCTTGCTTATAGTTAACTTATTTTTGTTATTACTGTGGGTGAAGTAGTTCAAACTGTTAAGTGAGGGTATAAGCCTGTAATTTATTATTCTACTACTACTATCTGCATCCTTTTTGAAGCAAAAAAAAGTATAGTTCTTAAATTGTCTTATGCAACTTGAATGAGTAAGATTTGCTAATTTCTGACTTGTGCTTTATGCTTAGTGGCCGGTAAATTTCATATATTCACCTCTGCTGCAGTTGTGGAAATATCACAGTTGGGTTACTTATGAATTTGATGATTGAGATCTATAGTTTTTATGTGTATGACCCATTTGGTTGATGTCAATGGCACTTGGTCCAATTCATCTTCTAGATACATGTCTTTCTGTGGATGTGCTCTCAAATTTAAATTTGGAATATTTTTTTTGAAAGATCCCAATGCCTGGGCTTCAAAAAGTTTAAACTCATAATATGAATTCTGAGATGGTGTGTATAATTTGGTCGTCTTTTTAACCAGGGCCCCCCCTATGGCTTCTTTCACAATGCGCAATCTTTCACTGTATAGCACGAATGAAAATTGGCAGGTAATTTACTGAGTTGGCTAAAAACTAAATTCTCTACATTTGCTTAAAATTTAAAGTGCTTATTGTAACAACATTCCTATAACAGACGGTTAATCTTAAGGAGGCTCGGGACTTCTCCAGTAACAAAAAGTTCATATACGTATTCAGAGTAATATGCCAGCTTTCATTACACAGATACGTCCACACATTTTTGCACGTGATTTTTTTTTCTATTATATTTTCAATATTCATTTTCCAGGAGGGGAAGCATTCCATTGGGGCTTACTTTTTATTTACAGCCTTTTATCATTTTCACTGTCAAATGTTCCTTTACCTTCCTTGTCTGTGTTGTCTGCATTAGTGAACATTGCAAGCGAACACGCATCCATTTATGCTTGAAAAAACGCTTTGTATTCTGTATATCATGGTGTCACATTCTACATGCTTTTCTTATATATGTGTGCGTTCATTATCATTAAATATGGAAGACACAGTGTTTATTTATTATTCTTCCTTCATAGATGGAGATTCTGTACTGATTTTTTTTTCAAATGTTGACTGACAGTTTTGAATTCTTTTCTCACCAGAAACTTGAATGGGAATCTTTATCTATTGATCTCCTACCTCACCCTGACATGTTCACTGATAATATAGCTAACTCAAAAGAGGAATCAAATAAGAGGGATGGTGATGGTGCAAAGCGTGTTTTTTTTGGTGGGGAGCTTTTTCTGGAAGGAATATCTGGAGAAGCTCATGTAATAAAAACTTGACATTTCGAGTTTGTTCTTAATCAATGTCTTCATTATGAATATAGACAATCTTCTGTATTACATAACTGATAACACTGCTAAGTCGGGGTCATGCTATTGAGCATATCCTAACTTTATAGTGTTTATCAGATCACTGTCCAGAGAACAGAGTCAAACAATCCACTTGGATTGGAGGTTCAACTACATATTACAGAGGCTGTTTGTCCTGCTTTAAGTGAACCAGGTAAATAAGTTAAACACAATCATACCACTTTGTTTATCTGCTGGGAATAAATCTAGTATGGGATTATTATTTATTATGTGAGCAGGATTACGTGCTCTTCTACGCTTCTTGACGGGAGTTTATGTCTGTCTAAATAGAGGAGATGTAGATCCAAAGACTCAACAGGTTTTGTTTACTTCAGTCGTTACTAATTTGAGAAATTGAAGGTTGTCATGCTAACTTGTGACCAACAAGTAAACAAACCTTTTCTTTTATTGACAGATGTCTACAGAAGCAGCAGGCCGTTCGCTAGTCTCAATTATTATTGATCACATATTTCTTCGCGTTAAAGATGCTGGTTTGTTTTCTTATGAATTTATTCGAGTCTTGATCTACTTTTTCCCTCACAATGTACTTATCAATTTAGATTTCTTATCTCAACTCTCATTTGTTTTGTTGTAGTATACATGTTTTTTTCCCAGACAACTTGTTTATATGTATGTTCTTGAAATATTCTTCCAACACTTCCAATTTGTTTGCAGAGTTCCAGCTAGAACTTCTGATGCAGTCACTTTTCTTTTCTCGGGTATTATTCAAAACACTTATAGTTATTTGACATCATACAGACAAAACCTTAAAGTTTTGATCCAATACTTTGTTGGTTAAGTTTAACCACATCGTAAGCAAACTTAAGAATGTTAGGAGCAAATGTTAGTTTGTATTTCAATAGCCTATTTGTTTTTCTAAAACTATGTATCTTAGTCTAAAGGTGGGTTGTAAAATGGGATAGCCTTCTTCATTTACCACGCCTACTCAATAGCTTTGCCAATTAAACCATTTGATTCTGACTGCTTAAGACGTTCGGATATTGTACCGATCAGCATGATTAATACTTGCCCTGGGAAGTGGAGTAAATTGAAATTGTACAGTATCTTATGTTAGGTATCTCAGTAACAGATTAAAGTGAGACAATTGGTCAATATTACGATATTGGATGAATCATAGTTATTTTAATTTGTAATTTGTATATTCAGCTGGATCTGTAATGGACTCAAGTGACTTCACATAGATGAGTTGTCTTTGTGGCTCTGTTGAGCAGTATTAGACTTTCGTATTCGACCATGTATTTTGTGTTCTTGCACTCCCAAGATCTTAGATTCTTGCCTGAAATGAAGAAGAGTTCTTGGATCCATTTTAAAATTTTGCACTTTTTTTTGCGCTCTTCTTCCACAAATTTCCAGTGAGGTATATGTGGTGCCATGTATTTTCATCAGTTTGAGGTCTCATGTTTGGATGGCTATACTCACAGGCCAGTGTTCCTGATGGTGACACTACCAAAAACTTAACACGGGTAATGATTAGCGGGATGTTTTTAAGGTAAATTTCATTTATTTTTCAATCTAACTATTAATGGGCTAATGAGTACTTTGTGTGAGTATCATCTTGGAGTTACTGTCTCACTTTGAGCGGGCCTAAATGCATAAAGCTTTGCATCTTCTTCTTCTTTTTGTCTTCTTTACAGACAAGATAACTTCATTCAACATTATTAACCTTCATTGATTAATATTTGAAGCCGCCTTTTTCATTAGTGGAATCTTCTAATTTGATTATTCATCCTGTGGTAGGGAAGAAAACGCGCCTAAATAATCTGTGTGCTAAATCTTGAAGTGTCAGCATTTTAGAATCCTGTATTTATTCTGGACTTGTATCCCTTACTAAAAGGTTTACCTTATAATTGTGTTGAATTCATACCCTTATATGTATCCCTTACCAATTGGTGTATAGTTATCTCTTTACTTTCCAACATAAATGATTGGGATATGGGTTTCCTTCAGAGTTGATTTGATCATTCTATCACGTAATTTCTATCTGGATGATTGAAATGCAGGGACACCTTTTCACACCCTCCTTGCACCTTGGTGCAACCATCAATGGAAGCCACTTCAAAAGCATTCCTTCGAGTACCTGACTTTGGTATTACTTCTATTTGGATAAACCTAGTTTTTGTTTGTCATGTATTTGGATATGTAAGTTGAGGTCCAATTCTTTCATCTGATTATTTAAACAGGTAATGACTTCTGTCCTCCAATATATCCTTTGCAAAACAAACACTGGAATTTAGATGAGGGCGCTCCTATAATATGCTTCCACTGTATCCAGGTCAACCCCTCCCCAGCACCACCAACCCTTTCTTCACAGACAGTTATTGATTGTCAACCTCTTATGGTATGTATCAAATATTCAAAACAATAATACCTTCTCATCCAATTCTTTTTCACTGGTTTTCTTTCTCAGTATCATTTCCTATGTTTCTCTCAGATTCATCTTCAGGAAGAATCCTGTTTGAGGATAGCTTCCTTCTTAGCTGATGGAATCATGATTAATCCGGGTGATATTTTACCAGATCATTCAATTAAATCCCTTGTATTCTCTCTCAGGGAATTAGTAGTCACTGTTCCTTTAGGCAGCTGTTCAGCATATAGTCCTGCTGGCAACAAGAAGACCACTACTGAGAGGTCCTTCAATGGAGCAAGACTTCATATTGAAAATTTGTTCTTCTTAGAGTCACCTTCGGTAAAACTTAAACTACTGAACCTGGATAAGGATCCCGCCTGTTTCTCTTTCTGGGATGGTCAACCTGTTGATGCTAGTCAGAAGAAATGGACAACTGGATCATCGCAGCTAAGTTTGTCTTTTGAAACATGTCCTAGCTCAACTGAATCTAAGAGTTCCGCTTGTGAGAGTTCAGGCTTGTGGAAATGTGTTGAACTGAAGGATGCTTGTATTGAGGTGGCTATGGTGACTGCTGACGGGACCATCTTAACAGATGTTCCTCCTCCAGGTGGTATTGTCAGAGTAGGTATTACTTGCAAACAGTATTTGTCTAACACTTCAGTTGAGCAGTTGTTCTTTGTCCTAGATCTGTATGGATATCTTGGAAAAGTTAGCGACAAGATAGCTATTATTGGGAGAAGCAGCTCACCAAAGAAAAAAAGGAACACATCTTCTGATGAAAAGCTGATGGAAAAGGTTCCTAGTGACACTGCAGCAACTTTAACAGTTGAGGACCTTCAGCTTAGATTTCTGGAATCTCCCTCCATGAACATTGTAGAAATGCCTCTGGTTGAGTTCATTGGGAAATATTTACTTGTTAAAGTTAAGTACAGAACCCTTAGTGGTGCAATTGCTGCTTCATCCACTTTACGCTGGGAAAATATTGAGGTTAGCTGTGTAGATGCTGAAGGGAACTTGCCAGCTGAGAATGACACCAATGAAAATGGTGTTTTGGTGTCTGAGAGTGGATGCCCTCAATTGAGGCTTGTCATTTGGGTGCATAACAAAAGTAAGCATCAACCAAATAGCAATGCTTTGGCCATTCCATTTCTGGACATTAACATTGATCAAGTGATTCCATTCAATGTACAAGACACAGAGTTTCACAGTCTAAATGTCTCAGCTTGTATTTTTGGTGTTCGCCTTGGTGGAGGAATGAACTATACTGAAGCCCTTCTGCACAGGTTTGGGATATTTGGGCCTGATGGTGGTCCTGGGGAGGGGCTCTCGAGAGGGCTTCAACGCCTCTCAGATGGGCCTCTGTCTAAACTTTTCAGTGCGTCGCCACTCATTGTCGATGTAGAAGAGGGTAAGGGAGAAACATTGTGTGAAGCTCTTTTTTTATGTTTCATGTTTATATGAGCTTATCTTGAATTCCTGTTCGTCCAGATTTAAGTCCAGGTGATCAAAAGGGAGATACAGTTTTGGACTTGGCAATACCCGATGATTTTCATGTATCTATAGAATTGAAAGATTGGTTATTTGCTCTTGAGGGTGCACATGAGATGCCAGAAAAATCCTCTTTTGTCAGTAATGAAGATGTGGCTAGAGGAGAGAAGTGTTGGCATACAACTTTCAGGAGCTTAAGAGTAAATGCAAAAAGTAGTCCAGCCCTTGCACAGAGTCGCAAAGCAAAACCACAAGGGACTTTGCAATATCCTGTGGAATTAGTCACGGTGATGATTATTCCCTTACGCCCTTTTCTTCTGTAGCCTTTTAAATTATGGAAAGCCTTGTTTTTGAGCTTCCCTTTATATAACTCTATGATCAAGACAATTTAGTGGTTTAATTATGAATTTAGTGCTTAAACCTTAAAATGTGAATCCTATTTCACAATTAGTTTACCGTGGTTTATTTCATTTATATCCGTGCAGGTCTGTGTTCAAGGATTGCAGACCTTGAAGCCCCAATACGAGGAAGGCATACTTCAATCTGGTTCACCTTCATACAAGGTGAAAGAAACCTTTGAGAAGTCTGGAGGGATAGATCTTGAAGCTCGGATGGTGACATCCGATGACTCTGAAGAAATCTCAAATTTGGTTGTGGAGAACCTAAGATTCTCTGTTAAGCAACCGGTAAGAAGATCAAATTTGTCAGCCACTTTTTTTTATCAACTAAATCAGGTGTATCAAAGCATTTGGTCTCAAGACAAGCAAGGGAGCACCAAACATTTGTTGATTCTTAAAGAACTGTTTAAGATTAATGTATCAAACATGAGCTCCCTTCTGTGGAAGAGAGCTCTAAATTTTTCGTGACCCCCACTTTGAGAGCGATCCTAAAAGGGCTGAATAGAGAGAGAGGCCCAATAGAAGTTAGGAAGAAATAAATAAGGAATGAGATACCGCTGCTGGGACTTGAGTACTTGACCAGTTGGACAAGCAAGCTTTGGTAACTTCTCAGCCACTTGATCTGTACCTTTTATCTCAAGTTCTGATAATACAACGATTCTTTGTAGATTGAGGCACTTGTGGGGAAGACTGAGCTTCAACACCTCACATTTTTGTGCAAGACTGAGCTTGAGTCCATGAGTCGAATGGCTGTAGGAGTTCTGCGTCTTCTCCAGCTGGATAAGTCCATCAGCCAGGCTGCAATGGATCAGCTAAGCAACCTTGGTATGTCAAATGTTATAGGATTGAAAGGTTAAACCTTTAAATGCTTATTTAAGAATTTAATGGTTCATGACATGCAGGATATGATGGCCTCGACAAGCTTTTCACCAATGACAATCTTGGAGAGGGTAATAGCACTGTTAGTACCGGGCTCTCCCCAACAAATATGAATAATGTTAGCTCAAATACAAAAGTGGTTGGCTTACTGGAGGAGGAGATTCGTGATTCGCGGGCCAAATGTGCCGCACTTATTAGCGACGCCAGTACTTCAGAATCTTCTACTCATCATCTTGCTGATATCGAACAACTCAACCAGAAACTCGAAAGTATGCAGAACTTATTGACACAACTGCAGACTCAAATTTAAGACGTGTTACACAATTTTGGAAAAATCCCTACTACATACTATATATATCCGATCTTTTTTTGTATATTATACCTCCATGAGTTGAGTGTATTACTCAGTAAATAGCAGAAATGTTAAATCTTTTGTAATTCTGAAATTTTGTATCCTTAGGATGACAATGACTGCTTTCTTGTAAATTTTAAGCTATAAGTCAACTCATTTTAGAACAATTATAAAAACTTCAATCTTTCTTGTTCTTACTCTTTTGTTATGTATTGAAGACAAGGAAATAGAAGAAAGCACCAATTAGATTATTCTATACAGATTACTCCTTATGTGACAGCAAAGGCTAAAAGAAGCCAAAAGTGATCCTGAAACTCTGGCCTATCAGATGCCTCAAGATCATCATCAACAGCAACAGGAAGTATTGTTATCATCATGTATCTCTTTGTCTGGACATTAACAGCAACCCAGCTAGCTTACAAAATTGTTCTTTACCTTCTTGGGATGCTTTACAATGAGCCAAGAAAGATATTTAATTCTTTAAATACAGAGCTGGACTGACAAAAAACATTTGATCTCTGGAAGACACAAGCATACCTGATTTGATTGTTGTAGCGGTTCTTTCTTGACAGGTGCACTGAAGATTGAACATGAGCAGCAGCAAAGGTAACATGTTTAGGTATGCTGATGGTGTAGACAAGCTTTTGATGTTTTTCGGGACATTGGGAAGCATTGGAGATGGGTTACAGTATCCTGTCATGATGTATGTTCTAAGTGATGTTATCAACAACTATGGAGCTATCAGTGCCGGTACAAATTTCACCAAAACTGTAGACAAGGTAAAGCATATCCGTACATCATGGCCTAAGTTTCAGTACTAATGTTGTTGGAGACATCATGTTTGATTTCAGCTCATGACAGAAACATCTTCATTTTTCAGTATGCACTTAGACTGTTCTTGGTTGCAGTTGGAGTTGGAGCTGCTGCTTTTGTTGGTATGTTATGCTCATTCTTAAACAGATAAACTATACTTCAACTGTAAATGGAACTAACTATCGATGTTCTTGAGAATTGGTTCTACAGAAGGGCTTTGTTGGGCAAGAACTGCTGAGAGACAGACATCTCGTATAAGAACAGAATACCTAAAAGCTGTCCTTAGACAAGAAGTTGGTTTCTTTGACACACAAGCTTCTGGTTCTTCCACAACTTACCAAGTTGTCTCAGCTGTATCTTCAGATGCCACTTCAATACAAGTCTCTTTGTGTGAAAAGGTTTGATTTTAGCAACACCCCATTCATATCCTGATCATGAAGACCCAATTTCAAGGCTTTATTCCTCTTCTTTCCTTTCTGCAGATACCAAATAGCATTGCTTACATGTCAACTTTCTTCTTCTGCTTCATACTCGCATTCGTACTTTCCTGGAAACTTGCCTTGGCATCCCTTCCACTCAGCATCTTGTTCATAGCTCCAACACTTGTTTTTGGGAAGATGATGATAGATGTGGCAGTGCAGACTCTCGAAGCTTATGGAGTTGCTGGTGGAGTAGCAGAACAAGCAATCTCTTCTATCAGAACCGTCTACTCCTATGTTGGAGAGCAACAAACACTAGCTAAGTACAGCCAATCACTCGAAAAAGTCATGAAACTAGGCGTGAAGCAAGGCTTTGCAAAGGGGCTCATGACAGGGAGCTTGGGGTTGATGTATGCAGGTTGGGCCTTTCAGGCTTGGGTAGGCACTTACTTGGTCACTGAGAAAAATGAACAAGGTGGTCACGTTTTTGCTGCAGGCTTCAACATACTCTTTGGAGGAATGTAAGTGAAGTCACTTCTTGATTGATCCGTTCTTCAGTTCCTGAACTTAGTTTGATATTGAGAGTTAAGACTCGTTATATTTCAGGACTGTTTTGGGTGCACTACCAAACATAACAGCAATCACAGAAGGAAAAGCTGCAGCTATTCGGATTTTTGAGATGATTGATCAAGTCCCAGACATCGATACTGAGGTTAGGAAAGGGAAGGCTTTGTCACATGTAAGAGGAGAGATTGAGTTCAAGGACATACATTTCAATTACCCTTCAAGACCTGACACTCCAGTCTTGCAAGGACTCAATCTTAAGGTACCAGCTGGTAGGACAGTAGGCCTTGTTGGGGGCAGTGGGTCTGGAAAGTCCACAACCATTGCATTGCTTCAGAGATTTTATGACCCCATGGAAGGAGAGATCTTGCTTGATGGGTACAAAATCACAAGGCTTCATCTCAAATGGTGGAGATCCCAAATGGGTCTGGTTAATCAAGAACCAGTCCTCTTTGCAACAAGTATTTTCGAGAACATACTGTTTGGGAAAGAAGATGCTTCCATGGATGATGTGATCAATGCAGCCAAGAATGCAAATGCAGATGACTTCATCTCCAAGTTGCCAGATGGATATGAAACTCAAGTAAGCCCCTTCAAGTTTCAACTCGAACACGTTATACTTTGCTCTGCATTCTGCAATGTCATATGTTGTACTTCCATGGATGTTTTGTTTCCTAGGTTGGTCAGCTTGGCTTGCAGTTGTCTGGTGGACAGAAGCAGAGAATCGCCATTGCTCGAGCTCTGATCAGAAACCCGAAGATCTTGCTACTTGACGAAGCCACGAGTGCATTGGACTCACAATCTGAGAAGCTAGTTCAAGGAGCCATAGACAAGGCTTCAGTAGGAAGAACAACAATCATAATTGCTCACAGGTTGTCCACAATCCGAAGAGCTAATCTCATTGTGGTTCTTTCCGCTGGAAGAGTGATCGAATCAGGAACACACAATGATCTGATGAGTCTTAATCAAGGACAAGGTGGAGAATACTTAAAAATGCTAAATCTGCAGCAAGTGGAAACACAAACACAAAGTGAAGCTCACTACAATCTCAGTTACCAAATTGATGATTCAAGTCCATACTATGGCCACAGGAGTGTTGCACCAAGCCCTGTCAGTCGAAGATCAAGCTATCAAGGAAGTCCTGTGATGAACATGAACCCATTTAGCCCTGCATTTTCCATACACTCCATCTCCATCAATGGAAGTGATGATGAGCTGAACTTGACTGACTCTGCGTTTTCTCCTCCATCACAGTGGCGTCTAATGAAAATGAACACTCCTGAATGGGGAAGAGCCTTGCTTGGATGCGTGGGAGCGCTAGGGTATGGAGCAGTCCAGCCTATTAACGCATACTGCGTGGGAGGGCTCATATCCATATACTTCCTCAATGACAAGAACCTTATCAAATCCAAATCGAGAACCTTGTCCTATGTCTTCTTAGCCTTGTCTGGCTTCAACTTCCTCACCTGCGTACTCCAGCACTTCAATTTTGCTGTCATGGGAGAGAGATTGACCAAGAGGGTCAGAGAGAAGTTGCTCGCAAAGCTCCTGACTTTCGAGGTTGGGTGGTTCGACCAAGATGAGAACACAAGTGCAGCCATTTGTGCAAAGCTAGCCACTGAAGCTAGCATGGTCAAAACCCTTGTTGGAGACAGGTTCTCATTGCTGGTTTCAGCTGCCTTCGGAGCTGCTTTAGCTTACACTGTATCACTTGTCCTCACATGGAAGCTATCTCTAGTTATGATCGCTGTCCAACCAATAGTCATAGGGAGCTTTTATGCAAGAAGCTTAGTGATGTCTAGTAATGGAGACAATGCTAGTAAAGCACAGATAGAAGGAAGCCAACTTGCAAGTGAAGCTGTCATAAACCACAGAACCATAACAGCATTCTCTTCACAGAAGAGAATCATAGGACTGTTTCGAACAACATTGGAGGGCCCGAGGAAGGCGAGTGTGAAGCAATCCTGGTATGCAGGTCTTGGCTTGGCAAGCTCTCAATTTTTCAACACAGCTTCCACAACTTTAGCTTTCTGGTATGGGGGGAAGCTCTTGGCACAGAACCAAATATCTGCAGAACACCTATTCAAAGCCTTCTTCATCCTCCTCTTCACTGCCTACTCCATTGCAGATGCTGGAGCTATGACTTCTGATTTAGCCAAAGGGAATAAAGCCATCCGTTCCCTTTTCCAAATCCTAGACAGAAACAGCGAGATTGATCCTGACAATACACACGAACCAGACAGAAACAAAAGACTAGAGGGTCATGTTGAGGTTAAAAACGTGTTCTTTGCATATCCAGCTAGGCCCGAGCAGATGATCTTCAAAGGTCTGAACCTCAGAATCGAAGCAGGAACAACAATGGCTCTGGTGGGACAAAGCGGGTCAGGCAAATCAACCATCATAGGACTCATAGAGAGATTCTACGACCCTATAAAAGGATCAGTACTTCTCGATGATCAAGACATCAAGAGCTACAATCCAAGACTCATGAGAGCTCACATTGCTTTAGTCAGCCAAGAACCTACCCTTTTCGCAGGAACCATAAGAGACAACATAGCCTATGGAAACGAGAATGCCAAGGAATCAGAGATCGAAAAAGCTGCTGTTCTTGCAAATGCACACGAGTTCATAAGGTACGAAAACTCCATCTCATGCTTAAACTTCAAAGACAATAAGACAGTCATGTGATTGACTTTCTCTTGTATCAGTGGAATGAGTGATGGATTCGAAACATACTGTGGAGAAAGAGGAGTGCAGCTATCAGGAGGGCAGAAGCAGAGAATCGCTCTGGCCCGAGCCATCCTGAAGAACCCAGCAATCCTGCTGCTGGATGAAGCAACCAGTGCACTTGATAGTTTATCAGAGAACTTGGTCCAGGAAGCTCTGGAGAAGATGATGGTGGGAAGGACTTGTGTAGTTGTAGCTCACAGGCTATCGACGATCCAGAAAGCCGATACCATTGCAGTGATCAAGGATGGGAAAGTGGCTGAACAAGGCCCCCACAGTGAGCTGCTCTCCATGGGACAAGCCGGAGCTTATTACTCCTTGGTGAAGGTTCAAAATGGAAGCTCACCTTATAGATGAAGAAAGAAACTAAAACCACAGACAAAGAAACCTTCCTTGTCCTGGTTTGTAATGAATAAGATCAGACATTCACCTTCAAATCTAAAAATAGTAAGAACTGAATCACAAGTGTATCTGTTCATTGTTACTTGTTATAGCAAGATCCAAATTAGACCGAGAAGCTGACCAAATGAGGCACATTTGTACTAGAATACAAAGCATAGTAAACAACAATAATCTAACCAAACATATCTGAATCAACAAATACACAATCTAGTAAACCCAGAAAGAGAAATGGTCTCAATTCTCAAAATCCCCCAAAATTGAGAAAACCCATCAAAATTAAGCTGACCAGAAGGTGAACGGAGCAGCCACGGAGCGGCTCCGCCGCGCCGGACTTGAGCTTGACACCCTTTTTGGCCTTGACTCTGTTCCCGGTCTCGTCGACCTTCACGACCCCACCCACCTTGAGGCCGTGATGTTTAGTCCTCCAAAACATGATCTTGAATCTCACCGAGGTCTCCACATCGACCCGGAAAGCCGTCGGCGTGTGGTTCCTCTTCACCAGACCGGCCCAGTCGACGCCGGCGGTGGTTAAATTTCCGATCTTTTTGGCGCTCTTCTTGTGGCCCTGGTAGAACCTCGGCACGGTGAAGTTGCCCACGAGAGTAGCGTTGCGTTTGGGGTCCGATTCGTTGGCGAGGAGGAAGATCGCGAGCTTGACGTCGTCGTAGTTGATGCCCTTGTCCTTGTTGGGGTTGTTGAGCTTGAGGAGGAAGGTGATGTTGCTGCTCCCGGCGGCGGTTGCGGCGGCGTGATTGGTGGAGTTGAGGGCCGGGAGAGTGAGCTGCTCGATGGAGCAAGTGGGGGTGGAGGTGCGGAGGCTGAGCCAGATGAAGAGGGCGGAGAGGCCGAGCGTGAAGATGAAGTTGCAGCAGCACCGGCAGGGGCAGTCCGACTCCGACATGGCGGTGGTTTCCGGCGAGGTTGGGGTCTGATTATGCTCTGTTTTTGAGGTGTTCTGTATTATATTCTTTCTCTCTCTAACAAAAAAGTTGGAGACTTTAGAGACAGAAGTCTTTGTGTATTATTTTTTGTGGTGGTGGAGATATAGTGAAACGTGGCGTGTTCTGGTTGGTGGTTACGTTAATATTCCATGTTTGAGTGTAGCTAAGCTAGCTATCGTGAATATAATTATGTAAGTGATTATTAATTTGGTAATTTGACTTATGTTTTTAATTTAAATGAGAAAGAAACTAGGTTGACCAATTCCACGCGGTGAAGGATAAGTCTTCATCTGAAGACGTTCTTGTCTGAATCGGACATAAGATGTTTAAACATACCAATAACTTTAATATCTATATCTACCTATCTTTTTGAATAACTATATCTACCCATCTACAACTTTACCTTTCAAGAAAATATATCTACAACTTTAATGTAATGTCTATAAGATAGATATTATGTGGGGTCTTTGTTCTCGGCCGATCCTATTCCTTTACATTGTATATATCTGATGTCTTTCTCACGACGCGTCGTTGGCCACCACCAACCCAACATCTATCACTACCCCCTATTCGCATCCTCGCTTAGAACTGCTAGGGGGTCGTTACTCCTCGCCACGTGTAGCACATGAAGACCCTTCTCTGCACGCACTCTCCCCAAATTATGTTCCTCTCCGAGAAGATGCAATTGGACGATCGTATTGTCGTGCTCCGTCGTAACATCGGCTTCCATGGGGGCACGAGGGCGTAGGTTGAAGGCCACCGAGGGGGGCTCTCTTTTCTAGGATCACAACGTGGAGGTCACCATTTATACGAAGGAGGCCGGTTGTATCGATGTGGGGATCAAGGCCCCGGGCTGTGAGAGCTTCCAGCTCACGGATGTGCACAACGATGTAGAGAGACCTAACCGCTATCGAACGAGAGCGAGGTTGTGTAGACTTGCTTAGAGGGATGGTAGTCGATGGATCCTCATTGGTGACTTAGGTGACTTTAACGGAATTTTGGCTCAGTTTGAGATCGGATGAGGTAATCCATACCATTTACCTCTCACTGTTGATTTTCAAGATGTTTTGGAGGACGTCGGGGTGGATGACATTCCATTGTCCGGACACTTCTTCACCTGGTTTAGGGGCCGAATGGTAGGCCGATGAATGGAGTCTCGTCTGGACTGTGCCTTGGTATCGGATGAGCTCGGCTGGAAAATGCATTCCATTGTACTACAAAACACCGACACGATTACGTCGTATCATTACCCAAAAAAATTTAGCCTCACCCCAGCCCAAAGGGTTGTAGAGTGAAGAAATTCCATTTTGAGTATGTGTGGACTCAAGATCCCGAGTGTGGACGGATTGTTAGGAGACCTGGAATAGGAATGAGGAAGAGGGCATGGGGGCCTGTATTTTCCGTGTTGGAGAGGTCTTGGGAGTGTGGGGTTGGGATGTGTACCGGGCCAATTTGAACCATTAAGTGGTGTCAGATGCCGATTGCCCTCCTTTAATAGGTGCACGAACAAGGCTGGTATGAATCGTATGGAGGCCATTTAGGTCCAGTATGAGGCGACCTTGGTATGTAATGAGGCCTTTTGGAGGTAGTGGCCCAAATATTATTGGCTCACTAGGGGGGATCGAAACACGAAGTTCTTTTACACTATTTCTTCTTTCCGCGTAGGATTAACCAGGTCTGCTCCCTCCAGAACGAACAGGGACAGATGGTTACTTGGGAGACAGGGATAGATGATCTCCTACTGTAGTATTTCTGGCAGTTGTTTACCACCTCGCATCCTAGTCTCCAGGCGATGGGGCTAGGTTTTCAACCCTCTATTACATAGTCCCAAGACTCGAGACTTATAACATTGATCATTGGCATGAGGTCACTCAGACATTTTCTCAGATGTGGCCTGATAAGGCCCTAAGGTCGGACGGCCTGAACCCGAAGTTTTACTAGTATTTTTGGCTTACCTTAATACTGGTCGTCACAGCCTTTATTCAAAAGATTGTGGCAAGAGTCCCATGGAGCAAGGGATTAATGACACCACCATGGTTCTTATATCTAAGAAGACTGACTCGAAACTAGTCACTAACCTCTGACTCATTGTCTTGTGTAACGTTGTGTTACGTATCATGTCCAAGGTCTTGGCCAACAAGTTGAAAGTACTACTTCTCGCTATCATATCCCCTACTCAAGGGCCTTTTGTACCTAGTAGATCCATTCAGGACAATATCTTCATTTCTTTCGAGGTTATCCACAACCTCCATTGCAAGACTCAGGTCCAAATAGGGTTCATGGCTCTGAAACTAAAAAATGAGTAAGGCGTATGACCAGGTGGAATGACCTTTTATTCTGTCGATGATGCGGCAGTTTGGATTTTCAGGCTTAGATGAACTTCATGTTTGTGTGCATAGTCTCCTACCGAATTGGGGAGGCAGGGAAACAATGCCTATCAAACCGACTCAGGGTATTCGACAAGGGGCTCTTTAAGGTCATTGAGAGGGCTCGGATCCGGGGTCGTATTGATTGGTGTTTGGCGTCTCAAGGCACCCCGATTATCACCCATATGATCCCATGGACGAAGACACGAGATCCATCGGTGAAGACGACAAAGACCGAACAAGAGTAGAGTTTACAAAGGGAGAAGTTGAAACTGAGGAGAGAGTGACGGGTGACTTTGTAATATGATTGGTTTAACCCTATGTATTAAATTGACTTTAATACCATACACGCATAGATCTAACTATCTTAATTTATAATTAGTCCATTATTACGGGTCAACAAAATAAGATCACGGAACGGATCACCAAATGTTGTTGACCACCCCGACGGGAGTACTCCATACAAATAAGTAGACCGCTGAACAATCTCAAACCTTCGTATTATGATTTTACATGAAAATCATGTTACGTGGAAACAGGCACGACGTGGACGGCGACAAAGCTACGCCGCCGATCGAAAGACAGAGAAGATCAACCAAGCTCTTATTTTTATTTCTCTTGTCTGTCCCACAGCAAAATCTCGGACACCATTTGCTATATTCAACGAACGACATTCGAAAAACAAAAACAAAAGCGAATCAAAAATACAAAAAAAAAAACTCTTGTCTCTTTTTTCTCCTCTGTTTCTCGTCAATCTGCAGAGGAGATACAAGAAAAAAGACCCAGAAAGCATTTCCTCCTCCTCGTATCGAGAAATTAAGGTCTCATTCATTTATTTCAGGTTCGCCGGCGTACCCGGATCCGACAGAGTCTGACCCGCATTTTGCCTCTCTTCCTTCTCTCTCTGGTTCGTTCCATTGCAGAGAGAGAGGGAGATCTATCTGCCTCAGCACGAAAAGGTCTGCATTTTCGATTTTCTTTTCTGGGTTTTGCCCCAAAATCAGAATGTGCCGAGCAATGTTTTCAATTGCAATAATCAATAGGGTTTTGTTGGTATTTTGGGGTTGTTTTGTTTCTGCATTTTGTTTGGTGTGACTGTTTTGATTTGTATTAGCATTTGTTGTAAGAAGGTTTTTTTTTTTCTATATTGATTAACACATTTGTTAATTTGAGTTTCTTATTTAAAAAAGTTGAAAAATCAAAGCTTTCTTCAACTATTGTGAAGAAAGCTTTGATTTTTTTTTTGTGACATGGGAAGAGCTTTTTGTGTCAGGGTATGCAGTTTTTGTATCCATTTCAAAACTTTTGGATGAGGGGTTTCTTTTCTTTCTGGATTCAACTTCTTTTTTCCCTTCAAGTTTTTGGTTGTATTTATACCTCTACTGCATATTTTGACTCTTCATAGATTTTAGGGTAACTTTATGAACATACATGGTGCGACCTTTGTTTATCAAATACACATTGTAAAGGTGAAGTGTTATCTGTAACGCTCATGATAAAACCATCATCTATTCTGTGTAAATCTGGGTTTTTTGATTAACAACGAAAAGTAAGAGTGTGTTACCGATAACCCTTCACCTTTAGGGGGTTTCTTGATGGTCAAAGGTAGTCGAAAGGGTGTAAATAATGTTTTTCCATTTTTTTTAATCTGTAGATGCTAGCCTCTTTGTTTACATTTATATACATTGAGGTCTTTTTGAATCCCTTGTTAAACCTTGGCTTGTTGAGAACTTTGATACAAGTTGTGTATTTGTGAAAAGCATGGGTGGCTGTGCCTCAAGACCAGCTCAAACAGTTAAAGTGAAGAAAAAGCATCGCATCAGGTCCAGGAAAAGGAGTGGAAAGATCCCCGATGGACCGATGATCAGGAGGAGCTGTGATGGAGGAAGTCGCGTTGATTATGGTCTGAGGCAGTATGGCCTTGAGAATGGAACACCAACTGGTTGCAGAAGATCTCAGGTCTCAAGCTCACAGTTCCATCTTCCCCACAGTCACTATGATTGTAACGGTAAGCTCTTCTCATGTCTCACTCTCAACATTGCTCTGGTTTGTTCTGAGAAGAAGCCAATCAGGCTCCACAATCTACTTGTGCAGATGAAGCATGGTTCGATCCTGTTGATGAGCTTGAGTCTGACTCAGACGGCCCTGATGAGTACAGTAGTGTTTATGGAGGTAATGATCATCAACCTCATCTCTATAACACACATAACCCTCGTATTTAGAGCATTATAATCTTTAGGGCTTGTGTGCATGTACATAAATGTTTTGAGTGGTGATCTTTCATGCTTAGGGAAGGCTGAAGAACATTCCGTCAGAAGGAAGAAAATGATGGATCAGGGTTGTGTAAGCTTCAAAGGTTTATCTTCTTCAGAAGACAAGAACTCAGAACATTCGATCAGATCCAGCTTCCCTCGCTTGGTTACTAGTGCAAGTTGTCAGGATAAAGCACATCACAAAAAGAAATCATCATCCCTTTTCCGGCTTTCTTTCAAGAGAAGATCGTGTGATACAGAAGAAAGCACCGGTCATAGTAAGTGTTTAACTCATTCCAAACATTTAGCACTCTCGTGTTATTCTATAATATCCATCGTTACGTATATAGATACACCTAAGAGAAGCTTATACCGTCCTCATGGGGGCAAAGTGATTCCTTGTTCTAATGGAACAAAGGCAGCATCAGGAGTTTGGTCTGAAATTCCGTCATCAAATTTTAAACTTCGGGGCAAGAACTATTTCAAGTACAACCCTTGACATGATATCTAGTGATTTGTAGCAAATTGTTGTTAGGGATAATTGCAAAAGAGTACGTTGAGCATTCACTTTTTGCAAGTTGTAGCCCTCTTTTTGAAAATTGCAAAAAAAGTGCCCTGAACTTGCCTTTTTGTTGCATTTTGTGTAATTTTGTTTCAAAATGATGATTTTACCCTTTAGATATTAAGTAAAACAATAACAAGAAACCATAATTTTCACCGCTATTAGTTTTCTTCCTCTTTGTACGTCCAAATAAGAAGAAAAGTAAGATAGGTGAAAATTCTGGATTTTTTATTTTCTACTTGTTATTTTTTACAATTTGAAATTTCGACAGTAAAATCGCCATTTTGAAACAAATTCACTCAAACTGTAACAAAAAGACAAGTTCAAGGCACTTTTTTGCAACTATCAAAGAACAGGGGTACATCTAGCAAAAAGTGAATGCCTCAAGGTACTTTTTTTTTTGCAATTATCCCTTGTTATCATGATCTCTAATCATTCCTTTTTTCAATGATGATACATGATGCAGAGATAAGCAGAAAGCTCCTGCTTCAGATTTCAGTCCTTATACCCCAATCGGTGTTGATCTATTCATCTGCCCGAGGAAAGTCAATCACATTGCAGAACATGTTGAGCTTCCTAAGGTCAAAGGAGATGGAAAATGGCCTCCACTTCTCATTGTAAACATACAGGTATGTTTTTACTCATAGCTGTTTATTAATTTTAATTTTCTTTTCTTGACATTGGACGCAATGTTGTCTGCATTGTGACAGCTTCCTACTTATCCTGCTGCAATGTTCATCAGTGATTGTGAAGGGGAAGGGATGAGCCTTGTGCTGTATTTCAAAATCTGTGAGAATTTCGACCAAGTGATACCTCCTCATTTTCAAGATAGCATCAAGGTAACTTCATTTTGAATCATCAACTTATGTCTCGTAATGAATCTGTGACCGCCACTTTCAATGTGATGTTCAAGTTTCCATTGATGGTTACAGAAAATGGTTGATGATGAGATGGAAAAAGTCAAAGGGTTTGCAAAAGATTCGAGTGTTCCTTACAGAGAAAGGCTAAAGATCATGGCGGGGCTTTTGAATCCTGATGACCTCCAGCTGGGCTCTACAGAGAAGAAGCTAGTCAATGCCTATAATGAAAAACCAGTTCTATCTCGTCCTCAGCACGACTTTTTCCAGGCAAGTAAAAGACTTTCCTTTCACTCAAATCACAAAGCTCATCTTAATGAGTTATGTGTTAATGATTATGCAGGGGCCTAATTACTTTGAGATTGATCTGGACATTCATCGCTTCAGCTACATATCTAGGAAGGGACTTGAATCATTTCGAGAACGTTTGAACCATGGAATTGTTGATCTGGGTCTTACCATTCAGGTATTATATAGTGTTTGGTTTTCTGAGATGTCAATGTTGTCTGTTCTGGTGTTCTGATAAGTCTAGGTTCTGTACTATCTACGAAAACAGGCACAAAAACCAGAAGAATTGCCTGAACAAGTGCTATGCTGTGTGAGATTGAACACAATTGACTTCATTGATCATGGCCAGATACCGACTCTGGTAACCACTCAAGAGCAGTGATCAGTCAGCGATCTGAAGTGCATTGTTAGGAATTGCTTGGTTTTAGTACAGACCGTTTAATATATATGTATCTGATATGTGTTATAATGTAATGTTTCTTGAAAACCATCCTGAAACTCCCACTTTTGTATCTGTAACATATGTTATGGGAATTGTCTGTATGGTTTGTATTTCTCTATGCCTGGAAATAGATATTTTTTGTGACTGCAAATGAGGAACAAGACAAAATTATGATAAAGCAATGAGTTCATTTATATTTGACCCAAAATACTGGTTTATCAAGTAATGACAATGTTACTCTTACCATTTAGATTTTTTAAGAAAATAAGTAAAACAATTTTTTTTTTCTTTTTTTGTATCGTACAAAGAGCAAGAAATTTAAGGGACATGAAAATTTGGTTTTTTGCTCTTTTATTATTTTTTAAAATTAAATTGCAAAGGGTAAATTCGTTATTTTGAAACAAATTTATACAAAGTGCAACAAAAAGACAAGGTAAATGCACTTTTTTTGCGATTATCAAAGAAAAGGGCTACAAAGTGCAAGAGTGAATACCTCGGTGTACTTTTTTTTTGCAATTATCCCTAAATAATAAACTGGTTTCAATAAATATACCCTTTACTTGGCCTTGGAAAAAGAATTTTCATTGACTTTGCTGGATGATTACAACCCATGAAGAACCAACAAACAAGTCTATTGCTTTTCTGCTACAACATATCATCATGATCTGATCCCACAATTACATGTTTCTTCTCAATTTCTGCACATGAACTTGAATCCTATGCATCATCACCATCATCATTTGCAGCTGCTGTCATAAAAAAACATTCTTGTACCTCTTTAGAAACTGGGTTTGCGAATGCCTTGGCGGATATGTCTCTCATTCCTCTCTAGAAGCTCGTCCATTTTCTCAGGTTTTGACAACAATGGTCCAGAGAACTCAACCCTCTTCATGGAGTTCACATATCTCTAGCAAATCATCAAAACACACTATGAGTTCTTCCATTCAAATCATCAAGATTGCTATTAACATGGAAACAAAACAACCCTTACCAAATCATCAAGATCACTTTGCTTTTCATGCTTCACAGCATTAGTATTTTCTCCACTGCTTAGTTCATTCTCTTTCTCTGAAATTCCCAAGCCGCTCTTTGAGACGGTGCTGGACATGGTGAAGGAGAGTGAGGATGTAAAATCCTCAGTTTGCCTTTGAGCCCAAGCAAAGCTTATTGGACCAGAGAAATGATTGTCCATTTTAGATGCGACTTCTCCTCTTCCATAGGGAAGTTTTAGACTTGCACCACTGAGCCTTCGAGCTGATCGAGTACGTTCATGTACCACCTACAAATATGAGAACAAGAAAGACCTGATAAGACCCACTGGTTCTCTTCTTCAACCCCACAAATGCAGATTAAGAGAGAGAGAGAGACATGTCTTTGTTTAGGGACACCATTTGGATCTTCCAAGGCCTTGCTGGTTTTCCTTGGCTTTCTTGTTGTTGCAGATTGTGTTCTTCCTGCCCTTTTCCTGGAAGCACAATGTGTGTAACAGTGATGAAGAAACACATTATTGGTATGTGAAGACTGAACTGAAAGTAACATGTGCAGATCCATACATGTATACCTAAATCCAGTACACTTCGCATTGTGATAACACTCTGAGCCAGCAAGTATAGGTGTATCGTTAACAGAAACAGCAAAGGGTTTTGCATAAAACTACCAAAGTTCTTCATTTTAAACACATTTTTACCTGCGTGCTTGGTGGCGAATCTTAGCATCGATTTCTTTATTAGGCGCATACTTAGGCAAGCTTGATGGTTCACATGCAAAGGGCTCTGTTGTGAAATACTGGAACAATCATAAAACTCAAAGACATCAGTTCAGCTTAATCAACAACTCAAGAAGACCGATTTCTCAGCAAGATTGACTGACCTTGGATGAAAGTGTAGAGGAAGCAGTTCCTCGCTTGTAAGGTTCGATGGAAAGCAAGGTTTCAACAAGGTTCAAAGCAGTCAATGGAAAATCCTTAAACCTATCCCGGAGAGAAGTTTCATATGTGTGTTGAGGTTTGAACATGGTAGCAAGAGGAAGCTTGCTTTGTTTCCAGTACTCCTCAGGTGGAGAGCCACAAAGCTTGAAGATCTTGTGTAATTGTTCAACCTCAGTTCTTCCTTTAAGGATAGGCTTGCCAGAGAGAAGCTCCCCAAATACACAGCCCACACTCCACAGATCCACATAGACTCCATAATCAGTAGATCCCATCAAAAGCTCTGGAGGGCGATACCACAGAGTCACTACACGGCTGGTTAGAGAATGTCTGTTCTTAGAGCTAAGGACATTAGCCAATCCAAAATCTCCAATTTTTAGAACCCCTTCATTGTTTACAAGAATATTGGATGCTTTAATGTCCCTATGCATAACACCTTGTGCATGACAGTGCTCAACTCCAGCCAAAAGCTGCTTCATGTAACACTTGATCTGAACCCAGAAAAATCAAACCTTTACATACTAATTTCAAAAACCCATTAGGGAATGGTGTAAGAACTTACTTGTGCTTCAGTGAAGTTGACATCAGGAGAGGATAAGAGTCCAGCAAGATCATGCTCCATGTACTCGAAGACAAGGTATATGCTACATGATAACCGAGAAGTGATTAGCCCTTCTAATTTAACGATGTTTGGATGATCAAGCTTGCGGAGAATTGATATCTCTCGTGCCATGAACCGAACACTCTCCGGTTGGAAATTGTCAAAGTTCACCTTCTTCAGGGCGAAGATCCTCCCAGTCTGCACTTCACGGGCCCTGAACACACTGCTGTATGTTCCTTGCCCAATCTGCATGTGGAAGAACAATTCAAAATCATTTAAGAAAGAGCTCATTTTCAGACATCACTAAGATATGATCATCAACAAAAAAAAATCAACAAATAGTACATGGATTAGGAATCAGACAAAGACCCAGTATCAAACTCAATCAAGAACTGGCATTGAGGAAATTGAACAGGGGGAAAAGGAGAGATTTTTTTATACCTTCTCAAGTTTCTCATAAGCATCTGCTTTGAGGGGAACCCAGCCGCGGATGGCTTCTCCGGCGGCGGCGCTGAGCCATGAGGGCCACCCGGCGGCGACGTGTTCCGCTTCCACGTGCCTGGGGGCAGCCCTCAAGGCCCTCCTATTAATGTCCTGTTGATCATCATCACCATCACCATCATCATCATTATGGAGCCTGTAGCTGTTCTGGGACTTTGTCAAGAGGCCAGAGTAGGTGCTTTGGGAGGAGGACCTGGAAATGCAGGAACCATGGAACTGGGCTGCTCTGGTTCGACCACCGGGAAGAGGACGGCGATAGGACTCCGAAGCAGGGGACGAAGACGAACCCGCCTGCTTCGAAGCGATGCAACCCATTAGCCGCCAATTCCCGTCGGCATCGATCGGGAGAAAAGAAACCAAATTGGCTACAAAATCAGCCTCACATTCTCCTCCTACGGTTTCGCTTTAATTTCGTGTCCCTAACGCATTCAAAGCCCAATTCTCTCTCTCTCCATCTCTCTTGTTACATCTGGATGGTCTCTGTTTCTGTGTTGTGTCTATGTGTGTGTGTGGCAGATAGAGATAATTATAAATATTGCTGAGTGAAGATCTCCAAATCAACATTGATGGGTCCAATTGGTTCGAAAGCAGAGATAGAGAGAGAGAGAGGGAGAGAGAGAGAGGGAGAGAGAGAGAGAGAGAGAGAGAGAGAGAGAGATGGTGGGTCCAAAACTGAGGTTTCTTGACATTGCAAAAGCAAATAAAAAGGTGAAATGTAACCGTTGGGATGGGAGAGGTGAGAAAGGATTCCTGTTTTCTGGTTGCTCTGTTTCTGTCTATGATCAGCAGTGTACACTCTGCATGGACATTTATTACCTGTTTCTTCAATTCCAAACTTTAAATGCTAAAGAGCAAAACAAGGATGTACATGTCATAATCATATTAGCCCAATCATTAAGGGCTAATTGAATCAATAATTGAAGCTGAGACTTGCAGAAGTAGATATATTCATCATATAGCTTTCAGCTTCAAGCTCAGGTTATGTAAACAGCTCAAATATTACAGAACTGGAGTTCTTCATCCCACAAGTATAATCAATTACATGAATCTGTTGAAGCCATAGCCTACTGTACTGTGTGTTTACAACTATGTGACATAGCATATCAAATACAAAGACTATGTACAGAATCACAAGGTAAGGAACCGGAACACATACATACATACCTTCTCAGTGAATCACAAATTATGCCCCTTATTTCTTTTCTTCATTCTATACCTTCATTTTGCACCACATTAGATACGAACTTTATGCCAAAACTTGCTCTTCCTTTAGCTGCAGAACCACAGGCCGTTGAGCGTTTCCACAATCCATTTCATTGACCAAAGTGTGCTTCAACTGTGGAGTGTTATTGTTAGCCGTACTGTGGCTACTAGTTCTAGCTGCTGGAAGATCGTGATTGTGCTTTCCTTCATATGTGGTTATCACAGCTTTTGGGTCAGCAGAAGCCCTCTCAACATGCTTTCGAACATTGCATCCTACATAAGTGCACCTGTAATAGCTCCTGCACATATATGGTTTCATTGCATGAGAATTGATCCTCTCAGATATGAAGAATGTCTGTAACATCTAATAAACATTCTTGATTACTGTGATTTTCAGCTACTTAATATGTGCTTAATATTAGATTAAGCTAATTTTATAAGGACTTAAGTAGCACCCCAGACACTAATGTAAGATATAATGCCAGTCATGGTTACTGTATGTGTGTGTGTGTCTGAGAGTGAGAATCCTACAATTTAGAGTGATTCGATGACCTAGCAACAAAATATAATACCTTGGATGTGGATTCCCCTTTACCACTTTCTGCCCATACTTGCGCCACCTGTAGCCATCATCTAAAAGATCAACTTCACTTCTTGTCTGCACAATGATCTTCGGTTCTGCCACTGTCTTCTGCGAGGAAGCCACCTCAAATGTCTCAGTCCCAGTGTTTGTGTTTCTGCAAACCAAGGAAAGAAAAATGTTTTTAGTAGAACTAACCAAGAAAGTAATGTACAATGAATGATATTGGGTTTAATGCTTGCCTTCTCTTAGGATTCGGTTCATCATCCTCATCATCAATGTCTTCAATTTTAGTCTCAGAATCAGCTTCCTCGCGGTTACTTAATCTGCCTAATTGCACAGATTCTTGATCCCTACCAGGCACAGAATATGCAGACACAGTGTCATTTGACCGGTTAACAACGGGTTCATTCTTAGCCTGAGGGCCTAAGTTTCCATTAACAAAACCACCATCTTTTGAACGTTTACTGGGTTGGGGTAGTTCATGATTGTGTTGACCCCTGTATATAATCTCACTTATGTGGCCATCAAGAGAGCGCTCAACCTGTTTCTTCACGGGGCAATTGAGATGTGTGCATTTGTAGTAGCTTCGTGGATACTCACTACCCTTAACTTGCTTTTGTCCATACTTTCGCCAGTTGTAGCCATCATCAGCAGGTTTATCAACAGCAAGATGGGAAGGTTGGGATTTCTTATCAGAACTCGGGACATCTGAAGATTGCGTTGTGGAACTTTTGGAGTATGATATTAAGGGTTGCATCTGCTGGCTTGTAGTTGCATTGGAATTAAAAGATGTTTGGTAAGTTGATTGTTCTGCAGAAGCCATCACCAGAGAAGGTGCATATGGAGACTCGAAATGCAAATGAGACTGTGTGAGTGCAGCCTGAGCTGTGACTTGTGCCAAGGCCTGCTGGTGAGACATTCCATAGGGGCTCTACAGGAATCCAAAGGTGTACAAGATTATATCCCCATAAAACAACAAACGATTGCTTCTATACAAAATATATTTTATGGGCATAGAAAACGAAATGTTCCAAGCCCTTACAATGCATGAGAAATTACTTATTACCATTTTCAACAACAACAAAAAAAAAACATAACTTTCCTCAAAAGAGTCAAGTAGCGGCAGCTTAAAAGTCACTCCACTCGTCCCAAAAACAAGTGCCTCGCTTTCTTAAAATGAATTGAAAGTCATTCCCTTTTAAGTAAGTCAATTAGTCATGGAGTACAAAGAATATCCAACCATGAGTTACCTATATCAACTTGAGTAGTGTAGTGGGGACATGGTAATACACGAGGCTAAAGGATGGAAAGTCAAAACATTAAAATTGAATCCTTAGTTCTTGCAAATAGTCAAACAGACACTTATTATGGGAAGAAGAGAGTAAAACAAAGTTGACTATAGATAGGTCAAGGACAAATATGGTTCAATATCCTGAAAAGATGTTCATATAATTACGACCTACTTAGATAGACAAAGACATTGAGTAAAACCCAAATTAAATGCAGCTCCTTTCTAGAGGTGAATACTCATAGTATCAGCACTCTAGGGTCATATTGCTATATAATATGCAATTAAATCGACCCTGAAACTCAACTGCAATTACCTAATGATAAAGGAATCACCTAAACATCATTTGCACAAAGTACACCTCACCAACTATACTCTTAAGTCTTAACAAGAAAAGGCACATGAAATTCGCCTCCCAGTAAACTTGAAATCCATGGCAACAACCACCTAAAGCTCACTACTTGAGAAGAAACATATACAAGTTCTTATTTCTGAACCATCATAACAAAGAAAAACACACCCAGTTTCAGATACTAATCATTTTTCTGATTCTACTAATTCCAAATCACTTCTAAGTGAAGCATATGTGCTTATCATTAACATAAATTGCAAATAAACTCTGAGAATTAGTAAACTCAATAAAAAAAAGAACACAAATTGAATTTTTATGAAGTAAGAGAGAAAGGGGAAAGTCATTATGGTGATCCAATTTGACCTAAAATTACCTGAGGCCCAAAGAAACCAGGAGAGTTGAGCAACCCGGAAGGGCTCAATCCAGGAGGCACGGTGAAATACGACGGCTGAGCAACCACCAAATTCACCGGCTGATTCCTCTTAAACCCAGAAATCTTCTCGCCGCCGCCTCCGTCCTCAACCCAATTGTCCCCATCCGGCTTCGCTCCGGCGGCCGCCGCCATGGGCGATTGCATAGCTCCTGCGAGCAGCTGCGAGAAGGAGCGGTACTCCGGGTCGGTATAGCAATCGGAGAAAAATCTAGAGACCATGGTCAAGGGACCCGGGCTGGCTCCGGGACCGAACACGGCGTCCATAGAGGGGCGCGGCGGAAGGGCTATGGTGGGTCGCGGCGGCGCGGACACTCTGGTGAACTCTTGCTTCTCCGCCATTGATCGAAGCTTTTTTAATAGACAATAAAAAAGAAGAAGAAGAAGCTCAAGTATATATACAGAATATATAGAAAGATGTAGATATGGATGATAAGAAAAGCTGGGTTTCGTGGTGGTGGCCTTTGTAAGCGTGGTGGGGACTCCTCAAAATTCAAAATTGCAGAAGAAAGTCTAGAGAGAGAGAGAGAAATGAGCAGGGAGTTTTTTTATTTTATTTGTTTTTTTATTGCTTGTGTTGTGAAGCATCGTGCACGCTAATCTTTTTATTTCGATTTTATAAATATATTTCAACTCTATTGTAATGTCAAGTGTCAACTAAGCTCTTGTATCAAAAAAATTCAGAATATATATTTATGATTTTTATAATAATCAGTTGCATCATCATGGTACCGGCGCTGGCAGGTGAACGGTATGGTGGTCGACGCTCTCTCTAAGGATGTCGTATCGTTCATCTTCTCGTCTAAAACAGCCCTCAATCGGATCCAACACAAGGGTCCGTGGACCTCCAGTGGGTTTTTGTGTCCGTTGTGGAGTCCTTACCCACTGCGCCCAGGCATGTCAGGCCAGTTGGACATGAGGAGATTAGATTTGATGATTCGCTCTAGGTCCATATGGGAGTAGATACAAACATGCTGCTCAAGACACACTAGGGGAACCAAAGTCTCTTTTCGGTGCCCTGGGTGGAATACCTCATGACTTCTCTCACCCTTGAGTCCGAGGGAGCAAGCAGGATATAGGGAAGACAGCTTCTTCCGGGCTTTTATGCTTTACTGAGTGCTAGAAGGGAGGGAGTACCTAAGACTGATGACTTGGCTAAGGGGGCTTCGAGAGAACACCTCCATTTTCTCGAGGGGGTGGGCTGGGGATATGTAACCTGGCTAACCTGGGTTAGGAGGCCGATTGGGAAGCACTAAAGGGGAGCTTAGCTACATTAGTGGGAGCCTCACATAGTCACTACCGCCTTCTTTGGAAGGCCCCCAACATATGATGGAAACTCTCGCTTGGATCGGGAAGAAGAAAGAACCTCGAGAGCTCAGGGGAATTGGTCCAAAACGACTGAAGATATTGTAGACCAAGGGAAAGAATAGGAAGGGTTAAGTCTATAGTTGTGCTTCCCAGCTGAAAAAGGCCTTGGAGACACCAGCACACCCACCTGCACAACATCAGCTTCTCGATGAAGATGAAGTTGAGGGTGACTTTGATCAGGTGTGGGGTGCAAAACAACCCCGCCAGAAACCATGAGTCTATATGGGGCTCGGGGGGGTTGATGGGTGGTGGCCTACCCCTCACGATCCGGTACCAGTTTACAAGCCGCGACTTGGGGGAGCGTGTCTACACTAAGGATTTCCTACTGTTTTTGTTGTTTCATTTATGTTTTAGTTGGATATTTTTATGTTTGTTTGCTTTCGGTATTTTACACTCCTAGTTAAGGGTAGGACGTAGGAATTTTTATATTTTTCTAAGATGGAAATTAGACTACTCTGACGGGTCCAAGACCGCCAGATTTTCTACGGGAGACTCGGTTTTATTCTGGTTCCCAAGGCTTCTAACTCTACTTGTATTGTTTGATTGACACTAGTAATGTAATTCATCGTCGTCCGTTTAAATAAAAGTGAAATTTTCAGTATAACACCCTACCAAATATTTATTTTCAAAATGATACCATGGCATAAATATTTTCCAATTTAATACCTAAACGAAATGTTTACCAACACTCTACTAGAATCCGCCATATTTCAGTTAACTTTTCATCCAAAATAGGTAAAGTCCATAATACCCATAACTATCATTCAAAATTTCAAATGAATGCCATTGGATTCTTTAAAATTACTTTTATTATTTAAAAAATCAAATTTCAGTTTAAAAAAAATCAGTTTTACTTTTAAAATGCAAATATTTAAAAAAAATCATTTGTTTTAAAATTTAAACTTTTATTTAAAAAATCAGTTGTATTTTTTAAATAATAAAACTAATTCAAAATATTCAATGATATGCCTTTGAAAATTTGAAAGATAATTAGGGGTATTATGGACTTTTTACGTATTTTAGATGGAAAATTAACTGAAATCTAACAGATGAGCAATAAAGTGTTAGTAAATGTTTCGTTTAGGTATTAAACTACAAAAAATTTATGTCAATGTATTATTTTGAAAATAAATGTTGATAGGGTATTATATTGAATTTTTTTCAAAAAAAAAAAGACATAGTAACCTAAACTTATTTAAAAACAAAAAATCTCCAAAAGAAAATAATGATAAAAAAATCAGATTTGTCTAATTTCTAAATAGGATGAAACTAGATTAAATTTTATTCTGATTAAGTTAGATTTCACCGTTCAGAGATACTTAAAATTAGTTTGAAAATCCACTGTAAATGGATAGGATTTCAGAAAACAATAACTTTGGAATAGAGTCAGAACAGACAAAACCCCACTTTATTGAGTGCTATGCATTTAATTTGCATATACAAGTTGCTCTTTTTTGTTAGAAAATGACCAATATGTCATTGAGTGCTATACATTTATTTGCATATACAAAATATATATTTTTGATTAGATGCAAAAAAAAAACAATTTACAAAATTCTTGAGATCAAGGTTAAGGATGTTTTTATCATTTTTTGACAAAAAAAGAATTATAAGTAACTTATTTTGTAATAAATCATGATGATAATAAGGATTATAATTAATAAATCATTGGTTGTTGGCAGCGGCAACAAACGTGAATGCAACCAATAAAGTCTATATACCAATCTGAAAGCAACTGCATGCAACTTGAGATAGTTTTATCCACACATGTCTGTCTACAAAACAGGTTCTGCCATTAATGAGCATGCCTACTACACTGCAACTTGTGCTTTTACAATACAAAACAAGAACACAAACCATAGCTACTACAAGACGAGTCCACAATCTCTCCTTTTGTCAATGCTACATGCCTCTAGTAGAAAGCAATTCAGAGAGTTTACATTTTGGTCTCGGTAAAATATGTTGAAGAGACGGAAATGCCTTCCTTATCAAACGTACGGACCAGTCTCTGTCTCTTGGTAGGGCCCTCGAGCCAGCAAAACTCCAAGTGGAAGGAGTCGAATTCTCTGATACTCTTTCCCACATCACAAGGGCACCCGGCGTACATCCCCCCGGGCAGTAATGTCATTTGGTAGCCTTCTTCACCGAATGTGATCAAGTTGTCCGACAGGGTACCTGTCCAGTGTACGTTTGTTGTCACATCCTTTCCCTCCACTGTTGTATTAATGTCCTGACATGTGCAAGTTGAAGGGACTTCAAATCTCTATTCAACTTAGATTGACAAAGAAGAATGGTAAAGAAAGCATTCAACCAAACCTAGTTATGTAACTTAACTTGCACATAACTGAGGGGTGACTTTTGGCTTTACTGCAAGGTTCTTAACTTGTGACCCTGAGAGTGAAATGGTGAATCTTGACACTATTGTAAGGTTCTTGACTTGTGATCCTAAGGGTGAATCGACTATTGTAAGTAAGGTTCTTGACTTGTGAGCCTGAGGGATGAATCTTGACACTACTGTAAGATTCTTTTATTTTATCAGCGATATTTTAAGGTTCTTGACTTGTGATCCCGAGGGGTGAATCTTGACACTACTGTAAGGTTTTTGACTTGTGTGTGAGCCTTAAGGATGAATCCTTTCCGGTTCCTCATAATCGATATCTTGACACTATCTAAGGTTCTTCACTTGTGTGCCTGAGGGGTGAATCTTGACACTACTGTAAGGTTCTTGACTTGTGACCCTGAAGGATGACTCCTTTCAGGTTCCTCACAATTGATATTTTTTTTCCGGGTGGGAGAGGGAAGCAACTCATTAGTTTTGGAATGTCACCCAGTCTTAGTTGAATGTTAAACAGATTAATAGTAATAAAAAGTTCAATATTACAGAAGTTACCATCTTCAGACGAATTCTGAATGCATAGATCTAGATATTAAGTTAACATGCTGACGATTCATTGATGAATTTAGGGAAAATCTCATTCTGTTGCCCTTAAGTAAGTACCATTCTCCTGATTACTCACAAGTGTAAAAAGTTTTTGACAACCCCATTAAGTGTTTCCAATGCCTCATATCCGTCAATTTTGGGTGAGAAATGACGAATATACCCTCATGGAAAAAAGAATAAGGGTATTTTTGTCATTTCACGTCCAAGAGTTGACAGAATTGAAGTGAACTGCGACTAAGAAAAACTCAGGAGCTTGTCAAAAACTTTTTGAACTGAAGGGGTAGTTGGCCGAGAATGGCGTTATCCCATGAATTTATGTATATGTGACAAATTATTGTTTGGGAATGCTCTCAAACATTAATAAAGCCGAACTGAGGAATTCTGTGCTGCAACATTTTTTGCTAAAAGGCAGGTTGAAGAACAATATACCTGAATTAACTGACCATTGTCATCCATTTCAAGTAATGTAGTTGTATCAGCTTCAGAAATTGTAGCTCCATAAACACCACTTCGTCTTGTTATAGAGTGACCTTTCCACTTACCTAGAAATGGTATGATCCTGTTTGTGTCATCCTACAAACCAATAAAAAGCTGTAAATATCTAATAAAAATATCTGTTGATGAAAAACTAATCAAAGCCATTGAGAGGATTGTGTTTTGCTTCTTCTTGCACTATAGTGTAAGAAAACATAAGCTGATCTTGCCTGATTTAAATTGTAGATTGCACTTTACCATCAAGTTTGGTTAAACTTGATCGCTATTGTTCTGTTCATCAGTTAATGAAAACTTATGAGTATAGACTGCATAGTGTATGGGATCAAGTTGTTTAGAAAAAGGTTGATTTTTTAAAGATTTATCATATACTGTATGTATTATTATGCTTTATCTTTAAAATTAGAAATCAGCTTTTAAACCCAAACAACTCTTAGCCATTGTTCGTTCATGTTAAATTGTTAATTGCTAAATGTCTTTGCTATAAAATTATGTGTTGTTTGAACTAGACTGTATGGCCTTTTATGAATTTATTAGTTTTACCGGTTTCCGCATTTTAAAACCTAGGATCAATCAATGATAAATCAATAGACTTTTGTAAGTAATGCTGATCAAATTACTGGTTGAACTTACCATTGTATTGTCAAATGAAGGATGAGAAACCACCCCATTTCCTCTTTCCTCAAGGAAGACAAGAAGCATTTCCAACACTCCATCTGGGTTCATTACATGGAACATCCTTGCTCTCAAATCTTTTCCCATATGCATGCAATTCTCACATACTATAGAAGGCTTGCGAGAGGGGAGCTTAAGATTTCTACATGGGAAGAGAAAAACAATTGCAGAAGTGATTAGAAGCTACACAATATCACAAAAAAAAAACAAATTTTGATCAGCAAGAAAGCGGGAAAATCCTACTATAGCCAAACTAATTTCTAACCTAACCTCCACCCACACCTACTCCCAAGCAGATGTACCCACTGGAATTCGAACCTCTTACCTCAAGGAGGTGAGAGAGCTCTCTGACCACCAGGCCAACCCAAGTGGGCAACAATATCACGAATTAGGTACTTCCCTAAACATCAACATTTAATTTCAGTACATGAAGATGGTTCAGAAATCAGAAGAATCCCAGTTTGGAACAATAGTATAATGTTAATTACAAACTACTGCAAATTCAGAGTTGAGTTAGTATGAACGATGCAAGAGGCACATCTTTTCTAAGTTAACTAGAACTCACTTGGGTGATGCTTCTCCTGTATCATCTTCCCCGAGCACCCCTTGCCTTAAAATATGTTCCAACATTCCTGCCAACTGGTACCTTAGAGCAAACGCTCTCTCATTGGGGAAGAAACCGATCTGCAGACTAATCATAATGATATCAACAGAAAACAACAGGATCACGAATGTAATCAACTCTTAATCCTCAATGTCTTAGAACTCACCATCTGGTATTTATCTACAGTGAACATGTTGGTTTCTTTGATTTTGTACTCTCCCCATTCCGGCTCTTCATCATGTCCAGAGATTGAAGTATTTGACGCAGGTAGTTTTATGTACAGCCTACAGGATGAAACCGAAACATCACCATTCAAGCAATTACAATCATATTACATTATAATCTCAGTGATCTGTTTCCTCATTTTATTCAATATGTATTATAGGTGAATTCAAAACAAATACAATAAACAAGGTACCAATAAATTGTATTTCCTTCTAATGTAACAATTGAGAATGAGAGCTTACGTTTGAATAAGACTCATCAGTTCATCTTCCCCATAAGAGCTCACTGAAAGTTTCGTGCTTATCTTCTGCAAAAGCCTCCCATTTGCATCAAATTGCTGCACAAACCCATCATCGAGAAGAAACAAAAACATCATTCTCAAGCAAATTCATAAATGTTGGTGATATTAGCTATAGCTCAATTGAGCATCAAAGACAGAAATTTAGGTACCCACATGAAAAGAACCGGTCCATTTCCCCAAATTTAGGTCGAAGAACCGATGCAGGTTATCAATGCTCATGGCTTCCTCATCGGCTTGCTGCTGCCGGTCTTGTTCTTCGGTTGTGGCTATGGAGAAAGACGGTGAGGTCGTGGCTCGGGTTCTGAGGCTCCGGCGTGCTGAAATAGACCGTGAAATGGGTTTCAGGCGACGGAGATTTGTGGGTAAGGATTGGATTTTGTTGACGCTTAGCGGTTTGGCCACCGGAGGGGCTGAGACGGAACAGTGAAGGGAAGCCATGGAAGAAGAACCAATAGTGTGGACGAAATGAAGCTCTATCTTATCCCTCTTATTTAAATAGCCATTTTTTCCTATTATTTTTACTTTTGATTGATTTACCAGTAATATACTTCCATCAGAAAAATTATGTAGTGATGAATTATTAGTTTAATTGTTTAATATAATATCATTCCCCATTAAATTTAATTTTCTACTATGAATTGTCTTATTTTAATTAATTTATTAGAGCATTTTTAATTAGATTGATCTAGTAAAAACGATTAGTTCAGACGAATTTGATCAATTGTCCCTACTCGTGATTATTAGATGAATCCGGACTAATAACCATGTATCGTGTGACAAGTGACAAAAAATAGATGATATCAATTTGCCCGTGAATTGAGCTGGGAAATAAGTTCTTCTTCCCAAGGCAGATGACTCATCGAAAAAACACTTTTTCATCGTTCGCCTCCAAATCGACATGTGTTGCAAGTACATTCATACCTAAACCTAATTATTTTATTTATGCAGCATATCAAGTTGTGCAATTACAAGCAAAATATTGCTCTTGTTTGTTTATGCTGCACTTAATCAGAAATCATCATGCAATAATTGATCATTCCATCACATTAATGCCAAGAACAAAACCTGAGACCTTCCATTACCATTAACATCACAAACACTAACTTCTTTCTACTGAAACCTAAGTGACACACCACACAACAATTTGCAAGACAAGTTCTCAGGACTCAGATTTTTCTGAGGTTTCATTGTGCTCAACACTAGCTATGGCCTGAAACTCAACCTCTTGGAACTCAGGCTTCACTCGCCGGACCGGCACAGTGATGGAGTACAGAGTCCCCAAGTCTTCATCTGTGGAGACACCAAGCTGTACCTTCTCATGTGAGTCTATCTCCACAAAATCAGACAGAGCATTCACAACATTACCAACAATCTTATCCTTAGCATCATCACTAACAGCACATCTGTCTGAGAAAAGAATCATCTTCAGTCTCTGCTTGGCAATTCTTGCATTGGAGTTTCTTCTCGCTGTTGCTGATGGGAACAGAATCTTCCATGCCAAGCTCAAACGTTCTGAAAAGCTCATGTTTATGACGTTGCAGAGAAAGCCCTCTTTTTCTTCGTTGACGGCTTTGGGGAAAGGCTTGAGTTCTGTAATCCCAGCTGATTGCTGAGAACTGCATTTTGTGCTCGGTGTTTTGAAGAACTGTTTGGTCAGAAGCTGAGATCCCATAGACCTTTCATTTGTGTAGACAGTAAAACCTACCTATGCAATGTGAAATGGTATCACCAAGGATTAGTTATGTAGACTCAAATTAAGCTTGCATATCATGTTTAAACCTGTTTCAACCCTAAAGCTGAGGGATTTTTAATCAGCAAGAAAGCGGGAAAATCTTACTCTAACCTAACCTCTATTCACACTTACCCTCGAGCGGATGTAGTCATTGGGACTCTCTGACCTCAAGGAGGTGAAGGACTCAAGATGCTTAACAAGTGGTCACTACATCCACATTCTCTTCCAATGTGGGGCACTTCAACCTTAACAAAGAAGGGAACCACTAAACTTGCAAAACCTCCCCAAAATGACATTGTGTGAGCTGTATCAGCATCCCAACATAGGATAGGGTTGATAATAATGGTGTCAAATATCAACTTAGGAGCCAAAATTAGGAACCTTCATTTGGGTTTGGGGGAAATCAAATACAGAAGCAAAAAGGTTGCAACTTTACACTACACAGAAGGCAAAACCCTAAATTTCTTCTTCAACAACCATTGAGGAAGAAAATGGTAGAACATGAACATTGAAATGAGTGGACACAGAATATACTCTTCAGTTTGGCCTCAGATATGAAGAGGGAACTTGTACAAGATGCAAAATCTCATGGATATATTCATTTCCTACAAAACCTTCAAGCCAAAAAAGCCCCCAAGTAATGAACCAAAACTGCATAAACTCATCAAAAGGTGAGGACTTGGGACTTAGCAAACAAAACCCAATTGGAATACAAGTGCAAATGTACAGCTCAATTGCACATGGGATTTAATACTAAGAATAGAACACAAACCTTTGTGAGTGGAAGCGGGAGAGAGCAGCTCAAAGAATGCTGCTGAAAATGGAAAGAGCCCAAGGTCGGAGTTGCAGAAGAGCACCTTAAAACCCCAGAATTTGCCATTTTTATGTTTCTCTTGCTCCTTCACTCTTGCAGCTGGAGCTTCCTCTTTTACTTAGATTGGATTTTGCATTCCCAAGGAATCTTAGAGTGGGTACCTTTTTTTTTCTTTTTTTTTTATTGACTGGTCCTCTATTTACTATTCTGTACAAATTTAAAAACAATATTTATTTATTTTTTTGAAAAGAAAGATTTGTTAATAAATTTGGTAAACCTTACAAACCGAACAAAACCAAATTGTACGAGTGTTACATCCACTGGTCGGATTCGAGAATCCGAGAAACGACCGACGAGATGAATAACTTTCGACGCATCGCCTAGATAGAAAACTACTATTAGGTCGGACTTTCTTATCGACTCTCTGGAGAGATCCACCGATAAAGAATCCCGACCGGATTAATATAGTTCTGATGTCTTACTTTTTTTCTAACAGAGAGGCTATCAGATGAGAACATTGCAACCTGCGTTATGATCACTTATATGATTTGGAGCGAGAGGAACCAGGTTCTTTATGAAGAGTTTGAGAGGGATATTGATCAACTGGTAGCAGCTTGGTAGAGCTGGATTCAGGAGTTTCGTTCCTCTACTCTCATGGATAAGCGGGATCAGATGCGTAGTCAAACTCGAGGTCCGGTCTTGCATTTGATTGCTCTTTCTTCTACATATTTGAAGTTGAATATGGATGTTTGGGTTTGGTCAAGAGGGAATGGCTTGTACATGATGGTTAGGAATCACCTGGGAGAGGTTATTGGAGCAAGGACCTGCTTTCAGGCGGAAGTTTTCTCCCCTCATTTTGTTGAGTACTTGGCCTTAAGAGAGGACCTGGTGTGAAGTGTGGCGAAGGGGTGGCAAGTATTGGAGGTGAAATCGGATGCCTCTAATATAGTTTCGTGTGCTCATGATCGATAGTTTGATGTCGTGTAAAAGCTTGTTGTTGAAGACATTTGGTCTTCTTCAGATGCTTTAAGCGATGCCGTTATTGGTTGCGTACCTCGGTGTTGTAATGAGATCGCCCATGGTTTAGCTTAATTTGTTTTTCATAGTTCGATAATTCAAAAATCGAGTCCTCTTGTCCCTCATTCTATTACTTGTAGTGTACGACCGAATCTTTCTCCTTAAAAATGTATAATTCCCATAATTTCTTATTCCAAATCTAAAAAGTCCTAATCCAAGCTCACCAACCTAATCGGCAATGCTTGTCAATTTTGAGCACATTAAGTAAAAGTATGAACGAAACAAGAATAAAATGATAAGAACACTATTGACACTTCCATTAACATAAACACAAAAACTGCCATTAACTAGTCAATAATAAAACTTGAAACTGACCCACAAGTACAACCTTAATATTAGCTACTTTCACATAAATATCATCATCAAGAATGTCAACTACATTAATTATCCTAATCAAGTCTTGATGACCCTATTACTTCCAAGTTCCAACCACCACCTTATATGACCTGGATATATATGGCAGCAGCAATTAAGAAGAACACAATTGGTAGAAGCATTTGGAGGACCCCACGAGCATTGCCGGATTCAGAACCGTTGGAGGCGGGTGCGGTGGCCGGAGGAGGAGGAAACCGGTGCACATTGACGGCCATTTTGAGTCCACCCCAGCAGTAGCCTCCGCTGGATAGGAAGTAGTATGTCTTGGCCTCTGTCAGATTGAAAACGTCCCGGCCTCCGCCGCCGGTGATGTTCATGATGAAGCCCTGATCGTTGCAACTCTCGAAACTTGTCCGGTTCACCTGCAGCACATTGTACTGATGCCTGTTCTGCTCATACCAGAAACCTGTTTGCATTCAACACATGTGAAGTCTTTTTTTTTATAAGCGAAAATTTATTAAGCAAGTGTTCTATAAGATAGTAAAAAACTTCTAGAAAACAATCTTAAAATAGTATCATTTCCTCCGATTATTACAGCTACAAAAAACACAATAAATAACAAAAACTTCAAAATAAACAAAACTCGCCTACATGTGAAGTCTTAATCAAATATTTAAAAGGTTAATGAAGAGTCCCCATAATTATCCAAGAAAATAATATATCAACAAAGTGAAATAATTGCATTAAACAAATAACAATTACAAAACGAAAAAACACGAAACTCAAAAAGAACATAACAAAAAGTAGCAATGATTTATGTTTCATTGCTCTCAAATTCAAAATTCAAAAATCATGTTTGAGTTTATGTAAAAAATAGAACATACATTTTTTTTGTAATAAAAAATGTTTTATAAATGCTCCTATTCGAAAAAAGGATTAGGTTAGCCGGCCAAAAGTAGGCTCGACAGCTACAAGGTACAAAACAAGACTCCAATTAAGAACCAAAACATCCTTAACAGTGTCTCAACAGTCTCTAAACATAAAAAAAAAAAAAACAAAGGTGACACATAAATGGAAAACAGAACCAAGGCAACAAAGATAATACAACACCAGTCTAACTACAAGGCAGATCATGTTTGAATCGAATGGAGCTCCTGCAACAAACCATAGGATACATGCGCCACTTTATAATAATCACCCCAATAGAGTTGGTGGAGTCCGTCGGTGGGTTACATCAAAGTCGGAATCGGTAGTTTTTACAATGAAGGTCGGATTCGTTGAGTCTGATCAAATTCAAGAGTGGCTGAGGGAGGAGAGAAAATCGGATGGAGGAGATAGATAGAGAGGAGAGGGAGAATGGTCACGAAATCGATGTCGGTGATTATATAGCCTCGGAGAACGTCAAATCATAAGGAGAGAGAAAAGTAGAACCAAAACATCAACAAAAACCTTTTTCTTCGTCATTTATGACGATTCTTTCGGCTTCCACTACGAGTGGTCTTCAAATATGTATGATAGAGACTATTCCCACGAGACTATTTAGAAATGATTTGAGAGAATCTATGCGACAGTTTGAAACCCAACTAAAGAGAAATGATTGAAATTCCTCTTTTTTACTAATCATCCCGCGAATAACTCCCACTACACAATCTTTAGTAGTGATTAAACATTCCTCAAACCCTAAAATATGAAGATGGGTAAACTCGAATCACTAAACAAATTAATTAAACCAAGATTCATATGTACAAGTATTAACACTGAGAATAAGGGACATACCGATCCAGACACCAACGTAGAAAGGCTGTTTGGACGCCCAATCGGTTAAGTTGGAACCAGGAGCCCATGCTGTCCTAATCAGGGTGGCACTTCCTTGTCCGAACAACATCATCGCCGTCATCACCATGGTCGCCGCCGTCAACCTTAAACCGAAACGACCCTCCATTACTCTGAGATCTCTGGTTTAAGAGTCTAATTGAGATTAATGTTGCGCTTATTATGTACGTGTATATATAAGGTAATGTTTAATTAGGGTTTGATTTGTGTACAAAAGAAGAAAGCGGCAAAGCGCAGACACACACCCTGTCACGATGAGAATGTTAAGAATCGGACTGTTTTTCTCGGGAATCTGTGTATTTATTACATACGCGGGTTAGTGAAGGGACTCGTTTTTGGCATGTTTTTTTTTCACTTTTTATTTGTAACCCTATATTCTCGAGATTTTCAAATCTTAAGTTATCAAATGTGTTCTTTTTTACCTCTCCATCTTTTTTTTAAAGGCAATATTTTTTTACTAGAATATGTCCAATTGGGGGTGTTTTATCGCCCGATAAAAACGTCAGGTACATGTCGATTTCGTCATCGTTTTGCGTTGGTTTTTAGCATGCAGTAGTAATAATAGCGTCGTTGGGAAACACCTAACTCAAGACGGTAAGACCCATTTTGATGAGAAATTGATATTTGAGAAAGTCAATCGTTAGTCAAATGGATCTTATCGTCTTAGATTAGGTGTTTTCCCACAACAGTGAAGATTGAAATTGTATGATCTTAATTAACTCTAATTTCACTTACTATTGACGTTAAAAATCCTATAAATTGGCTAGATTTAGTCTTCATGCGCGACTGTTTTTACGACCAACCAATGTACGGAAATCACAGTTGGAATTTTTTGAAAGATGATGCTTGAAAAAATTCTATTTTATTTGAGTATTTGAATTAATATCGTTTCAATTTCCATACGATATTTTTATAATGTAGTTTCCCATTTCAAGTTTAATGAAATTAGAATTTTGTTTAGTTTTGTAATTAGAAAAAAAAAATAACATTTTAGTCTATCTTTTAGTCTTTTAAAGACTAATGGACTAATTTTCAGCCCCCTCCAGTTTTATTAGGGTTTTTTTGTGCGTCTCTAGTGCATGGGCTGACCTTCTTAACATCGCCATTGTTTCTCCCAGCTCCGGTCTGATCGCTCCACTCCTCAATGGTGTCGTTCTCACTTATCTCCGCTCATGATAGGAACCTTCTCTTTGTGGTTGTCTCCCCTACTCCGCCCTTGTTTCACACATCGCCGCCGTCAAATAATCAACCACTGTCGTTGTCCCGATCCTCCTCATCGCTCAGTCCACAACTGATCCCCTTCTCCGAGCAGCCCCCACTACCTCTACATCCGCCATTAATGTCCCCACTTTCTTGGTCTCTACCGATGTCTCTTTTTCGATCTCTATCTCGAGTTTGGGCCAAGATAATCGACTGGTTTTGTTTTATATCTAATTTCTTTTTTCAGGGTCAATGACTAATTAGCAGAGATTTAGAGATTTTTCCTGAGAGGGAATTCTGATTTACATATATCCTCCCAATAACACGGACTAGTGATAGCTTGTAGTATGTTTGGTTGTGCTCTGTGTATTAATTTGAGTTTGGTACCATTGACAGGCGAATGAATCATCCACGGATCTATTTATGGATCGGACGGAACGGATCACCAAATGTTTTAAACACCCCTAACTACAACCCTTCGATGTCGGGATCCACGACCACCCGAGACCGGGCACCTACTACAACCACAACACCGACACGCTGCTCTCCATTCACAAGTTCAGTGGAACCTCACTCAAATCCTAACCGTCCCGCTAACGAAAGCAGAGCCAGCATTAACAAAACTTTTCTGTACACCCTTAGATTTGAAAACTTATTCAACATTAGAAATTTATCTATTATAGTAGAAAGTTCAATTAAGTTTGTATAATCTAAAATTGTAATCCAATGACTATGATTACTTTTTAACGTTGGATTCACTTCAACTCTTTTTTTTATAAAATCACTTCAACTTCTAACAACCATATATAATTCACACTTGAAAATTTCAAATGAGGCAATTAAATAAAATAACTCAAAAGAAGAAAAATCTAACACAATATATTTTCCTTTAACTAGCTTCTTTCCTAAACGCCTACTCCAAGTTGGTTCCATGCGCCAATGCCAAGAACAGCAGCCAATACCACCATCTGGCCTCCACAGAGTACCGGAGCGCCACTCTTCCCGTTCACCGGAGAAGCCCCTGGAGGAGAAGGAAGGTTGTCCACACGGCCGTTGACTGGGGGATTGGCCTCTGGAGAGAGAGGAAGGTTCTCCTTCTCCACATGGTCGTTCCCTTGGGAAGCTTCGGGAGATGGAGCAATGTTCTCCACATGGTCGTTGACTGGAGGATAAGCCACCGGATCTTCAACATGAACCACCACTTTCACCCCCTTCTCGCAGAATCCATTGCCGCTGATGAAATAGTAGTCTCGGATCCCGTTGACTGGAGGATAAGCCACCGGATCTTTAACATGAACCACCACTTTCACCCCCTTCTCGCAGAATCCATTGCCGCTGATGAAATAGTAGTCTCGGATCTCGTTCAGCGGAACAACATCCCTTCCGGCTCCCATTGTCCAGTTGTGGACCATATGGTCGGAGTTTCATTCCTCGTACCCTGTCTTGTTCACTTCCAACACACTCATCTGGTTCCTGTCGTACACAAAAACTGCAGGAAAATAACAGTTACACAAAAGTCAACCTTATCAGTTCAATTCAATGTAAACTGTCTGAAAATAACAGAGTTGCACCAAAAAGACAACCTTATCAGTTCAGTTCAATGTCGATCATACTTCAACACAACAACATAGTACAGAACACAAAGAATCAAAGAAGACTACTTACATAGCCAATCACCATTGTAGAAGTGCTTGTCCTGAGCCCACGTGGTGAGATTGGTGGCATCACTGCTCCACCAACCGGTGTTGCCTCCCACTGTCCACCTCGTAGCCGCCACTTCCCTCACAAGCAACGTGAATAACACCAACACAGCACATTCCAGAACCGCCATTGCTGCTCTGCAATCTGCAAGTCTCTTAAAGACCTTTAACACAAGACAATGTTTCTTGACAAAACTTATACAAATTGCAGTTGATCTGTCAAAGAAAACGGGTTGGAACCACCTCATGTAAAAAGTCAGAGGTTGATTTTCTGTCACTTGGGAACATCCTGAAACCAAACCTTAAATCTTTTCTTATTACACAATGATTCTTTATATTGTAGAATACAAATTTATGGTTGTTCTTTTTCTACATACACAACCTTGTAAAGACAGTGTAAATTTTATCTCCTGCATTGACTTTAACTCAAACAACTGAGTCCAACCTTCTCAGTAAGTACTCAACCTGAACTTCCTTAGTCAACGGCATGATCCAGTCACCATAGAGGTCAGCCACTAAGCTTGGTTCTATTTTGCACACAGGTTCAGTGATCTCTATCATAGGGTCCACAGGAACTTTCTGCCCGTAAGTTTTGGTTTTGATCTCTACTCTCTTTTTGATTGTCTCTTCCACCATGGGATATGTCAGTGTTTCCATCAGCTTAAGCCTGTCCTGTAAAATTCAAGGAAAGAACGACAATGGGAACATGAAAGTCCACAAAAAAAGGCACAAGATGAAATGTCCAAGCCAGGTTGTGTTATGTATACCTGAGCTCTAATGGCTGCTTCATATGCTTCTGGGGAGGCTCGAAACTTGGCCTCTGCTACAAATTTACCATAATGAATTCTCTTGGATAGAGCCTGCAATCAAAAGAAATTAAGATATATTGAAGAGAGAGAGAGAGAGAGTATGTCGCATTTCAGCTCTAAATAACTCATTTCTAATTAAGCAACAGGAAGCAATATGACATTGTTTGTTTACAATCAGGATTAATATGTCAAAAGTGTGAACCTGCAAACATATTGTGTCACAAACAGCAGTTGATCCACAATTGCCATCATTTCCTTCCTTGACGAATCTTGGGATAAGATCTCTGAAGTACAAATCCCAAACTTTGGTGTTTATGTTAATTGAATCAGCAATGGGATGTAGCACCTGTTTGTAAGTCACAAGAAATGTGAAATCAGAAGAGGTTGTCAGCAACTAGAGAGAGAGAGAGATTGCTGGTGGCAAAAGACCTTTACATGGGCTGTCATTTTTGTAATTGATGCATTAATGTACTATATCAATACATATTACTTATGCACATAATACAGGGTTATGCATATGTATAACTACATATTTCAATGTGTACACAATTTTATGAACTTGATGTCTGTCTAGACCACAAACCACAAAGACTCCTAATCCAATAGGTTTCAGAGCTTTAAATCAGTCTGAGTATGTTAAAGTCAACTATTGCCTAATTATCTGTTATGTAGAGCTCTTAATGCACTTGCTAATCCTAAGAGTTAAGCTTTTCCAAGACCCTCATCACACCACTCACTGACACATACTTTATTTTCCTGAAATAAAAGAAAGTCTGAAAATATTAACTAGGGAAAACGTTATTTACACCCCCTCAGTGACCTTATTTACACCCCCTCAGCAACCTTTACACCCCCTCAGTGACCTTTGAGTTTTAGGAATCTCCTATAGGTGCAGGGATGTCCGTAACACACTGTCACCTTGCGTTATTCATCACACTGAACAGGTGATGGTTTTATCAATGACACACTGTCATCTTTTCAGTGTGATCCTGGTCAAAAACCCACCTTTTCTATGGGTTTTGATGAATAACGAAAGGTGACAGCATGCTACTGATAACCCCTCACCTATACAATGTGTTTTTGAGAATCAAAGGTCGCCGAGGGTCTGTTAGTAAAGTTACCCTTTTAACTAATATCCATGATGCATAATCTTACTTGGGGATACTGCAGAGGAGGCAAGATAGGGTCAGGCAAGCCTTCTGCAAAGAACGGATGCTCATCAGGGCTCTTGTATCTTCCCACCTAATGAACAAAGAACAACCAATCAGACACTTTAGTACAGTCTGTTTTCTTCTTTCTATCTTCAACATTTGCTTCCCAGAGATAAAGACATACCTGAGCATGAAGCTTTTCAGTCTCTCTGAGCATGAACTCTACCAAAGAACCATGGAACCCATTCACAGCGAAAGCGTTAGGGTCATATGTATCGGCATTGTAACAATACTGAGCTCTTTCTAAGAGACTAAATATTATGCTATCCTCTTGCCGAATCAATGAACTTCTTATACCCTCAAGGGTCAAGTTGTCACTCTCATCCACTCTATACTTCGGAACCAAATCCAATCTACATTAAAGGAAATGGAAAATGGAAAATTAGGAGTTAATGGAATAACAGTGATGATTAAAGTAGTCAAGGGTTTCACAAACTCAAAACATCTCAATCATCATCAAGCCTAATAACTAGATCCCGATGCTAAATTTGGATGAACAACATCTGTTAGTAACCAGTCAAATTATAAGGCAATACACCAAAATCATAAAATTCAGAAGAAACATACAATCCCTATAAAGCACAATCTTCAAACAAATAAAAAAGCTAACTTTAATAACTTTCCAGAGACCCGAGATAAATTACATGCTAAATCAAGCAAATCAGGAGATTAAACAAAAAGGGTTTGTGTATCTATACCCAATTGGAGCAGCTGAAGCCTGAACAGAAGGAATGCGCTTGCTGACCAGACCAGAACTGTTGAAGGTGAAGCTCCTCCTCTGCGAGGCAAAAACACAAGTAGTTCTGGAAAAATTGAGAGTGCGAGGGGATGAAATAGCCTGGAACTGAGCTTTCAGCAGAGCTGCATCCATGGAGGACAGAGGTGAAATCGGATAGAGGAAGAGGAAGGAACTTGCAGGAGAAGGCAAAGGGAAGAGAAAAGGAGAGACAAAGGCAGGTGTTAGGTGTGCACACAAGGTAGGTGGGTGGGTTGAAAATGGAGAGTCTCTCTCGTCACAGCCCACTGCGAAAAACTCCAAAAAGTTCCAACCTTTACATTAAACCAGAGACGAGACGGCTCTTCCTCACGACTCACTCGGTCCCCACAGAGTTGAAGAGAATTGGGTAAATCGTATTTTACTGAAAAACACTGTTGTTGCTTGTTATGTTGGTATATATTTAACGAATAAAAATAATAATTAACTTAATCTTTGATTAGAATAAATTAAAAAGAAAAGAATGAGAAAATCTAAAAATCTTATCTTCAATGGTTACGAATGATGAACTGGGCTTGTGTTGAAAGTTTCAAGCTTTGAGGTGAAAAATCGTTCTCTGTCTCCTTCACCATCTTCTTCTCAAATGCAAGTGTCTGTACCAATCCCAACCCCGACGAGGTTGGACCAAAGCCTAGCCGAGCTCCACAGATGCAAGAACCTGAGCCACGCCAAGCAAGTCCACGCCCAGATTCTCAAAGCCAATCTCCATCAAGACCGCTCCGCGGCCACCAAGCTCATCTCAGCCTTCTCCAACTGTCGCGAAATCGCATTGGCCGTCGCCGTTTTCAAACAATTCCGAGACCCAGATGTGCTTCTGTACAATACCTTGATCAGAGCTCACGTACAGAACTCGCAGTCCATGGTGGCCTTCGCTGCCTTCTTCGAGATGCAGAATTGTGGTATATTTGCTGATAATTTCACTTACCCTTTTCTTCTCAAGGCTTGTTCTGGTAGATTGTGGTTGAGTACTGTCGAAATGATTCATGCCCACATTGTGAAGTTTGGGTTTTGTTCTGATATCTTCGTGCCCAATTCGCTCATTGGTTGCTACTCCAAGTGTGGGTTTCAGGGGATTAGCTCGGCCATGAAAATGCTCAGGTCCATGGATGAGAGAGATGTTGTTTCATGGAACTCCATGATTGCAGGGTTGGTTCAAGCGGGTCTGTTGGGGGATGCACGCAAGCTGTTCGATGAAATGCCTCAGAAGGATGTTGTTAGCTGGAACACCATTCTAGATGGTTATGTCAAGGCTGGAGCTATGAATTATGCATTTGAACTCTTTGAGAAAATGCCGAGGAGGACTGTTGTGTCTTGGTCCACCATGGTTTCGGGTTATAGCAAAGAAGGAGATATGAATATGGCGAGGATTTTATTCGATAAGATGCCTTTGAAGAGCTTGATTGCTTGGACTATAATCATATCCGGGTATGCTGAGAAGGGCATTGTGGAGGAGGCAATGAGGTTGTATGATCAAATGGAGGAAGTTGGATTGCAGCCTGATGATGGGACTGTTATTAGTATCTTAGGTGCTTGTGCACAGTCTGGATTGCTTGAGTTGGGCAAGAGGGTCCATGGTTCCATCAAAAGAATCGGATTCAAGTGTGGCACACAAGCTTCCAATGCATTAATCGATATGTATGCAAAGTGTGGTAGCTTGGCAATGGCATCGAGTGTGTTTAACGGGATGGTTAAGAAAGATGCAATGTCCTGGAACACCATGCTCCAAGGCCTAGCCATGCATGGCCATAGGGCTAAAGTACTTCAGCTTTTATCTAAGATGAAACAAGAAGGGCATGAGCTTAATGTAAGTACCTTCTCTGGTCTGTTATGTGCTTGTATCGATGCAGATTTGGTGGAAGATGGCCTCTGCTACTTCAGTGCTATGGAGAAAGATTGTGGGCTTGTCCCAGAAGCCGATCATTATTGTTTTTTGATCGAACTCTTGGGTTGTGGTGGTAGCCTTAGAGATGCATATAAGCTTGTTCTTAGCATGCCGATGAAACCAAATGCTATTATTTGGAGTACCCTTTTGGGTGTTTGCAGGAAGCATAATGATCTTGGGCTGGCAGAGGAGGTGCTTGATCACTTGGCTAAACTGGAAAGTTCAGACTCAGATGTTTCTACCTCTTCAGGAGATTGGGACAATAGTGCTCCCTTAAGGCTCCAAGTGAAGAGTGAAGAAGACCAAACACAAATACAAACACCAGCAGGGCCTGTATCTGCTGGAACCGAGAATGCAGTTGAGGAACTTATGGGAACTGTTACTGATAGATTGCAGACTAGATCAGAAAGACTTGATCGGATGATCGATAGACTGAGGCAGAGTCTTGAGCAAGTTGGGGTATGATTATGAGTATAGATTGCTATGTTATGCCATCGTTCCTTGCTCGAAAGTCGAAGCCATTGAGGCATGAAGCTTTAGTGTATACTTATACATGACAGGAAAAAATGGCCTCTGGAAAGGGGTTCTCTGCTAGCTGTATGTATCTAGTGATGAGGAACCTCATTGTACCTTTTGTTGAAGAAGGAAGGGAATGGTTTGGTTTAGTGTTCATATTCTGTATACTCATAATTGTTAGTGTCATTCTTTCTTGATCAATGAAATTATTTCACTCAGAATCAATGTCTTAAATCATCGCTGATAGCATTGATGATTTATGCTTAATCGAAGGATGATAGAAAAACTAATAACTGTATCGTCTTTTAAAAATCATTCAAGTTAAAAGACGGGAACATATTTTATTTTTTGCAATGTGGATGTTAAAAACTAGTCCAGCCTAAAAACTTGAGCTTATGGGTGAAGACCATATTATGTTTAAGTGGTTAATTCATTCACTCATTTTTAATGTGGGACACACTTCAATACTTTCGTTTACGTACGGGTCTTGCAAGTGTTACACATTAGGACACTAAAGAGAGGTTCTTACGTACTTGAACAAACTCACAGACCAAACCAGGTTGATATTATGTTAAAGTCCATTCCAACTCAAAAGCTCAAGCTTACGAATAGATGCTTCATTATAATGAGGGGCATACTTCAATAACAGACATGGGTAAAAAATTCAGAAGAAAAAAAGTTGAAAATACCTCGTAAAATAATAGTTTCATACTATAAAATATCTACTTTTATATTTTTATTATTTTCTTGTTTATTTATTTCAAGGGTAATATTGATTTTCAAATAAATGGGGAATTATTTACAATACAACCATGAAATATGTATTGAAAATAGGTATTTATTTATTTTAGTGAAAGGAACAGTTTTATTAAAAGCAATTATGAAAAACATGGAGAAGATTAGTGGGAGAGCGGATCATTTGGAACAATCCTGTAACTAATCCTCTAATTATAACCGAGGTATGGTCGGTTTTGACAAATAGGATAAACGTTAATTAAAAGAAACAATGAAACCAAGTAGAGAAACCAAATCAAACTCGACCTGAAGTCATGGTGTCTAAATACAGTTGGAACCTCCTCTAAAGCTTACTAAATGTCTAGATAAGGTTATTAGGTTGGATACAGAGCACAGTATCGGGTGGAGGGACCCAAAGAAAGGTTGGATTGTCATTCCTCCCCAGCAACCCGAAGCCTTTAAAAGGCCTCATGGATCCCGGCAAATATGTTTCCTAGCCCTCACTTGATACTCAGTGTAATGTTTTGTTGCTTCCACCATCTTCATAGTTAGGGTCTTCTTTGGTTTAGTGCCTACAAGGAGAGAGTGACCCAACTTATTCCTGACCGTCCCGTAGGTTGTTGGCTCATGAGAGAATACATGAGAGTTAGACAGGACGTTGGTTGTCATAATCAGTATCGTATCTCGAGCCATATCTTCCTTGATCTCTTCTGATAAGAGGGCGGGCCACACATGCTTGGGGAGGCCGATGTGTGTTGGTAGCTTAGGCAATATATTGGGTCCTAGATGTGTCCCCCGAGTAGGTAGAGGTGATAACCCCTAGGGGACATCTGAGGGGTAAGGGAGAGGTGAGATACAGCCTTCCAATCTTTGTTAACAGGTTGCCTCAATTTATAAATATCATATGCAGCGAGAGAAGATCAAACCTTGGTACTCGCAATTATGGACCGCATGGCCCAGGCATCCGTAGTTGAAGCAAAACAGTGGTAAATGTTCGTACTTCAAGGTGACTCGTACCGGGTGAGGAAGTTCTTTAAACCGTAGGACCATAGAACGACGAAGAGGGTAGCAATGTCTAGCCATAACCGAACTATGAGTTTGCCTCCCCAGCAAATCCCCCTTTTTCAGATTACACCTTGACGTAGCCACCCAACGTGTTGCCCATTATGGTGTCAGCTGCAACCGTCACCATCTGCGACGAAAGGCCCCATGCTTGGACCAATAGTTGGATCCTATCCAAACGGAGTATGCTCAGTCCATCATCTAGCAGGTCAACGAGAATGAGAGGGACGTGACCGAAGCACCTAGGTTTATCTTGTTGCACCCGATCTTTGGCCTCTATTAAAGTGTGGATCCCACATTGTAAGTGTATGGACGAATTGACCACTTGATAAGCATATTGATGCCTCCACCCATAAGCTTGATCTTTTAGGTTGGATTGAGCTTTAACATGATATTAAAACTGGTTTGCGCTTGTGAGTCTGCCCTAGTGTGAAGGATCTTCCTTTCGATGCCCTAATGCGCAACATGTGCAAGACCGCACATGAGGGGGGGGGGTGTTAAAGTGTGTGTTCCATATTAAAAGTGTATGGATGAATTGATCACTTGATAAGCGTATTGATACCTCCACCCATTAGCTTGAGCTTTTGGACTGGATTGGGCTTTAATAACCTCCTACGGCGAGAAGTAAAAACCATACATCTCGGGAGCCATGTCCTTGATCACTAAACCTTCTACCGAGAGTCAATACCCCTTTGTTACGACTCGAAGCATGACGTCCTTATTGTACAGGCGCTGAGACAACAGCCGACCCGCCATCCCGTATAGGAGGCAGACCTGAAAGGCCTGGTCTATCGATGTGTGAGGAACATCGATGACAGTGTCCTCATCCGGGAATAAGGAGCATGCAACAAAGTTATCCTTAATGTCATTGAGGGACGGTGGTGGAGAAGCCGTAACCAAAGACAGTATACTATGATGCAATCACGTCGACATAATTGATTGCGAATAAATCAGACCCCATGGGGGATCCTACTAGCAACTAGCATGTTGCGAAGTTCCTATGGTTGTCCTCCAGGGAGGGAGATATGGCAGGCACACGAATACGCGAGACGGTTGTAGCCCCTCCAAGATAAATGGCGATTCAGTAGGGCGTCTCTTGATAGCAGGCTTTCATGGTCGCATACTAAAACCATTGAGGTGGTCCGGAAAAGAAGATGACAGCCCAATATGAAAGTCTGGCAGATTGACCCAACTAGGTTCTCATGTTCAAATAGGGTGTCAACGGCAGATGGAGGGACATGAAGGTCTTGGTTCTGTTCTTGCATGCCACGAGGCGCCCGATTTGGTTGTACGACCTTATGAGATGGGAGAGACTAGGATATCAAACCTGTGATGGTGACGATAATCATGTCAGCAGTGATCATGCCCTCGATGGCGGCGACGATGGGATCAACGGATATAGGGACGATATGTTTTAGACTGTTGTTTTATGCGTTTTTGTCGTCCGAGATGCCCGTTTTGGTCTTATGACCTTGTGAGAGGGGCGAGGCGGGGATTCTAGAGCAACCATGATCAAGGACGACGACGAAATAACTGGAGGTGATGACCCTTTAATAACCTTAGGTTTTTAGATTGGTTTGACGAACTTTATGGTGGGGCACGGGGTAAACACCAATGAGAGTGGTGCATGGTGTAGAGGCATGGTGTTGATGCCCGACAAAGACATAACGTGATTTGGGAACATAGTGAATGAAAACGATATTATCGTCATTAAAACACGGATGAAAGAAAAAACTAAAATACTTCAAAGTTAGGTATCTTCTTTGTTATCAAATAAAATCCTACTTCCTTATTTTTGTAAAATTAAAATTAATTTATGTAATAGTATATATTTTTTTAATAAATAAACTAATATTAAAAATATTAGTAATATATAATAATTTATCTTTTTTTAGAGGAATGACAATATTATTAAATAGATAATAGCGTATTGGGTCCATCAAACGATAGATCCCTTACAATTTCAGAACAGAAATAAGTAGAAATCAAAACATAAATACTGAAAAGTAAATGGTGCTCATATGCATAGAGGCGGTCGGGGGGTGAACTGCTGTAGCATCCAGAGATACCGATACAGTATGCGCCAACCATAAAGTACTGGTCGAGCAGACCAGGTGATAACAGACCGGTGGTGGACCGATGATATCCCCGGTAAGTCAGCGTGCGTCGTCCTCCCTGAAGTGATAGTAGTAGGGCTCTTGAACGCGGGATTGCTGACCTCGAAGTGGTAGGGAAGCATCTTCTCGACTGTTGGCAGAACCAATGCCACCAATCTACCAGGAAGGGTAAACAGCCGACCAAACCATTCCTGGGGTTCCAGGTACTCATTCCTGGAGGCGAGGGTGCTTATAGCTCCCCGCCACTGCATGTGATAATCCCTCTGACTCCTCTGAGGGCTCATCCTCCTCTGGTTCCGACTCCCTCTCCAGCCGTTTCTTGCCCGACAAGGATGGCGACATTTCCCTCGGCAACCACCCAACCATAGTCTCCACCTCCCTGACCTCCGGTTGTCTCACCCGCGGCCAGGCCTCCTGAGAGCGCAGGGGTGTGTGTGGCTTATTTCCCAAGGGACCCTCTTTCCCCCTGTTGTTCAGGTACGTCCAGTTTGTACCCGCATTGCCTTCCCATGCTTCGCCCTTTCCGAGCCAGACCTCGGGTCCGCCGGGGCTCTCAATGATGGTCCCCTTTTGCCCCCCACAACCAGGCACACCGGAAACAGATGACCAGCACAGCAGCACCCAAAGCAATGTCAGACAAGTGTTCATATGAGATCAACAAGCGAGTACGTACCTGAGAGGCCGACATCCTGAACCACAGCTGACTCTGCAGTGGGACACGGATATCCACCCTGATCCTGACCTTCATGAAGTCACCCCAGCACATACCCTCCCTGTTCACATCCACCCCCTGACATTCCCCCAGCGCATTCCCCACCCTGAATCCCACCTCCTTTGTCCAAGCCCCCACAAGGACATTCGACACACGGGCCCAGACAGAGAAGTGGTGGAACTCCAGCTCCTGGACCTGCATGTGGGCTCGCAGATCCGTGAATAATATCAACGAGTCCCTGAAGGACCAAGGTACTCCCATCAGCACCCTATCTCTATCCTTTGCAGTCTTGAAAAAGAACGCTACGAGACCTCCCACTAGAGGCTTCGCCTCCACTGCTAGTCCCCATGCATCCTCCAACCTTTCTGCCACAGCCTTCCAGTAGCACTTTTTAGAAGTGAGCACCTTGGCAGCCAGAGCAAAGCGATATAAGTTGCTCTGCCTTGTGATCGCCTGCATCGGTACTACCACCTCTCTAATTTTCATCGCCCCCATCTGGGCCCCAATTTCTCCCACCTGGGTAGAGGCATCGGGAACCCCAAACGGGTTGGAGCCCTGACCCTCGTGCCTCACCTGACCTGCCCGGACCTGTCCCGCAGCCCCCTCTGCTTGATTCTGCCTAGAGCCCTGTCCATACCTCGCCGCCCACCGAGCCACGTCCTCCTGCCCACCACGAGTCCAGCCCGAGTGTGGGCCACGCCCTTGGTCCATCAGGTTTGGTTGCCCGGGTAGAAACCGACGCAGACGCCCGTTGGGCCCAACCCGGTCCTGATCACCAACCCTTCTCGCGTCGGCCATCAGGCTCAGGCCCGGGACAGTACCTCCCGAAACCCTAGCAGGCTCGACGTCCTCCGGCATAGTCGCCGACGCCTTCCCCTTCTTCAACCTCCACGCCACCGCCTCCGGGGACTCCGATTCGGTCTCTCCCGTCGCCGAGGAGATCACGATTGGGATGAGAGCCACCCCGTCTTTGAGCGACTCCCCCGACCCCTCCTCCTCCCTCGGCCGGACCTCCTCCACCGTCCGAGGAACCACCGGTCGTCGCCACGCCTTTGGTCGAGGGCCAACAGCCTGCACACGACGGGGACGACCGCCCTCCCTGCGTGGTTCCGCCGTCTGCCCCGCCGAGAAGACCAGCGACTCCACCGGCCTGCATGGTGACCAGTTCGCCGGAGAAGAGAGAGCCGCAGATCCCGGCGACTGCTCCTGCTCCTCCGCCCAGTACTGCTCCTCCCCGAGCATCTCCTCCAAGTCTGATGTCACTCCCGGGCTTCTCGGCCGGCTCCCTTGTGAGAGCCTCTCGAGATCGTCGACGCCGACCTCCTGCCAGGACCGCCCCTGACGCCGGCCCACTCCCCCCGTCCGGCTCTCTCCTTCATCAGCCGAGACCGGGGACCCTGACCTCTCCTCCGCCGCTCGTGAATGCATAATCGCGTGCAAAGGAAACAGGCAATCGCAAAACCCTTGATGCTAAAAGAAACCCTAGCAGAGCTGCGCTAAGAAAAAATCTGCATTACTTACACACGTTGTGGCTATATAATAATTTATCTAAAAACTAAAATAAACACAAATAAACCATTATCGGATATTTGGAATATATAACAAAAACCTTAGAAGATATGGGTTTATCTGCATCTCTCCTCGCCATGCCTTCCCCTTCCTCTCTACAATGCAAATGTCCTCGCCAATTCGTGCACCCAAATGGTTCTCTAGTCGGCTAGTGTTGGAGCAAACCCTACTAGAGCTCCATAAATGCAATAACCTAAGGCAGATCAAGCAAGTCCAAGCCCAGATCTTCAAAGCCAATCTCCACCATGACCGCTTCGTAGCGCCCAAGCTCATCGCCGGCTTCGCTCAGTGCCGTCAAATAGCTCTGGCCGTCAACGTCTTCAATCTGGTTCCTGCTCCGGACGCGTGTCTCTACAATACTTTGATCAAAGCTCACGCCCAAAACTCCCAGCCCTCGCAGGCTTTCGAAACTTTCCTCCAGATGCAGAGTAATGGTGTTTTTGCTGATAATTTCACTTACCCGTTTCTCTTGAAGGCCTGTTCCGGACAATCCTGGTTGAGAATCGTCGAAATGTTGCACACCCACATAGTAAAGTTCGGTTTTTGTTCGGATATTTTTGTTCCCAATTCGCTGATTGATTGTTACTCCAAGTGTGGCTCAGCTGGGGTTAGCTCGGCGGCGAAGCTGTTTCGAACCATGGAGGAGAGGGATGTTGTTTCCTGGAATTCCATGATAGGAGGATTGGTCAAGGTGGGTGAGTTGGGGAAAGCACGCCATCTGTTCGACAAAATGCCACTGAGAGATAGAGTCACTTGGAATACTATGTTGGATGCGTATGTGAAGGCTGGAGAAATGGATGTTGCCTTGAAACTGTTTGAGAAAATGCCTATGAGGAATATAGTGTCTTGGTCTACCATGGTTTCGGGTTATAGTGAAGCAGGAGATATGGACATGGCAAGGTTGCTATTTGATAAGATGCCTATCAAGAGCCTGGTTCCTTGGACTATCCTGATTGTAGGCTACGCCAAGAAGGGGTTTGTCAATGAAGCTGTTCGCCTTTTCAATCAAATGGAGAAGATTGGGTTTGAGCCTGAGGAGGGACCTATAGTTAGTATGTTAGCTGTTTGTGCACAGTTTAGTTTACTTGGCTTGGGCATGATGGTGCGTGCCTATATCGAAAGAGCTAGGTTCATTTACACTACTAAGGTATCCAATGCATTGGTCGACATGTATGCAAAGTGTGGTAACTTGGATGAGGCTTTAAGTGTATTTAACGGGACACGCGACAAAGATATTGTCTCATGGAATGCCATGCTCCATGGTCTAGCCACACATGGACATGGTGATGAAGCTCTTCACCTTTTCTCTAGGATGAAAGGAGAAGGGTATGAGCCTGATGAAATTACTTTGATCAGTGTCTTGTGTGCTTGTACCCATGCAGGCTTTGTTGATGAGGGCCTCCGTTACTTCAACAGGATGGAAAGAGATTACGGGATCATCCCCAAAATCGAGCATTATGGTTGCATAGTTGACCTTTTGGGCCGTGGTGGTTATCTTAAAGATGCTTTTAGGCTTGTGCTTACCATGCCAATGGAACCAAATGTTGTCATATGGGGTAGCCTCCTGGGAGCTTGCAGAATGCACGATGCTATAGAACTTGCAGAGGAGGTTCTTGATTACTTGGTTAAGCTGGAGAATTCAGGTTCAGGTAACTATTCCATGGCATCGAATATTTTTGCTGCATCGGGAGACTGGGAGAGTGCAGCCAGTGTGAGGCTGCAAATGAAAATCAAGGGAGGGAAAAAGCAATCAGGGGCTAGCTCTATTGAAGTTGGGGACATGGTTCATGAATTCACGGTAGCTGATACATCACACCCCAAATCAGACACAATTTACCAGATGATTAACAGATTACAGCAGGATCTTAAGCAAGATCAGTATGACCCAACCAGTGCAGTTATTGTGTTGAGTTGATACATTCCCAGATGGAGTATTCTGCTGGCTATGTCTATAAGCCCAAATGAGGATTATACCTGCTGGAGAAAGAAAGGCGCGGTATGCTCAACTGTCTATATCTGTACAAATATTTCTGGTAATTGTTGTCCCCTTCCCTGTGATGTGTAAGAATATAATGCTGAGGAAGATATAGATTACTAGGAGTTGAAACGGAAAATTCTGATTTCAGGCAATGTAGTTTGGTTTCATTGTTGACTCTGTATTTTCAGGTCCTTTCAAAGAGCTATAGATGAATAACATTTATCATTTCAGCAAGTTCTCATCCCTGACTTTCCTCCATTTCTCGTTACAGTATCATCTGCATGGCGATTAGCCCTGGTGAATAGTGATTTTTTTGGACAATTTGATCATCTTCCCACAGTAATATTAACACAGGCTAGACTAATAGGGGTTGTCACTGCCACACGACGCGGACAAAATCATTCGCCCAACCTCTGTTTAGGTGATTCACCCACCGTTGAAGACGCTCTTATTGATGCTTCATTGTCTTGAGATTAGGTGCACAAAAATATACCTTTTGTTAATGAGATTAGGTGCACAAAAAGATACCTTTTGTTCCTTTGATAGGCATATCTTGTGAGAGGAGCAGGTGAGGGATGGGGGTTGTTGGGCTGATTGACCCGTCCAGCGTTGGAGATGTTGGGCTGGGAGAGGAAGTTTCTGGGCTTACAGGCCCAAGAAAGGTTTGGTGGAAACATAGGGCCCAAAATATGGGTCTAAAGTTATGTAGAAGAGATGATAATTAAATGTGACATGGTTGAGATTGGTGAAGCATTGTAGATTCGATTGCTGCAGCTAATTAAGATTATTGACATATCTCAACTAACCTGTCGATTTCCTAATAAAACTACCAATGACTATCTCCACGTTGCATTCATATCTAACAAACTCAATGTCTACTAGAAATGAGACGGGTTGTTAATTCTCCATCCACAATTTGTTATTATCGTTCAAGGCTGTTGATCTGATCGAAAGATCGACCATATCGGTATCTCTGATAAAAAATCGACCATATCGGTATCTCCGTTCAATCAAGTTATGACCGTCGAGATTTTTACCAGAGAAATATAAAGTGATGAAATTTTTTAGATACGAATTAACCGATCTATACACATCCTTGTTATCGAGAAATATAAATAGTATACTACAAAACCTTTAAATCTAGTTTAGGGCCTAATAAGTGTGATTTGAGATGCAAATAGTCTTGGGAATGAACCATAATCATAGGTTGAAGACGAGGAAGCCATAATTGGGAGCCAATGGGACAATCCGAGAGGCAGACATATTAGGTAGTAGTATTTAATAAAAGTAACAAATATCAATCCCATAATAAAATGATTGGACCCACCAAATTTAGTTCAAAAGCTAGGGCCAATTTTCAGGTAGAAGAGGACTTTAAATCATGTTTGGTAATGATGTTGCGTACACTTTTCTCCACCTCCCTTTGCCTCATTATACTCCTATTTTCGTAACAACTTTAAGCCATCAACTGTCAAAATTCATATGAGTATCATGTGGGATTTTGACACTTATATCAACTATTTTTTTAATTTTATAATATATTTTAGGTATTTATTTATTCATAGAAATGATTGAATCTCATCTTCGTTCTTCAAAAAAAAAAAAACTCATCTTTGTAATTATTATCGATTTATGTCATTTTAGATGAGTACCTGCAGAAACATGGAAAGTTTTATAGTCTCAGCTAGATTATTAAGTTTTTCCCGAATCAAATCTTATGATATTATAAAAATAAACTAATAAATGATAGAAAAATCATCACACACCAAAACAAAAGTACTAAAAATAAAATATAAACATGAATAAATCGAAACAAAAGGAAATCTAACTCTTTGAACCGAACCGCTTCGCTGATACGTTTAGAAGAGAGTACTACGGTAGCGCTAAGAGACACCGATACAACAAATCTGATCTGGAAGTTAGAGTAGAGCGAATCCATTTTTGACGGGGTACTGTGGTGGACTAGATACTTCCCCAGGATGTTAGTTTGCGTTGTCCTCCCTGGGATGATAAAAGTAGCCCTCCTTAACGCAGAATTACTAGCCTCCGAGAAGATAAGGAAGTATCATACCAAATCTTGGTGGAACCTCTGCCACCTTACATCCAGTGGGGAGGTGATACTGACCGACCTCCCACTGGACCACTTCTTACCAATTTTGTGAGGCGAGGGTGCTTGTAGCCCCTCGTCGCTGCAAGTGAGACGTCCCCAGGACGTATAAAACCTTCCTATTCCTAGGCCCACCTTCGAATTGGATCTTCATGATGTCGTTCCTAGGTTCGGCCCATACAATAGTGTTGGTCCGAGATAGGCCCACGATTCAAACCAAATTCATAATCACCATATTTAACCCCAGACCCGCTAGCATCATGGATCTGGGCTTGCCGGGTCGGGTCACCTAGTTCCATAGATCTGGTTCGATCACGGGTGGGTCTCCCCCTTCTTAGTGCGCCCGATCTTCCAGGGCCATAAACCCTGCTTCCAATGGACCCCTGCCCAATAACGTTTGTTGCCAGCCCAGCCCGTCCGACCTGCCATCCTAAAACCTAACAGTCACCTTGTCTTCCTGCTGTCGTCAGGTCCCTTCCTCCCTCTGGTCGGCCGGAATCTCTTCCTCAGCATCATGAGGGTCCAACATCGGCAATATCGACCCTGTCGGAATCCGACCCCCATAGAACACCATGCCATCCATGTCTTGTTCCTCCGACCCCAACCCCTCCGTCGCGAAGGCCCCCAAATTGTCGAGCCCCAGACTTCCTTTTAGCTTCTCTAGGAGAAAACCATGAAGTCGGCCGTCTCCCCTCACCCGAAATTGCGTGGGGGAAACTCGTTCCATCGCCGAAGTGGAGAGAAACACAAGCCCTCATCTCGCCACACCTGCAACTCCTCTGATCGCCGAGGACATTGAGTAAGGGAAGGTGGACCTTGCGCGCGGACGTGAGAGAATCAGATGAAGATCTTCCATAAACAATGACCCTAGCCTTTTCATCGCAACCATGGAATTGCAGAAACCATATAAGAGGGAGGGTCTGCGTTTTCATCCTTTAAATCTTGTTACTAAACTCATTTAAAATTATATATTAGTAGATAAAGACTCAATCTTATTATTTAATTCACCTATGTTTTTTTCTTTAATTTTTTGACGGAGTAATGCATCAATTTTATATATCAATCAACGATGATATACATAAAATCTGATGAAAACGAACAAGCAAACGATAAATATTACACACTCCAACACTAGCATATAGTATTATCGACACTCCCAATTGAGACCAGAGCACGACACAGGGCGCCCCAGATTGTGCAAACAATGTGCACGTCAAAAGTGAAACAACGTGCACACCAAAATTACCAAATAACAGACACACCATCGTGCAACTAGTGCACACAAACGTGTAACTAGTGCACATCAAAGCTGCAACAAGTGCAATAATTATAACACAAAAAACATAAAAATAAAACCTAGTCGCACGAACGAAGAGCTGACCACCACAGTAAGAGCCGAACAACCACTACAGATCCCGATCTGGTTTGTGACTTTCGACTCTAAAACGCCACTGCACCTAGCAAACGACACCAAAGAAACAAATCCGACTAAGATTGAGAGAAAGGAAACACACAAGACCCCACTGACATCACCGACGAAGATTAGCAAAAAATGGTAGGCGGCGGGCTTAGGCTTTGAAGGGAAGGGTTTAAGAGCGGGAGACGTTTTTTTGGTTTAATACCAACTTGTTTTTCATTATTAAATATATACGATTAATAATTATTTGATGTGATTCATATTTTATAAAACAAGAATATTTAATATTAAAATCGTGGTAACTAAAATGTGATATCAAATCACACCACCAAACACATGACCTTTACATCTGAACAGTGAAAAAAGTTGTTAATCATACGGATCAAAATCATGAAATTAAAACCCCAGAAATCTGGGATTGTCTAATGAGGTAATTAAGGAATAAAGAACCGCCCAAACAAACAAAACCAATAATCCGAATCACACTGAAATAAATGAAAAAGAAGTAAAATAAGAAAATACCTCCACGCTTCCCGGAGGCGCGTGGGAAGATGACACGATCCAGAGACAGGACTTGCAGAGAATTGCAGCGCGTGTGCGTGACAGTCCCATGAAAGAGAAAAAAGATGTAATAAAAAAATAATTAAATATATAAGTTTTGGGGTCAGCTACTTTTAGAAACTGTTGAGTGGTTGCTTCAGTTAAACCCAGGTGTCTGTTTAAATTTTCCATCTTTACACATAAAGATGTGTACCCTCAAAGCATGGAAGGTGGAGAGAATCTAAAAATCGTTTCTTTATTATTTTTCCCAAACACCCACAAAAAAATTGCATACTCAAATCAATTAAATTTATAATAGTTGACGAATCTCAAGTCGCTGTTCTTGTGGTTGGACTTGTGTTCTTATCTGGGTTTGTGGTGGGATCTCTGATTTTTTTGTTTTTGTTTTTGTTTTTGCATTTCTGGCCCCAACCAGATCTGGGTTTTGTTTGATTGTTGTGTTGTGTCTGTTTTGCTCTGTCTTGGGATGGTTTAGGAGGAGGCAGAAATGGGACACCCACCATGTGTTTGTTGTTTTGCCTCTGAGAAGGAGAGGTGGTGTTTTTCTTTCTGTTCTGGGTCATGGCTTCCTTGGCTTCTTTGGGTTGTTTTGGTAATTTGCTTCTCTGTTGCTGCTGCTGCTGCTGCTACTGTGGATTGTCATGGAGATCATGGGTTTCTGGAGATTTTGTTGAGTTAGTGAGAATGCTTTGTCTGGTTATCAGGTAAATTTATCCCCTTTTGGTGGAGAATTGATGTTGAATTGCCTTTTTTCTTACTGGGTTTTTTAGTGAAAGTGTTTGGGAAACTGAGTAGTTAAGTCATGTTATTTCCATTGTTGAGCTTCTTTTGATTTAAATTTCTTGACCATGTTCATCTGGGTTCATAACTCAATTACCCAGCTGGGATTTTCTCTCCCATGGCTTAAATCCTCTGATAGATATTCTGGTTCAAGTTAAGGTGATTGCATTACATTATAGCTGCATGTACTGTTTTGTTTCTGAATATCACTTCTTTTTTAAGGAAGAAAACTGATAAATCCTATTTTAGCCTAGTCTAATTCTTAACCTGACCTCCACCCACACTTGCTCCCAAGCTGGGGTTCGAATCAGGCCAACCCAAGTGAGCTTCTTAATATCACTTCTTCATTGCTTTCTTTTGCTAAATTGCTCATTCTAGTTTTGTGATAATTCAGACCAAACTGGTTCCATAGGTTGCAATTCAAGTTAATTGGTCCCCAGCCTAAAACCATTCTTGTTATGTTCAATTGTTTGTATCAATGATTGGATTGCCTGTCTATATTTGGATAAAAATATGTTATCCAAAGTTTGTATGGTTGACTTTCAGAAATCCATTTCAGAGGATATTGTTGTGTTATTGCAGGGATGGGAACTGAAGTGCAAACTAAGATGCATTTGCTGGGATACCGTTCCACAAGGGATCTAAATGACAATGCAAGTGGAGGTGACTGGCCTTTATATCACAAGAGCAAAGCCTTGAAGAATGGACAGTATCGTGACTTGTTCTCTACAAAACCATCCTCTGTTGCATTTCCGGGGCATGATAAGGAGACATTAAGGCAAACTATACTGAAGCATGAAGCTGTATTCAGGCATCAAGTATGTATCTTTCGAGTCTAACATTATCTGCACTATGAATCTGTATGAGGGGCTTATTGCTGTTATCTGATCTTGGTATTGTTTGACTGTTATGTTTTGATCCAGCTCCATGAGCTTCACCGTCTTTACAAGAAACAGATGGATTTGATGGATGGAATCAAAACCAGCAAATTACACTCTCATTACTCCTTGAAAGCAGAAACTGTGGACTGTGAATTGTTGGAATCAAAACACAAGAAGCCTAAGAAAGTTTTGATTGACCTTGAACTTCCAGCTGATGAATACATTGGTAGTGAAGAGGAACATCTACATGTTTCTGCAGTGTCTTGTAATCAAAGTTTGAGATCTGATTGTAAAGGCGATTCTTCAAAACCGAAGTCATATATAAGCAGAAGTAATGGTTTGACAGATTTGAATGAGCCTGTCCTGTTCGGTAAAACATCTGCTTCAGCTTCTGTGGACATTCCAATTCAAACAAATGGTACTACTGCATGTTCCAAAGAGGCTACACAAAGGTGGAACCTTTCTGCAAATTTGCATTCTGCATTCAAGTATTCGGGGAAGGAATTGCCTAATTTTCATAGAGGAAGGGATGGAGTGATAAGCAATCTCCATTTACAGCATAACAAGAACAAAAACGAGTGTTTGCCATATTCACCAGAACACAGTAAGGGTCTTTAACGATATTGTTTACACATTTCTCTTTTTGATGTGTGACATTTAGCAAATTTCTTCTATACAGACTGATAGTTTGATTATGACCTCATTTTTTTTCAGGACGAACTTCAAGCTATAGAAATAACTTGTATAGAACTGTTCTTCAAAACTCAGTGATCCGTGAACATGCCACTGCTCTCCCAACGGATCATATAAACAAAAGGACTATCTTTGGTGTGGAAATATCTGATAGAGATCAAAAAGCATCTGTGGTTGCTTCCCAAGCTGTTGGTTTACAATCACCAGGTTCCCATTCAGACTTTGCCAATCCTAAGCCATTATTCGTTTCAACTCAGAGCAGGCGGTCAAGTGCCTTGAACCAGTTTTCCACAGCTAAGGGACATCATTGTTCCAATGCCTCGGCTTATGAACCATTTGGAAAACATGGTCAAGGGAACTACTTTAGGGGTTTAGAATATTTGAAGGATGCAAAGTCCACAAGATATCGAAATGAAGCACCATACCAACAACATTTTGTTCTTAATGACTTGCAAAAGAAGAACGAGAACCCACAAGGAGGGTTATGTTGGCTTAGAGATATGATGTGTCATAAGAGTGAAGCTTCCAAAGAAAAGGCAAATTGTTCTGATCTGGGTTTGCTGCAAATGAGCCAGTTTGCTACTGTAACTGGGCAAAGGAAGAGTCTTTCTCGATGCCTAAGTCAGGATCAAGGCTGTGAGGTTGGGAGAAACAAAGTAGTAGGTAACTCTGTCAAACTTGAGTTATTTGAAATTGATGATTCTCAAATTGAGGAGCAGCCTAAGGCCAAGGATCATGGCCTGAACAAAGGATTGGTGGATCATAATACAAATTTTAGATATCACATTGACTTAAATATATGTATGACTGAAGAAGTAGATGAAGCTCAGTTGACACCCTCTTCTCCTAGACTCGATGTGAATATTTCTGCTGAGATAGATTTGGAGATGGCTGTGGTTGGAGCAGAAACAGGTGCAACTCCTGAAGTTGAATCACCAGAAAGCACACTCAAAGGACCTTGTAAGGAACCTCATGAAGAGCATATAAGAGATGCAGCTGAGGCGTTGGTTGCTATATCCTCATCTAGAGAGCATGATCTTGACCTCGTTTGGTTTGCAGATTTAGTTTCTTTGTATAAGGATGATATTGATAGTAATGACGAGCAGGATCTTGATGAGACGGACTACTTTGAAATGATGACATTGGGTTTGACAGAGACAAAAGTGGAAGAGTACAGATTCGAGCCTCAGGATCAAGGAGAGTGCAAAGATGAAAATGAGTTCACAAAACGGCCTAGGAGAGGTCAGGCGAGGAGGGGAAGGCAGAGCAAGGACTTCCAACGGGATGTATTGCCCGGTCTTGTTACTCTGTCAAGGTATGAAGTGAAGGAGGACTTGCAGATAATAGAAGGGTTGGTTGGAGCAAGTAGAAATGGTGCTAAAGGTGGGCGAGGAAGGCGAAGGAGGAGCTCTACTACATCACCTAAAGCAACTTCAGAACAACCAAGACCTCATGCATCTGTAGTTGAGGAGAAGAGCTTGATGAGGTGGGGAAAGAGGACGCGGCGCTTGAGAACACAGAGATGTTCAGATCTTATCAGCAACAATCACTGTGTTGAGGATTGATGATGATGAACTTTGTGTGAATCAATCACCATTCATGATTTGTATTGTTTCTTATTTGTTCTTACCTATGAATGTAACTTTAATGGGAAAGGTCTGTTCAGGTGGTTCTGTAATAGAAACATCAGAAGAAGATTGATATGTGGACTGTGCAAAAAAAAAGTGAAAAAATATGGAAAAAAGTTCCGTTGCCGGGACTTGAACCCGGGTCTCTCGGGTGAGAGCCGAGTATCCTAACCGACTAGACTACAACGGATAGCTGATTAGAGTATGTAATTTTAATATATAAATAAATAGTTCAAAGTAGCCGACAAAGGCCTTATCCGTAACCGGAACCCTCTCTTCTCTCCTCTCCACTTGCTCTGTTGCTTCTTCTTCCTCAGTTCGGGCTTGGCGCCAAAACCCAAATCTCTGCTTCTTCTCCTTACTGCAATGGCGGCCTGTAGAACACTAATTCGCCCATCCTTTTCCTTTCCTCGTTTTCAGATGAGAAGCCATCGGAGACCTTCGTCTTACCGTCCTCTGCTCCAAGGTCTTGTTTTTTTTCTTCAGTTTTTGCCTGAATAACACCAAATACTGACACCCTTTCTCGAATTCGATGCATTTTCAGGTTATGGTTATAGATTCGCTTTGAATAGACCTTATGCTTCTTCACTCGAAGGAGCGCTCTCGATTGATTCCGCATACCCCGATTCGCTCTCGATGAACCCACCAGTGAACCCGAACAGAGCGGCCGTCGATAAGCTTCTCTCGAGCACCGACGACATGGGGAGGCTGATGAAGATGCAAAGGAAGTCCAGATTCGTCCTTCCTGAAAAACCCAGTAGGTGGTTTCCGTATCACGACAGGTTCTCGAGTGGCGGCGCCGATTTGAGCAGCGGCGAGGTCCTGGAGGCGCTGGACCCGCACATGATGGAGGAGAGGAAGGAGAGGTTCAGGAACGTGGTTAAGAACCGGAGCTATTCGGTTTGCTTGGTGGTGGAGGGTCTGAGTGATTTCGGCAACATTTCGGCCTCATTCCGGTCGGCTGATGCGCTCGGGATCCAGTCCGTTCATGTGGTGTCCTTCGACGAATCAAAAAGGTGCAATCGCTTTTGAGGTGAAAGAGATTCATTTCATTCTTGTTTTGGGTGTTTCAGATTGATTTTTCATCACAATGCTATAGAGGAAGCTTGTTCCTTGTTGTGAAATTGAGGAACTTTTCGATTTGGGCCTTCATATTTATCTCCATTACATCTTCATGTTGTGAAATTGCAGAGATTTGATTATAGGATGAAACTGAAAATCACAATTGTAACCAAAACCAATGATACAAGCTCAGCTCTTGGCTATGCAACAATCTTTGTTTTCTGTTTGTTATGAGCTCATTCATGATAATCATTGCTACTGAAGTTGCAAAATGTATGATATTATGGGCTTAGACTGATCCATAATTATGCTGATGTTGCTTCTGTTCTTATTTTCTGAAGATATAAGGACAATCGCCATATTAGCATGGGTGCAGAAAAATGGTTGGATATTGAACTTTGGGACTCCACAGAAGAATGTTTTGAAGTTCTGAAATCACGGGGTTATCGGATTGCCACAACACATTTGGGAACAGATGCGGTATTTATCATGTTTGCACCATGAGAGTCATTTTTAAGTAATTGCAACTTGCAAGCAATGGATGATTTAAATGTTCTACTGTTTAGTATTCATATGTCCGTATAGAAGTCCTGATCACTGAATTTACATGATTATACTTGCGGCATTGTGCTTAGGTATCTGTTTATGACATGGACTGGTCAATCCCGACTGCAATAGTTCTTGGTAACGAGCATAGGTAATTATGCATTTAATTATGTGACATCTATTTATTATGTGTTTAACTCTCATTATTTGGATGGAAAATATGTAAGGAATTTTTTTAAGGTCTGTTTCTGAACCGTCGTCTGTTGAAATGGGATGTTATCTACTCATCCTGAATGTGCCAAATTCAACTGCATTTTTCTGGTTTATAATTGGAGCATCTTAGTTTTTCAATATGTTTGAAATCATATCATTTTCTTTTAAGGATGATTATAAAAAAGTACCTTGAGGTATTCTTTTTTTGCAACTATCCCTTTTCTTTACTTGGTGATCATATTCTTGCTAATATGAGCAAGTCCTGCTTGTAGGGGGATAAGTAAAGAAGCCTTGGAATTGTCAGATTTACATTGTTGCATTCCAATGAAAGGCATGGTGGACTCTTTCAATGTTTCGGTTGCTGCAGGAATATTCATGCACCATGCTGTATCTGACAGACTCTCTCGCCTGGTAAATATAATTGAACTTAATCTTGTGCAGTTAATTTGGACTAAACTGTTCTTTTAGGATTGTTATTTGGTTCTGTGATTTCAAAAAATCAATAGATATATTGCTCTACCGATTTTCAGGGTTATCATGGCGATCTGACATCAAAAGAAAGCCAAATCCTATGTGCAGAGTTCTCGTTGCGCCACAGCAGGAGCGCAATCAGCATTGCTCAATTACATGCACGACAAAAGATGAATAAGCTCGCGCCAAAGCTTTGAAAAGATTACTGCATAACTTTCATTTTATCACCTGTTTTTGAGTTTAGAATGTCAAAAGGTTACTACAACAGTGTTTTTGTTCTTTTTAGCTCATAAATGTACTGGACAACTCAAAACATATTCAATTTTTCCATTGATTGTCTCATTGTTCTGAAAATAAATTTACAGGCTTCAAGAACACAATGTAGCTATGATTTTAAATATTTTCCCATGAATACATACTTATATGATAAACCATATTATAGTTCTAAGGTATAATTGTAAAAAAGTATCCCAGGGTATTTTTTTTTTTGCAAGTTGTAGCCCTCATCTTTGTTAATTACAAAAATTGCCCTTTGAGTAACTTAGTTTTAAAATGACTATTTACCCTTGAAACTTTAAAATTTTAAAATAAAATAAAAACCAAAATTATCATCTCACTTAATTTTCTTCTTATTTGGACATACAAAGAGGAAGAAAATGATGGAGATGAATTTTTTGGTTTGTTATTTACTATTTTTTAGAGGACGAAATCGTTATTTTTAAATAGAATTACAAAAAATACAATAAAAAGAAAAGTTGATGACACATTTTTGCAATCTTCAAAATAGAGGGCCACAACTTAGATTAAGTGAATAGGTCACGTGCTTTTTTTACGGGTTATGGACCTTTTACGGTGGGGTCTTTTGCGTATCGAGAGTAGGGGAGTCGAATCGGCATTTTTTTGGGAAAAAGCCCAAAAAGTCACGATTCGTAGGTTTCGACCGCAAAGAGAGTCTAGAGATTTGTCAATCGTTTATTCGGGTCTAATGTCCAATTTATCCTAAGGAGAATCACCACGTGACATGATAGTCCACCTTTTTCTTACTTTTCGTCTAATTAAACTGAGATTAGACCGAATCGATCTAATACCACATGAAAGGTCTAATTCCAATCCAAAACTCACAGTATCCTCCCATAGGAGCTAACTATTGACCCTACAAATGTCTGACGAAAGATATGATACAAGCTCCCAAAATGTGATTAACAATTTTTTTTATTACATTATTTATACAACATCCAATTTCCAGAAAATCTCATACATGATACAAAACCGGACCTTATTATAAAAAAAAAAAGTTACATCCTTTTTTTCTCACCGTATTCACTCAAGATGGTCATGCGGCCTAAGGGACATGAACATGGCAGCGTATTGCAACAACCTATGTTCGTTACCTCTAATGTCCGTCTCAGGAATCATCGGACTCACTACGGTCCTCTTCCTGTACCTGCGCCAAGCAAACTGTATGTTCACTGCAGCCCATGTCTGCCAATTCGACGAGTAGTACCTCGCCGTCCGTTTCAGCCTCTCGTTCGCAAATTTGTAACGAAAATGATCTGTTATGTACTTCAGATCATCGGCGCCCAACTCGAACGCCTCGATCGAGTCTAAGCATGCAAATGTGGCGGATGAGGCCGGGAGGCGGTCCATGAACGGCCGGCGGAGGCACCAGGAGAGCAGCTCGTCGCCTAAGAAGTCTCCGGCTCCGAGCACACTTGTGGCCACTACTCCTCTGCTTAGTCCTTGGCTTCTTTTTATCCGTCCCCGGACCAAGAACACCATCCTTTGTACCGGGTCTCCTTCTCGGATGATCTGTTGAGGATATCGAATGGTTGAGCAACTTGTTTTATAGAATGTTTTTAATCCGTCAGGACTAATACTTCAGGTGAATGGTGAATTTAAAAGTGCAAGAAACAGATAAAAGTAGTGATTTCGGATTTATTGTTGTAACAAGTGGACACGTGACGTAAGGGGATCCATCGGGCGAAACAAAAGAAGTGTTTTCGCCCATATTGAAGTTGAACCTATATCGGGAAAATATATGAATACAAAGATGCTTATAAAGGTAACCAACTAACAAGGTTGACATTTTAGTTGTGAAAGCCCGTCTTGATGTAAGTGTCCCGTTTGAAAAAAAATAAAATTTACATGGTATCAGAGCCTAGTTTGGCTCACGGTCCATTTGTCACTTCTACTCTGTAATATCCGGTTCATATGCAGATGTCCAGTCCTATTATGACCCATGTGTAAATGTCCAGTTCTACACATATGGGGAAGTGTTGAAGTTGAACCCACATCAGAGAGAAGATATAAGAATAAAAAGTTGTTTATAAAAGCTAGGGTCACACCTAACTAATTAGGTTGACCTTTTTTATTGTGGAAGTCCGACCCAATGTAAGTGACCCGTTTTAAAAAACAGAATTTACAGATGCTGGGCGATTTGCTTGTCCAGACCATTTCCTCAGGTCAATTTATTCAATAGTTTGTTCGGACACCAGCAATTCTCCCAAACGATTTGAACTAGAATCCGAACAAGTGACCCGTAATTGAAGATGCTCTTATAGCATGCGAACAAGATTATGTCGTCTGTACCTTTTCGTCTTTAGAGAAGACGAGAGGCCTAACGCGGTCGCAAATGTTATCCAAGATGAGATCGTCCAAGCTGTGGAAGAGTGGTACCTAAAACACATCCAACAATCAAGAACACATCAACGTTACGGTTTTGTCAAAGGTTCATGAACAAAACAACATGTGTTATCATCATGGTACCTCTTTGATGAGGTCTAGGCACAAGAAGCGCTTGATGTCCCTCCGGAGACCTTCGGGCAAGTCTTGGATGAGTTCCATCTCGTCTTCTCCGCCCGTTCTCGCCCATCTCTGGCGCTCGTACTGCCGAACTCTCTGCCTCAACCGGGAAGGCAATTGCCTCCTCCGCATCCACCACTCCATGTCTCTGCACCTCAGTTGCATCTTTCTCTTCTTCGCCATCACCGCGCTCAAGAACACCTGAACATCATCAAGATTTCGAGTCTCACGTGTCACATTTCGATCCAAGAAGTACACGTAACTCGATCAATTTACCTGGATGTTCCCGATGAGTAACGTGAAAAGCATCAAACCACTTAGCACAATGCATATGCTGAAAGCCACTTCTATCCAGTGACTTGTCGGCTCAAGACAATTACCAAAAGTACTGCAACATCGTGTAATAAGTATGAGGTCGTTGAGGTCGTTGGTTTCAATCTTTATACCCGAATGATCGAATCATGAACAATTAACGTACCTTAAGGTCATTAGGCCCCAGAAAATGGGATAAAGGATCTTAACAGCAAGAGAGTTGCTAGAAATGACGGGAAGGGCTGAAGAGTAGATCCCGAAATGGTAAGGCCCTTTAGCATCCAAACAGAGAGGCTTCCTATTGGTAACAAAGTTTGCACTCCCGACCGCGTCGAGGAGCCGGAAACAGACTTCCTGGGAGCAGGACAAGGCGAGGCTGCAGTGCGGTCTTGTCGCGCATTGCTGGCGGAGGCACAAGGTCACGCGTTGGATGGCCAGGACGTACCAGCAGCCTCCGGCAACCTTAGGAACATCGAAAACATGTTCGTAAGATACAGCAAGAACACTTTTTTTATCAGCAAAAATAACGATTTTATTCAACCGAAAACCAAAGATCTGAAAAAGAGACACTTGATTGTGAGATGAACGGATACAAGGTTATGTATGTATACATGGGAGGCGATGAAGTAGGCGATGAGGTTGAGGCCAAAGCCCCACCAGATGGTGCCGAAGATGTAGCCTGTGACTTTCTGGAGCCTCCTCATCATGTGAATGGTGTGGTACACTTTTGGCAAGTATTGGAACAAGAACATTAACACGAGCATTGTCATGATCATCTTCACCTCGTCGTTTCTTATCAATCTCGGCATAATCAACCAGAACACAACCTGCAATGTAACAAATAAACAATGATTAAAAGGTGATCGATCTTTTTAGTTAGTTGTGGAGTCTGATCCGATATAAATAATTCGATTTAAACAAACCTGTGGGATGGGGAGTATAACGTATGCGTCGAGCCAGAAGCCTCTGAGGGAGCGCAAGTAGTGTGACGCGACCTCCCGCGCGTCCCACACGAGCTTCCCGCACCCGACAACCAGCGACTCCCGCGAAACGTACGCTAGCCTGAACTGGAGACACATGTGGACCACGTGCACGACGTCCACGCACGTGCGCAGGACGGTCACGACGCCGGCTAAGCCGCCGTCCATGTAGAGGCAGGGGGAGCCTCCCCTGCCTATCGACAGGGCGTAGAAGAAGAGCGGGTCCACAGCCAGGGCCATGGCCCGAGCCAGCAGGAGGATCCGGTTCCATTTCTGGACCCTCTTGCTGCGCGGGTCAAGGACTTTCGTGGGACGAGCCCGGGTTGGAGTATTCTTGGACCGGCCCTGGTACGGAACCAGGGAAGAACCGGCCAAGGCCTCCCATTCTAGTTGGTGGGCATGGTCACAACAACTTGTGGAGTGGAAAACCGGCGCTCCAACTCGGGTGCAAGCGTAGCATTCTAAGGAGCCAGAACTCGGGTTGTCATCGGTCCAGACCTGCTCAATCCACCTGATTTTCCATTCAAAAATCAGTACTCGTATTAACTCGTAACGATAATGAAAACGAAAACGGTTTAGGCCTATCACCTTGAGAGGGAGAAGGTGCTATTGGGTTGAGGGGGCATGGTGGAGTTGAAACCATGGGAAGAGAAGAGAGAGTGAGTTGGAGGATTAGCTTGTTTGGTGGAGTTGTGATATAGAGAGAGAGATGAGAAGAGAAGGTTGAGATATCAAGTGTTTTTGGAGGTAGCCATGATAGGGTTTTGTCAAGTAGCAAATGAAGGAAGAGTGAATGAGATTCGGGCATCTTAGGACCACACAGTGCTAGAAACCACGTTGGACCTATTCCATACCCTTCTTAGTTTCTTGTAAGAGAAGGGAAGCAAGGTCATTTGGCTGCCTTTGTGGAGTGTGAACCTCCATACCACCTCATTTTCATCCCATCTTGTCCACTTCCTCACCTCCATACAATCAAAACCACAAGAAAAGTACAACCCAAATTCTCCCCCCTAATCATTAGCACAATAATAAATGTCATATCTTACCATTCACGATTACTTTATCTGAAAGAACGATAAGGGTTCGATGTTCCACTGTGATCAGTTTGGTCGGTTTTGATCCAAAAATATATGGAACAAGGCAAAATCCGACTCATGTCAATTTTGTTACCATCCTACCAAGAAATTGAGTAAGGCACACATTCTCTTAGCTCTCACCAAAAAAGAATCAGACTGAATGAAGATGTTTTTCAAGTGGAGATAAATATTAAAAATCAATTTACATTCAGGCCGGTTCCGATTGAAAAATATGTTGAACTAAATAAGATCCGAACCATACTGGTTTTTGTTACCATCCTACCTAGATTATTTTGGGATAAGAAGGATTTCGAGAAAATTGAGTAGGGCCCTCATTATCTTGACTCTTCACTAAAACAGAACCAGACTGAATTCAGTAGTTTTAAAGACGAGATGAATATCAAAAATCAATCCTCCATCGGATCGGTTCTGATTGGAAAAAATGTCAGACTTACTAGGATCCAACCCATCCCGATTTTGTTACCATCTTACCTAGATTATCTCGAGGTAAGAAGGATACCGAAGAAATTGAGCAAGGCCCTCACTCTTGGCTCTACACCAAAATAGAACCAAACTGAATTCAACAGTTTTAAAGTCTAGATTATATCGAACAAAACAGGATCCGACCCATACCGATTTTATTACCATCCTACCTAGATTATCTCGATGTAGGAAGGATACGGAGGAAATCGAGTAGGGCCCTCATTCTCTTGGCTCTACACCAGAAAAGAACCAGACATAGCTACCAGCAAGCAGCCTAATTAATTAACACCTTCAAAGTCCCCAAACCTGTGAGAAATGAGGCTTTCTTTCTTCACCCCATGTCCTTTCCATGTACTCTACAGTAACACTTGCATCACAAGCATTATTGTCACAGAAACAACATGGTAAACATCAAATCCACAGAGACCCATACACTACACAACAACACCAGTTTCAACTTCCAAGTCACTTTTATTCCTCATCAGAAGCTTCCCCACTTCATCATGTTATTGTTTTGGGGTAACCACGGGTCCTAGCCCTCTTGAAGTTTGTTTTAGCGATCCTAACTGGGTTTGACCTTTTCTTACACTTCCCAACTGTGACCTTTCCATTTTTTGCGCAAACTAACATTTTCCGTTTATTTTGACGATTCCGTTAAAAAATGCTACTGTGCACGTGACCAACACGTGTCGAAAACCTAACGGAATCCATTAAAATAGACGGAAATCGTCAGTTTTCGCAAAAAAAAAGGTCAAACGTAGTTGGGAATTACAAGGAAATGTCAAGCCCAGTTAGGATCGTCAAAACAAAAGGAGATAGGACCCATGGTTTCCCTTATTGTTTTTGTTTATCATCTGTCAATTCTAAAAATCCACAAACTACAAACCCATGTCCTCTTTCTATTCGAGGTGATCATGCGGCTTCAGGGACAAGAACATCGAGGCATAGACGCGAAGCCTGTGCTCGATCGTTCCGTCCTGAATCAGGATCGTCAGGGGAGCTCTGCTCCTGGCCATGTGGCGGCGCCAGGCGAATTGGATGTTGACGGCGGCCCAGGTGCGCCAGGTGGAGGAGTAGTACCTGGCGGTGCGCTTGAGCTTCTTGTTGGCGAACTTGTAGCGGAAGTTGTCGGTGATGTAGCGGAGGTCGTTGGCGGTGATCCCGAAGGCTTCGGTCGATTCCGTGCAGACGAAGGTGGCGGAGGAGGGTGGGAGCCGGTCTATGAAGGGGCGGCGGAGGGACCAGGAGAGGAGCTCGTCGCCGAAGAAGCTGCCGGGATCGAGCACGCTTGTCGCCGTCGTGCTCTTGCTGAGGCTGTGTGTGCTCTTTACCCGTCCGGCGACTATGAACACCATCCTTTGGACAGGGTCTCCTTCCCGAATTACCTGTCATTAAAAAACAATTTTCAGAAATTGTAAGGGTCAACACAAATTATCAACTTTATTGAATCTGTATTTTAATTTGTTTCAAAATAACGGTTTTATCTTTAAAAACAAAAGTCTGCACCATTATCATCATCACGATTTTATTTGTCTCTATATTCAAGGGTGTAGGTTTTGTTGGTCGATCAATTTTTAATTTTATTTATAGATAATAAAAATTAACAATCGGTCATCAATTTTTGTCATAATTGAAGATTTCCACTATAATATTCAATATTTAATTCATTAGTGAGCCTAAATACAGTTCTCTATATTTATTACCCATATACCATAAAAAAAAAAAGTCGAATATATTCGTGAATTTATTTAAAACTGATTAATAACTTAGTTAAAATAAATTGATTAATTTTAGGGATAACACCGATTCCCAATCTTTTTGAATCTTTGTTCATCACATCCTAACTTATGTGACCTTTAGTTATCACTTCTTAACTCAAACTTTTTTTTTTACAATTCCTAAATAAAGGTGGTATGTTTTTTACAATTCCTAATTGCGAATAAACAGCTACTTTTTGTAAAAACGTATCACCTTTAGATTAGGAATTGTAAAAAAAAAATTCAGCTAAAGAGTGATAACTGAAGGTCACATAAGTTATGACGTGATAACTGAAGGTAGAAGAGGGTTAGGAAAAAACGTTTTTCCTTAATTTTATTAGGTTAGTGGAATGATTATTTTCTTTTATTATGAAAGTAACATTCGAAAATAGAAAAAATTGATCTTGGGTGTTTTTCACGGTTTATTTTCTAAATAAAATATTAAGAACAAAATCGTCATTTAAAAACAAATTGATGCAAATTATAACAAAGTACAAGTTTACAGTCACAACTTGTACAGTTACATGATACCTTTTTACAAATATATCTAGAATTGAACATGGTACCTTTTCATCCTTGGAGAAGACTAAGGGAGTGACTCGATCACAAATGTTGTCTAGGATCAAATCGTCTAGGTTGTGGAAGAATGGTACCTCAAGAAACATAAGCAACAGAGATAATCACATTTAGACAAGATCTATGCCCGAAAATATGTTCAGAAAATGTAAATGATAATGTTCATATGTTATACCTTTCTGACGAGGTCTAAGCAAAGATGGCGCTTAATGTCCCTCCGGAGTCCCTCGGGTAAGTCTCGTATGAGTTCCAACTCGTCTTCTCCTCCCATAATCTCCCATCTCTGACGTTCAAAACGATGAACTCTTCTTCTTAGGCGAGAGGGCAACTGCCTCCGCCTCATCCACCACTCCATGTCTCGACTTCTTAGTGACAATTGCTTCTTCTTAGCCATAACCACGCTAATACACACCTGTTGAGCAAAAGGAAATGTTGATTAGACACCATAAAAAGATGTCATTTAAAGTTAAAAATAGACTGGATAAAAATATTTTCAATAATGTGAGTTCAAGTCAGACGAATAGAAAGATATAATTGATATTTCACAATGGTATTAGCCCAGACTATGTTGATAAGGGTAATCACTATCACATGTTGTGTACCAAGTGCCAACAACCGATATTGGATTCCCTGTCTTTTTGTCAGTCAAAACTCATATCCTACATTTGAGATGGTCTAACCTGGATATTGCCTATTAATAGAGTGAAGAGGACAAGGCCTACTAGCACTATGCAAATGCTGAACATCACTTCCACCAAATCACTAGTAGGAGCAAGTTCGTTCCCGAAAGAGCTGTAAACGTAGAATCAAAATCAGAACCTAAGAACTTGAAACTAAAATGTATGTTGGAGAAATTAAGATGAGCTAAGATATGTACCTAAGGTTCAATAAACCCCAAAATATAGGGTAGAGGAACCTAACGGTAATGGAATTGCTAGAAATGACCGGAAGTGCTTGCCAATAGATACCATAGTTGAACGGGCCATCGTCCTCCATACACAACGACTTCTGGGACATCTCCGAGCTAAAACTACGAGGAGTCCAAAACTCGTATGGAGCTTCTTTCGAGCACGACATTGTTAAATTGCACTCTTGTCTTCTCTCGCACTCTTGCTGGAGACATGACACTACTCGATGGGTCGATAGGACGTACCAGCACCCTCCAGCAACCTGCAAGGAGCGTGACTTGGGTTACGGGTTTTCATGTTGAAGAACTGAACGACTTGTAGTAACGGTGATCACTCACGTGAGACGCTATTAAATAAGCGATGAGATTGAGCCCGAAACCCCACCAAACCGAACTGAAGATGTATCCCGTGACCTTTTGCATCGTTCTCATCAAACAAATGCAATGGTACGCTCTAGGGAAGAATTGAAACAAGAAGATTAGTAGCAATATCGTCATTGTCAGCTTGATTTTATCTTCCATGATCAACCTCGGTATCACCAACCAGAACAAAACCTGCGTATGATTATAACAATGCGAGAGTTTACGTGGTTTAACAAGATCCCGACTAATCAGATGGATAAGTCTCTCAATACAATGCAAGCAAGCATTGAATTCGAAATAAGGTTCCGTAGGACAAGTATGGTTACATAGTAATGATGTCAAAAACAAAAAGCATTGAAAACAGTTGGTAGCAACTCAATTGTTCAACTAACACTACACTGTCCAAATCATGAAGATTAATTTATTACCGTTGACGCTTGAAGCAATTCAATTTCATTCCATTTCTGGTAGGTTTCAACAACTACGACTACGTCTACGAGCACATGAGGACTAAATTGTAAACAAGTACGAGATAGTGGGGGTGATAACGAGGTTTTGGGGAAAAGCAGGGGCTTGAAAGCAAAAACATGCGATGACGTGGAAAAACATATCCACTGACCTGAGGAATCGGAAGAATCACGAAAATGTCGAACCAGAAACCTTTGAGGGATCGAAGGTAGTGCGAGGCGATGGCACGTGCGTCCCAGACGAGCTTGCCGCAGCCCACCACGAGGGACTCCTTCGACACGTAGGCGAGCCTGAGCTGGAGCCACACGTGGCAGAGATGCAGCGTGTCGACGCAGGTGCGAAGGACGGTCACGATCGCCGCCAGCCCTCCGTTGACGTAGATGCAGGGGGGCCCACCGCCGCTCCCCACCGCGAACGACAGCGCGTAGAAGAACAGCGGGTCGAGCGCGAGTGCCAACCCGCGCGCCAGCACCAGCGCCCGGTTCCACCTCTTGACCCGCTTGCTCCTCGGATCCAGGATCCGCCCGAACGGCCCCGACGGCCTGCGCCGTAACCGGCTCGCGCTCGACCCGGTCTCGTCGATGACCGGCCGGAAGAGAGAGGACCCGGCCGAGGCCTCCCACTGAGGCCGGTCGGCGCTGTCGCAGCTGGTGGAGTGGAACACCGGTACGCCCACCTGAGTGCAGGCGAAACACTCGACGGAATTCGATCTCGGATCCTCTTCTCCGTCGCTTCCGCCGCCGTCCCCATCACCGCTCCGGCGCCGGAACAGACCGGCTGACCTGTGATTAATTAATCAAAACCGCACAATTAATTAATTAATTAATTAATCAACCAATGAGTGCGTGTATCTAATTAAAATGAACCGGAAATTGAACAGAATTGACCGGTGAAAATGTGAAATGACGAAAATGGGCCGGAGAGATGAACCTGAGGGAAGGGAAGGTGAAGTTGGGGAGCGAGGGCATGGTCGGAAGAAGAGAAATTGTCGGAACGGAGACTGAGTCACGCTTGGCATGAGAATGATGATGTGGAGAGACACTTATGAGGCACCATTGTTGTAGCACTGTGAGCGGGATTGTATCAGCTGCGGTCGGGTCCACATATTTTCCCTGGCCCACTTTCTGGGACCCACTTAATTACACTCATTTCGTCCTAATAACTTGATTAAAAATTAAAACCATCCCACTAAATTACTCAATCTCAAAAACTAGTGACTGCGACTAGTCATATTAATTTATTGAAATGTCGTCTAAGAGATCAATAGATCGATGAATTTAATAACAAGAACCGATGATATACGATAAAAGATCGATTTTATAGACACGTTATTTGATACAAACGTAAATGTATCTGTAATTAATATAATTAAGTTTTTCTTTTGTGAATCTAAAGTTTTTATTAGATAACTCATGATTACTTTGTGGGTCATATTTTGTTTTCACCAATTTAAAAGCTATGGAACTCAATTTGATGGGTAAAGCAAGGCCATAATCGTGAAGGTTCAATTCCAATTGTACGTGGTAATTAATGTTCAGATGATAATTACCATGATAGGTAGTGTAACTATCCAGAGCATGTTAAAGCCTTCCAAATTGGGACATACCTTCTCGAATGCACACCTTACTCATTAATTTGTATGATGACGGATTTGTGTTTAAATTCATTGTTACAAATTAAACATGTATAGGAAAACCATATGTATGAAATATCTTGTTTATTTCATGTTTGTTGAACCTAATATTGTGTTCTTTTTGTTGGGACAGTTCTGAGACCGGTTTTGATGCTCTGTAATGACTTCTGAGGACATTGTCCTTACCTTCTCTTTATCTCTAAGGAGGAGGTTTTATAAAAATAAAATCGCTGATAAAAAATATATGTATGAAATATGACATTATTTGATTTTTCAAGTAATTAATACGAAGACAAGAGACTGCTTAGTACATTGATATTGAGTTTGACGAAATTGGAATTATATTAATTTATAAGGAAGAAACACATGGGGATGATCATAAACATTTCTTATAGACAATTTCAACTATCTGATCCTATACTTGTAATCGTAAAACAAACTTAGTTTTTGTTAATTGTAGTCATCATCAAGATATAAAAACTCTTAAGTCCTTTAGTAACCGGATGCGACTCTGCATAGTAAATACTAGATTTTCTGATAATCGCTTGATCCTGTTAAGGGGACCTATTTCTTTATGTGAGGGGTGCAATAGTAGACCAAGGATCTCAGCAATTGGTGGAGGAGAATGATCAGTTGCAGCCAATCATGATGGGGGCATGACGCTTCTCCTCCCCGACGTCCTGCTTCCTTGTAGGTGCCTCAATTGACCTGGCAAGGCTGCGTAGCAGACCTCCCCTAATTGTGTGGGCCAATAAAGGCACATGATCGCCTTCGACTGTGAGAACCCGTGGTTCAACTATGTCGATGGTCGTACACTCGCTCTTGACCATAGATGTGACGATGCATGAAGTTAGAACGAGGAAGAAGAAAACCACTGCAGCAGGTAGCCATAGATCACGCTAGAGATGCACTTAGATGGGGTGGGGGAGTGAAAGAAAGAAACCTGAGGGATTCTATAAGTAAAACCGTGAAACTCATAAAGATCTTGTGTGACGGTATGTATATGTGCGATGGCGACGACTTCGATGGTGGCATGGGTTGCATACAACGACTTGGGTTAGGGCTCTCAATCTTTTTTTTAGTTTGACGTTAATTACACGAATCAAACATTAAAGGATATCAAGAATATCTACCGGTGGAGTAGTAAATTCATATAAACATATTTTCCTACCTAATAATGTATATAAAAATTTTTGGACATTAGATTCGAACTGATTATGATATAACAAATGATGTACTTTAGATATTTTTGAAAAACAAGTCAAAACTATTTTATTGTTAATTTCCATCGGTACTTCTTGTGAATATACATATACATTACCGAATTGTAATTTAACCATTTTATCTTGCATCCAACTTCTCATATACAATCTTTAATGAGTAATACATCGGATTGTTAAAAAGTGTTGTAGAGATTTAAAACTAAAAAGGAATATTTTCCTACCTCCATTATATCATCAAGTGACCATAATTTTCTCTCACAAATTCCGCTCATTCTATCTTGCAATTGACATCTCAGGGAGAGATGAGACCGTAAAAGATCTCCTCGCTATTAGACTAACTCAAGTAAACGCTTCTAAGACATATCTCATATTTCTCTAAATCTACTCCGTAACGAGAGTCATGAAGAGATTGAAGTTTCAAACAAAAAAATGTCAAAAAAATAAAATAAAACTAAAGATCATAAATCAGGAAAATGTCCTTTTATGATTTCTAAGTATTTTATTATCCAATTTTGGCAAGCAAGGAATTGCTTAATCTAGTGCCACAAGATCTCCTGTCATAATCAAATGGGCCACAACTTGTGTTTGGATTCCGAGAAAAAAAATATATTCTGAAATTATTGTTAAAAAACATGGGTGGCTACTAAAAGAATGAGAGAAACATGTTTTCAGGCCTCACACGTCCAACGAAAAGACTTCCATAGAAAAGCAAGCAGATGAGTAGAGTGTAGTGAACATGACAGAAACAGTAAGAGTATAGTAGCTATCATGAACTTGTGTGTAATGAAGATGTAAGTGGAAGGTTCCTTGAAACACAAAACCATCTTCATTTTCTTGTCTTTCAAAATCATTGCTTAATCTACAAATTTCCAAAATTTAGTGCACTATGATGTTACTCTTTAACGTTATTCTTTTAGTTACAAGTTTAAATGTTTCAATTTATATAAATTAAATATGAAGTTATTGACACATCTTATAATAGTATGTTTCCATGCAACACTATGGTTGATCTCAAACATAAGAATATGAGGTTATTGGAGTCATTCACTTTCACTCAGGGTCTGCGTACCCATTCACGGGTCGACGTACCCATTCTCATTCACTCAGGGTCTGCGTACCCATACACTACTGGGTCTATGTACTCGTTCACTTCAGGGACTGTGTGCCCATTCTCTCAGGGTCTATGTACCCCATCACTTATGGGTCTGCGCACCCACCTTTGTTTAATGCTTTACTTTTATTTTCTGGACTACCGCCTGCAATCTGTAGACAAATTGTTTTTTTTGTAACCTTTTTCTTCCTCAGGAGAGGGTAATTTATCATATGCTTTCGCTGATAAAAAAAATGAGGTTATTGGAGTATGTGAAACGAGGGTAACTTTTATCAAATAGTAGGGGTGTAGAAAATTGACCCATATCCTAGTCCATCCGGTCAACACGTCCAACCCGGCCCTAGTGGGTTTGCCCCCATGGGTTACGGGGACGGGCCCGGGTTCAAAAATACCAAACCCGGAGTGAGCAGTCCGGGTAGCGGATCCGTGACATGGTTTCCTACATAACTCGGACCACCCGGATATGGTACAAGTCCAAGGCCTAAGACCACATCCTTACAATTTTAATTACTTTTGCATATGAAGATGAAGATTGATGGCTTGAGATTTTGAAGATGATTACCAATTTTGTAGTAGAACATGTCGTAGTTTTGTGTTGAATTCATCTTTTGTAATCGTAATCTGTTTTGGGTCAACTTGAACTCCCTATTTGACGTTTGTAATCCTTGAACCTTTGATAAAGTTTAAACAGGGTATGAAGTTTTTCCATCATTAAGAAGTAACCAAATTGAGAGCTTCTAAGCACCCTTTAATTGCTTTTTAATGGTTTTTTTTTGGATAATGAAAAAAATATTTAAAAGTATATGTACTAATATTTACGGTTAATGTTATCAATTGTTATCAAATTCGGATGGGTTGGTCCAACCCGGTGAACCGGCCCATAATCCGGACGGGCGGGTTCAAAGGTCCTTTTTTGGACCCGAGACCGGGAGTGGGTTAAATTTTTTGAACCCGGTCACTCTGGGTTGGTTCAAAATTTTGGCCACAGGGTCGGGGCCCGTCCCATGAACACCCCTATCAAATACTGATTCTGTTGTCAATTCTAATCATTGTTACCACTACCCACATGGTATGTAGTTTAGACTTTTGTTTAGCGGTGTAGCAACGAAGAGAGTCGCAGGCCTCGACGGCTTACGAAGTATTGGCACTACGGGACCAACTCGGCACGGCGCTTCTTGTCCGCGTTTGTTGTGACGACTCGTGATGATTCGACCCAGTCTTTTGACCAGCTGATCGATCAACGTTGTTGTAGCACCGAGTTCATGAGGATTTGTTTATTTTAGAGGAAACTCTGATTCCTAACCTTCTTGAAAGTTTCATTATCACGTCCTAACCCAAGCCAACGTTTCGTTACAGTTCCTTACACGAAAAGTTGGAACTTTTACAAAACATAATATGAACCGTTTAAATTAACGATTTCGTTAACATGGGAAGTGAAAATCCGAAACTATCCCTCCATTCACTTTAACCTTTCTTTGACGAGCTAGTGGGTCCGCTAGCATGTAGTTTGTTCCTATATGCTCCATAGACACTATCATGCTCTGAACTCTTTCTTTAACAACCAGAAGTTTAACGTCAATGTGTTTAGAATTTGACGAGCTTCTGTTGTTATTCAAATACATGACTGTAGAAAGGTTGTCACAATAGACCTTTAGAGGTCTTTGGATTCCATCCAGAACAGGAAGCCCGGTGACAAAATTTTGAAGTCATATAGCCTGATTGGTTGCCTCATAACAAGCTATGAATTTTGTTTCCATGGTGGAAGGAGCTATAAGTGTCTGCTTAGCACTTCTCTGAGATATAACTCCTTTTGACAACAGAAAAACATAACTAGAAGTGGATCTCCTAATATCTTAGCAACCCCCAAGATCAAAGTCAGAATACCTAATGATCTCCAAGTTTTCTAACTTCCGATAGGTGAGCATGTATTCCTTTGCTCTCTGTAAGTACCTCGTGACCCTTTTGGCTGTTTTCCAATTATCCATACCAGGGTCACTTAAGTATCTCCCCAAGATGCCGACTATATAAGCTCAAACATTGAAAATCATGTTATAACACATTAAGAATAAGCAAACAATTCTCATGCGATACACAATTTTCAATCAACCGAAGTGATGGACCCATACAACCAAGATACCTAGCACACCATTAATGTCTATCTTTAGATAGAATCATTAATTCGTAAGTGGTACTCTTGCACGCAGAAATCAAGTGCTGGCGATAAATTCGGTCAAATAACATCCTTCTTTTGGGCCGGTATGTTATCCGCATGAAAACTTTACAATCATCACACACCATTCTCATACGTGTATTCATTGTTCGGCCAATCAATGACCTTCTTTTGGGTCGATGCATTGTCAAGTGATCACAACCTCTTTATTCTCGTTTTGATCTGCTTACATGAATGAATAGTTGGGAGGAAGGATCATTCTCCAGCTAAACTCTCCTTTCAGGTGATTCACTGATCATTAGAGATGTTTATATCAACCGCATACAATCGGTGACTGCCTTGAGTGGCACGAGAGCCTTAAGGGACAGGACAAAATGCGACCATCCTAAGTTTACGGACAATTTACTAGTATGTAGTGTGGGGACAACTAAGGTTGTTTTTATTGTGTCGAACAGCAAAAACATGGTATACATGCAGGAGCTCATTTTATTGTCTCGTAAGAAAATGCAGACACGTAAGAAAGAACCTTGAGTTTCAGGTTTTAAGGGATTATACATTTAAATAATATATATTACATTCAAAATCTTGTATCATTATTAAGAATGTCGAATATATCAAGAATAAGTAACATGAAGTTGCATGATATGTAAGGGTAGGGATGGGCGTCGGTCGGTGACCATCATTTTAATCTTAAACCGATAATCGGATCGTTATTATCGGTTTACTAAGATCCATAACCATCACCGTCCTTATAGCCAGCGATTATCTAAGAATCTGGCCGGTTACGGGGTCGACCGATTACGGTTTTTATCAGGTTTATCAAGCCCATTGGGTTTTTTTGGGCCTTCATTTTAAAGTTCAAATTTGGCACAATGATTAAAATTTTTTGGGAAAATATCAGTTTAGTACCCCTAACTATACAATATTAACACTTAAGGTACCTTAACTAAGAAAATCGTTTAAAAGATATCCTAACTATCAAAAAATAACACGTTAGTACTTTCCATCCTTTTTTTGGACGGAAACTAGTCATGTGCCCTGCACATGTCCATAACTTTTACAAAAATTCCAGACATACCCCTTATCTGATTTAAACCCTAAAACTATATCTACTCCTCTTTCATCTCTCACTCTCTCTATCACAGTACAATTCTTCTCCCCCTCATCACTCATTTCTTCTCATCTCCCACCTCCACCCCTCTCTTCTCTCGGCCAAGTCAATAAAGAAGACGTAAGGAGCCGAGCACGGGTCGTCGGAGTGCCACCGCAGATATGAGAAGTTCCGGCAAGCTCATGCGAATCCGCCGTCGTCCCAACTCTCACCTCTGTCGTGTGGAGATCGCCGCTTCGGATCCTCGACCTCTCCTTCAACAACCTCTTAGGCCTCATCTCTCACGACACTCCCTTTGCTCTATGGATGCTATGCCGAAGGCCACACCTCCCTGATCTTTTCCCTCTCTTCCTCCTCCCTGATCTCCTGTAGCCCCAAATTCGGTTGTATTTTTTATATTGCCAAGAAATTTGATTTCTAGGATGTGTTTTTGATACTGCTAAGGAATTTCAGTGAGGAACTTTTAAATTTTGGGACATCATGATACATCTCTCTAATCAAGCCAAAATGGATTTGTATGAACGTGAATTTTGTAGATTTTTGAAAATTAATAAAAAAAGAATATAAACTAAAGATAAATAAATAAATAAAACGAAAACTGGATTTTAAAAATATAAAACTGATTTTTTTATAATAAAAACGATTTTTTTAAAATAATTTTTTTTGATATAAAACTGACTTTAAAAAAATAAAAACTGTTTTTTTATATAAATAAAACTGCTTTCTCTACTATAAAACTGCTTTTTGTAAATAAAAAACTATTTTTTGATGATAAAAATGAATTCTAGAAAAAAAACTGATTTTTTAAAATTGAAATTTAATTTTTTAAATAATAAAACTATTTTTAAAAATAAAACTGAATTATTAATGATAAAATGAATTTTTATAAAATAAATATAAACTAAAAAGAATTTTTGAAATTCAGTGGCAGAGTTTTGAAAATTTGGTAGGAAGTGAGGGGTATTTTAGTCTTTTTACACTTTTTGGATGGAAAGTTAACACCGTAGACTAAAGTGTTACTTTTTGATACTTAAGGTACCTTTTTAGTGATAAAATTAGTTAAGGTATCCAAAATGATAAAAACGTCTACTTAAGGGTACCATTATGATATTTTCCCAAGTTTTTTAGAGAAATTTATACTTCAATTCTATTTGTTGACATCATTTTTTAATATTTGTCAATTTAGTTACTAAGGTTTTCGGTGACAGTCGGTTTTTTATCCACCATATTATTAAGGTTAAGGTTAATGGGTGGCTGAAAAATAAATGGACTTAAATACAAATGGGTTAGTTGGAGGTTGAAAATTAAATGGATTGAAAGTAAAATGGGCTAAACCCGTAAACTTATAGAATTTCAAGAAAAGATGTTGACCCGAGTCAGGGTCTAAAGTAGCCCAATGCAAATTAAATCAATTTGAGATAAAGTCTCGACAACTCAATAAAAACGGAAAAGTAATAGGTTTATAAAAATAAAATCGATCGGCCGTTATTTTATCGCTTTGAAAGATACAAAACCGTACCCACCCAAAATACCGCCGTGTTAGTATTTTTTTAACCATAACCGTCGTCTGTGACATCGGTTCGGGTGATTCCGGTGATGGGGACGGCCGGTTTTCGATGACGGTCGGATATTTGCACACCCCTATGTAGAGGTGTGCGTACGCCGAGTTAACAGACTCATGTGTAAATTTTAAGATCGATCCTTTATTTATCCGTTCCTATTTTTAGTGACCATAACCGATCCGTTTAGATACAACAGTAGAACCATTTGATAGTTAATAATCATCTATCTAATTTCATTCAAGTGTGATTGTGCTTAATATATTACGCGCAAATAACATGATGAAACTCCACATATAAAATTAAACAGAGTCAACTTTATTAAAAATTATTTCTCATTTTACCTCTTGAAAACTCTCTTAATTGGAAATTTACATTCTTGATATTTTTTTTTTCTCATTTCAAGAGTTTATAGTTATTTTTGGGTTTTGATGAAAAATGTGTAAGAATTTCGGAACTAAAAAAAAGTGTTCTAAAGTAAAAAAAGACTCACATAACACAATAATTTTTTTCATACAAATTCCGATTTAAATACGTAAGATATCAAATCGAACACAAATAATAGGCCTAAACTTTTATCCCTCTCCCAAAATTGACTATATTTTTATTCTATAGATACCCAAAAAGCCCAAAGAGAATATATTATTTTCTTCCGGCCCAAACACTTACGTAGTCCAATCATTGCAGAGCTTAGTTAGATCTGAAGCAAAGGAAGAAGGAGAAAAAGGAGAGAATCCAAGGTGGTTTATTTTCTCTTTTCCTTTCCGAACATGATTGTTTTGTTTGGTGTCTGAGAAAGTTTGAGGACCATTTCGGCCACAACTTTACATGGCCATGCTTCCCAACATTGATGCAACTGCCTCTATTTCTTCAATGATTACAAGGACACACCACTTTCCTCCATCACTCAATGCTCTGCTTTTTTCCTTATGGGCATTGCATTACCTTAGGTTGTGTCAAGCTCAAATGTGTTTGATATGGGTCTGACGGGCGATTAATTGTACACGTTTTGTGATTAACTATTCTTTTTCTGTAAATAGTATCGGTCAATTATTCTCCACTTGTAAGTCTACTGATAAGGGTAAATTTTTTAATGCAAAAAATCAAAAGTAACCGTTCAAAACTCTATACATGAGAGTTCCAAATTACGAAATATGTATGGGGTAAAATTTTCATTTCTAGAAAATTGAAGTCAAGTGGCTGTCACATGATTAAGAGCATGTAAGTACGGTAAAAAAGAGTCGGCACAACGAGGGCAGAACAACGTAAACAACGTCGGCTTAGCAACTTGGCTACTCCTTCCGTGTCAAGCTACTGGGCTAGTGGGGAGGAGAAGCGAACAAGTGCTGCCATGTCAGGACACCAATACGCCGCTGTCAGTCGTTGCAACGGTTGGAGAACACACCAATGCATTGATGTCACATAGCTGCAATGGATAGTTCTTCCCCAGTCCCCAAAATTTAAATTTTTACCCCTATAAATACAATCTCTCCTCAAGTATGTTTTCAAATACAACCCCATATTCCTTCCAAATATTTTTACGAGGGACTATGCATCATTACTTGATGATAACTACGAAGAAAGGCATGTCGAGCCAACCCAACTTCACTCCAAGATCAATGTTTCGGGGTTGCTCCTAATCGTCTGTATAATGTCTTTTGTTCAAATGAAATAGGTATTTTACTTTATTAAGAATGTGAAATAAAATTATTTTTAATTATAAATGTTGTTTGAGTCAAGCTGTTGATCAAGCAGATTTGGTTGCACATTAAACGCTTGGTGTAAACAATTTGGCGTAGCTGTTGAGTCAAGATATAAGCAGTGGCGGAGCTAGGTAGGGCCCGGGGGGGCACGTGCCCCCCCTCAATTTTGTTGTTGTTGAAATTTTGCTACTAATTTTCAATTTTTTTAAAACTACCCCTTAGATTCTTATAATTTTTTAGTTGTGCCCCTCCTCAAATTTATTTGACGTTGTGTATTATTATTGAATTTTTTTTGTGCCCCCTCACCGAAAAAACTAACTCCGCCACTGGATATAAGCCAAGTGCTCGACTTATATCGACTATACATGCTATAATATCCGTAAATATAATGGCTTTGTATACGAAAAATAATTCATCGGTAATATCTCTAAAAAAAGTTCACCGATAATATTACCATTATCCATTTTCTTTATTATACATGACACCCAATTTTGATTACATGAAGATAATCAAATGTTAAGCTAACCTAGACTCTGATATGATCGGGGTACATTTTTCCTAACGATTATATAATTTTAACTGATAATTAAAATCTTAATAATCACGAGATAGTGAATTTGAAATTCGAAAATCAATTTTCAAATAAATCTAACGTATATTAATATTACAATAAAATTGAAAGAGATCATTTTTAATTAACCGTGAAGAACATGCGGGTAAACGTTACCCACAAAGCACCATCTTTAGCGTTGTTTTCACAAAATCGGGTATTTGAATAGATTCCATAACCGATGCGAAAATGAAACTCTGTTTTTTCCGAATTTCCAAACTAAATAACAGAGAAAATATTTCCTTCTTTAATAATGATTTCAAAAAACACTTAAATAGGCAAAACAAAACCGCTCTTTTTCTTAATTACTTCGAAATCATATTTTATCTCTCTGTCTCTGCCTTTCTGGTGATTTCAAATCCATTTCATCTACCTGCACTGCAGCAACAAAAAGCTGTAGAGACGAAAAGGGTCACCAGAAACGAGAACAAAAACAGAAACAGTTGCTTGTTCCACATTCGAAGCAAGAACAAGTAACAAGCTTTACTTGTCTCGATCGAGCCTCATTCTCATCTACTGCTGCTTTTTCGTCGATTTCTTCAAAAAGGTGCGTTTTTTATTCACCCAATCAGCTGTAGAAGCTCTTTTGGTCTGAATTTCTGAGATGGGTTCTGATATTTACCTCTTCACATTTGTGGGTTTGTTCCAAAATGGAGTCTAGATCAAGGGTTTTATGTTGTTCTTCCTCTTTTGATCTTTTGGGTTTTTTCTTCAGTTGTTGATTGGAGCTTCCTTCTGAGATGGGGTTTATCTGTTTGTTTAATTTTCTGATTTGGAAGCAATTTGATTGATTAGTGAAGATGATTCTGGTAATGTATTGCTTGTTTGCTACAGAGATTTTGGTGCTTTTTATGTTGCTTCTGTGCATCCTTATTTTCACTGTTCATTGTAATTAGATTCATTAAAGGTTAGAGCCACTAGGAGTGTGTGTGTGTGTGATGATGTTAATCATTTATCTCACAATTGGTCTCTCAGAGAATTCTGTTTTGATGATGTATTTTAATGACATTGAATTATTGCTCCTCATGCTTCTGTATAAATCTATATGATGGGTTTTCTAGATTGTTTTTATCTGAACTCATAATTTAATCTGAAACTCTTGACAAATTGATGAGTTCTGCTGTTTTTCCTATTCCGATTTAAATTCACAGTGGTTCAGTTCCTATTTTTTGTTTGCTTGTTTATGCTTTTCTTCCAAATTATGTAAGTTACTTTATAGCATTCCACAAAAGAAAAAGTTACTGGAACAAAGGAACTTGGAGTTCTGGGTTGTCTGAGAATTATGAAACCTGGAAAATAATTTTGGGTTAATTGCAAAGTACCATGAGGTATTCATTTTTTTTTTGCAATTTGTAGCCCTCTTCTCTGATAATTGCAAAATAGTGCTTCTTCTTGTAGCACTGTGTATAAATTTGTTTCCGAATGACTATTTTACCTTTGAAATTTAAAAATAATAATTAAAGAACAAAAAATCCAAATTTTCATATCCTTTAAATTTCTTACTCTTTGTATGGTACTAAGAGGAAGAAAATTATGGGATATGAAGATTTGGGTGTTTTGTTTTCTATTTATAATTTTTTAATCTAAATTGTAAGGGTACATTTGTCATTTTGAAACAAATCGCAACAAAAAGATAAGTTTAGAGGTACTTTTTTGCAATTATAAAAAATGAATACTTCAGGGTATTTTTTTGCAATTATCCCGCTAACTTTGAAATGGAAGGACTGTAAATTTGATAGTTAAAGACTGGTTTCTTAATCTTTTTTTCTACTTCAAGGCTGCTTTTATTTGATTTTCAGTAAACATTTCTATTTCTTTCAAAGATGGCTAAAGAGAGCTTCAAGTCGTTTCCAGCTCCTGCATTAGCACTAGAAAAGACGGCCGGGGTTAGTTTGAGAAGACACTCTACAGGAAAGCCTAGTTCTTCGAAAACCAAAGGCTATGTTCCTAATTATCTCCGAGCTTCTACTGGTTCGTGTCATGATTTATGTAAATTCGGTAAACATGTAGCTGAAGAAACTCAAGGTCTGGCTCAAAAGTACAAGAGATCAACTCTGGCCAAATCCAAACCTTTGCCAAATGGTGAAAGCAGGAACAAGGCATCGCTAGTCAAGGTTAAATCTTTGCCTGTATCAAGAACTCGGTTTTCTGATGGTCTTCAAGTGTCCAAGTTAAAGACATGTGTGTCTGATACATCTGCAAAGCTTGGCCCTTCTATGAATTCAAAATCTTCTACTAGCAACAGAGTTGGTGTGAAGAAAACTGTGACTGCCCCTGTAGCCTCATCCGGACCTTTTCCTGGCGGAGTTGCAAGTTCAAGGCCAAGGAAGCAATGGAACCTGGAGATTGTCTCGCCTCTTGGCTATGGAAACAAGATCATGAAATCTGAAATTAAGCAACATGATGAGGTACTGGAGAAGATTTTGTATGTCATCACCAAGGAAACCGAGAACCCTCCAGAATCCGATCAAAACAATGATTGTGAGGATCAAGCTTGTGGCTTTGATCAATATGAAAGTTATGGTTCTGAACTTTCTCCACCTTCTCCATCCACTGAGGAAGAGGACAACCAGGTGGAATCTATGGCCAAAAAGGCTCATTCAGAAGATACTATTGAGAATGAAAAGCTGAGTTTCAGGAGTGGAAAGGTGGTTGACATTGAGCCTGAAGATCATAACGGGCCAAGGAGGCTCGAATTCAGGAGGGGAAGATTGTTGGAGGAGAACCGAGAGATCAATGCCAATGCTGCTCTGACTTTGAGCAGAAGCTTTAAGCCTAGAGAAGCTGAGGCTGAAACAAAAAATGGCAATGCGGGTTCTGAACAAGTTGTTCTGAGGCATCAAGATGTGGAGGAAAAGAAAGATACCAAAGGCTCGTTGTTGAATAATGTAATCGAAGAAACAGCGAGTAAACTTGGAGGGATGCAGAAGAGCAAGGTCAAGGCTTTGGTTGGTGCTTTTGAGACTGTCATTTCTCTTCAGGATCCCAAACCTCTTGCAGCTACTGCTGTCAATTGACATGGAATCAAAAACTTGTTTAATGATAGGATAATAAATCAAAGCCTGTAACAGAAGTTACAAGCTTTTTTGGAGTTTGGTTAGGAAGCTTGCTTACCCATGTAGGGATGAAATGAGTAGTGTTTGTGGCTTTGTCTGATCAGGACATTATTCTCATACAATATCTTAAAGGTATGCATGCTTGTTTTCTTTGTCAAATGTTTGTTTTTCTTCAGTGCTTGTAAAACTGAGTGATTATTTTGTCTCTTGTGAATGAGTTTAGTGGCATTGCTATTTTGATGATTCCAAGCTTCTGCAATTTGAACCTACAAATATTCAGATATCATACTAGTTGATTAATTTGATGGATAATTACAAAACAGTATACGTTTTTTTTTGTAACTTGTACCTTCCAATTACATAAAAGTAACATGAAGTTGTCTTTTTGTTGTAGTGTATATGAAAATGACGATTTTATTTTTACGATTTATATTTTTTTATCAGAGAAAAATAAATGCATTAAGAAGGTCTTAGAGTAGAAGTAGAAACCACACACTAGAAACAAAGTCCAACAAAACCCGGCTCAAAAAGCAAAAGCAATAAGGAATACAAGATAAAACAACCACCCCGGTCCACCTCAACAACCACAAGCCCACCAGACTAGCGAACGATGTCTCAAGAGACCGCTCGGATAACCTTGATCAGACTAGTGAACAGTACCACAAGAGACCGTACGGGATCCATGCTCGTTCACCCGAAAACGGACAGATCGGCCCCAAACAGCGACCCCGAAACAAGTACTCACCAGATCCCATCAAGGTAAAGCAACCCAAGACGACTCCTGAACAAGCACTCACCAGACCTGACAAGAGAAACTACCGAAGAGGACCGAGGGACAAAGTGCTGAACTCCTCGAACATGACACATCCACCCTTAGACGCTCCTAGGCGCTCTTAGACAACGCAATAGCCGGAGACTCGATCCACTCTAAAAAGGTAAAATGACGACCAACCGCTCTCATGCTGGAGAAGGATCCCTGCTGAACTCTAGGTAGAAGAATGTCTGGTTCAATAGCAACGAACCTTGAGAAGGCGATTGCGCTCTAGCCATATATGCCAAAGACACAACAACCCGATACCAGTCCACTCAGACCTCAGCCTCCGCAGTCCCACTAGAGAGGTCCAAGACTCAAGAAAAAGAGCTGACAACAGCAGAAGAACACCTATGACTCCCCACCATCTCAAGACCAGATCCTCCAGGTCCACGAGCAAGCGACAAACAATTGCTTAGAGTCCACCCCACATGAACAAGACATCACGCACCTCCATCGAACTAACGAATTCGACACACCCTTATCCACCAAAAAAGAAATAGTAGGAACCCCCTCTTGAACACACAACCAGACAAACAAATGAATCTTAAGAAGAAGAAAAAAATAAGTAAACAACAAAAAATAGAAATTTCTTCGACCCTTAACTTTCTCCCTCTTTATACGATAAATTATACTGTAAACAGACAAGTTCCCATTGTAATTTTTATAATTTTCATATCTTGTATAACTTGGGAGTTGTGATTCTCGGTTCATAACTAACCTTTAATTCAACTAAAAACTTGTACAAATTAGTGACTAACCTTTCATTCAACTAAAAACCTGTACCAATTAGTGATTAACCTTTAATTCATCTAAAAACTTGTACAAATTAGTAATGAATTTAGTTTGAAAATCAAAATAATTTATTTTGCTGAAGAAGTGATTTTGATGTATATTAATGGTACTAATCAGGCCTAAATAAGTAGGTACGATGTTAGGAGAAACCCAGAAAATATCTTCTGATTAATCCCATTTGTTTATTACAGAACCCACAAGAAAACATAAAATATTCACAGAACATGAATCATCAATTATTTTAATCCATATGATATTTCCAAAGATCAGTTGGTCAAACATGTGCGCAAGTAGCACGACGGTCAGAGAGAGGCATCCAATGACCACGTGCCACGTCACCATAACAACAGTAAAAAACAGATAAACCGACACGTGTCTAACCGTCAGAACACTCATGGGTCGTGTACAAGAATCACCACCAACTGTCCGAATGCCATGCACGACAGTTCTGGGCCCCACTTATCGCACAGGTAACAGCCAGCTCACTTCACCGCCACGTGGTGTCGTTCTATTCGTCTGTTCTTTTGGAGACTGTGAGACCTGTGGGTTTTTAGTTTACGGCAATATTCAGTACGGAGTATTTTTTTTCCTTTTGAATAATAAAATCACAAAGCTTCTTCTTCTTCATCTTCCCTCTGTCACATCTTCTCAAATGCTATCAGCAATCTGCGCAGCTCAACCTCTTTGACTGATTTTTTGGGCTTCGAAATTGCTAACGTTCCTTTCATGTGAGTGTTTAAATTTTACTAATTTTCTGAATTTATTTTTCAAAATTTTCCCCATTTCCATCGCATGCAAAGCTCTAATCTTTGACCCATCGGTTAATTCTGTTCTTGTTTTGCAGAGTAATGGGGCGTTTTGGGTCTTCGAAACGCTGCGGAGGCTGAACTTCATGAGCTGAGGTGAGGAATTGGGTTTTGGGTTTAATGGTGATTTGGTGATCTAGCTTGATTTAGTCTTCTATCTGGAATTAGTGTGTTTTATTTGTTGATTTCTGATGTGAAAATTGTTGGATTGATGAATTAATGCTGATTTGGGAGAATCTGAATGTGGGTTTTGCTTGGTTGGGTTGTGTTGTTGAGAATTTGTGCTGAGTTTTGTGAAAATGCTGTGAATTTTCTTGGTGGAGGGGTTTCTGGATCTGGATATTCGGGAGTTCGAACAACTTGCATTGAGAAAACAGACCATTATGGTACAGTTTTGATTGATCTAGATGTTGAGACTTGATTGAAGATTACATCTCAGATGGTAAAGTGTATTTTGATTGTGCTATATAATTTGGGAACCTAATTTTGTGCACTCACTCAACATCTTTGCATGTGCAGCTTAAAGTTTCCATTTTTTGAAAAGTTTGTTCTGCTTTTTGCATGTGGGAGCAAACATGGTTCCTTCTGTTTTGTCTTGTGGGATTGATATTGTTTCGGGTGATTATGATTATGTTCGGTTCTTTCAGTTATTCTTCTTGTTGGAATTAGAAGATCAAGTTTTATTCCGTACTTTCTGTTTTGTCTTATGGGTGATTTAAGTTATATTAGCTCGTTCCAATTTTTATAATCAGCAAGAAAGCGGGGGATACTACTCTAGCCCAATCTAATTCATAACCTAACCTCCACCCACATCTGTTCCAAGCAGATGTACGCACTGAGGTTCAAACCTCTGACCTTAATGAGGTGATAGAGTCTCTAACCACCAGGCAAGCCGCCTGCCCAAGTGGGCATTAAGTCGTTCCACTTAGTCTTTGTGGAATTGAGAAAGTTTGAATATTCTTTGATATATCTGTGTTGTGGATTAGTTTTTTGTTGAATAAAACTTGAATTATGGACCCCTTTGGACATTAGACCGCAGAAAGTTTGACTTGGAAATTGTAAAGAGGCTAATATTCCAATTAAACAGTAACCCTCCATATGTGCATTTGTTTATGATTTGTGAACATGTCACTGTTATTGAATCAATGATACCACTATGATTGAATTACTGATGATTACAGTCCTTGTTCTTGGCATGTAAAGGAAGTACTTTGATCATTGGTTGACTGAAACAATGATTATAACAAAGCAGTACCGTTGCATACACTCTTCAAGTTGTCAATGCTCAAAAGGACATCTAAGCGAAGATATCATCTTCCTTGTGTTCCAGCAACTGAACTGGAACCCTAAGCTGATAGCAACTCTCTCATGCGTATGCAAATGGTTTGATGATTTGGCCAAGCGGGTTCTTTGGAAGGAGTTCTGCAGAACAAGAGCCCCGAAGATGATGATCGATTTGCAATCTAACGGAAGTCACAATGTTGACGGGAACTGGAGGGCACTTGGTAAGCTCCTTACGTATTGCTCAGGCTGCACAAAGGGTGGTTTGTTCAATAGCATTCAGATCCCAGGCCACTTTGTTTATAGGACTCGGTTTTCTAGGACATCAGGGAAAAGCTTCCTCTTGCCACAGTGCAGATCCGATATTCTGTATGTTTCGGACCCTTGTGAGCATCTTGACCAAGGGGACGAGGGTGACGTGGGGTTCTTCCGAGGAGTGTTCAAGTCTTTTTCGATGTCGAAGGTTAGGAAGATGCTGATTAGGAAGGGCACTCAGTTTCATCCAACAGAAGTGTGTCCTTATTGCAAGGCAAAGCTGTGGAGCATGCTCCAAGCCAAGATGATACCACAGATTGCAAGCTGCAGATTGGGTTCTTATGAGGATTGTATTGACTATTATGTATGCCTCAATGGTCATATGCTTGGGATTTGCACCCTCTTGCCTTTGTCTGATTCAGAAGAGGTGTCTTAACGGCTATTTTTATATTTTGTTCTTGTTCTTTTGAAAAGATTGTTGTAACTGATATGAGAGTGTGTATGTAGGATCAGACTCAAAGTAAGAACACACAATTTGTGTTTCATTCATAGATTGTTTTTGTGTTTCACTAACAATGTGTTGGTTATGTCATTTCATGTGCTTTTCTCCTGATATTCATTTCAGGCATTCCAATATCGGTTTGCCATTTACCCTAGGGGAAACCATGGGTCCTAGCCCCCCTTGAGGTTTGTTTTGGCGATTCTAACTGGGCTTGACCTTTCCTTGCAATTCCCAACTGTGAGCTTTCCATTTTTTTTCAAAACCTAACAATTTCCGTCTATTTTAACGATTCCGTTAGTTTTTTGGACATGTGTTGGTCACGTACACAATAGCGTTTTTCTAACGGAATCGTCAAAATAGACAGAAAATGTTAGTTTACGCAAAAAATGGAAAAGTCACAATTGGAAAGTGCAGGGAAAGGTCAAGCCCAGTTAGGAACGCCAAAACAAACCTCAAGGAGGGTTAGGACCCATGATTACCCCTTTACCCTAACTTGTAACATTGATAGATAGCGTTTATATGAACATGTACAACCATTTGAACAGCTTAACTAGTAATTCAAGTTATGACTATCCACAAAACTGAGTTGATCCGATTGATTATGTCGGACAATAAGTTTTCAATTCATAGCTCACTCAGTTTCGTTATCGTTCCACAAATAGCACATCGATCCAACTTCATGGCGAATGCGCTCTTTCCAATCTAGTGAAATAAACGGGAAGCTAAGCATGTAACTTGTATCATGATCATCCCAGTAACAGTCCTTGGCAATGAGTTCACCATCCATGTCAAAGGCCACAGCTCCAATCCCATTCGAATCAGATGTATTCATCAAAATCTCCTGGATGCGACTCCCAAAGTCCCGCGAATAAGGATGAACCAACCACGGCATGTCTTTGATGCACTCAATAAAACTAGATTCCCAGCAGTCCGTCGTGACATACACTACTTCAAACTTATTCTCTTCTGCTTCATCGTTTCCTTGTTCGTTGTACTTGGATTTCAACATGGACATGAATGCATTGGATCCATGTCGGTTATCAAACAAAACAAGAACCCTCTTCCCTGTCAGTTGGGAACCATCGGTCATATCAAATCCATCCCCTGCAGGCCGTATGAGGTGGCATAATCCTGGAGGGAAAAACGATTGCAATTTCACCTTTTTCTCTTGTATTCTATACTCTATCTCATATAAATGTTGTCGTGTAAACGGGTAGCCTTCAATCCCATATTTTTCAAAAATTTGCACACCGGAAAATTCAAAAAGGATTCCGTTGGTATCAACCCGACGGGGATCGACTATGATAAGGGTATCTTCAAGCCAATCCTCATCATCCTCCTCTCGCCAACTACAACGGAAGATCCGTTGTAATTTCCTACAACTGGGGTCTTTGAAAGGTAATGTCAGCCAGCTGATATTTTCATTACACTCTTGTATTGACATATCCGCACTAAAAAGAACTCGAGAGTGGAAAATATGGTAATGGAAGTTGATTTGCACAATCTCAAAATCATAACCCCTCGACTTCGCCTCTTGATAAACCTTTTTAATCAGTTCCATGTTAGGAGGACGGGACATGTTTTCACAAAAATACAAGCCTACGACCTTGTCTTTAAGAGAAGAGATGGGCACCTGCAACATTATGGATACGCTAATCAATCTGTGTTGATGGTTTTCAAATCATGTAACTCTCACTACCAAGTTAAAATAAATGTGTGCAAATATATACCTGGTCACCATTGCTTGAGAGTAGATAATTACGGGTAGGGGATGCCAACAGTTGATCCCACTTGTTAATATGCCTCTTCTGGGATTCCCAACGAGTACCATCAAAAGGGTCCGTATCATGTTCATCCCATAAGGCCCTTATCCTCTGGAGGGACAAAGGGTGAAGTTCAGCTCCACCAAAGAGCTTGAAAAGATAAGGATATGATATGCGCCTTGCCACAATTGTGCTGGTATGATCGATGACCACCCAATACGGAAGAAGATAATCCCAAACCAGTGTATAATCATCAAGCGAAAAAGCCTTAACAAGGCGATCGCAGCAAGAGTCAATGTCAGAGAAGGGGATAGCGGGGAAAGGCACGGTGGAGAATAAGCGATCGAAAATAGCCTCCACGGATGCAAGATCATAACATTTGGGATCATAATAATAGTTGGGTGAAGCAGGCACGAAGACAAACTCGACGCCGCCCAAAGGCAAAAGCTCATTGTAAGCCTGAATCATATCAAGAGTATTCTCAGCCTCCCGGTACTCATAAGGACCATACCTCTGATCTGAAGGATTTTCATACAATGGGACGATATACAGAACAATAGTCTTGCCATTTAAATCATCAACCCTAACCTGTAATGTAATGTTCATATATATAGAGATCATCAATGTTCATATGCGCATTCAATTACAACACTGTAAATTAGCTATTCAACTAATGATTAAAGCTAATTAAGACTGGCCACAACCATAATCTAAGAGAAGAAAAAAATTACCTTCTGGCCATTGCTTTTGACAAGGAAATCCCTCTCCTGCGTGAAGAGGAGGTCGGCGATGTCAACCGTATCCCCACAGCGCTTCACCATCTTCTTCTTTCCGCCACCAACGGGCGGCTCGCCACTTTCACTTCCCCAATCCTCCTCCATCTTCTTCTTACTCGACCGTCAAGAAATACAGATCGTGAGATGGTGACCAGGTTATTAGGGTTTCATGTCAAGATTGGGATACTTAAACCCTCACAACAACAACAACAAAAAGTAAATAAATTAACAATTGGAAAAGATATTCAAATTTGAAACCAATTGCTATTGCCTATTAATTTTTTTTTTAAAAACAGGTAACTGGTGAAGTGCATTACTGTAAATAAGTAACCAAACAAGGTTGGGTATAACCACTCAGGGTTCCAGATATTTGTCCGGACCGACCGTAGCAAGTTCTGCGCTGATAGACCCATAAAGATAGCCTACTTGACATCGTACACAAAGACTTAGGACATCCACTTGCCAACGTCTCAAAACAACGAGGCATAAAGTAAAAACTCCTACCCAAAACGGAAAATAAGTTGTTCTAACGATAAACAGAATAAATGTAAAGCAAACGATAATACTGAGTTGTTGATACAGGTTGTCCCGTGCCTGTAGGTATAGGCCAGCAACGACCAAACTCACCCCTACCGGGTCGGTTAATTCCTTCAAAGGAGGCTGCCCAGCCTCCGCCTTCTTCATCTGGTCCTCCCCTGTACTGCCTTCAGTATAAGACCAGCGCAAGGACGCCGGCGACTAGGGCTCATAGAGGACGATAACCCCCTCTTCGGCGGAGCCCGACTTTTCCTTCCAAGAAGAAGGTTCGCTTTCGGCGAGACTCCGAGTCTCAAACGATGAAAGGATGGATCTGTCGGCAGGCGGCGACGAGGAGGTGATGTCGGGGAGAAATCCTGACGGGGATGGCTGTGTACTGGCGGGACAGTTCAGTTGAATGGACTCCATGGCGCTGGTGCAGACGACGCAAACGGAACGGCGATGGTGGCGAGGGGGGAGCAACAAACGCTGGTGGCGAGATGCAGAACCAAGCGCTTCGACGGTGTGCGGTGGAAGTGGCCGATCCAGCGACGCAGAGTCGGTAGCGCGAGACGAGGAAGAGGTCGTGGGACGGGCTGAACGAGCGGAGCCAACCATCGAAGGTGGAAGACGACGAAGACAGATGAAAAGAGAGGTTGTTGAAAGAAAACCCTAACAAGGGTACTATTGAACCCAATCATAGGTAGTGTTGCACACATCAAGTGTAATCCGAGAGCTTGAAATCAAGGACCTCAATGGTGGAAAAAAAGGGGGAGGGAGGAGGAGGCTCCGTAGAGAGAAGCCTTGTGTAGGTTTGGTTTTGTTTACCCTTTCACTTAAAGAAAAAAAAAACTATTAGTTTATTATTCAACATCTCTACTTATGAATAGATGGGTTGAAGTTCAATCGTTCAAGCGCCGGACAAAATTAAACTTTGTTTATTATGGGAAATCCACCATAAATCTATTCTGAACTTAAAAGTTGTACGAGCCTATCAAAATCAGTTTTATTTAAAAAAAAATCATAATTTAATTTCAAAAATCACTTTTATTTTAAAATATCAAATTTTATTCTTAGAAAAACCTTAATATCAAGTACAAATCTATTTACAGGTTAGAACACAGAACTAATCTAGGCCATTGATCAATCAGATGAGACGACCACCGAAATTCAGGGGGGTGGTGATTGATTATGAAATCAATTACAAGATATGAATTAATTAAAAATATATGCATTAAATCTGGGCCTTGTATTCTACAATCTAAGGGCCCAGATTGATAGTTCTACGTTCTGACGAAGTTATTAAGTTTGTACATGATAATTATCATATATATATATATATGAGAGGAATCAGGTGAGAACCACATGTTACGGTGTGAACGTGCGAACTCATTGTAGTTGTCTGATGGATGACGCGGATGGGGCTGAAATTAAGACGCGTCATTGATGGCACTGCTTGTAAATAACAATGTGTGATGTTTGTGTTTCAGTAAGATGTGATGTTTGGAGGGTAGAGAGGAGATTTCACCTTGTCCGTAACGCGCCAAGTGTGGCATTCAGAAAATGTCCCCTCTTTTTTAATCAAGTTTACTAATTTAATGATTATCGTTTCATTTCAACTCCGATTTATTTATTTTATGTGTCAATATTCTTCTTTTGTCAAAGGCTTTCTAACAAGTAGTGTATTGAATATGTTTTGATGTGTTTTTGGATACAACTGTGGATGTGTGGATATGAGTGCGAAAAGTTGTGATGTGGTTTGTAAATATAGAAGTTGTGGGTTGAGAATATGGTGATATGGGTGGAGAATATAAGGGATATGGTTTGAGAATAAGAGGGATGCGAGTTTGAGAATATGAGGGATGTAGGGTTGAGAATATAGGTGTTGTGTATTGAGAATATGGTGATGTGAGTTTAGAATATGAGAGATATAGTTTGAGAATAAGAGAGATGCGGGTTTGAAAATATGAGGGATGCAGGTTTGAGAATATAGGTGTTGTGTGTTGAGAATATGATGATGTGAGTTGAGAATATGAGGGATATGATTTCAGAATAAGAAGGATGTGAGTTTGAGAATAAGATGGATGTAAGTTTGAGAGTATTGAACTTGCGGAGTGAACGACAACGCACCAAGTATCGTGCTCAGAAAATGCTCCTTTTTTTAAAATCAAGTTTACTAATTTAATGATTCTAGTTTCGTTTCAACTCCGATTTATTTTTTTCTTGCGTCGATATTCTTATTTTTTTCAAGGTCTTTATAACAAGTAGTGTATTGAATATGCTTTGATGTGTTTTTGGATACAGGTGTGGATGTATAGATATGAGTGCAAAAATTTGTGATGTGATTTGCAAATATAGAAGCTGTGGGTTGAGAATATTAGTGATATAGTTTAATAATATGAGAGATATGAGTTTGAGAATATGAGGGGTGTGAGTTTGATAATATATGTGTTGTGAGTTGAGAATATGGTGATTTGAGTTCAGAATATGAGGGATATGGTTAGAGAGTATGAGGTATGTGAGTTTGAAAATATGAAGGATGTAGGTTTGAGAATATATGTGTTGTAGGTTGAGAATATGATTATGTGAGTGGAGAACATGCGGGATATGATTTGAGAATAAGAGGGATGTGAGTTTGATAATATTGAACCCGCGAACTCAACCACAATGTGCCAAGTGACGCGCTCAGAAAATGCCCCATTTTTAAAATCAAGTTTACTATAATTTAATAATTCCCGTTTTGTTTCAACTCCGATTAATATTTTTCTTGCGCCAATATTCTTCTTTTTTCAAGAGCTTTCTAATAAGTAGTGTGTTGAATACGTTTTGATGTGTTTTTGGATATGGGGTGTGGATATACGTGCGAAAAGTTGTAATGTAGTTTGCAAATATAAGTGTTGTGGATTGAGAATATAGTGATGTGAGTTGAGAATATGAGAGATATGGTTTGAGATAATGAGAGATGTGAGTTGAGAATATGAGAGATATGGTTTGAGAATATTAGAGATGTGAGTTTGAGAATATGAGGGATGTGAGTTTTAGAATATAGGTGTTGCGGGTTGAGAATATGGTTTGAGAATAAGAGGATGTGAGTTTGAGAATAAGAGAGATGTAGGTTTGAAAATATAATAGATATAGTTTACAGATAGTGTGTCTATCATAATTTTTGCTTGTACATGTCTTTTCTTGTTTCAAAACACATTCAATATGCTACTTGATAGATAGATCTTGGAAAAAGAAAATTATTGGCGTAAAAAAATTAAATCGGAGTTAAAACGAAATGGGAAAGATCAAATTAATAAACTTGGTGGAAAAAAGAACGTTTTTAAAAGAACATTTTTAAACTTTGTGAGATCAGCATGACTTGGTATAGTAAGGCTAGACTTGGCCCCCAAACCATCTGAACTTGGTATTACAAATTCAGTCCCTTGACTTTACATTAATCATTCCCAATAGAGGTGCTCTAAATATAGATATATCTATAAAGCTTATTTGCTGAACAAAGATGAAATTGGCCTGGCAACCAACATCAACGAGGCTAACAAACGTCAGCACAACAGCGTTAACCGGGTTGTCGGTGCAATAATGACAGTGCTCGACGCGCAAAAAAGTGGAGAATATGTGGCGGTCTTGTTTTGTCAATTCTAGGTTAGGTCAACAAACATAAGAAAGGGAAAATTGCAGAGACTTGACACATGAGTTTTTTTTTTAATCAACGAAGGTTTTTATGATCCTTCAACTCTAAAGATTGGATGTTGAAGATGCAGTAATTTTAGCCAAAATACAGTAGCTCCAAGAACTAGAGCAAACACCCATGAATATAGGGGTGATAAAGGCCTATTACAGAGGAATTAGGTCATAAGAAAATGAAAGAGCAACAATTATAAAAAGTACCAACTAGTGAAGCAAAAAAAACGGCCTCTTTGCTGCGTTTTTTCTGATGCAGGAATGTGGTTCTCTAATCCATTCGATCACGGAAAATTTGATCTTCAATCCATATCTTGCCTCAAGAGCTTCAAAAGAGTTGCATTGGATCCTTCTAAACACCTTATCCCAATCAACGAAGATAAAACCGTTTCTTGCAAGCCACGTTACCCACAAAACAGTGCCTGCAATACCCATTCAGTACCAAGAATTAACAAGAGGAGCCATACCTTTCCTCGAGGCCAACAAGTCGCCAATCTCTCCGGGCATTACCCAACAAAGAGACCACCATTTCAGAATTTTGCACCATAATTCCCAAACATGGTAGTAGTGGAGAAGCAAGTGTTTTGCATCCTCAAAGTGAGTGTTGCAGAAGACACAAAGACACCGCTGCAATGGAACTCGAACTCCTCTCTCTTTCAGGAAGCATCTTGTTGGGATAACATTCATGCAGCATAACTAAGAAAAGGAGGCAATCTTTTCTTAGAGGTTCCTTGAGGCTGAAGGCAAAGGTAGATATCATAGGCATTTCCTTACATCGCAGAGTTTTCAAACATTACATCCCAATTATCAACATCAATTCCTCCTATAAATGCATCCTCAAATGGGGCATGGATATCATAATCAGCAACCCAACGATACTCATGCTTTAACAAAATATATTAGGAATGTTACTGCACATTGATATCAAACATAAACTCACCGTACAATATATATAAGGGATTAGATGCATTTCACCTAAGCGAATTAGGATTGTCTCATTACGTCGAATGGTATAAATTTGAATAAGATAGAACAATTTATTAATTGAATGTTGTCTTTAACCGAATAGTCATAAGTTGTTATTTAGATGGGATAACGTCGATTCTTAGTTCAGTCGGAAATGTCATTTACACATCCTAATCGTGCTCTACTTTTTGTAACAGATCTTAACACAAAGGTGGTACAAGTTTACAAAAAATATCAATCACGTGTGAAATAATTATGAAAAAAGGGATATGATTTGTAAAAAAATGTCACCTTTATGCTACTCTTTGTAACAAAATACCACTTTTGTGTTAGGATCTGTCACAAAAGGTGGAGCACGGTTATAATGTGCAAATGACCTTTCTAACCGGTTAGAAAATGACGTTTTCCATTTTTTTTTTATCAGAGAAGTTTTATAAAACCTGAGAAATCAACTAGTTGCAGGTAGGCCTAATCCCAATACCATGAATTCTTTTGTAAAAGTTAACCATGATAATTTGCAACTTTTCCAAAGTGTTTAATTAATAACTCACCAATCTTCATCATAGTACCTATACAAATCGCACATACTTCCAACTTCAAGGCGGATCCGTTCTCTACAATCTTGTGAAATGAAGGGGAAGTGAGGTTTGTAATTTGTGTCATTATGATTCCTGATACCCTCCTTGGCAACGAGCTCACCATCTATGTCGAAAGCCGCAACTCCCATCCCCCAATCTACTTTCATCATCTTTTCCGTGCACTGTCTCTCCAAGTCCGACGAAAGAGGATGCACAAACCATGGCATGTCTTTTATGCACTCCAATCTGTCCTTTGAGACATACACTACCTCGAACTTATTCTCTTCTGCTTCATCGTTCAGTTGTTCGCAATACTTGGATTTCAACATGGACGTAAATGAACGAGATTTAGATTCGTATTCTGATTGGCCACCTAACAAAACGAGAACCCTCTTCCCTGTCAGTTGGGAACCATTGGTCAGATCAAATCCATTGCCAGCAGGCCGGATCAGGTGGCATAATCCCGGAGGAAAAAACGATTGCAATTTCACCCTTTTCTCCTGTATTCCATACTCTATCTCATAAAGATATTGTCGTGTAAACGGGTAGGCTTCAATCCCGTATTTCTTAAAAATTTCTACACCGCAGAATTCAAAAAGAACTCCGTTGGTATCAGCCTGACGGGGATCGACTATGACAAGACAATCTCCACGCCAATCGTCATTATCCTCATACCAATCACTACATCGAAAGATCCGTTGTAATTTCCTACAACTTGGGTCCTTGAAAGGTAGTGTCAACCAGCTGATTTTTTCATTACACTGCTGTACTGACATATCCACACCAGAACGAACATGAGTGTTGAAACAGTGGTAATGGAAGTTGATTTGCACAATCTCAAAGTCACAACCTCGCTATTTCGCCTCTTGATAAAGCTTCTTAACCACTTCCATGTTGGGAGGACGCGGCATATTTTCACAGAAATACAAGCCTACGACCTTGCCTTTGAGAGAAGAGATGGGCACCTGCAACATTATAGATAAGTCAATCTATCAAGTGTCGATACTCAGATGGTTTATAAATCAATGTAAAAAACGATTGCTTGATATACCTGGTCACCATTGCTTGATAGTAGATAATCACGCGTAGGGGATGCCAACAGTTGATCCCATTGGTTAATAAGCCGCTTCCTGGCTTCCCAACGATTACGAGCATCAAAAAGGTCCTCTGTCCTACGGTAATGTTCATCCCATAAGTCACTTATCCTCGGGAGAGACAGAGGATGAAGTTCAGCTCCACCAAAGAGTTTGAAAAGAAACTGATATGATACTCGCTCCGCGACAAATGTGCTGCTATGATCGATGATCACCCAATACGGCATAAGAGAAGGGGATAGCAGGGAAAGGCATTGTGGAAAATAAGCGATCGAAAATAGGCTCTAGGGATGCAAAATCAGAACGATTGGGATCACGAATCAGATCATGACAAGGCACAAAGACAAACTCGACGCCGCCCAAAGGCAAAAGCTCGTTGTAAGCCTGAATCAAATCAAGAGTATGCTCAGCCTCGTCGTACTGATAATGACCATACTGCCGACCGTTTTCATACAATGGGACGAAATAGAGAACAATAGTCTTGCCAATGAGATCACCAACCCTAACCTGTAATACAATATACATACAGATCATCAATGTTCATATATGCACATTCAATTACTACACTGTTAATTAACAACTAAACATAATAATTGAAGCTAAGACAGCCTTAATCTATTAGAACAAAAAGAATACCTTATGGCCATTGTTTTTGACAAGGAAATCCCTCTCCGGCGTGAAGAGGAGCTCCGCGATGTCAACAGTATCCCCAATCTCCTTCTTCTTTCCAAAGGGTGGCTCCGAGCTTTCACATTCACTTTCACTTTCACATTCACTTTCACATTCACTTTCACTTTCACTTTCACTTCCCATGATCGACTGTCAACTAGTTTAGATCGTGAGCTCGTTCTTAGGGTTTCACGTCAAGATTGGAATACTAATACCTAACCCGCAGAAAAAGAACAATTTCCTTTTTAAACTAGGAAATTTTCCAGGATACTAAACCCTAACCCTCGCAAAAAGAACAATTTCGTTTTTAAACTAGGAAGAGAATTGGTACAGATATTCCACTTTGAATCCTAATTTTTATTTGTTTCTTTTTTTATAAGATAAAAGAAACAAATATATTTTTTTATTTTTTTTTTAGAGAAATGACAATATTATTAAATAGATAATAACGTTTTGGGTCCATCGAACGACAGAGCCCTTACAATTTCATAACGGAAAGACACAGAAACAGAAACCGAAACATAAATACTGAGAAGTAAATGGTGCTCATATGCATAGAGGCGGTCGGGGGGTGAATTGCTGAAGCATCCGAAAATACCGATACAGTATGCGCCAACCATAAAGTACTAGTCGAGCATACCAGGAGATAACTGAACGATGGTGGACCGATGACATCCCTGGTAAGTCAGCGTGCGTCGTCCTCCCTTAAATGATAGTAGTAGGGCTCCCTTAAATGACAGGCAGGATTGCTTATAGCCCCCCGCCACTGCATGTGATGACCTCTCTGACTCCTCCGAGGGCTCCTCCTCCTCTGGTTCCATCTCCCTTTCTAGCCGTTTCTTGCCCGACAAGGATGGTGACGTTTCCCTCGGAAGCCACCCAACCGGGGTCTCATCCTCCCTGACCTCCGCCTGCCTCTCCTGCGGCCAGACCTCCTGAGATCTCCGGGGAGTGTGTGGCCTATTCCCCGAGGATCCCCCTTTCCCCCAGCCTTTCAGGTACGTCCAGTTTGTACCCGGCATCGCCTTCCCGTGCTTCGCCCTTTCCAAGCCAAACCTCGGATCCGCCGGGGCTCTCAGCGATGGGCCCCTTTTGCCCTCCACGACCGGGCACACTGGGAACAAGTGCCCAGCACAGTAGCACCCAAAGCAATGTTCAGGAAAAAGTTCATACGAGATCAACAAGCGAGTACGTACCTGGGAGGCCGACATCCTGAACCACAACTGACTCTGCAGCGGGACACGAATGTCAACCCTGATCCTGACCTTCATGAAGTCACCCCAACACAGGCCCTCCCTGTCCACATCCACTCCCTGACACTCCCCCAGAGCATTCCCCACCCTGAACCCCACATCCCTCGTCCAAGCCCCCACAGGGAGATTCGATACACGGGCTCAGACAGAAAAGTGGTGGAACTCCAGCTCCTGGACCAGCATGTGGGCTCGCAGATCCGTGAATAAAATCAGAGAGTCCCTGAAGGACCAAGGCTCTCCCAACAGCACCCTATCTCTGTCCTTTGTCGTCTTGAAAAAGAACGCAATAAGACCTCCAACTAGAGGCTTCGCCTCCTCTGCTAGTCCCCATGCATCCTCCAGCCTTTATTCCACAGCCTTCCAGTAACACTTTTTAGAGGTGAGCACCTTGGCAGCCAGAGCAAAGCGATATAAATTACTCTGCCCTGTGATCTCCTGCATCGGTACCACTACCTCTCTAATTTTCATCGCCCCCATCTGGAACCCGAGTTCCCCCATCTGGTTAGGGACTCCACGAGCCCTAAACGGGTTATAGTCCTGACCCCCGTGCATTTGCCCCGCACGAGAACCCACCTGGTCCGCTCGGCCCTGATCCGTAGCCCCCCTATCTTGACACTGTCTCGATCCCGGTCCATAACGCGCAGCCCACCGGGCCACGTCCCCTTGATCTCCACGCGTCCAGCCCGAGTAAGGAGCTTGTCCCTGGCACGAATATATTTTTTTATTCGTTTCTTCTTTAACATTTTTATTTTTTTTTTCTTTATGATAAAAAAGTATTCAAGAAAAGACGATGCACGTTGGATACTCAAGGGCGTACTCTTTCCGTCACGTCACTTTCTTCCATCCGAAAATGGATTCGTTCTATCCTAACTCATCGTCGGTAGTCATTATACCGGTTGCTTTGAAAACTATCGCAACATACCCATGTCGACATCCCTAGAACATTTCAGTAAATGAGCATTTTTTGTTTTTGTTTGCGTCCCACAATTTTCAGACTTCTCAGTTTTATCATTTCACTTGGTGTTGGTCGGCAAGGGGTTACCGATATCGGTTTCGAAACGCCCAGCTCGAGTCCAGCCTCAGATTCTCGGAAATGTTGACTTCTTGCTGCCTGTTTGTTGGAGTGCATTGGTCGGAAGCTTTGTCGTGGCGTTGCGCTTATTTGTTGTCTTTGGTGTCAGATCTGTCCGGGTTCGGGTTGGTTTGTGTTCGATATAACTACGGGTCTTCCCCTTAGGGTCCTTGCTTGGTGTTGGCCGTCAAGGGATTACCGGTCTCATTTTTGAAACGCTCAACTGGAATTTAGCCTCGGATCTCCGAAAGTGATGTCTTGCTGCTGCCTACTAGGAAGTTTGTGCTCGTTCTCGGTAGAAATACCGATCCTCCCCCTTTGAGCCTTTTCTCGGTGTAGGCCGGAATTGGGTTTCCGAGGAATGAGTTCGAGATGCATCGTCCACAATTGAGCTGATCTTGGATGTTGTTGGCGACCAAGTTTCTCTTTGTCAGCTACAACTTGGGTCGTCATTTTCTTAGCTCTTCATGGTTGGAAAATCTAGGTATTAATACCTTATCTTTTATCGTTCTGAGCTTCATGGTTTGAAAATTAGGGTATTAGACCTCTCTTACAGCTTATTTCTTGTTCTTCAAGTTTGTAAAATCGGGTTAGTAGACCTTTTATTTTCTTGGTTGCACCCATGTTGGGTTGCTGAGATTCTTATCATAGGAATGCTCTTTCTTTGTATTTCTTCGATCCGTGTAGGATCCATCTGTGGTTGTCCCCTGTCTTGAGGCTGTGCTTTATCGACAGTGCTTCGTCTTGTGGTTGTGCCGTTACAGATGGTTGCGTCCATCTTTGGGTTTATGTGATCTGTAGCTAGATCTTTGGTCTTGTACTCCTTTTCACCCTCTGAAAAGGTTTCATTTATATATTTGTTTTACCGATAAAAAAAGACACATATATTGTTTGATCAACAATAGAAAAAATCATGTTAATGGAATTGATTTATTGGTTGAATATCCATTATTTAAAATTATGATCTGAATATCAAATAAATGAATATTCATTAAAAAAAAGGAAATGAGAATATCAAAATTGCTCAATAAAACACATCATATATTGAAGGTATTTTTCTCAAATGATTTGAGGTCACCTTTTGATAAATTTGTGATGTGTGATCACCTTTAGTATATTTGATATATATCGATAGTGTATTCACCGCTTATAATACATTAAGTGTAGACATTTTATTAAAGTTCCCCAGAATCATTTTATTAAAGTTCCCCAGAATAGTTGTATTGTCCGAAGCAATACAATTTTCCTGAAAGAAATCCCCTGAAAATATTAAATTCCCTAAAGCAATGTTATTCCCCAAGGAATCTATAATTACTAAGAGCAATGACTCCCTGAAGGGTTTATTTTGCACGAGCTAATGAGAGATAATATGAGAAAGTATGTATTCGATAAGCAATGTGTGTTGATAACATGAATTTGATATGAACTCCTGAAGGGATCCTGAAATTACATAATATTTGATTAGAGACTTTGAAAATAAAGTCTTGAGAAAAAAAATTGTCTCGGCCTAAAGAGCAAGCATATTTCAAATTTATTCATAAGTATGCATATGTTAAGAAACTGAAGTGTTCGACTTGGTATTCGAACGATCGATCGATCTTGAAATCGTAAAGAAGATCTCATTTATCTCAAAGAAAGATGAAAATATATTTGGTCTTGATGTACCATATCTAAAGTTGATACTTTGTTACCAACGTACGAGGCCTGATACAAAATTTATGGCAATGTGCTAGCCTGTTTGAGCTCTGAATTAACCAACCGATTTTTGAAATGGAACCAAATCCTCTGAGAACGCACTCCTAGGCGATTATGTTTGAGATGATAGTTTTCAATGTTTAGTGTTTTGGTTGCAACTCGTCATGTGTTCATTATTCCTTTATCATATTGAACTACAGAAAAGTTATGAGATGGACATCAATCGGAATCATGTGATGAAAATCGTACAAGTTTGTTCACTGATTATGGCAACATCGGTTTTAAGGAAACTCAATGTCAAACATAGCTTGAGTCGATTTCGCAAGCAATCGAGATCACTCAATTAGTCTTCAGGAGGAACAACTGTTAGGGGATCAGGTTTTCATGTATTGCCCTCTTTTTCCTCATTAAGGTTTTGTCGCACATGATTTTCCTAAAAATGTTTTTGATAAGGTGGTTGTTATGACTCATCAAAAGCAACACTCTACTCGATAAGACTTTGCTGACATCCACTTCTTGAGAAATTAACGTTCAAAACTAAGATGTGTCGACTCAACTAGTAATTGAAGTAATCCGCCAGTTATCAAGGAAAACGAAAATTGTATATTATACTCTTTTTTTGTTCGTTCAAATTTTGTCCCATTATGTATCTTCTACAAAATGGTTTTTAAAGAGAGAATCTTAAACACATTTAAGATTATCTTGGTCTTATGAGTATGTTGTTCAATGGGGTGTCATAAATAAAGCCACCTTTGACCACTATCATCGTAAGGTGAACACATGACTTCTGTCTATTCCATGTAAGATGGTTAAGCCAAAACCAAAGTGCCGATATAATAGTTGTGTACAATAAATACAGTGCAATATTTTAGATTGTATTATGTACATGTAAATCCCAATGAATAACTGAACTAAATTCTATAGAGAGGAGCTGTAACCTCTCTCTAGAATCCTCCCGAACCCTAACTTCCGTCCTCTTCTCTCTTCTTTTATCTGGCCGTCGACGACGGCCTCTCTTTGCTGTCGCCGGTGGCTATGGCTTCTCTTACCCCTCTCTCTACTACTTTCTCTCCACTTCTCCCCCTTCCTCCTTGCTCCTTCAGCCCGCTCGGTGACTTCTCCCTTCACCTTTCTTTCTTCGTGTAGCTCAGATCTGGAGCCTCTGGAGCCTTCTCTCGCCTTAACTGGTCGTCCGGTTGGTGCTGGCAACCGATGGGGTCTCGCTTCTCCGAGATCTGAGAGTGGGTCGTTGGATCTGTGACGAGGTAAGTGTATTTTCTCCTTCTCTTGTGCCCTCTTGTTTACCTGGCTCTCTTTCTTCGTTATGTTGAGGGGTTGCTGTCTCTCACCTTTCTGGGCGACTGGTTGGTGTTGGCCGCTGTCGGGATCTCCTTTTGGGAGATCTGAGAGATGGGTTTCGAGATTTCAAGGCTGAGTACCCACTAGGCCTTTTCTCCTACTTCGGCAGAGTTAGCCCTCAACCCCCCCCCCCCCCCCCCCCCCCTTCTTCTTGCTTCCCTTCCCGTTCACGGTGGTGTGTTCCGGGGTCCATGGTGGGTGGTGACCGCCATGGATTGTTTGCCTTGTTGGCTCTGTTTGAAGCTTTGGAGGTTTGGGGATGTAGGGTTTAACTCTGTTTGTAGTTGGGTGGTTTGGGTACAAGTGGGTCTTCCTTGATTTTGGGTCGGTGGCTTCTGGTTTTGTCGTGAAGAAGGGAGGTAGGAGGTGTGGGTTTTGTTTGCCTTGCGGGTCGGTTTTTTGGAGTTTGGCTTCGTTGCTTTCCATTGCGGCGTGTTGGAGTTTTGGTCGCTGTCTCCTCATTGTGCTGGTGGCGGTTCTGTTTCTCCGGCTGGGTTTGGTCGGCAGATTTGTTTTGTGATTCATTTTCGAGGAGTGGGTTCTGTTGCTGTGACGTGCTTCTTCGGTGGCGCGGGGCTCGAGGATTTCTTGTTTGTTTTTTTAAGTTTTACTTTTCTGGTTGGCTTTGTTTGGCCCTAGTTGCCCCTTGTTGGGTTGGTTTGTAAGAGTTTGGGCTTGGCCCATGTTGGTTTGTTATTGTCCGGGCTTGGCCCGTGTTTGGTTTGCGTCATGTAATATCTGGGTATAGTTTCTTGTTAGACCCATCTGTTTGTAAGTTATGGTTATGGTTGGGCTTTTAGCCCTGGTTTGTATCTGAGAGGTTATCCTCTTGACCTTGTTTTTCATTTTGAAAACCTGGTCCTTTTAAAAAAAAATTGCTGATAAAAAAAAACTGAACTAACAATTAAAGCTAAGACGGTCCGCAAAGCTTAGTTGACCTGATTGATTAAGACGGACACAATTAACTCATAAGACGAATTAATGTTTTAAAGAGTCTAACCGTTTTTTTTTATCTTCGTTATATGTTGGCATTTGTCGGGTTATCTTCGATAACTGAGCAGTATATGGATGGAGGATTGAAATCGGAGTTTTTGATGTGATTATTAGTTCTCTTCTTCAAGTTGCATCGCCTAGGTGGTTCGCTAAGCTCGAAATTGATACTCTCGTCCTCGTTTCTCCGAAAGCAATTTCTGGGTTCCTTAGTTTCGACTCCCCGCTTGGGTTGGTCGATGGTGTTGGCCACGGTTAGAATCGTGTTGTGTGATTAAAGTAGTGTTTGTTGTTCTCATCTTGGCGTTGGTTTGGTAGTGAGTTCTCTCGATATTCTTCTACTGAGGTTTGAGTTTCCGACATGCGGCTTTTTTCAAGTTTGAGGTTTGCGGTTCTAAGAGGTGGTGGGCTGTCTTTTCTGAGTTTTATGGTTGGAAAATCTGGGTATTCGACCATTTTCTTTATGAGCTTTATGGTAGAGAAATCTAGGTGTTAGACCTTTATTTTTTTCGGTGTTTCATGGTAGTAAAATCTAGGTTTCAGACCTTTGTTTACTTTTTGTTAGTCTTCTTGGTGGCTTCCTACGTGATGAGGTGTGATTTCAAGTCTTGGTTGGTCGTTGCTTCTTCAGGTGTTGTAATCCTCCTACGATGGTTTGTTTTTTGTTATGGAGTCTGTAGTTAGACTTTTCATTATACTCCTCTTCATTATTTATGGTTCTCAAGATCTTGGCACACCCTTCTCGTCGCTTTATGGTTCTCAAGTTGTCCAAGTTGTTTGGGCCCTTAAAATATCCATATGACTAATCATATGCCAAGTTGTTTGTGCCCTCAACTAGTTCTTCAAAGCCCTAGAAGGCTAAGAAATGGCAGTTTCAGGCATGGGCCTAGGACGCAAGGAGTAGTAAACCAAGGGAGACCACCTTGAAGAAACGAGCTTCACTGAGCCCGACTCAACAACTTTAGAGGAGGTTCATAAGGGTCAAGAGAGATCCGGTAAACAACCTCGTCAGACAAATGAGGGGCCCACAGGGACATGAGACGTTGCGAAAGAGAAGCGTCTCGCCCCTATCATGGTTGGATGCAACTAATTGCCGTCATCCACCAACCATATAGTTCTTTGATCCAATAAGGCACCCCTGTCATATTTTAACAAGTCCCCTCCATGAGACCATGCGCAATAGCGTACTGATGTGAACGTAAAATGCATTTATCATAGATGTTTTTAGCCCACATTTCTAAGCTTTTCAGACCCGGGATCATGTGACTTAATGTATTTTCTCTCTCTATTTATGTAATTGTTCTCTTTTCCTTGGTATTTAGGAGTTTGATGTGAAATAACGAGTTTTGGAGCTAAATAGAGCAAATATCAGCTTAAGAAATTTTGAAGTCTGGCTGATCTTGTGAAGGGTATAACTTTCGCATCCGGACTCCGATTTTCGCCCGTTACCTATCAAATAGAAGGGAATTCAAAGATCTACAACTTTGGAGAAGGATTTGATGTTGAAAAATGCACTGATTATTTGCACGGCGTGCATCTAACCGTGCATACGGGACAGAGGCGCCAGAATTATGCACCAGAAACTTGCACGGCGTGCAAATAACTGGTGCAACTTAAGATGCACCAGAAACTTGCACGGCGTGCAAGCGACAGTGCAAACACCAAAAACGCGTTTTCCAGCTGCGTTTCCCATTTTTTATTAGTTTGAACTCAATATAAAAGGGAAATTAGGTCAGATTGAAGGGGATCACGAAATTGAAGAGAAAAGGTCACTTTTGGAGAGAACTTGGAGAACTTGGGGAACTTGGAGAAGATCAAAGGAGAACTACTAGAATCACATTGAGGTTTTTGTAGTTTGGATTGTTTCTGAATACTTGTATTGCTATTTTCAGTTAATATGAGTATGATTATTTCAATCCTTCTCTTGTGTTCTTGTCTCTTTGCTATGAACTAAGTTTATATTGATCTAGGGCTAGGAGGAACGATGTGATGAATTGATTGAGCATATTTAGGTCATATACTTATAAACTAATACTAGAAAAGTGTTTATTCATTTCCGTTCGTAATGCTACATTGCCTTGATCACGTACATGTATGATTAAATCTTGTTAACCAACAATTGAGAAATGAGGTTAAAAAGAGGAAAAAGGAATTGGATAGCTCGGGTTTCAATCTAGGCCAGAATATGGCTAGACTGACACGGGTGCAATAGCTATAGGTGTAAAACCCGAAAGTTAGAGGAATTCATAGATCGTAATGCTTTATACCGCTCTACACCTAGATTAGAGATAATTAGGTGGACCGAGTGTATTAGGGTCCTAATACGATCGAGAGATGGTTATGACTACTTAAAGAGAATTCCTGTTGCCCTTAAAATAGTATTAGTTATAAATGTATGCCAAATATCATTAAGTTGTTCATCGCATTCGACCCCGTTAATGTCCTAGATCGTCTTTTATCTCTGATTTACAATCCATTTGTGGTTTTGTGCTCTGTTTTCGGATCATTTATATATTCTCAGTACTTGCATGAATTTACATTTTACAAACCAAAACCAAACATCGTTATAGGAATAGCTTAACCATCGAATTAATTAACTAAAGTGCTTTCTTAATTGCTCCCTTGGGTACGATATCTCGGACTTAAAACCCGAATACTACTTGACGACCGGTACGCTTGCCGTACCATTCTGAGGGTTAAATCTCGAAGTGTCACGTACCCTAATAGAATCCGAGTAGAACCGTAGTTGAACCGTAGTTGCCTGTCCTTCAAAACCGAGATTCGAAAATCGATGTATCGTCATGACTAGAAAACTAAAAATGACCATATCAATCCTGATACTTTTATCTATTTGTATTATCCTATTTTATCATTATTAATAATAATAGGTATCTCATTTTCTATATATGAAAAAAAACTAACATAGAATAAAAGAAAGAGAACATGATTACTCATAAAGGCTATGGTTACCCTTAATTAATAAGGTTGACTTTAAGTTGTGAAAATCCAACCCGATATAAATGGTCTATTCTAACAACAAAATTCATACGATATTAGAGTCTGGTTCGACCCACGTCCGTTTGTCAGTTCCACCATGTGGTCTCCAGGCCAAATGTTGATGTCTAGTCTCATCACGATCCATGTGTAGATATCCACTCTTCTGAGTGGTGTCTCCGGTGCCTGAAGTGCGTAGTTGTCCCAAGGGTTGAAGCTTGTTGGGTTTCCTAACGCTTCATCAAACAACCTATTAGAGTTTTGTGTGTGTACATAGCCAGGTAAAATTGTTGAGGAACACTAGATGTAATGTTGTGAAGCAGAGGATAATTGTCATGGAAGAGGTATAGTTGAGAGTAACTTTTTCTAGAATTTATTATCATCATAGATAGAAGAGACGAAAATAAGTTGGCTATAGTCATCGATTCGTTTATTAACCAATACCATGATGAACTTGTAAAGTTAACCATGATAAGTTGTAACTTTACCAAGTTTTGAATTAAGAACTCACCAATCTTCATCATAGTACCTATACAAATCGCACATACTTCCAACTTCCAGGCGGATCCGTTCTTTCCAATCTTGTGAAATGAACGGGAAATGAGGCTTGTAATTCGTGTCACGACGACGACCCCAGAAACCCTCCTTGGCAATGAGCTCACCATCTATGTTGAAGGCCGCAACTCCCATCCCCCAATCTACTTTCATCATCTTTTCCGTGCACTGCCTCTCCAAGTCCGGCGAAAGAGGATGCACCAACCATGGCATGTCTTTGATGCACTCCATAAAGCTAGGCTCCAACCAGTCCGTTGACACATACACTACCTCGAACTTATTCTCTTCTGCTTCATCGTTTAGTTGTTCGCGATACTTGGATTTCAACATGGACATAAATGCGCGAGACTCAGACTCGTATTCTGATTTGTTGCCTAACAAAACGAGAACCCTCTTCCCTATTAGTTGGGAGCCATCGGTCATATCAAATCCATCTCCTGCAAGCCGGATCAGGTGGCATAATCCTGGAGGAAAAAACAATTGTAATTTCACCTTTTTCTCCTGTATTCCATACTCTATCTCGTAAAGATATTCTCGTGCAAACGGGTAGGCTTCAATCCCGTATTTCTTATAAATTTCTGCACCGGAGAATTCGAATTGTACTCCGTCGATATCAGCCTGGTGGGGATCAACTACGACAAGGCAATCTCCACCCCAAAAATCATTATCGTCCTCCCAATAACTACATGGGAATATCCGTTGTAATTTCCTACAACTTCTGTCCTTGAAAGGTAGTGTCAACCAGCTGACTTTTTCAGTACACTGCTGTACTGACATATCCACATTATAAACATGATTGTTGAAGAAGTGGTAATGGAAGTTGATCTGCACAATCTCAAAATCATAACCTCGCGATTTCGCCTCCTGATAAAGCTTCTTAATCACTTCCATGTTAGGAGGACGGGGCATATTTTCACAGAAATACAAACCTACGACCTTGTCCTTAAGAGAAGAGATGGGCACCTGCAACATTATGGATACGCCAATCAATCAAGTCTCGATGTTTTTCGAATCAATGTAAAAATGTAATCAAGAATATGCATATATACATGGTCGCCATTGCTCGAGAGTAGATAATCACGCGTAGGGGATGCCAACAGTTTATCCCATTTGTTAATAAGCTGCTTCCTGGCTTCCCAACGATTGCGTTCACCAAAAAAATCCTCTGTCCTACGGGTAAATTCATCCCATAAGGCCCTTATCCTCCGGAGAGACAGAGGATGAAGCTCAGCTCCACAAAAGATTTTGAAAAGAAAACTGTAGGACATTCGCTCTGCCACAAATGTGCCGGTATGATCAATGATCACCCAATACGGCAGAAGATTTTCAATACCCAATGAGCCATTATCAACAGAAAAGGTCTTAACAAGGCGATCACAGCAAGACTCAAAATCTGAGAAGGGGATAGCAGAGAAAGGCATTGTGGACGATAAGCTATTGTAAATAGCCTCTAGGGATGCAAGATCATAACATTCGGGATCATGATAATAGTTGGGGGAAGCAGGCACAAAGACAAACTCGACGCCGCCCAAAGGCAATAGCTCATTGTAAGCCTCAATCAAATCAAGAGTATAGTTAGCATATGACTCATCTTCGTACAATGGGACGAAATAGAGAACAATATTCTTGCCAATTAGATCACCAACCCTAACCTGTAATGTAATGTTCATAGAGATCGTCAATGTTCATAGGGAAAACGTTGTTTCTTAGCCCTCTGTGACCTTTCATTAGGACTTCCTAACCGATCTCGACCTGTTGTCACATATCCTAACCTAAAGGTGATGTTTTTTTACGTATCATAACCTAAATGGTGGTTTTTTGTCACATATCCTAACTCGGTTTTTCATAAATAATTATACAAGGATCTGTTACAGAAGGACGACCACAGTTAGGAATTGCTAATGAAAGGTCACATAGGTCCGGAATCGATGTTATCCCATGTTCATATGCACATTCAATTACAATTCTGTAAATTAGCAATTGAAGTAGTAATCAAAGCTGAGACAGCCCAAGAGAATACCTTATGACCGTTGTTTTTGATGAGGAAGTCCCTCTCCGGCGAGAAGAGGAGGTCGGCGATATTAACCCTATCACCAGTCTTGGCACGACGGTGCTTCGCCGTCTTCTTCTTGCGGCGGCCACCACCAACGGACGCCTCACCACTTTCATTTCCCATCTCTTACATAACTGTCAATTGCTTGAGATCGTGAGATTGTGACCTGGTTATTAGGGCTTCATGTCAAGATTGGGAAACTGAAATCCTAAACCTAACAAAATGAAACATTTTTTTTTCAAATAGAAAGAGAAATATTGGTAAAGATTACGTAGCCAATACATTAATAAGTGTAAAAATACTTAGGCTTTGACCCAAAGCGGGTCAACAGAGAGTATCGAAGCCAAAAATAATTGTTGTGAAATAACTGAAATGTCCAAACCACATGGGACAAATTGAAAAGCAACAAAAAAAAATGATCAGTTATCGAAATGCTGGAGGATGGATGTGGGGAGAGGGATATTACGATAGCGACCGAAGCCACCATCTGCCCCAAATGAAGAGTTAGGACAAACCGGGTCCATTTCTGAAAAAGTGGTACTTTAACGGACTAAATACTCCTTCAAGGATCCAACGAGCGGCGTGCTCCCTTGATTGACAGTGTAGGGCTCCACAAACGCTAGAATGTTGGCTCCTGAGATAATAAAGGAGTATCGTGCCGATACTTGGTGGAATTACTACCACCTTGTAAACAATAAGGTTGTAGTACCCGAAGACCCCTCACTGAACCAAGAGCTCCTCATTGGTCGAGACGAGGGTGATTGTCACCCTCGCCGCTGCTCGTGACGCTCCATTACAGTCTGTGGGACCCTCGAATCCTATGTCCAGAACCGGTAGGGTATGATGTTTTAATATGTGATGAAATTTTAATAGGATAGACATTTTTCATCGTTAAGAAGTGACCAAATTCAGAGTTTTTAAGCAATCTTTGATCACTTCTTAATGGTTTATTGGCCAATAAAAAAAGATTGAAAACTTATGTGTTAGTCGGGTGAATGATGTAAATTTGAAGCTCTTAGTTGTAGATATGAAATCTATTCCGGTTGGACCGGTACAAACCGGTGGCCCGCCCTATAATTTGAACGGATGGGTTCTATACGGCCTAATGGGCCTGAACCCGAGAATGGATTCTAATTTAAGCAACCCGGTCATTCTGGATTAGGTTAAAAGCACGCAACAGATCTGAGGCCTGACACATACATAGACAACCCTAGCTCCTTGATGTGTTCTTAGACGACCGTCTAATCTGCCAAGTAGTGGGCCGGCCCTGCTCACAAGTCCAACCTATTGAAAGAAAAATGCCCTCAAAAAACACAATTAATAATCACCAACCTTGTACGTTGTACCTTGTTCTTTGATTATTTCCATGTGTGACTGTTATTGATGTACTCGAAACATAACAATCTTATTCAGATCCATATCATAAACACCTCTAGAAAAACACTTATAATCAAAGAGGCACGTCATGACATAAACCTGATAAATGACAACAAAACTAGCTCTAATGAATCCCCATGCAAACCCTAATATTCAGAAATCAAAATCTTCTTGATTAGGCTTAGGAGAGGTCAACATGGCGGTATAGAGCCGGAGCCTATCCTCCCCGAGCGACGAGCACCTCGACAGCGGCCGCCTCGGCCGTATGAACGACAGCGAGGTCAGCGTCAGGCGGTGCCTGTACCGCCGCCACGCCAGCTGTATCGCCACCGCCGCCCACGTGCGCCACCCGGGCGAGTAGTACCTGGCGCTCCTCTTCACCCTCTCGTTCACGAACGTGTAACGGAAATGCTGGGTCACGTACTTGACGTCCTCGGCCTCCAGCCCGAACGCCTCCGTCGTCTCGAGCGTCACCAGCGTGGAGGACGACGGTGGCAGGCGCTCGATGAACGGTCGCCGGAGACACCACGAGAGGAGCTCGTCGCCGCTGAAGTTTCCCGGTCCCAGCATGCAGCAGCTCTCTACTCCGTCCCGGAGCACTTGGCTGCTTTGAAGGTGACCCCTTACTACAAACAACATTCTCTGAACTGGATCTCCTTCTCTTGCTATCTGCACCAAATATATATAATCAGCTATATTTAAACATTATAGTTTTTCTTTATTCAGTCATGTGTACTATTTAAGTTTTTTCTTTTTACTTAAAAGTAGATTTTATTCATAATCAAGAAAAGGAGAGGCAGTATAAACAAATAGCTTGAGGGTTGGGAATTTGGTGACTGACCGGTTCTCTTGTGGTTAGGAACCTGAAACCCCAGGTCTACATGAACACGGAGATAGAGTTGGACTTGAAGCTAGATCTGGGGTTGGAGCTGGAACATGAGCTGGGGGAGTGAAGAGGGGGTCTACTGGGAACCCCGGGAGGATTAGGAGAAGTTAGAGAAGCAGCCCCGTCAGGAGCAATGAAAGGGATTCAGGGCTCTAGGGAGTAGCCCTAGGAGGGGTCCCTAAGAAGAGCTCTGCCTCCCTTTAAAACTGATGAAAACAGGTTCAGTCGCACTCTATATAGTATGAATCGTTTAGGCAATACATTGAGCAGTCGTAGTCATGTTCGTCTTAGGTTAGTTTTAAGTTGCTTATATGGCTTTTCATCCAATACTGTCTATGACGGTTATATTGTTAAAAAAAAATAGCGACTAGTTACGTTCTCTGTTTGTTCTTAGTGGTCAGGGGATGTCTTCCTGATGCACTCGCTTGTAGTTGGAATCTATTTTAATGAATCTGTACCTTCTAGTAAAAAAAAAGAGGTTGAGGACTCAAAACACATAACTCTTACATAATATAATCGACATATATACCACAGACAAGAAGGTGGGGGTTAGAAAACGGGACTAAAATATACTGCTCAAGTTGTTGCCTGAATACCGCATAGGACCATTTAAAGTGAAACCGAACCTAAACTCCTCAATATACTTAATTCTTCCTTATTAATTGTAATTGATTTGGTTTCGAAAATTAATACCAATAAGAATTAATTTACTTACGTCTCATGTGACTTTTGTACGTGGTAACACATCTATTTTGATATTTATTTATCACTAACACGTTATAAATATCACTCCATGTAACATAATGTTACTTTTCAATATCATCAAAACTCATTCAAAACTCGGGTATTTAGCCCGAAACAAGTATATATGTACTCAAAACTCACATGTTGTCTAAGTTTTTGATGATAGTAAAAAGTGACATTTGTATTATTGATATGCACCCACCCATAGGTGGTGTTATAATTGATACCAAAAGATCAAAATAAGTATATATAAATTATGTTTTTTCCCTTTGTATATAAACTGATAATTTTGTTAAAGTTTAATGACTTCTATAACTAAGACTTACCGTTTCTCCCTTTGTGAAGATGAGCGATTTTACTCGATCGCAAATGTTCTCTAGAACAAGATCGTCCATGTGTTGAAACAATGGTACCTAAAACATGTGTATTTTAATTAAAACGGATTAAACATGTCGAGTTGGACTCTAAACTATGTTATAAACACAAGTAGAGATATCGACCTGTCGGACCAAGTCGAGGCAGAGATGGTACTTGATGTCCCGGCGGAGGCCCTCGGGGAGGTCTCGTATCATCCGACACTCGTCGACGCCGCGCATGGCGGCCCATCTCTGGCGCTCGTAGTTGCGCACCCGCTGCCGGAAGCCATGAGGCAGCTGCCTCTTCCGCATCCACCACTCTATGTTCCTCATCTTCAGCTGCATCGCCTGCTTCTTCGACGTCGTCGCGTGCAAGAACACCTTAATGTTCCCGATCAACATCGTCACCAGAAGCAGACCGCTCGTCAGCACTATGATGTTGAACACCACTTCCAGCCACTCCGTCGTGCTCTCTATGTTCCCGAACGTACTGTAACATTAATCTCGAGTTTGTTAGGCGTTCAGCGAACATGACATTGATCAGTCAAAAAAACTGTCGTCAATGGTGCTGGCTGCCGACAATTGAGCATCGAGTTTTTTTCCGGACATTTAAAGTGTTGGTTTTTTGGGGTTAGCTGGAAGCAATTTTCTTAATGTTTATTAAATTTGGGTAATCAAGACCCTTTTTTTCTATGAGCTAAATGTTTGGTAGATCTGGTTGTATTCGTCTTTATTGGTGTTGTTGTTGGTTTCGGTCTTTAGGGTTTCCTTCTTTCATGTACGCCCTTGTTGTGTTGGTCTGTGGTGGTTCATCTGTTTGTTTGATTGTTCATTTGGTTCATGTAAACCTCAGTCTATTGAAGTTTAGTAGTCTAAGCTTTTTATTAGAGTGGAAGGCTCTAGGTTGTTCATCTTCTTCATCTCCTGTTTTTTATTTCAAAGAGCAGGTTTTACATAATGCTTTACTGATAAAAAAGCTCGTTCTTAATCAATACCTGAGAGTCATGAGGCCCCAGAAGATGGGGAAGAGGATCTTCTCCAAACGACTGTCGTTTGAGACGAGCTGGACGGTCCATTTATAAGCACCATACTCGTAATTATCAGCACTGTTCAAGCAAGTAGACCTAGCTCTTGTGTTCCCGGCCCAAGCTAGTGTGGCTCCGTCTCGGACCATGCTTGTGGTTCCATAATACATAGCCTCGGTGCAAGCCAAGGTCCCCAGGTCGCACCCACTTGTCTCTTTGCATTGTTCTCTCAAGCACTTTGCTGTTCTCTGGATCCCTAGCAAGTACCAGCATGCTCCCGCAGCCTAAAATTAATCGAAAGAACCGCTTTAAGACACTATATGTTGAAGGGTGAGTCCCACATCGAAAGTGTGTGGATAAATAGGTGTTTGATATACATCTTATGTCTCCATCCATCACTTTGAGTTTTAGGGTTGAACAGAACTTTAACATGGTACCAGAACTGGTTCGGCTTACGACTTGTTTGTCATATGCACCCTATGATCTCCGACCCACATGCGGATGTCTAGTCGAGCTTTTGAATTGGATAGAGCTTTAACACTAAAAGCTTAAGTTGCCAAATTTGAATCCATTTTCGCGAGAAAAAAATCGAGTCTCTGATACTATATTGTTAGACAATCAATTCATATAAAAACTTAACCTGATAGCTGAAGACTCGATTATAGTTTTATATTCTGACAAAGTAAAACGTAAATGTTACTTACATGTGAAGCGACAAAGTAGGCGAGCATGTTGAGGGCAATGCCCCACCAGATAGTGCCGAAGATGTAGCCGGAGAGGCTCTGCATGCGGCGGAGGAGGCAGATGGAATGATAGATCTTTGGGAGGTATTGGAAGAGGAAGATGATGAGGAACACTGTCATCAACGCCGTTGTTTCTCCTCTTTCCAACAATTTTGGAATTACTACCCATAACACGAGCTGCATTAATACACCCAAAATAATAACATGTTCATATTCTTAGCTACTTACTATGTTGTCTTAAATTGGATTTCGATGATCATATAAATGCGACAAAATGAGCATGGAAAATTTAGTTCTATAGTATATTAGATTAGAGAACCAACTAAATTTAAAACCGAAAACTCAAGTTGATAGTTGATTGTCTAATAATATGGAGATATTAACTAATATTATGAGATTTTCATTGCATAGTAATCAAGCCCTAACCTATATATTCCCAATTAAATTATTTGCTTAATTAATCTTTTCAAAAGTGTAAATACTACAGGATAGATTGGATTATTTTGTTCACAATAGGAGCTAAGTCAGCTAACTGTGTTAAATGGTCGTACAATCCAAAAAAAATCAACACTATATATACTTTAGATTTTATCGATAACATAGATATACATTTCCCATTTTTCATAACTCAATAATTGTACTTTCATTGATGGTAACATTTTCAATACATCAAATACATATATAATATCTTACCATTTTGAAATTATCACAATTTTGTACCATAACTTCTTGTAATACTTTTTTTTACACAATCATTCACATGATCCAAATTAACTTTTATAGTCGAAGTAAAAAAATATGGCAATATTTTTATTCCTATGAAAATCTTACCTTTCTCGTTTTATTGAAAATTAAGTAGAACTTTCTTCAAAGAGAAAATGACACATAACCCTCACTAATCATCACGTTTTTTCACATCACCCCCTAATTACTTTTTGTGACATTTAACTCCCATAACTTCGTTTTTTTTCCACTTTACTCTTTTTTCATCCAAAAACGGATGGAAATTGAACATGTGCACATCACATGCTATTATTTTTTTCTAAATCCCAAAACTACCATTTTAACCCACAAAACTAATTACCCTAACCTAAAAACCTAACTTCATCCCCCCACATTTTCTATCCATCACGCCTCCACACCTTCTCAACCTCCTATCTCTAGTTCTTCTCTCAACCTCCCATCTCCACCACCACCATCACAATGTCTTCTTTAATTTGGTTTTACTTTTTTTTTGTTTAGATTTAGTTCTCCAATTTCAAGGCTTTTAAGGATGTGCTTGTTGTGTATGATGGACATATATGAGCAACAATTTTGTTTGTTGAGATTTAATTCTCTACAATTTCTTTTAAAAAATTTGGGGAATGTGGCAACAATCAGTATTGATTTCGACAACATTGTATGTTTATGAAAAAGGTTCAACAACTCATTTGGATCAAAGCATGTTTCTCGGTATTTTGATTTGGGTTTCATCTTCATCTATTTCTCGATTATGGATTCAAGTAATAGAGAGATGTATTTTTGGTCTTGGTTGACATTTGAGTTCTCTGATTTTTTTTTCTTTTGAAATTATTGAGATGAAGATGTAGAGAACATATAAAGATGGAGTAAGTGGAGAGTATTTTACTAAGTCAACAACGTTTCAAAGTTGTTGAGTATTTTTCTAGTTAATATAGACATTTCAAAGTTTTTGGGTTTTGCTAAGTCAATAGCATCATGTTGAAAATTTGATGATAAATGGAGGGTATTTTCGACTTTTGATATTAATTGGATGGAAAGTTGACAATGTTAGACTAAAATGAAGAAGAAAAAAAAAGCGAAATTAGTGGAGTTAAATGTCACAAAAAATAGTTAGGGAGGGTGATGTGAAAAAGCGTGATAGTTAGTGAGAATTATGTGTCATTTTCTCTTCTTAAAATCAAGATAGAACAGATGGGTTAAAACCTTACATTATTAACTTAGGTGTACGATTTGAAGAACGGAGATGTTTTATACCCGATTGAAGTGAAGGAAAAAACAAACAAGGACGAGAAACACATAACTCGCACCGTACCATTGCTATTCAAAGTTCAATTCCACTCATCAGTCGAAAAAAGAATGTTGTGGTTTAACACATTTATCTGTTGGGAATATTCTGAATTGTACAAAAATTTATGAAATAATGTTTGTAGATTGACAGGACATGTTTACTAATTTGGAGGTTAGGGCACATGGGTGGAGTCAGAATATGCATAATAATTCACTATACAACACACTGTCACACCATATATATATATATATATATTTACATAGAGAGATATATATATATATTTACATAGAGAGATATACCTTATAACCAATTTTTACCATCACAGGGAAGACTCCATTTACGTGGCTTCCCTCACTTCCTCACATATATTAAATTCCCTCTATGCCCTTGCATCATCTCCATAATGACCGTTTTGCCCCTCAGGAGAAAAAGACATATTTACATCACATGCTTCCTCACCCATCTCTGCATGCATGAAAAAGCCTATACATGCACCATCCCCACTAACATACAAAAACATTTTTTGACCTTTGTTGAGAATTATGTGAGAACGACCATTTCTCTGTACCCCTATGGATACAAAGCTCTTACATACCAGTGTTTCAAGAGTACACGAGATCACGACAACACCATAAACAACTTGATTCTTTTCTCTCTCTTTTTACGTATGATTAGAACCGAAGCTCTCGTTAATAACCCATTAATTTTATTTATAATTTTTAGTTGAATCTTTCTTACACCTATTCTGAGATAGCTGTATCTATTGTGATTCGATGGTCTGTGTATCCTTTTATTGTTTGTGGTTGTTAAATTCAGAGTCTGCGTACTCATTTATTGTTTGTGGTTGTTTGCCGGGGCTGTGTACCCTTTCATTGTGGTTGTTGGTCTTCCCGGTTTGGGGATTCTTGGGGATTCTTGTGCTTGTTTGCTTCAGAGTCTGCGTACCCTTTCATTGTGGTTGTTGGTCTCCTCCGGTGTGGGGCTTACTAAGGTTCTGAGAGTAATGCTCATTCGTGTATTATGTACTCCAATCTGTAAAGTCTATGTAGTTAGAGGTTTTTTGTCCTCCCTTTCAATCTTTAAAATTGGAGAGTTTTATATACTGTTTTGCTTATAAAAAAAATCTACTAATCTAGTTGTTTCTTTTAATTCTTTCTTCTTTGGTATCCTTCATATTTATTTAAAGGCTTAGAGCATGTATAGTCCACGACTATATTTTGGTGTTTTCAGTCGAGGGTTTCTCTTATAGCATTACTCCATCTTTTCTCTAGATCTTTCAGTCGATGGTTTTCTCTTATAACATCACATTGTTATACCTCGTGCTATGATAACGTAAAAGTTGGCCTTGACAACGTAAATTTATCCAATCGCCTGGTAAAATCTATGTTAGGCTTTCCACGGTGGGGCTAATGCGTGTCGAATCATCATCGAATATGGCCAAAAAAAGGTTTGGGGCCGAATCTGCGGAAAAAATGGGATTAGACTGAATCCGACGTCAATGGATTCCTCGACTCGTATAGCGCGTCGAATGTCATTATTCTCCTATAAAGAATCACCACGTGGCAGCCGAATCTATTAATGATATATTAAATTTAATTTTTCTTAATAAAATTTTTAATAAATTATATTTTTAAGTAATTAATGATGGAAATTAATAATTTTCTTAATCATAAAAAATTAATAATTTTTTTAATAAATTATAATATATTTCCATAATTTAATATTTCATAATCTAATATTACTTAATTAAGATTATATTAATTTTTATTTATAATTTAATATTTCCTAATTGATATAAAGTAATTTTGTATTTATTAATTTTAGAATAATATTATTTAATTAATAATGCAATAATTTTAGATTATATTAATTTAATTGTTTTATTTAAATTTATATTGGTTTGTTTTTTTTTTATTAATATTTGTTGTACTTGAAACCGTTGAGGAAGATACATGTAAAGAAAATTATCGATATTGTTTTTTATTTTTAGTTTATCAGACCGACAAATTAAATATTAACTAATCATTTTGAAATTTAATGATCAATTGAAATTGTTATCTAATTAAGCAAGGGAAGATATATAAGTGTGATTTCTAAAATTATTCATTTAATTCTTATAATGAAAAAATTATCTTCGTTTTCATTTTTTTTACATTAAACTCGGAATAGACCGAATCAGTTTATTCCCACTGTGACGGAAATTCAATTAGACCCACGAATCGGGTCCGATGCCTTCTAAAGTTTCTATAAATTAGTTCAATTAAGCTGGGATTAGGCTGATTCGATCTCACGATATTTTTTCTGTGTTTTAAAGCTTTATGCTATTGATCGTCATTTAGGACTGCACTATTGATCTCTTACCAAGATCTCACTCTTTGATAATTAGTTGATTTTTTGTTGATAAAACAATATATAATACTTGTTTCCATTTTTTATGTAGTGTAGAAATAAGAATGTTATTAATGCATACAGTATGAAATTGGTGTAATTTTAATAACCTGAGGGAGTGGGAGGACGACGAAGAGGTCGAAGAAGAAACCCTTTTTGTCTCTGAGGTACTGGAACCCGGCGGTGGCGGCGCCGTACGTGCGGTTGGCCATCTTGAGCTGGAGCCACATGTTCCAGACGTGCAAGGCGTCGGTCATGCACCGGAGCACGGTGACGGTGATCGAGAACCAGCCGTCGACGAAGAGGCACATACACGTGTCGCTGACGGAGAGGGCGTAGAAGAAGAGCGGGTCCACGAACAGGCCGGTGGCGCACACCAGCAGAAACACCCTGTTCCACTCCTGTACCCACTTCGCCCTCGGGTCCAGGACCCACCCGCCCGACCCGGATCTCCGCCTCCTCGGAGCCTCCGGTGACTTGTCTTCGTCGTGAGGCTCCTCGTCGGTGTCGTCGTCGTCGTCGGTGGTGGTGGTGTAGTGGTGCATGGGGGCGAGCTCTTGGTCTCCCATGAAAACGGCGTCGGATTGAGTTGATATTGATGAGTGATGAGAATTTAGGGGTTTGCAGGGAATATATGCAGAGATTTTCAGAGGTGGGATTGAAATATTTGTATCCGGAAACGACACCATATATAATTGTGGAGCGATTGTATCATATATGGTGATGAGTGAGTGACTGAGTTTGAGAGATGAGAAAAGGCATCAGATTCGATGTATTTACGGAGTTGCCCTCCGGTAATATTAACTGTTGTTACTTTAAAATCAGTGTTGCCATTTTTGCAAATGTAATTATATATGTGGTTATTGTTATTAATAGTACTAACATTAATGGTTGCATTATTAACTACAATGGGCGACAAAAGCTTGGGGAGTTTGGCCGCGGTTGTGTCGGCTCTGGTCCTCCTCCCTCGCGCATCCGACAAGATGCTTCTCCACCTTTTTCCCCTATCGTCGCTAGATGTAGAGGTTACTGAGGAGTTCTGGACCGGCGGTTTTTCTTATTGTTGTTGTTTTTGTCCTGGCATGTTGCTCTGTCACTGTCGTCTCTTTGCAAGTGCAGACATAACGTCTAGGATTGTTAGTGGTTGTCTTCATCTGGGCCGGGTTAGATCCACCATGACTAGGATTCCTAGAGCTTGTACATTCTTGCACTGCCCTCTCTGGATCCCATCTTTAACAACTAGGTTTCTGGATCTCGGGTGAATCGGTTCTCTTCCATATGTCTGATATCGAAGTGCTTTTCGTCTACCCGTTCGTGGCCATCACTGTGCATCCGCCTCCTTACATTCGTCGATAGTGTGAGACTCAGAGCCATCCTCTCCAGAACGATGTGCCTCGGAAGACGGAGCCAAATGGGGGTGGAAACCCATTGGCCCAGATATGGGCCTATCTCACTAGCTTTGTTCTATTAGCTTGGGACCGCCTGAAGTGTCTTCGCAAGCCAAGACAACCATCTGATGGGGTATTTAGAACCTTGGTCTTATGTAATCAATCTAATCTACTGTTGTCGTGTAGATTCCATTTTTTATAACAAATGTTTGTTGTGTAGCCTAGGACGCCGGAACACTTGTGATAAACGGAGTTTCCGGACTATATCTCGACTGTAAAGGATCTTTCCTATATTATCGTTCGATACTTTTGAAAATAATTAACGAAGGATAACATTTACAAAAAAGATACTAACAGATATTGTTGTTATCTAGTAGTGATCTTCAAGCATTTAATTGTATAATTTCATTCTTTTATGGTATTTTATTTTCAAAATTATTTTGACTGATGCATGCCATCTTTTTTTCACATTCATTTTTGGTGATTTTTTTTAACTATGTTAGATGAGTGCTTCATGTGACCTGAAGTCCCTAATAGCGCTCATTTATTTATCATCTTTTGATTGATAAAAGGACTTGAATCGGTTTATTTTTTAGGCTAAATGATTCTCTTATACTTTTTATTAATATAACGAGAAAAAGTTTTTTGTAGAATTTTTTTATGATGTTTCTTGTTACTGTTTGTTTCTTTTTTAGACTTTTATCAGATTCTATTAATGGTTTTTTGGTTAGAAACGATGACTATTATATTCAACAATACGAATGTACCACCAAATCATTTTTCTAAAATTGTTAAATAACACGTGTTAGTTAAATATTATAGTTATGAAGTAGAACTATATAGTGAGATAGTGGGTTTTGTGGATAATTTTGCTAACGATATTAATTGAAATTTCCAGTACTCGGGTCAAGGAGACCGAACGGTCCAAATCATTAGACAGTTACGAGACACATCGACAGGTACGGACACAAAATTGCGGCACTATATAATTCATTCATTTTGATTTTTTTTTAGGAGAACAAGGTGAAATATTATTATAGGATAAGATAGTTTGAAAGGCACACTGGTGTACCCATTGTAAAGCCAACTAACAAACAGAAAGGAAATGCAGAAAAATAAATTGTGCTCTGGTACTGGGGGCGGACGAAGGGGGTATCTGCGGTAGCGTCCAAGAACACCGATACAACATGCTTCTTCCAAAAGGCACTGGGCGAGCCAACCAAGTGAAGGGGGAATACTGGTGGACCTACATCTCCCCCGGTGTGTCAGCGTGCGTCGTTCTCCCTGGACTGATAATGGTAGGGCTCCTGAACGCGGGTGTGCTGACTCCGGACTAGCAGGGGAGACAATTATCGACTGATGATGGTGTCATCGCCATCCATCCGCCGGGAAGGGATCAAAGTCGATCCACCCCTCCCTGTGCCACCTCAGAATCATTCCTGTAGGCGAGGGTTCTTGAAGCCCCCCGCCGATGCTGCTTGTGACTCACCATCTGACGCTGTCGAGCCCTCTGACTCGTCCAGAATATCCTCTCGTGCTAGGCGTTTCTTCCCGGACAATGTCGGGCTCGCCTCCTTCGCCAACCATTCAGCCGGAATGTCCTCAGTCCCCGTCTCAAAGGCCTCATCATGCTCCCTACGTGAAGCATATCGCGGGGACGGTGTGCGGGGGCCACCCGACCTCCCTTGGTCCTTGTCTCCAAGTAGCTCCAGTTTGTCTCAGGGATCGCCTTCCCATGCTTAGCTTTCTCAAGGGCCGATCTCGGGTCCCCCGGGGCTCGGAGCGAGTGACCCTTGACCCCTCCCGCTACCATGCACGACGGGAAAAATGCCCTGCACAGCTACATTCATAACAATGATCCGGTAAATGTTCATAAGACACTTGGAGTAGCGTTCGTACCTGCGATTCCGACAGTCGGAACCAAACTTGGCTCTGCAGAGGTAGTCGGATATCAGCCCGGATTCGGATCCGCATGAAATCTCCCCAGCATCGCTCCGAGCCGTCCACATCCACTGCCTGGCATGTACCCAGGGAACTCCCGATCCGAAATCCCACTACTCTGTTCCAGGCCCCCACAGGTAGATTGGAGACTCTAGCACAGACCGAGAAATGGTGGAAGCTCAACTCGCCCACCTGCATGTGAGCCCGCAGATCTGTAAAGAGCACCAGGGACTCCCAGAAAGCCCATGGCTCCCCAGCCAAGACACGCGCTCGCTCCCACACCGTGCGAAAAAAGAAGCCAACTAAATCCTCTTCGAGAGGTCTAGCGTCCACCTTCATCCCCCACAAGTCCTCCATTCTATCCACCAGGGATTTCCAGAAAAAAAACGCTTCGAAGTCAGAACCTTAGCCGCGAGCGCAAACGGAAACTGCCCTCCAGCCTTAGCGATATCCCCAGTTGGGTATCTAGACCAGGTACCCCCCCCTCCCCGAGGCCCCACCAAGCTCCCCGAGGGGATCCTCACCACCTCCCGGACCTAGCGGATCATCCGGTCTTCGGGCTTGTACCACCGGCTCCGGCCCCGCCCCACCAACTCCAGTCCTACCTGACCCGTAACGGGTCGCCCACCCTTCCACATCGCCCGGCCCAGATGGCCCGTCTCTACCGCCCCGACCCGCCCGAGGGATCCAGGTCCCACGGCCCGGTCCACTCCGACCTGCCCGACGCGCATCTCCCATGAACGTCCCCCCTCGGCCCATCCCACACCGCTGCTCCAGATCCGACTCCACCTCGCTAGGGTTGTCCCCTACCTCGGCCACCGCCTTCCCCTTCAGCCACCGCCGCTCCTGCGCCGCCGGGGACTCCGGCAGCGTGTCCTCCGAGTCCGACGGAACCCGAATCAGCACCTGGTCCTCCGCCCCATTTGCATGCAGCACCCCCGCCGGGCGTACGTGCGATCCCCTACGAGCCCGAGTCCCCATGCCCCTCGCTAGAACCCGACGAGGCACAGCCACCGCCCTGGTCCGCCCGTCCCCTCCACGAGCCTCCTCTTCCGTCCGCCGTACCGATGAGAATACCAGGCCTGACTCCAGTACCTCCCTCGCCGTCAGCGACAGCGGCGGCGTCAGGGATCCACCTTCCCCATTCGTCCCCACACCATCGGACGACAGCGGAATCACCGGCACCGCCGCCAGTCCCGTCACGATCGTCCGATCAGGACGATCCGCACCAGCCACCCGTCCCGGCACCACGCCTGCGTCCCCGACGTCCGTGCCATTCACAGCACCACCCACGTTCATCACGTCCTCCTCCGGATCAACCCATAGAGAAGGATCACCAGAGAAGCTGGAGAGTCTCACCGCCGAGTTCGCCATCGCCTCCAAAAAGCCAAGCCCTAGGGTTTTCGCAGAGAGAGAAAAACAAAAGGCGGCTACCTCATGAGAACAAGCCATATAAATAATGTTTAGATAAAGCATGTTTCACACAAATTGCCGAATTTTAGCTGGATTACGTGCTTTAATCTGAAGTCATCTGAACATTTTTGGACTCGACTTTGGTAGAGGCAGTCACGAGTTCGGGATCTCCGTTTTTGGACATCTTCTCAGACTCAATTGCGGTGGAGGCTATTCAAGGTCATTTCAAAGTGTTTCCAATGGAGGACAGTGAAGAAGATGAGGATGCGGTGGTAAATGCTAGTCCTTGAGGAGGCTGCCTAGCTAGACAGAATAATGGTGGATCTCGACCTATCGGGTCTAACCACCACAGTCCACTAATTGCAGAGGGAGGGGAAGACTATTTCCTCCAAGTGTTGGCTATCAAACAGCCCTACCAGGAGGCATGAGTGGGCCCCGGGATAAGGTGGTAGGTGGTTGGTGGTCTACTCCCAAGACCCAGGACTAGGCCCTATTGGCCTTTCTCGGATGAACGAGGGAGCACCTCTGTGTTATTTTCGGTTTGAGTGATCGCTCATGGGTGGTTGTATTGTCTTGTCGGTGTTAGAGGATCAGTACGGGAGGAGAAAGTGTGTTCCTCTTCGGGACTGGTATCGCTGAATTGGATCATGCTCGTAGAGGTGTTTTGGCGGGGGGAAGTAGGAGAGACGGTGAGGGATTTAGGGCTTTCCTAAATGTCTGTTTCAGATCTACAGTTCCGACCTTCCCGTGTTATCTATGGTACAGTGCATTTCCGAACAGGGGAGTTCCATTATAATGGCAAGTTTATATTGAGGGTCTTGTTCTAGGTCCCTTGTGCAGGTCTAGTAAAAGGTTTGTCACAAGGCGTTCTGATATGAAGTGGTCTAGGGTCCTTAAGTAGTGTTTCTATATCAGGAAAGTGATGTCATGGAACTGTAGACGCCTTGGAAAACTGGCTTTGATGGTAATTTGAAGGGGTAATCCGGCGTCAAAAGCACCACATCATTTTCCTTTGTGAAACTTTGGCTAAGGAGGGTCGATTAGCGACCCTTAAATGACAATAAGGCCTCTTTGGTTATTGTGAGGTACCGGCTAGGGGACATCGGGGAGGTCTAATGCTCCTATGGACGAGGAGGTGAAAGTTTCGATAAGGGACTTAGGCCATCAGTTTATAGATGGATTCATTCGAGGGGCGGGAATAGATGCATTCTGCTTTTCGAGGATATATAGGGAGGCTAACACAGAGCTCCGCTGGAAAACTTGGGAATTACTCAGATCGTTGGGCGGAACATTTTTTTTCATGGGAGGATTGACTGTTAATGGGAGATTTCAACGACGTTCTTCATCAAAGAGAGAAGATAGGAGGTCATCTATACCCCAAAGCACTTATAACCTCATTTAGGGATGTCTTAAGTGAGTTATTGCTACATGATGTGTCAATACAAGGTTATGAGTATATGTGGCTCAACGGTACTAAACCGGCTACAAGGATGGAGGTCCAACTGCATAGAGCTATCATTTTCCCAGGGCTCAAACACAGGTGGCCTCAATCGCACCTTGACAATGTGGGCATATCCACATCGGATCATCTTTCTATTCTTTTTGACATAGAGAGAAGGGTGGAGCCTACGAGCTCACGTCATTTTAGATTTGAGAATATTTGGGCAGATGATCTAAAATGCTGCCATCTAATCCAAAACGTGTGGGGTGAACCGAATAATCGATCCATACTAGTCAAAACAAAGGAGACGAGAGAAGCGTTGGAAAATGGGGTAAGGAAGTGTACAACGCTCTTTCCTGGAAGATTTTTAGGTACGAAGGAAATATTCTTTGGCTAAATGGTAAACGTGATCGCACCACTATCCGAAAATGTAGGGCTTTACAAATTCAATACACCAAGGCTCTAGAAAAAAAAAGGATTTTTGGAGACAGAGAGAAAAACAACATTGGATGACAAACGCGGACCGTAATACAAAGTTCTTCTAAACATCCGCCTCTCGAAGGAGGAAAATCAACAAAGTGACAGAGTTGAAGGACGTAAATGGTACATTGTTGACCTGGGACACGGGCCTAGATGACCACATTCTCTCCTTTTACAAAGCTTTGTCAAAGAAGTCAGAAAGATCGACTGCCTCTTGGTTTCCCCAATTTGCTCAACAAATTACTAACACTCAGAGCGATGCTTTGCTTTCCCCCGTCACGACAAAAAAGAAGTTGAGACGCGACATTTTTGATGGGACCTAACAAATCTTCAAGACCATATAGGCTCAATCAATTCTTCTATCAAAAGTACTGGTCCATTGTAGGAGAGGATGTTACTTCTTATGTCCGCTAGATTTTTAAAGAGCGCCCCGACTTCTAGGGTCCTCGCCACCACGACCGACATTCGTCAGAGCTCTACCAACCAATCCACCTGAGACTACTAGTAGAACGTCCTGGTGGTCAGCACCCGCCCGACCACCACATAGGAAAGTTGAGTCCCTGCCCACTCAGTTTTGTGTGTAGGACGATGACCTCCCAAATTTCCAGGTCCCTCATACAAGCGTTCAGATCCTCCACCCCTAACAACCTGAGACCCTGAGTGTCGGGTTGGCCACCCCGATATCCACCTTATCCCTTAAAGGGGCTCCCCTAGTGCCCCCGAACCGGCACTAACAGACTCCCAACCGTCTCCTCAGACTCCTCTATGCTCACGGTCTGATTACGTCTCCGCCAGCACGGGCCTACCGGGCCCACATGTGATTCCTTTGAGCCCGTAGTCGTCCACCCATCATCATCTCGACCATAGGACTCCTCCTTTGGGAGAGTCTCCGTCTCACCGTCCAATGTATGTTCCCCGAAGAACCACACGAGGCATGCCCCCGTGAACTAACCCTGCTTTACATCGCCGCTATGTATGGGCTCATCCGACCCCCGCACGCATGGTTCAAAGGATGCGCCACTACATCAGGATGGATTCGCGCCCCCGACGTCGCTTGGAGTCTTTGCGTGCCTCTTGGTCCCGGTCCAATCGTCGGCGTTCGTCGATTCAAACCTTGCGTGTTCCCTAGATAAGCCTCTGCTTGGACGCCCGACTACCAACAGTAGGAGAGACCAGCGGTAAATCGGCTCTTGCGCAAACATAATCTGCACATCGCCCATATAAAGGAAAGAGAGAGGTGCGCCGATAGAGGATGAGCCTCCAAATCCTATTGCCATCGACGTTGCTGTCATAGACGAGGAAGGACTAATCATTTTTACTACACACCTTAGATGCATCTGAGAGAGTAAGGAGCAAGTACTTAGAGCATGAACAACGCACCGGCCTTGAGGCTCGGCTCTCATTTTTGCGGGCCGCGAGACGCGGGCCGTCCCGCTGTGGGACGGCTTTTACGCGTCCCGCGTCCCCCAAAAACGCGGGCCGAGCCGAGGCTCGCGTCCCACGTCCCACTATTGCGGGACGGGCCGCGGCCCGAGTCCCGCGTCCTCGGCCAGCCACTCCCGTGCTGCCACGCGTCCTTTTTTAAAAAAAATACGAAAAATCAGATTTAACTCAATATGATTGGTCCATTCACAATAGGAGCCTCATTAGTGAGCCTCACACTAAATCTTATCGTAAAACACCCACTATTCTGAGTCTCAAATCCCACTATTTTGTCCATTCAACATACTGAACTCAGGACTCGGGATTTAATACGAGTCTTTCCCGTTTCCATACATGCTCATATTAGGCACCTTTCAATCTCAAAATAGATGATTGATCACTTTTATACATTCGTGATTTACACCGCAAGAGATTCACACTTCGGCCTACCTAATAAATTGCATGCTAAGATTGCAGAATAAAGACGCTAATGTCACAGGGGTAATGAGGGGAGAGTGCTATTCGAGAAAATTACCTATCAGGCTATCACAATGGTAAATTTCATAATACATCAATTTACATATGTGAACTTTCCATTCATGTGGTGTGCTAGTAACATCTTTTTATGTAAGGTTATAAAAAACGTTGGGCGTTAGTCGAGTAGAAAAGAGTTTTAGACGTTAGACGGGGATTAATCGCAAATTAATTGGATTATTATTCTATTATTCTTTATTATATATTATTAAATTTTATATTATACTATATAAAATATTAATAATATCAACATTAAATATATTAAAAAACAAAAATATTCTACTAAACTAAAAAGTATCATACAATTGTAAAAAGAATATCAATAAGTCTATCACCTCAAATAATACAAACTTATGCATTTTTTATGTTTTGAAATACTAAACAAAAAAAATTAATAGTGTGAATCAAATTCGAGATGTAACAAGTTGAATAAAGTGTGCTCTACCAAATCAACTAACATAATTTTATAATTTCACTTAGTTTGTAGAAGGTTAAAAACTGTTTTTTTTTACTAAGAATCCGACCCGACGCCTGACCGACCAACTCAATTAATCGGTCAGACAGTGATTAATCAGTCATATTCCGCCTAAACGGCTTGGAGCACTCTAAAAAGATCAATCAAATCAACATAGCCTATTTCAAACACCTAAGCGGACCTAAGCGCCTCCAGACAGAGATTTATACAACATTGCTGATATGTTCCTCCAAAGTTTTAACTCCTTGACGATACATGAATCGAATTCAATCATACGAGCCAGATTTCATGGGATCAAGAAATACAGCTCTACGACCACTTCAAGGGCCAGAATTAATAAGATTGATTCATTAATTTTATCATTTATTGGGAAGCACAAAGCAAGTCATATCCAAGGATCGAGGAGCCTACATGCCATCACCTCAACACATATGCATGACTCCATAACAAAGATGTTATGTTCATATTACACCTAAACTTACAAAGTTGGCAAAAACAAAAAATCAATGTCTTGATTACTCTAAAACAACGCAATAAGTACATTAAGTATATAGTTGGAGAAGGGTATAAATGGAAAAGGAAGAGAGGACAAGGAGGGTAAGGGAAAGAGACTTGGAGAGATAAGTTCGAAGAAGCAAGGTTCCATGCAGCTTCGTACTTTTGTTTTCTAGTTCATCAATTATAAACCTCCTTCCACTTGAATGCTACCTCGCCAAACCCAAACCCTATACTTGTTCGCAACGACACTGACCACACCTCCAAACAAACCTCCCGCATGTTTTTTTTCTGTGTTTTCTGATACTGTACATGTTTGTCCTGTGGCCCCCATGCCCTCTCCCCCCCCAACATTATACCATATTTTGCACATGAAAACTCGTTAGACCATTCACAGTGAGAGGTCGATTCCATCAGGATGGATTGGACGTGATTTTAGATCAAATTAGGGTCGATATACAATAGGGGTAACCATGGGTTCTAACCATCATTAAGGTTAGTTCTGGTGATCTTAACTGGGTTTGACCTTTCCTTGCACTTTTCAACTATGACATTTCAATTTTTTGCGCAAACTAACATTTTCTGTCTATTTTGACGATTCCGTTAAAAAAATGTTATTGTGCACGTGACCAACACGTGTCAAAAACCTAACGCAGTCCATTAAAATAGACGGAAATTGTTAGTTTTAGCAACAAAAAAAAAAGATCAAGCGTAGTTGGGAAGTATAAGGAAAGGTCAAGCCTGGTTAGGATCGCCAAAACAAACCTCAAGGGAGGCTAGGACCCATGGTTTCCCCTATACAATAGGAGTCGATTAAGAGCAAAATCATTAGATGTCACAAGGCTAATGAGAGGAGAGAGAAAATATGAACCTATTTCCGAGGGAAACCCCTGTTTTCTTAACTGTTCTTGATCTTTATTTTACTTCTCATTTGTAAATAATTCAGAAATAGATAGTTCCTAGCTTAAAGGTGACGAACAATTTCTATAAAAAAAAACAATTAAGATTATGGTGAGGAGACTACTAGGAATGTCATTATAATTGCTTAGGGTTAATCTTGATTGCTACATATAGATCCGTTGAGACAGGATCTCATGCCTAATAAAACAATGAATTATAGACTAAGATTATATATATGTTTACTTTAGTTGTATTTGTATAGTCTGACTCGATATATGTGGTATGATCGAATTGATCCGGTCTTACCCACATAAAGATATCTTTTTTTAATCCTTCCCATGTATCAAATTCACCAACATAATAGAAATGTGATTGTGGTCCATTCTCTTCTGTCCACAATCCGAGGCTAATTCATTAGTTGGCAGAGTCACAAGAAATTTTAAGAAACGGTTCGTTCTGTTCCCGGACATTCTTTCATTTTCATCATCCAATCATGCTTGTGACTGAGAATCTCTATACATAGAGACCAATCTTTAGAATATAAATGATGAACCTATTCTGATTTAAAAAAACATTAAATATATAAAACAGGTCTCAGGTAAAAACCTAGTCTATGATACAAACTAAGAATCAGTCACATCTCTCACATCACCAAAGTACTTTTTTTAAAACAAAGATCATTGATGACATAACATGCAAGTATGTGTAGTCTTAAATTTATTTTAGGGATAATTACTAGCCTGATTTGTGTGGCAGCGCAGATACATCCATACGACGGAGGCGGTAGTCGTGGAGGAGGTCGCGACAAAGAAGGCTTTGGAGCTGGTGGTGGATACGGTGGATCCCATGACGGTAGGCGTGGTGGCATAGGTTATGGTGGTGACGTGTGCTACTCGTACGACAAGAGCGGCCACATGACTGAGGACTATAGACTAGGCGGGGCGACGACAGATACTATTCCTGGGATAGAGAGGTCCGAGGTTGGGGCGGTGGTGGATCTTGCTCGTGGGGCGAGAGAGGTCGCTTGGCCAAGGACGATGGACTAGATGGTGGCGGTGGCGGAGGATAGTATGGAAGTAGCGAGAGTACTCGTTCGGTGTATCAATCTACAGTTATCGTTCGGTTGGCTGTAGGATGAGCAAGTATCGTAGGGATCTTGGTTCTCAGTCGGCGATAGGATGTACCTACATGTTGTTAGTGCTCAGGCGATCTTTGGTTCGATGCGAATATTGGGTATTGTCTCAGAGGGGCCTACGGGGTGCAAATGGATTGAAAGTCCAACCGACGAGGGGCGGAATGTACCCTTGCCTCGATCAATGAGGAATTCGTGATCCAATGAGAAGTCTGCGGGTTACTGATGGCTGATCTTGTGGACTTTTTTGTCTTGTGGCCCGATGACATTGTTCATCGGTTGGTTTCTTTTTGTGTTTTTGGATTGTTCTTTGTTGGGGTTTGTTCCCGCAGCTCTAGATGAGAGCTCTCTTGTTATGGTTGTGTTTTGAATTAATCCTGCTTGGATCTTTCTTTTTTCTTAATAAAATTTTTCGAGCTTATCCAAAAAAAAAAACAATGAGAAGTCCGTGGGTATTATTGCCTTACTGGAAGTATGGTGGCAGCGGTTCCACCAAGTACCAGTACAGTATTTCTTCATTATCTCGGGAGCCAACACTATCGCTTTCTTGGAGCAATATACTATCAATCAAAGGAGAACGACACACTTTGGATCCTAGAAGCAGTACTTAGTCCGCCTCGACGTCAACTTTTCGGAAACAAACCCGCTCTGTTCTAGCTACCGGTTTGGAGTAGTTGTACCGGCACCTTCGGCCGCTATTGTAGTATCCCTCTCCCGACATCCACCCGAAGCATTTCGATATTAAGCATGTTTCTTCTTTTGTTATTGCTTTTAGACCCACGATGTTCGGACAGTTCAGTTCATTAATATGTTTTATTACTCTTCGGTTATCTCGCTTTGAGTCGAGCTGTTATTTTCGTTTAATTTATTATTTGCGATTACAATTAAGAAAAAAATCATGTGACACTTGCCTGACTTCAGTTTTTCCAAAATGACAAATTTATCCTTTACATTAAACGTCTTTTGCAATTCAAACCCTTATGTATATACTTTTGCATGATTATTTTCGACTTTTTGCAAAAACAAAATAATCCCGTTAATGAATTTCCAGACGAAAAATAGTTGACGCCTGACGGATGTATTTTGCAAAAAAGATATAATATTTGCAAAATGCAAATATTATTGTGAGTAATGAGTATACCTTTAATTTAATTAAACCATAGGTTTCACCTATTAGATAATCCATATTAGTTCATAATTTATATTTTAAAAATATTGATACAATACAAATCCGTCCATATATATATGATCGAGTTGAATTAAGCAAATTACGTGTAAGTATGGGCTTAGCGCATATGGTTGGATTGAAAATCGAAACTACACCAAAGCTGATCACAACATATTATCTTTATATCGAAATGGTTAAGAGAAAATGGAAATGGTGTCCCTATCAACCCGACCAGACAGCCTAATTTCTGAATAGCAGGTACAAGTTTCGTTTTGGCCTCAACCAAAGACGATAGCTACTTGGCCATGACCTTCATCAATACCAATATTTCACAACTATACTCGACATTGCTGGTTTTTTTTTATAAAAAAAAAACATAATTACAATGTACAGTGAATTGCAATTATATAATGTTGATTAGAAGGAGAAAATATATGTGAAAGATTTTGGGGACCAGGGAAAAGACCAAATTGGATTTTCCATTGTAATTTAGCTAAACCTGTGTTTGGCTTCTTCTTCTTTGGTATTTTCCCGGGAAAGGGTGAATTTTCTCAGCAAGTGTTTGGTTGTATTGAATTCCACGGTACCACAATATAGTTTATACAAATAATTAAAGAAAACAAAATTCTCTTAGCAACTGTGTAATAATATGGTTAGAAAGTAGGATTGTAGAGCTGTCAATTCTATCCGTACAACTATTTATACAAGGAAGAATACAAAAATCTCCTTGCTTTGATTCTTATTCTTCTGTACCCAAACAAGCCAAATGGAAAAAAAAATATTTTCTCTTGTCGTTTTTATTTCTGGGAAAATAATTTCAACTATATATGCATATGGTTATATCTGGTTTTCAAATTATTTTGCACTGTGAACATAGTGTCATGGAGATGTAAATCGAAGAGGTCATTCCATAAATAAAAAACTGAAATATTCATTTTTCCTAACTTGTAGCCCTCGTCTTTTAGAATTCAACAATAATAAGTAACAAAAAAATACGATTTTTCATAAGACAAGTTCAAAGGCAATTTTTTGCAACTATAAGAAAAGATGGCTACAAGTTACAAAAATAATAGATATTGAGCTTAAATGTATCAAGGTTTAAGTTACTAATCATGGATCAAGGAATATACACTACTCTTTCAATTATGTTAATTGAACTGTGTTGAGACAAATGAAAAGAAGCAAGAGCATCATAAAAAATGTTGTAAGCATTGCAGAGATGAAAAGATGGCTCCATATATATACATGTATGTAAAATAAGAGACAAAAACACCTATTTAGCTATTCAGTTACAGTTCTTGACATGTATGTATACCGTTTGGAAGTTTTTGTTGTCAACTTCAATATGATTGATGCTGAGACAAATTCACACCCGCAATAACGGATAAAAGTACAAGGAAGCATATGCATGTGAGTAAAGAAAAGGAATTCTTGAAACTACTACTCTACAGTTCAGTTTTTGTCTTTCCTAGCGATGGCTCTACAATGTACACTAGTGAATACCCAATAATGTACTTCTATCACCCATCGACCACACTTGGAATTTATGGGGCACTTATCGCTAACACGTCAAGAACTAAGGACTCATAAAACTTGCAAGCATAACTGAACCTAAAACAAAGACCTTGTAGGAACCACTTATTCAGAATATTTTGTATTTGACTAATAGGTAGAGTTTCAACTATTATGCAGAAATTTAATAGCTGAATTATGAAAACAAAGACCTTCAGGTCATATGGACAATACTTCTTTTTTCATTTCTTTCTTGACCTGGAGGAAGTACAAAATAGCCCAGAGTTCGTATATGGCTAATCAGAAGTTTCTCCTTTCAGTGTTCTCCGGAAGAGAATGATTACTAAACCAAAATTTACTATCAACTTTTGCCAAGAAAAAAGAATTCAGGCTATCTTACACGGTATATACATGGTTGTTGTCACTGCTATCACCGAAAGTGGGGCCTCTGAATTGTGTCTGTGGGCTTCCTTCTGTTCTGAGTGCTGAGTTTTCCCTCCTGCAGAGTTCATAGGGAAAAACGGTCTTGAGTGGGCATGTTATAAACATTTGTACTAGCACAACACTCAACATATTATTCAATAATAAAATTGTAACATCGCAGCGAGTTATCATTCTCCCCAATGGAACATATTATTCAACAATGTTCCTTTTAAGTTATCAAGATGTTGTACAAAGGGAGAAGGAACACTTTCTACAATCGGTACCATGTCTAAACCAACTGCAGCGTGACACAAAAAGAATAAAAATAAAAATAATTAGACTAAAGAATATGGTTATAGTACATAACTCCTGTGACTTCCTAAATGTTCAAATTAAGCCTACAGACTTCTTGATCTTGTAGGTTGAACTAGGAAAATAAACTGATTACTCATTTAATTTATTATGTACTCCAAAATCCTCCATCCCACACGCAAATGCAAAAGAGTTTTCAACAATACAGATGAATATATGATCCTCAAAACAAATTGGCGACCAAAAGATACGGACCTTCAAACACAATAGTCTTGTTCTGTCTTCCTTTTGTAGTGTATTCTGTTTCATTCCTTTCTGATCCCGTAACATGCCTCGAGCACCAATATCTCTGTAATTGGTACTCTGACTCATAGCCACCTCCCCTCTAGCATTCTCTTTTCCAGCAGCTGCCACTTTGTTGAGCCGACTGACTCCAATCTTGACCTTTGCATCATCACCTTTGGTAGAAGCAGTCAACGAGTATTTTCCATTATGTATAGGTTGCAAAGGTTTTGAATGTAATTTCGAACTCAAAACCTGCAGGGTTCAATAAACACATAAACTATTAGTCTTTCATATTTGTGGTGTTCTTATAATGACCAAGGCCCAGCAAATAGTTGAGTATATTATGTATAATCATTGTGAAGTTGTAAGTTGGAAAAAAATCAAGATAAAATTTAGCCAGCTCAAAATTAGCACATTCTGGGTAAAGCTTTAGCTGTTGAAATGGTTATCATGAAATAAAGTTTGATGAAATGTCCTAAAATAATATCCCTAACATTCCTAGTAAGGGATAGTAGAAGATCACAAGTCAACTATTCATGTGTACTTCATCAAATTACTAACCATCTTTAATTTTGACTCTGCTACATAGGCTCAGAAATGTAAATCTTCTCACCTTTGATTTTGGAGCTTCTCGGTATACTGGCTTCATTTTATCCTCCCTCAACTTGTCAACTTGAATAGTAGATGCCTTGGACAAATTAGAAAGATTTGCTTTATTCTTGATTACTCGAGTCAGCTTCACTACATTTTTGCTATCAGGGGTTATTTCTTTGACCATTGTAGATGAAACAGTTAAACTCTTGACATCATTCCCAGGACTGCAAGATGAACCCACGCTAGACTTCCCAGACAAAGATTTGCTTCCATTTGATTCCCTTTTATCATTATTAACTTCCACTCTTGATGGGTGCCGTGTAGCTGGAACAGTTAAACTCTCGACATCATTCCGAGGATTGCAAGATGAACCCTTACTAGATTTCCCAGACAAAGATTTGCTTCCATTTGATTCCCTTTTATCATTATTAACTTCCAATCTTAATGGTTGCCTTGTAGCACAGCTTTTCCTTAGACTCATCTTCATAACTGCCAGAAGTGAGCTAGACCTTGCACCCACCTCATCCACCTTCGAGTTCAAATTACTTACTGAACTGCAAGAAGAAGATATAGGCTTGGAGTAATTTTCTTCGGGATTTTGAGTTGATCTACATTCAACTGATCTGACAGTGCTACTACACCTTCCAAGTGCCTTGTCAACCTTTGAGTCCAGATTACTAGCTGAATTGCTTGAAGAAGATATTGGCTTTAAACAATGTGCTTTCAAGTTTTCAGTTGAAGTGCATTGATGTATCGATCTTGTTTGTGAAACAGTTTTCAGCACTGGAAAACTTGGGAACAACTTGCAACCATTTTCTCTCCACTTTTTGCTCTTGTACTTATTCCCTCTTGATCTTGAGACCGATAGTGGAACTTCTGGGGAATTTGGCCTCTTTAATTCCGAGTCTGCAACAGTGTCACTCCCTCCAGAACGAGAAAATGCGGATTTTAGTTTGCGAGAAGAACATTGGTGGATCCTAAGATTTGCAATGACAAAAGCACGTTACAAATGGCCATCTATTTACTACATCCACAAAATTTGACAAGTGACCAAAGTAGATGCTTACGGGTGGGTTATACAGAACCACTCATCATTGCTGCTATGCACCAAATGGAGAGAAAATGAATTAGCTTAAACACAAAACAAAAAACATCAAACTCCAATGATATATCACAGCCTAATGTTCAGAACACTCACACATCTTCATTGTTTGACTGGGATTCTAGGGTCAGATCAACCCACATGGGTGCTTCAATTTCATCCTATACATCACAATAAGGTGGCACCAGAATGAAGCAGTTAAGAGTGGGTACAAAACGAAAGAGCAATAACCAGATGCAAAAATGGAAAAGGACAATAAAGAACTTAAATCTATTGATTCTCAACTTCTCCCCACCATGAACAAATTGGAAATATGATAATACCTAAGATTAGATTTTTCTTAGCATCATTTTCTCAGCAGCCAAACACAGCCAAATCAATTCAGAAATATCACCAAGGCAAAACAAGCATCGAAGGTAAACTAAGGACTCCAATTTCAAGAGAAACCCATAAACACATCAGACCAAACCCAAGATTACAAACAAAAATAAACTATAAACCCATAAACCAATCACAGATGCCAAATTAACACACAAAATAACCCAAACAGATGAGATTAAACGAAACCCAGAAGTACAATGAATAAAAAACACATTCTCAGATCTTCAATATCAAAACCCCAATCTGAACATTCAAGACCCAACACAGATTTACAGTGAAAAATTGAGGATTACCAGGAAAGCCCAGTGATCATCGCCCTTCTTGAGATCCATTTCGCCTCCTCTGTTCCTTAAGCTCTGAGTTAGGGCTTGAGAGCCTCCGATCCCTCCATCGTCATTTCCTGATAATTCTTAAACAGTGACACAGAGGGGCATCGTCAAGTTTTGCGGTTTTGGATTTAGGATACGGCACCGTTTTGTGCAGGTGATGATTTGGATCGTTGGCTTTATGTGTGGTGACAAGTAACAGCCGTTGGATTATCTTGAGCCGGTGAACTCGACGGATGTGATTGGTTGTGGCAGGCTGTATTGATATCAATGTGTGATTTTTATTTGACCGTTGGAAGGATTCAAAATGGTTTAGACACCGGGAATATGCTAGTGTCACTCAGCTGTCATTCATGGAAGTAAAAATATAAAATTAAATGCGCATCCAGGGAATCGAACCCTGGTCAGTACCGTGGGAGGGTACTATGATACCACTACACCAGATGCGCAACTTGTAAGCTGTTCTCACACAACTTTGAAAATAATATCACCAGCTGATAGAAGAGTTAACAACCTCCATTTCACGCCCATTTTCGTCATTTATCTGCCACAACATATTCCGTGACTTATCTTTCGCCATAAAATAATATAATATTTTCGTAACTTTTCCAAAAAAAATCAATTTTCTTCTTTTTTAACGAGTAAACATGAGAAAGTGCATTGCTGTAGAACAAATTAATAAATAGTAGGGTCAAAAGGTTCTGGATTCCAGAATATTGTCTGTGATGATTGTAGGTAACCCGGCTCTCATAGACCCGTAGAAATAGTCTATTTTATTTCGTAAACACAATCTGAGGACATCTTCTTACTAGCTTTTCAAATAAACGAAAAACGAAACTAAAAGTTCAGCAACCCAAAAAAATTAGACATCCAAACTGAAGCGAGAACAATAATAACCATAAAACAAGACGGAAAAAAACATGTGTTGCTCCTGGTGGTTTTCCGAGACTTCCTAGTACCGGCCGTCCTGGGTCTTTGTGGATAGGCCCTCCCCGAGCCTCCTCCCCCCTCCAGGTCTCCTCATTTTCCCTACCGAGGCTGTTGAGCCCTCACTTGTTAATTGTCGGTATCCTTCTCATCCATCAACTGGTGACCAGGTGGAATCAACCTAGAGAGCTCCAGCGCCTTCTTCATAGTAGTGATTCGAGTGTAGTGCTGTCCCACCTTCCTTTTTACTTTGGACTTCATGGCCTTAGACCTAATGGGACATACACCTCAAGTCTAATCATGAGGTTCCTTCTACTTCCCTGCTTTTAGTGTTATCCCACATGCAGCTAAAACATGAAAAAAAGTGTTCCCATCCTCTGTCATGTTAGCCAAATCATCGGGCTTTAAAACACCCGAGTTCCTAGCTAACGGTCCTGGATGTGCCCCCTGTATTTTTGGGCATGCTCACTCAGGGGCGTCCTTAGCCATGTCGCCGAACTCCGAGCGAACCAATACCTATGGTTGTGTGGTGGCCCGAACCAATACCCTTCGAAGACCCGCCCTTACCACCTCCAGAATCTCCAGCAATCCCCTCCAGATGGGACTAGCATATGCCCTCGGTTTAGTTGTCACAAAGTTGGCCAGCGGGTAATATTTGGCTTTTATGAGTCGAGCAACGAAACTGTCACCCCCATTTCTTGAGCATAGCCAAATTGAAATCCCGCATGTGTTTAAAACTTAATCACTCTCTATGTTTGGATAAGACTAATTCTTAGTTTATCATTTAAAAGAGTTATCAATTGATAAATCACGATTTGAAATGTTGATTATGTATGTTTCTGTTGGTATGAGCGGAGGGTTTTTGTTACCATGTACTACTGAGAGCATGTATAATGGAATGACTTGGGTCAGGGGCTTGGATTATGGGCTTAGATGCTGACTGTACAAAATAATAAGATGCATGACTCAAAATAAATTGTGGTTTACAATGACGAGTCTCGTATAAGGTCTCGTATTGTGAGTGGACCATTCATATTTAGTTAAATTTGATTTATTGTATTTAAAAAAAATATATATATGACACGTATCGAGCAACCATGCGACTCGGGACGCACGTCCCAAGTCTCGGATTAGCGAGCCGCAGGACGCAGGACTCGACCCGGGACGACTCGCATCCTGCGTCCTACAAAAACACTAGCCGGAACGCGACCCGCGATCCGGACCGACCTATTGTGTATGCTCTTATATACGGTCCTAGTCCTTCACAAACAATTGTTTGGGGCTCAGAGACTTCGTGCAACACTTTTGTAAAAGTGGAGGTTTTTAATTTCCATGTATATTGTCCAAAACCCAGAGTGCGTTATGGGTTCAAAGACTAAGTTTGTGTTTTCATCACTGCAAGCTAGGAGTAAAGTTCACGTACCAACAATTTTTTATATATATTTTTTGAGTGGAAGATGGCGGTATCCTTTTGACAAATAAAACACGGTTTCAATTGTTAATTATATATCTAAAACACGGTATGTTGAGGGCTCAAACACTCACTTTTTTCTTTGCTTCCCACATTCTTTCTCAGTCAAGTCCACCCCGTGAGTATGAGGTTGAGGAAGAAACAAAACTTCTATATATAATTTGAAACATTCAATCAAGTCATAGAGTCTCCTAAAACACTATGAGAAATGGCCAAGTCCTCCCTCGCGTCTTCATCATCTTCTTCATCTGTCAATCTCACCTCATTCTCTCATCTTCTTCATCTGTCCACTTCTTGTGCCTTCCTCAACAGGGTCGTGCCTTGCTCCAGTTCAAGTCCCACTTAGTAATCCACTCGAACTCGAGGGCATGGACTTGGAATGAAAGCACAGATTGCTGCTCCTCATGGGAAGGTATCACTTGCAATGCTATCACCGGTCAGGTCATAGGCCTTGACCTCAGTTACAGCAACATCAGCAGCAACAGTTATGGTATTTTCTCACCCCTTTTTGCTTCCATACCCAATCTCCAGATGCTCAACCTTGCTCATAACTTCCAATCTGGGAACATGTCATCACTCAGTCTTGGCTTTGCTTCATTACCACCATCTCTCACTCATCTCAATCTCTCTGTGACCTCTTTCACTGGTTATGTTCCACCTGAAATCTCTCATCTCTCTAAACTTGTTTCACTCGACCTCTCTTGGAACTTTGATCTTAGATTTGAATCAGCTACTGTTTTGAAGACTATGACTCAGAACCTAACCCATTTGAGGGTTCTGAATCTGGAGGGAACTTCACTACTAGCATTCCCTAATTCTGCTTCTTTCTTGATGAATCTCTCTTCTCCTCTAACTTCTCTCCGCTTATCTGGTTCTTGGTTGGCGGGGATTTTCCCAGAAAGTTTCCTTCTCCTTCCAAACCTCCTAGAGCTCGATCTTTCATACAATGTCAATCTCTCTGGTTCACTTCCAAAGTGGTCAAATTCCACTAGTCTCAGGGTGTTGAATCTCGGTTGGACTAGTTTGTGGGGAGAGCTACCAGATGATTTAATTGGTAACCTTAAGTCCCTCCAACTTCTAGACCTGCATAATTGCAGCTTTTCAGGATCGATTCCAGCGTCAATGAGTAACCTCACTCAGATCACCGAGCTTGATCTTTCTGACCAACATTTCAGTGGTGCAATCCCATCTTCTATTGGATATCTTAACCAACTCCGTAGCCTAGATCTAAGTGGGAACATATTAGGAGGTCAGATTCCCTATGTCATTCTCAATCTAACCCGACTTGAGAAAATCGACTTGTCAAGTAATCAACTGGAGGGTTCTTTACCCACTTCTCCTGGCCAGCCATTTCCTAACCTATCTTACCTTGACTTATCCTATAACTCACTCAATGGCCCAATACCATCTTGGTTGTTTGCTCTTCCATCGTTGACAGATATATCTCTTAGCAATAACCATTTCTCTGGTCCTCTTAGTGAGTTCATATCGCCTTCATTATCGTCTCTTAATCTTAGTAACAATCGTATGAATGGGTCGATCCCAAAACCCATCTCCAGATCTTTGAGCTTTTCATTCCTTGATCTTTCTCAGAACTTTCTCACAGGTAGTGTGGGAAACCTTCGGGACATCATGTACCTTGACTTGCGTTCAAACTTACTTGAAGGATCTATGCCCGTCCCTTCATCCATAACAATCTATTTCTCAGTCTCCAACAACAGTTTCACAGGAGAGATCCCTTCTCTTATTTGCAATGCATGGTCCCTCCGAATTCTTGACTTGTCATTCAACAGCTTATCCGGTATGATCCCACAATGTCTTGGGAATTTAAGTATTTCTTTGGAGCTGCTGAATCTTTGCATGAACAACTTCCATGGCACCATTCCGGACACCTTTGCTTATAAGGGCTGTTGGTTGACTTATCTTAATCTCAATGGGAATCAACTAGGAGGAGGCTTACCTCGATCATTGGCCAATTGTATTGATTTGGAAGCTCTTGATGTGGACAACAACTCCATCATAGACGTCTTCCCTGGATGGATGCAGAGTCTTCACCGACTGCAAGTTCTGGTACTGAGATCTAACATGTTCTATGGACACGTAGACATTGATCCCAAGATGAATTCCTCCTTCCACATGTTGAGGATTTTGGACCTTTCCAACAACAATTTCAGCGGTGCTCTTCCAACAAGGTTGCTTAAAAGCTTCAAGGGCATGATCAAAGTCTCCAGATATCAAGGCCAACCGCAGTATATGGGGTCCTCTTATGGATATGACATTTCAGTGAGGGTCACAATGAAAGGGGTTGATATGCAATTGGTCAGGATCCTTACTATCTTCTCAACCATAGATATGTCCAATAACAAGTTTGATGGCAACATTCCACTCGAATTTGGGAGCTTGCATGCGCTCAAGGGCCTCAACTTGTCCCACAACTACTTAGTAGGTCCCATTCCTCCATCTTTTGGGAAGCTCGTCAATCTTGAATGGCTCGATCTCTCTTCCAACGAGCTCGTGGGCCGCATTCCCATCCAGTTGGCCGATTTGAACTTCCTTGCGGTCTTGAACCTTTCACACAACCGTCTTAGCGGACTCATACCTCATGGGACACAGTTCAATACATTCAAAGACGAGTCATATGTCGCTAACTCCGGATTGTGTGGATTTCCTTTGCCAAAGTGCGGCACTGGCAACTCAAATCAGCCAACACAAGTAGCTCACTCCAATGTATTCAGTTGGAAGAGCTCGTATGTAGGATATGGTTGTGGAACTCTATTTGGGATGGCCATGGGATATCTCGTGTTTTCCACCGGATCACCACAATGGTTTGTGAAGATGGTTGAAGGAGGAAGACAGACAAAGGGAAGAAGGCTGCGCAGAAACACCAAGGCTAGAGGCAGAAGAACAAGAAGTTAAAAGTAGATTTCAGTTTAGACTTAAATCCTTTGCATTTACATTGTTGTCAACTTTATAAGTGGAAATAAAATAAAAACAAAAGTGGGGGTATTATGATTCCACTCAGAGAGCTCCTGTAATTGAATTAGGAACTGTACCGGACCTGCAACAAATCGTTTCTCCAACGACCCTTACCGGTGACTCGCCGGTGATTGTTACTCGGGCTCGTGTGGGTCCATAGGATTCGGTTGAGAGTGATCCCGTAAATCCCGAGATTTCAAATCTTGATTCTGAGCCGATCACAGCGGCTGAGAATCGAGGCGCTAAAGATGACCGTGATTTACGTGATGTGCCAGATTTGGTTGGAGGTTTAAGCGCACTACGAATTCTACGAGAAGACGATGCAATAAATCGTTTGGATTTGTCAAATAGGCCAATGCTTGGGGTTGGGCCTATCGTTTTTCACTCTAGGTCCAACCTTTCGTCATCGACAGAATGGTTTCACCAAGTTTGGGTATTATGCCCATAGTTTTTGTGGATAATTCTCTTGGATCGGGTTCGTCCGGTTCAGACCGTGTTCAGGATGATAGTGTCCATCATGCTTTAGCGGGTTAGTCGTCACAACAGATGGTAACTAGTAAACCGGTCGGGAAGCAACATAATAGTCCATGGAAGGAGGCTCTTCTTAAAACTTCTAAACCTCTGAACAAGGGTCGTCATTCGAAGCGTTCATCTAGAGCTTCGAATCGTCAGAGTCGGCTCCCAAGTTCTTAGGGGATTACTATACCGTTCAAATCAAACCAGCTCATTCTTTGAGTCGGGAGAGATTTGTAAATTATGTAGACATTGGGAAGCAGATTTTAAAAACTCAAGATGCTCACAACAGCTACTGCTCAAGCGGCTTACAAACTCAAACTGCTCAGCTAGCTCATGCAGCAAAATTTTTTGATGATAAGAACTTGACTTCGGAAGGTGAAAAGTGGATCATTGATGGTTGATTTTTTTATCACTGAGGTAGTGGTTGCGAACTCATCAACCGCTACCTCATCAGCAACACTATCTTCACTCATTGGAGGAATGTCGTCCCGAGCTCGAAATGGTGTCGCATCATCAATGTGCCTTTAAAACTCATGATATTCCGTTGGAAAGTGTCGCTTCTTAAAACACGAAAATAATATTTCCATAGTTTTAGAATATGAGCCGATCCAATAGATAATTGAACATCAAATTGACTGTTCTCACTTTATCCAAACTCACTTTTGTCCAACACATCGCCCCCTCTTTACTCAGCTTTCAGGCCCTCTTCTCCTCGTGTCTTTGTTTGATTCTGTTGGTCCGATATCTTGACCTCGAATTGTAGAGCCGCTCGAGGGCTCGCATGCATTCGTTTGGGTGTTGGCTTCCAGCGAGTTTCTCTAACCGTTCACCGGCTATCTTCTGGTCCTATCGTGGTGGAGTGTGGATCGCGGTCTCAGGTGCTTGGTGGAGTTTTTCCCTGACTTATGCCTCTTCCGGTCTCGGTTAGGGTTCCGACATGTGATCTCGGGATTGCGGCTGTTCTGGGTCCGGCGAGCAATAGGTGCTCAAAAGCTCGTTGGTGTTTTTGGGTGCTGGCCCCCGACATTGCTCTATCAACCTTTATCTTCCTAAGTCCTTTCGGCACCGGACTGAGTTGTCTGGCTGTCCTTCATGCTCCGACAAGTACTTGGGATCCGGTGATGTTTTCCGGCGCTTCCTTAGTTCCGCATGTGTGGGTTGTCAAGGTTGTTGGCGTGGGGCTTGAGAAGTCTTTCCTGTTGATTTCCCGAAGTGTTTTTGTATTTTTCATTTTCTTTTAATTAGAAGTTGTCCCTAAATGTAGTTATTTAGCTTTGGGCCTTGAAGTTCTCTCGTAACTTCTCTGTTTTGGGTTCTTCTCTTATAAAATTGTATATTTTTTTTGCGGTTCTTTGTTTATAAGTTCAAAAAATCTCCATTGATGACTTCTCAGCTATAATTTGTATCTAATTGACGAGTAAAACACGATTTGAATTGTTAATTATATATCTGTGTCTGAATGGTCGTACAAAAGAAATGGTGTGTTTGGGGCTCAAACACTAAGTTTGTGACCAGACCACTCACTTTTGTGTGCTTTGAACATTCTTTCGTAGTCAAGTCAACCCTATGTGTTTTTCCGTCGTAACTTGAAGTCAAAGATCAAGTTGAAGAAAAAACAAATTTTGTATATCTAATTGGGGAAATTATAGGCCCTAATATGTTTTGAATTTTGTTTTGATGATCTTAACCGACCTTGATTTTTTTTTTTGTACTTCTCAACTATAACTTTTCTATTTTTGCACGGACTAATATTTCTCGTCTGAATAAACGTTGTCATTAGTTTTGGATGAGAAAACTTCAAAATGCCCTCAGCAACCTGAAGTTGAGTCTTGACCTTTTTTTGCACTTCTCAACTATGACCTTTCCATTTTTTTTTTTTGCACGGACTAGCATTTTTTGCTGATGACATTTTGGGTTTTTCCATCCAAAACTAACGGTAACGTTTATTCTAACGGGAAATATTAGTCCATGCAAAAAATGAAAAAGTTGTAATTGTGAAGTGCAAAAAAATATTAAATTGGGTAAGGATCGCCAAAACAAAGCTCAAAGCATGAGGAACTCATGGTTCCCCTATATAATTTATGAAGTCGGACAAGCCAGCCTCAATCTAAACAAGTGAGTCAAGTCATATGAGTGCTAAAACACAATGGGAAATGGCCAAGTCCTCCTTCACATCTTCATCATGATCACCATCTTCTGTAATTTCGAGACTCAATGTCAGTCTCACCTCAATCTCTCATCGTCTACACCTAAAGCACCAGATGATCGTGATGGTGTCCAGTTCTTGTGCCTTCCTGAACAGAGTCGTGCCTTGCTCCAATTCAAGTACCACTTTGTAATCGACTGGTCTGCTTCCTTGCTTTGTCGAACTATTATGACTAGCTCTGACTATGCGAGGAGGACATCAACTTGGACTGAAAATAGAGATTGTTGCTCCTCATGGGAAGGTGCAATATTATAGATAAGATTTCACTACATCGATGTGTGCCTGGGAACACGCTCTCTGACCACTGAAAATGACATAAAAAGAACAAACGGTCCACTGATCCTTGTACTACTAGAACCGTTACAGACGGTGTTGGGGTGCCATATAGGCAATGAAAGAATGCGGGGGATGAGAAGGTGGTACTGGAATTCCAGTTCCGAAAACCGTCCAAAGACTTCAACAGTAATGGTGGGAGGCAACGCATCGACCAGGGACCCCTCCTAAGGCCAGCCCCTAACGTCCAGAGGAATTAACATTTCTCTTGGCGAGTCTGTTTGTCAGCTCTCGCCTGATCATCCTGAGGCGCTCCAACTGCAGACCTCTTGATTCCTCCAGTAGTGGAAACTACAACATCTTCAGACCCAAGAGAAATGGGCGCTGGAACTTCAGTGACCGAGCCACCAGAGAGCTGGTCGGTCACCAAATTTTTCCAGTCTGGATCCTCCTTCCCAGACCGGTTGCTAACCCGAGCCTCAGTACGGTTAGGTACAATGCTCAGGGAAACACGGGGGCTCCTACCAAGAGATAAGGAGCCCTTAGGTACAGTGTCGGGGGAAACGTTCCCGAAGCCTGACAGGGCGGGTGGCTGTGGAGACTCGCTCCAGTCCGTTGCACACGGCTTCACCTGCTTGTTCCGCTGATACTCCAAGAGAGAGGAGTCATACCTTGAAGTGCCTCAGACCTCCCGTATGCAATCCTTGATAGTTATACATAAAGGGACAATTACCTAAATAAAACACAGTTTGCAACTACCATGAGTAAATATAAGAAATACAAATCAATCTTTACCTTAGACATCATTTTTTGTATGATCAAACCTGTTCTTCTTGGTTTATACAAGTTAAAAAAAATCTCAATCAGTAACTTTTCAACTCTAATTTGTATCCGGTTGCCAAAAAAAAACACGGTTTAAATTGTTAATTATATACCTAAAACAAGGTGTGTTTGGGGCTCAAACACTAAGTTTGTGACCAGACCACTCAGTTTTCCTTTGTTTTGAACATTCTTTCTTAGTCAAGTCAGACAGTGTATCTTTCGGTCGTAACTTGAAGCTAAGGACAAGGTTGAAGAAGAAACAAAATTTCTATATATAATTTACAAATTCTGATAAGCCAGTCTCAATCTGAACAAGTGAGTCAAGTCATATAGTCTGCTAAACTACAATGGGAAACGGCCAAGCCCTCACTCACATCTTCATCATGATCATCATCTTCTGTAATTTTCTGACTCAATGTCATTCTCAACTTAAAGCACCATCATTCGATCGTGATGGTGTCCCCTTCTTGTGCCTTCCTGAACAGAGTCGCGCCTTGCTTCAATTCAAGTCCCACTTTGTAATCCACTCGTCTTATTGGAATGAAAGCAGAGATTGTTGCTCCTCATGGGAAGGTGTCACTTGCAATGCCGTCTCTGGTCAGGTTATAGGCCTTGATCTTAGCATGCTACAGCTTCAACTTGAAGATTCCAAATCAGAACCAAACAGCACTAGTTATGGTATTTTCTCATCCCTTTTTGCTTCCATACCCAATCTCCTGATGCTCAACCTTGCCTCTACTGACTTCCAATCTATGAGTATGTCATCACTCAGTCTTGGCTTTGCTTCATTACCACCATCTCTCACTCATCTCAATCTCTCTCACTCCTCTTTCAGCGGTTATATTCCATCTGAAATCTCCCACCTTTCCAAACTTGTTTCACTTGACCTTTCCTGGACAAGTGATCTTAGATTTGAATCAACTACTGTTTTGAAGAGTATGGCTCAGAACCTAACCCATTTGAGGGTTCTGAATCTGGAGTATAGTTCACTACTAGCTTTACCTGGTTCTGCTTCTTCTTTGATGAATCTCTCTTCTTCTCTAACTTCTCTCCACCTATCTAGTTCTGGGTTGGAGGGGACTTTCTCTGAAACTTTCCTTCTCCTTCCAAACCTCTTAGAGCTCGATTTATCTGGCAACGACGGTCTCTTTGGTTCTCTTCCAAAGTGGTCAAATTCCACTAGTCTCACGGTGTTGCAGCTCTTTGCAACTGGTTTATCTGGAGAGTTACCACCGGATTCAATGGGCAACCTTAAGTCCCTCCAAATTCTAGACATGAAATCTTGCAACTTCTCAGGATCAATTCCAGAGTCAATTGGGAACCTTAAATTCCTCCAAGAACTAGACATGAGTCTTTGTAATTTTTCAGGATCTATCCCATTGTCACTTGGTAACCTCACCCAACTCACTCAGCTTCATCTTTCTAAGAACCATTTGAGTGGTGCAATCCCATCTTCCTTAGGATACCTTACCCAACTCCATGTCCTAGATATAGAATGGAACACATTGACAGGTCAAATTCCCAATGCCATTCTCAATCTAACCCAACTTGATTCCATGTGGTTGTCAAGCAATCAACTGGAGGGTTCTTTACCCGCTTCTTGTGGCCAGCCATTTCATAATCTATCCTATGTTGACTTATCCACTAACTCACTCAATGGCCCATTACCATCTTGGTTGTTCGTTCTTCCATTGTTGACGGTTCTACGTCTTAGCAACAACCGTTTTTCTGGTCCTCTACGTGAGTTCATATCACCTTCATTGACAGTTCTTGATGTCTGTGACAACCAGTTAAATGGGACGATCCCGGAACCTATCTCCAGATTTCTTGTCCTTAGTAGCCTTGATCTTTCTCCGAACTTTCTCACAGGTAGTGTGAAAGAACTTCCAGAGGTTACATACCTTGACTTGAATTCCAACTTACTTGAGGGATCACTGCCCATCCCGTCTCCAGCAACAACCTATTTCTCAGTCTCCAACAATAGTTTCACAGGAGAGGTTCCTTCTTTGATCTGCACTGTTCCACAATATCTCCAAATTCTTGACTTGTCATTCAACAACCTATCCGGTATGATCCCACAATGTCTTGGGAATGTCACTACTTCTCTTTTAGTGTTGAACCTGTGTATGAATAACTTCCATGGCACCATACCGGACACATTTGCTAAGGGCAGTCAATTGAGTTTTCTTAAACTCAATGGGAATCAACTCAGAGGAGGCTTGCCTCGATCTTTGACCAATTGTGAGAATTTGGAAGCCCTTGATCTTGATAACAACTTCATTGTGGGCGTCTTCCCTAGAGTCTTCAACAACTGCAAGTTCTTGTGTTGAGATCTAACAAGTTGTATGGACGTGTAGACGTTGATCTCAAGATGAATTCCTCCTTTCCCATGCTGAGGATTTTGGACCTTTCAAACAACAACTTCAGCGGCGCTCTTCCAACAAGGTTGCTTACAGGCTTGAAGGAAATGATCGACGTCTCGGAAGACCAACTGCCATATATGGGGACCTCTTATGGATATGGATATTCAGCTACGGTCACAATCAAAGGGGTTGACATGCAATTGGTCAAGATCATTACTATCTTCACAACCATAGATATGTCGAATAACAAGTTCGATGGCAACATTCCACCGGAAATTGGGAACTACCTAGCAGGTCCCATTCCTCCCTCTTTTGGGAAGCTCGTCAATCTTGAATGTCTCCATCTCTCGTCCAACGACCTTGGTGGCCAAATTCCCACTCAGTTACTAGATTTGAACTCTCTTGAGGTCTTGGACCTCTCGCACAACCATCTTCATGGGGCCATACCTCATGGGAAGCAATTCAATACATTCAAAGACGAGTCCTATGACGGGAACTCTGGATTGTGCAGATTTCCTTTGCCAACATGCGCCAGTAAGAACTCAATTCCACCAACACAAACCGCTTTTTCGGATGAATCTACAAACATATTCAGTTGGAAGAGCTCATACATAGGGTATGGTTGTGGAACTCTATTTGGGATGGCTATGGGATATCTTGTGTTTTCATCGGGATCACCACAGTGGTTTGTGAAGATGGTTGAAGGAGAAAGACAGACAAAAGCAAAGAGGCTGCGTAGAAACGCCAAGGCAAGAGGCAGAGGAACAAGAAGGTAAGGTAGATTTCAATTCATACGCTTTAGAATCATGTATTGAACTTAAATCCGTTGCATTTACATTGTTGTCAACTTTTTAGCTGGAAATAAAATAAAGACAAAAGTGAGGGTATTATGATTCCACTACACTACATATACAAATGCGTTACCGAACTAACCCTCTTACTATAGACACTTATAACTGTTGTCATACATATATATAACTGTACCTATACACCAATCTGAAATCTAAAAAATATGCTCTATATATCATGTCGATGCTCTTATCTTCCCCCACCACTTCCTGCGCTTTTCAACGTCCACATTCCCTTGTTTGCTCAGCCTCACCTTCGCCTCCTCCATCCTACGCTTGAAGTCTTTCTTCCACGACTCGAACCTTCTCTTCAGTTTCTTAAGTTCCTCAAATGGCTGCGCCATAGCTGAACTTGAGTTCGTTTGTTGTTTCATCTCGTTTATGGATTTGGCTTCATCATCAAAACTTTGTCTGTGCCTCTCAAACTCCTTCACGAGGTTGCCCACACCACTGTCACTGCCATTACTGTTTCCTGCTGACCCGTCGTTAGAAGAAGAGTGAGGACCATCATGCTTTCCGACCACTGTTGTGTTTTCAGCAGCAAGACTCTTTCTTGCTGCAGCAAGGTTCATCTGCATCAAGGGCATTTTCGTCATTTTCCAACGAAAAAGTGACAAGTTCAGGTAAACCCTTGTATTTATGAGATCTCACCTGCAAAGAAGCCATTTGGACCTGCCACATCTCTTCCATTGACTTCATCTTTACTTCATACTCTGACCATCTCTTCTCATACATCCTTACTTTTTCCTTCAGTGCAGCCTTTTCCTCTTCCTTTTTGCCCAGTGCTGTTTCTGTCTTTGCAACACGCCTTTGAAGTTCTTCAAGAACCGCATTCACCTGGTCTGATGGTATATCCTGCTCAAGACGATAACATAGTCTGATTCTTAGCTCCAAGAAATTGATCACATCCCAAGTAGCGGGAGCTAAAGGAAAGATCCTCAAATCTTTACTAATCAAGAATTCGAAAACAAATCAGTTCAGAACTTTTCAAACCAATCAATTTGAAGACTATACACTTATCATTAGCTTCTCTGGCCTTTGAGTGAGATTCTTTTTTCAACAAAACATTGACCATGTCTAAGAATGACTTGAAAGGCTTGTCTACTAGATCTACCCCAAAAAAGCTCTCAGATTTTGAAAAAGAAACATTCCCATTTCATCTTTCAAACCGTAACATTTATGTGCCTAGCTAGATTAGTCATGGGTTCAATCTCAAATCTGTATAACCAGTAAGAAGTACTAAAGTTGAAGCCTTTATCTTTCAAGCACAAGCTGAAACAACTAAAGCAGAGCAAAATCATAGGAAAAGAAGTACTTAGATTCCCAAATCAATGAGGATTATGATGTGAAACAAAAATAGGAACTTAGTTGTTACAAGAGCAATTACACAAAAAATAGGAACTGGTAAACAATTACTTATCAAAATAGGCCCTACTGAAGATGCTTGTGTGTTTTGAATCAATAAGGATAAATTTTCCCTTTTGAACATGTTTATTGTGACATTCTTGGTCCAGATTTAAGTAGTTCAATTTACAAATGTTAAAGAACTGCTTAGTGCAGAGCAAATATACCTTAACTTTCGAAGAGTTCATCTCCAACTTCTGTGTAGGTTCTGCACTCTCGATCCTAGACTTCTTTGCATTAATACGTCTTTTTCGAACTAACCAACCTCGTACAACTGCAGGGGGAGAAAATGAGACAAATCATTAAAAAACACACACTATTATTAACAATCAGAATATTGAAACTAATGAGAATAATATTATTACCAGATTGCAAATGTATAATTGTTCCCTTCTGCTTGTCAAGATTGGGAAAACTTGATGAACATGTCTGTAATAATGAATCATATTCTTTTCTAGCATTTTCACCCCGGACAACTGCAATGCAAGATTGCAATCATTTAAATAATTAATTAGTTTTAATAACTTAAAAATCAAACAAAGAATAGTAGCAGCATTACATGACTGTAGTGCAGTAACTTGTATCTTGAATTCTTTTGAATTACAACGAGCTTGATAACGACGGAAGCATCTCTGAATCCACACCACGCTGTACACAAATCGTTTCCTCCTGTCCTCCAACTCAGCAAGCTACCGACCAACAAGGCAAAACATTAGATAGACCACTATATAAGACATTTTCAGTTTGAAAAAGAAATGATTGATTTATCTTGTAAGTTCACCTGCCCGGTTCGAAGATACAATTTGGTATATCCAATCTGGTACATTTCTGGGAGGACATTAAATTGTTGCAGTACAGTAACTGATAAGCTTAGCGGATCCTGGGAAACATTGATACCGGCAACAAGGAAGCCATACCTAAAATGCAAGCAGACATACAAGAAGAAATTATTTTGCATTCTAGAACAACCCAGTAGAAGCAAAAAACCAACACCTGTTTGGAAAGATGTATAACATCATTTAATCTATCTATCTATATATATAAGGTTTAAATATATACCTTCCAGCAAACTCTTGATGAGTCATTCGAGTAGGATAGCCCGATCTTGAGATCCTAACAACCTCCAAAACTCCACAACATCTAAGTTGATGTAAGACAAGGTCATCCTGATACAGCCCAGGAAGCTGCTTATCGTTTGGTTTTATGCAGCGAATGAAATGAGGTGTGGTGCTTTCCAACTGGCTCATTAATTTGAAGAGTTGGTTCTACAAGCATAAAGAGAAGAAAGTTCAGAAGTAGTGACTTTGTTCCATAGTAATAGCCAAAGTCAAGTATACTAAAGCACACTGATTTTGTCAGCCTTTCACTGAAAGCAAAGGATATAGTCCGGCTCACTAAAGCAGCATATATTTCATGGGAAACTAACCATAGTCATTGGATTACACTTTTAATGGCTGAGATTAAGTTTGGAACTTTCCAAAAGTTCGAAACTTTCCAATGTAAACTAAGTTTCTGATCTTAAGTATGGAAACATCTCATCTCTTAAAATCTACAATCCAATGGACACAAATAATTTTCAGCTTTTATTTCAGTTTTTTTTTTCACCTGATTGTCAATCTATATTTCATTACATAGATGAAGAATTGAAGATTTTGACAATTTAGATGAGCTTATCCAGTCAATACGGTAGAATCACATTATAAAAAATACAAAACAGAATCAGATGTCAGTGCCATAATTTTGAGATACTGTGTCTGAGCTCTTATTAGGTATGGCTTCCCAAGCATACTTAAATTGTGTCGAACCAATATGGTATTCTAGAGCTCGATGCTCATTAAATTTATATAACAAAAAGACAGAAATGATATTTACCTTGAACTTTGTGACAACACTTTGCTTCTGAGAGTCTGAGGCACCTGAATGGCCTGGTTTCTGCATTCTGTTACTTACTCTGGGGCCAAACAACTGTGAGGCACCTGAAGGGCTTGGTTTCTGCAATTTGCTACTTACTTTGGAGGCAAACAACTTTGGTAGTTGGTAACTGCATGATGAGAGGAGTTTGATAGAATCACATTGAACTGGATCTCTGTTCTTTTCCAAAAACCCACTTGTATCGTATATAACCTAATAAAACTTAACGTGTCAGTGAGACTTTTCAATATTTCATTATGATTATTCTGAAATCAGCACAAAGCCACAATCCTACAATAGCAGATTAGATTTGACTGGTAAAATTCCACTAAATTAACTAAAATAATCCTTCTATGTATATAAAGAAGTGCATAGGAATGACTAACATTTGCTGCATAATGACGAATGGTAAAAGCACCATCCCTTTCTCCCTTGAAACAACGGCTGGAATTCAGATGTTGTTTGAGTTTATTAGCAAGTGTCAAATCACTCCCTCTGGGAAAATTTGACTCTTCATCCAATAAAGACAGTAACCCAATAGGTTTCTGCACAATAAAAAATAAAACAACAAGTTGATTACTTTGACCAGAGTTTTAGTATTCTAAATTATAAATGACAAAACAACAAAAAACGATAACTGCATCCACTGTAAATTTACCTTCTCAATGAGATCCAAGCATTCTTGGTTGTCCTCAAACTCAACTTTAGTCCAATCAATTCCTTCCAATTCATACTCCTGAAAAGAATAAACATTTTGTGGAACTACAGGCCATAAACATTAAATGAATAATAATTATGGTTGGAATTTCAATCATTGCATCAGGAAGAAATCACTTCCACAAAAACAGCAGCATAGACAAAAAAATCACTATGCTAAACTATATTGGCAGGATTAGAATAATTTAGAACTTTTTTTATTGCTTTGAGTACAGTAATCTTTATGAGAATCAGGAAGAAATCACTTGCACTAAAACAGCAGCCTAGACAAAAAAAAATCAGTATATGAAACTATTGGCAGGGTTAGAACAAATTACAGAGCAATGAACTCCTTCCATGGCTTTGAGTACAGCTATCTATATTAGCATGTATGTCATTCAAATCTTGTGTAAGGTCTAGTACTAAAAAATAATACGGGTTTACAGTATATCTAAGGGTTCCCACCTCTAAATGTAAAATGTCCTTTGAAATAAAGAGAAACAAAATCAGGGACTCATCTAAAATATAAATAGTGCACTTATTTCACAGCTTAAATTTCAAAACGGTATTATTACAGGCATTTCCTATGAACAAAACAATAAAGAAAGCTAATGTTAGAACAACAAAGAAAGCATCTTTGATCAAATAATGCCACCATCATACATGCCAAACATATTTGGTCTATCAAATACCAAATTTCTCACCTCTTGCTCAAGTTTAAACAGATGTCGATTGAAATGTTGTTGCAGTCTCTCATTCGCGTAATTTATGCAGAACTGCTCAAAGCTATTTTTCTGAAATTGTGGATATGAAATTTTCATCAGAGATACAGTCTAAAACTACATTTAAAGCTTCAATAAACAAATGAACCAAATTGCACACCGGAAATGACTCAAAACCATAAATATCAAGAATACTTATGGATCTCCCAGTACGCTCCTTGCCAACTTCAAGAGACTTGTTGATCTGCTCTACAAGCCACTCAAACAAGCTCGCATAGATGAACTTCGCCATTGCATCTCTTGTGTCAATTGCCTAAATAAGAGTTGCATAGTAAGTTTCCATGTTATAACTTCTTCTCAGTTAGCTTTTACTCTATTGGACCCATAAGTTGCATAGCCTTTGTCCTCCCCTCCAAAATATGTGTGACAAATATCACAGTGAATGTAACTAAGTAGCTATCTCACCTTATAGCCTAGTCTTTCCTTTTCTTTGTAACCTTCTCTAAGGATCTTTACACGTAAGTTACCTACTAATGTCCATTCAGAGCATATTTGTGAAGCATGAGATAATGACAATGTGTAGGCTTGAAAAAACATGAATCCTAGGTGTTAAAGGGGTTGGGAATGTCTCTGTGTGTGTGTGAACTCTAGAGAGAGTGGGATTGGATGAAAACAGAGCTCTTAATCAAGTTCGAGAATACCTGCTGCAATGTCAACTTTTTAGAAATAGTATCTTTGCCGGCTTGAATTTGGTGTGTTGATAAAGCTGACATAAGATCCTCAGTGCTACAACCCATCAACCTGGAAGCATTACTGACAGCTGCCCAGGAAGGAAGAACGTAAGAGTAGTAAATAGCTTGAAATAAGAGTCAGCCAACTTAGAGCACAAGAATTAAGTGCCCAGCTTGTGCCAGTATGAGAGGTTAATCAAAGCAAGAGAACTGTTGATCACGATCTCTGGGTAATTACAGACATGAGGAAAAAAATTTGGGAGATAACACTATTTGTGATTCTAAACATCCAGAATATAGCTACAAATGAAGGAACCGATGCTTTTCTCTTTATTACTTTTCAATTTATTAATCCCGCCTCACTTTTTCCTATCTCCCCTACACCCCCTCAATCTTCAAAGCTTGAAGTCTATTTTTCACAACCAAAAGTTTTTGCTGCAAAAATATACAGTTTGCGGAAACGAAGAAACAACTGGGAAATTTATTCTATTCTAAGCTAGGAAAGGATTACAGTGTGTATGTTAAGATCTCCATTGGTGAGGCCTATCAGTAACATAGCATAGGTCACACTTTCACATTGTTACAAAATATACATGTGTTGAGTGTTAAAGAATCATGGTTTTGCATGTGACACGAGGTTTAAACCTATTCCATCAAAGAAGACGACATCATAAACTAGATGAACCGTGAACAGAGTTAGTATAACTTCATGGCTTCCCAAACAGAGTACCACTGATCCTACCAAAAGGAAAATACTTGTCAACTTGATATGGACTTGGTGATTGTTATTTTGGCATTGACATATTAAGCAAGTCTTTACACACTCTTTTTACTCTTTCTACAACCATCATTCTTTCCATTCAGTCTACAGCAGAAAAATGTCAAGTAAATGAATTCATTATAAGAAACAAGCTATCATCATAAAGGCAAGTACACAAAACTTAATATTACCTTCATCAGCCACCCCTTCCACATGATTGTCATTGTCAATTACTTGAAATGATATATTCCCCAGCCACAATACTGCTGCAAGCATTGCAAATACCTGTTCTTGATCTTCTTTACAAATTTGAGCTGTATTTAGCGCTTCCTGAAGAAATAGAAAAATGGCAAAGATTAAAGCACATAATACTTCGGGATACTGGAAAGTGAAATGACTGGAAAGAGAAGTGCAACCCATTATAATACAAATTAGTTTCATTTACCATAAGCTTATTTAATTTTCGACCATCATCCACGCCATTAATTGTCAAGCAGTTGCTTTGGTTAAGATACTTGAACTCGTTAGGCATTTTAAGATTCAGTGACTCTGCAATTTAAAAAAAAACGCACAATTATGAGATGGGAATTTCTCAGTGACTAATGATTAAAGTAATTAAGAAATTTTGTCTTTCTCATTACACAATTTGAGACTGCCCACATTTGAAAAGTCCATATAAAATACTCTCTGCAAAGCAGTCTTATTGGTCCAATGAATAACCCAACCATTTTGGTTTTGTGTATACAGTTGTCCACTAATTACAAATATCCAGTTGTACAAAAATTATGATTGAACAAGGACTACTGGAAGAAGGTGAGAGATCTTTAAGCTCTGATATGTGGGCTGTTTAAACATCAGGCCTAGCTACTTAAGGTGAAACAGCAATATACTATTGTTTTCTATATAAATGTATACAGGAAAATAATTGTTTAAGAAGTACCTTTAAGAACAGTTGGAGCACCAGCACAAAGTTGATAAAAGATATGATATGACCTTTCACCATAAGCCAGTTGAACCACTCTTGACTGTAAAAATAAGACATGATATTTCTGTTGATCTTGAACATATCCAAATAGAATGTCCATGCAAAAGATATGATGTAGCAACAGGTTACCTTTTCTAGAAGAACTATTTATAATTGCAACGGATGGATCAGCCGTTGGCCAGTAAATGAAGGTGCGATTCAAGTCAGTTACTGCAACTGAAAAAGATACATAGAAATTGCATAACAAATAACTTTTTTGTAATTTAAACATGCTTACAGGTCTGAATATTAGCACCGCAGATTTTCCCTGATGTGCTAAAATGAATGTCAACCAACTTCCCCTACAGCAAAGCAGAAAACAACATAAATAATGAAGGTAACGTTTCCCTCATGGTGCTAACTAATAAGTGTCTGAATGATTTATTGTGATCATTTGAATGCAGATCCAGAATGTTGTCATCTTCAATTTTATAAATTGTTGAAGTATAATCCCACATCAAATAAATAGAGAAGAAAGAGATACTCATAAAGACTAGGACCACACCCAACTGATCAATTTCTGAGTGATCTATTTAATGACTGCTTAACAAACATATCCAGACAGTGGTCATCTTTAACTTCATTAATCTACATTATATAACATTATTCAAGCTTTGGACTTGATAAATCAAGAAATAATTTCCACCAAAGAAATGAACTTACAAATCGACTAGAGTTGTCATTCCTAGAAGTTTTTGCGTTCCCAAAAGCTTCAAGAATATAACTCGACTGAAGGATTTCATCCTCTATCCCACTACTTCCGCCACCAAGAGCAGCCAAGTATTGCATTGCCCTCTTTGCTGTCTCGGTTTTACCAGCTCCACTTTCCCCACTGTGCCATCCAATTGCAAGGTTAGAAAACTCTTGAGAGAAATATTTAAGACTTAAATGTGGATTTCTACAGATAAAATTTATAGAACCAATATGGGATAATGACCCACTTCAAAGAGAAAAAGGTAGTTCAACCACAACTAACCTTATAATGATCGATTGGTTGACTTCATCTGCAATATGTAAATAAACAAAGAGCCAAAAGGAGGCTTCAGAAAAGAAAGTATAAAACATCCACAAAGAATCTAGAGTTACTTTACTAATTCTAAGAAGACCAAGGGTTCAGTTCACCTCTCATCATCCCATTATAGGCAGTGTCTGTGATAGCATAAACATGAGGTTTATCTTCAAGTTTCTGTCTATAAGCCATCAGAATATCATTTCCATAGATATCGACATTTTTTAAGGGATTGACTGCAATCAAAACAGGTCCTGCTTTACTCTACGCAAATAAACAAGAAGAGTGGTTAAAGAAAAGCCAAAAAAGTTGTATCAACTTCATGCACAACGTTTATATTGTGCTCACATAAATCACGTCATGGGTATATCTGTACTCAAGATTGTAAAGAACGGATGGCTCATTCAAATAACTAAGCTGTATAAGATCATCCACCCCATCAAGAATACTTGGATTTGCAGGAAAAAGCTCTCCTTGAGACACTTTGGTGACCTAAGGCGATAAAAATATTAGTGCAAGTAAGAGCAATCAATTTAAGTACTCTGCTATATGATCAAATATTACAAACTCACAGTTCCATCTGAAAGTGTAACAGAAACTTTCTCCCCTGTATTTGATTGTATTGTTCCTGACTGCCAGTGTCCACCTTTTATCCGACACCAGACACGAAGTTTCTGAAACAAGGAAATAACCCGTATTTCAAAGCTATCAAAACTAAGAAGAACAGCACAACACTGGTGAAGAAGTCAACAAGGATTGCGGGTTGAGAGTAACGAGAATCGCTATTAAAACTGGTGAAACAGGTTATTTCCCCTGGCTAACTAACTCTAGATCCGATACAGTTATGATCAGTAAGAAAGCAGAACAATTCCACCACACAGGAACCATCAGAACAAAATGTCATATTTTTTTCCCATTATGGCAACTAATTAAAGACCCTCTACCTTCAAATCAATTGAACAAACACCATATAAAATTTCTATTTCAGTCCACTTCTAGCATGCTCATACAGCTAAGAACTATGCATCAGCACACTAGAACCTATAAAAACACAAATTAACGCAGTTTTCTCTTCTTAGTTACCGTCTTAGAAAAATAACTAATTTCATCCTCGAACTCGTGCTCGGGGATACTTGGCAGTAGAGATTTGAAAGGCTTGGCATTTGCAGCCCTTTCTTCTGAACATAGAGACAACTTTGGCTCACTTTTCATTTCTGATTCTGTGGCATCATAGGGTGAGTCAAAACTTTGTTCCCTCTTCTTCTTGCTTCCAAAACTATTCATCTTAGCTCCCAATTCCTTACTCTTCCCCTCCTGCCTGGGAGTTGAGGCAATCAAGCTTGAGGGCTCAGCATCTCCAATGGAAAAGCTCCTCGGCAAGGTGTACTTCGCCGACAGCCCCCTAGCCCTTGATATTGGCCGCGACGGCAATGCCGGCGGCAAGTCCTTGGGGTTCTCCAGCTCATCCCTCTTCCGGAGAGACTCCAGCATCTCCTCCAGCGAGCTCCGCACTGCCATCGCCTTGGCTACATTGGCCGACAACATGGTTAGGGCCACCAAAAATCAAACCCCAGAGCCTTCCAAATCGAAACCGGATCAATCAAATTCCCCCAATTCGGGATCAAAACACGCACAACTTGGGCTTGATTCTTCGGATTTGAAGACCCAATTCGAAAAGCTCGTGGAAATGGGAGCTGCAATTGAGGATCAGGAACGTACGCAACTGAGCCACGACATGTCTTCTCAAAACAATTTGAGAAAACAAACTCCAGACCCGCATTTGCCAGAACGAGGAGGGTCTCGTGTTCTCATAATCCTCCGGAGAGCGTGAATCGCTAGTTTTCGAATCCGGCGAAGATCGATCGAAATCAACCCTTGGAACGGTTGGAGAAGAGGAAGAGGAGAGCAAAAATGGAAACAGAACCAGAAATTTCAGCAGAGAAGAAGAGCTGTTGTAGTTTGTTTTCATAAAACCTAAAATCCTAAAACCTTGTCTTCCTTGTGGAGAAATCGATTCCACAAAACCTAAAACCGGAGCTGCTGTTGTTCTCTTCGAGCGATTATCATATTTCAAATTTTGCAGGCACCATTGGTTTCGTATGGAAAACGGTTTGGACCTGACGATAAATTGGATCCAATTTACCATATTGCCCTTGAGATTATGATTGACATTTTTACTTTTGTAAATATGGAGATTGGAGTGTATAACGAAATAAAAATACATCAGAAATTGCTCTGCCCTAACGCCGCAGCGGCGCACAAAGATGCAGAAGATGATCATGGCCTTGATCATGGCCACGATCCCAACCATGATGTATTCACATGTTACTGATCTTTGCTTTCTTTCGGTAATACAATCAATTGTAGTGGCCGCCTCTCTGTTTCCTCTTGTGCGAACAGATCTAGGGCTTGGCAGATTGGAGGCTATGGCGATCTCGATGGCGAGTCTCTCCATCACCACCGGTGCTCCTCCTCTGTGGGTCGATCCGGAGGTGGATGCGATGTTTTTGGGCGGTGATGAAACAGGCACGGGCGTCGGGGACGCAGGCGTGATGCCGGGACGGGGGGACGGCGTGGATCGTCCTGATCGTACTGATCGGAAGATCGTGTTGGGATTGGCGGCGGTGACGGGCGTGATCCCGAGATCGTCCGATGGTGGGGGGAAGGCCGGGGACAATGGATCTCTATCGTCGGCGTTGTCGTTGACGGCGAGGAATGGACTGGAGCCGAGACTGGTGTTCTCGTCGGTTCGGCAGCCGGAAGAGGAGGCCCGCGGCGGGGACGGGCGAACCAGGGCGGGGGACACGCTGGGACAAGCGCCGCGGGTGGCGGCGGTGTTGCCGGTGGTGGTGATCTCTTCGAAGACGGTTGTGACGGCGGAGGAGACGGCGGCGGCTCTTGCTTGGAGGCGAAGCAAGGGTAAGGGGTCGTGGCAAGAGGACTCTGCTGAAAACCCTATTGGGCCTGAACTGGGCCTAGGGGATGGGCTAGATCGCGAGGCAGGATCTGATGGGGAATCACAGGCAGCAGCGCGCGGGGGGCTTCAAGCACCCCCGCCTGAAGGAATGAGTCCGAGGTGGCCCGGGGAGGGGTGGGTCAATTTTGGCCCCTTCCCGGCGGATGGATGGAGACGGCACCATCTTCAGTTGATGTTTATCTCCCCTGCCAGTCTGGTGTCAGCAATCCCGCGTTCAGGAGCCCTACCATTATCACTCAAGGGAGGACGACGCACGCTGACATACCGGGGGAGATGTAGGTCCACCAGTGTTCCCCTAAACGTGGCTGGCTCCGCCTCGTACCAATTGAAAGAAGATTGTTGTACCGGTGTCATCAGACGCTATCGCAGACTCCCCCTACTTCCGCAACTTTGCACTAGGACCGATTTTTTTGCTTTTGTTTCAGTTCAGGTTCTTAGTTGGTTTGAATTATGTAGGTGGAGTATGATTACATGCCCACCCAGTTTGGTCTTTACCTATGTAAGTGGTGTACAGATTCAGTACCCACCAACCTCTTCTCTTATGATTTAATACAATTGCATGGTTATCCTCAAAAAAAAAATATATACCATATTTTTAATATTTTAAAAATAAAAATATGTTCTTTTTAAGTTTTGGATTTATAAATGTATTTTAAAACGAAAATGTGATACGTAAAAAGAAGGTTAGAGGGTTGGGGTCGGAGGGTTTCACGTTACCGTGTAAGGTTTGATGGTATTTCTGTTATTTTTCAAACAAAGGGACGTTCCACAGTGCGAGTGAATGATTTCAAAATGGAGGCTAATTGTAGGCATCGGGTGATTCTTCGATTTTGAAGGTTTGGGGAGTCAGTAGAAGTACGCTTTTTTTTGGAGGGTCGCCAATAACAACATTGAGAGCGGAAATAGAGATTGAAGTGGAGGTCGGTTTCTGATAACGAAGAAGGAAGTCAAGAACCGGGTGCTCTAATGTCATTGCGTGGCTTTCGACCATCAAACGTTACATTGGATTCAATTTACCATTTTGCCCTTGAGGTTATGATAGTTGGTTTATTTTGCAAAAAAAATGAAAATGTGGAGGATAGAGTGACATTTTTACTTTTAAAGCATGGGGTTTAGACTGTATAAGAAAATAAAAATACGATATTCTTCAATTTTTAAAAATAAAAATTTGATTACTTGAATTTTTGGATTTATAAATATATGATATATGAAAAGAAGGTTAAAGGGTTAGGACAAGAGGGTTTCAAGTTATTGAATAAGGTTTGATTGTATTTTTGTTATTTTTCAAACGGATGGACATGTTTCACGTTGTGAGTGATTGATTCGGAAACGAAGGCTAACTGCAGGCATCGGGGTGGTTCTCCAATTTTGTAGGTCTGGGGAGTCCGTGGAAGTCAGCATTTTTAAGAGGATCGGCAACAACAAAGGTGTGTTGTTCACAAAAGGTGAAAACGGAGATTGAAGTAGAGACCGGTTTCTAATAACTAAGAGGCGAGAGCTCTAATGTTATTGTAAACAAGGTTTTCGACCATTAAACAAATAAAACAGAATTATGTGATAGAATTGTTACCCTGCAAATAAATCTAACATACCTAATTTAAAAAGTTCCTTAATGACTAAACTAATTATTCATAATTGAAATGTATAAGTTGGTGTCGTTACCATTTCCTTTAGTTTTGTGAGTGGATAATCTTAAATATAAAGGGTATAATGGTACATTGACATGAGTCGATGAGATATACTCAGCAACTACCTGCAACTTGAAACTTAACCGAAAATGATTGGAAAACTGTCTTTTAGCATGTATTTAATAAACATATTAAACTAACATAACCCCACCTTAATTTTAGGACTTTAAATATAAAAACGACTTGAAGTTCTCGAACATACCTAACATGCATACGTCAAAATGCATTCATGACTTTGCTACATTAAAGGCAACTTTTAATAACAGTCCTCAAATATTTATTAAATGTGTTTGGTTGTTGAGAAAATCTGGGGGGAAAAGGAAAATAGGGACAAAAATTCAGATTGCATTGGAAAGTATGTTCAGTTTAACAGAAGAAAAGATACTCTGGTTGAACAATTTGTATTCTCAAATCGTTAGTTTAAAATAGGATAACACACAAAAAATTCTAGATCCAGATTAAGAAATGGGTCAAGACCTTGTTTATGTAAAATGAATTTAGTTTTGGACTCAATCTAATCTTAGCCTATAACAAATTTGGGTATGAACAATTTAAAATGATATAACTGTAAAACGGATGTATAAAATTTGAATGACCGATGTTTAAATTGTAGTGTCGATCAAGTCTTAAGTCTTTACTAGCAATATAGGGAAGCGTCGACCAAGTTCAAACTTGGTCGACGTATTAAATAACTGTCGACTAAGTGAGTAACTTTGGTCGACGGATTGAATAGTTTTGTATTTCTATCCGTCGGTCAAGTGTATTTCTGCAGAAGTGTTCGCGGAACATTACTTTGCTATGTTGTCGTCTCTCGATGCTTGCGCCAATGAACTACCATCTTCTTAGAGTATCCATAGTGATGTCTAATCAGCATCGAGTCGTCCGGAAAAGCCAAAATGTTAGTCTAGAGTGTAGGATCATGTCTAGTGAGTCATCGGTCGGAGGGTCTAAAAACGAGTGTCGAAGATTCTATGGACGTTGATCATTTAGACGGTAGCCAATGAGACTCTGTCACCGGTCCCCGAATCCACTTTAATAATTTGAAATAATTTTAATTGAATAATTTAAATCCGATTGTTAGCCTTCATTGCCAATATAATCACCCATCAAAACTATTAATTTTGTGCACTCCACAATTTCTTCTTCATTCCTCTTTTAAAAGTATCTTTTTTCACATCTTATTTTTCATAATCTTCATTCCAATATGACGAGTTCGACTATGTGGATTACATATGTCATGGGAGATGACTTGTTGGAAGGAACAGGAAGTACGTACGCTCATGTAATATCGTTTCCGATATTCGCTAATATAAATTAGTCGACAAACATTAATTTATTTTTGTACTTTATTCGGATTCTCGCAAACTAGACAAAACTAAGTCTAATACCACGGCACGGTAGCGTAGAGTCCATGTAGACTTATATTTTTAGGAAAGAAAAAATGAACATGAATCAGTTAAACTAAATCCATCTAGTCTAATTGTTAAGACCATCAATAGGGATGTCCTAAGAGCATACACAACCATGGACGGTAAGACGCTGGCGAGGAGAAAACGCCGACGAGGAGCAGGCGGCGACGTCGTTGGCGGGGAGTGCTGGCTGGGAGCTTAAGGTCGGCACTCATCGCTGGCGGGGAGAAAAACGTGAAGGAAAGGGGGTCATTAAAGCCAATAAAAAAACTTACCACTGTGGCTTTCGCAGGCGGTGAGCTGGCTGGGAAGGAAAAAAAAATTTAATCCTCCCCGCCAGCTGCCTGTGAGATGGTTGTGGATGCTCTAAGAGCATCCACAGTCATTGGTGAGATGCCGCTGGCGAGGAGGAGGCGGCTCGCTGGCGAGGAGCAGGCGAGGATGCTGGCTGGGAGCTTAAGGCCGGCACTTATCGTTGGCGGGGAGCACAAATGTGAGTAAAAGAGGCTGCTATAAGCCAACAAAAAGGCTTTACCATTGTAACTCGCTGGCTGGGAGTGCTGACTGTAAGTCAAAAAAATAGTTTTTTATTCATCTCACCAGCTGCCGATGAGATGATTGTGGATGCTCTAAATAACTTCGATACTTTATCATAGGTGGATATGGTGGCTTTCCATGGACGGTGATAAAATCGTTAAGCTTGACGCTCATTTCTATGGACCCATGTCAAAGGACGGTGATTTTCTGACCTGGGACCATACAATCCTATGAAATTATGGTGAGTGAACTGAGAAAAGGGTACGAGTTGGCCCAGTTGAAGATGCTGAACAAAAAAAAACACTGAGGATGTATTTCTAGCCACAAGATAAATATTCATCTCGGTGACTCTAATCTTAATCACATGATCACTATGTGGCTTTAGTCTAAAACATTTGACTGATTTGTACAACTAACGACCTTAAAACTTCACATCTTTGAACAAAAAATCAAGCAACAAAGCTTTAACATTGTCTACACTCAAATTAAAATCAAAAGTAAAAAAAACTTTAACAGAAATGAACAATTTGGTCATGTAAAACTTTCATCTTCATGCAAGGAGTGAAGGAGGTAAACAAAAACTTTCTTTATTTACTCTCCGACCCCGGAACTTTATCAAAATCCTCAACTCGCCCGGCGCCCGATCATCTCCTGGTACTGGTTCAGCGACTCCTCCCTCTGCAGCCTCATCTCCTCGTTGAACTTCTTAATAAACGCCTCCACACGGCGGTTCAACTCGTCCTGACTCAGCGACGGTTCCCTCCTCACCTTTCCTGATACCGGCGATGGACTCGACTCGTCCTGACTCCGATCGTGGAACGTGTCCGCTTTCTTCATCATCCGGTCCGGGTTCGGGTCGTTCTGCCCCGAGTTGCGCCGCGCGTGCGATTCCAGCGTGTCGGACTTCTTCAGGTGCCTCGCCAACGGCATCCCGCGCCCCTCCGTTATCGTCCGCCACGTGCTCTCCAGCGTGTCCTGCCGCTTCGGCTTCGTCACTCTCCTCAATCCCTTTCCTGATAATAAAGACACGCATTAGGGGCCGTATGGTCATTTAACAATAACATTTTCTCGAAATTTGAATTTTGTGGAAGGAGAACGGCTAAAATTAAAAACACGATTATCTCACCACCGAAAAGTTAGGCCGTTCGTTAGAGAAGCGTGAACCGTTTAGATTCTATCACCGCCTAGCGGTGGCCCACGGCGGAGATATAAAATATTTGAAATAGAAAGCGATGGATCGTACCTTCAGGACTGGACTTCAAAGCCTTCCGGTGAGCGAATCTCGCGGAAACCGGTGGCTTTTCGTTCTCCTTATCGTTCCAATTCGTTAAAGTAACAGTAGCAGACTCCATGGAATCGTTCCTCCCTGGCGGCGGTGGATCTCGCACCTCCTTGCTCGAGAAATCCCCAATGTTCATCGGTACTTCGTCTTTCAACGATTCAGTCTCCGGTGTATCTGTATATACGGTCTGATCCAACGGCGGTGAATAAATGATCTCTGTCGACTGCTCAATCTCACGGATAACTTTTTCAACCTTCGGCTCGGCGGTTACGAGTGCGTAATCGGAGGAAACGACGCCGTCTAGTACTGCGAAATCGGTGGCGATTTTGACCGGAGGATGAGGCAGAGGTACAATCACCGGCGGAGTGTCGCCGGCGTCTTCGGATTTCTGCTGGAACTTGGAGGAAGCGACTATGCTGATGATGATGCAGTTGATGAGGAGGTAGAGGTAAGGAGGCTTGAGCCAGGAGAGCACGGAGCTGTAGAGGACAGGGGCGCCGGAGATTGCGAATTCCAGCACCAACGGCACGGATAGCTTCAGCAGCATCGCCACCGATAGAACTCCGGTGGACATGAGCAATACCTTCCTCTTTGAACTGAAAATCGCCATCTCTTCTCCGTTCTCGAAGCGATCCTTTTCCGGCGAGAGCTTTGTGTGTGAGAGAGGTGAAAAGTATAATGCTTAGTGAGAGAGAGGAGCGTGAGCTATGAGTGTATTTATAAGGGAGAGAGACGGTGGTGAAATCAGAGCCGTTGGATATGATGACTAGGATTTTGTTGTAGACTGAAGAACTTGTAGGCTCTACAAGCGAAGCGTGGTGGTGGAGATGCCCTCTCCGTAATTCGACACCTGGCAGTGTCTGATTCGTTGGGTAAAACTGTACTAAACTTGCAATTTATTTCACTTTTCTATTTCGTACTTTAGATGGCATAAATTAAGACAAACATTCCCAACGAACTTATATTTAATATATAAATTAGTTGGTAATTTTTTTATAATATAGTACAAAAGCCCAATCTTAAAAGATAAGTTTTAGAGTTAATCATGTCGGGCCCATACATTAATTTGATGCTATAGCAGACAAATGTCATCATTCACGTTTGTCTCTGGGGACAAGACTCTTCTTTCTAATTAGGAGTGGACAAAAAAAATCGAAACCTCTAAACTCAACCATCACCAACCGCAAACCGTACCGAAAAACCTGAAACCGGAAAGTTAACGGTTGGTTGCGGGTTCTTGACGATCAAACCGGAAAGTTAACGGTTGGTTGTCGGTTCTTGAAACGTCAAACCATCGGTTAACCAACCAAACCGGTATTGTTCATCATATACACGTGGCTTCATAATAACCACTGATCTGATATAGATGAATGACCCATGCGCAATCTTTTGTGTCACATGGATTGCTAACATAGAACACGATGACTTATATGTAATTTTTCTGTTGTTTTGAAGAATGTAGTAATATGTTTTGGCTTTATAGAAAGATGTGTATGGTTTTTGGTATCTAAATTTGTACTTATATGTAGTAAAGTGGTTGGTTGGTTAAAACCACTAACCAACCGGTTAGTGAACTTATTGGTTTCACTGTAAAAAGTTGGTTTATGGGTTGGGGCCGGTTCCAAGATATGTCAAACCAGTAATATCGGGTTGAGTTCGTAAAGGGTTCCATTGGGTGGTTAACCACCCAATGCCCACCCCTACCTCTAACCAAAGCATTTGCCGGAAGTAAGAAAAAAAAGTTAATGATTTTCATTTTTCACCATCCTATGCCAATTTTCACTTTTTTTGTGAGCTTAAAGTTGCTACCAAAATAAAATAGCACCTTTAATCATGATTAATCATGTTTTCATATTGCAAGAAGAATAATTCAGGGGAAACAAAATTTTAGAAATAATGTATCTATATGATTAAGTAGATGAAGTAAATAACTATAATTTAGACGGTGTGAACATTTTCTGGATGAAAGCCTAACATCCACATATATATATTCTGTTTTTGGAAGAACAATTTAGTAAATTGTACTTCGAATTTCAGTGTTATCACAACTACCAGCTCAATCTGGATTTTTTTTGTCCGGTGACATTTTATTTTGGTTCAAAATATACATGTGATAACCCCCGAATCATTGAGACTAAACTATTTACATTTGAGATACTCTAACCAAAAAATTCTAATCTCAATAGAACCGTTAAAAACTAGTCAAAGAAACAATCTAATACACCTCTGAGCTGCCTACTTCAAGCAGCTTTAACATAATGTATAATAGATTTTGCTGACCTAACTATAAATATCTAAACATATTATATCATTACACAACAACACATGGGCGTTTGTCTAGAGATTTCGATCAACAAGTAATAAGTATTAGGTTTAAGAATCTTGGTCTAATACGTTTCCTCATTAAGAAACAATCAGCAGCCAACCATGCATGTGCGTGTGTGTAACGTACAACATATTAAGTCCTACTTAGAAACTAATCTCGTAACACTAATCCATCAATCACAATTTCGTCATCAATAGGCCAAAACCAATCTTTTACACGGACTATAATTAACGTTTGACTTTTACGCGCATGTTTACGTCTGCATGGGACAGCTAAGCCCCACGTTTTAATCTCGCCACCTAAACATTATATGAAAGTACATGGGAAAGGACAATTAATAATATATTACACGTAAACAAAAACATATATGTGGTTGTCAAAAAAAAAAATATATGTTAAGCTTAAATACGTAACGTGCTTAATATAGTCAAACTTGTCACACCCAAGAGAAATATGGTCAAAGGTTACGCTCCGCAAGTTGATCAAAAGCCGGTAAAAAAATTAGAACTTTGTGAGTACAAATCAATGGTTGAGGTTAAAAGTGGCCCCACCCGTGTCTGATGTGCAATTGGACAGTGGATGAGGCACTGTACACACTTTCTCAGACATGACACGTGGCGTTACCTGATTAGCTCGGAGCTGAGAAGATGAGCGCTGACCTACCAAGGACTGTTGACTGACTGGTCGGTATATATTGGCGCCGTCCATTGCGCGTATGACTGACACGTGTCGTGACTCTATTTGACACATTCATAGGCTTAGAACTGGACACGTGGCCCAATCATATACATGATATGCTAATCTTTGAAACCAATGTAAATCGAATTTATTACTCCACATAAGTCCTACCAAATCTCACCAATTACACAAATAAAGCCATCATCAACAGCACATGAAGATAAGAAGGAAAGTAGAACAGACACAGCCTCTACAATAGTTTACACAACTCCCAAGTACAAGAGAAGAAAATCTCAATCTCCCCAGTGCTATCTTCCTGTACTCTCTCTACTACTTTTGTTTTGTCCGTATCGTATAACAAAAACCCGTCGCCACCTTCAAGGCGAGTTGATTCAACGTTTCGAGAACATCCCTTGAGTCAAAGACGAGAAATCATACTCCTTTGCAGATTGCGATGGCAATGACGATGAAACGGGAGCTGGCTGAGGTTTGCTCACTCCAGTTTTGGCCGCACCATTTGTGGGATTAGCTTGCCCCATTGTATAGAAGCTGCACGTGAAGTGCAAATATAAATTTGTCACGTAACGGAAAAAATCGAAAATTTTGACAGTTTCTGTCTATTTTGTTCGATAGTGAAACGTGGAAATCCATAAGGGTAGTCATTTGTCAGGAAAATTTACAATGGAGTGATGTGGTTGTGGACAATTCATAAAGGTAGTCATGTGCAATTTACCCAACAAAGTATCAATACACATTTCGATATTGTTCGATTTGATAGAGCATAGAGGTGTATAACGTACCTTGAAGCTGGATACGAAACAGAGTTCCCTCCAAGATTCATACCTCCCAAATCAACGGGCTGGTCAAGAAGGAATTACAACAGTACGTGAGATAAAATCAATAGAGAAAATACAAAGTCAAATTTAATCGATGTACCTGCATAGCTTTTGGTGCCTCGCCCTGAACAGCCACTGGCATCATCATTCCGGGCATCTGAAAACCAACATTAGGCCAGTTTTGAGTGGGCAAGGCAGTGCCATTGGAGCCTTGTGTGTTACTCGGACCCTTAAGGTTCCCGCCACCAGATTTGGCTGCTGCTGCCATGAAAAGTTGCTGTTGCTGTGCCAGCATCGCCAGTTGCTGTTGCTGAACTTTTGGATCCACGCCACCAGATTTAGCTGCAGCAGCCATCAGAAGGGACTGCTGTTGAGCTAGCATTGCAAGTTGCTGCTGATGCATTGCAAATGGAGACACCATATTGGACTGCAAAGGATACAGATCAGTTTTAGACCAAATATCCTTCAAAACTTCTCAAAGAGGGTTTAGGCAGCTCATACCTTCTCAAAGAGGCTCATTATATCATTTTTCACATCTTTCTGAGGGGTTCCGGAGACGGGGAGAGGTGAAACTGACAATGAATCTTTAAATAAATCCTCGATTCCAGAAGAGGTAACAACATCTTTATTCTGAGGTTTCTCTGCAACTGCAGGAGTTGTCACTGAAGATGAATCTGAGAATAGATCCTCAATTCCTGAAGAAGCTTGGGTACTGCTCTGCACCGGATTTGATGGGATGTTTTTCTCAGTTGTTGATGCGCCTTCAGCAGCTGCATATTTCAAAGGTTAAAGTAATCAACAATGATAAAGCCACAAGCAAACATATTGAAAAGAAAATGAGGAACGTACTCTGAAACCCGGCCCAATCATTATCATTAGCAGAGGTTGTTTCCTTCCCATTTTCAGTTGGATCATTCACTGTCATCATGTCAAAAAGGTCGGTCGCAAAGTCAACTTTTGGGGGAGGAGCATCCTGCTTTGGTGCTGCTGTTTCAGTCCTCTGAACAGTCTGCTGAGGCTTTGAAACAGGAGTGACCTGTTCATACATGAAATAGGTCATGCATCTTCTGAAAACTAAAAGGCAGCAAACCTATTTCTACATATTTATTTATTACAAAGATATGGGTTAATTGCACATAACTACCTGAATGAATTGCCCACAAACACGACCCTGTACTAAATTTCCACAAACACATGAACTCATAGTAAAATTTCTAAAGACACATGACTACCCTTATGAATTTCCATGTGTCGCCATCTTACAAAACAGATGCAGACCATCAAAACAATTGATTTTTTCGTCATGTGAATTTAAAATTTTATAGTATCCCAAAACTACTCATTCCCATCCTTTAATCTTCCAATTTCAATATGATTCGGTGGCAGATTTTTTAACATAATCAAATCGATATCAGAAGAGTAAAGCAAGAAAATGAGAAGTTCTATGACATTTTAAAATTTACGTTCACGTGTAAGTAACGGGACGAAGAAATAAAAAAATGATGGTTTCCATCTATTTTGTACAATGGTGACCCATGAAAATTCATAGAGGTAGTCACGTGTCTATGAAAACTCTACCATCGGTTCATGTGTTTGTGGGCAATTCATAAAGGTAGTTATGTGCAATTAACCCTATATATATATATATATATATATATATATATAGAGAGAGAGAGAGAGAGAGAGAGAGATCGTACAGAAAACATAATTACAATGACGCAATTTGACCAAAGCGGGAAAGATTCTTACATCAAGACAAATAAGCAAGATGCAAAACTCAACACAATGGCACGAACAAACAGTGTGGCATACCTGTCCATACCCCCTGGGGGGAACAGGAAGGCTGATTCTGGTTGCAGGGACACTGTCTCTAGTGGTAGGTGTGGTTTTCCTTTGCTCAACTGAACCTTCAGAATTGCTAGAATAGCCATGCCCACTTCTTTCCCCAGGTCTCTGCCAAGGTACAGGAGCTTTTTCTTCCTGTCCTCTGGAAGGTGATCTTGGTTTTCCATCCTTAGCAACCCATCTCTTATCTTCATACCTGTAAGAACAAACAAAAAAAGGAATGTGAAGTGAGGACTATACCAAATATATATAACAAGGATAGCAATATAATGCATTCTATAGCTACTGATACTAAGATACATACTTTGCACGTATGAAATTCTCAATACCAACTCTGTCATAATTTGGCGGCAGTTCTGCTTCCCAGTAACTATTTGACTTCTCATTGCCCATTGCTGCATAGAAACAGAAACCGAATGTATGTTCTCAGTCTTGATGTGAATACCAATTAAAGACGTAAAAGCTTATGACTAGGCAAGCTTACATTGAATAAAAGCAACCTGCTCTGGAAGCCATGTATCTAAGGTAGCAGACCGGACCTGCATCAACAGCCAGTAATTTCAAATGAGCACATTACATTATATTTATTCATTTATTAACTACTAGCTGTCCTTTGAATGAGAAACCGGAATATTGAGGGACAATGGCAAAAAAAGTTCCCTGAGGTATTCACTTTTTGCTATTTGTAGCTCTCTCGTTGATACTTGCATAAAAATACCATGAACTTGTCTTTTGTTGTATTTTGTATAAAAAATCCAAATTTTCATATCCCTTAAATTTCTTACTCTTTGTACACTCCAAAGAGGAAGAAAATTAAGGGATATGAAAATCTGGATTTTTTGTTTTTTACTTATTACTTTTATATCTAAATTATAAGGGGAAAATCATCATTTTTATATAAATTGCAACAAAAAGACAAGTTCAAGGTACTTTTTGCAATTTTCAAAGAAGAGAGCTACAAGTTGCAAAAATACCTCAGGGTACTTATTTGCAATTATTCCTAATATTTAAGATCAAGGACACAATCAATTTCAAGGATTATGGGAAAAGATTATAGTTCTGCTATGTCAACATGTATTCAGCCCAATTCAGGCTCCAAAACTTGAGATCCTATCGAAGTATACTATACATGCAATTATATTAAACCATATAGGCAGGTCTATCTATTCCAGTTGTTCATAGTATTTCATTTACCTTAGATATGTGCACACCGAGACTTCTGTGGATCCCAGAACACTGCATGCAAATAAAAATTCCCAAATTCACACTAGCCCATCTTGGACCTCTGTGAAGTAATGAAGTCGATATCAGTAACTTGAATACAGAATTAGACAGATTACACATAAATTATAATGACTGAAACCAAGCGAATCAAGTCAACTTATTTCCCTATATGTGGTCCAGAAATTTTAAATCTCCTAAAAATACATACTTGCATTTACAGTCAGCACACTCCCTATTCTCTGGCAACTTGAGAAGTCCTTCCAGAACCTGCACATAATACAAACAATTGTATTAAAAAAAGACGGATAAAAGATGCTTCATGAAACTTTGAACTCATAGACTACCAATAATGCGGGTTAGCAAAAAAGAAAAGGTGTTTATAGAAACAATCACATGCCAGTGGTGCTAAAATGTCATTAGTGATACTAATTCACTTACCTGACACAGAATGATACAATCCTGCTAAAAAAAGTTGTCACAAAATAAAAAATGCATTAAGAAAGCGGCATGGGTTCCGGGAAGGAAACCACAAACCACCAAACCCAACAACAGAATCCAACAAAGGCCCAATCCAGCTAATTAACTAGACACAACATGGGTGCTTGGCTGAAATGTATCAATTCAGTATACGACAAATGAATAAGGCATTTACTTTTACATGCCTGGAAATGATTCTCTACAACTTCAAATCTCCAGCATACATATGCAATGACACCTAGAAACATTGATAATTTAAACAGATCATACCCAAAAACGACAGATGCTAGTCAACTCCGTACATTTGCTAGAGGAGGCAACTCATGACCAACAAAACACCCGTCATTAATCAAGGGATGAACAATAAATAAACAGGACTTCATTGCATAATTCAAAACAATTGACTTCATAGACGACCAAATTTAAACATTCAGTAAATTTCCTAACAACTCCATCTTACTGTTGATACCCACTTCCAGGTTTGATGATGCCAAATCACTACATCTGGAATATATGGAACAATCTAAATCTATCTAAAATCATACCCGTTTCACAAAAATTGAACGACCCCTTAAACCCAAGTCAAATCTCAAGCATCAATAACCCCTAAGCCCTGACCCAATTGGGATTCACACGATCCAGAACAAATATTAAGCTGATACCAAGTCTCACATAAACTCTGATCAACTAGCCACCAACCAAATCATCCATCGGCTCAGAAACAGATAAAACGCATCCAAATCACCCACAGATCAAATCCACACAAACTCCAATCCATCGATTCGACCCAAATCTTATAACGAACAAAGCTCAATTTTTAATCAAATCGGACAGCAAAAAAAACCCACCAACAAAGTAAATCCGGAACTGATCTGGAAAAATAAATTGAAAAAGCGTACCTTTCTGTGCCTCGCATTGAGCTCCTTGGAGACGTTAGCCTTCCCGTTCATGGTGACCACGGAAAGAGAACCCCGAATCGAGAGAGAGAGCAGAAGAAGAAGAACTGAGGACAGAAACGTAATTTCGAGCTCTCCCTCTCTCCTCTCCTTCTCCTCGCCGTGCTTTTTTTTCTCCTTTTAAACGGAAACGAAAAAAGAGAAGAGAAAACGGAAATTTTTATCTCTCTCTCTCTCCCAACAGCAAGTAACAGACTGTTCTTCACTTCCATAACACCGTTTGTTTTCAACAATTCACCTCCGTCGGCGGCTACCACACGTGTGGATCGAATTATTGGTGGACTTGTTTTGGTTGGCACGTGTGGATAAATTTTAATCCACTGTTCTCTGTCTTACCATAAGACCTCTCCTATCGAAACGATTGAGATTAAAACATGAGACTTGGCCCTATCGACCACTCTCGGACTGCGAGCATCGCCGTCACCGATATGGACAGCCACGCCGTGACCATCATTGGAGCTCCGAAATCGGCGGAGCGTTGGCTGTGGATGCCTCGGATTCTGACGACCTTCGCGAAATTGGCTCTCGATTCTGCGGCCAACACTTCTCTCAAAGGCATCATGGGTACGTTGAGCTGGGGTTTTTAAGTGAAAGTTAGATTTTTTCTGCAATTTATGTTAATTGGATGGCTGTTCTGTACTGTGGATTCTTTTGTTTGTGGGTTTGGAATGAAATGATTTGAGGTTGATTTTATGAACTATGTAATGGATTTGGTGATTCAGCTGTTTAACTTGTTGAAATGGTTCGGAGCATTTCCAACTGTGGAGAATTTGGGAGGCGAATCAGCTAAAAAAGAGATTTTTTGAGGTCTGGTTGGACGAATCACCTTTGATATGGAGGAAGGGTTGTGACTACTTGTCATCACATGGTCTAATGGCCCATGGAGTTAGAGATCTTCTTAGAGCATCTTCAACACGGGGCGAATTCGACCAGTAAATCGTATAGCTTAGGGCGAAAAACTCATTGTCCCAATCAATTCGCCCCATGTACTCAATTCGTCCACCTTATGGTCACTTGCCACTCAACTCGTGTGTTTTCGCCCATGTACTGGGCTAATACCATTGCGGAGGACCTTGGGCTAGTCGCCCTTAAAGTTGGAGATGCTCTTAAAGCACCTCCAACGCAGGGCGAATTCAACAAATGAATCCTCCAACTTGGGGTGAAGGATTCACTGACCCGCTCAATTTGTCCATCTTGTGGCTACTTGCCAGGTGACACGTGGGTTTAACTGCCTCCAGCGTTAAAGATGCTCTTAGAGCAGCCATTGTGGGAGGCTGAACGAATCAGCCTATAAATGGGTGATTCGCCTGGGCTAATTGCCTCCGGTGTTAAAAATGCTCCTAGAGCAGTCACTATTGACTTCTTCCCTCATCCTCTTCTGATCCGGAGCTGATCAAGAGACCAACATCGATGATTGCTAGACACCGGTTGATTGGGTGGATGGGTCAATGAAAACAACTAACCAAGATCACGAATCGACCAACCAACCTCTTCGCTCTAGGGGGATCCACCTCCCGCTGCCCATTCTCTTAGGCAACATAACACATTCTGAATTGTTGTTCATTAGCTAAGAAGGGTTTCTCCCTATCTTTCTAAAGACTCGGAGAAGCAAAGCTTTGAAGCTTATAGTTATGTTTATATTATGTTTGTATCTTACAGAGTTTGAGGGAAAATATTTGTTAGGAAATAGCTTTTTAGTTGCCTAACTTTGTGTCTCCATTTCCGAGTCAACAGGCGGGAAGAAAGTACACAAAATAGTAGAAGAAGAACTAAAGGGAAATCCCTCAGGACATGATGTAAATGACAAGAAGCTTGCAGAGTTCAGGTGTGCAAGGGAAGAAATGCAAGCCAAGATGGAGAAGATGCAACACGACATGAACAATGTATTGCAACAAAACATGACATCTAAAGAACATACTATGAGGTCGGAAACTCTGAAGAAGACACCAAATGAAAACACCAGGGGTTCAGAGATTCAGAAGACGGACAAAGAAAGAATTTTTATTCGTTCCAGGCTATAAAAATGGTGCTTGAGTTACACTGATTAGCACCTGTAAGTAAATTGTAACTCAGAAAACTGCATTAAGGTAGTATCCACTTGGACAATCTCTTCATCAACCACTTGTTTTTAGATTATAGTTAACTTTTGTACTGTGTAATGTACTCTGTTATACATGTTTTGATTTCAACTAGTATAAAGTATGGTGTCTACTTTAATCATCTATTATTATATATAAAGTACGATAACAGTTAGCTTCTGTAATGTGCTATGTGCACCAATACTCTAGTTTCGATATGTAGATCACCCCTATCTATAGTTACACATTAATAAATCGGCAACGACCTGAATTCACTACTCATTTACATGAGTATTAATACCTCAATATGTATCCAATCCCTGGATTTGCACACTATGGTTCAGTTTTAACAAATACTAATCAACAGTAACACCACAAATGATCAAAGTGATCTACATACAGTGTATTAACTTTTTCAAAAGCTCTTTGCCCAGACAATAAGCACTTATAATTAAGCACCAAGTTGATCAAACTATCGTCTGTATCAAAAGTTCCCTTCTATGCAAAGAAGTCCCATGTGCCTTTTTTTTGCTCTCAAAACCAAGTAACCATAAACTATAAAGTCAACTGTGCCCAATAATACTAGATGACCAAAACAAAACAGAACCATAACAGCTGAACAATTCTATAAATAGCACCAAATTGCATTGAATCCAAGCACCACTTCTTTGGAGAATCAATCAATATGAAGATTTCAAGCCAAAGCTTCTTGTTTGCCATTGTGCTATGCTTTGCTGTAGCACAAGTTGATGCAGGTCATGTAAAAAAGTGCAAAGAGCTCAGAACCCATTGCTATGGCAAGTACATAACCTGTCCCGACGAGTGCCCCTTGACCACCCCAGCAGACCCGAATGCCAAAGCTTGTTGGCCCAACTGCTTATCGCCTACCTGTGAGGCTACATGCATGCGTAAGTATCACATAGACCTCCTTTGTATGACTACTGCAATAGTAATAGAGATAATTCAACCTCAGTACCCTAAATATTTTTTGTGTTACCTTAGTACCCTAAACTTTCATTGATTCATTTAGAGTAGCTTAGATCTTTTTTGTGTCACCTCAGTACCCTAAATTTTTATTAATTCCATTTTAGTACCCACTGTTAACTTTCCATCTGATTTTCCATCCAAAATAGGTAAAATGGCCATAATTCCTCTCACTACCAACCAAATTTAGGGTAAAGTTAACGGTGGGTACTAAAATGAAATAAATGAAAGTTTAAGGTATTGAGATGACACAAAAAAGATTTAGGGTACTCTAAATGAATTAATGAAAGTTTAGGGTACTAAAGCGACATGAAAAAGATTTAAGGTACTCTAAATGAAATATGAAAGATTTAAAGTACTGAGGTGGAATTAACCTATTGTAATATTGTGTTTGATTTTGATACATACTTGTAGATCGCAAGCCAAACTGCAACGGCTCTGGAGCAGCGTGTTATGATCCTCGCTTCATTGGTGGAGATGGCATAGTGTACTATTTCCATGGAAAGAACGGTGAGCATTTCAGCTTGGTGTCAGACAAGAACCTTCAAATCAACGCCCGTTTCATTGGCCACAGGCCAGAGGGAAGAATCAGGGACTTCACATGGATTCAAGCCCTGGGACTCCTATTAAAGAACCATGCCTTGTCCGTAGAGGCCACCAAGGCAGCAACATGGGACAGTGAGATAGACCACCTTAAGTTCACTTACAATGGGAATGAGATCGTTGTCCAAGAAGGCCATCTGTCTTTGTGGTACTCCCCGGAGCAGGACATCAAGATCGAGAGGGTCGGAGACAAGAATAGTGTGGTGATTACCCTCAAGGACAGTGCTGAAATCTCACTGACTGCGGTGCCAGTGACCAAAGAAGAAGATAGAATCCACAAGTACCAAATTCCTTCTAATGACTGTTTTGCCCATTTTGAGGTGCAGTTTAGGTTCTTTGCTTTGTCCCCGGATGTGGAAGGAGTGCTTGGGAAGACCTACCGACCAGATTATGTGAACCCTGCTAAGCCCGGGGTTGCCATGTCGGTTATGGGAGGTGAAGACAAGTACAGAACATCGTCACTCCTCACCCCTGATTGCCAGACCTGTGCTTTTGTTCCGGGGACTGATTCAACCACAGAGGACTTGCCAAAGTTGGAGTATGCAGGTTTAGACTGCACCCGTAGCTCCTCCGGAGGATATGGAATTGTCTGCAGAAAATGAGTAACATAACGATAAGTGAATAAATCTTATAACAAAAACATCTCATGCTTAGAAAATAAATGGATGGTCATTGCCAAACAATATGGCTTGCCATACATGTTGACATGTTGTATCTACTTCTTTTCTTTCTGGTGGAAGTCTTCCTAAGATAACGAACTGAAAATTTCTTCTTTTATCTGAGATTGATCCCCATTACTTCAACACGTTACCATAGTCTTTAGGGATAACGTTGCTTCCAAACCTTTCCAAACGTTTCATTATCACATTCTAACCGAGGTAAACGTATCGTTACAATTCCTAACATAATAGGTTTGGAATTTTACAATTAGTATCAATTTCTGTCCAACTTAACAGGACAGTTAACTCATCGAGCATGTGTAAGTCACGTGATAGGTACGAAAAATTTTAATGACAAAGTTACCCCCGACCGGTTTGGCTTCAAAATTGGAAAACGTGTAGAAAATCAGAATCACGATTGAAGAGGGGAGAAGGAGTTGAAGGAGACGCGATTGAAGAGCAAGAAGGAGCTGAAGGAGACGTGATTGAAGAGGAAGAAGACGAATGCAGCGTGTCTGATCGCTGGTGAAGGATGAAAGGAGAAGCTCAGGTAAGTATTTTCATCATCCCTCCTTTCGTTGAATACGAAAATTCTAGGGTTTGTGAAACCTAGTTACATATTATGACGATTTGTAGGGTTTGTTAATGAAATTTAAAAAAATTGTAGGTTTGCAAATGTCTATTTTGTTAATTGATTATGTTGGAGTGGGATTTACAGATTAGGTTTGCAAATGTCTATTTTGCAAAACTTGTATCCAACTTGGGTGTTAATTAAGCTTTCTCGACTTGGATGTGACTGCCCTGGAAATGATTAAATGCAATTTAGGTATTCTTGTACTTGATTATATAATTTATGTTTAAAGACTAGCTAGATGATCCTCCATTTGACATTGTTTGCCTGCATTGATCATCCACAATGTTTAAGTAGATTTGAGTTGGCTGTCATGTTATCTTAATCGAATAAGTTGCTCAATTGTGCATACCAATATAACAACACCTAAAATATGTATATGTTGACGAACTACAACTTACAAATAATTAATCTTTAAGCATTTGGTTGGTACACCCCGATATGTAGTAATGATGTTCAAACTTAAAGCCTAAAATTTAGGGTTTCACTGATTTCAGCTTAAATTTAGGGTTGTGGTAAATTCAGTGTAAGCTTCTTCTGCCTTAACAAAATTGTTGATATGAAATAAATATATGGTGTTCAAAATAAAATCTGCTGATGTTTCCACTTTGGAAGTGGCTCAAATAAACGACAGAATTAAGGCATTGGAAGAAGTTGTGTGGACTGAGGAAAAAAGCAACAATACATTGACGAGGAAGAGTTTGAAATGTAGAATTATGGTTTTAGTGGTTATAGTAGGGTTGCTCTTGTCTTTGTTTTCTAATGGTAGTAATGGACCGAGCAAGAAGGCCTACATGATTCTTCTCTGAATTGTGGAATGGTTGTTCAAACTAGTTATGTTAATATTTTTCATATGTGTCCTAGTGTAACAAGATTGAAAGTATGTCGTAACGATAATGTAAGTGCTGTATGGCCTCATAGTTGTTTTGTTTTTTATGCTGGTTGTGTATAAAATGAGCAAGGTAGAAGCCTTTTTATAGAATCCTATTTATGTTGTTCGTAAATCAGATTTGCAAAAAACAATACCGTTCATAGCAATTGTTGAATTTATGTTCCATAGCAATTGTCCTATATTAATCATAAACCAGATTTGCAAAAAAAAAATGCAGTCCATAGCAATCCATTGTATCAAACTTTCTGGGTCGGTTTTTTCTATACATAAAAATGTGTTTTTTTAAGTAATAGTATGCACATGATAAGGATATCTAGCCTAATCACTTATATCTCAATAGCATAATTCAGTCTATAACAGAATTCACAAAGCAACACAAATAAATAATAGCAGGACAACATATACAATATGAATATCATGTTCAGTGAATTGTGGAGTCCACTCTTCAGTCATTTCTTCCTCACATGTCATATCCTCTACATATTCATCGTCAGTTGAGTCCTCTTCAACTGTGTCATTCTCTTTCTCGTTATATTCTTCATCGTCATCACTAATGTTACCCTCTTCTTCTTCACTACTGTTCTGTTCTTCTTCATTACTATTCTCATCATCTTCTTCACTAGAGATCTCTGCATGTTCACTACGGTTGTCTTCATTTTCATCATCCTCGTCTGCTATTAACCTCGTTGTTCAATTCATTATCGATTATCTCTTCTTCAAACATCTCAGCCTCACCGATGTCCTCATCGTTGGACAGTTCATCTACTAATCTTCGTATTGGTTTCAATTTGTTAGGCTAAACCATCTGCATTATGCAATCAAATTAGTTTTCTTGGTTGCATCAAACAGTCCATTAGTGAACTCAACTCCATGCAATTACTAGTATCAACAACTCCTCTTTAAACCATTTAAAAGATATAATAAATTGCATAAATATTCCTCTTTAACCCTCTACTCAACATCCTCGGTTAAACTGGAAGAGGAAAACATCTCTACATCCATCATAAACTCAGCAAATATATAAACCCACCATGGCCAAGTACATATAAACCTTCAAAACCCATGAAACTTACTAGGGTAGGCACCAATTGATCCTCTAGTTCCTTAACCGGGTAACTAAAATAATTTTAAAATTCTCAAAACCTACATCCCCAATTGAAGTACCAAAATCTCTTCAACATCATAGATCAGTTTAAAAACAGGGTATAAATTTGCATCGACGGTGTCAATAAAAAACAATCTTTGGAAGCTAAACAAGCACTCAGTTATCGCCAATGCAATAGGGAACAGAACATCTGACCCATTTTACGAGAGGCAAACCAATATTACGAACCCTAACCCCAAACCCGTTTACACTTCAAAACCTAAAAACCCAAAAATGAAATCTGAATCACGATATCGCTTCTCAGTTTTGAACTCTCACCCTTTTTTCTCAACTGTAAACTTCTACTTGTAAATGAAGAGAGATTGATTCGTTGCCTTAATCGATTTCTATTTCTTCCGCAGCTTCGTCCTTGCTCACCAAAGCCTTCAGCTTGGTCGTTCTTCACCAAGGTCTTCAGCTTTATCAATTTCTTCACCACCCAGTTGCTTCAGGTTAGGGTTTCAGAGTTGAAGAGAGAAGAAGGAGAAGAGGGAGTTGTCGAGTGAGGTTCTGAGTGTTCAGAGTGAGGTGTGAACTGAGGTCAACGAATTTGAGAGGGTATTTTCGACCTTTTGGGTGCACCGTTAACGATTTTGTTAGTTTAGACGTCTGTTTATACTAATTGCCAAATTCCAAACCTATTATGTTAGGAATTGTAACGAAACGTTTGCCTCGGTTAGGATGTGATAATGAAACGTTTGGAAAGGTTTGGAAGCAACGTTATCCCTAGTCTTTATTTATGCTAATAACAGCTACATCAAAACTCTAAAGCAAAACTCCCACACTACTTCAAATCTACTTTAACTTCTTGCTCTTCTAACTCTTGTCTTGAAGTTTCTACGTGGCCCATCTGCTCTTGTTCGTCTTCCTCCTTCAACCATCTTCACAAACCACTGCGGTGATCCAGTTGAAAACACAAGATATCCCATAGCCATCCCAAATACAGTTCCACAACCATACCCCACATACGAGCTCTTCCAACTAAATGCACTATTAGATTCATCCGAGGAAGCTGTATGTGTTGGCTGGTTTGAGTTGTCATTGTCGCATGTTGGCAATGGGAATCCGCACAGTCCAAAGTTTCCGACATAAGACTCGTCTTTAAATGTATTGAATTGCTTCCCTACAGGTATGGGGCCATGAAAATGGTTATGTGAAAGGTTCAAGACCGCGAGAAAGTTCAAATCCACCAGTTGGATGGGAATGCGGCCAACAAGTTCATTGGAAGACAGATCGAGCCATTCTAGGTTGGAGAGCTTTCCCAAAGATGTGGGAATTGGACCAGCTAGGTAGTTGTTGGACAAGTTGAGGCCCTTGAGCGCATGCAAGCTCCCAATGTCCTGTGGAATGTTGCCATCAAACTTGTTATTGGACATATCTATGGTTGTGAAGATAGTGATGATCTTGACCAATTGCATATCAACCCCTTTTATTGTGACCCTCACTGAATAGCTATATCCAACAGGGTTGCCCAAATATTGTGGTCGGCCTTGATCTTCCGAAACATTGATCATGCTCTTCAAGCTTTTAAGAAACCTTGTTGGAAGAGCACCGCTCAAGTTGTTGTTGGAAAGATCCAAAATCCTCAACATGGGGAAGGGGGAATCCACCTTAAGATCAACGTCTACACGTCCATACAACTTGTTAGATCTCAACACAAGAACTTGCAGTTGTTGAAGATTTTGCATCCACTCAGGAAAGACGTCCACAATGGAGTTATTGTCCATATCAAGAGCTCCCAAGTTCTCACAATTAGCCAATGATTGAGGCAAGCCTCCTCCGAGTTGATTCCCATTGAGATTAAGAAAATTCAATTCACAGCCCTTTGCAAAAGTGTCCGGAATGGAGCCATGGAAGTTGTTCATGCCCAAATTCAGCACCAACAGAGAAATACTTACATTCCCAAGGCACCGTGGGATCATACCAGATAAGCTGTTGAATGACAAGTCAAGAAGTCGGAGGGACGATGCATTGCAAATCAAAGAAGAAACCTCTCCAGTGAAACTATTGTTGGAGACTGAGAAATAGACTGTCTTTGGAGACGGGAGAGGAAGTGATCCCTCAAGTAAGTTTGAATGCAAATCAATGTATTGGATGTCCAGAAGCTTTCTCACACTACCTGTGAGAAAGTTCTGAGAAAGCTTAAGGCTCACAAGGTCCATCGATCTGGAGATAGGCTCTGGGATCACCCCATTTAGCTGGTTGTTACTGAGATGGAGGGACAACAATGAAGGTGACATGAACTCACTAAGAAGACCAGAAAGATGGTTGTTGTTAAGATATATACGTGCCAACAATGGAAGAGCAAACAACCAAGATGGTATTGGGCCATTGAGTGAGTTACCGGATAAGTCAACATAGGATAGATTAGGAAATGGCTGCCCACGAGAAGTGGGTAAAGAACCCTCCACTTGATTATTTGACAAGTCAATCTTCTCAAGTTTGGTTAGATTGGGAATGGGAATGGGAATTTGGCCTCTTAATGAGTTCCCTCCTAGATTTAGGTCATGGAGTTGGCTAAGGTATCCTAAAGAAGATGGGATTGCACCACTCAAATGGTTGCCAGAGAGATCAAGCCGAGTGATTTGGGTGAGGTTACCGAGTGACTCTGGGATTGAACCTGAAAAGTTGCAAGAACTCAGGTCTAGTTCTTGGAGGGACTTGAGGTTGCCAATTGAGGCTGGAATTGATCCTGAAAAGTTGCACCCATCCAGGTATAGAAGTTGGAGGCACTTGAGGTTGCCAATTGAAACCACTGGTAACTCTCCAGACAAACCAGTTCGAGAGAGTTGCAACACCAAGAGACTAGTCGAATTAGATAGCTTTGGAAAAGAACCGGAGAGATAGTAATTGCGTGATAAATAGATCTCTAGGAGGTTTGGAAGGAGAAGGAAACTTTCAGGGAAAGTCCCCTGCAACCCGGAATAAGATAGGCGCAAAGACGTTAGAGAAGAAGAGAGATTCTTCAAGGAAGAAGCAGAATCAGGTAGTGCCAGTAATTGCGTATACTCCAGGTTCAGAACCCTCAAATGGGTTAGGTTCTGAACCATACTTTGCAAAACAGTAACAGATTCAAATGTAAGATCAATGTTCCAAGAGAGGTCGAGTGAAACAAGTTTGGAAATATGAGAGATTTTAGATGGAATGTAGCCCATGAAAGAGGAGTGAGAGAGATTGAGATGGGTGAGAGAGGGTGGTAATGAAGCAAAGCCGAGACTGTTCATAGAGTGGAAGTCATTGTGAGCAAGGTTGAGGGTTTGGAGATTGGGTATGGAAGCAAAAAGGGATGAGAAAATACCATAACTGCTAAGACTGTTTGTTTCTGTTTTGGAATCATCAAGTTGAAGCACTAGCATGCTGCAACTGAGATTAAGGCCTATGACCTGACCGGTGACGGCGTTGCAGGTGACACCGTCCCATGAGGAGCAGCAATCTCTACTTCCGTTCCAAGTCTCTGTCATGTTATGAGTACGCTCTTCTTGTGAACAATGAGAGGAAGCCTCCTGGTCGATCACAAAGTTGGACTTGAATTGGAGCAAGGCACTGCTTTGTTGAGGATGGCACAAGAAGTGATGATGACCATGTGGTCCTCTAGGCTTAGATGTTGAAGAAGATGACCCATTAAGCTGAGATTCACATTCAGTGCGAAAATTACAGAGCATGATGAACAAGACCAAGATGTGTCCGAGGACTTGGCCATTTCCCATCGTGTATTAGCAGAGATTATAGTTGAGGTTGAGGCTGAGCTGAGAGTTCATTACTATATACAGAAATTTTGTTGCCGCCTTAGCTTGAAGTTACGTGGAAACAGGCACCGGGATGACTTGACTAAGAATGTTCACAGCAAACAAAAACGAACTTAGTCTTTGTGGTAGAAACAAATAGATAAGGCCGAACATGCCCTGCCACCGGTGGACAAGATTCCCGTTCCAGAAGTGGGAGAAATGACAAGAGAAAAGAGACATGAAGCCGGCCTTCCGTCCTGCACAAACAAATCCATCTTGAAGATCAAGCGAAGCATCATAAATAGTTAATGTGGACTTCAACTGCATCACCTGGAACAACATTAATCAATGAGGTTTAATGTTGATCCATTTATCTACATGAGTCTTTACTATCAACATAAATTGAAAACAATAAAATGATACAGCAAAAGGGTACAACAATCAGGAAGTTGCTTCTTATATCATCATATTTTTGGGTTGATTATGACTGACTACACCTACTTAAAGTCGGTTCACTTTCACATAATAACACCTAATACTTTCATTTTATTTTTTTTACCGTTAGAAGTTTGTTGATTTTTTAACAGTGAAAAAATGAAAGTCTAGAGAGTTGTCAAGCGAATTCAAAAATTAGCGGCCATGTAAAAATGGGACCTAGCAACAATAGTTACACATTAATCCATCAGGAACGAAGTGATTTAACTAATCATGTTTTAACAAGTACTAATGAATAGTAACACCATTAATGGCCAAAATGATCTGCATACAATGTATTAACCTTTTCGAACGCTCTTTGCCCAGACAATAAGCACTTATAATTAAGCACCAAGTTGATCAAACAATTGTCTGTATATGAGTTCCTTTCTATGCAAAGAAGTCACACATGTGCCTTTTTTTGGTCTCAAAACCAAGCAACCACAAAGTCAAAGGTGCCCCATGGCACTAGATGACCAAAACAAAAGAGAACCATAACATAACAGCTTAACAATTCTATAAATAGCACCAAATTGCATTGACTCCTATTAAAGAACCATCCCTTGTCCCTTGAGGCCACCCAGGCAGCTACATGGGACAGTGAGATGAGCCACCTTAAGTTCACTTACAATGGGAATGAGATCGTAGTCCAAGAAGGCCATCTGTCGTTGTGGTACTCCCCGGAGCAAGGCATCAAGATCGAGAGGGTCGGAGACAAGAATAGCATGGTGATTAGCCTCAAGGACAGTGCTGAAATCTCAGTGACTGGTGCCAGTGACCAAAGAAGATGATAGAGTTCACAAGTACCAAGTTCCTTCTAATGACTGTTTTGCTCATTTTGAGGTGCAGTTTAGGTTCTTTACTTTGTCCACGGATGTGGAAGGAGTGCTTGGGAAGACCTACCAACCAGATTATGTGAACCCTGCTAAGCCCGGTGTTGCCATGTCGGTTATGGGAGGTGAAGACAAGTACAGAACATCATCACTCCTCACCCCTGATTGCCAGACCTGTGCTTTTGTTCCGGGAACTGATTCAAACCAAGAGGATTTGGCAAAGTTGGAGTATGCAAATTTAGACTGTACCCGTGGCTCCTCTAGAGGATATGGAATTGTCTGCAGAAAATGAGTAACGTAACGGTAAGTAAATAAATCTTAACAAAAACATCTCATGCTTAGAAAATAATGGATGGTCATTGCCAAACAATATGGTTTGCCTTACATGTTGTATCTACTTCTTTTCTTTCTAGTGTAAGTCTTTCATGTTTCCCATATCAATCCTAGTTCATTTCGGCGACTCTGATTCATAAGCAAAAGGTGCATCTTTTTATTAATCGGCAAGAAAGCGTGGAAACCCTATTCTAACCTAACCTCCACCCACATCTGCTCTCAAGCAGATGTACCCGCTGGGTTTTGAACCTCTGACCACCAGGTCTATCCCAAGTGGGCAGCAAAAACTGCATATCATTAATGCCATTTTGGCTGATGAAAAGAATCCTGATGCAGAAACTACTCAAGTTTATGAAATATGATTAACACATTAAAAAGCTGAGGATATTTGATATAGGTTGTTTCCATTTGAAATGAGTAGTAGTAAAATATTATAATTACTTTTTGACATAATCCTAAAAATTACCATTTACTTGCCAACCAGAGGATGCCAGGTGGCATGGTACGACACACCGCCACCTCCTCTTCCAGCACAGCCATGAGATGCTCCAGTCTGCTTCTCTGCAAGAACAATTGAGGACATCCATTTTCCACCTTTTATGAACTCTAAGCAATTCAATGGTAGTAATGATGCTCTCCATTCTGCAAAAGCCCATCTGTCACTTGATTATAAGAAACTACATTTGACTTACAACCATCCTACATATTCTTGAGCAATGACCAAAAGCAGTGGTATGCCCAACTTTGAAAAGATCGTATTAATGTTTAAGTAACCGTGTCAAGCCTACAACATACTCTAATCCATCTTTACCAGCAACAACCATGTTCCCCACTTTGCTAAGCGCATCCATCAATATAACAAACTACATTAGGCTAAATAATCCTTCTTGGGGTCATAGCATCAATTTTCAAAATTCTTAAGAGAATCGATAACAGCAGCATCCATCCCCACTTTGCTAAGTTCATCCATCAACATAGTATAAGTAACGCTGCTGGGCCCATAACATCCATCTCGCATTGTTTTGAGAAAACAAATAGCAGCAGTACTGTTTCCCACTCTACAGAGCCCAGCTATCAATGTAATATAAGTACTTAACTTGGGTTTACACCCTCCAGTTTCCATCTTCTTAAGCAAGTCAATAGCAGCAGTAGCGTTCCCAACTTTGCAAAGCCCGTCTATTACTTTAGTATAAATAAGAATGCTGGGCTTGCAATGGCCTTTTTCCATCTTACTGAGCAACTGAAGAGCATTAGATGTTTTACCAGACTTACAAAGCACACTAATCAATGCATTGTAAGCAACTATATCAGGTTTAGCATGTCTCTCTTCCATCTTCTCAAGCAAATCAGTAGCAGCAGTAATGTTCCCCACTTTACAGAGCCATACGATCAATGTAGTATAAGTTTGTACATCAGGTTTACAACTTCCCTCTTCCATTTTCTTGAGCAAATCCATAGCATCATCAATCTTACCCATTCTGCAAAGCCCATCTATTAATCTAGTATATGTAATTACATTAGGCTTACAACACCCTTCTTCCATTTTCTCCAGCAACTCAATGGCAGCAGATGAATTCCCCATTTTGCACAGCCTGTCTATTAATGTAGTATAAATAATTACGTCAGGCTTGCACCTCCCCTCTTCCATAGTCCTGAGCAGCTCAATAGCAGCAGAACTATTCCCCGTTTTGCAAAGCCCGTCTATTAACTTAGTATAAGTAAGAATGTCCGGCTCACAACCGTTCTCTTCCATCTTCTCAAGAAAATCAAGGGCCATAGTGATTTTCCCCACTCTGCAAAGCCCATCTATCACTGTATTATAAGTAACTTGATTAGGCTTACAAGTTCCTCTCTCCATTTTCTCAAGCAACTCAATAGCAGCGTCCATGCTCTCCATCTTGCAGAGTGCATTTATCAATGTAGTATAAGTAACCACGCTTGGCTTACAGTTTCCTCCTTCCATTTTCTCAAACAACGAAATAGCTGTACCCATGTCCCCCGCTTTGCAAAGCCCATCTATTAACCTAGTATAAGTAATTACATTAGGCTCACAACACCCCTCTTCCATCTTCTTGAGTACATCCATTGCAACAGAAAAATTCCCCACTTTACAAAGCCCATCAATCAATGTAGTATAGTTAACCACATTAGGCTTACAACTCCCCTCCTCCATCTTCTCTAGCAACCAAAGAGCCGAGCTTGAGTTCCCCTCTTTGCAGAGTCCGCCTATCACAGTATTATAAGTAAAAACACTAGGCTTGCAACCTCTATCTACCATCTTCCTAAGCAAACCAATAGCTTCATTAGTATTCCCCGCTTTACAAAGCCCGTTTATCACCAAATTGTAACCAAGTTCAGTAGGCTCACACCCTCCAGCTTCCATCTTACTTAGCAACTCAATAGCATCACTAGCGTTCCCTACTTTAGAAAGGGCACGGATCAATGTGTCGAAAGTCGCAGCATTAGGCTTCAAACCAAGTTTAAAAATTTCCCCCAAAACAGAGAACCCGAAACCCAACTGACCCAAAACACAGAAGCAATTGATAACAATGGTGAATGTGTACACATCTGGTGCAATGCCGAAGATACCCATTTGGTTCCATAAGGAAATTACAGTTCTGTGATGTCCCATTCTAGCAATTGACCCTAAAATCTTATTCAATTCCCTGAGAGACTGACCGGAACCCAGACGGAGCTTCCGCTCAAAGACAGCAATTCCATCATCAACATTTCTGAACCCATTATTGGATTGTTTAGTCCGATTCACAGTCGAATTCGTACTCAGAGTTGGATTCAAATTCGCAGACCTTTTCTCGAAACAAGCCCTTGTTGGCGAAACGCGAAAGCTAAGACAAGTATATGAATTAGTGGCAATAACGAACCTCGAACCAAAAACTGGCTTGCATATCTCCGTATCCATCTTCTTCCTCGAGCTGGCTCTCGACTTCTGTTTCGAACCTGATCCTTAATCTATTTGTGTAAATAGCCCCTTTGCCGTTATTTATTTGACCCTTGAACCATAGTGTAATTTCAGTTGTAGCCATAAAAGAATCTACGCCGTGCGTGAGGATAATGATTCTTACACGCATGCCACGTGGCTAGCGGCGAAAGGGGTAAACAATTAGTTTTCTGTAAGCATAATTTCATGACTTTATTAAAGAAATGCTAGGAGGAACCTTATGAAAATAAGGAAAACTTGAAAAAAGCGAGAGGTAGTCCCTGACATATAGTCGGGATGCTAATTTTGTGATTAGGACGTCGGTTTATTGTAGGTGATTTGAGAGGGGTGAGGGTTCTTGGCGATGGTTGTGCGATATTATCTCAGTTTTCATTCTTTCTAGTTCGACTGGAAAAGACTTGTTTTGTCTAGAGAATACACTGGTCCCTCGATGTAGACCCTAGAAGGGTGAGGATGATGTGTCAGGTGGCTGAAGAGGAGGAGGCTTGGGATTGAGTTGTGCCCAATCCTGATTTGGCGAGGTGTGCCTCTTTTAACTCACATGTAGCTCATCCATTTGTTCATTGGACCTGGCGAGGCTGTTTTGCAGACACCGCCTCTGTATCCTTCGGGCTAGTTGTCACCATCGAGGAGAGCATAAGTGGAAGTGGGTCGTACTAGGAAGTCGAGCCTTGATCTTATCCCTTCGCCCCGAGTGGGCCGGGGCTTCCTCCAAAGAGGGTTGCAAGTTTTTGGAGGCAAATAGGAAGATCTATTGGTTAGGCAAGAGATATTGTGTTACCCCGTCCTCTAGTGTCCAAGCCTGACCCCCTAGGAGGTGGTGGATTGGATAGAAGGGGACGTGTTTTCAACTCTAAGGGTACGATGGTGCGTTAGGCAGGAAATCTTGTGTTAGGGTGGAGGGTCCAGGTTGATGTTTTCCAAAGCTCAACGGGATGTCAAGACGGGATAGCCTATAAGGGGGGCTTGAGACCGGATGGGGTCCGACCAGTCCCATCGGACCCTCTAATGCAGATTGGGGGGATCCTCCGTCGTTAAGGACAGGTCAAAGCGGGGGATCGCAGGGGAGTCAATCTGTTGGCTCCAAAGGCACACACCATCAAGATAGTTGATGCATTCCCACTGAAAGCAGCAATAGATGAGGCGTTCATACTTCAGTCGAGCCCTGACCGGATCCTCATGGCCGAGAGGTGCATGTATATGGTTTGGCGGAGCGGGGTGACCAACACCTTCCAGAACCGCACATAGAAAGTACCTCCCCATGTCATTCTGGACTCATCTGTTTGGACCTCCACGAAGCCTCCAAGAGCCTCGCCCACTAGAAATCCAGCGGTAGCCGTGAGTCTGTCTGGGTAAAAATCGAACAGCATCGTCGATATTTGGAGGCAGGAGAACGGGAGGGTAGCCAGATTGATCTGTGGTTGGATGTCCTCCAGAATAAGGGGCACCCTCTTGAAGGACCATAGTTCTCCCTAACGGATCTGGTCCTTTTCCACCTGAGAAGTGAAATAGAATCCTGATATCCCCATCTGAGGTCCTTAATGAAGAGGTCGTCGTGGTGTCAGACCTTCATTATAAGGCCCTTCATGCTTTCCCGGTCAAAGTTCAAGGATGTGAAAAAACGCTCGCCAGGCCAAAGGTCATTTAGGCTTCACAGCGGTCCGTTAGAGGGTCCCTAGGGATCGTGATGACTCGTTCCTCCTCCACCTCCATGGAGAGGACATCAAACCCTTCTTAGAGGGCAAGGATGTCTTCCATTGGAGAAAGTTGCTTCGACGCAGGCACACCTTTAAATACGACTGTCCTAGCCAGAGAGGGTGACAGATGTGTTGGAGCAGTGGTGGAAATACTCGTGGGAAAGCTGAGCAGAACGTGGGGGGGTGATAAGAACAAGGTTGGGCTTGTCGTGGATAAGGTCTTCGTGACCATGGTGGAGGCAATGACGGAAAGCGAAGGAAGAGGGATCAGAGAAGGCCGGGTGGGTTTTCTCCTTGATCTAACCGACTTTATGAAGCCCATCGTAGGTCGTAGTGGCAACTCTCGAGGCTCCTCGAGTATGTGGCCATCAAACGATGCAATGATTGATGGAGGGAGTACAGCTACATGGGTGGTGGATATGGATGACGATAATGGGTTGGTTGATGAGGGAAACACCATGGGAAATGGGAGAAGTAGATAGAGAACCCTAAACCGAGGATGAGTCTAATGATATGTTAAACAATTAGCTAAATTAATCTTATCGTTCAAATACCTGAAAACATAATATAATTGAAATAATAAATTAGTATTTTATTCAACTTAAAGTTATATAAATTATTTAGATGAGATGACAAAGATATTGTTTTTGAGCAAAAGAGAAAATTTTGTTGTCATTTAGGAAGAAACATGTAACAAAATAAATAAAATAAGATTGAGGTTGGGTATTCTCAACTAGCTAACTCGTATAGTTCATTGTTTCAGTATTATCGATTTTTGTTAGCTTAAGCCAAATGAGAACGAATACAAAATAATTAAGAAATTGATAATGACCTGACTCAAGCTTCACTAGGGTTTCATAATGCATCTCGGTCTTATGTGGAAAGCCTGGTAGGTTCTTGGAGGGGTGCGCTAACTTCTTAAGGATCTCTTAGGTTGACGGAAGAGTAAGATTGGTCTAGGGAAGTGTCGGAGAGGATGAGAAATTCCTCCTCACATACGTTTCTTTGCCCCGTTGGTGAATCATTAGGCATGTAGAGGATGTTTAATAGACCTCGTCGAGTTATTTGGGATTGATTCGTCTTGTAGAGGCAGAGTAGTTGTTAGGGGTAGGAAAAGGAGAAACGATGACGACGAGCCTCCATCTTGCCACCCAAAACCACCTCTGACATTCACAACTCCTCTAGGAACAAAGCCCACAACAGCTCGAGCATTGATTGCGGCAAAAAAATCAACTTCCTTATCCCTAAATTGAGACACAAAGCGAAACAACCCTATATGGGGTGGAGACATATCATCGAGAAGGAGATTTTAGAAGAAAAATAGAAGAACTATGGGGAAGAAGAGTCATTGTCGATGAAAACAACAATGGGTAGGATCGGTCTTCAGAGCTTTTCCTAGCTTTTATGCTAGATTATCTCCGATTGAAAAAAATATAGTTTTTTTTTTTATCATATAGATAGTTTATTAATCAGAAGAAAAAAACGATACAGACCAAGCATAATCGTAATAGCTAAAGTAATACCTAAAATAAAATGGTGAAAAAAAGTCATGACATGTAGGCACCAAACACTAACTCTATAACCAGAGACTCGCTAATCCAAAGACAATCTAGTGGATTACTTCTTTGAATTGCAGTTTTGTGAGTAGCACAAAGTTCGTTACAAACTTGATCTAAAAATGCTCTCGATATTTGATATAAGAAGTTTGAAGGGATAACGAGCATCTATAGAAAATACCAGGAAACGGGGGAACCATAATTTTGGATTTACACTGACCTCGGTAGGGTGAGGTGTGCGTTTCCACACACACCTCGGGGGTGTCAGAGTCCCGATCCAGCGGATGGGGTTGGTGCGATGAGTTCGCATCGGTGGCCAGCAAGAGTAGTTGTTGATTTAACTTTCCCTGACTCCGAGCGGGGGTGTCAGGGTCCCGATCAATCAGATGTGGATGAAGTGCCTCTGTATGGATTCCCCGAGTGATCGGGTGCACCACAGTCCTAATGACGGGCCTTGGGTCAGACCACGTTGATCTTGGACGATCGTCGGGCAGCTGAGAAGATGTGTGATCTCAACTGATCCACACCAGAGAGGTAGGAAGCAGACATGTGGCGGAGGCGGCGCATGAGGCGGTGGCGACGTTAGCGGTAGAGGATGAAGTGGTGATGCTTGATCGTGAGCGATGGTAGATGAGGCTAGCAGCGACGTAGGAGGGGATGGTAGGGCTCGATCGCGTGTGGTTGTGGGATAGCGTAACAGTGGGGGCAGTAGAGAGGATAGAGGGGAATGCTGCACTGGTGGAGCTGGTGGACGGGACGAGACCCAAAGAAGGAGGTCGTATACGACGACGAATCGAAACTCCATGAAATAAAGAAAAAGAGTGCGACGATTTACTGCAAAACCTAATAAAATCATCCCTACAGAATTGGTTGCATTCTTTTTTATAGAATTTTTTTATTAGTTTATTTAGTTTAAGAAAACATTTTTTTAACAAAGGTGGAAATTTCATTACACTTTAATAATCATTACATCGATGTGCGTCAAGGAACATGCTCCCTAACCACTTAAGAAGAACAGTATGGAACCGAAGTTCACCAATTCTTTTTCTATTATAACCGCCACTGACGGTGTTTGGATGTCGTAAGGGCTAACAGAGTGTGAAGATGGTACTAGAGGTCCTGCTCTGAAAAACTATCGCAGTAGTAATGGCCAAAGATTTCTCCAGTACTAGTGAGAATATACGCGAATCAATCGCCACCGACGGTTTTAGATGCCATAAGGGCCAACAAAAAAGCGAGTGCGGAGATTTTTTATCATATATCGACTCATATATATTATTATTTTTAGATAAAACAAAATTCAATTGTTTCCAATTATACTGACTGTGACTTGAACGTAGAAAATTGCTTATTTGATATTTAATCAACCTAGACATCTGGTGTAGGTTTGGAAGCTTAATGTTTAATTTAGTCTCAACTCTCAACCTCTACTTCTGGAGATATTTCTATGAAGTTTATAGGATTAACAAACATTATATGCAGGCATGTTCTGGTACGCATCCATTTAAACGTAAATTGATGAACACAAGTCAACAATGGAGACTACATAGTGGAGCAGGTAGCTATACATTAGTGGACCGAACACATACTTGATTTTTTATAACTAGATTGAGCACCAAGTTAATGCTAATATCAACACTAAACAGCCTACTGATTCTATCAAGCATCTCATAATACACCTTAATCCATCCATTTCCTATTAATTAATGTCATCGATTAGAAAGATGACAAACTTTGTGCATGCCAACAATACCTGTAATTATCTCTGGTTTGCAGGATTGCCATCTAATAACCTTCGAGTCAACGAGAACTTAATTATTGAGGTATTAGTTTGTCAACAATGTAGGGTGAAATTTTCTTCATTTATTTTTCTGAGGATTGGCAAATTGGTATAAAATCATGTGTAGTGTAACATGTTTTCTTTTATTAATTAAGGAAAAAGAAGTTAGATCGTTAACAGGGAAAAATAATTTTGTTTGTGGTATTCAAGGGGAATGCAATGTGATCAAGCCTCGACTTTTTGTATGAGACGTTTTGATTTGAGTTCGACTTTAGGATAGGTGTGTGATGCGGACATAAATTACATCATTTTTTGGTGTTTTTAAGCCCACATCGTAAATTTTTCGGTCTCGGGTTAATAGGGACCCTTCGGAGACATTACACTCCCTAATGATAATATGCAATGGAAGCAGAATTCTCGTAGTTGCACATATAGTAATCGGGCTCAAACTAGTTTCTGGTGTCCCGGGACGAGAACTAGGGCCGTTCGTCGGAGCAATGTCGTCAGATCCTTACATGATTGCACGTTCAGGGTAATTCCCCAGGCTAAGCCTACCTGGTCTGTATGGACATCCACAAATCCACCCAGGGCCTCCCTCTCTTGGAAGCCTGTCTCGGTTGTAAGGCCATCCTAGGGGAGATCGGAGACAAGAGTCCTCATCTGGATCCTAAAGAACGACAAGGTGGTCGGGTTGATTCCTAGCCCGGAGGTCTTCACAAATCAATGGTGCCTGCTTGAAAGACAAAGTTTCTCCTTTCCAGATTTTGTCCTCTTCCACCTGAGAGGTGAAAAAGAACCGGGAGATGCCTCACCAGAGGTCCTTGATGAAAATTCCATCGTGGTGTCAAACCTTCTTCATCAACCCCTTCATGGAGGCTCGGTCACAGATTCGGGACATGAACAACCGTCCCACCAAACCAATGGCCCATGGGCAGGGGTGTGGGCCTCCGTCAGGTCCCTCGAAATGCAGATCACTCTATCCTCATCCTCATCTATTTTGAGGGCGTCAAAGCCCTCTTGAAGGACCAAGAGAGTATCCAGTGGAGGGAGGGATCCCTCCTCAGTTGTGTTCTCACCGAGAGGATCTATTAGAGTGGGTTTGGTTGTGAGGGGGTCTCGGGGCCCTTTTTGAATCTTAGGGTAGGCCAGCCAAGGTGAGGCCAGCGGTGAGGGGGCTCGATCGGGCAGGTCAGGCGTATCCCCGTCTATCGGCGTCTCCATAAGGATGGAGATCGTTGTGTCAACGAGAGAGGACGCATGCAAGTAGAGGGGAAGCGGAGGGAGAGCGGTCAATAAGCCTCCCAGTCAATTTTGTAATGGACATCGTCAGGGCCTCGGGGACAGTCAGAGTCATTGATCCCGGACCTGACCAAGTCCCAATTGCGAGAGGTCGTCCGGGGCAAGGATCGTGGGAGGCGCACGACAACAACACGGTGAGTGCCAGAGAGGAAGGGGAGAAGACCTTTGTGGTTTATTTATGGGATGCGATGTCTTGATAAAGCCGTGCGGAGGAGTCAGTGATGAGTGGGGATGACTAAGTGTCAAATATGTGCATCAGTACACGATCATCAAGCAATAGAAAAAGCGGTTAAGTACCGGTCGAACCCATAGGGAGTAGAGGTATCATTAATATTTTTCTAAAACCTAAGGACATAGGCTATCAGTTCCACATCCCCGAAGGAAAAATAAAGTGCAGAAATGTAAAAGGGTTGTTTAAAGTCTAAGCAAAACATAAATGATGTAAACACTACCACCTAAGACACATAGCTATTGATTAATGCAAAGAGTTGGTCACGGGTACAAGTAAACATGACTTCTAATTAACGCATGGTACAGTTAACGAGAGTGAAATAAAATAATTATTTCCTTATGGTCTTAAAACACTTAAGTTCCAATGTATGCGGTATAATGAAATCAACCACATACTAGTCACGGGGAGAAGGCACAAGACCATTGCATGGACCGATATGCGAACCATCAATCATCGGAAAAAACAATAATAATATGGTGTAGTTATATGATCTTGAGCAAAGCTCGATCAATCACCGAACGAGAAATAACAAAAACGAATGCATGCTACTCTCGTTACCAAATACCCCAAGTAGGGATAGCTACACCACTCGAGAATCTACTTTGCTACGCCTAGTTCACTTCCTAATTACCGAATGCCATCAATAAAGATGAACACCGAAAATCAAGTAGAACTAAATAGAGTATCGAATCAAGATACTTTGGTAATACACAAGCATGAGTGGATTCCAAATTAATTGTCGAATGTACTTAGCTACGCCTAGTTTAATCAACCTAACGACCGAATGAATCGATCATCAAGGAGAACTAAATAGAGCAACGAATCACAAAACTCTGATAATACACAAACATCAGTAAACTCTAACCTAGAACTTGATATACACTCAAAAGATGAAATATCTGGCACATGAAATCGGGTTTAAAATCATGAAAGTTCAAACACAAAGTAAGAAAATCATGCTTTAAGTAGCTTAAATATAGATAAATACTCATACAAGCAAGTGGGTGTTATTTAAGCTCAAAGACCCTCAAATCATGCAAATAACATCACCAACATCAAATTAACCATAAAACCAAGCATCAACTTAAAGGAAATCAACATTTACACAATACCCATGACCCAGGATTCAAATCCAAGGCCACAATTCAAAATTCTACTCAACCAATCCAAAAACCCTAGCTTTTACAACAAAACTAGAGAAGAGTAGAGATTAGAACCGAGATTGGGTTGAGAAACTCAATCAAAAACTCATCTAGCTTGCAAACCCACCATCTCCAACTCTCCAAAGCTTCAACACATGAAAATGGAAAAGTTGGAGATGGTGGGAAGCTCATGGATGCTTGAAACCTCATTGGATCGTCAAAACTATGGCTTTAGATGGTAGATATTGCTCTAAAAATAAAGAACAAGCAAAGAAAGAAGTAGAGAAAAAAAAATTGATTCTGAAAATTAAATTTTGTAATATATAAAATCTGATCCATGAAATATCTCTCGCCAACATATATATAGACAACGATTTCAGAAAATTGCCTCAAAACCACTGTTGTAAAAGTCCCCGTCTAGGCCCAAAAATCTGTAAAAACGATCGACTCGCCGCCTCACTTAGGCCCTAAAATCTGAAAACCATCTCACTCGTCGTCCCGCCCGATTTGTCGGAAACTTATGACTCTGATTTTTGAAATTAGACCTTTAAAACAAAGATGAAAAGGTGAGACACACAATATGTTTGTAATGGTCTTAAATTTTTTGATAAAAAGAATATGAGATGTGTCCCTCTTTGGTGGCTTATCATTATAATTTATATTTTTATTAAAATTTAGAGTAAAATCAAAATGAGAACATTACTTGGTTTAGTTTTTTTTTTTTTGTATTTTGATACTTGATATTTTTTTAAATCATACAAATATAGTTTATATTTGATTTTTTTTTTATTATATTTGTGTAATATATATTTAATAATAATTAAAAAGTATTAAAAAGTTAAATCCGCCCAGGCCTCGCCTAGTCCCCGCCTAACGCCTAGGATCCTCACCGTCCGACTATCGCCTAATACTTTTTACAGCCATGCTTAAAAAGCATGCGAGCTGGAACGCAAGGGATAGAGAGGCGTTAATGGATAGTGACTGTCACGCCCCAAATCCGTTTTGACCGGACTCGAGACGTGACCTGAGTTGAAATAAAAAGAAATCATAAACGATAGATAAAAGTTCCAAAATCTCATACGAACTCCGTCAAAATCGACACATAAATAAATAGTTTAAAAACATCGTGAGTCACAGCTCAACATAGATGGTCAAATAAAGGATGTTCAATACATGAGACTAACGTAATTCTAGTAAAAACCCAAAGAAGTCCAAAAGCTCCCGAGCCTTGACTTCCCTCGACAACCGGTACTCCTGTAAAACAGTTAGAAACCAAAGGGGATGAGCTTACGCTCAGTAGGAAAAACCTTAATAACTCAACCTTTACGTTAAAGACAAACTGCTTACAAATGTAAACCGAACAACAGAACAATATAATAAATAAGGAAGTGATAAAGAATCAGAAATAATTACAACAACGTCATAGTATCCAAGTAACAGTGACATAAATAAGTTTATAATAATTACTTTAAAGGGACAATAAAAGTAAACTGGGAATTATCAGTATCTTGCCAACCACTTGCTTTCTCAAGCCTCCGATCCGTGGATACATTCTGGGATCACTTCGGTTCCCAAAATCCGATCCACCAGAGTATCCACATCACATCAGATTTTCCCTCGGTCCAGAGGAGGTACATGCATCGAGGCACCGAAACTAATTCGGAAATGCCACCTAAGGACCATATGTCATGGGGGACCAAGTAGTGCACCCACTGGGATGCAGTTCCTTGGGGTGAAACCATAAGTAATCCTTTCCCCGCAGGGTAAACTGTCCAATTGCCCGCAGGCCCAATAACCAATGCCCCGCAGGGTCCAATAACCAAATGCCCGCAGGCCCGATAACCAATGCCCCGCAGGGTCCAATAACCAAATGCCCGCAGGCCCGATAACCAATGAATATCCCGCATGATCTGCCAATACTCAACTCTCATAATATCCAGTGCCAAAGAATATCACGCAGGATCGGCCAATACTCAACTCTTATAATATCCAGTAACCAAAGAATATCCCGCAGGATCGGCCAATACTCAACTCTTATAATATCCAGTAACCAATACCCTCAGGCTCTAAACTCAGTCATTAACTCACTGTATCTGTCCAGCTCCAACCACCTCATCGGCACCGGATTACCCCCCCCCCCCCCCCCCCCCCGGTGTAGTACCAAACCAAGAAAACGAACAGACAAACCAATAAACGAACATACATTCAAGAATAAGAATAGAGGAACAAGCATTTCATTCATCTGTCAAGAAACACACGTCGGAACACACTTTCATCACAACCAAGACAACCAACACCATTTCATACTTACTATACACTTACATGTTACCAACCATCGGTACATCGATCACCTGATTGCACCCCTTTGGCACAACCAGTCATACTCGATCATCCGTTCAACCAACAATTATATCAACATAAACACTCAATTAACCAAGCATGCATTCAACCAATCAATCGTCATGTGAACGCACAAAAAGTCATTCGATAAGAGAAGCTAATCTAGTTCATTAGACCCTTAAGTTAACCTAATAACTATCAATCAAGCATGTGATCCAAGCACACAACTAATCCGAGAGCTCTTCACAGCCTCTCTACCAGTAAATCAAATTCCCAAGTATTGAAAGCACACTTCACTAATTGTCATCGTCCTAAACATGCATACTAGACTCATCCATTTATTAGTAATTGAAAGACGATTATTCTAGTTATTCGCATCCTATATGCAATTCTAGGACCTTTCCGATTTTATTATCCTAATCATGCATACTAAGCGTTAATTAAACAATTAAGATTTTCCCTACCTGGTGGTTTTCCTCTAATAAAACTCTGATGAAAATCTCGAGTGATCACAACTCCGTTCTTCACACGGGTTCCGGCGTGATCTTCGTTCTTCTAGCTCGGGTCCAAGCCCTTGATCTCGGGCGAAGTCCCGTCTAGAATTGACAAATAAAACGTCCGAATCAAAACCAGTTAAAGTCCGAAGGTCCACTGATTTAACCCAAAAGTTCTTTAAAATCTCACCTTTAATTAATTAAATCCATTAATTTAAATCTGTTTTTAAAAATATTTTCTGTCAAACCGGGTTGACCCGGACCCGAGCCCAGACCCGGACCCGAAACCGACTGACCCGGGTCTGACCTGATCCAGGTCCAAGCTCAGACCCAGTTCAGTGACCTGGGCTTGGCCCAAGGTCCTGGTCCTAGGGCCCGGTAGTCCAGACCGGCCCAGAAACTCGTCGTGGCCCAAACCGGGCTGGTCTGAGTCCGGTGACAGTTCCGGTGAGAAGCGGCGACGGACGGCGACAGGAATGGTCGGAGAGTACTCGGAATCGGCCGGGAGGAACGTCGGGACACCGGCTTGCCCAAGGTGGCGACGGATGCACGGTACAACGTCCTTCTGGTTCAGATCTGGCGCGGGAGGAAGCGGACGCCGGCGTGGGAGCGTCCGGCCAGAATCGCTCCTTCCCGAGCTCTCCACGGTGTCGTCTGGGGAAGGGATCCCGTCGGTGGCAGTAGCAGGAGGAGATCGGGACGGAGAGGGTGTGAATCCTTCCGTCGTCTTCGATGTCGGCGCGGCGAGGAACTGACGCCGAGAGCTTCACCGCGTCGGGGTTCCGGAACAGAAGGCCGCGGTTTCGTCTTGTCAACGGCGGCAACTGCTACGGTGAGGTGAGGTTGAGTGAGAGAGGGAGACGAGAAGAAAACGGGGAAGAGAATCGAAGGAGGAACAGAAGGGGAAGAGGCTCTGGTTTCTCCCTCGAATCGTGTGCCAGACGCGTAAAGAAGGAGACGATGCTGTAGGGTTAGCTGCGTTTTGGGCCTGAAGCGCGAGTGGCTGGGCCCGGGCTCTGTCCTCTGGCTGGGCCTGAGCCTGTCCTCTGGCTGGCCCTGAGCCTGGCCGGCCCAGTCCTCTTACCCTTTTTTTTACTTTTCTTTTCAAATAAACCTTGTTGCAAATAACCACCCTCACGTTTCCTTTTGTAAAAGATTAACCCAATTTAATTTTTCCGGTCTTTACAGTGACCGGGTGTGCGTGGATGCACGCAAGAGCGGTGCAACCGCTCAGATCGACGGGTTGGATCAAAGCCTCGTGTAGGTCAACGACGCTGACCTGATCCACACCACGGTCAACATGATCAACGTTCCGGATTGGCGGGCGCATGGTGTTACAGTGCACTGACGGCGCACCTGATCAGTTCTGTAGCAGCCTTTTTTCACTTTCTATTTTAAACTTCCGTCCTTCATTCTCGTTCCGTTTAGACTCTAAACGACCTCGTCCTCGCGCCAATATTTTTCTTTTTTCGAGGCCTACAAAACAAGACCAATAATGAATATTTTTTGAAGACTTGAAAAAGATCGACAAACAAAGGGATTTTGCACAAATACAATTAAACGCTAAAAATATATATAAAAAATAAGCACAAACAAGGTAAAAATATAGGGAAAATGATCAAATAAATTAGGACAAATTTACGCTCATCAGCCAAGGGCATGCATCGAGGTGTTACGAGTTGCGGGCTCGCGTGGAAGATTACAAACAGATTTGAGGTAGGGTGTCACATGAGCGAGGGACATGTTGTCAATTGTATCAACGTGGGGGAGGAAGCAGACACTATGGTTGCTGATCGATGAAAGCTTCGACTGATGAGGTGAGCGGCCACAGAAGGACGAGAGGAAATGGAAAATCCTAAAGGCTGGTTAAGGTGAATGTGGATTTCTTATAACGAATTTGTAGGATGAAACTGTCAATGTACCAAGGGAATTTAGAAATATTAAATTGTCTACTAGAATAAGTCATCATATATTATGTTCGATTTAGTTTCTAAAGTTATCGAATACAATGATGTAACAAGAATTTTTGTTTGATCCATTCCGTTCATTTACACGACGAGTTTATCATTTTTATAGTCAATTATAAGAAAATATTCTAAGATTATCATTTTAATTACTCCACTGATTGTGTACCAGAGTGATAATATACATAGGAGAATTGTTTAACCAATTCAATTAATTATTTTAATTCTTTCGATCAAGTTACGGACATTGGACTTGATCTTTTCACTTTCAGTTTGAAATAATCAATGACATTAAATACATGAAAGAAGGAACATGTTTATCGGAATTAGATTAACATTACTAAAACTAGGAAAATGTCTCATTTATTTAAATTATCAATAAAAACCAATGAATGTTCTTGTAACCCATTGTTTTGAATTTTATTTCCCACCATAATTGGTTGAAAAGGTCTGACTTTTTACCCAAAAGTCAAAAAGATTTATAACGTGAAAATGGTCAATTTCACTAAAAACCCGTATTGAATTTTTCTTTCCATTTATACCCTTCTCTGAGCTCTACATAATACAAACCAGAAATCACAACCTCAGGCTCATACTGAAGAAGAATATCAAGGCCGGAACTTGCTCTGCTTCTCGAAACCCAATCTTATTGTTCTTCTTCCTCTCTTTTTCTGTGTGCAAGGATTCAAATATCGGGTCAATTTGAAAAGGATTGGATCATTGCCGTTGGCATTTTCTGATTCATCGTTTCCGATTCTTTGATTCCTCTGCAATTTTCTTCTACTGGGTTTAGTGGGTTCGGTCCTCTGTTTCCTGTGGACTTTTCCGGCGCCGGGATCTCCCCAAATTCCGTTCTTGTCGGCGGATCTGTTCAGCGAGTGTTACTCGAGTGAGAACTGCTACTGGGTGTGTTCTTAGCTGTTTGGTTGCTGGGAAAAATACCGGGAAAGTTTCGATTTTGTAGTCGGACCATTTCAGAGACTCTGTTTCAGGTTCGTTTCAGAGACTCTGTTTCAAATTTGGGTTTTTTATTCATGTTCATGACATGTTTCGGTAGATCTCGGTGCATTTTTATTTAGATCTTACAAAATCTGATATAATTTGAATTAATTTACAGAAATTTGAATCAGACCCAGATCACAGAACTCCAAAAGGAAATGGGGAAATCGACGGCGAGGGAGTGGACGCAGATCTACGCCATCTACGGCGTCGAGCAGTGGCAGACCCTTCTCTTCCTCCTCCTCCACGCCGTCGTCTTCTCCGTCATCTCAGCTCTGTTCCTCTTCTACTTCGACCCAATCTGCTCCTCCTTCGACCGCCTCTCCCCCGCCCTCCTTCCCGCCGGCGCAGCCCGATTCGCCGCCGGGTTCACCGGGTCAGTCATTGCCCTCTCCGCCCTCTGCCTCTTCTTCGCCGCCGCGAATTTCCTCTACTCCGCCGTCCCCCTCCGCCACCGAATGGCCCAGCGCATCGTCGCGGCGGTCCCGGACTGGTCCTCCGTCCGACTAGCCCTCGACCTCGGCTGCGGCCGAGGTCTCCTCCTCAACGCCGTCGCGACCCAGATGAAGAAAGAGGGGAGCTCCGGCCGGGTCGTGGGTCTGGACCGGTCCAGGCGGACCACCCTGTCGACCCTCCGAACCGCGAAAATCGAGGGGGTCGGGGAGTACGTCACGTGCCGAGAGGGTGACGCGAAAACGCTGCCGTTTTCGGACAACTGCTTCGACGTGGTGGTGTCGGCTGCGTTCGTGCACACGGTGGGGAAGGAGTACGGGCAGCGGACGGTGGAGGCGGCGGCGGAGAGGATGAGGGCCCTGGGGGAGCTCGTGAGGGTGCTGAGGCCCGGCGGCGTCGCCGTCGTGTGGGACCTGCTGCACGTGCCGGAGTATGTTGGGAGGTTGCGGGAGCTGAAGATGGAGGAGGTTAGAGTTTCGGACCGCGTGACGGCGTTCATGGTTAGTAGCCACATTGTGTCGTTTCGGAAGCCGAGTCAGCAGGTGGTGGGCCCAGTTGAAGTCCGTCTGGATTGGAGATGCTGACGTGGCTGTGTTGAGAGACAACAGTTTCCGATTATCTGGGGAGACGAAGTTGAACCGGGATGTTTTGTGTGATACTTGTATAGTACGTTCATGTAATGGAATGAATGATATTCTTTCCGAATTTGAGAGTAATTAGTTTTATTTTATTTAATTTCCAGCTGGAGCTAAATTATAGCAATGTGTTCGGTGGGACTAGTGCTGTCCATGGGCCGGGGCCCGGCCCAGTTGACGTGCTCTTAATCCAATCTCTGTTGACATGTTTTTAACCCATTCTGAAATGACTGGATTGTTCAAATCAGAACTCATTCCCGACTCCAGGTCCATTAGGCCATCTAGAACTTGCCCGTTTAGATTATAGGGTGGGTCATCGGTTTGCACTGGCCCAAACGGAATAAATTTCAAGCTTATGATTAAGAGCTTCAAATTTACCTCATTCAACCTGCTAACACACAAAATTTCAATCTTTTTTTATTGGTCAATAAACCATTACGAAGTGGTCAAAGTGTGCTTGAAAACTCTGAGTTTGGTCACTTTTTAACGATGACAAAATTATCCTACTTTATTAAATTTTATTACATATTTAAACATCATACCCTACCAATTGGGGCCGGGTCCTGGTAGGGAGTGTTTACTCAATCCATGCCCCGAGACAATAGTCATCGGGGCCTCTAATTGCAATCCACTACCGGCCTCGTAACCCATTGGGGGCATCCCAATGAGACCGGGATGGGCCAGTTTGACCGGTTGGGCCAGGTTCCGAGTCCATTTTCGACAATCCTAACTGGGACAACTACTGCAACAAATCAAACGTAATAACACCTCGTATGTATAGGTTGCAAACAGTAAACAACCACAATTTATAAATGTCAAATGAACGAACTTTATGTATTGATCAAAACGTATTAGTAAAATAAACAGTATATTTTGTTTTATTAGACATGTGACACCATGTGTCAGTTAAAAATAAAGATAACAATTTTGTCATTACTCATTTAAATCCTATGAATTAAATAAGAAAAATTACTATTTTACTCTTATTTAATAATAAATAAAAAATTCCTCAAAAAAAATAATAAATAATTATAACAAATAATTACCAAATAAATTTAATAAACTAAATGAAAATATCAAAACACAAATCAAGAAGAAAGAATTTTTTTTTGAACCATACCAAGATATTGTTTAGTAGGGATTTCTCTCTGATAGAAGCCCCAAAATTTAGTCGTTGTCGTCGTCTTTGGCGATGGCTCTTCTTCTTCTTCTCTTTTTTCCGATCCATTGCCTTTTATGGATTGTTTTGCCTTTTTCCTCTCAGCATATATGGTATGTTCATCCCTATTAGGTTATTATTGATACATCCCTCGATTTTTGGTCGTTTTGGTTTTCTTTTTTATCTCTTTTGCATGGCTCAGCGACGATGTTACTATGGAACTATTCTTCGGTGTGTTGTGGAGGCAAGAGGTGTTGTCGGACGACTATATGGGGGCTCATCTATCCTTTGGTTTGGGAAGCAACGACATCAGCGAGATAGAGACCGAGACCGCCAGACATGTATTCTAATGATCGCGGGACACCTATGAGAAGCAGTGACCCGCTCTTTGATGCTACTTCTCCTTCTCGCAGAGACCTCCTTGGATAGTTCCGGGTTGAGCCACGAGAAGAGTACGACGAGCATATTCATACAGATAGGATCAGATCTCTTAAGTTAAGACTTAGGATAGTCATCATTTATATGTCTTTCTTATATGTTTCAATGCATCATTTCAAAGTTGCGATGCAAAACAGCGTTAATTGTTTCAGGATTAGCGTCTCGGATCTTACGAGATCTGAGACTATGTTTACCCCTTCGTTATGTCTTTCATAATATTATTCGTAACAAAGATGAACTCCCATTATGCTAAAAAAATCAATTACATAGATCTCTTCACACCACTTATTTTATTTTATCTTATCCATCTTTTTACATATGCTTTAATCTTCCTCTTTACACCTCTTGTCTTTCATTCTCTTCATTATATATGCTTTACCATGCAGATCTGGTTGACGAAGTTGGGGTGGCGACGCAATCGATGTTGGAGTAGTTATGGTCGGCCTCTCGGCTCTCGTCTTCTCCGACAACGCGTCTTCTTTGGCGAGTACCTCGTTCTGCCACCGTGTTTGGCCTTCTCCGTTTGTCCTCAAGGATCACCCTCTACATCTAGTCGTGTCAGCGTCACCAACATCGTTCCTCATCCAACTGATCTTGCCACAAGGAGGAGGAAGCTAAAGGAAGGATCGCCAGAGAAGAACCATCGCTCCACTTTCTTTATCCCCCGACCTTGTGGCAAATATGGCGGTCTTCATCACCAACGTTATAATATCCATAGGGTTCAATTGTGTAAAGGAAAAATGGTCATTTCACTCTTCAATATATGGCAATGGGTAGTTTAGTGTGTGACTAAAAATTTAGGTATTGTAAATATGATTTTCAAGCGTTAGGTAACACAGCGTATGTGACCAATACTTTATGGTAACATGCTGTATTTTTCCCAATTAAAATTAATTAAAGAATAATTAAGAATTAATTACAAAATTAAGTAACTAGTAATAATTAACAAAGAGGGGTCAAATAGTCTTTCAACTTATATGAGTAAATTTATTCAAATATAAAAGGACAAAAGGGTTATTTCATGTCATGTTAGTGGTTTTTAGAAACAGAAAATCGTGACCAATACATAAAGTCCTTCATTTAAAATTTTAAAAGTTTGGGTAGTTTACTATTCTTGAGCAATACATAAGAGTAAGTTTCTACATGAACTATATATAAAAATTTGAACTATTATGAAAGTCATTCTGGTGGGTTATATATAATTGGACACCAATTCTTTTTTGTTGATAAGCATTGGTTTTATTAAGGGAAATTTAGAAATCTATGTTTCATAATATATTATATTTGTTTTATATGCCACCATAATTCAATATTTGGAAATCTATGCTTTTGAAAAATATTAGGACAAATTAACTATTATTTTAAACTCCAAAATAAACTGTATTTATTAAAGTCTATTAATTCTAAGGCGGAGAAAAATGAAAGGGTTGCAAAAAAGACTATCCAGGATACCTACAAAAAAGACCCAACTCCCATCATCACTGAAGAAACAAGGATATCTTGATTTAGAAGAAAGGTTTTGATGATCTGTTGGTCGTTTATGAAGCTCTGGGCACTGTTGCGAAGGCATTGCGACGAGCGGCTGAAGGTTTGGCTGCAACTCGGGGCAAAGCAGAAGGTTGGAAGTGCAAATATATGAAGGCTACAACTGCTTGTGGTCGACATGGTTCGGTGGCAACAACGAAGTCAGATGTCCCTCGTTCTCGTGTAATGGCCATTGGGAATAATGTTAGAATATTAAAATAATATGTCTTAGTGGAGGTCATTCATGTATGAGACGTCATCATGATAAAAGTAGACCTTCACACTTCTCCATAAAGTTAGTTTTTAGAAGTTATTGCCATGCATTGGTGGTCCTATATTTCCATAAAGATTTGCATATCCCATGCCATCATTTTGAGCTCTATGATGGATAGAGCTAGTGCACTATATAAGGATGAGTTAGGTCCCTAACCCCACACAACTTAATACTCTACTCTCTCCATAAGTTCATAGTGAGCATTTCGTTTTTGGATGAGATACACCATCATAAGTAGAGTTGTGCAAGGGCTTAGAAGCACCAACACCCCAAGGTATCTCTACCTTCATGGCTATGGCGGGAGGTTAGTCGATCTACACGTTTCCGCACTTGTCGATTTAGTTTTGCTTTATTCGGTTATTAAAAGCATGCTAGATCGCATCTTTAGACTTTCAAATAACTCTGATGTTTCGGTGACAAAAGGTTTCAGGAAAGCTTGTTGGGAAGGTCACTGGAACCCGTGCTGTATCAAGGTCATCGGGGAAGGATTCTTCCTCCACCGAGAAGGTGGTCCGTGATACAGGATTTGTGGCTCCGCCTCTGAGGTCCAAACAGAGACGTCTTAGAGCCATTTCTTCGAGCAAAGAGATCTCGACTACAAAGGTTTTCATCTGTCACTTACCTTATTACACAACTTTAGAATGGATTACAAATTCTTTTGGGGTGGTCGGTGAAATTATTTGAGCTACGGTTCTCAAACGGCCAAATCGTGGAGGTTCTTACTTTGGGTTCGTTGAGTTCCAGTCGCCGGAGTCTACAACTCAGGTGATTGAAGCTTACAATGCATTAAAATATAACGTCTTTGAGTTGCTTGTCGTGTTCGCTCGTGAACAGATCATGTCGTCGATTGATCGAGGCCTCGCTCCGACAAGATGATCGTTGGCTGACGGAGTTGATTTGGCAATCACAACGATTTATTTTTACAGACGACAACTGCACGTAGCTCTTTTTTGAGAATGAACCAGTATACATTCTGGTCCATTTATCGTCGGTTTATTTTTAATCGTTCTTCAAAGATAGGAATTTGTGCTACGAAACGGGTTTGGCTACATGTGAGGTTGCTCGTTTTTTGCTCAGGGAATGGAAAGAGGTGCAACAGCTCAACAACTAAAAGATGATCATTACTAAATAAACACACAAGCATTGCCTTTATTTATGCTAATAACATTGCAAATCTCCAAAACCAACACTAAATGAAATGCAGTTAATTTCTTGTTCCTCTGCCTCTTGCCTTGACGTTTCTGCGCAACCTCTTTGTCTTTGTCTGTCTTTCTCCATCAACCATCTTCACAAACCACTGTGGTGATCCAGTTGAAAACACAAGATATCCCATAGCCATCCCAATCATAGTTCCACAACCATATCCTACATACGAGCTCTTCCAACTGAATGCACTATCAGATTCATCCGGTGAAGCTGATTGTGTTGGCCGATTCGAGTCGTCACTGCCACATTTTGACAATGGAAATCCGCACAATCCAGGGTTTCCAACAAAGTACTCATCTTTGAATGTACTGAACTGTGTCCCATGAGGTATGGGTCCGCTAAGACTGTTGTGCGCAAGGTTCAACAACCCAAGAAAGTTCAAATCCGCCAACTGGGTGGGAATGGGGCCAACAAGATCGTTGGAAGATAGATCGAGCCATTCCAGATCGGCAAGCTTTCCGAGAGATGGAGGGATCGGGCCTGATAGGTAGTTGTGGGACAAGTTGAGGCCCTTGAGCGCATGCAAGCTCCCAAATTGGAGTGGAATGTTGCCATCAAACTTGTTATTGGACATATCTATGGTTGTGAAGATAGTAAGGATCTTTTCCAATTGCATATCAACCCCTTTCATTGTGACCCTCACTGAAATTTCATATCCATAACCCCCCATATATTGTGGTTCCCCTTGATATTTGGATACTTTGATCATGCCCTTGAAGCTTTTAAGCAACCTTGTTGGAAGAGCACCGCTGAAATTGTTGTTGGAAAGGTCCAAAATCCTCAACATGTGGAAGGAGGAATTCATCTTGGGATCAATGTCTATGTGTCCATAGAACATGTTAGATCTCAGTACCAGAACTTGCAGTCGGTGAAGACTTTGCATCCATCCAGGGAAGACATCCACAATGAAGTTGTTGTCCACATCAAGGGCTTCCAAATACTCACAATTGGCCAATGATCGAGGCAAGCCTCCTTCGAGTTGATTCCCATTGAGCTTAAGATAAGTCAACCAACAGCCCTTATAAGCAAAGGTGTCCGGAATGGTGCCACGGAAGTTGTTCATGCATAGATTCAGCAGCCGCAGAGAAGTACTTAAATTCCAAAGACACTGTGGGATCATACCGGATAAGTCGTTGAATGACAAGTCAAGAACATAAAGGGACGATGCATTGCAAATGAGAGAAGAGATCTCTCCAGAGAAACTGTTGTTGGAGACTGAGAAATATCTTGTCGTTGGAGACGGGACGGGAAGTGATCCGTCAAGTAAGTTGGATTGCAAGAAAATGTATTCAACTTTTGGAAGTTCTCCCACACTGCCTGTGAGGAGGTTCTGAGAAAGATCAAGGAAGAACAATGAAGGTGATATGAACTCATTAAAAGGACCAGAGAAATGGTTGTTGCTAAGAGAGAGAGTTATCAACGATGGAAGAGCAAACAACCAAGATGGTATTGGGCCATTGATTAAGTTGTTGGATAAGTAAACGTGTGATAGATTAGGAAATGGTTGGCCACGACAAGTGGGTAAAGAAACCTCCAGTTGATTATTTGACAAGTCAATTTTCTCAAGTTGGGTTAGATTGAGAATGGCATCGGGAATTTGGCCTTCTAATGTGTTCCCACTTAGATCTAGGCTAAGGAGGTGGCTAAGATATCCAATAGAAGATGGGATTGCACCACTGAACTGGTGGTGAGAAAGATCAAGCTCGGTGATCTCGGTGAGGTTACCTATTGACGCTGGAAGTGATCCTGAAAAATTACACCCATACAGTTCTAGTTTTTGGAGGGACTTAAGGTTGCCAAATGAATCCGCTGGCAACTCTCCAGACAAACCAGTTCCAGAGAGTTGCAACACCCTGAGACTAGTCGCATTAGACAGCTTTGGAAGAGAACCAGAGAGATTGGTATTGCCAAATAAATCGAGGTCCAGTAGGTTTGGAAGGAGAAGGAACCTTTCAGGGAAAGTCCCCTGCAATCCAGATTCAGATAGGCTGAGAGAAGTTAGAGAAGAAGAGAGATTCATCAAGGAAGAAGCACAATCAGGTAGTGCTAGCAGTGAAGTCCTCTCCAGATTGAGAACCCTCAAATGGGTTAGGTTCTGAGCCATACTCTTCAAAACAGTAGTTGATTCAAATCTAAGATTATGGTTGTCAGATAGGACTAGTGAAACAAGTTTGGAGAGATGAGAGAATTCAGATGGAACATGACCACTGAATCGGGTGTTATGGAGTTTGAAATGAGTGAGAGATCGTGGTAATGAAGCAAACACAAGATTGAACTGATATTCGAAGTAAATGTTAGCAATGCTGAGGTTTTGGAGATTGGGTATGGAATCAAAAAGGGATGAGAAAATACCAGAACTGTTTGTTGCTGCTTTCGAATCATGAAGTTGAGGCATTAGCAGGGTACGACTGAGGTCAAGGCCAATCACCAGACCGGTCACAGCGTTACAGGTGACACCTTCCCATGAGGAGCAGCAATCTGTACTTTCATTCCAAATATCGGTCCTTAAGTCATACCGGTTGATCACAAAGTGGGACTTGAATTGAAGCAAAGCACGGCCTTGATCAGGATGGCACAAGAAGTGATCACCATCATGAACATACGGTGCTTTAGGTGTAGAAGTTGAAGACAATGAGATATTGGGCTGAGATTGACATTTTATCTGGAAATTACAGAGCAGGGTGATCAACAACAAGATGTGTTGCAGGACTTGGCCATTTCCCATCGTGTTGTAGCTGAGATTTTATGACTCGACTCTCTTTGTTCAGGTTGAGGCTTGGTTCTCAGAATTGGTGTACTACATATAGAAGTTTTGTTGCTGCCTGAACCTTATCCTTAGCTAGGAGTTATATCGGAAACAGAGACAGGGACGACTCGACTAAGAATGTTCAAAGCAAGAAAAAGTGAGTGGACACAAACTTAGTCTTTGTGCCCCAAACGTACTCTTTCTTTTGCAGTACGAAAGAGATACATAACTAATAGTCCTAGCCATGTAAATATCTTACATAATGATACTTATAATTCTATAATTCTATAATTCTATAAGTCTATAATTCATGCATAGATAAATTCATATAAGAAGATATATATACCAAGATTCAAATTATTGAGATTTCCTTGTATAAAAGACTCTTTACCCCTTGGACCAATTTATGTTGACGGTGGTGATATTATTAATTACCAAAGACAAATAAATTCATAAGAGTTAGAAGACAAAAAGAATCTCCACTGTATACAAAAAAAAAGTATCAGAAATCTTTTACCTGTACAAGAGTCTCATACAATGGCAGCCAGAACCATCTGATCATCCAAATAACCTCTCAACTAAATTTAATTTCACACAGCTGCCCTCCAGTTTTTCCGAAAAACGGGTGAAGATTGCCGGTACACAAAGCTTCAAAACTCGACTCAACATTGGATGCCAAATTTGTCCTTGCAGCTAAAATTTGCCTGGTTTGGGTGGAACTTGACGGCCTATACCGCAGGGATAGGGATACAATATGATGAGCTAAGAGTCGGGGGATGAACACATATTAGGTGGGGCCCGGCAGGATTGCAACTTATATTTGCCTCGTCTACGTTTGGTAGGCATAGGTGGGGAGGCCGAACATGTCCTGCCACCAGTGGAAGGCATAGAATCGAGATGACTATCCTTGAACCTGTCATTGTAGAATCAATGATTGAGCTATGGGACAAAATAGAATGGATAATAGATAGCAAACATCAATAACTTGGCAGAAACTTTGTTGTAGAGAGCTACTACCATAAGTGGATAACAGTTGTTTAAAGTACCTTGTTTTGATGAGAGAGAAACATGCCCTCTCTTTCTCCCGGCGATCATCCAATTTTCAGGATTCGCATCAACTTCGTATAAAACCTCATCCTGCCGCACAAGAAACATGCCCTCTTTTTTATTCGAGATGTGAGCAATTGCATATTTGGTTATCAATGGTAACTTGTTCTAAAGATTTGGCCCAACTAGAACCTAATATGACAATGATATGGCCCAAATAGCTTACCTCTTCAGATAAAAATCTATACAAGGTGAGTATTTGACTTACACTGTTAAGGGGCATTTCATTCTCCTCAAATTCCTTTAGTCGTTCCACTCGCCACTTCATGGTAACGAGCTGCCCAACTCTAAGGCCATCAGAAGGAAGAGGAAGAAACCCAACAGCCAGGCAAGGATCAAGCACGGGCCTTTGCAGAAGAAGAGCACTCCTGAATACTAAATCCTGTCTGGCATCCACGGGTGGATGAGCTCCAACAGTTCGCTGACCAGAAATTCCATATTTGATATTCAGTATACTCTCTGCTTCTGGCACCTTAGCTTCATCTGTAGTTGTAAATCATAAGTAATGCTCAGTCGTCACTGTCTTCATGTAAGAATAATTTGTTTTCAAATCTCAATTACAGCAACAACACGGAAACAGATTAGTTTTGGCATAGATAATTTCTCATCAATTTGTACCTTTAGTCCAATACAAACAAGAAGTGATACGACAAAATATAGAAGGAAAAAATATTGAGATTTCACAAGAGAGCCAAACCTTTCTAAGTTCTGACATAAAAGAAACTTGTAAAGACATAAGGCCCATAATATGTAACGGAACCAATTCAATATCCATTCAGTGACTGTAAATCAACCAAGTTCGGAAACTAAAGTACCAGCAATAATTAACCACATACACTAAGGCAAAAATATGTAACACTACAAATTATGTTTGATTGGAAATAACCAATTACTCTAATTTGACATTCAATATAAAATTCCATGCTAGTTTTATCAATAAAAAGCTTTTACCTTCGGTAGCTGTCTTCCCTAAGCATATACTGAACAAGATTCCCGCCCTAGAAGTTGGAGAAATGACAAGAGGGAAGAAACATGAAGTCGGTCTTCCATCCTTTTGTCCTGTATGAACAAATCCGTCTTGAAGATCAAGTGAGGCATCATAGATAGTTAATGTGGACTTCAACTGCGAGTGCAGTATCACCTGGAGCAACATTAATCAACGAGGTTTTGGTAAGATACACCACGGAAAAAGCTTCCAACCGTATTGAATAAATGTTCCAAGTTAAATTTTAAGGAACCCCTTCGATACAAAGTATGAAGTCCGTTGATTGCCACCATAATGAGTACATAATTAGCAAACATTTGGAAATTATACGAACAAAGTTTAGTTTAAAAAAATGTTGAACAGTCCCACATTGAAAGAAGTAGATTTACCGACCACTTGATATACTTGTTGGGGCTGCCCACCTAATAGCTTAAGCTTTGTGAGTTAAAGTAAGTTTACAAAAAATAATAATTGGAATTGCAATTCCAAGACAATATCAAACAGATTTTACAGCTCAGCAAGCTGACAAGATTAACCACATTGTAGAATATGATCGGCAATTTTTCACAGGTTCTACTTCATCAAGACAGGTGGTAGCTTCCCTTAGCCTCAAAAAGTGGTCCAAGTTTAAAGACAAAATGAAACCTGGAAGGAATTAAGTTCTTTTGGATAGTGATAAAATTATTTTAATGAACAATTATAAATTGAAGGGGTTATTGCTAAAAACTACATTATGTATTGTCCACGCTTTTAAACTACAGTATCTTTTGACCACGGTCGTTTACCTACAAAATTTGGAGTATTCGTTAATACATAATGTAGTTTTTCGCACGTGAACAATACATAGATGAAGCTTTCCACACGTGGACAATAAATAATGTAGTTTAAAGCATGGACAATACATTATGTAGTTTTTCGCCAGTGGACAATACATAATGTAGTTTTTAGCAATTAACCCTAAATTTAATACCGGCCTTATGTATAGCATGATTTTGTTCAAACCATGCTTGATTTAGATTAAATTTTTATTTAATCATGCTAATCAGCTTATATTTATTCTGTAAGTTCTATGATGAATAAGTTTTATATAAATAATATACATTAATATGTCATGTTTTATACCAACATATGTTGGACCAAGTAGTAAGGAACCTGCTTCTCTTTAAGCAAGGTCCTAAGTCCATGCACTATCATGTCCCATCTCAGTGCAACATAGACTCTGTTGTTCGCCAAAAAATAAAAATAGCGCTTCATAGGAAATGAAGCTTCAAAGCTCAAAGTTGGTGATTCCACTATTACAATATAGCATTTTTAAGCAATTATCCCAGCATGGCATACTGTCCAACAAAATTTCCTATGCCGTCTACTTATTATGATCAATCAACACCAATATGGAAAGCACGTTAAGATTGCCTCTAAATAAGAAGAATGCAACTGAGAACTCAATTAGACAACCTAACGTACCTGTAAAAGTAAAGTACCATCATTGCACTTATCAGTGACACGTGTGCTGACATGGAAAGGGTCAGTGAAATGCACAGCTACAGTTCTGCAAGTCAGTATGAAGATGTTTAGAGAAATCTCAGATAAAATAAATAACCAACAAGACCCATAGATGCAAGTAAAAGTACGTGTAAGTAAACATGATAGATAACCAAAAAAAGTATAACATATTTGCAATTTGCAACAATTTTGAAGAATTGTAGAAGACATGCCTTTCAAATATTTGGTTGTGGGATACTCCAAATTCAAGTTTAAGAGCTATTGTCCTCATTCCATCAACAATACTCTGTTTTTGGGGAATGGCTGTCAATGAACACAAGCAAATCATACACATGATATGCAACATAACACATACAGTTGACAAAAAAAAAAGTGCAAATCTACAAAATCAACCAAAATATGGTGCACTATTCTAACCTGAAGTTGATCCTCTTGCAAGGCTGTCACCAATAGCACGAACAGGAATCCACATAATAGAATTCACATTGCTTGCCCAATCGGGGAACTCTATTCTACCCTCACAAAGACTTAACTGTTTATTTTCTTCAGTGCAGGCCAAAGAACTATCTTTCCCAGCAACACCACAGCCTGTCTTATCAATACCACTCTGTGATTCATCAGTATATCTCTCCATTTCAATAATAGACTCTTCAATTTTCAGGCCTGGACCGGTATCAATATGCAAGACAGCACCTTTGAGAGAGTAGCTAATAGGCCTTATTATAATCCCAACCCACTGCGATTCATTTAGAAGCAAAGCAGATGAAATGGCTGCGGAGAGGTCAACAAGAGCTCTTGGTTTAGATACCTAAGAAAGAAATGATTATATCAGATGTTTAACATAATAGTATTAATACAGAGAGAGAAAGAGAGATGTGTGAAGCTTCCAGAGAGTATATCAAAGACACTATATAATTTACAGGAATCATTATGATGACAGAATTGTAATTACAATTTCATTCCCTAGTTAAATATGTGTAGCATTACCTTCAAGATAGGTCTTGTTGGCTTTTCAAAGCTCATAAAATCATCACTTTCTGCTGGACCGCCCTTTGAAAAACTATGAGATCTAAATCTCAATTGTCCGATCTGCCCGGTAAGAGCACCCAATACATAGGAACCTGGTTTTTGGGGTGGAAGAGCGAGAGTAATGGTATTTCTACCAGGCTGTAGAACTGTTGCAGTAGAACTCTTTAAAGTCTGAAACAAGAGATACAATGATTAAATTTCTGAAAAAACTGGGACAGTATGGCATGTAAAAGGCTCCCACAGTAATAGCATATGTTTAAGCACACCTTAACACCTTCATCAGCATTAAATGTTGCTGCCAAAGTAAGACTAAGTGAATCAAGAGTGATCTCATCAGGGAAGCCACTCCAGACAGTTACAGATAAAGTACCCGGATCCCCATCACACAATTCCAATGGAGGCCCAGGATTGCCGGAAAATGTAATCAATGATGAAACATCAAGGGGCACAGGATCCTTCAATTCACTGTGTGCAAGGCGTATAACTTCAGACTGAAAAACCCGACGTTCTTTCATCGAGAACAAGCCTTTATCTAGTGAAAGCAACCTCACACAGGATGACAAGTAGCCAGCTTGATCATTTAGGATGCTCTGACACTCTGCTAAATTCGGTAGCACTTCAGCTAACAAATCATGCCATCCTTCACCAGCATATAGGGCACAAACTTTCTCATATGACTTTGCAGCAAGATCATAATTTCCATGCCGAAAGCAGACAGCTGCTATTTCGCCATCAAGGACGACCCCATGTCTTTTCCACCAAGAACGATGGTAATTCTCAGCAGCACCTTTTGTTAGCTCCAGATACTTTTGCTGCCATGAACAAATCTTGAGTTGAGAGAAATCCACAGAGGATCTTCAAGAGCAACTGTTAAGTAAGATCATGGCTTCTGCTAACAGAAGAAGAGTCCATCTCTAGTAGGACTTTCATGTTTACCAAGTCATGTAAACCGTAGGTATTACATTATAATCAAATGAAACATTATACTATTGGATAGAAATTCCACCTAAGGAAAATCAATAAAACAGTAAATAGTGATCATGATATATCTACGTCAACCATGTAGGACCTCTAACCTACAGCAAAAAGTGTATTCTTAAACATAGACTATAGATGCTGATACCTCGAACTCTTCTAGTGATGACAATGATTTCCACATATCAGAATTAGTTATTGTTTGCTGCAGAGCATGCTGGGCAGCAACATAAATCTCAGCTAGTCTCATAGGTTGATCAATTGAAGTCTCAAAATTTCCTGGCGAAGAATTAGTACGTGCCATATAACTTGCTGGTGCTTTCTGTGATGGAGACATCCTCGAAGGAATATCTGAACCTGATCTGTCAGTTAAAACGCCAAATTAGATATGAACTCAACATCCAATATTAGAGAAAATCTTGACAAAACCATCTGCATAACACAGTTTGTATATTGATGAGGTAAGGTGAAAGGTCCCCCTCAGTTATGATCTCTTTCAATATTTTGCCTAATATACAGGTAGGGGTCGTTGCCAAAGCCCCCAGCATCAAAGGTTGTTTTGACAACAACAACAAAAAAAAAGCTTCAGCAAACAAACAATCCATGTTTGAAAAACTAATGGCACTATGTCCGCATTACCCATCTGGCATCTCTGTCATATTTCCAACAGAAAGAGAAGCCCTGCGCCGGTTAGCCTCACGCATAAGAACAGAGGGTTCAAGAGGCAAAGGATTCCTCTGAATACTGAAGTGTTTCACCCTGGGAGTAGCTTGAAGAATGCTCTGTTTAAATAATACAACAATCAGGAAGTAGCATCCAAAGAAAAGTCAATGTCAGATAAACCACCTTTTTGCATTTCAAAATTTAGCACTTATTCAGACTTGCCTTTTCCTTCACAAGCGCTTCAGATGAGGCATCAGATGGAAGTGAAGGCCAGACTGCTGGTTTGGGCCAAGGAAGCATGCTAAGTGAAGCACTGCCCAGCGAGAAGCAAACACAAATTTAGCACTTACTCAGGAAAATAGTTAAGAGGAAATATGGCATCACCATTCTTGAATTTTGTATGATCAATATGCTGATCAAACTTGCTTTTAAGGAAGTAAAGCTTGAAACCAAATATCTAATGACTTCAAGTTTCATACCTATTGACAGGACTTCTTTCCATATCTGTTCCATATCCAATCAAATATGCAAGCCTCATGAACTGCCACAGTCATAAGTACATCTTTAGTAATTAGTTTCCGTTCTTTGTCAGAATTTTAAAAAAGAAAAGGCTAGATATTCATATTATAAGTCCCATATATCAGCATGCCAATAAATCTCCGATGCTGATCAAAATAGTAATAATAATGTCTCCGACATTGTCCTGATTTTCTAGCATGATTTCACTTAAACAAATGAATTCATTAATCTTTATTACCCTACTTTAAGCATGAGCATCAAAAAGTAAAATTATTAAGCTAGAACTCTGCTATTTCCTTCTGAAAAATCAAAAGCTAACCTTGATCCTTGACAATGAATAAAGATCACCCAGGAGGCGGTAGAACTCCTCTCTATCATGTGGCACAAGTCCATCACTATAATGAGACGAAGTTTCGTTGATTAAGGCCTGACAAGCAGTTATTACCCAAACTTCACGTGTACAAAAAGGTAGTATATTCTGGAAAACACCCCAAGAAGAATAAAACAAGAATTAGCACTGATACTGTTTAAAATCAGCTCAAAGGAAGTGGGTAATAAATTTACGGATGAATAAAATGCACAAACAAATGGTAAACCTGATACCTCATGCAGTGCCAAGGCCTTTGAGAAAATTATTACAAATGAGTAACCCCTTGATGCAACCTCAAATGGACGATTCAGATTGAATAGTAGCTGCCATTCAAACGTAAACAAAGAACATAAGCACCCCAACCGAGGGAGAGTCAAACCAAGCACAGTTTAATAAATAAAATATGGATTCTGAGATAATGTGAAATGTTTGTGAGATAAGGTCTTCTAACATGATACTACAAGAATGCATCAGCAAAAGGAATGCAAGAAAATAAGTGTGTAAACGAAATCACAGTTCAGCTCTCATAATGACAAATTCAATCATAAATAATTATAATGTGAGCTTTTTTAACCCAACACAGAAAGATTGGTAAGACTAAGCACATAGTTCATAGCCATAATACTTGGATTTTCAGTTCTGGTGAAACGAGGCCTGATTCCTTCCTACCAAATACGGATTCAAAGATGTCCATTTTGTCACTTTTCTTCTTAGGCCACTAATAGTACTTCACTTTAGCATATGCTGCTCTTCACAAACTAATAGACAGGTGCATAAAAAGTACATGAATCTATCTTCTGGTACAAATGTACTGTATTGAGTGTCCGTAGGAGGAAATTATTTAGACGATTAAATCTAATCCCACATCTAATAATGTTGTGACCAGTAATGTTTTTCAGATTCACTCAAAAATGATAAGAGAGGATGAATTACTAAGTCCAGTTAACCTCAAAAATACTGACAGCTAATTAAATAGCTAAATTCAGCAATCCACAGACAGAAAGATGTGCATGCCCTGCATGGTGCCAAAGCACTACAGATCTTCGTGAGAAATAAATTCGATAATTTTCATTTGTATGTCAACTAATCTCAATTTGGCATACCTTTGATTGGCAGGCGAAGAGATACTGTCTAAACTCAAATTCCCTAAATGAGTCATCTTGGACAATCTGAGTCAATGGTTTCTTTGCAGGATTCAGGATAGCTGCTTGGTCATCACCACGGTCAGTTCCTCCAAAATCCCTCTGTTTTCCTGTCATATTGACTGAATTACAAAAGAAAAAAAATCAATGATCTACTACTCATGCGGTAACTCTTATGAAACACAAGCATTAGTTGACCAAATCATTAAGTGATTTGAGCATACTAATAACCTAACATACCATGGAATCCAACAGTAAAATGTCTTATGCATCTAATAAAAACAATCTAGTCCAATGCCCAATTAATGGCTTGTTAAGCCAAATCCATATCAATGTCACATTACCCCCAACTACTTCTCAAAACAAGGATTTTCTTATCACAAGAAGAAAAAATGTATATTGAACTATTAGAGCTTATAGTGCCACCAATATCATTTGATAGCATAAATATGAATCAGAACATGTCTCTTGAAATAAAAAAAGTAAAACCCACTCACACCTGTTTCTAAATAGCAGAGTTCTAACTCGTCGTATTCACGCAATGCTTCTTCATGAAGATGAGCCAACTCAAACATAAAAGCCAAGCTTTCCTGAAAATTATGAAGATGCCGAGAGAGAAAGAAACTATTAAAAATGCTGAAGAAGATATTAAGAGCAAGAAACAATCTAATATGCTGAAGGATAATGTGACATATAACCAGGGTTTATATGGCTGTAAGGAAAAAGAGGTTTCTGAAACTTGGGCTTCAACATCTATGTTAATTAGAAAGTTATATTATATTATGCACTTGCTTAAATGAGACATAAGAATTTCTGGAATGCTCTTCGGTTACATTAGTGTGTAGATAAGAAATTAAAAGGCAAAGATTGGAAGTCAACAATTTTCATGAAGAATCAGTCCTTATATCCTTATAACACCCTTTATTAAGTTCTTGGTTGACAAATTTGAAGGAAAAGGTATACATGGAGCAACCTTCAAAATGAAGAAGTTACAGAAATTCCAAATAGGCATGAAACGCTGTTCACTGAGCTTCCGGATCTCATCCTCATAAAATTGTACTCGTTTGTCCAATGTATTTCTGATACATTCTATAATCTTGGATTCCAAATCCTCCCAAAAACTTGGTTCAGGGCCATATAGATCTAACTTGCAGCACCTGAGACAAACACATTTTTAGAATGCATAAGAGAGGCAAATGATTTTTATCTATAACCTTGAAGTTTAAAGGTGGGGGCTGGAGCAAAAAAGCAATATGAAAAAGAATACACAAAAAGCTCGTTTAGATGGAAAAAATCAAAGCTATACTCTTATCTAAGATATACATCAAGCTCTTAGTGAAGAATAAAAACTAAATAAATGTGAATGTCATAAATGTGTTACATTACATCTAGGAAATAACTTCTATGATAATTTCACAAAGAAAAAAAACTCAGTAGAGCGTGTATAATATAGATGATTGAGTATTTATGAAATATATGCACACAATTTATTTTAGTCAATACAAGTTAAAGTCAAAACACAATAGCTTACTTTTCTCTCTTCTTTGAGCTGAATTCAACTTCGAGTTTTGCATATACTCTTTTTGCCACCTTGGTTGCCTGATCATTGTTCGGTTGAGCTCTAGACACAAATACAATAAACCACTCCCGTTCATCATTTTGAACAATTAGTTTTAGGCGCGGTTTGAGGATGGTTTTGAACTCATCAAGGTCCTGGAGAAGAAAACAAATATTCAGACGGATAAGGCAATCCAAAAATGAAGACCAAAACAATAGAGAAAACTATATCATAATTAAGGTCTTTGTTCTGTTCTCTTTTCCAACTGAAAATCAAAAACCTAAACTTAGGGGTTTATTTGGTTTTACAAGAGTACCTAGGATGAAATACCCAACATTATACAGATACCATATCTAACATTGGGCAAGCTACTATAGCAATACTATAACTACAACACTAGAGTTTAAGTAAGATATAATTGTAAGTGTACCTCACAAGTGACAAGGACCACGGTTGCGTATGGCTCTCTAAACCAAAATAATGATTGTTCCTGAGGAAAACGACTGCGAAGTCTTGCATCCGTAGTCAGAATGAATTCAGCAGGCAATTTCTCCAGAAGGACGGGATTGCGAGTCTTGTTGTTTAAAGAAGCTCTTTTAAAAGGCAACCGCTCTTCAAAGCCATTCTTGATAGTGGGCCACAGATCACTCACATCTTCAACTGAATATTAATATCGTTAAAAACATCAGAACAGATACATTAAAGATAGAACTGCTGGGCATAACGGCATTCTTACAAACCATCTATGTGTGTTTAAAGCGCTATAAAATCAACCAAAAAATTGCATCATGAAGGTAATAATATGAGGAAGTGTTTCTTAATGACTGGTGGAAATAAATAATTCAGATGAGGTCAGTAAGAGTTTAGGCCATAAGCACCATATCTATCCTGACTCCATGTATCAAACCTATATACATTCCTTCAATACTAATATTGAAGACACCATCACACTGCTCGAATATCTTCTGAAACACAGTAACACCAGAGAGTTTTTTTTTTCTATTTCTGTGGGCATATGGTCTAAACAGCAGTTACTGTCACAATAAAAAGGACAAACAGCATCGTTACAATTAGCAGGTATTAAAATAAACAGCTATTGTCTCAGTAGAAAGTTATATGGATTTTTATCCCAGAAACTGGGGATCAAAGTTTGATGATAGTCAATCTAAATCTTTATATAGATAAAATCAAAAACAAGAGACTGCTAGATAGATATGGGATTCTACAAATAAGAACTTCTCCCTCCATCCCAAAATAAATGTCCCTACTTCTAAAATCGGATGTCCCAAAGTAAGTGACCTCTTTCTTATTTGAGAAGTTAATTATGTATGAAGTAGCAATAACATCGTTGGTTTCAGTTAGTCACAATCATTTAGTGGGATAGCACATGAAGATCAAGAGAGAATGTAGCAGAAATCAAAGCACTAACTCTTCTAATCCTTAACTTCCGCTAAAAAAGTAAATGTGACACTTGCTTAGGGATAGACATATGCAAGCTAAGGTCCCATTCCCTACCAATAGTAGGTCTACTAATACCTACAGAGGTAAAGGAACCAGAGGCCTGCTAAAACCTAGCTGGTATCTTCTTCTCGTCATCTCCCTCGACACAATAAATGCGCGCATTTCAAGCTAGCTTAAGAGTAAGTAAGAAATGCTCTGAAGTACCACAGTCCAACAGGATAGATCTTAACACTTCATCAGCAACTCGGATCATCTTAAAATTCCCCAATGCCCTCATTTTAATTCCTTCATGATTCAGAGAGACAGCCAAATACTTCCCCATTAATCATGTCCAATTTAAAGTTCAGAACAATAAAAATGAACTTGAGATGCATACAACTTTCCTATAGCTATTGAAACACAAACACCTTGCATCAAAATTAAGCATTCCAGTTGAAAAGTGAAAAAGCACATAGCTCAAAAATAATGTCTCACATTTACGAGATCCAAAAACACAATTCACAGAACCTAAATTCATCATACCAAAACACTGACACTGACATTTCCAGAAACCGGTGAATCTCGGATTCGCGATCCGAACCGGAAAATCGGAAACCAACCTTGAATTCCGAAATCGAACCTAGCTTGCAACATAAATGGATCGGAATGAGCGGGACTAGGAGGCGATGCTTACCGGAAATGACGAGGCGATCGCATGAGCTCTTAATTGACTGGAACTGAGCCAAGTAACTGGCCATGTTCGATCTGAAGATACTTCAAGCAGAGTGCGTATACGTATACGTATACGTATACATACAGAGAGAGAGAGTGTAGGTGATTGAGTGAGGTCTTGAACTGTGAAGTCGGAGCTCGGTCGTCGGAGACACTGAGATCCGAGTGTCGTCTCCGGGGATCTAGTGATCTGCGGTATATCAGAGTCGATGTCTGTGACCTCTCATCTCGACCGTTGATCTGACTGAGTGTCTGTGCCTATCTATGTTCGCTGATTCTTCGGTGCGTGTTTGTATTTGGTGGTTGAGTTGTCCACACTGCGGTTTGGGGCGTGTTTGGTTACGGGCTTTAACGAGCACTTATCCTGGATAACGTTTTACTCTTGAGGGCAATTACGACATTTCACGTTCCGGAAACCAACCAATCAAAAACTTGCAGATAGGCTTCTTCTGGATGAGACGCGCCAAAACCTCACAGAGGTCCATTCATGGCGTTCCCGTTATCCTCCACCACCGTCTCTCCCAAGCTCCACCTCTTCTCTCCCTCCATCCACAAGCAACCTTCCTTCAATACCCATTTCTTGTTTGGCTTCAATGGAGTTTCTCGCAAGGACCCATCAGGATCAGGCCTCTCAACTCTCCGCTGCTTGCCTCACCAACCTTCTCCGATGGTTAGTTTTGGATCTTCTGGTGAATTCTATTTGCGATTATGATTTATTATGTGGGTTATAATGTGGATTAATGTATGTAATTTTGACATTTAATGCTGCAATTCTCATTGTGTGAGTGAGATTTACAGGTTTGGTACTGTCTAGTGGTTGTTCATTTTTCTTGAATGGAGGCGATTTGTAAGTTTATAGTAGGGAAAATATCAAATTGGTACCCTTAACTATACGTTTTTAACACATTGGTACCCTCAACTAATTTAATCACTAAAAATGTACCTTTAAGTTTCCAATCAGTAACACGTTAGTGTTTTCCGTCCATTTTTGGACGGAAAATGGTCATATGCAATGCACATTACCTTAAACTTTCAAAAAATGACAAAAATACTCCTCTAAGTTCAAACCCTAATGATTATTTGACCTTATTTCTCCTACGCAACCTTCATCTCCCCCATTTTATTTCATACATACGCCTCCTTCATTCTGTTTCTCCTTCATTCTGTTTCTTCCCCAGCATTCATCTCCACCATCATGACCATTTTCCGTCCAAAAATGGACGGAAAACACTAAAGTGTTACTGATTGGAAACTTAAGGTACCTTTTTAGTGATTAAATTAGTTAAGGGTACCAATGTGTTAAAAACGTATAGTTAAGGGTACCAATCTGATATTTTCCCTTTATAGTACAATGTAGAACAATTAATGTCATTTATGCATTTTGTATCAAAGCTTATGAACAGGAGACTAGTTTTAATCATTCATTATGAGGTTTTGGCTTTGTCTGAGTTTGAGTTATTGATAAGATGACTTGTAGGAAATTCAAAATCACACAATGGTGAAGAGCTCTTATATTCTAAATTGTACTTGTACTCTAGTTTGGTCGTAGTTGGGACTTAGATGGCCGGTAATGAATTGATATGGTAAAGAAGAGCTCTTCAGTTTTACTAAGTGAAGGTTTATTTATCTATGATGCTTCGTTTCTGATATGATTGGAGTATGGACCACCTGACTACTCCATCATCCAGTAGGAGTGATCTAAGAAATTTATGTCACTATGAGCAGATGAAATTATATTGGATTCATGTTCTCTATTAAGTCTACTCATTTTCTGAGAGGGGTTTTCAGTATTGTAGGAACCGGCAGACTCGCATAGTTCCCCTAGCAAGTTGTGCATGCTAACATTTGGACATGGGAGGAAGAAACTTGAGAGACTAATTGCGTCGGTCCTTATTTTTGTTCAACTTTCGTCTCCTTTACCTGCCTTGCTTGAATGGGACTCTTGGGCTATCTCCCCAGCCAATGCCGTGCTCTATTCTCCAGATACCAAGGTTCCAAGAACAGGGGAGCTTGCTCTAAGGAAGGCTATCCCGGCAAATACCAGCATGAAGGCTATACAGGTTGCTTTCTGTACTTTCTTTGTTTTGACATTTTGTTATATGTGTTGATATGGTTTGCACTCACTTTCTACTTCTAGGACTCTCTTGAAGATATCTCGTACTTGCTGAGGATTCCACAAAGAAAGCCTTATGGAACAATGGAGGGAAATGTGAAGAAAGCTCTAAAGGTAATCTTGCTTAGGAATGTTGGTTTTGAAAATTTATGAACATATTGAGTTTTTGGTTTAGAATTGAAGCTCATTATGAAGGGAGAGTTCTCCCAATTAACTGCAGCCCTAACTTTGCACTGATTTTTGTCTATGCTTCAAACGTTGCGAATGTCAGGTCCTCTATGGTAAACCACTTTTTATAGGCACTTGTAACTGCAGGTATGGAGAGTAGAGTAAACCACTTTCTTCTCCAGTGCTGATGAAACCAATGCATGTTAGAACACATTGTAGTCGCACTTGTGTTACTTCATGCACAAACAATAATATGCCAACTTTCCATTCATTTGGTATCTATATATATATATATGTGTTTCTCAGTTTCTCTTCTTAACTACTTCCATATGTGCATTTCTATATAAGTTGTCAGTTAATGAATCCCAACACTCATGAATGTCTTTTACTTCTTTCCGTTTTTCCCTCTTGTTCCTGGGCTCAGATAGCAGTTGATGAAAAGAATTCTATCTTGGCAAGTCTCCCAGAAGACTTGAGAGAAAAGGGTTCAACATTGTATACATCCATGATTGATGGAAAGGTACTTAAAAAATTACTGTGCTCTTACTGCATTTTCTTCTCCCCAGGAGGATTCAATTTTGGATGATAAGAAGATATGTTGCTCTACATTGTATGTAATTCTATATTGATGCTACTACGAGATTTGACCTCTTTTTGCTTGCACACACCTCTCTTTGAAGGAATGAATAGCCCAAAATGTCTTATATGTTGATAACACCATAAAGAACCTTCTTTTTGTTACCTTCTGTTTACTGCAGAGCCTACCTATGAATACTGATGAAGTTTCCTTGATTATGTAGGGTGGATTAAAGGACCTCCTTGTACGTATAAAGGACAAGGACCCAGATAGAGTTTCTGTCGGTCTTGCAGCTTCCCTAGACACAATTGCAGAACTAGAGTTGTTACAGGTAATAGATCATTTCTTGAGCTAACAAGTTACCTTACTATATGTAGTTTCATAAGCATAATGGTTCATGAAGTAGCATCATGTTCAATATACAATCCTCCCATTATAGATGCTAATGATGATCCTTGTGTTGCATACATCCATAGTAGGTCTTCAATATAAAGTCAAATGGTTGATTATATGTAAGGAAAATATCTCCGTGTGAAAATAAGTCTCAACTCCAAGTTGTTTGCAACAGGCCCCAGGGTTATCATTTTTGTTGCCAGAGCAATACTTAAAATATCCAAGGTTAGTCTTCTCCAGAAGAGATCATACATGTATTGTTTCATAAATGATTAATATGCATATACACCCAGATGAGAGTTTTTATGCAAGTATAAAAGTATATGCTATTGGCTTGCTCAATCTTTATATGACAAGCTTATGCATAATATTTATAAAAAAAAACTTGGAATAATTGTAAGAAAGTACCCTGGGGTTACTTGCTTGTTGCAACTTGTAGCCCTCTTCTTTGATGATTGCAAAAAAAAAAAAGTGCTTGAACTTGTCTTTTTTGTTGCACTTAGTTTAAATTTATTTCAAAATGACTATTTTACCCTTGAAAATTAAATTTTAAAAATAATAATTAACGAACAAAAAATCCAAATTTTCAGATCCCTTAAATTTCTTACTATATGTATAGTACAAAGAGGAAGAAAAATAAGGGAGATGAAAATTTGGATTTTTTTTGTTTTTTCCTTATTATTTTTTAAATAGTGTAAGGGTAAAATCGTCATTGTATACTAATTGCAACAAAAGGACAAGTTCAGTTTACTTTTTTAAAATTATCAAAGAAGAAGGCTACAAATTGCAAAAAATGAATACCTCGGGTACTTTTTTGCATCTATCCCAAACATCTTTTTCGTTTGATACAATATTAACCATACATATACTTTGTGCTTAATTAGGCTAGCAGGGAGGGGAACTGTTGAATTTACCATTGAAAAAGGAGATGGTTCAACATTTTCTGCTCAAGCTGGCGGTGAAGCCAAAAGTACTGCAACACTTCAGGTATATAAAATTTACTTTCTTACTTGACATTCTTTTCAGAGTCTAAGGTCATGTCTAAAATTTAATGTTAACTTACATTTTTATTTTTCATCAAGGTTATTATAGATGGATATTCAGCCCCACTAACAGCAGGAAATTTTGCAAAACTGGTAAGGTAGTTGAACATCACTTCAACTTTGCAAGATTTTTGAACTATATGTAATCTCGTGATGGAGCACACAGCTACTTGATAATTTCTCCAGGTGATTGATGGAGCATATGATGGCACAAAGCTCAGTGGCACTGACCAAGCTGTTCTCACTGAAAATGGAGCCGGTAAGGACAGAGGCTATAGTGTGCCCTTAGAAATAAAGCCGTCCGGACAATTTGAGCCCTTGTACAAGACAATGTTAAGTGTGCAGGTATGTATATGCTTCAGTTACTAGCAATCAGTCACCTTATTGGGAACTTCGTTGACTTGTTAGTGTGTGCATGTCCTAATCTCCCCTCTTCTTTGTCTACATGGAAGGATGGAGAACTGCCTGTGCTTCCACTTTCTGTTTATGGAGCAGTGGCTATGGCACACAACGATGCCTCTGAAGAGTACTCTTCACCGTACCAGTTTTTCTTCTATCTCTATGACAAAAGAAATGTAAGTAGAAACACAGCATATAGGTCATATTGATTTAGCATATCATCAATCTTAAAAATTGTTCTATGTTTTACCTTTATATTAGGCTGGCTTGGGAGGGTTATCTTTCGATGAAGGGCAATTTTCAGTCTTTGGGTATGTTTCCACGCCTCCTATCTATTACATATGTACATGTAGATGAGTTATAATTTACCTGTATTTGAGATTTAATGACGAAAATTCCCCTTACATATAAAAAATAATTAAAAGTACAAATTATTTATAAAAAAACATCATTGTCTTCATAATTTCTAATTTTCAAAAGTTTTTTTTTTTATTTTCTTATGTAAGGGTCACTTTCGTCATTAAACCTCAAATTAGGGTAAACTAAAACAAAAACAAATGTCATCGGGGTGTATTGATATGTTTTAAAATCTCATGGTAGCGAAAACACAGGGCAGTGAACTGTAATTACCCCTTAGTTATATATGGATCAACTGTGACTTTTCTTATCATTTGCCTCACGTTCATCACACAGATACACAACAGTAGGGAGAGATATACTTCCACAGATAAAAACAGGAGACGTGATTCGATCTGCAAAGCTAGTGGAAGGTCAAGATCGCCTTGTACTGCCGGTTGAGGGCTGACTTGCTCTCTGTCGATAAGCCATGAACAACTTTCAACTTCTGTTCTCTGCATATAACATTCTGAACTATTTATCATCTGGTACTTGTCATTGCAACTGAAATCAAAATTTTCTGTACTTTGGATCAATGTGCAACATGTACAAATGATATATACATGAGTTTGACCTTTGGATTAACTCAGCATTCAGGTGGTCAGGTCCCAATGTTGCTATTATAGGAGTAGCATCTAATCTTATCTAAATAAAACATTGTTTTCTCAGAACTGGACTGTAGCTTGGACCATTTCTTGAAACATCCTTGTTATCATCACTCTCACACATCCCTCTCACAGATTGATTGGCTCATTCCTTGAGCCATGTTTCTCTCAATGGAGATTTTGATGTGATTCTTCTGTTTCACTTAGAAGGGCCCATTTGTCCCAGAAATGAAGTCATTATTGCATATCTGAAGAATGTGTGGGCCCGTTATAAAGAAATATTTCTGGGCCACCAGCTCGGCTTTGGCCGGAAATTCCACCACCGGTAAAGCTAAACCTGGTGATCCGATGGGGTCAAGGACCTCTTCAGGCTCTCTTCCTATTAGATGGGTCAACCTCAGTTGTTCCTCCAGCTCAGCCCTCGTCTCCTCATCGTTCGTCATTGAACTCATTGTAACCAATGACCCGCTTGCCATCATAACCATCGCTGCTATTTTGAAGATCATGACAATCAGTTTCGAGAAAAAGGAGAGCGTGGTCTTCATTGTTTTTTTTCTTGAAACGTGACGAATGTTTTATTAATACTTAAATAATGTGAGCACAATACATATATAGATAAAAGGGTCAGGGGTATTGAGTTCTGGATTATAGTTCGCCCTACCGTAAAACAGGTGTATTGGCACTTTGAACCTGTAGAACTTATCTACTTTGTATCGTAGATATTGTAGACACCAAACAAGATAAAAAAAACATAGATTACCGTCAAGTCGATGATGCATGTGGTATATCCTAGACCTGATGATATATGCCTTGTGAAAGGTTGTAGGGGTGCCGGCTTGAATGCTCGTTGGCTGGTCGTGTATTCTGGAACAAGTAAGGGTGTTCCGTCCGATGGGGAGAGGTCGAGATTGGTCCGACCAAAATGATGTGGGGGTAGTACTTCATGCTACTGACTCACAGGTACCAAGTATCGTCCATTATAGGGACCGCTATGTTCAGGACGACCACAACCTCGTCGTTTTCTTCTTCACCAAGAGAGACTGTCCCAATCTGGCCCTAGATAACAACTAAACCGTCCTTCATCGTTGTCGGGGGTGTTGTGGTAGATGCTCAATGATGGATGGTAGTAAAGGCTTGAAAGGTTAAGGCCAAGAAGGATCCATAACTGACTCATCGTCTTTTTTAGTTTTTTTTTTCAAAATGTGGCGAAGTCTTGTTAATAACTCTAAGAGCAAGAACAACGGAACGGCCCCGCTCCCCGCGCCGCGACGTTCGCTGGCCGTTCCGCTGTGATCGTCGAAAAACACGGCCCCGCTCCCCTTGCACGCGTTCCCGCTCCCCCTGCACACGGTCCCGCTCCCCTCTCGCTGGCCGGGCGCGGTGGACGCGCCTGCGCGCCGTCTGCTGCGCTGGCAGCGTCTGGGGCTGCCACGTGTCCCGACCGTTGCACACTAACGGCTAGTTTTTTTTTAATTCAAAAATCAACAAATAAAACCCTATAAATACCCCTCTCCTCTCATATTTTTCACACCACTTCCTACTTCAACTATCCAACTTCACTCTCTCCTTCCCAAATTCTCCTCTCTCGTTTCAATTATTCTCGTGAAAAATGTCGGGCGACGCTGGGTCTCGTGCACACTCAGTTGGTGACGAACGAGAATTCACCGAGGACGAACTGGCACGAGGTTTCGGAGACATTCTAACGGGCAATCGCTCCAACTCCCCAAGCTCGAACCCGGGGTCGAGTTCAGGTTAGTGCAAACTTATTTTATTGTATTAATGCATTGTATTCATTTTTTGATTAATTAATTGCACTTATTTTATTATTTTATTTTTGAGCACTTAATTTATTGTATTAAAAAAATTTGTATTAAATTTTTGAGCACTTAATTTATTGTATAAAAAAAAATTTGTCAGGGAAAAACCGTCCCCAACAATACCAAATGGCGCCAGGGTTCCAAGTGCCATCACAATGGAGCCTGCCCACACAAGGTTTCCAGATGCCACCGTTCCACCACAATCACAATGGGGCATGGGACCCCAATTCTACAACTACGAGGGTCATCCACTACCCGACGTACAAACCCCCCTAACCATCCTCTTCCCAACGACGAGGCCGAGCCCCTGCTCGAGCCCGAGCCCAACCCGAAGAACCAGAGCCGGATGGCCGGACATTCAGCAAGGAGGAGGACCACCACCTCATAACTTGCTGGTTGAGCACAACAAGAGACGCCGTCAAGGGCAACTCGCAAACCGGCAACACATTCTGGTGCGAAGTGCAGAGGAAATACAACTCCAAGGGAGGTTACCCACATCGCCGCTGGAAAGCTATCAAGAAATGTCGCCACAGAGGATGATTCTTGAACTTGTATTTTGTTTTGGGTTGTATTAAAAGGGGTTGAATAAAATTAGAACTTCATTTCTATTCGTGTTGAATTTATTAATTATTGATTGTCATTAATTATTTATTTCCAAAATTGTTTAAATTATGACTAAATTAAACGGTTTCTGATAACGAATTAAATAAAACAGGAAAATATCAAATAATAATCCAGTCAGCACTGTTCTGCACTCCCAGGACCTCAAGGTCCTTTTCTGTTGCAAAACACCCACTTTTCTACACTCCCACTCCCTGACTTTTGTCCAGTCAGCACAAGGTTTGCACTCCCACTCCCTGACCAAGGTCTTTTCTGTTGTACATGCTCTAAAACATTGCCAAATAATTCATATATATATATATATAGAGAGAGGGTCAGTGACCTTGAGTTCCAGATTATAGTCCGAGACCCCGTTGTAGAGCATGTGTGCCGGTGGGAGTACCATGACCCGGTACGTGTTACCCTCACATATGATAAACTTCATGCCTTCTGTTTGAACTATGACAGGATTGGCCATATGGCCAGAGATTACGAGTAGGAGGTGTCGTGGATTCCTCGATATGATGACTATGTGCTAGAGTTCAAGACGGCGAAGGAAGACAAGCTGTGTTGCTGATTGGGGACGGGACCCGATTCCACCACCGCCGCCGGGGTTCACACCGCAGACCTTGGATTCGATACCTAAGGATGTATTTCCCCGAGGGAAGGCTCCCCTCATTACCACAAACTCGATACCTAACCCATGTCTGAGGGCCCAATTTTGGCTGGGTAAGGAGCCCTCCACTTGGGGCCTCAGCCAATCGTCTACGATATGACACCCTGGGTGTTCAAAGATAGGCCTCCTTAGGTCTGGCCCATATGGGACGACAGGGGCCTGGGGGCCAGAATAGGAGCACGACGGGGGAGCTGCGAGAAGATCAAGCGAGGTCTGGGAAATAACTTTGCCAAGAGGGATGAAAGGATTTCATGGCTCTAGGGATCTACCTCGGGAGGGGTCCTTGATGAGAGCCATTCCTCCCTGTCGTATTTTCGGGTTCAAGTTCGGTGGTTCAGTCGACCCACCAGTCAATAAGACGACTCCTTGGAGAGCAGGGACCAAGCAGCGTTTAGGCCCCACCTAAAGCTGTTCCTGAAAGATGACACCCTTTTGTTTCATTTTCAGTTCTCGATTTGGTTTCCTTTTCTGTATTAGTTACTTTTCATGTTTTACTTATGTTTCATGTATTGCCCTGATTGATATAACCAGGTCCGTTTTGGAGCGGTTCGTATATGAGGATTATTGGATCATTGTTCTCTTAAGAGCACTGACTGTTGTAATGATTCTCCCCCATTAATAACGAAAGATAGTTTTTATTCTAAAAAAAGTAAAAAGAAGTTGTCAGCAAAGGGAGACCATAGAAATCAATCTTTTATATGGGGTTAATTACCTATAGTACCCCTTATGTATTGGTAACACACATTTAGTACCCCTTATGTATTGGTAACACACTGGATAAAATTTTGGTCAAGTTTAAGCCATTTTGACGACCTGTGACCAATTCATAAGGCGTGTAATTTTCCCGTTACCAATACATAAGGGGTATTAAATGATGTGTGATCAATTCATAAGGAGTACTAAATGTGTGTTACCAAAACGTAGGGAGTGTTTTTGGACGTTACCAAATGAAAGGGTGCTAAAGGTATGTTACCAATAGAAAAGGGGTACAAAAGGTAATTAACCCTTTTATATGAGAAGTATAAAATCTAACATTATTTTGAAAAACAAAAACCTAAAACCAAGCATAAGAATAACTATTATAAGAAATTCTATTTATCACAATTTATCGGTTATGATTCCAATTCTCAGTACTAAATTAACAGAGAAACTAAGAAATTTTTTATTAATTATATAATGTCAATCAAATGGTTTCTTGAGCTCATATTTTTTTTGCTAAGAATGTTATTTTATGAAATTGATGAGTAGTCTAATCATTCAATCAAATCATAATTTTAAATAGTAATAAATTTTTAAATAACGTGACGTATTCAAATTAAATTACGTATAAGATCATAATTTCATAGAAATATGTATGAAGTTCAATGTAAGAGAGTCATTTTCATTTATCGCTATTACGTTAATCAGGTATAAGAAATTTAAATTTGATTTAATTTTTTATGAGAAACAAAATATCTTTGTTCTAATATTCATGCTGTCAAATTTATGAGGAAGATAATACTCATATATGCCTGTTATAAAGTTTTCTCAATAAGGTAGGATAAGGTATCAAGTTGGTTAACCAACCTAATACAACATTCCAAATACATGTAAGTGATAATGGATATTTTTCACCTTTCTTTTTCTTTTTCCCCTCAATAACCTTTCTTGCCTTTGAACCTTTGACTTGTGAATTGACAATAAGAATAGAATACAACTTACAAGTAAATAAAATTAAAGCCACAAGTTTTGAGGATAATGCATCCAGCCCAATTGATCCAATCAAGCCCAATAACTCTACTAAATTTGTTAAAATATGGAATTAATTGAATACAAATATCAACGTGTGTGTCGTTTATTTTACTCGATATATTAAGATCCCGACCTACTAAAAAATTTGAATAGATAGATAGAAGTTCTGACTTGTTATTTAAACTGGTATTATGACGTGGGACTCTAACAAAACATATGCATAGATAAACATTATTTTAATTCATATAGATCAACACTTCATAGCTATAAACTCTATTTTGTTAAGATATGAGTTTAATTACAAAGCTCATGTGATTTGCCTACAAGTACAAAACAACATCATTTATCTTTTCCAACACATGCATACTCATATAGATAAACACTGTTTATGGGTCTAAACTTGCACACTAATTAAGTAGGATGGAGACTGGCTATTAATCCATGAAAACCAACCCATTTTTGGTAAGTTTACTGATGAAAATGATGACACCTTTTATCAACAGAACTATCTTTTTGCCAGATTAAAGGCTTAAATAATGTAAAATATCATTCACACATATAATAATCTGACAACTCATGATTGAACTATTCTAACTTCTCAATTGTTTTTCTTTTGGTTATAATCATATGAGTTTGTCAATCACTATTAATAGATGTCTACAAATAAGGATTTATTATAATAAGAATTAATTATTTAAATAGTATTGAGAATGGAGTCATCATGATGGAAGTGAAAGCATATATATCCCTTCACCATGGGTGGAGTGAAGGTGATATATGCAACATTGCAAAGGATCATTTTCATGAATATATACATAGTCCAAAAACGAAGAAATAATTATATGAATTTTGTATAAAGTTGATTTGTACTCTTTACTTAGAAAGGAAAGTAATTAAAGGTATTTAATTTGTGCGGGTTTGAGATAATGATTCCATTAATTAGAAAGATAATAGTGAGATGGTCCCTATATATACCAATATACTTAACTATTGTCTTTTCACAACAAATATATGACACCAGTAGCCCTAATATCTGTAAAATAGCATCTTTTGGGAGATGAAATCAAGGTGAATTTATTTGAGCCATTAAGGTGATGAGCTTTATATATCTTTCTTTCAAGTGTCAACTCTACCTATGTGTATAACCTTAATGTCCAACTCATGATATCCTTGTTAATTATTTCAGTGAATGTCCAAACCCTACTTAATATATATGCATACTATCTCCTATAAATTAAGCTCATCATAAAATTAAGAACTCATTTTGACCATCAAATCAAGTGGACCCAATGCTTAGTATTAAAAATAAATTCAAATATTTGTATGTTTTCATTCATAATTATTTTTTTAAATCTGAACCATCAATTCTACGTGTTCTTGATTTTCATTTTAAGACCGATTTGTATCTGATTGTGTAATAATTTTAAGCAATTGATTTAAATACTTAACTATAGGTTAAAGGTCAAGATAAAAGAAAGTTTATTATAACTCCACATATAAGGAAAAGTAATAGGCATATTAGAGATATATGAGCATACATAGTAGCATATACACTTTCAAATATATATATTTTTTGAGGAAATGTACAATTTCAAATATGATATTGCACGTTTTTACTTTTCCTTTTAGACTCTTCACTAAACATATACTGGGAGAGGAAAATAATGATAATAGCAAATGAAAGTGATGAGGTTATATACCTTCTAGGGTTTTATGCAACTATTGCTAGATACCTTCACTCACAAGTCAAAAGCCAAACTCAATGAGAGATATAGCATTTCTCTACCTTCAATCATTTATTAAATAGTCGAGACTATTAATAAAATCTCGCCTCTTCCGTTCAAAATATGCTTCTTTTATGCTTGCCAGTTGCTACAGATAATTAATAAAATCTTGTGTCTTTCGCTTAAAAAATGAGTGGTCGAGAAATCCAATATACGAAACAGAAACCAAATCGCAAAGATGAAAATATTATTACTACTAAATGAAAATAATTCATGATCATATATAATTGTAATAATTGTAAAGATTGGTAGAACACGAAAGTTTATAATATTTATGGCCTCACATCATCAGATTAACTGTTGCTATACTAATTCTTACCCTCTCTGCTCACTCAATTTCCTATTCATCAACTAAAATCTCAACCCCAAACCCCAATCTTAATCCTTTCTACATGATGATCATCACCAATACTCAAATTTCGTGTATCAACAACGTATTGATCATAACATGGTCGACGGACACGTATTTATATAATATATAATTGTGTATATATATATACCTATTTTCTGGTAGCCGTATAAATTTTTCAAGAGTACCAATTCATGCCGGGAAGCTGAAACTGTTGCCGGAAGTCCCCGTCTCCGAGCGACCCCAGCAATGCCTGTTGGTCCGGCAGCTGCCCCATCAGAGAAGCAATACCGCCACTATTCTCCGCCGTCATCCCGTCGCCGCCGGGGCTATCGGATTGGTACCGCTTCCCGGAGGAAGTCCCGGCGGCGGCGTCCCCGGCGGTCCAGTGAAGCGACGGGAGGGTCCGCTTCAGGGGAATCCCCTGTTGCTGGACCATGGCGGCGGTTGCTTCACCGTCAAGCATCCCGTCGAAGAGGCGGTGCTCGTTTTCCATCAATGCGCCGAAATTCGCCGATCTCGGGAGGTGCAGCCTGGCCACGTGGCTCTGGCCCACCGATATCGACGGCGGCACCGACCCCAGCATGTGATGGAGCTGTTGGTGATGGTGATCGTACAAGGAATCGTCCTTCTCGTGGTCCACCGCCCTGTTCGAGCTGTTCTTCTTGTAAATCCGGCACAGAACCCAATCGTCAAGCTGTTCATACCAAACTGTTAGAATATAAAACTATAATCGAACCCTGAAATGGGTTTTTTGAGACGAGAAATGGGTAATCGACCGATTTCAAAACAACTAAACCGATCTTAACATAATCAAACTTAATTAATTACCCTAAGCGAATTTTTCTTGCCGGAATCGCAACCGGGAGGCCGGTTGTTACTCGGCTTATTGTCGGCGAGACGATACTCGTGCATGATCCAATTGGTCTTGATCCCTTTCGGAGGCTTCCCTCCGTAGAACACCAAAGCCTTCTTCACGCCAACCTTCTGAGTCCCGCCGGAAGTCAGCACCGGCTTGTCGGTCCCGGTGGCCTTCCAGTACCCGGACGTCGCGGCTCTGTTCGGCCTCGCGCCGTTCGGGTACTTCCGGTCTCGAGGACTAAAGAAGTACCACTCTTGCTCACCAAACGTAGCCTTAGCTGATCATCAAAAAAATTCATTACTATAACAAACATTAAAAATGACTAATTATAAATTATCTTTTATTGATGATTTAATTCAATTTACCTGGTAGCTCCCAGGGATCGAATTTGTAAAGATCGACCTCAGCGATTATTGCTACCGGGATAGGAGCCGACGAGGCCTTCTTCTTGAGGTAATGGACGACTAGCTCCTCGTCGGTGGGGTGGAACCGGAACCCCGGCGGCAGGTGGGGCTGTTGCTGCTGGGAGCCCATCGATGAGTCGGTGCTCTCCATTTCGCCGGCCAGTTTATATAGCCGTTATCAGTGATCGATTTGATCGGATGTCGATAGGATCGATGAAGGTTGATCGGAGAATGAGTAGGAGAGAAAGAGGAGGAGCATATTTATCAAGTATTTCGCAACTATGAGAAGAAAGGGAAATGAAAATGGGGTCGTTTTGCGTTTGAAAGAAAAAAATTTGTGGTCGTTTTAAATGGATGGTGGGCGGTGATTTGGTACCCGCGGCCGTACCTTAGATTGGTGGAGTAGGGGGTAATATTGTGGGCGGCGGGTAGCTGATGATGACGCTAACTGATTTTCAGGCCGTTGATGGGCGACACGTGTCGGATGAAACGTCGATATGGGAGGTGGGGGCCACGGGCGGACACTATGCAACTGAGAAAATTAAGGGGAAGAAATAGGGAAATGTGCACCTTTTATGTTCAGTTACATCTTTCATATTTTACGTTAAATGATTAAAAATGAAATATTCAGTTGAGGATATTTTGATAATTTATATCAAATCAAAATGTTTTTTTTTTGAAAAATCAAATGTAAATAGGTTGTGTAAATAAAACTAAAATCAGTTAGAATATATTTTGGTAAGGGTGCAAGATGTATAATAAGTTTTTAAATTGTGATTTTCGAAGGAAATAATGTTGGTAAGAGTGATTTTTTTTAACGAAAGGGACTTCATTAATTTTTTAAATCACTTGTAAATGGTAGTGCATCTGATAATGGATTATCATACACGGATACAGGTATAGAACGGGCGCTTCTGACAATCCAACGGAGAACCTTGTATGTTGATTCCATTAAAATTACAGACTTTACATCATCTGTTTTGAATCTACTACAATATTTTGTTTAATCATTAAACACAAAAACTATAATAGTAATGATAAACATATGAGAAAATATAAAATAAATAACTAAGAGGAGAGCAATATGTCTACTATATATTATGTCTAAACTTGCTTGATCTTGTAGGAGAGACTCGTTTCCCGTGAAGAATATGGTAAGACAAAGAGCTCAACAATTGATAAAGGAATTTGAAAGGGATGTGAATCATTTTTTTTTTGGACGTCCAGAAAAAATACTAATTGAATATTAAAAATTAACGAACATAAAAATTAGAGAACATCACGAAGCATAATTGTAAAAAAAATGTCATAAACTTTCATTTTTTTATTACATAACAATTTTTATTTCTTTAATAAAAATAAGAATTTTCTTTTTCCTTTTTTAAAAAAACTTTTGTTTTGTTTACTTATCAATTTTTAAATATAATTTTTGAAATATAAAGTATTTATTTTGGAACTAGTTTACACAGAGCAAAAATAAATAAAAATCATGACATTTTTTATAATTATCGAAAAAACACAACACCACTTTTAAAAAATACTTCATGATTAATTTTGCAAAAAAATCGTATTATATTTTAAATAAATATATAATATTAAATTCCGTTTAAGATGCAAATTTAGCTAAATAAAATAAGTATAAATGGTCAAAGTTTACATCAAATTCATCATTTAAATTAAGTTATGAATTTAATTATAGAAAATGGATAGAAGGAAGAAGGAGAGGAGTGTACCAAAAAGGGTACAAGGTTCAAAGATGGGTTTGACCAGAAGATGAGGATGGGATGGGCACAAAAAGATAATTAGGAGAATCGTGATTAGCTTTATGGTAGTGGCCCCAGAACCGTTGGATGTGGCCAAAACGATCAAAATTGACATGTGGGCCCCAGTGCTGGCTGCATCATGGTCCGGTGGGACCCACCCTGATCACTTCTTGTAGTCCATTTCTTATCGCCAGGAGGAGACTCACAAATAAAGGAGCAAAATAAAAACACCCATAATACATACATCACCCAATCACATCTCACATTTCAATTCTTACTTTAACTCTACAATATCTTAGCTTTATAAATTACAATTAACTTTATACTTAAAAATATACATTCAAAGTTATATGACATTTTTTTGTTATAAGTTAATTTGTAAGCAAATTGATATATAGATGACACGTCCGTCACGACATAAATTTCAATAAAATTGTAATGATGATCTCGGACATTTTTAAATAACATAAATTCATTACGAGTAATTTTGAATCGTTATACAAATTTAAATATTATTTTATAAAATTTTGATTTTTTTTGTTAACTAGTTGTGTATATATATAGAAAGTATAGACTTATAATTAGGTATGAGTTCAAGCTTAAAATGAAAAATAAGAATTCATTTAGATCATATTGCACAAAGTTCATTGAAACTTTTTAATTGAGTTGATTGATTTTCTGATATGATATTTGAGTTCAGATCCTACTAATTACCAAAATAGTAGATTTCTTTTATATTTATATAATTCATTTATTACGAGTCAGTTTTTATCTCTTCCTTTATTATTCTCATTTTTTTTTTGAAATAGTTTACATCAGTGTTAGTGTTTAAAACTACAATAACTCATCTTTGACTATCGGCCATTTCTTTTAAAACGTATACATCGTCATATACTCTTAATCTAAATATGTTCTTAGTTTTCGCTTTTAAGTTTTATTTTATATACAATAAACATTCTCTTTATATATGTCGGTTAATTATTACTTTTTAATTAAAAATAACTAATGAAGTGCAAAAGTAAATAGACAGACACTATCTATGGATCCTGTTGGTACTTTTTTTTCTGCATAAATACTCAACTAACCTTTAATTTTAAAAACTGTAATTATATAATTTAATGATCATATACCCTTGTTTTATTAATTAATAATTTAGTTGATCACAACAACCAAACCATATTACAGATACTGTTGCTGAACAGCAGAAAAAACATGCATGGGACCATGGCAGTTGCATGACACATCCCCCACTCTTTTTATTGCCTTTGTTTTTTAAAATAAGAACAAGATGCTATTTAGTACTGCAATTATGTTTCATGTTTTCATGTAACCATGTTCATTTCGTGACTAATCATTAAAATATTAGTCCTCAACATTATTGTTTTGTCTCAAGATTTTCATTTCATGTCCTTTAAAGTTGTGTAAACATCGTATTTATCTGTCACTTCCTGCCCACCACATCCATATTACCTACCTTTTTTTTTCTAGTTGATTTGATTAATGTTCTATCTCCATATGTGATTTTGATTCTCACACCACAATGGAATCATATTGTAGCTCTTTTGGTGACAAATTGAAATTGATTGCTTTTATTTATTTATTTATGATAACAGTTTAATATTAGCAAAATTAATATTTTAGACGATAGATTTCAATATATTTTTTCTTTAATTTGGTTGAATGTGGTGGTCGAATCCAATGGCGGAGTTAGTTTTTTCAGTAAGAAGGATATAGAAATTTTTCAGTGATAATACACTATTATAAAAAAAAATTGAGGAATGACACAACTACGAAATTAGAAGGAATTAAGAGATGTTTTTAAAAAAAATCAAAAAACATATAAGAATTTTTCAAAAAAATAATAATTGAGTGGGGCACGTGCCCCCCTGGCCCCATGTGACTCTGCCACTGGTCGAATCAAACTATCAGGTTATAATCTTGATGTTGTCCTATGTCTCGGTCGAGTTTTTTCGACTTTGTTTCTGTTTTGGATGATTTGATATATGTACGTGTCTTTTTTGGTCCTTTATTTTTTTTAATAAGTTAGGTTATAGTCCTGATGTTGCCCTCTGATCTGATCGAATCAATATTAGTTAGAGACTCAATCATTCCGAGCTAATGATTTTTTTTCTCTTTCTCTAAAAAAATAGCAAAATTAATATTATATGTTTATTTTCCAATATCAAATATATATTGTCACTTAGATATTGGTATATATGTTGGGTTCCATTAACTCTTTTTGGCCCTCCTTTAGAAAGCAATTGGGTAGATGCTCTTTACTTTCCAAACCCAAACCCTAATTCATGGTGCAATGTTTATGGGATATCAATTATAAGGTTTATCTTTTTTTTTTCCATTTCATTTTCTCCTTTACTCTTCTTTCTGGTCCTTCTATGGAACATGCTTATAGAAAATGTAACCAATATTGTTGATTCAATTACTTTCAGAGACTTTCAGTTGTATGATTAATGATTATGCATACGAAAGTCTTTGATTTTACGATTATCGTGCATGAATTTAGGATAACATAAGAAAGTTGAGCTCTATGGATGAAATATAGAAGCCATAAAGAGTAATATATAGGTATCTATAGCTTACGTTTAGATGAAAACAACCTTTTTTTTTAACCCGTCGGCACAAGGCTTAGGTCGCATTAAGGGCCAAGTGACTTGTGATGCTCGAATGGCTTATTCTTCTCGGAATCTTTGTTTATTAGGATTAGTTTGTTTACATATTATAAGTTCATGATGAACAACTTCAAAACTAGTTAATTCATAAACCATTTTTTTCTATCATGAATTATTACTAGCATCAAGTGTGTTGTATGTAAATTTGAGAATAAGACTTGTGTTTCATTTCTAGAATTAATTAGCTCTTTTTTTGTAATGGATAGTATTTTTTCATTAGTAGTTTTGTGCATTCTTCATTAAATCCAAGCACCAATAAAGAAAAAATGAAAGGGGTACAATTTTTTTTTATCTGTTATAGATAATTTGAATTTTGTGAAATCAGGACTACATTGATCTGAACATATAACGAAGTGTATGCATTAAATCCAAGCAATGTATTGTGTCTTTTCACTAGTAGTATTGTGCCTTCTTCATTGAATCCAAACACTATATATAGTTGGGTTAAATATCGAAACTTACTCTTAAATATGGGTCACGAACATTATACTAGCCAACATTTAAAAATGACAAATGCAATATCTTAAATATTGGTCACACGATTTTGTTAATAAAAATGGACAGAATATTCTATTATGTTAGTCATATGACCTCAAATGTCATATAATGGATGGTAAAATGACGTTTTTCCCTTAATTATTTGGCATCTATACATTTTATAATGAGCATTGCCATTGTATCCTCGTTATTGTTCCTTATAAAATGTATAGAGATCAAATACTTAAGGGGGAAATGTCATTTTACCATTCATTATACGACACTTGAGCTCATATGACTAACATAATAGAGTATCCCGTCCATTTTAACTAACAAAATGGCGTGGTCAATACTTAAGGTAGTACATTTGTCATTTTAAAACGTTGGGTAGTATAATATTCGTGACCAATACTTAAGAGTAAGTTTCGATATTTAACCCTATATAGTTTGATTTGAATAAAGAAAAACTAAAAATGACACAAGTACTTTTATTGATATCAGAAAAATTGAATTTTCTGACATCAAAGTATAATGATCAACAATAATATACGATCAAAAAAATATAACCAAATATAGTGTATGCATTAAAGGAGAGTCAAAAAAGAGATATAGAAGTTTTGATGGACAATCCAAAATAGACAATTTTAAGAAGTTTAACCCTTAAGCCAATGGCAAAACAATTAAGAGCAACTCTCTATATAAACACCCTAGCTAGTATTAAAACAAACAATCACAACAAGCAAAATGAAGATCCAATTCAACAAAAAGGCTCTCTATTTGCTTCTCCTAATATGCTCTCTCGGATCATCAGCACTAGGAGCCGTCGAAGAAGCCAACCCTGTTACTACTCAAGAATATTACCCTGAAACCACAGTGACCATAACAAAAGCACTGGAAGACAAGTCAGGCCTAACCGTCCATTGCAAGTCCAAAGACGACGATCTGGGGCCTCAGCTCGTGCTCGCCGGGGAAACATATCGGTTCAAGTTCCGGGTAAGGGTGGTGGGAGGAACGCTCTTCTTCTGCGCCTTCCACACTAACTATGGGTCCGTGGAGTTCGCTACGTACCGGGAAGATAGAGACTGGGACGACGACCCATGTGCTACATTGTGCAGATGGGTCGTCACTACTGCTGGTGTTCTTGGCTTCAGACAGACCAATCCTCCTAGGAATGATCTTTCGTTTCCATGGGCTAAGTGAGAATGTTTCAATCATAGTTTAAGTTGGTGGAATATTATGAACTATGTTTGTGTTTTGTATTTTGATTCATATAAAAAGAATAAGTGTACCTTCTTATCTAGTTGAGATATAAAATTAAATAAAAGACAACATAGATCTTGTTGGTCCTATTTAACGTTTATTTTTGTAAGTGTAGTTATATAATGTAATGATTTATATTCACGCGGTGGGTCCCACTATCCGCACGGGACCTAATCCATCATTAGGGGTGTGCAAATATCTGGTTGTTACTCGTCATCCTCATCACCGGAACCATCCGAATCGGTGTCACCAACGACGATTACGGTTAAAACAAATATCAATCCGGCGACATTTTGGGTGGGTACAGTTTTGTATCTTTCGAACCGGTAAAAAACCCCTCGACCGACTTTTATTTCATAAACCTATTACTTTTCCGTTTTTATTGGGTTGCCCAGACTTAAGCCCAAATTGATTTACTTTACATTGGGCTGCTTTAGGCCCTACCTTGACTCAACATCTTTTACCGAAATAATATAAGTTTATAAGTTAAGCTCATTTTACTTTTCATTCATTTGATTTTCAACCACCCACTAACTCATTTGTAGTTATGTCCATTTATTTTTCGTCCACAAATTAACCTTAATTAACCCTAATAATGGGGTGGGTAAAAAACGACCGTCATCGAAAACTTTGTTAACTAAATAGACAAATATTAAGAAATAATGTCAACAGATAGAAATGAAGTATAAATTTCGCTAAAGAATTTAAATCATGGTTCGGATTTGAAGCTTAAAATGAAGGCCCAAAAAGCCCACTGGGCTTGATGGCCGGATAAAAACCGTAACCGGATGGATTCTTAGATAACCGCCGGTTATGGGGATGGTGACGATCATGGATCTTAGTAAACCGATAATCACGATCCGGTTACTAGTTTATGGTTAAAAGGGTGGTCACTCGCCGTCTCCTCACTACCCGACCCTTCAACCGAACAATAATGCTCAGGGTCATTACCAAGGCATGGGGGCCTCCTCCTCTGGTCTTGTCGTCAAAGATCTGGGCCACGACACCTAGGCATTCTTCTCCGCTCTCTTAGGAAGATAGGGATATGGTCCATTGAAACGAGTCGTGGTGTTTCAACCGAAATCCTATCATCATTGTTGATATATTGGTAAAGGGGTTGCGATATCGCTACAATTCGTTCATATCTAACTCTGGGTCTAGGCTCAAGACACCCTGATGAAGGTCATGATGAGGCAATCATAACCCTTATGCGCAACATCCTTGGTGGTTGCGTGAAGGTACTCATCAATCAATGGGGCCTCTATTAAGAATGACACTAAAGGTTCGTTTCTGGATGTACATGGGTCACCCACTATAAAGGACTATGGTTCTCGAGTTATGAGATTTCCCTTAGTTGGTAGGAATATCCTTGTAGTATGAGCACCTCACTTTTTTTGCTTCGCTTCTGGTCGCTTGGGTCATGTTGTTCATGAATGTGCATGTGTCATCCCGGGGACTCTCCCAACCCCTATCCGGTATGAGCTATCCCACGTAGTCGACCAAGATCCAGCCCTCGGACATTATTTCAATACTGATTGGTTCGCCCTATGGTGTCCAGACTATCGACATTGTAATAATCGCTTCAGGCTCGGGCCCCCAAGTATCCTTCTGCATTCGGCCCAACTAAACCACACGCCTCGCTCTTGAAGCCATACGTCCTGCCTAAGCTCCCAACATACCCCTGGACAAAGAAGCTCGCAAGGCCTCACCCGAAAGGGGTAGGATCAGAGGAAAGTTTACCTTGGAGAAAATTGTCGAGCATAACGCATGACATCCTTCCTAACACACAGTTAGGAGGGACGGGCGCAACAAAGGCACCACTTAAGGCTCTGCACCCTTACCGCTATGAGACTCAAACACTATGGGGCCCTTAGACCAGGTCTACATCTCCGACGTTTAAGGAAGTGAAGAAGATCGATGTCAAGAAATAGGCTCTTAGTCAGCCTGACATAGATGATGTGAAAGACTTTTATGAGAATCATAAGAGGTCTGAGAGACTACCTCTCCAAAGAAAATGAGAGGCCGTTGGGGATACGAGATGTCTAGAAGGAAAGAGATCCCGATCTCTTCATGATTGATTATTACTAAGCAACATCCTCCGCCAACTACAAAGGTCCACCATAGATTATACTTTCTTTCCTCTTAGAGTATCTTCTATATAAATAGTCCACCCTAGATCATTTGGAATCAAGAGTTGTATTTTGTATGAGATAATAATGTGTACAGGTTGGATTTATAAAATGGTCAAAAAAACGCTTATGGCTGAGAGTGAGACTAACTAATATGATATATGAATAGAATTTTATTTTGAGTTATTGCATTAAATATTTTACATTGTTAAATTGTAACATAATTATTAGAACAAATGAGAAAGTACAAAAATTAGTTTTATTCTTTTTGGAAGTCACTTTCACATGTGTCGTCCGGAATTACCACACAATATGTTTAATATTATGTCCGGAAGCGAATAGCCGGCAAAGCCACCTTCGCTCATGCAAATCGTATAGATATATTTATCCGCATATTAATCCACAGAAATCCAATTTCTCTAAACGAACCTTTAAAATGAATTATTTGATCGATTCCTTTCGTCAATATTGACCCTACTTTGATTAAAAAAATCGGTATTGACCATACTCTTATGTCAACTAAATATTGATATAGGCAGTGTTCTGTAATCTCTTTCTGGTAACTTATTGGTTCTATTGACCTCTACTTTCCAAACCCAAAACCCTTATTTTTGTTCAATGTATTGGTATATCTTATAAAGTAACTTTTGTTATCTTATTTTCTCCTCCACGTACTCTCCGTTTCGGCTCCCTTCATAGAAGATACGAACAATCAGTTTCAGGAACATAGTCCGGTCTTTGCGCCACAAGAAAATGCACAATTAATGTCCTTTGTAACACTTAAATGTAGGAAATTGTGAGTCATCATAATTTGCATGACTTCTAATCGTGGAGATCTAGCAAAACCTACCATGCCATTTCTACAACATATTTGTACAAATATTGTGACAACCTTGTCAATTCAACCACATTTAGTTATATGATTATGTGCATGAAAGTCTTGAGTTTCACGATTATTAATTACAGATAAAACTTAGAAAAAAACGATCATGTATGGTTTTATAATTACAAAATACATAAAAGTCTCGAACTTCACAATTATTACGGAGAGAGTTGGGAGAAAAACCATAAAAGGCATGTAGAGCTTCCCTTTTAAGGATGAAAACAAGGTTCTTTTGCACCCCATTGGTACAAGCTTAGGTGGCTTTAAGGCAAGTTACTTGTGATGACTCAATGCTGACCTGGCTTATTGTGCCCTTTGTTTATTTATTATACTCAAGTTGATTACGCTGACGTGAATATATCTTATATATGTGATATCGAGTCACTGCATAGTTGGAAAAATGTATCTTCGGATATATGTGATATCGAGTCAATGCATGCTTGAGTTAGTCTGGTAGTGAGTACTTTTTCACGTCTCACCTCTTTTTGAAGTTACAAATGCGAAGCCGGGTGAGTACATTTGTTTGGAAGCAAGTGTAGGATTTCCCTGCATTCTCTCTGATAAAAAAATATATTTCAAAATCTCAATTCTCCCGATAAGGGTTGGGGGATTTTCTTTTCATTTCTCGGTTGTTGGTGCGGGAGTAGTTGTGATTTTGGTTGGTCTTTTTTGGTCTTCATGACAGTCATATCTAGGTTTCAGACCTGTTTGTGTTTAATGTTGCTTCAAGGTTGGGTTTTTAGACTTGTTGTTTGTTCGGTTTGAGGTGCCTCTGTTGGTATGCTCCTTGTCTGTTTGAGTGTACTGTTTGTTTCTCGGTTGAAAAATCTAAGTTGTCAGACTTATGTTCACCCTTTGTCGGGTCTAGTTTGAGGTGCCCTTGTTAGTATGCTCGAGTTCTATACTATGAGTTTCTCTCCTGTATCCTTTGTTTTCGTCCCGAAAATATTAGATCATTATTAATATATTTTTCTGTTTAAAAAAATGTTGATTATACTTAATGTTTATATTAAAATTAAGTGGATCGAAAAAATCGACAAAAATGAACGATCACAATTGATTAAAGGGTGATTAGAGCTTAAGAAAGGCCATCAAGGGGGAGGAGATGGGCAGCTTTTGTTTTGCCTTAAACAGAAAAAAGAGATTATTAGTTGCTTTCACTCATAGCTGTTTTTTTCATGCAATTTAATCCACAGTGTTTATATTACAACCACTTGCTATTTCTTCAAATGTGGACAAAATCATTTGGTCTTTTTCCACAAATTCAATGTTTTATTACCAGATTCATGTGCTGATATTATCTTATCATCTTTTGCAATACAATCTATATCTACTTTCTCATTAATGTGATTCTTAGTGTTTAGTGGTGATTTTTTTTGGATATTTATATGAATATGTTTCATGTGTTTGTTAAAATATGGTTTGGTTCCTATGGACTCCTAGCTTTTGCATGCATAAGTTCCATAGGTCCTAGTTATGGGAGTGAATAAATTCATGCATGTTTGTTAATTTTATCCATCTAAGTAATATCTTCTATATATTTTGTTGGCAAGATATGCTAGCTAAGAAGATGCTCATATAGATTAATAACTCCTGATCTCCCTACCAAGAAAAATAGGTGTAGAAAATGATGTTTGAGAAGTAATTTATAATTTTTAATAAAGTCAACTGTGAATAAAATTAATTGTATTACTATTAGACTGAGAAGAATTATAGATAATAAATAAATATATATAGTCATTTTCTGCTTAAAAACTTAATCTATAATACACATTAAGAATTTAGACGAGTCATTGGATCACGTGAATTAACAACTCATGTTTTTTAACGAACGTTTAAATTTGAAGTAAATTCAAAATTTTGCGTATATATAATTTTTTCATTTATTAAATTTTTGAAAAACATTGAACCTTCCACTAAATTTGATCTAATGATCTATATGAATTTTTAGTCTGTACGAAATAATCTACACTAGTTATAATATTTAAAGAATAGCGAACATCTTTATCCTATGTCTGTTTTTAGTAATCCAAAAGTGTTTTTTCTTTGTGGTTGTTTTTTATTCAAACAAGAAGTTTGTAGTAAATAAATATCTCCTATATGTATTATTTGAATAATTTATAAAGCGATGTACACTAATTCATGTATAGTTTATTTTTTATAAAAAATAATGGGCATCTAATTAAAAATCTATGCACTTAATTTAGAATGGATAGTTACTCAAATTCATAATACAAGTTTTTTTAGATCACATTTCTTTAAGGCTTTAAGTATATAGAAGATAGTCTTTTTGCTATTTTAAGTGCATTACTAAAAATGCACCCAAAGAAAGGTGGTAAATGTTAGGTTCTCCCGATAGGGAAAGTCAACAATAAACCAATATATATTGTAGGTAAAGTTCAGCCGTTCACCGGTATCTTGCTTTGGATGTTACAAAACCTAAGAATTTATCTTTCTTTTAAATAAGAAAAGAACAGAGGCAATGGGCCTTAACAAGGCCCGAAACTGAACGTCGCTTTTAGGCCCGGTCCAATCGATGGACACCAATAGCGCGGTTTTGGTGGGCTTACTCAGCTTGTGAAAAGCGTGAAACTCACGCAAAAGGCTTTTTATGGGCCTACTTTCAAGAGTTTTGTTCTTGTGTGTGAAGATTGTAAAAAAAAACTAATTATCATTAATTAGTACTGTTCAAAACTGATCGTATATTTATTAGTAGATCAATTTGATATTTAGATTTAAAGTAATTACGTTAATTAATTTTCTGTTAAAACTGACAGAAAAACGTTAGGAAAAACTCAAAAAATTAATTTTTTGAGTTCAATAATAATATGACAGTTAGTTCTTAGAGTTTTTTCTTCTGTCATTTTTTATGAAAAGTATCATTTTGCGTAATTACCGTAAGTCTACAGTGTTAAGTTGATCGATTAATAAATCTACTGCCATTTTTAAAAAGGGATAGATTGATGATAGTTATTTTTTCTAAAAAAAAGCCTAAATTTAGTGTGCTTGGGCGCTAATTATACTCGTCTTACGTTGTATTATTTTCTCTTTCACTCTTTGATAGATTGATGATAGTTATTTTTTCTAAAGAAAGCCTAAATTTAGTGTGCTTGGGCGCTAAACGTTGTATTATTTTCTCTTTCACTCTTTGACTCTTTCACTCTTTGATAGATTGATGATAGTTATTTTTTCTACAAAAAGCCTAAATTTAGTGTGCTTGGGCGCTAATTATACTCGTCTTACGTTGTATTATTTTCTCTTTCACTCTTTGACTCGTCTTACGTTGTATTATCTTCTCTTTCACTCTTTGACGTAGTATTGTTGTTAATGTATATGTTTCCTCGTCGATATATAAAAACTTCACATTATTTTGTCATTTAGATTTTGGAATCAAAATTGAAAATATTAGTCCAAAGAATGCTATCTATTTACAGAGTCGCACTCCATTTTCTAACAGCCCGAAACCAATCACTGCCGGAACCCGAATCCGAATCCGCCGGGTTGTGTCATGTACCTAAACCCGTACGGGTCAACCGAGTTCGTCATGTTCAGACCCGACCCTATCCCATTCAGCTGAAACATCCCCAAATTCGAGTCCTCAACTCGTTTCCTCAACCCGCTCTGTACTTCCTCCTCCATGGCCATCGAAGGCACGTAGCTCCCATTGACGCAATTCAACACACCCTGAGCCGGCGCTTGCTGAGTCAGGCCGAGTTCCGGCGACGTGTTGAGCCCGAGTAGACTCGCCCATTCGAAATTCCCAGAACCAAGGTTCTGGTAATTGAGATTCTCGTCCTCCTGTTTCAGAAGCGTCGCCTTGAGCGAGTTCATCCTGGAGAGTTTGAAGAACTGGTCCTCGATCTCAGGGAGAGATTCGAGCACATCGTCGATGTGCGATGAAGACGACGTCGTCGTAGTGGAGCACTGGCTCAGCTCCTTGCTCGGTACCACACCGGAGACCGGTTTCTGGGCGCCGGAGTTCTTCTTGTAGATTCGACACAGAACCCAATCATCCAACTGAGACAACGTACACACAAAATCCGATCAGGAAACCGAAATTCGCACAAAAATGAAAAAATCGATTCATGCACACAAGGTATGTGTGAAAATCAATGTTCTAAAAATTTCGATTAGGTGTCGTTTAAACGCCCGTCTAAGCCTATCCGACCTGTCTAAATTGTTTAGTGTTATTTTAAATATGTTTTATAATTTCTAGTATAATAATATCCAGATTCTGTTTATAATATATCATTAAAAATAAATAAAATAAAAATACGATTAATCTCCTAGTTCCCAAATTGTCCTCAAAAGTCCTAACCGTCCCGCTAACGTATAACAGTTTTTAGAGCCTTAGTGAAAATACCTTTGTGCTCCCGGTCTTGCGAGAATGCTCAATCAGGCGATACTCGTGCATGATCCAGTTCGTCTTTGTCCCTTTCGGTGCCTTGCCGACGTAGAACACGAGGGCCTTCTTAATCCCGACCTTCCGACCCTCCGTCATGATCATCTTGTCGGTTCCGGTGGCTTTCCAGTAGCCGGACCCGGCCACTCTGTTCGGCCGTGAACCGTTCGGGTACTTCCGGTCCCTGGGGCTGAAGAAGTACCATTCCTTCTCACCAAATGTCGCTTTACCTGAACAAAAAACATCAAATCAACACAATTCCACCGGAATTTAAGATCTGGGTTCTGTTTGAAATCGAAATTGAGTTCGATTCTTACTCGGAAGCACCCATGGATCGAACTTGTACAGATCAATATCGCCGATTATCTGAAGAGAAAAGTGATGCCCAGCAACTTTCCGGCACAGGTACTGAACCAGCAGCTCCTCGTCCGTCGGGAAGAATCGGAACCCCGGCGGCAAGCTCAGCTGGGAAAGCGGGTCGGTCTCCGGAACTCCCATTTTTGGCTGTTTGGCTAGAGAGAAAATGAGGTAATTTTTTTTTCTTTCTAAAATTTACTATTTTCAGTCTCTTTTTTTTTCTTTTGAAGTGATGCTGAGGCGGTTATTTATATAGAGGCGGAGAAAGCGGTCGATAAGTACGGTCGGTAGTGGCGGGTGGGCCCAGGGATCTTCATCACAACCGCTTCAGAAACGGACACGTGTCCCTGGAGCCTCTCGCGGCCGACCTAATCCGCGCCGATGTGCATGAACCGTCACAAAAATACGGTAGTGACTCATTCCAGATAGTGGACACGTGTCGACCATCCATGACGCTTCTAGAAGCATTTTATAAAAAGATCTAGAATCGAGCATAATTGTGGTTTTTTTGTAATAATATTTCAAAAAGGTGTAGTTCGTGCGGGGAAGGCGTTTTTCACGCGTCGGCAGTACACGTCGGCATGGGCGGAGTGGGAGGGGGTTTGTGAAGTGCACGCGCTGATACTTGGCGGGTTGTGGAACCGCTATTGATGGGCACGTGTGTTGGAGTTAGGCTGGTATTTCTGTAAATAAAACGAAACACAGTAGAAGGTCGTGTAACAATGTGTCCGTCTTGCGACACGTGTTGTTTTGGACCATCAAATATTTTTATTGTTGTTGAATATTTGTTTTGTTTCAGATGTTTCAGTTTCGAGCTGCTTTCACACCAGAAGTAAAAAAGATTAGTGTGGAAATTATTTTTGTTTTTTTAATATTAAATGTATCTCCATTATTTATACGTGTATAAAAGAGAGAATACAAACTCTTCACACATTTTGTTCTTATTAAAAAAAATATATATATATTTTAAACCATATAAATTTGATTTAATTAAAAAAAAATGAATAGGTATAGGAGGATAAAGTGAATAATAAATTGATCTTTTATTCCATCATATAATTTTCGTCCTGCAGGTTTCCAACTATTACGAAATCGATCGTGAGTCTCTTCTTCTCTGCGTATTCACAAATCAGGGTCGTTCTATTGGAAGGATGACACATCGGCCACGGACCACGACCCTATGTTGCGGTGGTATTCTCCTTTAGGCATCCACAATCCGGCGTCGCTGTATCGGAAGGATGGTGCATCGGCGACGATATGCGACTCCCTGTTGCGGTAGTGTCCGCATTCTCCGCATTAGCCTCCCACGTCTCGAGCGATATATATAGTCGGAGAAAATCAGACGAATTAGGCGAGGACTGCTATGCAGCCTCGCCAAGCCCATTGAATAAGCAAGAACTCAGAGATTTTTACCGGGAGGGATCTCTGAATCGTATTTATCCTCCTCTACTGATTGTCAAGTTCAAGTTCGGCCACCCACATTACGACGAAAAGAGTCTTTGAAAAACAGGGATCAAGTAGTGTTTAGTCAATATTTTGAGTAGTTATTGACGGTTTGAGCTTTTTGGTTTTCATTACTGTTTTAGTTTTAATTACTGTCCATCTTATTTCTGTTCTAGTTTTGGTTTCCATTCCTGTTTTAATTTTAAGTCTTGTTTACCATAATCATCTCCTATTATAAGACCGATTTCTTTGTCTCAAAGTTTTTGGATCAATAACTTTTTGAGGGTTTTGATCGTTGTAATGACTTTTTTATAATCTCAATACAATTATCGTTTATTCTATATAAAAAAGTGAATAATGAAGGGAAGTTGCTCAATCACTGTTTTGAAATATAATTTTAGTGACCTCAAACTCGACAGCAACGTTTTGAAACTAATAGTATCATTATTAATTAAAGCCAACATAAAATATTAATGATACAACGACACATACTAGTTTTGTACAAATGACATCAACTAAAGCACATTAAAATACAAGTATCGGTATGATTCATACCAAATCGGTAATTAAATATGTGGAGAAATCGAAGAGCGTAGAAACGAAGGAATAAAGATAATTGTTGTTCGGAGAAGATTGGCGGAGATGGGTAGGTCAGAGAGCAAAAGGTCAAAAGTGGAAATGGATTGTTCTCGATAGGGTTTATTTTTAGAAGTTTGTGGGCGTGGCGTTTCCATGTTCGGACAGAGATCAAATGGATGCGCATGGAACAAGGATCAATTTAATTAATATATTGCTTGGTGTGTCAAAGAGCCACAAAACACTTTGTAGCTCGGCTTGGCCTTTCGAAAGTCTATGAGTAGGGTTTCGTTTATTAATCTAACAGCATGCGATACAGTTTTGGTGATAGTTCAAACATGAATTTTACGGCTAAAGTTTTAGAAAAATTAAGAAAAAAGTTATAGAGTGGTTCCATATTTAAATTGCTTTTAGCGTCTTAGATCTATAAAGTTTTTTCCGTCTCGACTTGAACGATATTGTTATGTCGTAACAATTGTTTAAGGATTGTGTCAAGGAAAGAAGGAAGTTGGAGGACAGATAATGTTTGTCCCCTAGGTGTCGGGTGTGGCTCCTCTAGGATACCCTGTGGTGTCCTATCGGACTCATGGAGACCAGCGAGACCGTTGTGCGAGCCACACGTCCGACCCATTGGGTCCTCTCCCCTTCGGGGGGAGCATTCAGGGTCCTCCTTCCCTGTTATCAGTGGGCACCCAATAGAGGACCGACCAGCCTTTCTTGGAGCGGCGGTACCAACGGGTCGGTCTCATTGCAAGGGGGGGGGGGGGGGTCGAGATTGGAGGCAGGAGATCCTCAGCTTTCTTGATCGGCTCACATGACCAAGGGTGGCTACGGATTCGACATATGGAGAAGGCGACGTCCAATTGGGAAACCCACCGTCCCCGTTTCCCAGGACGGACCATGGTTGGACGAAGCTCGTTGCGCCGGGGAGGGAAAAGGGTCGGATGAAGAGGAGGTGGTGTCACCATGAGCGAACAGATCAGTGGTGTTGTCAAAAAAAACGACCCATACAAGACCGATGGGAACAACAAAGAAGATAGAGGGGACTGTTGTATTGGTGAAGATTAAAGTGAAGGACGAGACGAGGCCTAAACAACCCGCACTCGATGACAAAATGGAACTCCATAAAACAAAGAAAAAGAGGGCGGCGACATGCTGCAAAACATAGTTGTTAATTTTAATATTGATTCTGTTTATGAGATTTAAAAATTATTTTTATTAATTATACCCAAATTTTACGTTTACAGGCAATTTTATAAATTTAAACAGTATATTATATTTCCCGAGAAAATGGATGAAAATTTTGAATACTCTTCTACCTAAAAGACAGGAATAGTTTTCCAATTACATATATTTCTCTAGGAAAATTGCAGTGGTGGATGAGACTTTGAACACTTTTATCTTCAGAAACTAATTGCTTTCCAATTGCATGCGCGATATAAGTGTAAAAGCAAGAGAGTTTTTGCTTTTTAATGGCACGTGCATAAAATAATTGTCTTAGGTGGCAGGCTCTTATTGGTTCGGAACTTTGAATTGTGCATAGAAAAAACCAAAGTTCCGAGGTTCGGCACCTACCCACTTAGACTACAACGACCAGTCCAGGCTTATCTGGTAGGATTTTACGATGTCTTGGTTCAATTGTCAACCTAAGAGCACCCACAGTCGTGGGCGAGAAGCAGCTGACAAGGAGAAGTCGCCGACGAGGAGCAGGCGAGGAAGCTGCTGGCGACTTGGGGAGCCGTTAATGACCTCGCCAGCAGATCTCGCTGGCGAGGATGAATTTGATCTCCTCGGGTGGCGCGCCGGCCGTTGGCGAGCCACACGCTGGCAACATTAAAAAAAATTTTCACTTTTCACCCCTATAAATAAACAACCAAAAACTCATATTACACACACTCAAATTCTCTCTTCTACTACACTTCAAGTCCTATTCAAATTTCTTTCGCCATGTCTTCTTTCGATCTCAACGAGTGGGTTCTCAACTATAGGTCGGTGACCGATAAAACGTTGTCCCAAGAGTTTTTGGAGCCTAGCTTTTCCCCCAACCCGACTGTCCAATCCTCTCAAACCCTTTCCGAGCCCGCCGAAGTACGTCCGCCCGTCCGTCCGACAAAGGCCAAAGCAAGGCGTTGCTTATGGACCGACGAGGAGGACTGCATGTCAGTTCGAGCTTGGATGCACCACTCGTACAACTCAGTGCATGGCAACCAGAAGCATAATTTGAAGTACTGAGGGGCCATCGCTGAGGAAATGGAAGCCACTCGGGGCCCGGATGATCCGGTGAGGTCGGGGAAGCAGTGCAAAGACCACTGGCAGAGGACAAATCCCAAAGTGACGTTCTTCCAAGGGCTGTTTGTGAAGACCTGCAGGGACTACAGGAGCGGCCGGGACGATGCGGCGATCATGAAGTTGACCGAGGAGCAATACATAAAGGCATGTGGTCATCCATTCACATGAAAACACTGGTGGGATCTTGTGAAAGGAGAACACAAGTGGAATTCTCATTACTTTGCTGTTGACGAGCCCGTTGTACCGACACCGGTTACGGAGTTCGATGTTGAAGATTCTACCGACTCCGGCAAGCGCCCTCGTGAAGACACGCCGGGCTGTGAGGACAGTCAGCAAACGACCGGTGCTAATACGGAGGGTCAACCCCAGTACAAGAGGCCTATGGGCTGCAAGGCTCAGAGGTAAGGGCTCAGCATCATCGTCTAAGGAAGCGGTTGCCGATCGTGTCGAGAGGGCCCATATAGCGGCCAAAGAAGAAAGCCAAGCCAGGACCATTGAGAAGGTTGCGCAGCTGAAGCTGATGGCATACCAGCAGTGGGTCGAAGCTGAAAAAGCCGACACTTCGGGCATGGACCCCGAGCAGCTACAGGCCCACATGACGCAGCTTAATATTTTGCGCAATCTGATGGCCCAATGACTTGTTTTTTTTTCCAGCTTACCGTACTTGTTTTTTTTTAGTTGTAATTCAAGATTCCTTTTTAATGAATGTTTTTTAATTTTCATGTTTTGGTAATTTGTTTACTTTAATGGCTTGTTTGAATTTGGTCAAAAAAGATTTTTTTTTTTTTACATTATGAGGTCTCCATTATTGGGTTGTGTGCCATTATTGCCACCACCACCACAAAATGACCAATATGCCCCCTAGTGGCCGGCGGTTTTGGCCTATAAATGGCACCCTTCTCCTCCTTCATTATTCACATCTCTTCTCAAAATCTCTCTCTATCTCCAATACTTTTGTTCTTCAATTTTTCCTAGCTTTCTTCGAAGCACCAATGGTCGGCATAGGCTCATACCCGTGGACCAACGAGTAAGAGATGGTGTTGGTCCTATGTTGGCTGCAGGACGCCCGGCCGTGCCCAAATCATAGGTATTGGCCTGAAGTGTATGCCAACTTTGTCCACAATGCTCCGGCCAATTCCCCGCCGAGAACCCAGAAACAGTGTCGAGACCACTGGCAGGAACTCGCCCGGAGAATCCACCGGTATGAATTGTGCTACCGTACAACAGTTCATAACGCCCCGCCGGGAACTTCCGAGACTGACGTTCGCTCTCAAGCAGCCGCTGCCCATTACAGGGACCATCACAACCATTTCATGAAGATGGGTCTGTGGGAGATCGTTCGAGACCAGTACAAATTCCTGCAGTACGTTCACGAGCTGTAGATCGTGTCCTAAAATTAGAATTCGTTTAAGTATGTACTAACTTACCATCTGCGTGCTAATTATATGTATAATTATCGTTAAAGTTTGTTTTAATTATCGTATGTATGGTATATGTATAAATATAATAAAGTTGTGGGTTATATTGCAAATTGTTTTTCATTTTTTAATGTTTTTTCCTCCTTCTCGCCGGCTGCTCCTCGCCAGCTACACTTTCCCCACTGCAGACGTCGCCGCCTCCTCACCGGCGAGATAATTAAACTTTAATATTTTAAGTCATCTCGCCGGCAGTGGATGCTCTAACCAACAAGAAAGCAAACCTTAAAAGCTTCGAACAAAGGAACTGTTGAGGAAATTCAGAAAGTCAAAACTTTGGGAAGAAAAATAGAGCAAACAATTCAATCGGATTCGGAATATTATCAATCAACATAGTATATTCGTGATTAATTTTTTTTTAAAAAATAACCACAGAACACAATCATTTCTTAATAAAAACCTGGTCACCTTAGTCTTCAAATGAGAACAGAGATGCACACAAACATTACACACTTTGTCTTATGTAAAAAACTTCACACTCGAAACTACCTTTTGCCCTCTTTTCCACACACTCCCCTTTATTTTAGACTATAGGCAACATAAGTCTTGTTACAAAACATCATAGCTTAGACTACACTCTTGGGTAGTGCATTATCCGTACATGAAGCAAGATACTCATCTGGCTATGTATACGGCATGTGCATGACGTATGCCAGACCGTACATATGACGTGAAACCATTTTTAAGACTCTTTATAAATTATGTACGAGAAGAGAACTTAGTTTGAGACATCTCAAGGTTAGGGTAGTTTAGCAAAAGTGAGGTTGTATAATCCAAGTGAAAAGGAGCCAACATACATGGGTTCCTGAAAAATAAAAGCGTATATAATATATATTTTACATTCTCAATCACTATAAGATAATAATAGAGATTGATAATGTCACATTCATCGAAAAATATCAAATTATTGGGAATATCGAACCATGAAGTATAGGTTGTTTATGATTGTAGTCTGGTTGTAAACTAGGTGTGTTGTTTGAAAATCCAAGTTGAATTGCTCTTAAGTTATATTCTATCTCTGCTCTTCACTTCAAAAAAACAGGTTTTTTAAATATGCTTAGCTGATAAAACAAAATGACTTAGTTGGAACATGTGGAGCATATCCATAATATGACAACATCAATAATAAACAAGCCCCAATTCAAAGGAAGAATAGTATTCCATATATGACTAACTAAGACAATTTGAAAAGGAAAAAAGATTTGTCATTATTATACTGAAAGTGAATGTGATTTATGCATAAGTAAAGATTCAAGTCTCATTCCAAAAAATTATAGAAAAATTGTTAATTATCATGATAGAAGAGAGAATTTATGAGGGATAGCAGAGTATGAGACTTAATTAGCAGTATTATTGGGTCAAAATGAGTTTGTAAGACCAAACATGACTCGAGTTTAGCATTAAAAATATATAAAATCCTGCTTGTTGTAAATGGTTTCACTAAAAAAAAATTAACAAGGATTTTTTGAAAATTGTTTTGGATTTAGTGATTTATTATGATTTAGAAGGTTACTAGTTTGAGGAGGAAGTATATATGAATAAGTTGAAGTTGCCTTAAGATCTCTTGGTCTTGAGTAACAAAGATGTTGAAACTAATTAAAGAAAATACTTATATATACCAAAACAAACTTCTAGACAACCGTATTTAAAGTTTAACAATACTATTACAACATATGGGTTTGTTAGTAAAATCACCGGTATACCCACATTAAAGTTGGTGATAATTTTTTATTTGTATATGTTGCTAACATTTTACTTCTTATAAATAAAACGACTATGCCTTAGAATGTGAACATTTTACTTCTTATAAATAAAATGACTATGCCTCAGAATGTGAAGTAAGAACTTCGAGGTGGAAGTACGAGTATAGAAAATACCTATAAGATAAGAAAACTTCAAAAGAGAATAATAACCAAACACAATCATTTCCTAATAAAAACCTGATTACCTTAAAACTTCAAACAAGAACAAAAATGCACACGAAACATTACACACTTATCTTATCTATATATATCCTATAATAAAACTTCACCCTCAAGCTACCTTCCCTCCTCTCTTCCACACACATTGTCCCTTTATTTTAGACCAAAGCCAAACACGAGACATAATACAAAACATCATAAGCTAGACCACACTCTTACTCTTACGTAGTACCCAAATCCGTCTACCCAATCTTATTCGTCCTCCCGATCCTCGTCAAGGCCATGTAAGCCACCGCCCGGTAACCAAACAACATAACCACCATAACGATCACCGAAACAAGGGCGTTCCCGAGGCCGACATGCTTGATCGCCGGGAACTCCCCGACAAGGCAACGGCCGCTAGGATCGGTGGTGCAAGGGTACGTGTCGGTGTACTTGTATTGCGAGTCCAAGAAGAGCTTGTACGAGTAACCGGAGATCGATAGGTATTGCACCCAAGCTACGAACGGCGGCACGTGTTGGACGTAGTATCCGCCGGAGAGGAGGAACGAGAGCATGATCACCGATCCTAGCGTTGTCGCGGACTTCTGATCCATCACCATTGCCCCCAGAGCGAGCCCTAATCCCTGCGCGACCAAGACGCTGAGGAGGAGGGAGAATAAGGTTGCTAGGAAGTTCACGGCGTAGGGTTTGAGCCCGGACATGAAGTATGTTATGAGGACGAAAGCGGTCGGTAGGGCTAGCTCCAACGGGAGGTCTCCGACCACCCGGGATATGAAATAAGAGGAGAGACGATACATCCTTGACGTACGTTCTTTCGCGAGCATCATGCGTTCCTGAGGGAATGTGAAGATCGCTTGGAACAAAGGGTAGAAACCCCAAAACCCTGAGTAAAAGAAAAGCAGACCGATCTGCACGAAAGCAGAAGATATCATGTTAAAATCTGATTCACCTGAAAGCTCAAGCTCAGACTCGAGTTTGAGCCTGATGGTTTTACCTTGTCTTGGAGATGGGTGTCGTCGGATTGCCACCAGAGGAAGCCGGAGAGGAGGGCGACGAACAAGATCTGGCCGATCTTGAGGCCGGAGAAAGCTTGGTGCCTCCTTTCTTTGACACCTCTTCGGAGTAGAACCGTGAACTGTTGGAACCATGTTGTGGGCCATCCTCCGACATCTCTATCCTCGGTGCTTTCGTGGTAGTCTCCGTTACTCTTTTTGAGCTCGTCCTTTAACTTGTCCGAAAGGTTGGACTTGAAAGCCGACACTAATGTCTGTTTGATCGTTGCCGGGTCTTGCTGCGAATCATCGCCGGTAACACCTACACAACAATAACGTAGACTCATGTGAAAATTCTATTCGAAAAGCATAGATTGATGGTTAAGTTAGTTACAAATTTATATTTTAACATGTGTTTTTTTAAAAACAATATTTTTTTTCTTTTGAGGAAAGTATAATTTCAGTACTCAGGAATTAGTTGTCAAAAACCCCGGAATAGGGTCTGGTAACTGATTCAAATACATAACAATATGAGACCAAATAAATGTATTACAACTAGTACACAAGCTACGCGATTGGTTTCTCTACGAACATGTTGAACTTTCACTCTAGGAACCTGACTCATGATAAATTTGTAATCATCAATAATCCCCCAAAGAAAAAAGCAAACTCAGCTGGACTATTAATGGCTAAAACAAAAATAAGACAATCAGATTTAACTATTCCATTCACTTTGCAACATCCAAACCAAAGTTTCCTTAAGAGCCAAAACCCCGAGAATTGTTTACGGGGTTTGAATATGAATTATTTAAAATGGAGAGTCTTTTGAGAAGAGAGATAATTATCTGTCATAAAATTTAACTTAATTTGGTTGGTACATTCATTCCCGACCCAGTTATTGGGTCGGGAATGAACATTCATTACCGACCCATACGATTGAGTCGGGAATGAATCAGAAAATGAATTCATAGCCGACTCGTCATTACCGACTCACCTGTGGGTCGGGAATGAATATGACCGACCCAATTATATTCATTCCCGACTCAATTAATTGAATCGGATATGAATGCTTCTGTACTAGTGTAAGAGTTCTGATTATCGAAAGAGTTACGAATTGACATACCGTTTGCAAGATCCAACAAGTAATCGGCAGGGTTCATGGCGACCAAAGGGGTGAATCCGATGTCGGAAAAGTAGTCCATGGCGGCGGATCCCTCCCCGAAGTACACCGGATTCCCCTCCGACAACAGCAACACCTTATGGAACATATAAAACAACCTACTAGAAGGCTGGTGTATAGTCATCAGGCAAGTCCTCCCTCCGGTGACCAGCTCCGACAAAGTCGACACGATCCTCTGCGCCGTCGTGGAGTCAAGCCCCGACGTGGGCTCATCAAGAAACAACAAGCTAGGGTTTATAAGCATCTCTTGCCCAATACTAACCCTCTTCCTCTCCCCGCCAGAAATCCCCCTCAAGAAGGGCCCACCGATGATACTATTCTTGCAGCGCGTGAGCCCCAACTGCTTGACGACGGCCTCCGCGTGCTCCGCCTTCTGCGCCGCCGTGAAGCTGTTGGGGAGGCGGAGGAGGGCGGTGAAGACGAGCGTCTCGATGACGGTGAGGTGCGGGTAGAGGACGTCGTCTTGGGTCACGAAGCCCGTGTTGCGGTTCATTTTGTTGCTGAAGGGCTTGCCGTTGTAGGTTATGCTTCCGGTGAGCTTTCCCTCGCCGAGGCGGCCGCCGAGCGCCGTCAGGAGGGTGGTCTTGCCGCTGCCTGACGGCCCCATCATGGCCAGCATCTCGCCGGGACGGACAATGCCGTTTATGCCCTTCAATATCACCTTCTTTTCCGATGATTTTTTGGTCGTTTTGGACAGCCATCCTTTTGATCCTCCGATTTCAACCTTGTACACAAGATCCTCAAACTACACAAAAAAATAAAAATAAAATAAACACTATACCCATTTCAAAAATCAAACTATAATTAGATAGATGATTGGAAATGTTCAACTAATAGTGATAAGATTTGATAATAAGGATTAAGATAAACCTCCTATACTTCAAATTCAATTTAATGTAACAAATCAAATTAATAAATTGAAAAATAGCTCGAGATAATCACAATTTTGCACTTGGAATAGCAAAGATAACAATTAGAAGCAAAGGATCATAATTAGAAACTAAAACATATGAAACTAAGCCAATTTTAGTATCTACAAGAATAATGCAAATCTTATCAGCTATGATCATCCTCTCTAATTTCCACTCATGAGTAGGTTTTAATCTAACTTTGTTTTGCTGATAAAAAACAAAACAATCAGGAAAACACTAGGTAGACGTTTACATTTGATCGACAGAATGTATACTAGGTCGTCGACTAGGTACTTAGGCGGAAAATAACGAAAATTAAACAATAGAGTCTTTATCATCGGTCAAATCGGTTTCAGCCCACAATAGTGAATCATAATAAACGTCACAAATTGAATCAAGTACATACCTGCAATGTAACAGGACGATTCACATCCTTGAAGATGGCAGCTGAATCTTCAACACGATCGCTCATCTGACCCGCCTCAAGATCCATGACGACGATGATAATGCCACCGAATCAACAAAAAAACACAACTTTTTAAGGAAATAAAAAACAGAAATCAAGAGAGAAGATCAGGAAGACGATCCAATCTCCTCTCTCTCAAAGTCAGGACTACGTACGAGGTGTTGTGTATTTATTGTGTTGATGAAAATGAGGAAACAAAACGTGAACCGCTAAGGCTCATGCAAGAGAAATGAAGAAAGACAAAGAGAAAGTTTGAGAGAGGACAAGTCTCACACACAAGTCGGTTTTGCTTAGCTTCGGTACTGAGATTGTAAATTTTAAGGTTTGGAGATTCTGAGAATTGGTTTGGGGTCGATCGGAATTGTTCCACGATATGTGGGGATTTGTTACGGGGTCCGTTTTGGTTATGGATCGCTTCAAAATATGGTTTCTTGTTTACCCTAATTGAGAGCTTGTTTTTCTCAACGTATCTTTGCCTGCTATTTATACACATTTGTGTCTTCCTATTCCCTTATTCCCTTCTTATTTATGCTAGTGTTGTCGACTACTTGAAACTCTTCCGTTTTGAAGTTACGTGTGAGGTTTTATATGTGTATATATATAGTTTCTTCGACTGTATACTGATTTTGAAGTTAATTGAATATAATGTAAACTGAGAATTCATTTGAATCATTATTTTTAAAATTTTATTTTATATTTGTAAAAGTTTATGTTTGTTCTCATATATTTTTTGATTGGTGTTTATTTTCATATTTAAACTCTCTTAAAAAATCCTTGCATGTATTAAACCAACATTGATACATGCTAGAGTTGGAATAAAAAAAAATATATGCTTTCCACAATGCCGGAACGAGGGCAGAGGACTTCCCCTCTCTTCGTTCTAGCGGCCTCACTACTAGATAGTTGAGTGGCATGGAGTTGCTTTTGGACCCGAAATTAAGTTTAGGGTTGAAGTGACAAACCCATTTCAGTTTTCGGTCTTGTTAAAGAACGAGAGTCCATTCTAGCCTTTTTGCTCAATAACTCAGTGGTAGAGTAGTCGGTTGTTAACCGATTGGTCGTAGTTTCAAATTGTACCTGGGGAGAGTTTCGTCGGCCCTATGATTTAAGCATAGACGACGTCCATCTCCTCCGATTTGGTGTAGCCACCAGATGCCCACCTTCCCCCTCGTCGGTATCGTCATCGCTAGTCCTTGGTTTTGTCCCGTCTCCCCGCTCAGGCGGGCCTCTCACAGTTCGTGCGTACTCCCCCTCTACCGTGTCTAAAGGACCAGCCCTCACTGCCTCTACCTCCACCACCCAATCAGAGGTTGCAATCACCAACGCAGTCGCACCACTCCAACCAAACCTCTCCCCGACAAGCTACATCGCGACCCGAGATAAAAGTGGTGTCACCGCCTCTTGAGCCACCGCCTCAGCCGCCACCAGCGTTGCAGTCCTTTCCTACCATCTACTACGTTCTAGCACTGCCCCCACCTCTTCCACTATAGCCACCAACGCCGCCATCAAAGCTTCCGCCTCCGCCTCTTGCGCCTCTTCTTGTCAGCCTTCCATCATTCACGATCATCAGAGGCCCACCCTTGATCAGATCCTATCAATCCGGGACTTCGTGTAGAGAAGCTCCATTCCCATCCGTTGGATCGGGAACCCTAACACCTCTGATCGACGTCAGGGAGGGTGGAACCAACAACTGATCCTTTCGGCATAAGCTGGTGACAACTTGACGCTTTAACCATATCCGATATATTGAGAGCCCTCAAACAACGAGGCGTGTGTAGGGACGGACACCTCGCATTGCTGCCGACCCACTGAATCCTCCTTTTCTTGGTGTTCTCCCTAGACATCTGAAACTCCCCTAGTCTCCCCGAAACGGCTCTGCCACGAAACTAGAGTGTTCAACAAACACCACGGGCGTTGTCAGGTCGAGTCAGAAAAGATCGAAGTCATACGTAATTGGGATATTATTGACAGGAGGAGCTACCTCCTCCATATTCACCTGGATTCTCCGAGAATTTTGCTCACATGATTAACGTCTTGGACATTTTGTTTAGGACTACGTCTCACCCTTACATTCAGATCATTTCTCTTTCCATTGTACTTATTTAATTATTCATATCAATAATAGCCGCTGTCTTTGGCGCCGACTCTTACTCACCGTTCCTTTACTTTCTCCGGCTATGTCTTTTCAGCATACATGTTATGTTCACCCCTTTTGGGGTTTACTTAATCTGTCTCTGATTTCGGATCGACATGTTCGAGTTATTCTCTTCTTTTTTTGCATAGCTCAGGATCAATCCTACTATGAGTTTGTTCTTCGTTGAGATGTGAAGGCCAGATGTGTTTGTGGGCATCCATATGGTGGCTCACATATACTATGGTTTGGGGAGAAACATCAACGAGATAGAGTTTGGAAGCAACGGACATGAGTATTGAAGATCGCGGGACGTGGATGAGGAAGAACATCCCGCTCCTTGATCTCACTACTCATTTTCTTGGGGACTTCTTCGGCTACCTGACATGCTTCGTTCCAAAGGGTTCCATGGATGGACTAGCTAGTTTTTTCAGGCAAAACAGGTCGACCTGAGTTGAGCCAGAAAAAGGGGTACATGTGCATCCACACGAGGACGTGTTGTGGTCTTGGTAGGCCGAGATGAGGACGTTCCCTTTGGTGGGGCAAATATTAGACGATGAAGGGGATTGGGGACTCACCTAACTCCCGATCGAGGTCTAGATCGGGTTCTCCTAATTAGGTCTACAAGCGGTGTAGCCGTTGCCCGCGTGTTCGGGGTGTTCCCCCCTTCTAATGCATAAAGGAAGGGAGGAACTTTAAATTCAATTTCCTTTTAAGAAAACGTGGAATTAAATGGTTTAAAAATGTCTCATTTAAGTTTATAGTTTCTATTAAGACAATATTTTATATATATGATACTCATTATATATGTAAGAAGAGAGTTGAACAACTAAACAATGCAGAGACCTACCACTTAGGATCTTGGTTAAGTAGGTGGTTGAAGGGTTGAAGTCAAATAATTATTATATGTTTGACTTCTATGCTATCTCGATCCAATAATCCAATGTCCATCTTATTTATGACTTATGTGTAAACTTTCAGTATTGCATAAGAAATAAATCACATATAAGTTTATTTGAAGAAGTTTAATATTGTGGGAAGAAAATAGTGAATAAAGATCACACTCAATTAAAAGTGTTTATCGGTTGGTTAAAAGGCACATATGAGGTTTTTAAACTCCATAGCGGATCCTCCAATATCTCTTCGAGATACCGGTTTTTCATCGTTAAATCGTCAGTCAATCATCGAGCTTGTCCGAAAATGTTGAAAGAAAAAGAGAGATTTACAATATTAGAAATGTAGGGTTACTAGAGTGAGATCATAATCCAGTAAGTCGAGGAAGAATATTTGCCAGATTATGCACGTGGATCCTCCGGAGGAAGTTGAGGATGGTTGTCGTAGAACGGAGACGGATGACCAACTTTCATGAACGGAAGCTAAACACTGACGACAACGTAAAGATGCACAACACGAAAAAAGGGGAAAAGGAGATCTGTGATGTAGGATTGAGGTCAGAGATGGACATTTTTTTTATCAATAGTTTTTTGCTACATACCAAGTCTTTAAAACAAGACAAGGCAAAGGGCAAGCCCTCAACGAAGGTAACTTACAAACAAAGGCAATCCCGATTAGGATCCCTAGTACAAGCAAACTTGTAGTGTAAGTACCAAAATCGATAACAGGATGGGTCTAACAATCCTATACCTAGATTTTCCAAACATGAAGCAAACAAAGTTAGAGATGGACATATGTTAGGTTTTGAGAAGCAACTGCAATTGTCGATAAAGGTTGATCAACAGACCAAATTGCACCACTTGTGTGGTTGACAACCGGGTCTGGATATAGAACTCAGAACCAGATCCTTCTAAACCTGACACCATCGACAATACCCATAAATTCCAACACTGTCCGATTTTGATCGATTTTTCAGTCTGATGGATTTTCTAATGAACCCTATACTAAAATGATAAATTCGATCATTTAATTGTGAAGTTCGATTCAATAAATACGACCAGGTCTAAATTTCATCAAACGACTCCAAAATATATATATGGGAAATGCTCGATTCGGGACTACGCATTAGGCTTGCTTACCTTGTAATTCATAGCCCAAATCAATAAACAACAGCAAAACCAACCGATTGTTCAACATCAAGTTTTAAAAATACGGTTGCACATCACATGTAATTTATTCACACACTTCATCGCCATGTTTGGGAATGATACACAATATCGTGTAAAACGAACATTGCTATAAAGTCATGGTGGTATCTAGCTGGACATGCCCTAATTATTTACTAATATTAGTAGCTGACTCGAAGCACTAATTAATGACATCTCTTTTCAAGGAACCGATTGATTAAGTACATGTTTCTATCAACGAGGTTTTTAGTAAGGCACAAAAAGACATGTTTGTTTTTTAAACCCTCTTGTCTTTCTGATTCGAGACATGAAGCCCCATAACACGATCTCATGCTCTTACGTTGCACCATACTTCGAAGCTTTTGATATTAATGTTGTTTCGTTAAGTTTAGGTGAATTAATTAGGCATGGAGTGGTTTTAGCAAGGAGTTGTGCGAGTGCTTATGGACTGTGGAAAATGAGTTTAACTATTTCCCAAATTAATGCTTGCAATGGTGTTTGAGGCAAAGAAGGTTGCTTCTCTAAAATAGGCTCGTATTGGTGCGCTTAGCACTTGGGTTATGATGTCATTGATCTTACATTGAATTTTAGTATGATGTCACAATTCCGTCTTTCTTCTGATTTAGTAATCGTGTTAAGGATTTTTTTTTATCAACACGGGTTGTTGGGTAGCGCTATGGTGGTGCAAGGGTGGTGGCTCTCGGAGAATAGTCGAAGTGTGGTGGCGTTGGTTCTTCTTTAGTTTAGGGTTTGTCTTCGTTGGGCATGTTCTTTGGCCCAACACTTTTTAGGCTTTTGGCCCGTTTGTTTGTTTGTTTGTTTGTTCTGTTGTTGGGGTTTTGAGGCTGAGAATTGTTCAGTATACGATCGGGCTATTGTTAGGTATTGTTGTACTTCAAGGTTGAAAAATCCGGGTAGCAAACTTGTATTTGTTTCTTGTTTGTTTTATGGTTGTTAAATTTAGATTTTAGACTTGATTAGAGGTTGCGCATTTGATGTCATGTTCTGGTTTATAATTGAGGGAGCTTTCGGCCCTTTTTTTATAAGTTCAATTCTCTTATTTTATTTTTTTTGATAAGCTCGAAAATTTATTGATAAGACCGAATCCAAAAGGATCGGAATGCCCTGGTTCAAGAAGAACCAGGGTGAAAGTTCAACGCTTACAAAGGAGCTCCTTTTCCTACAAACGAAACAAAACAAGAAGCAAAACAGAAAATAGGACACTGCCAATCCTCGCCTCGCGAAGTCAGAGAATACCTTTCTTCTTGGCAGCCAACTCACGAAGTGAAGTCCATGCGTCGGTCCCATGAGACGAAGTTGCAATTTTTCCAGTTCTGCCTTGCTCGACCTGATGCCGACGGGTCAAACAACTCTTTCCCGTTCCAAAGAGCGATTCCTTGATTTACACTTAACGGTATAATAATCCGATAAGTGTTTGGGAGGTCGACTCTCCCATTTAGGTTTGAGTAGGACCTCTTTCCAAGGACTACACTTATCCTCAGAGGACACAGGTAAAGTTATCAAAACATCACCTTTGCTCGGCCCAGGGGCCACAAGACCTGGACCAGAGTCGACAACCAAAGGTGTAGATCCCCCTACGTCAGGCCCAATCTGCTCTAAATCAAATAGCTGATCCACATTTGGGCCTAAAGACAAGCCCAAATCAGAATTATGCCAAGAACCAACGTTACCATCATTAATGGCAACAGTGTCTCCACCGTTTACAAAGGAAACAGGATCAGACGATCCCATTACCCCAAAATCAACGCGATTCACCAAGAGATCAGGACTCACCCGATCTCCTTCAAGATCCACTTTCAACCCAAGATCCGTGCACGAGATCACTACCGCCCCACGTAAATCCGGCGAGACCGGATCTTCGTGAACGACGCGATCGCTGCAATCACTACCCGATCCTTCCTTGCTAACAGATCCTTCCAAATATAACGTACCAGATACGGGATCAAGCCGAGAATCACGAGACAACCGGGAAATCTGCGATCGAATTTCCTCTGCCAACCAATCGACCACCAGCGTCGATCTATGGCCACCGGTGCACAGGAGCTCCAACAACTTCCCATCCTCCAGTTTGGCTTTCTGCACGGATGAATATGCTAGTTCCGACCCACCTCCACTACGAACCAGGTCTGACGAAGCTAGAGAATTCAAGGCCGGCATGCTCTGTTTTTGAGCTGGGACTCCTTTGGTCGGAAAAAGCTCTTGTTCCGGCCGGGCTAAGGCCACGAAGAGGATATACCCATTGTACTTGAATCCATCGTAAACCTTGATTGCTTCCTGAGCAGCATCCGGCGAGAGATAATCCACGAAGCCGAAACATCTTCCCTTCTTGTCTGGTCGTTTGATCGCAATGCCCGACTTAATGGCTCCAAATTTCCCAAAGAACTTCTGAATCCAAGCATCAGTGGATCCAAAGGGGATAGTGTATACGAAGATTTTCGTATCTACACTTTTGGTTGCATGGTCACTTGTACCGGACTCAAGTCGTTTCTCACCTGGAACCACAGCAGGGCCAACCGGCACCACCGCCAAATCGCCGCATCCAGAGTCGACAGAGCCTGGGACGGCATCGTCTACACAAGTTGTAACAGCGTCCTGGTTTGGCACGACGTCCAGGCCGGCGCTCTTCACTACCCCATATTCCTTGCGCATCGGAACGTCTCGAGGCCGAGTCTTTAAACGAGACCTACCAATACTTTGCATAGTTCTTCTCCGGTATCCATTACGATTGTTGGGTTTTGTCTTTGGAGACTTGTTTGATACCCCCGGGGTGCTCCTTTCAATGGTAATAAACTCTCTGGGACAAAACCGAATTAGAATTCTCTTCCAACACCGCTCTCATATCATCGCAGACAACCTCGCCCCTTCGATCTTCAGCCACACTAGCAAACTTCACCTCTACAACAAATTTCCCTTTCTTTCTGGTGACCCCGACATCTCGATCGCCAGCCACAACCTTAGCCACTAGAGATCAAGTTTTACCAAATGATATAGCCAAAGCAACAACTCGAGGAAACTGTACCTTACACCCTTCAATCACAACTTCGCTGAACGTAGGTGTCCCAGCAGAACCACCAATAATGTCAGTGGCAGAATAGGCCTTATTAATAAAAAAAGAGAATTTACCAAGTGCTCTGCTGTAGCACTTGGTAAATTATTTTTATTCTATTTTATTAATAAGGCCTATTCTAAATAGGAACGAGGTCCAGAACCTGGATGTAAAAGGATAAGGTCAAAATGTCAACGCTTGCAATAAAACTCTATAAAAGAGTTAAAGAGCCAAAACCTCAAAAACAGAAGAACTAAATGTCCACAACAAATACGAGTACGAACGAAGAAAAATTATTCCTCATCGGTGACTCTCACTCTCCGAAGTTAAATTTAGATCGTCAAATGCTTTTGCTTGAGCATGCCGAGTGTTTCGAGCTTACGCGACTTGTTTCCAAACGTCAACAAGATTAACAATTCTTTCACGGCTCAAAGAACGTGCTCTTGGTTTAGATTTAGCGATATAAAAATATGATAAACGCTTAGGGGGAGACTATTACGTTTCGGAGGTTTGAGAAGAGCGTCCTTCTAAGAACAACCCAACTGCTACATTACCCCGCTTGCATCGGGCACTTCTTTCCCATTTGAAACCACAACCTCCAGCTGCAACATCCGAAGGCTTCAAAGCCCCGGTACAATCTACAACTAACAGCCCATTTAAACCTCCTACAGACGAAGCTAGTAAAGGAGACGAGCTCGGACCAGATGGATTAGAGGCCGACAATTTCTTAAATGGGCTGGACCACGATGGGATCAGGCCCATCTTCCGATGATGTTGTCTCAGTAGTGAGGTTACCTACCGTCTATGGAATGTGTAGTCTTCACTATCTTTTCTTCACAATACCTAGTAAATCCTTAACCTCACATGTTTAATATTGGGCTTCTAAGTTAATACCATACTTTTATAGCCCGTTCCGAGATTAACTGGGCTTAGATATTGGGCCTTGCATAGGCTCTATCATTTAAGCCACATCATTCAGTGATGGAGCAAAACAAAACACTTAATTATCATTAAAGGACAATTAGGCCCTTAAGAAAGGACAAGTGATGGTAGGGTAGGGTCAAGGGCCTACTTCATCAATAATGATAGAAAAACAAAACACTTAATTATCATTGCATTATCATATCACAACTTGTGACAGCTCACAGCAAGTTTTCATAAAAGACTTTAATATACACTATTGATCTTTTATATTATATAATAATTTTAGTGATGTGACTGCAATGACATTTAATTAGTAATGATCGTATGCAGTGATTAAACAATTTCACGTTTTGTTACCAACCATATTTTATATAAACACGTGACTTATTTTATATGTTTTCAATAAACATTTTTTCCAAAAGTAAGAATTAGGGGCGGCAAAACATCTCGAGCTTAGTGGGGATTCGATGTTTCAGATTTGATGAAGACGAATTTGAGACGGAAATTTTCAATACCCAAGATGTGACATGGGATAACCATCGGAGATTTGATCATGGACGGGACATACACCTAATTCGTGGTCCTTTTGGTGTCTGCCTCATCTCTCGTCAGGTCTGGTGAGTATTTGTTCATGGGTCGTTTTAGGACTTCTTTCCTTGGCCGGGTCCGGCGAGTATTTGTTCTGGGGTCGTGACTGAGGCTGGTCCATTCATTTTTAGGGTGAGGGCGCAGATTACTTAACTTTTTTTAGGCCAGAGGATTCACCCGTGCGCTCCCTGTAAAACTGTTCACTAGTTCAGCTGAAGTTGTCCAAGACGATTCCTTGAAACATTGTTCGCTGTTCTGATGGGCCTCATTGTTTGGGGAGGACCGGAGGGGTTTCGCTTTTGTTTTTGTCTTGCTTTGGTTTGCTGTTACTTTTCAGTTTTTGTTGGGTTTCTTGTTGTACTCTAGTTTGGGAGTGTGGTTTCCAACCTGATACCCGTACCTCTTTATTTTAATGCATTTCTTTCTATCTGATAAAAAAAGCGGGACATATGTTATCCTTTCTATCACGTATACCGATGTTGCAGTGTCCGCTATCAAACCATCAACGATAACGAAAATGTAGATTTCTCAACCGTAAATCCAGATCCCCTAATAACATATCCAAACCATGTGTTTATTGTAGGGATAACTTTGTTTCCTAACCTTTACAAACGTTTCATTATCAGATCCTAACCCAGGCCAACGTTTGGTCTCAATTCCTAACATAATAGGTTTGGAATTTCTCAGAAACTATTAAAAGCCGTCTAAACTCACGATTCCGTCAACTCATCCAAGCGTTTTCGTTGTTGGCGTACATTTCCCATGGTGCCTTCCTCGACGTTGAACTTATCCTCGTTCTCAAGCAACCGAACCCAATGCTCGACGAGTTGACGGAATCGTGAGTTTGAACGACTTTTTAAAGTTTATGAGAAATTCCAAACCTATTATGTTAGGAATTGAGACCAAACGCTGGCCTGGGTTAGGATCTGATAATGAAACGTTTGTAAAAGTTAGGAAAAAAAGTTTTCCCTTTATTGTATTTTAAGTGTACACTTTGTTCTACTGTCGGACAATCTATACTTTCCTGTCAAAAAATAAAAAATAAAAACTACTCAACTACCAATGACTTGCTGTTCTTTCCCAAGTTTCCGGATTCCAAACCAATATCATTACAAGTCACCTGATAAAGCCACTCTCAAAATAACCAACAAAAGTCACTCCCTTGAACCCAGAAAATGAAACCCAGAAGCACCCAACTCCTCTTCTTATCTCTCTCACATCTCCTCTTACTCTCTCATGCCCACTTCTCAGCTCAATCTTCACCACAACATGACCAACAAGACCTCAACAGATCTCATTTCCCAGATGGGTTCTTCTTCGGAACCAGCACTTCAGCTTACCAGGCATGTCCCTTACCTTTCTCCCAACTTCTTTACCAATCCATGACTCAACACAGTCCTAACATTGCAGATTGAAGGAGCTTTCCTCGAAGACGGCAAGGGCTTCAACAACTGGGATGTCTTCACCCACATTGATGGTACAACGCATTTGTTCTATTGATTCTGAGTTTCCTATCCGTTTCAAAGTCTTGATCCTTGTTCTTCTTCTCCTAGGATCCATTAAGAACAATGAGAACGGAGATGTAGCAGACGACTACTACCACAGATACATGGTATGGATCCGAACAATCTATTTTTTTAATCAGAGAAGTTTTATAAAGCCTCAATCTCAAAATAAGACATAGGCAGTCTGCACGAGGACTAACTAGAACCACGAACTACAGAGTTCAACAATACCAAGATCCGACTTTTTATTGTGTTTTCTTGAAGTTTGGTGAAGAAATTATGAGTGTGAAGAAGGGTTGTGATTAGATTTTTGATTTGGGCAGGAAGATTTTGAGATTATGCATTCTCTTGGGGTCAATTCGTATCGATTCTCAATTTCTTGGGCCAGAGTTCTTCCAAGTATGTCTCATTGTTTCAGCTTCATGAACTTGATTTGGTTGCTCCATGAATCAAATTTCTCGATTTTGTGTGATGATTAGGAGGGAGATTTGGTGAAGTTAATCCAAATGGGGTCATGTTTTACAACAAGATTATAGATAATCTTTTACTCAGAGGTAATTAACTTCTGATCCTCTGAACTAATTAAGAACATCATGTTCCTGGTTTCTGATCTTGTTCTTCATTAGAACAACAGGGATTGAGCCATTTGTGACAATACATCACCATGACATCCCACAAGAGCTTGAGGACAGATATGGGACTTGGCTCAGTCCTCTGATTCAGTAAACCACTCCACCAAACTAATTCTTATCTGGGAGAATTGCAAAAAAGTACCCTAATCATTTTTTTTACAATTTCTAACCCTCTTCTTTGATAAGTGCAAAAAAGCACCCTAATCATTTTTTTTCTGCAAAATAACGATTTTACCCTTACAATTTGGATTTATTAATTTTTTAATACAAAATTCAAGGGTAAAATTGTCATTTTCATACAAATTTAAAAGTTAGTTTTTTTTTGCGATTATCAAAAAAGATGGCTACAAATTACAATAAGCGAATACCTCATTGTACTTTTTGTAATCCTCTTCTTTGATAATTGCAAAAAAGTACCCAATCTCGTCTTTTTGTTACAACTTGTAAAATGACGATTTTATCCTTAAATTTTAGATTTAAAAAATAATAATCAAGATGTGAAAAAATGGATTTTTTTTCTGTAATTATTATTTTTTTAAATATAAAATTTCCGGTGTAAAAGAGGGTTACAAATTGTAAATAAAAATGAATACATCAGGGTACTTTTTTGCAATCATCCCTTCCTATTTTAAACACTTTTAGTTGCATATAATGGTAAACAAAATGTATAATGAGGTTTGTGTAAACTAATTAGGGAAGATTTCGTCCATTTTGCAAATATATGTTTCAAGAGCTTTGGGGACAGAGTAAAGTACTGGACTACGCTCAACGAGCCTAACTTGTTCACTGAAATGGCCTACATAAGGGGATGGTACCCTCCATCCCATTGCTCATTGCCTTTCGGAGATTGCTCTGTTGGGAACTCCGATAAAGAGCCTATCGTTGTCATGCACAATATGATATTGTCACATGCCAAGGCCGTTAAGCTCTACCGCAACCATTTTCAGGTACTTCGTTGGGCTTAAACAAGATCATATACCTCGTTAAGCAATGATTGATTACGTTATTGGTTACAAAATGTCACGATCATGCAGAAAAAACAAGGTGGGTTTATTGGGATAATTGTAAGCGCGTTCATGTATGAGCCCTATAGAGACGATGAATCCAACCGACAAGCTGTTTCTAGGGCCCTCGCTTATAATACGGCCTGGTGAGGTTATAATTACATGGATTTTATTTTATTTTTGGGGTAATTCCACCCTAGTAGCTTAAATCTTTTATATTTTATTTAGATTATCCTAAATCTTATTTGTATCGTCTCGGTACCTTAAACTTTTATTAATTCATTTAGAATACCCTAAATATTTTTGGTGTCACCTCAATACCCTAAACTTTCATTAATTCCATTTTAGTACCCACCGTTAACTTTACCCTAAATTTGGTTGTTAGTGAAGTACTATTATGGTCATGTTACCTGTTTTGGATGGAAAATCATATAGAAAGTTAACAGTGAGTACTAAAATGAAATTAATGAAAGTTTAGGATATTGAAATGACACAAAAAATATTTAGGGTACTCTAAATGAATTAATAAAAGTTTAGGGTACTGAGGTGACACAAAAAAGATTTAGGATACTCTAAATGAAATATGAAATGTTTAAGATACTAAAGTGAAATTACCCCTTTATTTTTTATTTTTTTATAATTCTTTTAGAACATCTCCGGGCATGATCGATAGTTGGCTGATATAAATAATAGGAAAGAGAAATTATTAAAATATTGCTATCAGTTGACGGTTAGCTAATCTCCAGTACTATCGATCGGTTGATACAAAAACCGAGGAAAATAATTTATTTTTTCCTTTCAGTCCTATGACTTCAAAAGAAAAAAATCAGCCGATTGATAATAATATTTTAATATTTATTAAATGTTTTTTCAGTCAATAATCTTATTAAAGACTGATGATGTTCTTGGCTCAAGACCAGATAGATTTTTATTCTTGTTCAATTGGTGTGGGTGTGGGACAGAAAGCTTGTGATAAAGATGGACCCCAAAAGAAAATGGAGGCATTCATGTTCTGTGGTCCATGATTTGTGAGCATCTTTCATGCTTTCCATGTTTCAATCATGATTTTAAGGGCATTCATGGTAGTCCAAAACTTAGGTCCATATCAATCCTATAGCATGATAAGTTAGACCTGTCCTATTGTCCATAAAGGCTTTGTCTACCATAGTTTGAGTTTTGATGACCAAAATGTCCCTAGTATAAAATGACTATAAGAAAATAATTTTTTATTAATAAGATAATTTTGTTTCTTTTATAATTTATAATTTTTGTTTTTTGGATAAGATCGAAATTTTTTATTAAAAAAAGATCTAATCCTAGCAGGATCAGACCAAAGGTACATAGGCCTCAAAAGGGGTTGCAGGAATACAACCCGAAAAAAAACAAGCACTTAATCCTCATCAGCTACCTACTCTTCATTTTTCGAAGTTAAATTCGGATCATCAAAAGCATTTGCTTGAACAGGTTGCGCTAACAGGGTTTCACATTCTCTCACGACCCAAAGAGCAAGCTGGTTTAACTTCTACAGTGAAGTAGTCCCCTAAGAATTTGGGGGGCCGACTCTGTCGATTCGAAGCTCTGGATAGTTCCTGCTTCGAATGACGAACCTTATACAAAGGTTTAAAATTCGGAGGTTTAATGAGAACCTCCTTCCACGGACTACTCTGATGATCTCTGATCGGATCAATACTTGCCACCTGTTGGGACGAAGGCTGTCACACTATAAAGTGGACACTATCACCCTGAACTCGATCCGAAACAACCACAGTCGAGCCAATACCGAAAGAATTATCCCCACCAGAATGGGTTTTAGAACCCAAGATTGAAATAGATCATTTTTCTTGACCCGCAAGCAAACCACCCTTACAAACTCCTGCTTCTGAAACCGATTCTACATGGCCTATCACAGGTAAGGGACTTGGGCTCAAAGCAAGCCCAACCCCGGGCCCTACTTTGTAACTAGTCGGCCCAGACTCCACCAACATCGCATCTTCTTCAGTTACTAAATTTGAAATGGCGAGTATTACAAGGTCACATGTGTCATCCGGAACCATTGAGTCAGCACCCCGAGTAACAGTCTCCGACGAGTCTCCGGCTAGGACAAGGACACCCGTTTGAGTCGCCACTTCAATCGTGGGAGCACTCAAACCAACACCCTACAAAGCTTCACCTACTGGGAGATCACACGGGCCTCCCTCTCGCATGCTCTGTTTTAGAGATGAATCCATGGCCAAGACATTCCAGCGTCGGGCAATGGCTACAAACAAAATGTAGTCGTTCCATTCGAAACCATTGAGGCTAGAAACAGCCTGACTTGCCCCACCTTTGAACGGAGCAGAAAGAAACCAAAAATATGCCCCATACAATTAGGCCGATGTAGAACAGAGGAGCTCACAACGTTTCCGAACTCTCCAAAAACATTGTTAACCCAATCTGTAGTGGTTTCAAAAGGCAAATTTCGAACGTATACCCCATCCCCTTGCAAATTTATAAGTATTGTTATTATTATAAAGGGTTAATTTCCCAAACTTACCTTAAACTATTGTCCGTAGCAAAACACATACCTTATCTTTTGTCTGCGTTTACTGTTGTTTGTTAGAGAAATATAATTACCCACAAACTATTGAATGTATCGTGAATTGCCTTCAAATCTACTTCAAAATGACGATTGTTATCAGAAATAATAAACCAAAATTGTAATCCATTGTTTCCCATAAAACGATGGTGGACGATATTTTATGCACCTTAAAACTGTGGACAAAAAAAAGTTTTTTTTGGTCTTTAGTCCGTGAACAATACTTTAGAGTAGATTTTTGTAAATAACCTTATTTTAAATTAATTCTTTTATATATAAGGGGTATTTTAGCCACCAAACCTTAAGTTATTGTAAATTGAAAGAAAAATAATGGGTTGATTACTTTTTGTACCCTTTTCTATTGGTAACGTATCTTTTGTACCCTTGCGTTTTGTATCGTTCAATAACAGTCCCTCCGTTTTGATAACTGTTATTTAATACTTTTTATGAATTGGTCGCAGATCATTTAATACCCCTTATATATTGATAACAGAACATTTAATACCCCTTATGAATTGGTCACAAATCATCAAAATGACGTAAACTAAATTTGTCCAAAGCGTTACCAATACATCAGGGTACCAAAAGAGTGTTACCGATAGAATAGGGGTTCTAAAGGTAATTAACCCAAAAATAATTTAAAATACATGAAAATGAATTGATAATAGTTCAAAATACCGGTGGTGAAATATAATTTCCTCTTAAAAGATGATAAAAACATATCCAAGTTCAAATGTTGAGTTTTAATTGTTGTTGTTGCATATAGGTTGTTAGATCCCTTAGTACATGGAGACTACCCTCCAGAAATGCGCCAATACCTTGGAAATGAACTGCCTAGGTTCCATCCTCAAGAAACAATGTATGTCAAGGGAAGTCTCGACTTCATAGGCATCAACCATTACTCAACTCTGTATGCCAAAGATTGTATCCACTCGTCTTGCATCTCGAGCGCGCAACGACCTATTCGAGGTTTTGTTGAAACAACTGGTGTAAGAGATGGTGTTCCTATTGGAGAACCGGTAAATATATCATACATGCCATTGTCGAAGAATTGGTCTTTTGTTTGAATACTTAATGTTTTGGTCTCTGCAGACAGGAATGACAAATTTCTTCATAGTTCCTGGAGGCTTGGAGAAGGTTATTGACTATGTTAAGGACAGATACAACAACATGCCCGTGTTTGTGACTGAAAATGGTTAGTGAATCCTTGAAAAACCGTCTTCCTATATCGAAACTTATTTCGTCTTTTAGTTAGTCAAACACTTGAACTTAAATTATTTGGGGTTCCTACATATCTCCAATGATCTCAACCCATCTTTTCATTGCAAAATTGAATATTATTAGTAATGTGTAGCTAAGAGTTTGGTTTTGGGGTTTTAGGGTACTCTCCACCGGATAAGCAGAACCAAGACTTAAACGAGTTGCTACAAGACGAGACACGAATCAACTTTCACAAGGCCTACCTTGCTGCCTTGGCCAGATCAATAAGGTATATACACACACAATACATAGAAGAGATTACAAAGATGTTACAAGTGCACCAAAATGCACGTTCTAGCGAGGTTTCTTGTATCAAAACGCTTTTTCCTGTATCAGGTTACTCTTTGTGTTGGGTCTGTCATGAAGCTGATCTGACATATCATGACTCATTTTCTACCTCTGAACAGATTTAATTTAAATTTGCATTCCTTGATAAAAAAATGAACGTTCTAGATTCGTTGAGACGGGTTCTTAATCGATATGTTGTGGTGGATAGGAAAGGGGCAGATGTACGAGGATACTACGTATGGTCATTGATGGACAACTTCGAATGGGCAGAGGGATACAGCATGAGGTTTGGGCTATACTATGTGGATCGGAAGACATTGAAGAGGACACCAAAGCTTTCTGCTAAGTGGTACCAAAGCTTCCTTGTTAACTGTAGTGATGGCAACAAGTTCAGGACAAGTTTGGCTATGAATGAAGGACACAAATCGGTTTATCTCAAAGTCGGAAGCAAAGAAAGTAGAAATCCAATGAAATGACAATGTGTCCTCTGTTCTATTCACCCTTTTAAGTAAATAAAGCAACCATGTTTCTGTGTTTATTATTGCTTTGAGAGCTTGCTTCATGCAACTAGTTTCTTTTAAATTGCGCGATGGGTTCGGCTTTAGAAGTTGATGAGGGTTTTCGAAGATGATTTTGAGGTCTTGGAGGGCGTTTCGGATACTGATCTAGATGGAGGAGTAGGTTGTGAGTCTTATTGTTGTCTTTGCTCGGGTTCGGGTTTTATTGTTTTGTGTTGGGTTGATTTGTCTTCTTAGTGTGTTCGTATCTTTTGTTAGCTTGATTGCAGTTGTTTTCTTTTGGTTTCTTGGTTGGTTAGTTTTTGTTTGTTTCTCTTATGTTGTTTTGTTGTCTTCTTCTAAAGAGGTGTTATGTTGTTTTGGGTTCTCGAGGGTCCTCCCCCTTGTCTCTCTTTTTCTTTCGGAAAGATGTTCTATATATTGCTTTATTGATAAAAAATACAATAAAATAAAGCTTTCATAAAATTAAGGGGAAATTTTCATCATAATATATTGATAAACATTTACTTTTAGTATAATATTTTAACTTATTTTTTTGCATTATAATATCCTGACAAACATTTATTTTTAATTGGGGTAACCATGGGTCCTAACCACCGTTGAGGTTTGTTTTGGCGATCCTAACTGGGCTTGTCCTTTCCTTGCACTTCCCAACTGTGACCTTTCCATTTTTTGCGCAAACTAACATTTTTCGTCTATTTTAACGATTCCGTTAAAAAATGATACTGTGCACGTGACCAACACGTGTCAAAAACCTAACGGAATCCGTTAAAATAGACGGAAATTGATAGTTTTCGCAAAAAGATGTCAAATGTAGTTGGGAAGTGCAAGGAAAGGTCAAACCCAGCTAGGATCGCCAAAACAAACCTAAAGGGGGCTAGGACTCATGATTTCCCCTTTTTAATTTAGTACCTAACATTAATTTTTCATCTTTTTTTGGATGAAAAGTAATCATGTTCGATGCACATGACCTTGTATTTTTTTAAATGCCCATATTGCACTTTGTTCTCTAAGACCCTAATCCATTTATCCTCCGCCCTTCTCTCTTTGCATCACAACACCTCTACTCCCTAAGCTTTTCTTCTCTCCTGTGTTCCGATCCACACCTCAGAAATCAAAGGCGGATTGCACAAGAGCTCCCTCACACCAAAGCTCGTTGGAGAAGGGCGCCGATCTTCTCCAGCACCGCCGCATGGATCTCGAGCTCGTGGTCAGAGGAGCGTGTGTCTGAGCACAAATATTTACTCTATTTACCTTGTTTCTGAACATGGGTACGATCCGTTTCGGTGTAGGAGTGTCAGGGCAGTCTATGACTACAAGGTCGGAGACGAAAACGGAGGTTTTCGTCTATAATTAAGGGATAATGTCCATTCCTAGCCTAGTCGGAAAGATCATTTTCACATCCTAACCGTGCTCCACCTTTTGTGACAGATCCTAACACAACGGTGGTACACGTTTACAAAAAGTATCAAACACTTGTAAAATAATTATGAAAAAAAGGAGCTAGGATTTGTAACAAAATACCACTTTTATGCTACTTGTTGTAACAAAATACCACATTTATGTTATTTTTTGTAACAAAATACCACTTTTGTGTTGGGATCTGTCACAAAAGATGGAGTACAATTAAAACATGCAGATAACATTTCTAATTAGACTAAGAAATGACGTTTTCCTTATAATTAAATAGCGGAACATTTAAAAACAGAGGTAAATGGTTGAATAAAAGTGCATTGCACTTGAAATTAAGATAATATATTTTTTACTTAAAAAAATAAATATACTTTTTAAAACACCATCATAATGTAAGCAAATCTATCAGAACAAAAACCAATTCAAATTTGAAAGAGAGGGAAGAGATAAAAAAAACATAATCGTAAATTAAAATAAATCCACACTTATTATTAGTTAAAATGGTTTAAATATTATCTAAAAAAATCAGTTACTAATAACCCAAATCCGAAAGTTTAATCATAAGATCATAGCTATCGGTCCAAATAACCGGCAATTTAGCGAGATAAAGCTTCAAATATGTATTAGCACGAACCCCGAAAAGCGGAGAAGTTTCTGAAACATACCAGTCTTACGTTACTATAGTCCCATCATTTCCTTCTCGGCCTGAACTGAACCAACTCGACATGGCACTCAAGGTTTGATTTTTTTTCGTTTGTTATTGAAGAATCATGACATGCGTGAACAGTGTTTGATCTTTGTGCACACCATTTCTGGTTTTGCTATGAAAATTTCGGTTATTTTACTATGTTATAGTGTTCCATTGATCAAACTTTGATATAGCATTACAACTAGGTCGTGTACATCTATCGATTTGCGAGTTTAGATGGATCAGACTTTAATATTTACGACCTGGTCTTTGGGTTTCGAGACTATCCCAAAGACCGAGGTGAGAATATAGTGTAGTGTAACATTTTTAAGTGGTGAAGTACCTTTGTAGTTTCAGGTTTACCAGAGGAGGAAGAAGAAGAAATTTATAGTTTATCAAAGGAGGAAGACGAAGAAGAAGACGACGGCTCAGGTGACTCTACCGAAGCCGCCGGTCGTGTATGTGTATATAAGGAAACGAAAACTCAATCTTCTCTATCACCAGCCAGAGTTGGAGCTAGGGGAAGTTCCAAGCTCGCCTTCAAAGACTTCACATGGAAGCAACTCAACCGTTCATGGTAATTAAGTATCTTGAAGGACCGGTATGAAGGGAAAATTGCGAAAAACGACTCTTATGTATGTGTTCTTGCAACTTGTGATTTTGAGGAAAAAACTTTTGTAACTTATACTTGTGAATTTTCGTAGTTTTGCACCGTTTATCACAAAGCTATAAAAACCGACAAAAAGACTATTTTACCCTTCATTCCTTTGTTCGGGGCCTAAATGGTCAAAATAGGAGACTTTTTTTTGCGAACTTTCCATTTTCATATAAGGGTATACATGTAGTTTCCATTTTTTTTATAAAAACCGACGAAAAGACTCATTTACCCTCCATTCCTTTGATTTGTTCAGGTCATAAGTTGTAAAAATAGGACAATTTTTTTTTTCAAACGTTCCATTTTAATTTAAGGGTATAAGGGGTATTTTTAAAAACTTTGGAGGTGACGGTAAGTGACACATGACTCATTGTGGATTATATTTGTTACTTTTAACTAAGTGCAAAAAATTGAAAATACGTATCTACAAGTTGTAAGAATTTTTCTTCAAGAGTACAAGTTGTCAAAATCTTAAACATGAGGGTCATTTTCTGCAGTATTACCTACTATGAATGATACACTTTCATGTTTGTTTATCGGGAAAACGTCATTTCTTAGTCCAGTTAGAAAGGTAATTCGCGCATCCTTATCGTGCTCCACTTTTTTTTTGTGACAGATCCCAACACAAATGTGGTATTTTGTTACAAATCCTAACATTAAGGTGTTATTTTGTTACAAAAAGTAGCATAAAAATGGTATTATGTTACAAATCTCAGCCCCCTTTCTCATAATTATTTTACTTGTGATTGATACTTTTTGTAAACATGTACCACATTGTGTTAAGATCTGTCACAAAAAGTGGAGCACAATTAGAATGTGAAAATGATATTTCTGAGTGGGCTAAGAATGGACGTTAATCCCTTGTTTATTAAGACACGTTCTTGGTTTTGAATTCAGCAGATGAATCTGTCCCGACCACTACCATACCTCGGACACCTCCAAAGGGACTGGAAAAGTACTTACTACGCAAGTGGAGTACGAGGAACAGAGTGGCAAGGCCTCGAAACCGAAAAGCTCTGGTTTTCAGCATTTACTCGCTCAATCCACTAAGCCTACACTCTTGCAAGAGAAGCAAGAGATCAAAGCGTACTCGACCGCGCAACATGAGTAAATAAATATACGAGTTGCTAATTATTACATCGACTTTGAGCTTGATTAGTGTTTGATCGTGCATTCGATTTTTCGTTTGTTTCAGGGCAAGATGGAATTGACTTTCAGGTAATGTTCCTCGCGTGTAAATTTACATGTCTGAGTATTGCATCACCGCCCGAAAATGTTTCACCCGAATATGTTTCGACCAATATTAAACGTAAGTTGAAGAAAGAACCTCCGTTGATTGCATTCGATGAAAGCACGTTTCGTCAATTGGCTCGTATGGAGAAGCAGAAGAATGTTCTTCTGCTTTGTAATGGTGAGACTGAGGACGAGGAGTGGAGTGAAGAGAGAGATCTATTTCGTGGAAGAGTCGACGTTTTCATCTCCACCATGCATCTCATTCTAGGTATGTTATTTGATCAAAGTGATAGTGTTTACATATATATATATATGGTGTACTTATTGTCATCTTCATTTCTGTCGTATTTTTCGTTGAAATATGTAAGAAATAACCGAAAAATGGTCATTTAGAACAATACCTTGCCTGTATCATTTTAAAAATGACAAAATTACTCTTCTTCATCCGATTTGGATGTGAATTTTGAAATATACTAAGGTAACAACCTGCCCCATTTCTAGCTTTGCTATGAAAATTTCGGTTCTTTTAAGAGTAATGTTGTAGCGTTTCATTAATCATTAAACGTTGATATTGCATTACAACTCGCCAAAGTTCAGGTGGATCGAACTTTAATATTTACATCCTAGGCTTTAAGACAGTACCCCAAGGGCCAAGTTTAGTCTTGCCCATTGGTTTATAACTACGTTGCGCAACTAAAAATACGACAATAACAATTTGTTTGGTATTATGTGATTATGTGTTTTTTTTTAAAATATGAAAGTATGCAAAAGAAATTGAAACTGAACCATACATTTGAGTAGCTAAGTATACTAATATTGTGAACTTGATAGGGAATAGAAAATTCAGGATGTGGAAAGGTTCAGTTCTCGACTCCATTGTTGGAGTTTTCTTGACACAAAACGTCTCTGATCATCTCTCGAGGTTAGCTGAACTCACTTAAATTCTTCGTTACATGGTATTCTCGGGACTAAGTTACAATACTCGATGCAGTAACGCGTACATGCATCTTGCTGCAAAGTTTCCTCTTCCAACCCATCATAGTCTAAACAGACAGCCAATTACAATGCCTCTCCATGCCCTAACACAAGGAGAAGAAGAAGAAGTGGAAGAGTCTTCTCAGAACCCGGAGCCTGAGACAGTGTTGGGTGTTGAAAGCGAGACAGCTCTTGTAGTTCCTAGTACGGTGAGCAAAAGAAAGGAAGGGAGCGAGGAAGATAACAAGCTAGAGAAGGCTAAGAGGAAGAAGAAGGAAGAGAAACCGAGCGCAGAGAGCTTGGATTGGCAAGATCTACGAAGAAGGTACACGAGCCCTGGCCCGAGGAACTTGGATCGTATGGATTCTGTGGACTGGGATGCTGTGAGGCGTGCTGAGCCTAAACAAATAGAAGATGCAATCAGAGAGCGGGGGCAGCATACCATTCTTGCAAGTCGAATCCAGGTATGTCTGGGTTCTAATTATGGGTACCACGGCCTTTGATTTTCAAAAACATATTGTATAAGTGACGGGTTATCAATAACACACTAAAACAGTGAATTAACTTTTTATGAACACGCTGAAAAGGTCGCTCGGGAGGGTATAAATAATGTTTTCCCTTCTAATTATTCATCAAAGAGATATAATGTCTCAAATCCATGCATGATGATAAATATTACATCAAGTGTAAATTACTTATAATGTAGCAATGCCTTAACTTGATCAACACAAAGCTAGAGGGAAGTTACGATATGGAGTGGCTAAGAACAGCTCCACAAGAAGCAGCCAAGTAAGTTTATGATTTTGATCCGTATATAATTCAAGGGTAAATTACGTTGACATACCATGTATTCTACGTGTTTAACGGATAAATACCTTAAAGTTATTTCGTAACAAAAACATACCCCAAACTAACACTTAATAACAACATCCCCATTTTTATCCATTTTTCCGTTCATTTTTTCTGAAATAACTATCCGTAGTGTTACAATCCTAAAACCAACTTCAACCTTAAATGCAACCCTAAAACTCTCTCCAAACCTAAATATAACCCTAAAAATGGATGGAAAGGGGATGTTGTTGTTACTAATTATTAGTTCGGCGTATGTTTTCGTTACGAAATAATTTTAGAGTAATTATCTGTTAAATGTGTATAGTACGGTGTATATCAACGTAATTTACCCATAATTCAATACTTAATCAGATAGTTTCAGTATCGCAATTACTAATTAGCACGTATTCTTTGTAATTACAGGGATTTGTTGAGAGGAATTTACGGATTGGGGTTGAAGAGTGTAGAATGTGTCCGCTTATTATGCCTTCAACACATTGCATTCCCGGTAAGTTTTCTTTCCAGTTCATGTGGAAATTCTGGATTTTTTTTGTTTTTAACTTATTATTCTTAAAACTTTAAACTTGAAGGATAAAATCGTCATTATGAAACAGATTTAGTCGTGCACCAAAAAGATAAGTTCCGTTCATTTTTTTTTAGTTTTGCAATCCATATATCTAATATAGTGATTTTCCATTTTCCTCAAGGTTGACGTCAATGTCGCCCGAATAACAGTTCGCCTAGGGTGGGTTCCTTTAAAGCCATTACCAGGAGATCTTCAATTCCATGCTTTGGAAGAGTAAGTCTACGATTTAATTTAGGTTTATTACCTTTTATATCCCTTTTGAATTGGTAACACATTTTTAGTACCCCAAAGTTTTATAATGTTCAATAATAGTCCTTACGTTTTGGTAACACATCTTTAATACCTCTTGTGAATTGGTCACAGATCATTTAATACCCTTTATGTATTGGTAACAGAACAATTACAAGCCTTATGAATTGATATCAGATCATCAAAATGGTGTAAACTTGACCAAAAAATTATCCGGTATGTTATCAATACGTAAGGGGTACTAAAGTTGTGTTACCAATACATAAGGGGAACTAAAGGTAATTAACCTATTTAATTTTAATAGATTTACCTTTTAGTCGAAGTAAAACCATTAATTATGATGTTTGTGTTAGGTTCCCTCTAATGGACAAAGTTCAAATGTACTTGTGGCCTCGGCTATGCACCCTTGACCACAAAACATTGTATGAACTACATTATCATTTGATTACATTTGGGAAGGTACGAATACTCGTTAACAAACAAAAAAAACGTTACGTAAACAGAACGATTACAACATTTTGGTTCGTCTAATCGTGTTTTTAACATTTATGCAGGCTATATGTACCAAGCGAAAACCGAATTGTAAAGTTTGTCCACTGAAGGGACGGTGCTTATATTATTCTAGTCTAGCAGCAAGGTTGGGTTAAAGATATTAAACTTGGCACATTTCAGATTTTTTTCACTTAACTACACTCAACTTTCATTTATTCTCACCCCACTCTGTTTTAGTAACAAAGGACAAAAATACCCTTACAACAGTTTAGGGAACTCAAACAAGAATATCTGTGCATTATCAATTTTTTTTACTACTATAAAGAAAGTTACTACAAATTAATTTTTCGATGGAAACCTCATAATAGAGTGGAAATCAAGCCGATTTAGTGTTACAGGGGTATTTTTGTCGTTTATTATTGTATAGTCGTGATCTTACTTTTGTATAAATGCAGTGGAAGAAGACAGGCCTTACCACCTCCAGAGGGTACAAAAAATACCCCCCCTCAAACTTCTTGTACTGAAATCACCAGTAGGGTCATGGAAGTTGGGTCTTCTTCTTCAACAATCGAAGAACCGATCATAGAATTTCCTGACTCACCAGAACGTGACCATGATGTGGAATTAGAAGACATGGAAGACTATAGTCCAGCAGAGCTCGAGGTTGAAGATTCTTTAATTCCTATCAGTCATGAACCAGATTATGACATGCCCATGCCCAAGCTTAAGGATGTGTACACGTTAAAGACTGTCCATTTGGTGTAAGTGCAAGTCTTCAAATTAGCACATAAAACTATTAGTATTTGCTAAACACAGTTAGCTTTACATTACTTAACTTGCGATTGATTAGTTATATCTCTTGTCGTGCAGCATTGAGCTTCAAGACGATCATCCTGTTCTTCAAAAACACAGTGTGAGTGTGCAACTTATTTCTTATCACAATGTTAGTTTGATGGTCAGAAGTCTGAATCTCATTGGATACGTCTGTTTAGAAAACAAATGCAAGTACAATTTTTTCCGTTTTCTTGCTGATCAAGAGAAATTTATTTGTATTGCAGTTTGCAAGAAGAGACTCGAACGAAGAATTCCCCTATCTTTTTGCTCCATGGACGCCGGGTACACACTATCACAACATTCGTAGCTTAACATGTAAAATTCGACAATTTTGCTTGTGTTGCTAAATTGTTTCAAGCAATTTCGAATATCAGGTGAAACGGAAAGTTCAACAGAAACACCCACCGGTAGATGTACCTTCAATACAAAAGAAGGTACCTTGTGCAACAAGTCAACATGTCATTACTGCAATAAAGTTCGAGACATGAGAGCAAGAAGACTTTGGGGAACAATATTGGTCAGTTTTCATTGACACAGTTGATTCCTTACTCTTAAGTATAATACATCGAAACGAACTAATGCACAAAGCTTATATGGTGAGCAGATACCCTGTAGAACAGCAATGAACGGAGCCTTCCCGCTAAATGGAACTTACTTCCAAGTAAACGAGGTGGATTTAATCGTAACAATTGCTAATTTTTTCATCCAATTAGGCGGTTTGTGGACTAAGTTTATGCTACGTCAATTTTAACTTCTTTGATCTGTTTAATCGCATTCTCAGTATAATGGGTTATTTGCATCTAGTTTAGGTGTAACGGTTATATTTCGCTTCATACTCTTTTTGCAAGGATTTCACAATTGGACATTGAACCCGTTTCAGATACGTACATTGTCGTTTCATTAACACATATTATTTTCTTATGTAGGTATTTGCTGATGATTACACTAGTAAAACACCCGTTTGTGTTTCTTACGACTCAGTACGTAACTGTAAACATGCGCTCGTCTACTTTGGAAGCATGACCTCAGGCATATTCAGAGGTAAATATTGAACATATATATTTAGTTTATAATAAATTAAGTTAAGAGATTGACAACATACTAAGTGTGTGCTTGTGGACAACAGATTTATCTGAAGAAAAAATCAGGTTGTGCTTTTCTGAAGGTAACGTATTAGTGTTTAAGTACAATATCATATCCGGTGAAAGGTAAATAAGTCAAAAACTGATTCACTGTGACCTTTATTTGCATGTACATACCTGATAAAAGGTCAAATCTCATGTACCTGTTTGATCTTATGTATGTGAGAACAAAGATCAGGTTGGGTCAGAAAGATCATTAGAATGTCATTTTTATAGTTATTCCTAAATTTTATGGTCGTATATGGTTTGACGGTTGATATATTATGAACTTTACAGGTTACGTGTGTTTGAGAGGGTTCGATAGGGAAACGAGGACCCCTGAAACTTTGGTGCATAGGTTCCATCTTCCTCCATCGAAGAAAGCTTTCCTGAAGAAGGAAGAAAGAGCTAATAAAGGCAAAGGCAAAGAGCCCAACTTCTCAGAAGATTATGACAACTTGCTTAGATTGTTGAGTTCCAAACCATCCCAGTGATGGAGGTGAAATTTCAAGTTTTGATGATGGTTCATACTTGGAAAGCATCTTTGGGTTTTGACGATGGTTCATACTTGGAAAGCATCTTTGGCTAAAGCATAGGCAGATCGTATCTGGAACTTGATAATTAATCTTAGTCTAGTCTCTAATTTAATCACTAATCTAGTATTTTTGTCGAAGATCCTTTAAAGACATCGGGCACTCTACCTTCGGGATCAGGACAAGCGTCGTCTTATTTAACTCCTTTGGAATATCCTCCATCGCAAAGATCCGACGAACCCAGCGAGTCACATCTTCTCCCACCGTTCCCTAGTACTTCTGGTAAAAGAAAGGGTTGAGTCCATCCGGGCCCGACGGCTTATTAGGCCCCATAGAGAAAGTCGCTTCTCGCACCTCGTTCGAAGTGATTTCACCCATCAATGCTCTGTTTTGCGCTTCCGACAGCTGTTGACGGAACCTCGGAAAATTTTCCCCATCCCCCCTTGTCCGCCGAGATAACGTCTTATGGAACTCCAGGATATGATCCCCCAAACCCGACTCCCAGGTTAGGACGTTCCCATCTCCATCCCGCAGCTCTGACACCTTGTTGATACTCTTCCGCTGTGACGCTGATGCCTGGAAGAACTTCGTGTTCTGATCACTATCTGTAAGCCAATGTTGCTTAGCACGTTGTCGCCAGAACTCGCCCTTCTGCTCCAGCGTCTTGACATATAGTTTCTGCAGGGCCCTACGTCGTCGGATGCTCGTACGATCCTCCCTGTCATTCAGCCACAGCATATCTTTTTCATACCGTGCAATCTTCCAGGCTAACGCATTGTACACCTCCTTGCCCCAGACCTCCAGCTCAGAGCCCGTCTCCCGTATTTTTGGGCAAATATCCCTGTCTCCCGGGGCCCCCCACCTTGCCTGGATCAAGTGGCCACATTCCGGGTCCTCCGCCTAGATGTTCCTGAACCGAAAATGCCGCGACCCAACCGGGTTCACACGCCTATCCGAGTCCACCAGAATAGGTAAGTGGTCAGACGTTGAGATTCCCAAGTTGGCCAAATGCGCTTCCGGCCACACGGGGTGATATCAGCGCTCTGTCCAGCTGCACTGCCATCCTCGTCTCTGGTTCACTCCCATTGTGCCAGGTAAAGCCATACCCCTGAAGAGGGAGATCTTGCACTCCCACATCCCGCATAGCACCCCGAAAACCGGCAACCAGGCGGTCCGGTTACCGACGCCATCCTCTCTTCTCCTTCTGTTTCAAGATACCATTAAAGTCCCCCATCAGGAGCCATCGCTGCGAGGCCCCCGACCTTGCACCCAGGGAGCGAATCATCTCCCACGTCTACCAACGTAGTTCCATATTCGCCTCCCCGTACACCCCGGTAAACCGGAAGACATCCCCACCCGGCCCTTGATTTCATCATCGATGTACCTGTCATCACTGGGGTATGGCGTAACCGACATCTCCGCCGTCCACAAGAGGATCAAGCCCCCCTTCTGCCCCACTGTCGGCACCTCGCACCCCCCCCCCCCCCCCGGGAAACCCGTCTTCAGCTTCAGAGTATTCACCTCTCCTTTCCTGGCCAGCGTCTCGCTAAGGAAAATGACATGTGGCTTCCGGCGACGAATCACCGCATTCAGGTATTCCACCATTGTCAACTACCCCAGGCCCCGACAGTTCCAAGATAGAAACTTAGGATTTGAAATGGGAATATGACTATTTAGTGCTACATGGAATTGAAAAATATTGCTATGATCTTCAGTCTTAGGATTTGTTATGACTGGTTAGGTTTATCAGATCCGATGATAAGCATCTTTACATTGCCAGGTAGTTGAAATACAAAATCATATTTTGATTTTGAGGGAAAACGATTTACCGATCATTGATTGCACTCTTTTGTTTCATCTGTATGTGCAAAGGATCAAATTGGGGTTCTCATTTCTAAGTGTTGAGTTAAATGGGTTTGGTTTATAAATGTTATTTGAAAAATATTGTTCTAAATGGATTTAAAATTTGGTTTGCTATGGAGTAAATGCTTTTATGAGTTCTATACAGTACTGTGGTAGCTACAATTTGAAGAGCTGTAAGATGATTTATCACTAATAAGGGTTAGGAAATGAAGAAGTGACAAACTATTTTGAACTTTGGTCTTTTAATTTATGCAAAATTAAGGTTCTTATCTTCTTGCGACCAAATGGATTTAAGCAATGATCTAAATCAACATGCCAGCTCTTTATTACTCTGGGTTTAACATCGTTTTGTTTGACATTTTTATGGGATTCTTTTTCAGGTGTTGGGAAGAGTTATTTGCTTTTGGGATTTTCTGATGGTTCCTTCACAACCAGCTTCATAACGACCATTGGGTTTGTACCAACTCTTTTACCCCATTAATATTTGAAACAATTTTAGTGTGACTAGGTTATGTAGGTGATCCAATATGGGAGGAGGACCAAAGTAATAATAATGGGTGAGGCCTGCTGTTATAATTTAGGGATAATTGCACAAAAGTACCTTGGGGTATTCATTTTTGTGTAACTTGTAGCCCTATAAATGCAAAAAAGTACCTTGAACTTGTCTTTTTGTTGCAATTTGTGCAAAATGACAATTTTATCCCTCTAATTTAGATTTAAAAATTGTAATTAAAAAAACCCCCAATTTTCATATCCCTTAATTTTCTCCCTCTTTGTAGCGTTCAAAGAGTAACAAATCTAAGGGACCATCTATCGTTATATCAAATCAGTTTTGATATGATATGATACGAAATTTGTGAACATGGCATACGGTAAGATTGAGAGGTGTGTAAAAATTCGTATTTTGGATAGAATTTTTTGATTCAAATGATAATGAGTTCTTATCGCAAGCTTGTGTTGGTATGGTTGTATTTTCAGCCTAATTGTTGTAGTATATCGGTAATTGATCGATGTAATTATCAAACTACTAACTTTTATTTGTGTCTGATGAGCAGCGATGGCACCAGATAGGTGGAACATATCCCCTGCTCAGTTAGGCGAAGCCTAACGTAAGTTCCAGCAAATCCCAAAGAGCTTATTCGGGTAAGTTCATACCAGAGAATTGAAATAAAAAATTACATTTTTATTTTTGTTTTTTTATTGAAATTTATGTCTCTGCGAACAGTGTTGTCTGATGAGAGGAATAGGATGATGTACGATGCAGGCTTGTACGGTCCTGATGACGATGATGAAGACGAGGTAGGTTCTTCTCCCTACCAACAGTTTTGTTTGTTGATTCAACAGTCTTTTTACTGGGATCTGTTTTTCAATTCGCAGGGGTCGAGTGATTTTGTGCGTTGTAAAAATTGTAGCATAGTGCTTTGGAGAATTAGACAAGACAATAATAATTATCAATATATGAAGTAAAGAATATATATAGGATGTCTCTCTTGCTGTGTTTTGTTTGTTCAAGCTTTCCTTTCTGGTCAATATAAATAATAAATATCCTTTATGTTTCTTATATGCTCAGAAAACTATTATTGCACCATAATTTATTTTCTTTGTTTAGTATATATTGGTTTTAATCAAAATCTATATGCAACTATGTGATACATATTTGGTTTTAACGCACTCATGGGAACAACATTTAATCACTGTTTATTTGATGTTTCTACTTATACATATTGGTTTGGGAAAATTTCAATTTAATACCCTGGCAACCATTTATTTGCAATATAATACCCTAGCTTGTTTTTTTTGCAATTTAATGCCATGACAAACATTTATTTTCACTTTCATACCCAACCGTTAACTTTCCATCCAAAATGGATGAAAAGTCCAAAATACCCCTTGAGACCAATCATATTTTCAAAATCTACCACAAAAAATCAGATTTTTTATATATTTCAAAAATCTATATTTTATTTAAAAAATATTTAAAAATTCAGTTTTTATATATTTCAAAAATAATATTTTTATATAATTAAAAAAATCAGATTAGTTTTAAAAAATATTTAAAAAAATCAGTTTTTATATATTAAAAAAGATTTTTATATGTTTTTAAAAATAGTTTTTATTTAAAAAAAATATTTTTTTTTAAAAAACAGTTTTTATATATTTAAAAAATAAAATTTTATATATTTCATAATAATATTTTATATAATTAAAAAATAAGATTATTTCAAAAAAAATAATTAAAATCAGTTTTTTTTATATTATAAGAATCAGATTTTTATATATTTTAAAAAATTAGATTTTATTTCAAAAAATATTTTTTTAAAATCACTTTTTATATATTTTAAATATATAAATTTTTATATATTTCAAAAATCATATTTTTATGTAATTAAAAAACAGAATTATTTTTAAAAATAAAATAAAATCAGTTTTTTATATATTAAAAAAACAGATTTTTATATATTCAAAAAAATTATATTTTATTTCAAAAAATATTTTTTTTTAAATCGGTTTTATGTATTTAAAAAAAAATCAAAGATTGAAGGGTGTTTTGGGTATTTTTTGAAAAAACAAGGTCATGTGCTTCCTTCCATCCATTTTGGATAGAAAGTTAACGGTTGGGTATGAGAGCGAAAATAAATGTTTGTCAGGGTATTAAATTGCAAAAAAAACAAGTTAGGGTATTATATTGCAAATAAATATTTGTCAGGGTATTAAATTGAAATTTTCCCTATTGGTTTTGCTGATGGAAAGAACAAGTTTTGTTACTTTCGAATAAAAATCAATATTTAATTACCCACACTGGAATGTGACTTTAGTACATGATGTTGTGAAATGTGTCTTTCGAATAAAAATCAATATTTAATTACCCACAATGGAATGTGACTTTAGTACATGATGTTGTGAAATGTGTTATGAATTATTAAAGGGTTGTCTCACTTCGGTACGATCATGTTTTTTTTTTACGGAATGTTAAATTTCATTAACTAGAATCAGAAGTCAAGAGCCCCGAGACGGGTTCTGGCATATAATCAGGAACTAGGGAAATAGACGCCCACCCCCGGGCAAAATGAGCTAGTGTATGAGCTATTCGATTAGACTTTCTACGGATATGACTAATCCTGCAACCCATTAAGTCCCTCAGAAGACCCTTACAATCTTCAATAATAGTCCCAAACGGGGTAAGCAATTTATCTGTAGAATTAATTGTCAGCACAACGCCAAGGCAATCGGTTTCAAGCTCCACATTCACCCTCTCCACTTGCACCAACCACCTGAGAGCATCCCTCACTATCATCGCTTCAATCAACTCTGGTTCCTGCAATCCCAGATAGGCTACACACCGGGTACCCAGCACCACACCCTCCGGACTCCTCAGCAAATAACCGCCTCCCCCTCCCTAACCTCCAAAAACTGCCCCATCAGTGTTTAATTTCACTGTATTCAGGCCTGGTCCGCGCCATCTGTGCAAATCAGTCACCACCACCCGCTCGGCAGGCACCCTGCTTCCTTGAGCATCCGTCCACTCCTTCCAAACTCTCATTGTCAAATGAAACAGTGCTTCTCCCGAGATCCTCTTGTCCTGCCAAACTCAAAGGTTTCGAGCTCTCCAAAGCTCCAACATCCCATAACTACTTGCGCCATGCAGTCTTTGTTACCAATAGCTCTAAGAAGCTCCAACCATTCTTTAAAAGATAGATGGTATCCTACTTACACACCCGACATTCTTCCCATAACTCTTGAGCTACTGAACATTTGATGAAAACATGTTTAGTACTTTCCATTCACCACATGCAATACAACCGAACTGAACTGGAATACACCTATTTCTGAGATTCTGGTTAGTTGGTAAGTTACCAGAAATTCCTCTCCATATAAGGTGATGTACCTTTGGTGGGACAGGAAGAGACCACACCCATTTCCAAAAATCATCCCGCTACTGTCTCCAAACACCCCTTCTAGCCTGGATCTCCTTGTAAGCCACTCGAACAGAATATGTTCCATCTCGAGTACCCTTCCAATACCAAGAGTCCTGATCTACTGATAAACCAAGCGGGACACCTAAAATGGCTTCGGCATCCGTCACATAAAAAAATCCTTTTAATCAGCTACGAGTTCCACATGCGATTGCCATGTAACATCAATCTATCTATTGACCAACCTCCACGATTCTTGGCTCATCCTCGATAAAACCCGTCTCAGAGTTGATCCACGGGTTGTTCAATACAGCCGAATTACCCGCCCTCACTATCTGGCGAATTCCCCTCCGAACCACCTTCTGACCGGCCAGTAAACTCCTTCATATCGGGCTCTGTAAAACCACTCTGTTTAAAAGAGTATGGTTTTGTCAAAACGAAACTTTGGGGTAAGTTTTTGTAAACAAGTTGTTTAAAGAGAACAAATCAAAAAAAAGGAAAAGAAGGGGGAAAGAAACGAACTGGGTCGGCCTGACTCAGGCACAAGCGAGCGAGCCCAAGTCCATCGCCAGGCCCAGTCTGAAGCCCACGTACGAACCCTACCCGAGTGCCTTCTTCACTCGGTCTTCACGCATCCCGAGGCATCACTGTGCCTCTTCGTTCTCCTTCGTCTCAGAGCCTTTTCTCTCTCTTCACCTCCCTCCCGACATCTTGCCGTCGACGGCGTGCTCCCGGCCTCTAAATCGCATCGCCACGACACGCAGAAGACGCCGCCTTCGCCACGCTCTACCACCACGGCCAGTTCGAGCCACGCCGGGGTTAAAAAGAGGACTCCTCACCGCGAGCTCCTCGGACTGGTTCGGACTCGACTCAAACCGTCCTGACCCTCCGACGACGGTGTCAGACTCTAGCAACAACGGGGTAGGTGCTCGAATCGCCAGAAACCGTGCCTCCCCGTGCCACTTCAGTTCCCTTCGCCGGCGAGCATCGACTTCGCCAGATCTGGATTTGGGGGCGTTAGGTCGTTCTCCTGGCTTCAGAACCACGGTCACGACCTCGCCGGAGACCCTGACGTGCTCTCCCAGCCACGACCGTCATTCCCGGCGTCGCCACGAGTTCCCCCGAGCCCTCGCCGGCGAATGGAACCAGCACTCGCCGCCCTCTCTCTCACGTGCTCGAGCGAACCGGGTTGGACGAGTTGGGCCAGGCCTCAATCCAAATTTGGGCCGGGTGACTTGGCCGAACGGCCGAAGGTTTGGGCCAGGCCTAGAACCGGACGAGTTTTGGAACCGGGTCGTGGACCGGGTCCGAGTTTGGTGCCGAGTTCGGGCCGGGTTCTGGACCGGGTTTGGGCTTAAATCCGGGTCGGATCTGGGTCATAGACTTAAATAATTAATTAATAAATTATTTTGACTTAAAATTGTTTTTTTAAAAGGACGTTTTGGACTTTTCCGAGTACTTTAGATATACCGGAGCTGAGTGGACTTTTTACCTGTTAAACCCAGGCTTGGGCTTCGCCCGAGAAGACCGGAGTAAAACCAGATTTGGATTTCGTGGACTTCGCCCTAAAAGACGGTGTTGGCCCGGTCGTCAGCAGCTAGGAGACGCTGCTGTGGTATCGTCTTGAGGTAGGGAAAGTAGCGGATACCGCTTTAATTACGGAAAGTTACTAGTATGCATGATTAGGGTTAATAATAAAAACCAGAAAGATCATAGCTTGGCATGTAGGATACGAACAACTAGCGTAGACGTATGAACTGTGAATATTTACGATTCATGTCTTGGGAATTGTCGTGCTGGTAGATTCGGGCCATGTCGTGCCTATAGGATTGTTTGCTGAGTGTGTCTGCTGGTGTGCCTTGTGTTGTTTGAACGAATAATAAATAACGAACATGAAAAAGAATAGAATTGAACTAGTGATGCATGTTGATTACATGTGTGGTTATTTCCTATTTATTCGATATGTTGAATTGTGGGATGGTTGGGGATTTGATACCGGTTAAGCTGGTGGGGTTACCACGTGGAGTGTGGAGACAGTAAGTGATGGTAAATACGTGACGGTTTTGAGTGTGGTTAAGAGTCTAATACAATCTATTCGTTGTTGCATATCGTGATTGTGTGTGGGCAAGTGTGCCATGTTTGATAATGTGAACCCTTGTTTGTGATATGACCGGGTGAGTGATAGACCGGCTGTGTGTGCTATGTTGAGATGGTCCGCTTGGTATACCGAGACCATCAGTGTTTTGTGTGGTGTGTTAGTTCCTGTTTTTGGGTGTTCCAATAGACGGCGTAGCCAGGGTGGACTTACACCGAGGGTTAGTTCCGGTGAAGTGTATCGAAGCCAAGGATGGCGTGATCAGTTCCCGATGATTCGTGGTCCGGGACGATGGTTGACCGAGGCGTGTATCGATCCTGTACGTGTGATAAGATATTACCCCACGTCTGTGTGCGTGGAACCCTTCGTCTGTGTGCGGAGGAGTGTATTACCCCACGTCTGTGTGCGTGGAACCCTTCGTCTGTGTGCGGAGGAGTGTATTACCCCACGTCTGTGTGTGCGGAGGAGTGTATTACCCCACGTCTGTGTGCGTGGAACCCTTGGTCTGTGTGCGGAGGAGTGTATTACCCCACGCCTGTGTGCGTGGAATCCTTCGTCTGTGTGCGGAGGAAGTTATTGGGACTGATGCTGCATAGTCCGGTACGATAAAAGTGGCGGTGTGCCTCCGGTGGTATGACTTATGCCGTTAGACGACATATGTGTGTGTCTCGCCCGTGTCTTATTCTGGCTGATTGGTTGTATGCTGTTCTACGACATATGTGTGTGTCTTGCCGTGTGCTTTATTCTCATTGGTTGGATGTGTGCTTTCGGATAAGTACGTTTAAGGTTATGGAAATGGGCAGTAATGGGGAAGCGCGTTGTTGGGCTCTATGCATTGGTTTAAGTGTGATTTTGGTCTTGTGAGAGGGTCTGGTGACACGGGGTGTTGTTGTATCTGATTACCGGGTTGCCGTGCGAGTTCGTACGTGAGGTTGGTTGTGAGATAGATGTGGGCTTTGCTTACTGAGAATTGTTGGGTGTTGAGTGCCAAGCGCTAGTTGTGGAAAGTGGTTTGAGTTCGGATCGTTGTGAGTCGGTTTTACGGGTCGTGCCTGAGTGAAGGTCAAGTGTTGTCTTGGAGTATTTGTTTGACTTGATTTTAATAGTTGTGCTTACTAGTATGCCATAATTGGACAATTACCCATGGTGATGAACTGTGGTTCAGAGCCTTAACTACTTTTCCTACTGAGCGTAAGCTCACCCCCTTACTGTGTTGTATTTCAGGTGTTGAGCGGGATCTGTAATAGTAGGATTCTCGGAGCTTGGGAGTTAGTGAGGGTTTAGCTAGTGTCTAGCGACGTACCGTTAACTCGTGAACTATTTTACCGTTGTTTTTATCGAGCTGCGACTCGCGACATTGTTTAAAGTTTTAAAATTATGAATTGAGACTTGTGGGCTTTATTTTCGATGAAAATTATTATTTTAGTTCACGTCTCGAGTCTGGTCAAAACCGGATTTGGGGCGTGACAAGCTTACTATCCCTTTCGGTTCAGCATGTACAAAATCAGTCATTGGAAAGTATTTTGCCTTCAGCACCTTCGCAACTAGACTGTCCGAATTATGCATCAGCCTCCAACCCTACCTACCCAATAAAGCCACATTAAAATCCCGAAGACATTTGAAATTGTGTCCACCCATCAACTTATGGGTGCATAAATCCCCCCGCTTACTCCTCTTTAGACCTTTATCGGTCCTGTTGTCATGAGACCACCAAAATCTATTCATGACTGTCTCAATTTCCTGTAAAAGAGACAGTCATGAATCTCAGGGAAGGAGAGGATGGGGAAGAAGAACGAGCCGGGGAGAGGGCTCACCGCCGAAGATTCCTACGGTTTCAAGCGCGGCGAAGCTTGGGTACGGCGTCGCTGGTTCGAATCGAAAAAGGAGAAGGAAGGGACGGGGTTTTCTGGGTTTCGAAGTGTCTGGAGGTGAGGGAGGTCGGAGTGGGGGCAGAGAAGAAGAAGGAGGAGGAGGAGAATAGCTCTCCGGCGTGGTTCGAGGTGAGAGACGGCGAGGGCTTCGAGAGAGAGCAGACGCGAGGAAGACGAAGCCTCGGGAGTCGCGCATGTCAAATGAGAACGGGAAGCGGCGATTTTAGGGTTTTTGTTCGTGACGGTTGGGCTGGCTTCGTGGGCCGCGCGCGAGTGTGGCAGGGCCTGGTCTGGCTCGGCCCAAAGCCCGGGTCTGGCCTTGCCCAGCTCTAAACTCTCTTCTTTTTCTTTTTCTTTTTTCGTACTCGTTCCAAATTTTTGATCTGTTTTCCAACCCCGCCGTTTTTAAACCCGTAATTTAAACTATTAAATTCTCAGGTCTTTACAAACCGACCGGCGTCAATCTTTACCAAAAGATGGAGAAGGACCTCCCACTCAAGTCTAAAACAGCACCAACTCCCGAAACTGGGGAGAAACTGAATCAGCACACACCAGCAGCAGCCACCAACAGCACTGGCCTCCCGCCCAAGGACGGGACGAATCAAGCCCAAGCCCGCACCGGCCAAGCCGAAGACACAGACAGCACCGACCCACCACTCCAGCCACAAAAAAATATGTAGAACACGCCCCAGACCGGCCCACCACTCCAACCAGCCCACCACGCCCGACCAACCAAACGAACGACGGGAGCAGAACACCGACCACCGGCAACGACTTCGACAGAGCGACGCAATCCTAATTCCGCACCAATCAGAGGCCGGAGAGGCCAGAGAAAGGCGTCCCACGTCGGAGAAAAGGGAGAACGTCGGAGAACACTACGTCGAGGACGGCCAGAGACAGAGAAGACCTCCGAGAACAACAAGGAGACAAGAAGATGAAAGAGAGTCAGCAGAATTGGGAAGAACGAGCCTAAGAAGGGTCCCGAACCACTCCCACACCAATTCTTGATCAAAAACCTCCCGGCCCAACCCGGCCGAATCAGCCCGACCCAGATCTGACCCGCATCCGCCTGACCAAGCAAACCCAGGTTTGAGCAGGCCCAGCCCGGCCCAGATGAGCCCAATCCGAAACCATCCTGACCAGAACCCGGCCCAACCCAAGTGGACCAACCTGACCCGCGTCCCAACCCAAGTGGACCAACCTGACCCGCGTCTGATCCGCGTCTGATCCGCTTCAACCTGATCCATATGAGCCCAAAACGAAACCAACCGGCCCAACCCGTGTGGATTAACCTGACCCGTGCCCGGCCCGCTTTCGTTTGAACGAGCCCAACCTGGCCCAACCCGAGTGAATAAGCCCGTGGACCATCCCGATAGTCTGACCAGGCCCAGACCAGGAAAGTCCAGGCCCAAGCCTCTACAGCCCAAGATTCGCCCACAGGCCCAACCCGACCACGAGGAACCCTACCCGGAACCAAACCTTCGAGTTTCGCCGAACCCGCCGCCCCAGCCAATCTGACCAACGCCGACACCACCGGAGCAGTCAACGGTTACCACCGGCGAGCAAGCCGTCCACCAGGCCACCAGCACCAAGCAACCTCGGCCGCACCACAGGCCAACTCGAGTAACCAGGAACCGCCACGAGCTTCGGCCAAATGCTTCGAGTCGAACTTAGACGAGGAAGATCAGATCGAGTCCCCTCGAGCCTGTCGGACGCCACGCCCGACTAGACGAATTTGTAGCTCCACCAAGCCCGGCCATCAAGACTCCCAACTCCAGCGACTGCTCAGCGGCACTCAACCCAAAGAAGAAAAAACGTCGGAACTGACCAGGCTTCCCGAGGACCGGCCGAGAAGAGTGCTCTGACGAGCTTCCCTACACACCGACAACAGAACTCCGAAAAGCTTCACCCGGAGGGACGAACATCAACGCCTGAAGCCGCCGAGCCGAAATGAGATCTGGAGAGGAGCTGTTGTAACGGAAAAAAAAGCAAAAGGGAAAGGAAAACACGAGCAGGAAAAGTAAGAGTCCCCATCGGCGACATCAACAGTCGGAGCCGAGGATGCCGCCGATGAGAAGAAACGCGTTTCGTAAGAACTCTTTAGGTTGAGAGGACTTTATTACTCATCATATGGAGCATTAATTACTAATTATATCCTTTGTTAAGTGTGATAACTGGTATGGGGTGGGTAGCTGGACAAAAATCAAAAGAGAAAACAAGGTTCAATTTTTTTAATTTAATCTCGGGTCCTTTTGAAGTGCTACTGGACACATGTTCATGGAAGATGCTTTGTGGGGTATGTTTATTACGAAGAAGTGTTAGGTTGGACCTCGGTAAGACTTGGATTAGTCTTGGATTTTGTCATAGATGTGTATTATTAAATAGGGAATTAGGGTTGTAATTCTCACATTATTTCTCGGATAATATAAGGTGCTCGTCGTTGTTTGTAGATGTAGACACATTGCTGAACCACGTATATCGTTGTCTTTGTTTATTTTCTGCAACTTTAATTATTTGTTCAGTATTATCCGCGTATCAGACATTTAGCATTTATCGATTGGGTCCTAGAATTGGGAGTTGGAAAGTCAGGTTATCGGTGTCCGTTGTGGATTGAATCGCGTCGATTATTTTCCACGGATCCGGTTGATTTTCCGGGTAGTCTCGTATTCCGGTTTTGGGGTACTGGATTTACAACAATATCAAGATTGTTTATTTGTTTAACTATTATTAATAATAATAAAATCCCGATTATACACTAAAAAGTATCCTTCAAGATTTCAAAATACTTGTTTATAAAGCAATAATCTTTAAGATTTTATAATAGTATCTGTTCTTCTAAAAAAAAGTCTTGAACAAGATGTTTCTCATTGGTGATGCGTGGAAATAGGGCTATTTTCATTGGTGATGCGTGGGAATAGGGTTAGCTGCATCATTCATTCAATGCCTAAGCATTTTGTAATACGCAACTATAAACATATGAGGAATGGTTATTATATCCAACAATTCCTCCTGAAAAGAAGTACAATGTCGTTGTTCATCATTCATGCAATGTTCTAGTAAACAATACAAGGCAATGGTTGAGTGAACATTAAATCAAATGCTTTTTATAGCACCTATTCCGCTCTCTAATAATCGGAGGAACCATCCATTCATTCTCCTTGGAGAAGAGATTCACCAATGTCTTCTTCCTCCGATCACCACCTTCCTCCTCTCCCGGAGGAGTTAGTGGTAGAAATTCTCATAAAACTTCCTTCCAAATCTCTCATCCGATCCAAATCCGTCTGCAAACGATGGCGCGACCTCATCAACAACCGGCAAACGCTCATAAAACATCTCCTCCCCGCCCTCGGCGACAATCATCATTCACTCCTCGTCAAGCGCCGCGACAAAACCACCAAAAACCCTGTCTTCTCCTTCCTCCCCCGTCACACCCAAACTCACCCACTCCCTTTCCCAGAGATCCCAGAAGTAGATTATGAAGACTTCATACACCGTGACCCCGAAATCGAACTACTTGGTCCCTGCAACGGACTAGTCTGTTTATTCGACTCAAACCTCGAAATGGGTCATCACATCGTTCTCTGGAGGCCGGCCAACGGGGAAATGAAGATCCTGCCACCGTCCGAAGTCCGACCCGACAATCCGGAAGCTTATATTTGCAATCCTCAGATTGGGTTTGGTTACGACGCTGAAACTGAAGACTACAAGGTGGTAAGAATGGGTGTTATTGTAGAACATGGTTATGAAAATGACAACAAGATCGAAATATACAGCTACAAGAAGGATAGTTGGAGAGGTGAAGCTGATGTTGGCAATCGCTTCCCTCTCCATCTATCAGAATTTTCCACAACTTGTGTCAATGGTATGATTTTTTGGTGGGGATGGGACGACCGGATCATATGGTTTCGAATCAGTGAGGAATCGTTCGGGAATATTGCGATTCCTATCGACACTAGAGATATTGCTCTCGGGCTCGACAGCTTGGGTGAACTCGTTCGTGATCCGGAAGAATATAGAACGAATATTGTTCCGCATTGGCTCCACAAGTTGTTTGTGTTGAAGGGCGAGAGCTTGGCGATGGTTGTGTATGATAGCAGGTCGAGGACGCAGAAATGTTTTCACGTATGGGTTTTGTTTGAGTTCGGTGTGGAGGAGTCGTGGACCAGGGTCTTCACCGTAGGACCTTTGGTGAGAATGAAACGACCGATATGGTTTTGGGGGGATTGTAGGATTATCATAGAGAACAATGAAGGAGAGCTCGTTTCGTGTGATCTTTTAACTAATGATATGGAACTTTTGGGGATTTGTGGTGTACTGGAGTCGTTGCGGATCATATCGATCGAAGACAAATATATATAGTATTTATGGTTTGAAATACATGACATCTTCAAAATAAATGTATCTTATTTATCCTATGGATCTAACATCGATAACATGTTTGAGTATCGTCTTTGCCTCTTAATAATAATACAATACTATTACTTGTTTGTCTGATTTTAGAATGTTATGTATGAGATTTGGCATTTAGGATTACCTTTTCTCTCTCCAAAACATAGGATAGAACCGGAGGGATTTAGGGTGCTTCACAAAATACTCTAAATATTTGGGTTCATGGTTTAATGGTCAAGAGTTATTAAACTTTTACCTCCAACTTGGGTTTGAACCCCACCATCTAACACTTCTTTTTATTCCTTTATCTCTTTGATCATGTTCTAAATCAAATTAATAGAACTATTTTTACAACTAGAGGGTATATCTAGTAGAAATTTTTCTTATCTTAACGTCGGGCCGGCTGAGTGCATCTGATCTTGTTAGCTTAGAGTTGACTTCCAAGACTTTTGGAGGTGGTCGGGGGTTACGCCCACACGAAATCAGACCATTGGTTGACTATGCGGCTTTTCAACTTTGTAAGTCTTCTCCTGTTTATGCTCGGTTGACTCAGACTGCTCGGAATGAACTCCATGAAAGGTGTGGTGGAAAATGGAAGCAGGTTTTGAGGTTCCTTAAAGCCGTGGAACAATCTTCTGATATGGTTGAGACTTCAGCAGGCAATGTACTACTTCTTTAACTGCAGATAACTACCCTGAGTTATACCTCTACTTGAACTTTCAAAAAATAACTTATATCTCTTTTCCCCAAAACTGACGAAAATGCCTTCGACTCTAATCTAAAAAAAATACCATTTTTTAGGCTTTTTAATGCTTTCATCTTTCAATAAGTCTTTTTACAGTTACCCAGGCATTTTCTACATCTAATCACTCAATGTTCTGTCATTTTGCGGAAAAAAAAAACTGAGTGTAATATTTTTGAAAGTTTAGGTTGCTGGAGGTGAAAGTTTAAGGTTGAGAATAGTTATGTGCAAAAGACATACAGTAAAAAGTAGTTATTTGCAATCAAGGTTCTAACAGTCGTTAGGCGCTAGGCAGTTGGATATAAAAGTTTAAAGCTGGGGATAGTTATGACCAAAAGACGTATAGTATGCAATAGTTATCTATAATTAACCCTTTCTTCGATCATCATCATGGTTGTAGATTTAAGCAATTATTTTATATTTCATTTAAATGTAAGAACTTCGGTTTGTCTCAGGTGGCTACAGGGTTCAATTTTACAGCATTTCTCACAAAACAGGGCCATGTGTATACATGTGGAACCAACACACATGGCCAACTTGGTCATGGTGATACCATAGACGGATCAACACCCAGAATCATTGAACTTCTTGAAGGGGTTGGTTCTGTAGTTCAGATAGCTTGTGGTCCAAGTTATGCATTGGCTGTAATGGAGGATGGAACAGTCTACTCTTTGGCTCAGCTGCTAATTCGTCTCTCGGCCATGGAGAGCTGCAAAACAAGTTGCATCCACGTGCGATTCAGACATCTAGGAGAAAGGGCGGTCACATTTTACGTGTCTCTGCTGGTGATGCCCATGTTGTGGCCCTTGATTCTAATGGATATGTTAGTCACTCAAACTCGATATTGATTCGTTCTCTGATTTCTTCACTTTTACAATGACTGCTATAACTTTTTTGTGATTGTGGTTGTGATTGTGATTGTATTTGCAGGTGTATACTTGGGGCAATGGCTGTTGGGGTGCACTGGGTCATGGACAGGAGAATCATAAGACTACTCCAGAAATCTTGAACAGTCTTAGGGGCCGCATTGCTGAGCAGGTTGGTTCCTTACTCTATTCCTTTGGGTTAGATGCATATAGTTACTGTGTATTATACGTCTTTTGCACATAGCATCCCCAACTTGAAACTTTTTACATTACGAAAAACTACAGCTGTTTTTTGTCAGAGAAATGACGAAGAGTCCCTCAACCCTAATCCAAAAAAAAAAGATTTCATAGAATCACAACTTCCAAAAATATTTTACTTAGGTGTAGAAAACACTCATTGAAAGGCAAAATTGTTTAAAAGATGGAAAACGGCACTTTTCAGAGTGGGATCAAGGGCAATTTTGTGGTTTTCTGGCGAAATGAGATAATTTTACGAAAGTTTAGGTAGTTGGATGCAAGAGTTAGAAGTTAAGGATAATAATGTGCGGAAGAGTATAGTTGAGGGTAGTTATCTGCGATTATCCCTCTTTACCTTGACTTGTTCAATGTTAGTGCCTTGCATTCTTACGAAACCAATCAAGATTATGTGAACCTTGGTAGGTTTGTGCAAGAAAGCGAAAAACCTTTGTTCTGGTTGATACCGGTGCTGTGTATGGGTTTGGGCGGATGGCATTCGGAAGCCTCAGGTTTCTCGATAGAGGAGTGTGTGGCTAAGTCGTGAAGCCTCGGATTGTCGATAGCCTACAAGGTCATCGCGTCTCCCAAATCAGCGCAGGCTTGGACCACACCGTTGCAGTCACGAGCAATGGGCAAATGTTTGGGTTTGGAGATAACAAAAGATCCCAACTTGGTCAAGAAATGTTGAGAGAATGTCTTGAACCAACAGAAATCTTCATAGGAGAAGTGAAGGATGAGCCCGAGAACTGAATAACATTACACTTAGAATATTTTCAACTCAGGCTTGGTGGAATGATATAGCTTCTGGTTCTGGCTGTATAGGAAAATTCTTAGTTCGTATATAGATTTGTCATCATAGTTGCATGAAAACCTGTAGCAGGAAGAAAGTAGGTTCATCAGTTACACATCTAAATCATCATCATATCATCAGTCAGATATCAACAACCCCTCACCCTCTATTTGTATTTTGGTTAGTAGCAGGAAGAAAGTAGGTTGATTAGTTACTTTATTTATGTAGCAGAATTTCATTATTTAAGTATCTTGTATTTTCGTTTTGCCTTGTTCGACCAGGAGTTTCTAAGACCCGAACTGAGACTTTCTGGCCCTCCCTTCTATGGAGAAGGAACCAGCAGGGGCGGGCACGACAATGGCGGATTCAGGTATGTGTACAATGTCTGATGAAGCGACCTATTTTGTCAAACCATGGAGGCTTATAAAACATATAATTTGTTAGAAGCCTACATACCATAATTTGCGAGGGCTTCTAATAAGTTGTATGATTTATAAGCCTCCATGGCTTTGACAAAATATGTTGTTTCGTCAAACATCGTACAAGTACCATGAATCCGCCAGTGTCGTGCCCATGTCTGCTGATTCCTTCTCCATAAAGCAGTTGGGCTTTGTCCAGTTCCCATTGCCAAGAGTCTGTCATTAAAAAATAACATTTCTCAGTTCCTGGTTTTTGTGATAGATTAGATCCAAAGGTAATTACAAAAAAGTACCTTGCAACAGTGTAAGTCGTGTTTCTTCATTTATCTTTAATTTGCATGTGATTATTGGTTCGATTGTAGGGAGTTTAGTACCCTGACCTTCGATCTCAGGGAACTCGGACTTCCGACGACTGACCTCACTTATGATGACGAAGGTATCCTCGTTTCTTCCTTTGTTTTCAATCAAAAATTTTGGTCCATTTTAGGGCTTTTCCGAGCTTCAACTTAGAGCATCCACATCAAGGGGGGCAGAACCCTGAACCCTGAGGCAGAACCCTCTGCTGACTGGGCAGGGTTCAGGGTTCTGCCCCCCTAAAAAAAGTGTGATGTACATCAGAAGGGCTTGTATGAGGGACTTGATTTTCAGAAATGCTGACTGTGTAATTAATTAAGCTGTTAACTGAATTGTTAACGTTATTTTTAAATCGACAACTACTAAATAAAATAAAAATAAAATTCATAGATAGAAATAAAAGTTCATTAATAAAATGCAAAATTAAAAAAAATACATAACTTCAAAAAAAATATAATTCAAATTGACAATTTATTTGGTCGATAAGCTTCTGCAGTGATGAATTGTTTGATGACCGTTACTAATACCATATATATTTTTATCGCATCATCGTCGGACATTTTTTTTCGCAACAGGAAAATGATTTTTAAAATAAAAAATTGTTTTTTAAATTTCAAAACTGATTATTAAATTTAAAAATTGAGTTTTTATATTAAAACTGGTTTTTAAAATTTAAAACTAATTCAAAATTATTACCTAATACTACAACTCTAAATAATTACCTAATTAATACATATATAAATTGATTGCTAATTATCTAATTAGTAAAAAAATTAATTTTATTACCTAATTAATGACCTAATTACCATGTATAAAATTATAAATTGATTGTTAAAATCTGTTTATTACCTAATTAATACAAAACTGATTATTAATTAATACCATTAATATTAATTATATTCTAATTAAAATACTAATAATTCTATTCTAATTTATAATACTAACACACACAAAAAACATAACAGCTTCATCTGCAACACTTCTGCGCTTTTCTTTTTTGTTTTTTTCCAGGGCAGGTGTCGCGCGGAGATCTGCTGCCGGAGAATCACCGGGGCTCGGGGCTGCGAGGCAGAAAACATCCCCGCGCCTCGCCCCCCCCCCCCCCCCCCCCGCCGCACCCGGTCAGACATGGATCTGCCCCCCGCCCCGCCTGCCCCTCCAGCCCCTCTCTCCACACCGTGCGAACCTTCGAAGCCGAACCCTCCTCCGCCTGCTCCTGCCCCGGCCTCGCTCACACGCCCCGCACCGATGTGGGTGCTCTTAGGTGAGTCCAGGTTGACAGATAAATGATTTAATATTATAAATATAGAATGATGAAAAACAGATACACCATCAAACATTAAAATACTGAAAATGAAATGCTAACAGAAATAAAGTATAATAAAAAGAAGGGTTAAATGTTGAAACTTACCTTTATATATTGGTCACGAACACTATGCTACCCTCCTTTTCAAAATCACATTTGTGGTATCTTATCTATTGGTCATGCGATTCTGTTAGGAAAAATAGACGGTAAAATGCCGTTTTTTTCCATTTCGTTAGTCATATGACCTCAAGTGTCATATAATGGATGGTAAAATGCCGTTTTTACCTTAATTATTTGACGTTTATACATTTTATAAGGAACATTACCATTGCACCCTCGTTGTTGTTCCTTATAAAATATATAGAGGTCAAATACTTAAGGGAAAAAACGTCATTTTACCATCCATTATATGACACTTGAGGTCATATGACTAACGGAATGGAAAAAACGGCATTTTACCGTCCATTTCTCCTAACGGAATCGCGTGACCAATAGATAAGGTACCGCAAATATGATTTTGAAAAAGAGGGTAGCGTAATGTTCGTGACCAATACATAAGGGTAAGTTTCAACATTTAACCCTAAAAAGAAATATAACTCATTAAACCGAACCGCTTCGCTAATACGTTCAGAAGGGAGTGTTGCGGTAGTGCATTTTACGGCATTTTACCGTCCACCAACTAGACCGCCTCAGACTCATTTTATGAGGCGAGAGTGTTTATAGCCCCCATCATTACACTTGTCACCTCTCCTGTTTTAGAGGAGCCTTCATATTCAATAAAAGTAATCTCACTATAAAAAGAAGGTGTATCTATAGTGAAATTATTTTTACTGTGTTGTGGCCTTTGGTCTTTACTATAAAATTTCAATGGTAATAAAGAATTGTTAGTGGTTCACTCTTTTTGTTTTCATTTCTGTGTCGATGAATAGACTGTTTCGTATAGATTTGCAAAGCTAATTTGAACGTATTGCATAATTCGGTGCACGATTTCTAATTTTTTTAAAATATGTTAGGTCACATAGGCGACTACAAATATTCAACACCCACTGAAATAATTGGTCATTATTGAATATTCAATACCGATTGAAAAGTTGGCCGTGCATGGTTGACCGACCAAAAAGTTTAGTCATTGTTGAATATTCTACACCGACTAAACTTTTCGATCGTTGTTGAATATTCAACGACTAAAAATTATTTGGTCGGTATTGAAAAAAAAAATGGATTCAAGAGCGACCAACCATGCGCGACCAACTTTTCAGTCGTTAAGTTTCAACAGCGACCAAAATTATCTCTAGGAGCATGCCTAATCATGAACAAAAAGCTCCTTTCCTTCTCTTCATTTTGTTCTGCGTTGGTTTCAAGTTATGCAACATATTGTACCAGTGTTTCTCCTCTTGTTAAAGAGGATAATGTGCCAGTCAACAAAAAGAAAAAAGAAGGAGTTCCATGTGGTGTTTTTCATGGATTGACCATAACAACTGCATCAACCAAGCCGGTCACAAATCCGGTAAGGATGTGTCGTCTGCTAGAAAGGTGGCTGTAAAGGACGCTGGTCTTGTGGGATGGTCGAAACCCATGGAGATACGGTTGACGGTTGCTTTTACAAAGCGGAAAGCTCCGATTTCGGTGGTGGCCCCTTTGACTTGCGGTCACCAAGGTATTTATGTACGACTTACCGTATTAAGTTAATGAAGAATGGGTACGGAATTCCCTTGGGGTGTACGGGGAGATCGTCGCAGTCACCGTCCCTAAAAGGCCGAATCGACGGGTTGTTATTTCGGCTTCATCAATATCAAGTCTCCTGATGCAGCATTAAAGGTAGTTGAAGCCTTTAATGGGTTCAAATACAATGGTTTCAAATTATTGTTTGCATTAGCTCGGATTACAACCCAGGAAGCGTTGGAAATTGGTGTTTTAAATTCTGGTGCAAATCAGAGTATTGGTGGATCTGTTCTGGAGAAGGCGGACTTAACTCTGATGGAAGTGCAACGGGGTGAAGCCGCTGCACAAAATCATCTGGCTGTAATGTCGCCGGAACCATCGCCGGAGTTGTTACAGTCCGATGGTTTTCAATTTCATACTCAAGATACAGAACCGAATCGGGATCCCAGTTTTCACGGGTTTATCCCGAACTCGATTTCGAAATCGACTTCAAAAGTGCTTGATTGTAGGGATACGACTAACGAAATTGAAGCCGAACACGTTTCTATTTCTGGCAACAGCGTGTGCGTAGGAGGAGACTGTGATTCGCGTGAGGTTGGTGTTGTTTCGGTGAGTGGCGCAGGTAATGCCGACGTCTGGTGTTTGTGCGGACAGAATCATCAAAAGCCCAATTGAGTCTATTGGGCCAATGGTTGGGATTGGACCTAACGTCCAATCTAGGTCCAGTCCTCCGCCTTCGGCAGGCCCAAACCAGGTTGGACCGGATTCAGAAAATACAATTTCGGGTGGTGGGTCGGTACCATTAAGTTTGGGTATTGTACCCTTACTTGTCGTGGATGACTCTCTTGGATCGGGTTCGGTTGGTTCAAACTGTGTTCAGGTTGATAGTGCTCATCATGCTTTGGCGGGACAGTTGCCACAACAGATGGTAAGTAGTGAACCTGTCTGGGATCAACAGAGTAGTCTATGGAAGGAGGCGCTTCTTCAACCTCCGAACAAGAGTCGTCATTCGAAGCAGTTGTCTAGAGTTTCAAATCGGCAGAGTCAGCCTCCCAAGTTCTTAGGAGATTATTATACTGTTAATATCAAATCAACCAACTCTAAGAGTCGGGAGAGATTTGTTAATCCTGTGGACATTGGGAAACAGATTTTACAACCTCAAGCTGCTCCGAACAACTTTCGCTCAAGTTGCATACAAACTCAAGTTGCTCAGCTAGCTCATACAGCCAAAGCTTTTAATGATCCGAACTTCACTTCGGAAGGCGAAGAGTGGGTCACTGATGGTTGATCTTGTGAACCTTCTATGGTTTGGTGACTCTGTTTTCGACTTGTTTTACTTTTTGTTTTTATATTGTTCTTTTTCGGGGTTTGTTTCCTCAACTCCAGATGAGAGCTCTCTTGTTATGGTTTCGTTCCGGAATGATCCTGTTTGGATCTTTCTTTTTTCTTAATAAACTTTTTGAGCTTATCTAAAAAAAAACATCGACCAAAATTGTTACAACAGCGACCGAATCTTTTGGTCGCTGATGTATGTTTTTGGTGTAGAGACGGATTTCGTTAGTTTGTGTAAAACGTGAAAGGTCACAGATGAGAAATGCGAAAAAAGGTCAGTCGCAGTTCAGATCGCCAAAATAAAAGTTAAACTGAGTTAGGATGCATGGTTCCCCTTCTTTTATTGTATTGTTGTTTTTGTGATTAATAGTTGTAAAATATGGTTTTAAGATGGTTTTAAGATCTTGATTAATGTTCCTTTCATATGAGTGTTTTTTTTATTTGCATCGATTTGATTTGTTTAGGATCTTTGTTTGTTTAAGATTAAGACTTGTTTAGTTCAATCCTCTGATTCAATTTATTTGAACCGATAATAATTCGGTCTTCAGATTTATATAGATTGCTCCTATATTTCTTGTTTTTTCATCTTTCAAATAATGAACTTTTATAATATGTTTTGTTGATTAAAAAAATTACTAATTAGCATGTTAATTACAGTTTGACTCCCTTGCTTTATTCATTCATTTCTTACTTTAGAAGTTCTTGTAACCTTTTGGCCGAGAGCTTGTTATTCCTTTTGAAGATCCTCATCCAGTCCATCTGGATACATGTATATATATATATTATAACTAATTAGGACGCACGTATAGCTTTCATAGCTCAGTTGGTTAGAGCACCCGTTTAGTAAGCGGGAGGTCTTGAGTTCGACTCTCAATGAAAGCATTATTTTTAATTTTATCTTCATTTCCTCTGGTTGGTGTTGTAGATGCATAAAGCCCAAAACTAGATGGTAGAGACAGTGAAAGCCAACCAAAACCCAACCACTGAAAGCAAAATGTCTCTCTCCCCACCAAATGTTTCTTTGTTCCTCAAGTCATTAACGTTAAAAATATAATAGTTGCAAAGTCATTGTAGCTTCGTCTTCACTTCTCATCAGATCACATTATTTTCAGAATTTTATACTGTCTTGGTGTCCTTTTCTTAGGTTTTTTTTTCCTTCATTGTGTGTTAGCTTCTTCAACCATAAATGGCAGTGATGGGTTCATTTCTGTACATGTAGAAACAAAAACTGTGAAGCTCCTCCGAACCAATCCATGGCTTCAAAACTGGTGCTGATTGTGGTCTTCGTCTTTGATGTCATTGCTTTTGGATTAGCTGTTGCTGCTGAGCAAAGAAGAAGCACTGTAAGTTTCTCTCTCTCTGTTATGGTTTCTGGTTCTGTTTGTTTGCTAAGAAAATACAAGCACAACAACTAGTCTTTCATTCATTTAAGGGAAAACTACCGATACCTATCCAAAACTATGCTCATTTAACTGATGTTTAACTAAAATTTAAAATTAACTGATGCATACCCTGACAGTTTCGAAAATGTAACTCAAAACCCCTCTGTCAGCTAAAATGACGAAAATACCCTTAACTACACTTCAATAATTATGTTAGAAAAATTATTTAAAAATTACCTTTTGTTATATTTATATATTTACTTATTAAATGACTTCATTTTTATTTAAAAAAATCACTTCATTTATATGTTAAAAAAATATTTAAAAAAATCACTGAGAGTATTTTCGTCATTTTAGCTGACAAAAGGGGTTTTTAGTTACAAGTCGTAACTTCAGGGTATGCATCAGTTAACTTTAAACTTCAGAGTAAACATCAGTTAAATGGACATGGTTTTGGGTTGATATTGGTAGTTTTCCCTTTGGTTTTGGGTTGATATTGGTAGTTTTCCCTTCATTTTACCCTGCAAGTACTGAATCAACAAAATATGTGGTGGTAAAGTTTGTGCTATATGAACCACTGATGATTAGGGAAGTTAGTACAAATATTAGGGGTAATTGCAAAAGAAATCTCTTTTGTGAATTTATTTTTTGCAATTTGTAGTATTCTTCTTTGTTAATCACAAAAACATGCTATGAAATATATTTTTTGTTGCATTGTGTATAAATTTGTTTGATAACAACAATTTTACCCTTAAAATTTTAAAATAATAGCTGAAGAACAAAAATATCAAATCGTCGTATTTCTTAAATTTCTTATTCTTTGTGTAACACAAAGGACGAAAAAAATCAACAATATGAAAATTTGGATTTTATTTATTATTTTTAAAATCCAAATTGTAAAAGATAAAATAGTCATTATTATACATCTTTAAGTAAAAGAAGAGTTGAAAATAGTTTTTTACGATTATCCTAAATAAATTACAAGTTACAACAAATAAATACCCGAACTGTTTTTTATTTACAACTATTCGAAATTTTAACACTGGTCATGAATTTAAGCATACTTCATGAGATCTTGTGTTCAGAACTGTCCTACTAAAAGTTTTTATTTAATTATTGTTCTTAGACCCATTACAACAGTTTTTTGAGGTTTTATTAATTTGACAGGCCAGCTTAGTTACAGACAGTGACAAGGAATACACATACTGTGTTTATGACTCGGACATATCAACGGGCATGGGCGTGGGTGCGTTTTTGTTCCTCATGGCTAGCCAGTCTCTCATCATGGTCGTGACCCGTTGCCTCTGCTGTGGCAGCGCTCTCAGCCCCGGCGGCTCCAGGGCGCTCGCTCTCATCCTTCTCGTCATCTCTTGGTACATATGCATACCAAACATCACTCGAACTCAAAAGACAATATAAAGACTCAAGCTAATAGTTGAAAGTTTAATTATAATTATATTCTAACACTATTTTTAGAGACATGCCTATAATGGGGTATAAACCTGCGTCCGTGAGAAATCAATCTTTGATACCATATTATAGATACAAGGGTTAATCGTCCAACTACCCTAAAACTTCGTCCACAAATGATACACAAAGTTTCGTTCGCGCTGTATGGCTATATAGTTGCGTCCACATACTTCTATCAAGAAATTTAACATCGGCACTTAAAGTGACTATTTTACCCTTATGGGTTTGAATTGATTTTCTTATTATTATTTTTTTTCTGATTTCTAATTTTTTATTTCTTTTACTTATTTGTTATTTTATAATTAAATAAAGATAAATTTGTAATTTTAAATGGTCAAATGAATTATTAGGGTTGAAGAAGGGTAAAATGGTCATTTCACTTTACTCTTAACTGGCACATGCGTCATATGCATAACAGAAATAGTTTTCCTGACAGAAGACTGTGGACCAAACTACAGTGTAGTCGCACAGTATAGACGAAACTTTGTGCACCATTTCATTTGTGGACGAAGTTTTATGATAGTTTTGAATAATTAACTTTAAACATAAATCAACTAAAACTCAGATGGATAGTTGAAAGACCAATTAAAACTATATTCTAACAGGATCAAAACTCACATGTGTAGATACTTAACGGTTACTAGGTTGTCTTATCGGGGTGTGCAACATGTGTGTGGTAGGTTGTTTTTCATTATAGCGGAGTCGTGCTTGTTGGCGGGATCGGTGAGGAATGCTTATCACACCAAGTACCGGAGCATATTTGGCGGTGGAGACCCGCCTTCGTGCGAGACGGTGAGGAAGGGGGTTTTTGGTGCCGGAGCTGCGTTCGTGTTTCTGACCTCCGTGGTGTCTCAGTTCTACTATGTCATCTTCTCCAAGACCAGGGAGAGCTTCCCGGCGTTCGACAAAGAGCCTGGTGTGGGTATGGGTCCATACAAATAAGGTCATGGTGAATATGTAACATTTTGTATGTGCTCTTTAAATTTTAAGATGTTATTTACGATAGTATGGAGTATGGACTTTATGGCTATTGAGTATGCTCTTCTTTTCTTGTGTTTCATATTTTGCACTTTGTGGCTATTGAGTCTGCCCCCGGTGGCCTGAAGTTTCAAGTGGAATAAAAATAAGTCATCAACCATATCTTTTATAGGTCCGAGTTAAAACTTTTTTCTTAAGTTATATTATTGGTTATATGAACGAAAATGACATAAAATTGAGCGAAATTTGAAATGACGGCCGTATTTCAGGAAAAAATGTTGGCTAGATCTAGTTTTTCTCTTAAATCTTTACAAAGTAGCTTTTATTTTTAGTGGAAATCCAAATTTTATCCGATCGGATAAAATTGCCACCGACTTAGATACTCTATTGAACCGACCGGAAAGCTCATTGATAATAACATCCTAACTTCGTCAAAAACATAAAGCTGAAGAAGAATGGTATAATTGTATTTAAAATAAGATAATTTTATTACCCCCCATAAGAGCATCCACATCAAGGGGGCAGAACCCTGCACATCAGAGGGGCTTGTATGGGGGGCTTGATTTTCAGAATTGCTGACTGTATAATTAGTTAAGCTTTTAACTGAGTTGTTAACGTTGTTTTTAAATAGACAATTACTAAATAAAATAGAAATAAAATTTCATTAAAATAAAATGCAAATTAAAAAAAATACATAACTTAAAAAGATACATAAAAAAAGTTACAATATTAGTCTTCCCCATTCACGTTGTCGAGTTGTTTCTGAAGCTTTTTTATTTGATCCATCCATACACGCATTATTTCCAAATGTTGCTCCTTCTGTTCCGGGTCGAAATCGGACGTGTCCGCAGCCCTCATTTCTTTAAGTTCCTGCATATATTTTATCAATTTTCTCGTCAATCTTCACGGCAAGCTTCGCCCTCTCACACCTCCCCTGATCCATTTGGATGACATACGATGCCATGTCCGACAAACTCTTCCCCTTCCTCTTCGCGGCCTTATTTCCAATTGGGCGTTCTCGTGGAGGCGGCATGCCTGTTGGGGAACTTGGAACCACGAGTGGGGATCGTGGACGTCGGGTTGGGGAACTTGTACCTCCCAACGGGGAAGTTGAGCCTCCTGCTGGTTGCTCGTCACCACTTAAATGTGTGACATTATCATCGTCGGTGGGGAGTGAAGCGGGCGGGGTTGTGCTGCTATAACTGTCGGCCTCGTCCAATCGTCGTCGAACTACCCCGACTTCGCCGAGTTCCGCTACCCAGAACTTGTCGTCGTTTTCCAACGGCTCTATCCAATGGTGGAGCTTGAAAACCTTCGGCTCGCCTTTGATTTTTTCGACGTCGATACGATATTGTTCCATCACCCGCTCCCTAAACTTTTCTTCGTTCCAGCCGCTATGACCTAGCTCTTTCCTCTCCTTCTTCATGAGTGTGATATACCGCCTGACTCTTCCAGCATTTTTGTTGAAATGGCTCTTGACGGCTTGGATCGTCCACTGATCAATTGGGAAATTCCCAGCTTTGCACAAGCGCCTCCTCACCGTGGTCCAGAACGTGTTCCCATCTTGAGAGGTTCCGTGTATGGGGTCGTGCGTTGTGCATTTCCAGGCGTTGATCAGGAGCAAATCCACTGCAGGGGGCCATTTGGTTCGCCTTTCTGTAGTTTCCCGGGTGCTCGGTCCCACTGAGGATGAAGTAGACGACAATCGGGTTCCGGTGGTGGCCGACATTGAGAATTGTTGGTGGCCGAAATAGTTGACCCCCATGTTGAATTGGTCGAACATTGGGCGTGTGAATACGCCAGTCACCGGTGGAAGATGACCAAGTGGATTGGACGGTTGGGCCGGTTGGTAGGTCGGCTGTCCCGGTGGGTAAATCGGTTGTCCTATTCCACCTACGTTGACAATTATATTTTAAGTCAAAGTACAAATGGATAATGCAAAATTTGATAATGGAATGATTAACATTTTATTTATTAAAATGGATAAAATTATAATTACCTTGGCCGAAAACAGAGCTCACGTATTGGTTGAACATATCAGGGTTCCAACCACCAGTTGGAGTGAAACCGGTTTGCAACATCTGTACGTAGTTCGCCCCGGGTTGATTGGTGGTCGCATCTTGTTGATTGGTGTTCGCCCCTTCTTGATCGGTGTTGTCCTCCTCATCCGTATTGAAAACTGGGTGTTCCGGCGGTTGAGTGAAATCGTCGTCTGACATTATCGATCGGATTTTACAAAGACGGTATGAATTTGAGAGAGTGAGGGTTGAGAGAGTATGAAGTTTGTTGTGTGGATTTGGTGAAATGGGGTGAGAGGTATTTATAGTGTTGGAGAATTGAATATTTTATTGTATTTTGTATTTAATTAAAAAAAAACTGAAGTAGCCGTTTATAACCGTTGCTCAGCAACGGTTATTTTTTTTCCGTTTTGGACAGGTGTCACCGCCCAAATGGAGGAGAGAGAGGCAGAGGGGCAGCGAGGCAGCGAGGCCGAAACAATCCTCGCGCCCCTCTGCCCCGAACCCTTCCCCTTCTCCCCCACGCCCCTGCCCCGCACGCCTCGCCCGCCTCGCACGCCACATCGGACCAGACCCCGAACCCCGAACCCTCCTCCTCAGCTGCTGCCCCATCCTCGCTCGCAGGATTCTCCTTGATGTGGATGCTCTAAAAGTGCCTTAAAGTTTCCCATGTTTTGAAAAAAGTTTTACCTTTGAATTAGAAGAAAATATAAAATAATAATAAAATTAGATGAAAATATTTTATATTTTAACATAAATCTATTTATTTAAAATTATTTTAACTTTTTAAATATTATATTTAATACCCCTGTGATTTTCTTTTTCATATATTTTTTACAAAATCAACAATAGTGTACTGAAAAATTAAATACAATTTTTTTTATATTTCAAACATCATGATCAGTGACGGAGTCACATGGAACCAAAGGGGGCACGTGCTGCCCTTAAATTTATTTTTTTGAAAAATTCTTTTTTATTTTTTTATTTTTTTTCAGAAATACCCCTTAATTTTTTTTAATCTCGTATTTGTGCCCCCTCTCCCCATCCCCAAATCTTTTTTCACAGTCATGTATTACCACTAAAAAAAATTTCGATGCCCCCTTTACTGAAAAAGCTAGCTCCGCCATTGATCATAATACCGATTTGCTCGAACCTAAAACGTGCCATTTTTTACCATCTTCCCCTTGAAAATTTGATTAAATTGATCCCAAAACTTGCCTCTCTTTCTTTACTATGTTCCCCTTGAAAATTTGATGAAATTGAACCTAAAACTTGCCCCTCTTTTTATTACTAAAGTGGAACTATCTTCTTCCAATCTTCTTGCTACTTCTATCAGGCCTAGTGTTTGTTGGGCCTAACATATATGGCCTTTGAGCCCGATAAACACATGTAATCTCAAGAGCGCGGCCTCATCAAGTATCATTCCATAGGCCCAGCCTTACCTCCGATCTCTATGTCGCATCAGGCCCATTAACATCGTGAGTAACATTTTTCTTTTACAACTATAGTTGTAGTACTTGGAGGAAGCTTCTCATGTTATATAAAGAATCAATTTCCAAGCTCAAACAGGCTGTTCTAGAATAAATCCACATCAACCGTATCTTTATTACTAAAAATAAGTATAAACTCACACCATGTTGGTTTAAATTAAATATTTTTATTTTAATATACAGTAGTGGAAACCATGTAACACATTTAGAAGCTAAGCATGGTTGAGTAATGGGCAGCAGGATGGTTCCTTCCTTCTTCCATGCCATGAACTCTTCTCTTCCATTTCTCAATCAAATCAATGACAAAGGTCGACTTATAACATTATAATACCGATACATTATTGAAAATTTTACTAAAATACACATTTTAGATATGTCATATACGATCTAAAAAATTATGGGAACTTGTTCTACGTCAACTTCGAAGAAAGGAAAAACTTTTGTGACAGACATAAACATGTTAGAACATGAAACAATCTAAGACAACAGCTTCGAAATACAGAGTCTGGTACCATGAAATTAATTGTAAGTACTTGCGGAGGTGGAGGACCATGTTTTTGCTCGTTGTCTTTAATCGACCACCCATAATTGGTATCGTGTTGTTATATTTTAAAACAAAAATGAGTTTCATGCATTTAGTTTTAGATAATTATATTTTAAAAAAAGTGCAATGGATTTGCCCTAGTTACAATGTGTCTCCCACCAGAAAGCCAAACCCACCCTTTAGACCGACCCATTATTCATATTGCTTCAACTATACATAATTATAATGTTTTAATTTGATTGAGTATAATTGGAGTTCCTTTAAGAAGTGCAATGGACTGGATAAGGGTATTAAAGTAATTTAATTTCTAAATTTAGAAATATTTGGAACCATGTTTTCCATTTATGGCTTACTTTTCTATTACAAGCGTGTTGACAATCCAATCCAATTCCAACCATCAACGAAAAAGGTCAAGAGGGGTATATATGTCATTTCACGGATAATAACATTTTCAATATTAATTTATTTTGTCAGGTGAATCGTGGCCGTTGATGCTGCTGACTGTGATTAAGATGAAACAGTTGCAGAGAACAAAGCATTGAATAAGATGGTCCCGAAAGCAGATGAACAAAAAGTCAGAGCTCAATTTAACAGTAATGGGCTGGACGGCATGTGGGGGCATAGCTGTAAATAGCTTGACTTTTATTTAGCTGTAACGATCTGTCAATTTGTCTTCAGTGGGCTTTTTGATCCTCGTTCCCAAGGCCCATCTATAAAATATAACAAAAATTGCTAATTGTGGACAAGCGATTAATTTGGGTATTATTGGTATTATTAGCATCGTTACGAGACAAATCAGAAATCTCTTGGCTCAGCTAGCAATTTGGGTATTATTAGCATCATAATTGAATACCTGAATTTACCATTGACATAGACATAACTATGTTTAGGAAGAAAGGTAAATGTCTTATCAATTTCGATCATTTGATGTAGTCATGCAAGAGTGTCATCGGTTTTAAATCGATACCCATATGGGCGCCTACATTCTTTCACCGTATTGGTATTTAGGTGTTATAGAAAAAGAAGAACGACGTTGAGATAGGTTTTGGAAGGTATACAAATTTACGGTTTAAAATGCTTACCGGTTATAATATAACCGACTAGTCAATATGGGCTTATTCTAGATGCTCCAAGCTGTGCCGACAGATCGCCTTGAGAAGGGAAAGCCTAGGGAGATGATGGGGACACAACCACATACACTTTTCCGTTTCCTGGTGTTCTCTCTGGATGCCTACTATCCCCTCAAACGCTTCATATCAGATATCACATACATCTTCAAACCGAGTCAGGAAATGAATCTCATGCCACTTACAACATTGTGATCCAAAGTTGTACTCTTGTTATATGGTCAGCGTCTCTTCTTGAAACGCTTATTCTATATCTAATTTGTCCGGCTATTCCATGTAACAACTTTGGAGTGCATCCTTATTCTCATGATGGTGCGCATCTATTACTTTTGTCACTTTTTTTGGGTCGAATAGGGTGGACCTACTTTTCTTGAAGAACACGTTGGTCTCTCGATGGAGACCCTTGAGGGGAGGTGGGGATGATGCCAGGTAGCTGAGGAGGTCCCCATGAAAAGGAGGAGATTTGGGATCGAGTTCTTTCAGATCCCGATGGGACGAGGTGTGTCTCCATTACAGCACCCCTAATCACCCGTAGTGAACCGATGGGTGCACGTGCTGGTGTCCGCCAATCTGGTCGCTCAACTCTTGATCGCAGAGGTCGAATGCTCGTCATGGAGCATGTCAGATGTACACTTGGACACATATTCGGATGTGAGTCTCTCGGTCCCATGGATCCACTAATTGTTTGCTTATAGTTGAGTCGGCAACGTGGAGTGCCCTAGCCACATATCCTTGGTGGCAATAGTGTGGTTGATGATCTCGGTCACGATGTTGAGCGCAGCGAGGGATCTTGACCCCCATATGCATGACAGGTATCCCGACCCCTAACGTACCAACACCTCCGTAAATGGCCAGGGACCCTGACTCGGAGGTCGTTGATGTTCCCGATCACCTGGTGCCTATCGTGGTGGGGGTGGGAACCCTCGACCTCCGATCAACGCCTAAGGTTCGTGCGTCATAAGGGAAATGAAGAGTAGGCACCACGTGATGTCTCTTTGATGGATTGGGACAAGGTCAGCCCACTATTGGCGACCACTCTGTATGGCCTCCCGGATTCCCTCCGTCCTCAGTCTCTGAAGAAGAGTCGTTGGAAGGGTAGGAAAAATATCTCATGAATATCGATGGATGCATGACGGGAGTTCAGAGGATGGTAATGCCAACGAAGAAGGAAGGAGAAGTCCTTTAGGCTGAATGTCCAAAGGACACCAGTGCAAATGTCGAACATATAATATGGTGTCGAGATGATTATTCGGAGATGGAGAAAGACATCGGAAAGAAGGATAAATTATTGTGTATTTGAACTGTCAAAATATTAGACATTTGTTTGTCAGCTAATGGTAGAAAACAGGAATCAATTGAAATTAGATATTCATAGGAATGACTTATGAAAAAAAACCAAAAAGTATACGTATTTGCATTAAAACACATGATACAAATTTATAGTTTTTGAGGACAATATTTAGTGTGATGGAAAATTTGATGTTTTGAAGTTGACTTTTGGAAACAAAGAAGAGGAACTAATTAAATTTAACTTTAGTTCAAATAGGAAAAATAGTCAATATTAACACTTTTCGTTTACTCAAGCTAGGTGACAAAATAAAGCCAAACAGATAACCAAAATTACATGTTTACCCCCGGCAACTACAAATGTCAGAGAGTCCATCCACAACCGAACCCACGCAAATCATTTTCTTTTCTCTTTCGTCCTCACCATTTCACATTGATTTCATTGGCAAGTCCAAATCTCCACACAAAAACATCACCAAACCCTTTGCACCCCCAAGCATAGGGCTTTGTTCCTTCTCTCTCTACCCATCATTGGATCTGACTTCTCCACCAAAACCCACTTGCTATCTCGCCCGCTCTCCTCCGATCTCTGCGCTGTCGGGATCGAATCGGACCCAGAGGAGCTGGTCGCGGTCGAAGGACTCCGGAGCGCTGTGACGGCGGCGGTTCCTGATCGGATCGATTCCTGGGCGTTTTTATTGAAATGGGAATGCCCAGGATACGATGAGCAGAACCGTGGACGAAGAAGACGAAGACGAGTGTTTCTACGATTCATTTGACCGCGTAGTCTCTGCTTCCTGCTCCTGCTCCTCCACCAATCCTAGCTCAGATGCCGAAGACGACCACGACAGCGATTCCAATCATGGTTCCCCCAATTCCGCGTCCTTCGCCGTCCCCAAATTCCCCAGGGATGTCTCCAAGTACGACATTTGGATCTCCGAACCCGGCTCGGTCTCCGAGCGCCGCTCCCGCCTCCTCCGGGAAATGGGTCTCAGCGCCGACCCTTCTCTGTCCCGGGTCAAAATGCTTGATCAGATTAGCTCCGCTGATTTCGTCCGATCGGCATCGTCTGATAGGTACCTGACCGACGTCGGCGAGACTTCCGGGAGCTCTTCCGCTGTGGTTCCATCGAGTTCCGACGGCGCAGCAGATCGTGGAGAGCGATGCCGGGATGATCAGTGTAATAACTATACTTCTTATGTTTCTTCTCCTTCAATTCTTTCGATTCATTCTGTCGGTGAGACCGGTTCTGTTGTAAATAATCATAATGGTTTCGTTCATGAGTATGAGAACGACAAGAACAAGTCAGTTTATGTCGTCTTGCCCACCAATAAGCCGCCGACTGGTAGATATTGCAGAAAAATGGATAGTGATTCTGTCAGTGTGAATGGTCACTTAAGCTATACTTCTGTGGGTAGTGGTGGTGGGGAGGTCAATGAAGAGCTTGAGTGTAATGGGATTGAGAGTGTAAGTGAGCAGGCATGCACAATAAAAAATCTTGATAATGGGGAAGAGTTTGTGGTCAAGGAGGTTAGGGAAGATGGTATGTGGAACAAGCTCAAGGAAGTGGGGACTGATAGGCAGTTGACCATGGAGGAGTTCGATATGTGTGTTGGGCATTCCCCAATTGTTCAAGAACTGATGAGGCGGCAGAATGTGGAGGAGGGTAACAAGGATGGTTCTGACTCCAATACAAATGGAGTTATTGGGGTGGGATTGAAGTCTAAGAAGAAAGGTGGGTGGTTGAAGAGTATAAAGAGTGTTGCAAGCACAATGACAGGTCATAAAGAAAGACGCAGTAGCGATGAGAGGGACACTTCATCAGAGAAGGGGCGGAGGTCAAGCTCTGCCACAGATGATAGCCAAGATGTTTCGTTTCATGGGCCTGAGAGAGTTCGGGTTCGGCAGTATGGGAAATCATGCAAAGAGCTGACTGGACTGTACAAGAGTCAGGAGATACAAGCTCACAATGGGTACATTTGGAGTATTAAGTTTAGCTTGGATGGGAGGTATCTTGCTAGTGCAGGTGAGGACTGTGTTATTCATGTTTGGCAGGTTGGTGAGTCAGAGAGGAAGGGAGATCTGTTGATGGAAAAGCTAGAAGATGGGAATTTAAACCTATCTTTTCTAGCCAATGGGTCTCCCGAGCCAACTTCTTTGTCTCCAAATGTGGATGGCCTTCCTGAGAAGAAGAGACGAGGGAGGTCATCTATAAGCCGGAAATCATTGAGCTTGGAACAAATTATGGTTCCAGAAACTGTATTTGCACTTTCAGAAAAGCCCTTTTGTTCATTCCAAGGACATCTTGATGATGTTCTTGACCTATCATGGTCAAAGTCTCAGGTTAGTTACCCCTCATTCACACTCATTTGGATATGTTTTTGCCTTTCATATTCCAGCACTTTGTTTTGCTATAGCTAGCTTGATTTTTCATCCCCATTAATAATAGCATTGTGTGAGCGTGTAGTGTTTTATAATTTGCTGATTTATTGGCTAATTTGATGCTTGGACCTGATGTATAATGTTTGGGGTGATGCTGTGATTCTAAGTGCAAAATGGTTGGTGCCATGCTTGAGTAATAAAGGGGAGAGTATATCCTTTTGTAAATATTTCTTATCTGTTTTCTTGGTTTTGCTGTAGTACTGTAAAAGATTTTGCTATACATGAATGCTTCCAATTATTGATAGGTTGTTAAGGTTAGTAGTATTGCTGCACCAAATGAAGTCTTTCATGAATTTAGAGCTTTCAACATTGTGCTCTTTAACTTCAGTGTGAAGATTTTGGACCATGGTAAATTGTTAGACTAGATCTGTTTCTCACTGACATTATTTGACTAGTTCATATTGCTTCATCACTTTGTTAACGTTATCAAAAATCCCTAAATCCTTCTCTGTCACTGAAACACTGATACATTTGGCACCAAATTCTGCTTGTGGGCCATGTTTCATTTGTTTCCTGAACAATCAGTAAAAAAAACTGTGGGCATTGTTTTCTACTGATTCAAGAACATAGTTTTGAACCACAGTTCTCTATAGGCAAAGTAGAACAACATGAAGATGCTTGTGTACTTGTTCAGTGTTTGTACACAATGTGCTTGCCATTGGAGGTTTCATCCTGCTTATTCATAAATTCCTCAATACCTTCTCATGTAGATAAACTATGTATACAAAAGAACAATTCAAACAGAAATATTATTACACTTTCGAGACTCCATTTGGACACTCGCACAGTTAACTTTATGTATCATATGCTAATGCAATTAAATCATTAGATTTCTGATATAAGTTTTCTTTAATTTTCTTTTCTTTAGCATTTGCTCTCTTCATCGATGGACAAAACAGTGCGGCTGTGGCACTTGTCTAGCAAGTCCTGCTTAAAAGTGTTTTCTCACAGTGATTATGGTGAGTACACGTAACTTAAATATGTAACTCAAAAGTTTCGGCAATCTAACCGGTGAAGTTTATTTATTATACCACAGTAACTTGCATCCAGTTCAATCCAGTTGATGATAGATACTTCATCAGTGGATCTCTGGATGCTAAGGTCCGCATATGGAGCATTCCTGATCGCCAAGTTATTGATTGGAATGATCTACACGAGATGGTCACTGCTGCTTGCTATACCCCAGATGGTCAGGTTGGGCCATGCTTAGTTTACACAGTTGTTTTATGATCTGCAGTAATTCATATTAGGCTAACCGAAGATTTGTTGATTGCTGAAGGGTGCACTAGTAGGCACATACAAAGGGAACTGTCGTATATACAACACATCAGGTACCAAACTCTACCTCCTCCCCATTATTTCCATGATAATCATCTCTTGATTTGCTTTAATACCCGGTTTACGTTTTAAAATTTTGCTCCTTTTTCCCCAGAGAATAAGTTGCAACAGAAAGGCCAAGTTAACCTGCAGAATAAGAAAAAGAAGTCACAGCACAAGAAAATAACTGGTTTCCAGGTAATGTGTGGTTCTTGATCTCTCTATTGGGTTCTTCGACATTTACTGGCTTGTTGTAGAGTAGAAGTACTGTTTTGGTGTCGTGTCGCCCACTTGGGTTGGCCTGGTGGTCAAAGAGTTCTTTCAGCACCTTGAGGTCACAGGTTTGTATCCCAATGGGTACATCTGCTTGGGAGCAGGTGTGGGTAAAGGTTAGGTTAGAGTAGGATTTCCCTGCTTTCATGCTGATAAAAAAGAGGTACTGTTTTGATGTTTTTGCTATACGGAGTTGTGTTCCTGATTATTTTCAATGAACAGTTTGCACCGGGAAGTTCAACAGAAGTGCTCATTACATCTGCAGATTCACGAATTCGAGTTGTTGATACTGTCGATCTAGTCCACAAGTTCAAAGGTAAGAGAAAAAAATTTGTTTAACTGATTTAGTTTTGTCATTGTAGACTCCATCAATAGCGAATCCACAATAAGTTTTATGTTTACTGAAACTAGATTTGGTTGACAATAAAACTCCCACTATATGGTGAGATGTCTTATCTTTTCCAATAAAGACTAACCATGTCCAAGACAGATTACCTGTAGTCTAGTTAAGGTTAAGGAAATAACTTCCAAAACAAATGAATGTTTTTGTAACTTAACCTCTTTGCTTGACATCTCAAGCTGCTTCTTGGATTGCGTCCTTGTCTATTTTGACCATTCTTAAGCCTTACATAACATGTGTATGCATCCTGTATGACAGGGTTCCGTAACACAAACAGTCAAATCTCAGCTGCAATAACATCAAATGGAAAACACGTTGTATCTGCCAGCGAGGATTCGTATGTCTATGTATGGAAATATGAAGCCGATTCAAGACCGAGCAGGAGCAAAGGCGTTACAATAACACACTCGTACGAACATTTCCATTGTCAAGATGTGTCTGTAGCCATTCCCTGGCCTGGCTTGGGTGATGCATTGGGATTGGGAGTGGACCACTCATATTCTGGAGAACAGACCAATCTTGATGAAGCCTCCACAGTGAACCATCCTCCTACTCCTGTTGAAGACACTAGTGGCAATGAGAGTTCGAGGTCAGCAACTAGATGCACCAACAGTCCACTCCATGGCATCATCTCCAGTGCAAACAACAACTATTTCTTTGATAGGATCTCTGCAACATGGCCTGAGGAGAAACTTCTTGCAGCAGCAAGGAACCGAAGCCCACGTGTTAGTGTGGATTACTCCAATGGGGAGAACCAGAACATGTCTGCTTGGGGTATGGTGATTGTGACTGCAGGCCTTCGAGGTGAGATTAGAACTTTCCAGAATTTCGGATGGCCTGTTCGAATATGAGGGGCCAGAAGAGAATGATTAAGAGCCTCTATCATCATGAGTTGAAATGTGTACAGAGAGATTCATGTTCATCAGGTGAGATTTGTGATATTAGTTTCATTTCTTGTTTCCTTGGCATTGGGAAGGAAAAATATAGATTTCTGGGAAGAGAAAAAAGATACTACACTTGAGAAACCAATGGGGTTTTGTGTAATGGTAAATTGTAGAGTTACAAGCATTGCAAAAGCTTTATTATTGAAGTGCAAATAGAAATTCTTTTGTGTATATGTACTATGTAGTCCATTGATGATGTTTTGTTAGTTGGAGCCTGTAAGGTTATGTAACACATTCTGGGCTTAGATTGGGCCATAGAGAGTGGATTCAAGGCCCATCAATGATTGCATCCATAATGCAGACCACTCTCTGTCCTTTTCAGCTGTTCAGAACCAGACCCATTGAGGCCATAGCTATTGGGAACTGAACATCTTTTATGACCAAAATATCCCTTTCCAGGCCCACCAAAGATATTACAAAAGAATTGAATGGAAATCTAGTGCTTCATTTCTGATTGGTTTGCTTGAATTGATGTGGCAGAGGTCACATGCTGTTAATTATCTTATCCAACTCATACCCAAAAATCTTTACTGTCTGTATATATCTTCTCCCATCCTCCTCTCTGCTACTACTGAAGCTTGTCATCTCCAATTGGTCACTCCAATTACAGTGTCCTGAAAAAGATCTGAAAGAAGAAACCCAATTCAAAGTGCTCTAATGGCTCTCCAATCTTCTGCTTCTCTGGTTCCTTCTGCTCTCTCCATCCCCAGAGGGGTTTGTTCTGCTCTTTGCTCTCTTCTTTTGCTGTTGCCTTCAAGTATTAAATTAGGGCTAACAATATCTTTGGGATTTATTTGTTGTGGTTGCAGGCAAGATGTAGTGTATCTTTAAAGGACTCAAGTCTGTTTGGGGCTTCTCTGTTGGTGGACTATGTCAAGACTGATTTCAGTTCTTCTGGACTGAAATGCAAGGTAACTGATATATCATGATTTCTCTTCAACCTTATTTGGATGCTCATAATTATATTACATGTTTGAGCAATGTGGCTTGTCTTCTATTCATAGTTGAGAACTTGGGGAATAATTGCTGCAGAACTCAGTTTTGTGTCTGTAGACTCCTAAGAACATTTGTTCTTTTTTCGTTGGATGGATTTGATAAAACCCTTATACGAAGTTCAGAATTGCAAGTTTAAAAGATGGGTAGGTGTTGGTTTTGCTGAGTTTGATAAAAATGGACTTCCTAATGCTGTTTTCTGGTAGAGGAGTCTGATTATTGCTTGTGTTTTTGTTTTTCATTTTTTGCTGCAATTTGTATAAAAATGATGTTTTTACCCTTACAATTTAGATTTCAAAAATAACAAGGAAAAAGAAAAAAAAATCAAAATTTCATATTCCTTAATTTTCTTCCTCTGTACAGTACAAAGAGTAAGAAATTTAAGGGATATGATAATTTGGATTTTATGTTTTTTAATCATTATTTTAAAATTTTAATTTCCAAGGATTAAATCGTCATTTGGAACAAATTTATACAAAGTGCAACAAAATGACAAGTTCAGGGCACTTTTTGCAATTATCAAAGATGACGGCTACAAGTTGCAAAAAGTGAATAGCCCATGATACTTTTTTGCAATTATTTTAATAGTTTTTTGTTTACGAGCTCAGTTTATCAACTCCAAGACTATGATCACATGAGCTACGGTAGGTTAGTGAATTAGATCAAAGAAATTTCGATGATGGGTGTTGCTAGTTTTGTTCTATGGGATTGGATTTTCAACCGATACTGACACAAATGTTTTTTCTTATCGTAGGGGGTTCGAAACCAAAGGTTTGGAGCCATCAGAGCTCAGACAACAGCAGCACCCGCAGTCAATACAGGCAGCGCAGATGGGAAGAAAACTATGAGAAAGGGCTGTGTAATAGTAACAGGTGCATCCTCTGGATTGGGCCTAGCCACAGCCAAGGCCTTGGCTGAAATGGGAAAGTGGCACGTGATCATGGCCTGTAGGGACTTCCTGAAAGCCGAAAGAGCCGCCAAATCTGTTGGCATGTCTAAAGAGACCTACACCGTTATGCACTTGGATCTGTCCTCTCTTGACAGTGTTCGCCAGTTTGTGGATAACTTCAGGAGATCAGAGAGACCGCTTGATGTTTTGGTGTGCAATGCTGCTGTGTACCAACCAACTGCTAAAGAGCCGTCATTTACTGCTGATGGTTTTGAACTTAGTGTTGGGACTAACCATCTTGGCCACTTTCTTCTGTCCCGGTTGTTGCTTGAGGACTTGAACAAATCTGATTACCCGTCAAGGCGCCTCATCATTGTCGGTTCAATCACAGGTATTACTTCAATGTTACCTAAACTTTTAGAACAAATGCAGAAAATGCTCTTAATCATAATCTCAAAAAAGACTCCATAATGGTTGAGTGGATGTAAAAAGTCTCCTTAAGAGATAAAACTATTAAAAAGACAAAAAATATGGTACTTTTTATGGGCACTTTTGTAATTTTCTTTGGCGAAAAAGAGCTGTTTGCAATATTTTTGAAAGCTTAGGTAGTTGCAAAATAATGTTTCAAGGTCTGGCATAGTTATGTGCAAAGACATATATTACTCAATAGCTAGCCGTAATCAACTCATAATTTAAGAGTACATTGTTTGAAGCTCATTCCATATATCTTTGCTATCGAAATCATATCGAATATGTGTTTTTGTTTTGTGGAACTAGGGAACACAAATACTCTGGCGGGCAATGTACCCCCCAAGGCCAACTTGGGAGACCTGAGGGGCCTTGCAGGAGGCTTGAACGGGCTGAACAGCTCGTCCATGATTGATGGTGGAGAGTTCGATGGAGCCAAGGCCTACAAGGACAGCAAAGTGTGCAACATGCTCACAATGCAAGAGTTCCACAGGCGATACCATGAGGAGACCGGAATCACATTCGCTTCCCTTTACCCGGGTTGCATAGCCACCACAGGCTTGTTCAGGGAGCACATTCCCCTCTTCAGGCTCCTCTTCCCACCCTTTCAGAAGTACATTACTAAGGGTTATGTGTCCGAGGATGAAGCCGGGAAAAGGCTTGCTCAGGTACAATGAACACAAGCGACCTTAAAATTCTGTGCGTGTTTTTTTGTGAATCCTAACGGGTTTGTTGTCGTGTAGGTTGTGAGTGAGCCGAGCTTGACAAAATCGGGGGTTTATTGGAGCTGGAACAAGAACTCAGCTTCGTTTGAGAATGAGTTGTCACAAGAAGCAAGTGATGTGGAGAAGGCCCGGAAGGTATGGGAAGTGAGTGAGAAATTGGTTGGTTTGGCTTGAATGATGATCGGAGTTTTGAGGTTGTTCTTCACTGATCAGTACTGCTAGAGATCATGATTGATTTGCCTGAAGAACTGAGATTGGTTGTGGACCTGTGGTTCTACTTTGTTGTTACCGATTTTTTTGTTTGTAAAATAGGTGAGTTTTGTAGTTACAAGTAGCAATAAAAGTTACTCACTTCTAGTGCAAAAATTAATAATGTTAAGACTCAGTTTGGCAAATACCAGAATCCTCTGCTAAGACCATCCACATTAGCGTTGATTCGTAGTTTGATCGCGTCTTCGATTCGTACGAATTACAGGTTTTCGGCGTCGTATCTTTGTTGTAGTTGTGTCTCCGTCGAATCTCCGAAACCGTGTAATCTACGTTGAGGAAACTACAAACCATGACGCTGATCCATTCGACGAAATCGGGGCCCAACGAATTGTGACGCGACGTGTGGCGAGTTAGTAAAGCCAAAAGTTAATTTCGGTTTTAAATATCATAACAAATATTTCTTCACGAATCCTCTACGACTTGATCACCGGCGTTTCTCTTATCTGTCCAACTTCGTCGCCGTTTATTCGAGCTTCATGCTCCTCTGGCGTTTCTCTGAGCTTTCTACAACACAACCGTTTCTCCGACCTTTCTCCATCGCAGTCGTTTCTCTAAACGTCCAATCTTCGGCGGTGTTTCTCCGACCTTCCTTTTATCACTGTCATTTCTTCTAGCAGCAAAACGGTCAGTTCGAAACACCTCAAATACCCGTCGAGATTCCATACGTCCGGTAATGTATCGCCACCTCCAAACGTGGCCGAGGATTTTCCCGACGACTTCCCACATGGAGGTTGCTGTTAGTGGGACTACGTCCCCGATTCACAACATTTCTCCAACAACATGGAGGAGAGGTTTTGGGGCCAGCAGTCGGAGTAATACGTCTCGTCGTCGTCGGAGCAAGAGACGTTGCCGACATCCTCCTCGACCGCCAAGAACATAGGAACAGTCGAGCATGACAAAAAAAAATCCCCAGTAATAGCATTGGTTAGTCCAAACCCGAGGCCCAACAAATCGACCAAATAAAGAAGACAAACTCATTACAAAGTTACCGGAGGGGAACCCAAGCCCACTCACGGACGAGCCCGAGCTACTCTTTGACTTGCTAAGCCCACTCCAATTTTCCATCCCAAAACCAATATTGTCGGCAACGACATAGTCAAACCTGAACCCAGAGCAACGACGTTGACGATTATGTATTATTTTTTTTTTCTTACAAAGTATTGGTTTCATTATGACGATGCTCCGTGTGAAAAATTTACCGTCGCGTATTACCAAAAAATATGAATTCATGGTTACCTTTTACCAAATATTTGCAAAGAAAATTGAACTCCAATACGTGGGCCCAAAATTAACTTAAGAGGAGATCTATATCGAGTTTTATTTAAACGGCAACGAGGTCAATGTGCATTATTGTCAAACATCGGTTACAAAAGGACCAAAGGTCATGGGCTTTAGAATATGTCCGAGTCTCCCGTAGGATACCCAACGCTCGTGGACCCACTAAATAGTTTGATTCTCTTCTCAGATAAGAACAAATAGAAACCTCGTTCTACCATCCCAACAAACAAAAAAACAACCACTAAAAAGCTCCACAAACCAGAAGTACCATAGTATAAAGGCGATAAAAACATAAATAAACTCTTCATGCTTTCATAGTTTCCTCGAGACAACTAAGAACCACCCGTCCCGGGCCTTGGGGAGGAGTCCCATAACAGCCCCTTCCCCTCTCTTAGGCTCCACTCATTTCTCCTGATGAGGCTATTTGGAATCACTCGCTTGTTGGTCATCATTGTCCTCCTCATCTACTAGTTGACTGGTAAAAATACCTGAGAGGCCCAAAGCCCTCTTCAACTAGGTGCTTCAGATATAACATTATACCGTTTCTCCTTATCCTTGGACTTCAACGCTTTTGTCCGCATCGACCCTAGACACTCCATATGTGCACGAGGTTCTTTCAACTTCCCCATGCTATGCAACATCTTTGTCAATGGTCCTGCAAAAAAGTAAAGGCCCTCATCCTCGGTGACGTTAGTTAGGTCACATGTCTTTATGGTCCTGGGGAGCCCGACTAACGATCTTGGATGCCCCCCCCCCCCCCTGAGTTTTTGGAGCTGCCCCCTCGGAGCATTTCTTAGCCAAGTCACAGATCTCTGATATGTCCTCCCTTCTTTCCTTAAGCCCCAAGATTCCCGGGGGAGGAAGTAGGGGGTCCCACTATCACCTCGAAGATCCTCAGCCGAGTCTAGAGACAAGAAAGTAAGGAGCTCATCGACCGGAATCACCTGTGGTGCCCTGGGTGCCCCCCAACGGTCCACGCCAGAACCCATTTGTACTCTCATCGAGTCATCAAATCGGGCCTCCCCTCGACCAACGCCCTGAATGCATGCTTGACAGATCCCTATACGGTGATTAAGTCGACCACATCGAGCACAAAATCATGGGAAGCGCTCATATTATAGAAAGACCGTGGTGGAATCAGTGTGACCTGAGAAAATGAGTCGGATTTTTCGACGCAATGGTTTGTCCACATCAATACTCGTCCGAAATCACAAAAAATCATCAAGTCTACGCTGAGTCGGTTAAGGGGTAGACGTTACCTCAGTGTGTAGGGCATTGGCCAGGATTGATCTGATCGGAGCAATCCTTGTATCCCCCGAGATATTGAAGGCTCGGACTCCGGTCTTCATGAATCAGAATGGAATGGTGCTCGGTTGCGTGCATGACAGTAGGGCATAAGCAGCACCGGGTAGCCACTAACGTTCCACGATCCCCGGTATCAAATTTCCTTCATGGACGGGCTTGACGGGAAATGAAAAGCCACGACCTCCTTTGTAAGGCATTCACCGCTAGTCTCTAGACCTTCCAATTCCGAATGATGAGGCCGTGGAGAGCATTGACGTTGCAGTTGATGTCCCCCACGATCTGGCCGATGAAAGAGTACCGATAACGATCGTTTGTCGTTGCTAGAATGGCCTCAATTGGGACAACGACGATGTCGTCCTCTTCATCCATATCATCTTCGACTGGTGGAGGTACTGTAGAAGGTACACGGTTCTTGAGGATATCTCCCAGTGTTGTCGGTACGAGTGATGATTGCGACAGCCCCAAAAGACGCGGTCTGGTGGTGGTTACCCCAGAGGTCCCAACGAGGCATGGTCAGTCCCCGCCAGGGCTACATGTGGGATTTCAGTCCCGTCGGGGCTACATGTTGGAGTTGCAGGCACGACTATGCCCGAGTGTCTTTGGAGAGAATAAGTCGAGGAGGGGAGGCTATGGTCCCTGTTAGACTACCCAACAAATGGAGGAGGGGGCTCGAAGGTCCTCTAAGGGACATTTTTCCGTCGAGGGAGCTGGCGGAGGTGTCCCTTGGAGGGCGGTGCCTGTGCTCACCAACGAGGTTCGATCTGGCGTGGATGATACCTTCTCCGGAGAAGCACGGGCTTCAAATGCTAGGGTTTTGGGGTTGGGAGAGAGATCTTCAGGTGGTTGTTGGTGGGAGGGTTTTAGCAACCTTGAGGATGACTGGGGACGACGACGGGTAGTGTAAGTAGGACGACAAAGTAAAATGAAAAAGGGAACATAAGCATAACCCTAATGTAGTCTCTCAGACTCCCAATGATTGAGAGATAAAAGTTCGATATGACTATTTAGATCGATTTCGAGTTAAGAGCATCTCCAATGGTTAGACAGTAGGTAGTGTGAAGGAGCAGTGTCAGGGAATGCTTTTTGGCTTCCTGACACTAATCCTCCAATGCTCTGACACTACTAGTGTCAGGAGCCATGTCAGTACAATTTCAATAATTAAAAAAGCACCCCAAATATTTGTAATACTTTAATTGAAACCAAATATGAATTGCATAACTACTATTTATATTTAAAACCAAATATAAAATACATTAACATTGATAATTAATATTTAATTACGGCCGCCATCTCTATATTTTTCCCAAATGTGTTCGATGAGATCATCGTGGAGTTGGTGATGAACATTCCGATCCCGAATCCTTGTTCTATGGCTCATGATACTTTCCCTGGTCACCGCTGGTGGTGGTCCTCTACGGACGGTTGGGTCCGGGACACCAATATATGCAAACAGATCAGTGGGCCACAACCTTTGCTCATCCTCAACGATCATGTTGTGTAGGATCACACAAGCAGTCATGATCACTAAGAGTGAGCCCCTATCCCACATTCGGCCCGTACGAGTAACGATGCGAAACCGGGCCTGTAGAACTCCAAACGCTCGTTCGATGTCCTTCTTACACGCCTCTTGGTATTTAGCAAAGCATCGTTGCTTAGGCGTTTGTGGAGCAGGTATTGACTTCACAAATGCTGTCTATGCAGGATAAATTCCATATGTCAAGTAATACGGGGTTTCGTATTCTCTACCGCTGATCTTGAACTTCACATCTGGGGCGAAGCCTTTTACTGTTTGGGAGAATAATGTAGACCTATTGAGCACGTTGATGTCATTGTTGGAGCCCGGTGTCCCGAAGAAAGAGTGTCAGATCCAAAGGTCTTGGGATGCAACAAATTCTAGCATGATTGTGGGGACGTTCCCGTGGTCCCTACTTGCGAACTATGCAGACCATGCCACAAGACAATTCTTCTTATCCCAGTGCATGCAGTCAAGACTCCTTATCATCCCCGGAAAGCCGCACTCTTCGTTGATTCGCAACAAACGTCTTGTATCTTCCACGGTCGGGCGTCGTAGATAGGTCCGCCCGTAAACCTTGATGACGCCAATGCAAAACTTCTTCAGGCAGTCCAGTGCAGTGGTCTCCGCCATTCGCAAATACTCGTCGCAGGCATCGGCATGACCTCCATAACAGAGCTGACGAAGTGCTACCGTGCACTTCTGGTGTGGAGTGAAAGAGGCCCTCCCCGTAGCATCCTTTCCGTTACGGAAGTAGGCGTACCGGCCACTCAAACCATCCATGATCCGTATGAACATGTCCCTCGACATCCGGAACCGTCGCCGAAACTGTTGGTCGCTGTACACCGGTGTAGGCGCGAAGTAGTCACGGATAAACCCTTCGTGTGCATCTTCTCGATTGCGCTCAATCACTCTCCGCTTTGGTCTCGGCGCCGACCTTGAGCCCTCGGCCTCATCATCATCCCGACCCCTTGGTTGTATCGATGACATCACTTGATCCTCTATTGCTTTTTCCGTTGCCTCCACAAACCTATCCATCGCGGCGTCTATTTCTTATTCTGTCATTTTCTTTATTCCCTCTAGCATTGGAAAATTCTCCATCGAAAAAAATAGAAGTAGGAAAAAAAACTATAGGATTTGGAGAGCAATAGAGGAAGAAGAAGCTTGAAACAAGAGAGGAGGAGTAAAATTTCCCTTGAGGTTGTTCTGAATTTATAGAAAAGTGATGGGCCTTTGGAAGTCGGCATCGACACGTGGCGGGTCGGGAGTGGCCAACCGACTAGCCGTTGGCGCCTGGCACGACGCGACGCGTCGTTGCTAGAACCAGCCACGACCAGCTGCCACACCCCCCTGACACGACCGCGTGACACGACGAGCCGTGCTAGCGAGTCGTGTCAGGGCCGTGTCTGCGCCTGCCACGACCGGCTGCAACGACCTGTTGGAGCTGCTCTAAAGTGCTGACTTGTTCATTATATAACGGGCTTGAATATCTGAGACCTGAAAAAATTATTGGCAACCAAAGGCCCATTTGTAAGCCCAAACAGAGCCCGTTGAAGAAGTTCAATTGAAGGTCACAAAACTCTCATATACACAATGCAGTGCAGATGAGGGTTTAGGGTTTTTATTTCCACTACCACCTCCTCCAAAACTTGAAAGCTTCAACCTTTAAGCCGCATCAATGGCGAAGAAGAGAAAGCACAGTGAGACCGAGGTCGCGGCACCTCCGAAGAAAGATGACACCGCTCCCGAGAGACCCAAGAGAACGCTTTTGGGCTTCAAGGACAAGCCTGAGGAGAAGGAAGAAACTCGCTCTCCAATTTTCAGGAACAAAGAGAAGGTCTTGGTCACATGCTCTCGCCGCATCAATTACAGGTTTGTGGATCAGTATTTATTGCATCAGTAATGTGTTCCTCACAAATGGGTGTTTTTGGTTCGATTCTGATTTTGGGTTGAGCCGATTGTTTCTGTTTTTTTAGGTATCGTCACTTGATGCTAAATGTGGTGTCCCTTCTTCCTCACTGCAAGAAGGACAACAAGGTTGAGTCCAAGCAGAGTAAAGGGTCCACCTTGAATGAGCTTGTTGAGCTCAAGAGCTGCTCCTCCTGTCTCTTCTTTGAGGTTGGTTCTCAAATGGGTTTAGTCACTTGCTGTGAAATTTTGTATGCCAAGGTTGAATTTGTGTGTTAGTGTTGATTAAGATGGAATGATCCATAGTGTGTTTGAGTTCGACTTTTTTCTGCAGCTGTTGTTAAATTATATACTCACTGTAACTTATAGCTTATGGAGGGTCAACACTAGTTGATTGGTTTTTATCAGTCATCAGCTAGCATATAAGCTATCAGATATTTACTTGGCAAAAGAAATGGAATGTATAAAATGTGTTTATTTTGTTTCAGTGCAGAAAGCAGAAGGATCTTTACCTATGGATGGCCAAGTCCCCCAACGGGCCTTCTGTGAAGTTTTTAGTGGATGCTGGTACTTTTTATTGTTTATTTTCTGATGATTGGTCATTTTGTAGATTGATAGTATTATGGATGGTTTTGTTTCAGTGTAGTTCATTTTTTACTGATTTTATGCTCTAGTCATAAAATTGAGGAGACACATGGCCTGCTGAATGAGCTTTATAATGTTATTTCAGTGCACACAATGGAGGAGTTGAAACTTACTGGAAACCATTTATCTGGGTCACGTCCTCTTCTAACCTTTTCTTCCAACTTTGATAAATCTGCCCACTGGAAGCTTCTGAAGGAGATGCTCATGCAGGTATCTATAAGCCGTTCCATCTTCTGAAACAATATGTGAATGCTTTTTGCAGTGTAGAATTATGGTATCATTAAGTATACATCTTAGTTTCATTTCTTGCATGTGTTGGTATGATTCTTTATTCTTGCAAATCATACATCTAAGATTTGTTTATATAAATGCACTACGGATTTAACTCTCGACTATTCCAGTTGCATTAAATTTGTTTATCCGGTCTTTTCTTCCCAACATTGTGATGGTATTTTTTCTCACCTGTTTTTCTTGGGTCAGGTATTTGGAGTCCCAAAGGAACACCGAAAATCCAAACCATACCATGATCATGTCTTTGTTTTCTCCATTGTTGATGACCATATATGGTTCAGAAATTATCAGGTAATTTGCACTTCTGATACTCTTTGATCTTGACAGATTTTTGTAGTGTGATTTATTTGTATGATAGATGTGGAGGCAGTACCATGAATTTAACTCCCCACACCAACCTAATATGCAAGATTAGGTATTGTGGCGCTTTAGATTGACAGAAGTGTGAAAAAAGTGAACACAAAACAACGATCTTAGGCACCTGATTGCAGAAATAAATTCTTGTGACAGTATCATCTTTCTGATTGTTTGGTACTCAAAGTTCAAGTTAAAACCTTGGTTAAATAATATACTTATTGATTAAGTTCTCGATAGTTGCATCCCATAATGTTCTTAATTATCTGATACTAATGTGTGTATAGCTTTTAATGCAACTAATGGTAAAGAGAAACTATGTTTCAATACAACTAGTTCAAGCTTTTGGTAATTTGCGACCCTGAAGAAAAAAACTCTTGCAACATGTACCCCTTAACTTTCATATTTTTGCACTGTTTATCACAGTTAAAAACCAACAAAAAGACTTATTTACCCCCTCATTCTCTTGATAAGTCCAGAGTCACTAAATTTCATACTTTGATGGGCAATTTATGCACACATTCCTTTTTAAATTTTAATACAAGGGTATAAGTTGTGTTTTTAATAAGGTTGGAGGCCACGTGCATGGCACCGGACCCATTTTGGATGAAATCCGTTACCTTTCACTAACGGTGCAAAAAATGAAACTTTGGGGCTATAAATTGCAAGAGTTTTTTTCCCGGGGACACAAGTTGCCAAAATGTCAAACATGACGGCCATTTTTCGTAATTTTTCGTATAATTTACCCCTGAACCATATTGTGTTGATAATTTTGCATTGCGGCTATAATTCACACAATCTAAGGGCTGTTCATAATTCTAATTGTTTCTCTTGGCACAGATATCAGTGCCCCATAATGAATCCGACAAATTGCCCCGAGGAGGTCTAGACAAAATGACCCTGGTTGAGGTATGCATTGCCTTGGTTATCTGTTCAACATGTCCTCTGATTGTAACAGAGATTTGATTTTTGTTTTAACTTATTACTAGGTCGGTCCAAGGTTTTGTTTGAATCCAATCAAGATATTTAGTGGCAGCTTTGGAGGCCCAACACTATATGAGAATCCGATGTACGTATCGCCAAATCAGGTGAGACACAAATCTAACTCAGCCAAGTTGTTTCATAAGTTTAAGGTGCTTTAAGTCATGTTCCAATCTTTTTAGTGAGAAGCACATCTAACTCAGCCTAGTTGTTCCTTAAGTAAGTTTAAGGTGCCTTAAGTCATGTTCCAATATTTTTGTTCGCCTTTTGTAGATCCGAGCATTGCAGAAGAGGAAGAAAGCTGGCAAGTATGCAAAGAAAGTCAAGGCAAAGACAAGGAGAAAGCAGCACGAGTTATCGAACCCATTGGAGCCCGATGAGTTTGCAGATATGTGGAGAGAGTGATTGCTCCAGTGATCTCTTCCTTTTTGGTATGAACTCGGAAAAGAAAACTCTTTACAACCTCAGTCCTGAAATGGCACTTTATAGCTTTGCACCCTTTTCTGTGTTACAATTTTGTACCTTGTGGATTGGATCATATCTTAAAATCGAATCATAACAATGTTGTTCCTTGTATTAGCTCAGTTACATCAATAGTTTCTCCTTAATCTGATGTTGTCTATAACCTGAGGTAGGTTTTCACTTTTTGCAAGTTGTGACCCCTCATTTTTGGATTATTGCATAAACATACCCTGAACTTTCCTTTTTGTTGCACTATGTAAATTTGTTGTAAAATGGTGACTTTACCCATGAAAATTTTATTTTAAAAATAGCAAGTACAAAACAAAAAGTTCAGATTTTCTTCTTTCTTTGTTTTCTGTCTTTGGACATAATTTTTTTTATTGGAGATGAAAATATTGGATTTTATTTTTTTATTTTTTTATTTTTTTACTTACTATCTTTAAAAACACATTTGTCATTTGGAAATAAGTTTACATAAGGTACAACAAAAAGTTCAGTATATGTTTATGTAATGGTAAAAAATGAGAGCTAAAGCTCGCAAAAAGTGAATCTCAGATGCATTTTTATTCATACAATGGAACCATACTAGGAACTTATTTACACTAGCACAGAAATCATTCACTAGTTTTCAGATTAGAAATCTGTGTTATTGGTGTAGTGTTGGGACACACCAAACCATGATTCAGAACATCAACACTACAACCTAGGATCAACCTCGGATCTGTCTGGGATCATTTACTAACTAGGTGGTAGTGTTAGATTCCCAGTCCATGGTCCAATTGGTTTCACTGCCCCTCCGAGGAATGCTGTTGATTCTTGTGAATTTGTCAACCTTGAAGTTAGCTCCACACATGACCCCTTCACTGTCCACTCTCGGCATAGCCTTCACCTTGTTCATCGGATGCTCGAAGCTCATCAACCCTCCCTCACTGTGGAACATACACCCTTTCGGAAACGGAGCATAGGATTTCGCACATCCCTCTTTAATGACCTCAAGTTCGTCGGAAATTACCACCGAGCCATCACCGGCAATCCCCCAGTACAGCTTCACTTCCCCATCCGATCCCTGAAACCACCACCGTTGTCATAGTTAGCAGCGATTTCATTGGACTCGCCGCTTACTTAATTACAAGGAAGGGATAATTTCAGCTCGTTAATCTAAAACATTAAAAAGTTTCAAATTACTACCTTAGCATATTTTTTTTTTCCTCGCTACCCTATCCTCTCAAAATTTTCAATTTACTCTTTTTCGGCCAATTTTGGGTATGAACAGCAGGTAGTGGTTTGAAAATATTGGACGAAAAAGAGTAACTTGAAACTTTTGGAACATTAGGGCGCGAGGAAAGAAAAACAGGCTAGAATAGTAATTTGGACATCGAAATGTTTTTGGATAGTGGGGTGAAATTACTCCTAAAGGATAATTGCAAAAACTTACGATGAACTATGCAATTTTACGAATATATACTATCCATGAACTTTTTTCCGGTCTATAAATCCGTTATCATTAAGAAAATTAGTCATACGACTTCAATTTTTTGGAAATCACTATTTTACCCTTTATGTTTTTGCAATTTGTAGCATCACATATACATGTTTTGCAATTTACTACCCTTATGGATACATTTTAGTAAGAGTCAGACATTTTACAAACAAAAAAATTAATCTCATGAACGAATTCCTCGAAAAATATTTACAAAACACGTATATTTCACTGAAGTTTTTGTAATTGCTTTAGTTACAATCTTCTTACCAGAGCAGTGAAGACCGAGCCGGCCTTGCTGTCATAGACCACGAAAGCGAAGCTCCCTTCAAGGTCCTTGACAACCTGATCCGCCGGGTAAGGACCTCGGTCCCTGAGGGTCTTGTAAGCTTCGATCACAAACATGGCCTCGTTGGCTCCTTTCGTAAGACCGTATTGTTTGTTGAGACTACACAAGTTGTTCAAGCTCCCCAAGAACATGCAGTATGTATCTTCAAACCCACAGAACAACCTGCGATTTCAACACCAACCCACAAATCCAAATCACCTCTAATCCAATACCCATGTTACATAAAGCCTAACCAATCTAAAAGATGGAATCTTTTTAAATTAAAAATCAATTTAACTAAAAGTTCATACTGATAGTTGATGACCCAGGTATAATTTTGTAAACTCTGATACTAATTAAACGATCAACTTAAAAGCTGATAGTTGATGATCCAGTTCTTGTTTAGTATTGAGGATTGAACTTGTGTCTCGGACAGAGTTAGATTTTGATATTATATTACAGATCAACTCAACTAAAATTAAAAAGTGAATTTAATAATGAAATACTCAATTATAATTTTATATTCTAATACGAAAATCATGTGTTCTAGTACCTCTGTTGGGGAGAGACAGGACGATCCAAATCACCTCTAATCCAATACCCATGTCACATAAAGCCTAATCGATCTAAAAGATGCAACCTTTTTAAATTTAAAATCAACTCAACTAAAAATTCAAACTGATAGTCGATGACCCAAATCAATTCTGATACTAATTAGAGATCAACTTAACTAAAAATCAATTTAATAGTTTAAGGTCTTGTTATAATTTTATATTTTAACATATCTAACAAAAATCATCTGATCTAATTAATACCTCTGCTGGGAAGAGAAATGACGGTCTGGTTTGACATAAGCAAGCACAGCAGCGTCGCCGAAGGTCATGGAGAAAGTGTTGTTTGGATGGTGAGAAAGGAAGTCCTGAAGAGTCTCTTCCGGCAGCTTTGGCCGCCGAGCTCCGCTCTGGGACGCCGGGCTGTTGAGCTCCTCCGGCGGGTGAGCGAACGTCTTGTGAAATATAGCCAACATGTTTTTTCTTTCCTTTTCTTTTGCTTATTTTCTCGAGAAAATGTGAAGATGGAATGGACTGGAGTGGTGGGTTTGTTGTAGTATATATGGTGTGTTTGGGTATGGAGTAGTTGTTGAAGTGACACGAGGACGAGGATTCGAATCAGGTTTGTGTCGTGTCGTTGAGGTTGTGGGTGGATAAGGTTTCTCTTGCTACGAGGTGTTCTTATCTTTTCGTGTCTCTTTGTTTGTTTTTTTGTTTTCTCGGGAAAATTTGGCAATCGTTGTCTGAGTCTGTCCATGGTTCTTGTGGCGTTACTGTGGGTTGTGGACCTATGGTTGTATTGAAAACAAAGTCTCTTAGTACCTTGTCTAAACCAAAACCAGATTTTGAAAGGATGTATGGGAATTGGCACGTGTTGGCATGGACCAATGATGGAGTAGAATGTAATTTCATTTTAAGGAAACAGAATGTTTATTAATCAATACCCAGAAAGAAGAAAATAAAGGTTTAGTTGTGGATCGTCTTTGGACAATCTATCACGTTGACTATAGAATCGTAATTGATACACCGGTTTTGACGATTGAGTTTAACGCCAAGAAACAAAAGCCTGAAAATCAAAAGAATCTATCCTTACTTGACCTGATACGAGTGTCTAATTGTTGCTTAGTCTTCGGGAGAGGACCTCTATTTATTTATTTTTGTAGAAAGTGCGTGACATGATCAGGGATTATAGTAAGCCGTCTCTCTTCATTGGTACACCATAAAATCCATTGTTTTTATCTTTCAATTTACACAAGCTTTTCTGATTATGTTTTTTTCCAGAGGTTTCGGGATTTCGTTTTCTCTCTCTTTGTGCTTCCCCTTTTGTCCTTCTCCTCTTACACCTGCTATGACCCCCACCGTCCTCCTCTTCGATCCTTTGTTGTTACTGGTAGCCACCAACCTTATGATAGGTCGTGTCCCCGTCCTGCCGTTGGTACCAGCTCCATGCCCTACCACAGAGTTCATCAAATCGTTGTGGGGAAAAAACCTAAATTAGTTCCTAAGGTTCATCAAATATCCCGCTCCCCCGTCGCCGCAAGCGACCACCAACTCCTTCGTTGATAGCTCTTCTCCCGCTATCGTCGCCGCATCTTCTTCCCTCGTCACCTTCGCCACGAGTATGTGGATTTATTGAGGTCCCAAGGGGAAGCCATCATAGCCGCAACTTCCGCCCCCTTCGTCGCATCCACCTCCCTCTCCACCACCACCGTCGCCTCCGCCTCCTTCGACGCAACCAACTCTTCCGCTCTCCGATCATCCGAGCTCACTGGAGGCCTGATCTAGGGCCCGACATCGTGAGTATGGCACACCTGATCACTCAAGGCTTGCGTGCAAGGCCACCCCAACCCCATTTGTTGGATCGAGGTTCTAATAGGGTGACAACTTCCCTTTCGGGCCTGAAGAAGAGGAGCCGGGATTCCTCCACCCCGACCAAGGAAATAGTTGCTCCAGAACAATTAGAGCCGAGGTCTGTCAAACAACCTAGCCAGGGTCAATGACCGACCTGTCAAGCAACGAGGTGTGTGTGGGGACGCACATCTCGCTCTACCAAGTTCGGTTGAAATCCGACAACATGGTTCCCCCATTTTCAAGTGTTCTCCTTGGATTCCCGTTATCTCATCAAACGCCCCTGATTTTTACCACGAGCATTTTTAGGTCGAGATCAGGAAATGTTCATTATCCACTACTATTACACAACCACCGCTCTGAAGATCGTCTCTCAGCATATGTCCTTGATATAGTCGGATATTTCGAGATAAGGATAGCATCCGATACCTACAGGTTTAGAACTTCGTCTCATCCTTTTCTTTTTATCATTTTCATATTATATAATATTTAATTTTCATGATTAATAAAAATTTCATTATGCTCAAAATAGATATATACTGAAAACAAATATCACCATAAATCAGTATTAAGATACCTATTTTTATAGTTATCCCTGATTCTAATGTTTTTAACATTTTGTAATTTGTATTGTCAGAATTTAAACCTCCTTGTACATTCAGCTTCTGTGTGCAATGTAATCTGTGTGCGCTCTGTATTTTCTCGTATGTATATGGTGTCGTTTCAAACTTTTCCTTCCTTTCCTTATCTAGATAATGTTATTTTATATTTATTTACTATTTTATATTTGTGTATGTCAATCCAACCAACGACAAAATAATAAAAGGAAATTCAAAAGAAAAAGTGACTTTTATCACAAGAAAAGAATCTCAATCATCAAAGTGCTCACTTTTTGCAGAACCTGTTTGGTGATACCTTCAATGTCCCTTCTTCAATCATTGTGACGCACCATCTTGCCCCTAAGAGCTCTCTCTAAGGCCCTCACTGGTTAAGAGTCCATATGGTGTTGGGTTTACCCAGGCCCATTATAGTATCCTCTAGAAGGCTTTACGTGACGAGAAGGCCCATAAATGCATCACGCACCTGGGCCTCTAGGTCTTGAAAGGCTACCTCTGTTTCAGAGACATTTTCACCGTTTACTTAACCGGAGAAGCAGTGGTGGTTGGTTATTGGTTTTAACCAAGACTAAATAATACTAAATTTGACGAAGTTGACGTGAGAATAAGAGATGATCATCGATGTTGGGATTGTATTGTAGTTGCTTTAAACGAAGGTTGCTCGGTCCAAGGATGAGGGAGATACCGAGTGTTTGAATATAAAATTATAATCAGACTTCCGACTATTAGGTTAAACTTTTAATTGAGTTGATCTTCTAATATAATGTTAGATTCATATTTTTCACGGACACGGATTCAAATATCCATATCTACAGAAATTCTAATTTATTTCCTATTTATTTAATTTTCCATAATAAACCATTCCATGTCCTTCCTTCTAATAATTTACACCCAAAATCGTAAACGGGTATGCCCTGGGGGACGCATGTTCAAATTTAAAATCGTAATTGAGCCTCAAACTATTAGTTTGAACTTTTAGATGAGATAAGAGCCTCCACGATGCTTCGTTGGTATTGTCTGTTCGTGCCGACTGTTTGATTAAAAAAAACATTTCACCAAATTCTCAACCAACAGTCAGCACTAACTGTCAGCAACCTCTAAACTAGCTTGTTTTTTTTGACGTAATTCTTAATTTCATTAACTTAAATCAAAAGTCAGTAACCCCGGAATCGGGTCCGGCATACAATCAGGAACCAAAGAAACAAACGCCCATTCACGGGCATAATGAGCTATAGTATGAGCTACCTGATTAGCTTCTCTGCGAACATGGCTAACCCGGTATCCCCCTAAACTACTCAACAGGACCTTACAATCCTCAATAATTTTCCCCAACGGGGTAAGTAATCTATCAGTGGAATTTATTGCCAGTACAACCCCAAGGCAATCAGTCTCCACTACCCCCTCATTCCATTCAACCTACTGCAGCCAACGGAGCGCCTCTCGGACCACCATCGCTTCTATCAACTCCGGGTCCTTCAACCCCGGAAACAGGACACTCCGAGCATTCAGTAACACACCATCTGCTCCCCTCAGCACCATGCCTCCTCCACCTCCCCACCCTTCAAATACAACACCATCTGTATTCAACTTTACTTGATTCACGACCGGACAACACCATTTCCTACGAACTGCAACCGGACGTAGGTCACTCGCCGGCCTGATTTTCTGTGCCTCTGTCCACTCCTTCCACGAGCTCATGGTCCGGTAAAATAGAGCCACTCCCGAGACTCTATTTTCTCGCCACACACGCTGGTTACGTGCCTGCCACAACTCCCAACAACCCATCACCACTTGTGCAGCAATCTCCTGATTCCCATTACCCCTGTAATTATCTAACCATTCCCGAAACGAATGATGTTGTCCCAACTGAGCACCAGGTATTCTCCCCCATAAATCTCGAGCCAACGGACAACCAATAAACACATGATCAGTGTTCTCTACTTCCCCACAATCCGAACATTGCTCCTGAACTGGAACACGTCTAGCTAGGAGGTTTTGATTTGTTGGCAACTTACCGAAAACTCCCCTCCAAACAAGATGATGTACCTTAGGCGGAACCGGGAGAGACCAAAGCCATTTCCAAGAATCATCCCTCTCCTCTTGTCTCCATACACCCCTTCTAGCCTGAATCTCCCTGTAAGCCACTTTGACTGAGTATAGACCGTCCCTAGTCCCCCTCCAATACCAGTTATCCTCCTCCACTGCTGAACCAAGGGGAACACTTAAGATGGCTTCCGCGTCCCTCTTAGAAAAATTTTTGTTAATCAAATCATCATTCCAACTCCTTTGGTCATGTCTCATTAGCCTACCAATTTCCCATCCCTCTACCTGTCTTGGCTCGTCCTGGATGAAGCCCGACTCATTTATAATCCACGGATTATTCAAAACAGTCCTATTTCCGGCCCCCATCGATCTCCTGATCCCCTTCCTAACCACCTCTTGACCGGCCAACATACTACGCCAAACTGGGCTAACCGGTCCTCTTGCCTCCGCAGATACAAAATCTGTCAAGGGAAAGTACTTCGCTTTCATCAGCCTAACAACCAAACTATCTTGATTATGCATCAGTCTCCACCCCTGCTTCCCCAGAAGAGCCACATTAAAGTCCTGCAGGCATTTAAAACTGAGACCACCCATTAATTTATGGGTGCATAACTCCCCCCAATTACTCCATCTGATCCCTTTACCAGACCTATTATCATGAGACCACCAGAATCTATTCATAACTGTCTCAATTTCTCTCAAGAGAGATTGAGGTAACAAATGAACGCTCATCAAATAAGCTGGGAACGCCTGAACCACCGCTTTGAGGAGAACCTCTTTATCGGCTTTGCTCAGAAATGACTCATTCCAGCTTCCCAATCTACTCTGGATACGGTCTTTAATGTACTTGAAAGTCCGATACTTACTTCTACCCACCATAGCCGGCATGCCTAGATATGTCCCGACATCCTCCACACTTCTCATTCCTAGGACGTTCGAGACCCGCTCCTTTATGTCCACATCAGTATTAGGACGAATAGCCAACACCAACTAGCTTGTTGGTGTTGGCTATTCGTGTCATTTTCTTCACAAAATTTCAACCGCAAACGGTTTGTGCTGATGGTGAGCTTACCACCAGCCCTCACCGCCAACGATGAAATGTCGGCTCTCCGCCAGCTCCTCAGTAGCTCACCTTTGACGTTTTCCCCTGCCAACGGCTTACTACCAGCTTCTCCACCAACATTGTGGATTCTCTTAGAAGTACAATAACGTCGTGAAGATACAGTTTAATGAAAAGGATGCATATATCTATTTTATTGGTTAGCTGGCATTGTCAACTATCAACCTCGACAACCAATCATATTTTTTCGATGCAATGTTTTTCACCCGCCGTCGTATTTGTGCCGTTCATTACAGACCAATTTTTTCAATTTCCGGTTATATTTACACAACTCCATCCATCCACTGAGAGTTCCTAAGAGCATCCACAGTCGTTGGTGAGATGCCGCTGGAGAGAAGAAAACGCCGGCGAGGAGGAGGCGGGGAGCTGGCGAGGAGGAGGCGAGGAGCTCGCTGGCGAGGAGTGTTGGCTGGGAGCTTATGGCCGGCACTTATCGCTGGCGGGGAGCAAAACTGTGAGTAAAAAAGGTTGTTATAGCCGGCAAAAAGGCTTTACCACTATGGGGTGCTGCCTGGGAGTGCTGGCTATAAGCCAAAAAAATAGTTTTTTAGTCATCTCGCCAGCGCCATCTCACCAGCGGTCGACGAGATGACTGTAGGTGTTCTAATGGAACGTGAAAAGTGAAGAGCAAAGCGACATTGCATCACCTCCGACACATGTGATGGGAATTACAAGCCGACAAAACACCAAGATGTCCGGTACAAAAAGAGCACACGGCACGTGTCGATAAGTAGCCCCACTTTTACTGTTATGATCAGTGAAAATTCCACAAAAACACTCTTATCATTGAACTTATCTCTGATCTGTCACATGTGATATGTACGGCCCATCAGAGACAGCTCACACCCCTACTCAATTCATGTGACTCGCCGTATTCTACTTTTTCTTACTAGTAATCATTATAATATGTTCTGTCTTCGGACAAGTATGTCTTTCCGACAAGAACTTACATAGACAAACAAACGTTAAAAAAACACGAAGAAGATGCTACATTTCACTCCGCTTTAACCTTTTACTCAATATCGTAAACACGAGGTTTAATTTCTATTTATTCTTCTTAATTGGATCAGCAAAAGTAGATAGCCTATGCAATAATAATAAATCAAACTAATACGTATAATGGAAGAATAATTAGTTGAGAATCAATGTTAAGTTAGGGCATCTCTAACGCTATAGCTGGTTGCTGGCGGAGAGAGGTTGGCAGAGAGAATAAAAAATTGTTTTTATTGGCTTACAGTCAGTTCTTCCAGTCAGTACCCTGCAATACTAGGTGGTTAAAGTGTTTATGATAACTTTTTTATTCACATTTTTGTTCCCAACCGACGGTGAGAAGAGGCGTGAAGCTCCCAATTAGCTCCATGCATGCTCCTCGCCGGCGATTTCTCCCCACCTGCGTCTCCCCGTCAGCTCCCAACCCACCACCGTGGATGCGCTTAGACTGTTTTTAGGATATATTATGCAAATTAGTTGTCGTTTTTTGTCACTTTTCACATCATTTAAATATAAATCAACGTATTTTTAATTTTGTTTTGAGCATATTCGTACAAATAAAGGTATTCAGCTTTAAACAAATATTGTGTGGTCACCATCTCACACTAGCCACTTTCCTTGGATCTGAAGACCTTTCAACGTAATTAGTTTATATATTATGAATAGTTATGTATAATTATTTTTATTTTTTATGTCTTATCTGTCAATCTAAAGCAATATTATGCACAGATCTATTTCTGAAAGAATGATAAAAGACACGATTGTCCTGCATGAACTTCGTGCTGCATGTTACCTTACGTGTTTAGAAACGAGCTTGTGATTATATATTCAATTAATACACGAACAAATTGTCATGTATTATACTCACAAAGCTTGTCATGCTCATCATAAATCAAATAAGTTAGAAATAATAAATACAAAACTAAAATTATAGTGTTGGTACGTAATACATGACTTCATCCCCTGATAAACAAATGTATCATCCTATTGTATGTTGAAAAGTGTCTATAGTATGTGGAGATATATTATTTTTTATGGTTATTATACAATCATCAAAATATAACTCAGACATATCGTATATAATTTGTTGATACTTGTCAGATTTTAATTTCGCTGTCAATCAAATAGGGCTTATTGTCTTAATATGAAAATACTTTTAAGAAGTCCCATTATTTTGTTCATGTAGAAGTAAAGTGCACTAAAAAAATTCCATGGCATTGCACTTTTTCTTTGATCGAAAGTTGCATCTTATTAATAATATAAGTGCATTTGGGAGAAGTTACCCCGACTATTGAAGAACAGGAATCGAACGAGCCTTTCTAACAAGTTAGTGTAGAGTCTTGTTCGCAGTTTTTTTTTTATCAAATTCAAGAGTTAGTCTCTCGTTTTGAAGAAACATGTGACGGATATCTTGGATGATAGTTCCTACTGGGGAAGTAAGAGGGACGTCTGTGAGAATCATATTAATTAGAACCTGAACGTCCGAGCAAATGACTATTGATCCAGGCCTTAAGGCTAGCACATTCTTGAGGGTTGTTCCAATTACATACGCTTCAATCATTATGGGGGACCAGATTCCCGGGAGTACCCAATAGCCACTACCTGTATCTCCCTAATCCTTGTATAGGCTATGATGCCCCATGGCATAACCCTTATCAAAACCCAAACAAAACTACGATAATTATTCGACGATACAAATAAATTCAAAGTTTTGGTTGTTTATATTTATGCGATTTATGATTTTTTTTTATAAATAATGATCCTATTTTTTAAAAACTGTCAATCGATATATTGATTAAAGTAACAGCCCGAAGGGCCTGTCCAAAAGGATAAACCCAAAAGTACGTAGACTATTTGAAACATAAAAAACATAATTATGAAGTCCAAACAACGTGGGACGAAACAATAAAAAAACTATTCATTGATCGAAATGCTACAAGGTGTCGGGAGAGGAATGTTGCGATAGCGGTCGAGGAAACTGATACATCGACTACCAACGATGAGCTAGGTATGAGCGGGCCCAATTTCGAAAAAGTGGTGATGTGGCGGACTAAGTACTCCCCCAAAGATCCAGTGTGAGTCGTCCTCCCTCGAACGACGATATAGAGCTCCAAAAACACGAGAATGCAGGCTCCCAAGATAGTAGAGCAGTATCGTGTCGGTACTTCATGAAACTTCTCCCACCCTACGACCGATGAAGCGGTGATACCTGCAAACCCCTCACTGGTTCTTTTGTCGCTCATTGGAAGAGGCGAGGGTACACCCCTCGCCGGTTTGACTTTCACTCCATTAGACCTGACAAGCCACTACAAGACAGTATCTAGCATTCGCATCGGATCAAAGATCATCTGAACACTAATAATGACAGACAAGTATACCCTATTACCGGTCGAGAATCAGGTCCCTACAGTACATGTCCACCACGAAGCTATTTGAACGACAGTTGCGGAACGATGCACCAGGCGATTACTCTTGATACCTCTATACATACCTCTTCCACAACCCCCACCGCATAAACTTTCCTTCACAACTTCGTCGTTCGGACTGGTAGCATCAACGACCTTGACGCGACTGTTATCACCGATGCCCACCTGAAACTCAACTGTCATTCCGTTGACGAGGCTTTGGAGGCCCTCAAATGTGACTAGGCCTTGATGAATGGAAAGTTCCTCGCTGGTGGTCCATAAGTGATGAAACCCAAGGTGGAAAGGTTGAGGGAACATTCCACCTTACTCGATTATCTCTTGCCGCCCATATGAGAGTGTGTGCCGCCGCTCTTGTTTTCGTCTGGTCTCCGTGGAGGCCTGCCAATCCTACACTAAATTGGTCGCGTCACCACTGGTCAAGAAATTCTTGATCGTCATCGTCATGAAGATTGTATAAGAAAGGAAGACATGAGCAGACTAGAGTCAATGTCTATTCGACCTCGTTCAGTCAAAATGTTTATAACACACAACTATATAGTTATCTATACTTTTAAAAGAAAAAAGTTTTCGATCTTTATCAGTAATTATCTTTTCTCCGCTTTAGAATTTTAATCTAGTGGAGGAGACGCGTTAATTTAAGAGGGTCATTGTCTTATGACTTTGATGATGGAAAAGGTTGAGATGTATAGTATCAACTACCATACCATGTTATATATTTGATTGAAGAACATAGATATTACCAAACAACCAGTCTAAGGGCCAACACCAACTTTTTCAAATTCTTTACAATTTTATGGCTCCACCACTTCTTTTTCTTATCCCAAATCAATAAGATACTCCGATTACTTATGAGGTTCTATTGTTAGCGTCTTGTATGAAAAAATTTATAGACTCATTCATCATTTTCTTTTAAAGAAATGCAAAATGTCTTGATCAAAATTACATAATTCAAAAGAATAGGTTATGGATAATCTTATCATCAAATCTAGATACGTAGGATAGTTTGTAAAATGACTTTAAAATGATATTCGCTTTGTTCGTAACATTAAAGTTTAATTATTTTTTTTGCAAAATAACATTCATTTTAAGCGAATTTTCAGTTTCACCCTTAGAGAAAAACTCGATCAAACATGTGATGCTTGATCAAGATTCCACTAAAGATAAGAACGTAAATTCGATTGCTATAAAAACAGATCACATCTACAAACACAACTAAAATGAAGGTTATTTTTTAAATTACCCGCAGACGAATCAATACATACTCCAGAGTAGCCTTATAGAACAAGCCTTTTCTAGAACTTCGAACAACTGATCAAGAACGGACAAAATCACATTTGTTGCATCAAGTTTTACCTCTCGGACTTGCCATTTTTTTACTACACGTCACTTCTAGTTCTTTCTCAACATCAATCATGTAGTTAGTCCGCTTCATGGTTGATATATATAGGTGTAGGATTGTTAGACTTATCATTGTAATGTTTACTTCATGGTTGATAAATCTTGATTGTAGACCTGCTTCCTCCAACGTATGCTTATTGAATTAATATTCAAAGTTTCTTTGAATTGTAACAAGAACAGTGACAAAAGAAAACAAATCCTTTTTTGTTTCAAGGTTTTGGTTGCCAAGTGGGTATAAGCATGTGGACATCGCGGGTCAAAACGAACCAGCAAGGTATTGAATTGATGTATATTTAAATACTAATTTGGTGTAGAAGTTAGTAACTAACCGCTGTAATTAAATTGAGGTCACATTAGTTGTATGTTGGCTCATTTATATGATAAATAAATGTTGTACAATATATAAAAAAAATGAGAAACAAGGTTGCCACTTGCACAATTTGCTGCCAAAGGTTGATACAAGTAGATAGCTGGGCAATATTGCCTTCTCGGCTACACGAGTGTATAGATTCAAAATCGAGAATAATAATCAACAAATAAAAAAAGGAAAATTTCAATTTAATACCCTGACAAACATTTATTTGCAATATAATACACTAGCTTGTTTTTTTTTGCAATGTAATACCCTGGCAAACATTTATTTTCAATTTCATACCCAACCGTTAACTTTCCATCCAAAATGGATGAAAAGTCCAAAATACCCCTTAAGACCAATCATATTTTCAAAACCTACCACAAAAAATCAGATATTATATATATTTCAAAAAACTATATTTTATTTCGAAAATATTTAAAAAAATCAGTTTTTATATATTTGAAAAAACATATTTTTATTTAATTTAAAAAATCAGATTTATTTCAAAAAATATTTAAAAAAAATCAGTTTTTATATATTAAAAAAAGATTTTTATATGTTTTTAAAAATAGATTCTATTTCAAAAAAAAAGAATTTTAAAAACAGTTTTTATATATTTAAAAAATAAATTTTTATATATTTCCTAATAATATTTTTTATATAATTAAAAAAACAGATTTATTTCAAAAAATAATTAAAAATCAGTTTTTTTTTATATTATAAGAATCAGAATTTTTTTATATTTTAAAAAACTAGATTTTATTTCAAAAAATATTTTTAAAAAAATCAGTTTTATATATTTCAAAAATCATATTTTAATGTAATTATAAAAATCAGATTTATTTTTTTAAAAAAATTAAAATAAGTTTTTTATATATTACAAAAAACAGATTTTTATATATTTCAAAAAATTATATTATTTCAAAAAATATTTTTTTTAATCAGTTTTTATATATTTAAAAATTTAAAGATTGAAGGGTGTTTTTGGTATTTTTTGAAAAAACAAGGTCATGTGCAAAGCACATGACTACTTTCCATCCATTTTGGTTGGAAAGTTAACGGTTGGGTATGAAAATGAAAATCAATGTTTGTCAGGGTATTAAAATGTAAAAAAAACAAGCTAGGGTATTATACTGCAAATAAATGTTTGCCAGGGTATTAAATTGAAAATTTTCCAATAAAAAAAATGAATGTGGCTATGAGCTGGTGAACGAGTAGGAATCAAAAAGGGTTCAAACCAATGACTAGAATTGGACTTTTAAAGAAAAAATGACGATGATGAAAACATTGTTTAATGCCACTTGCAATACTTAACAATACAAGGTTGTACAAAAAACGTCTAAGATCCAATAAATGTTTTTAAAAAATAGTAATTGAAAATATGTAGTTCATAATGGATAGAGACCCGAGGAATTTTATAAATCAAATACTAAATAAACACGAAAATTGTTCATAATTGAAGTATCGATGTTCTTGAGCAAATAGCATATTCCCGAAAATAACGTGAAACGTGCCTCAAAGCTTAAGAGGTTTGAGAACACAGTTCGCACAACCATTATATTGTATAGGTATTAGTTATATCATCAATTTAGATATTTAGACTGAACTTTTACCATTAGATGAATGGAGACTTAAAATATGTAAATTATATGAGACTATATTTAAAGTTGGAACTCTTTCACCAAGTGTCGCCCACACATTATTAGATAACGCATAAGTTTATGCTTCGTTTTCGTATTAAAATTACGTCAACTCCGTCTTTTTATCTTGTTTCGAACTTTTCTTAAATTGTGGTCTCTCGTCTAACCCTTTTTTCAATTGAATCACATGAGGGTCTACTTATGAGCCACTGTTAGGGTGGTTCTATTGCTTCCTGGTTTGTGGAGGGACATGTTATGCTTAGCTTTTTTGAGACCAGATGATTAATCTTTTTTGGTCTTTTAATTTATAACATTGTCATTAGGTCAAACGTTTGGAGTTAACGTTTGAGCTGATTCATTCACACGTTTCAGACGGTACAATAGATTTTTTGTTTTTTTTTGCATGTTTTGACATGCAGGACATATGTTAGATCCTGTTATTAATTTGATGGTTTCCTTCCCAAAAACCCAGTTGTTTTCAATATATACTTTTCTTTTAGATATGAAAAAAAAAACATATTATTGTGGTCAACTAGTGTAGCTGCCCAACCAAATAATATAAACATAAATAATAATTATGGGTGTGGCATGAGTTCTAGAAACAAGGAGTGGTCATGCATTTATGCAAACAGATGTAAGAGCAATAAGTGGGGTGAATACGAATTAGGAGTCCAAAGTAAGGAGTCACCCACTTGTGTTCTTCTCCTTCACACTTCCACATGGTGGATCCCTATATCCCATCCTCTCCACACTTTCACAAACCATACGGATATTTTGTATGTGCATTCTGAGCCAGAAATTCATGTCTAGGTTTGAACCATATATAAACCTAAAATGTTGTGGTATATTAATCGGATCGAATGACTAAAACAGTAATATTATGATTTAGGTATGTCTTTCTTGTGTTGAATCCGTTCCAATCATATGCTAATCTTAATATTTATGGTTAAATGTTGAAACTTACCCTTATGTATTGGTCACGAACACTATGCTACCCTCCTTTTCAAAATCACATTTGCGGTACCTTATTGGTCATGCGATTCCGTTAGGAAAAATAGACGGTAAAATGCCGTTTTTTCCATTCCGTTAGTCATATGACCTCAAGTGTCATATAATGGATGGTAAAATACCGTTTTTCCTTCATTATTTGACTTTTATACATTTTATAAGGAACATTACCATTGCACTCTCGTTGTTATTCCTTATAAAATATATAGAGGTCAAATACTTAAGGGAAAAAACGTCATTTTACCATCCATTATATGACACTTGAGGTCGTATGATTAACGGAATGGAAAAAACGGCATTTTACCATCTATTTTTTATAACGGAATCGCGTGACCAATAAATAAGGTACCGCAAATGTGATTTTGAAAATGAGGGTAGCATAGTGTTCATAATCAATATATAAGAGTAAGTTTCAACATTTAACCCTCATATTTAATATATTAATAAAAACTAACAATACATTTACTATTTATAGTTCATTTATCTTTTTAAATGTGTAAATGGAATCGAATTTTAACAAGTGATTTTCACATAATGTTTTGAAATGAATTTTACATCTCTGATAAACAAATATCATTCCTTATGAATATATTGATGACAGTATTGACTTGTCCACGTTTTTCTGTGGACTCTAAGTCTCTAAATCAGCAGTCATTATGTGGTTGGAAACTTTTGTTGACAATTAATTACTCGATAGGTGCAGTCTGTATAACGTACGAAAGTAGCTCGTGCTACTAATGTTTCTCTGGTATAATTTGTAAGATACTGCTTACTAGGGAAGGGAGGGTTACAACTTACAATATATCAACGTGTAATAACAATTAAGACATAGTCGAATTATTGTGATATTTTTATACACATACGTATGTGATTCTAAATGGTATTAATCCAGTAGATTAATAAGGGGTTATAATATCAAACAAACTCGCTTGAATACCCATTTTGGGTTGCACAACTACCCTCTCTAGGATTCATCTATTTCTGCTGCCCACCTCTCTCGATCTCCACCTCTCCGATCTCCGATACACTCTGCAACCTCTACCACCGTGTGCTTCCTCTGCCTGCTCGACATCCCCATCACTCCGTTACCCATTTCCGACCCATTTCTATGGCATCCGTCCAACAACACCCACACCATCCCGGCGTTGCGAAGCCATCTCCCCCGGGTTTTCTCCCCGACGTCAACTTCCCTGCGTCGGACATCGTCCAGTCCACTGCTCTGCTGGTCGGACACCCAGCCCTCGATTGCAGCACGCATCCGCCGCCGAAGGACAAGCAGGTCTCGACCGTCTCCCCTCTCCCTCGCCGTCCCTCCTGCAGTCTCACCGGCTTCTAGTCTGATCGCCTTGGGACCCCGAGCCTCTTCTCTGCCGATGTCGGCTGGGTCTTCTGGTCCGCGTGGTCTTTCTTCTCCTCTGTCGCTCGGAGTCCTACGTCAGGATGAACTGGTGCGGGGGGTTGGGGTGCCTTACGACCCACGCCAAGAAGAGGCCCCTCTTCAGTCGAACCCTAGCCTGTCTTCTTGGGCTCACCACGACCTTGCTCTGGTTGCTGGATTGGATGGCACACGGCCTGAAGGTGCGCCTCCGAAGTCTGCACCCCCTCGCTTCATGGAGGCGGGGATGGTCCGGGTCGTGACAGAAAGCTCGGATTTCTCCTTGGTCACGATAGTAAGGACCCGATTCCAACGCCTGGTCCGTGATCGCTACGGGGTACGACGGAGTACGGTGGAAGCTTCCTCAATGTTTGTTCGTCGTGGCTGGGCACGGAGGCAGAGTAGGGTTTGGATTCCCTACAACGGGGTCGTTCCCGGTCCTGGTTATGGGGCTGGTGGCCCTCTATCTCTGGATTCACGGATGGAGACGCATGATCACATGGAGAACACTTTACGGAGGAGAGTCCGGACATCGGCCTTAACACGGTACCCTCAGTCTTTCCCCCGCGCCAAATGGCCGTTGGTTCAACATTCTTTCCCTGTTGGGGTGGCGCCGCAATCCTCTGGGGATTATATTGGAGATGGTGGTGCGTTGGGTTGTGAGCTGGAGCCTGTGGCCCCAACCCAGGTGAAAATGGACCTGATACCTAAGGCTCGGTTATCTCGAAGAAGGGGGTCCAGGATAACAATGGACCCGATACCTAACCCGGGTTTCCGAGTTCCCACCTAGGATGCCAACCAAGTGCCCCAATAGGCCCCCTGGGTGGTCCTACACAAAAGCCCCGACTTTTATACACGGGAACATCCGACGAGGGGTGGGTGGAGATTAGCTCTCTGCCGATTTGATTGTTACTCTTCTGCCACAGGAGCATGGTGGATTTGGAGGTGGAGGACGCGCCCACCCAGGAGCGCGAGCTGTGGAAGCTCCGACGCCTTTTGTTCATATGAGCGCGGCTGCTGGAGTACGAGGAAGGGTGTGGCCTGCATTTGGCTGGCACACCAAGTCACAGGCGGGGGAGATGCCCCGCTGGAAGGAATGATTCACCATCTGAGCATCGGGGACTGGCTCTGGGAGAGGTCCCTAGACGATGTTTTGTCTCCCACCACCACCAATATTGTAGAGGTCCCTCAAGATCTCCGGTATCCGGTTTCTCCTCCCCGTCTTCTACGTTTTCCCATGGGGCGTCAAAATACCGTCTATGACGGTTATAGTACTAAAAGGTTTCAATGATCCATTGTTCGTTCAGACTGACCTTTCATGGACGAGGAACGTGTTCTTCGAGACATTTCGATGTGATCGTTCTTAACAAGTTATAATATTGCAATTTTCCGTTAAAAAAAGGATTTACCCTTAATAAAGACTATTTGAATTTTACTCGATCGGATAAAATCTGTTACCAAACCTGAACATTCCATTTACCCGGCTGAAAAGCTCGTTAAAGATATTATCATAAGTTTGCAAAAAGAAAATTAGAACCGTAGGAGTAGATATTTTGCAAATTACCCCAAATCATATAGGCTTAGACAAATCAATGAAATTGGACAATAGGCTCAACGAAATTCAACCCCAATAAATATGCACTTAAGTACATCTACTTCTCTCCGTTTAGAACCAAGCCATGCAAAAGATGAATTTGAATTGGACTGAACCTAAAAAAAAAATCTCAAAATGAATGGCTGAGGTTTGTAGGGAGCAATCAAAACCAGTTCGTGTTGTCGTCTTTCTCGAACTGCTCCAATCATTACATAATAATTAGTAAGGGTTATCATTAATATTATGTTGACGGTTGTTCTAATAATGGAAATTAGGGATTTAAAACCATTCATTTAGAAGAACTCGCATTAATGAATGAATTAATTCTTGGCAACGCTACTAATTTTATCAAATTGAAATACATTAGAGTAAGCTGCCTATATCCTCGTACAAAATTTAGGTCCAATCTTGGCCATATGTTGTATGACATAGATTATTTTTTAGGCATAGGTTTAAGATGAAATGATATATATATTCATCAAAAAAATATGCATAGACCAAAATTAACATCTTTTTTAAAAAGTGTGATTATGAGAATTTGTCAAGACGGTCGTTTGTAGTCGATTTTACCAATATTAATTTGAATTTTTGAAATGGGATGAGCTTGGACGGGGAGACATTACGGTGGATAAGACAGAGGTAAGCGAATTTAGGTGGATTTTTGTGTCCTTTCAGGTTTTTCAATGTTTTAAACAGAAAGAAAATATTAAAATGTAATTTTTTTTTGAAACGTATTAAAATGTAATTAGTTTTGGGCTCCTTTATAGATCTTCTCTTACAAATAATTTTAAATTTTAATTGTGTTTTTTTGTGTCAAGAACTTTTTTTAAAATTATATTTAATTTTAGGCCCTTATCTTTAATTGAAGTCTTCTTCATGGCTACTCATCTTTTAAATAATAATTTTAAATATTAATTGCATAAATACAATAGTTTATTAAATAAAAGTTTAAAAATGATATTATAAAAATAATTTTAATTTTTTTATAGATACAATAGCTTAATGCACAATTTTAAAAAAATAATATTATACAAATCTGATTATTAGTCTATTAATCCTCAAATATCTTATCTGTCTAACAAGCTTATGAGATTTTTTATAGCCATTTAAAAATATATATACAAACTTATCCATGGTTGAAAAAATCCTTAGGCGCTAGTCAGACGGTGAGGATCCCTAGACATTAGGCGGGGACTAGTCGGGGTCTAGACGGATTTATTTTATTATTATTTTTAATTATTATTAAATATATATTACAGAAATATAATAAAAATTCAAAATATATACTATATTTATATAATATAAAAAAATATCAAGTATAAAAATACAAAAAAAGTTAAACCAAATAATACTCTCGTTTTGATTTTACTCTAAATTTTAATAAAAATCTAAATTATAATGATAAACCATCAAAGAACACGTCCCATATTTTTTTAATCAATAAATTCAAGACCATTACAAACATATTGTGTCTCTCACTTTTTCATATCTGTTTTAAAAGTCTAATTTCACAAATCAGAGTCCCAAATTTTTGACTAATCGGACTGAACGACAAATTGGATGGTTTTTAGATTTTGAAGGTTAAATGAGACGACGAGTCAGACGTTTTTATAGATTTTGGGGCTAAAGGGGCCTAGGCGGATTAGACGGATTTTTACACCAGTGACTTATCACATGTCTGTTACTCAAATAAAACTTATGACTGATTTTAATTTTAAGTTGACATAACCGATAATCATTAAATGAAAAAGGACATTTGAGAGGGATTGAAAATTCTCAACAAAAATGAAGCTTGATAAAAGTTCTCGGAAAAAATGGTCCCCCATGTGCATATAAACAAATGCATCATCGAAGAGGACAGTGTCATTTTCAGTTTTGCTTTTTGGTGATTAATATGCAAAATTATTCAGCCGGAAGAAATAATTGCAGCAAGGGAATTTGTATTTCCTTCCTTGGACTATGGAGTAACTATAAGACGTAAATATGTAACACAGTAATATCTTTTTTTTATATAGCGAAATGTGTAATATTATAACTTTTGTAATCGTTTATATTGTTGTGTATCGGGGCACAAGCTCTTCGACCACAAAAGGTTTACTGAGCCTTTTTATATCAGAACCGTGACAAACGGTATTTTGATGCCCCATGGCAGAGACAGAAGACGGAGGGGGGAACGGGATACCGGAGATTCTGGGGGACTTGGACGGTAATGGTGATAGTGGGAGGCAAAACATCGTCAAGGGACCCCTCCCAGGGCCAGTCCCTGATGCTCCCCTCCCCAGAGAAATCATCGATTCTCTGTTTGACATGCATTGATCATGCAAACACAAACTCCAAAATAAAAAAACACCCTTTGATTAGACAGATCCATAATCGTGAAAGGGGTCTAGGCGGTTGCGGCGGTGGAGGTCAGAGAGATGGATGCGCCGGTTGCGGCTGCAGATCCAGCGGCGACGACTTCAGGGGCGACTTTAGAGATGGCGGCGACGACTTCAGGGGTGACTCTAAAGATGACGGCGACATCAGAAGTGGCGACCACGGCGGCGACTTCAAGGGTGGCGGCGGCAGCATCAGGGACGACGGCTATAGAGACGAACCCCTGGGGCGGCGGAATCAGGTGCGCGTCAGCGACGGCGGCGACGACTTCAGGCGGCTTAAAGGTAGGTTGACGCCGAGGTGAGACAGACGAAAACCATCGGGATTGCAGAGGGGGGACCGAACATGATCGGTAGACGCGTCGGTGGTGGTGATGAGGAGTCCACGGCGTGGTGGCTAGCGGCGGCCCGAGAGGAACCCTAACAGAGAGAACTCGCGTAGGCCCGAGAGGAACCCTAATAGAGAAAAACTCGCGCAATACTCAAAGGGGATGTGCTGAGAATATGGTGGATAGAAAAGAGAAGAAGAACCATGACATAAGCTATGACAATCGTCAGAACTATAACCATGGTGGTGTGTACGACTGTAGAGGCTCAAAACCCTAACAGAGGAGAGAAGTTTGGTTTTGTGTATCTCTCTATTTTTTGTTTGAGAAGACACAATAATATCCTATATTAAAGCTGATATTTATATTATTATTTTCATTTGAATGGTACGATGTTATTATGATAAAATGTCAACACTTCCCTTATAAGAGAGGATCACATGGATAATAATACGATATCAGAGTTTAGTTTTTTTTAATATTTAAATTCTACTCTACAAAAATATACAAATTTTTATTTAGCTTGTAAGTCTCTAATGAGTAAGTCTTATATTCAATAGGCACTATCTCTTCTTCAGCAATTCACATCTATATTAACATAAAATTGTAACTGAGCCTTTAATTATCAAACTATTTTTGTTAATTGAGTTAATCATCTAATAATGATATTAACCAATGCGTGTCGTTTCTTGAAAGACATTGATTCTCCCAACCTCGGTTGCCATTACGCCCATGTTACGTCCCGTGGCACTAATCTATGTTGCGACACGATATCCCCGTAAGGTTCATGGTCATACTCCTATGAGCTCTCATGCTTCTCTTCCAGCGTCTAGTGTCATTGTGTCTGAAGGCAAGTGCCTCTCTGGAGGCGATACACAACTACATGTGGTGATGCGTCTTTTATTTTTCGTGATAGCACCTCACGCCGTCATGGGTGTGACCAAGATCAAGTGTGCGGCTGACGTCATAGCTGAACCACGGTCTTGATCACCATCCTGACAACCGATGGTGATCAGGATTCGGTATCACGGGTCTTTGTTGGCCCACACAATCATGAGAGGTCTGTTACGCAGTCTCACCAAGTCTAATGAGACACGTGTAGGGAAGCGAGACGTCGGAAAGGGGAAGCGTCCAGTCCCCATCATGATTAGCTGTAGCTGATCGTCTTCCTCAACCAATTGCTGAGTTCTCTTGTCTACTACGCACCTTAAAAAATAGTAACATGACATCTTTACAGGATCAAGCGATATTCAAACAATCTAATATATATCATGTCAGATCACAAATAATTATCCAAGAGTTAAAGAATTTCTTTATAATGTCCATGACCACAATTATCACATTGATTCTTTTCGGTTATAACAATAGAATTAGAGAGTTACAACTATATACTATAAATGTCTATGCTCATTGGTTGATTCTTTTTTCTTTTGAAGAAACTCATTGGTTGATTATTGGTTTCATGTATTTATTTTCTATGAACTAATAAAATCAAGTAGGTTTTTAGCCTGTGCCGTTAAGGAAGCTTTATTGTAATTACGAAACAGAGATTGGTTAACAGGGATTGTAGAAACTGACTGTCTTGGGGTGGTTCTTGCGATTAATAATCCAACAAGTTTGCGATCTCCTTTGAGAGAGATTATTAATGACTGTAAGTCTATTTTGAGTCAGGTTTATGGTGTGAAAATTAACCATGTCTGAAGGGAAGCCAATCAGGCTGCACATGAATTGGCTCGTAATGCTTATTCTTGGTCTCATACTGTAATGCATTTGAATTGGTTACCAGAGCTTATTCCGAGGCTTCTGGCTTCCGATCCCGAGTAATGAAATTATATTTCTCTCTAAAAAAAAGTAGGTTTTTAGCCTATCAAAAAAAAAAAAAAATCAAGTAGGTTTAGCTAAAATAAGAAGAAAGTAAATAATAAAGAAAAAAGACAAAAGAAAAATGGTATAGGTGGAGCCCACACAGTTTTGTACCAAGTACCGTACCCAAACTCCATCTGCCCACCCCATCCACGAGTCGTCTCTTATAAAATCTCCTCCTCCCTCCTCTGTTTTTCTACACATTACCCATCTCCCCCACAAAACGCCTCCGACATCTCACACCCTTTTCTCCTCCTCAGCTCTTGTATGGCAGTGAGCTTACTCTCGCACGGCGTATCCGACCTCTGTCTGGGCAAGCCAGCGCTGAGGTCCCTCCCCGTCTCCGCCACCGTCGCCGACGCCCTCTCCGCCCTCAAGATCTCCGGCGAGACCTTCGTCAGCGTCTGGACCTGCAACCACCACCACCACCTCGATTCCTCCGGCGAGTGCCGATGCGTCGGCAAGGTCTGCATGGTCGATGTCATTTGCTTCCTCTCCCGTGACGACAGCGTCTCGTCCCCTTCTGGTGCTCTGAAATCGCCTGTCTCTGCTCTGCTTCCGGCGACCCCTGGCCTCGTTATGCATGTGGAGCCTTCTTCGAGGTACTGATTCGGGTTCTGAATCGAACCCTTCTTTTGATTTGTCTCTTTGTTCTTGATTCATTATCAATTTCTGAATCTCATCACAGTTTTCAACGCGAAGTTTTGTTCTTTTTCCCTGTTTCACGTTTCGGTACAAAAATGGAAGGTTTTTGACCCATTATCATAAATTTGAAGAATTTGGACGATTTCTATGATTTTTTTGTTAAAATTGTGATTACCCTTTAATGTCCGGATCGTCGGAGATCTGGGTTTCGATTTTGATCGATTTTTTTTCAACATTTGAGTTATAAAGGTGGTTGCTTTTTTCTTACCAAATCCTCTGTTTTTGTTTTTTTTTTCTCAGCTTGTTGGATGCAATTAATCTGATTCTCCAAGGAGCGCAGAACCTGGTGGTGCCGATCGAGACCCGTTACAGCACCAGGAGAAAGCAGCACCACCTGAAGCCGGCGCCGCCGTCGGCGACGCTCCACAACGGCCGCGAGTACTGCTGGCTGACCCAAGAAGACGTGATCCGGTTCCTCCTCAGCTCCATCGGCCTCTTCTCCCCAATCCCGTCGCTCCCCGTCGACGCTCTCGGCGTCATCAGCACCGACGTCCTCGTCGTCGACTACCACTCCCCCGCCTCCTCTGCAATCGAAGCGATCCGGAGCTCCCTCTCCGACCAGACCTCCGTCGCCGTCGTCGACGGCGACGGCATCCTGATCGGCGAGATCTCCCCCTTCACCCTCGCCTTCTGCGACGAGACCGTCGCGGCCGCCGTCACGACCCTGTCCGCCGGCGACCTCATGGCCTACATTGACTGCGGCGGGCCGCCGGAGGACCTCGTCAGGGTCGTGAAGGAGAGGCTGAAGGAGAGGAATCTAGACGAAATGCTGGAAGAATTCTCGAATTCTTCCGGCGTTCCGTCTAGTTTCTCGTCTGACGACGAGTCCTCGCCGTCTCCGGCGAGGACTAGGTCGGGGAAGATCCTGAGGTCGAGCAGCTACTCGGCGAGGATGGTGAGGAGGTCGGAGGCCATAGTGTGCCATAGCAAGAGCTCGCTGGTGGCGGTGATGATCCAAGCCATAGCTCACAGAGTCAACTACGTGTGGGTTATTGAAGATGATTGTAGCTTGGTCGGCATTGTAACGTTTTGTAACATGCTTGAGGTTTTCCGGGAACAATATTTACAGTCCATGGCTTGAGATCTTGCCGGAGAAATGGTGAGTCGGATCAAGTTCAGACAACTTAAGAAAATGGAAGAATAATAAGGTGTGAATATGAACATGATAGTGATGATGATGAGTGTTTAATCTGGACCGTTGGTGTTGTTTTTTTTTTGTTGTTGTTGTTGTTGTCTTTTATGATCTGAATGTGGAATTTTGCCTTCTTTTTTCATGTTGTTTGGGTTCATGATTCACGTTCTTGTCTGAAATGTTTTGTAGCGAACCCTTGTCTGAATATGGATTAAATAGGTTAAGAGGGTGGGTTACAATGTGATTAAGAGTGATCACATTCTCAAGATGGTTTAAATGTTGACTTATGAGTATAAATGGATAAGCACGAGAGCACACAAAATAAATAAAAAACTTACCTCATATACCATATACAATTTTGTCATACTTGTGTGGTTGTGGATGTTCGGAAGAATCCGGATTCTTCGAGAAAATATAAATTAGAAAAAACTCAAAGTCATCTTGTTGTAATATAGTCAAACATCAAATCATAATCCACATATATGAAACGTATCAGAAAATAACAGGTTGCACTTTATTAATTCTTAAAATGTATCAAAATTTGTTAAGTGTGACTAACACCGTAAAATACCAGTCACATGCTTATCACGTGCTCTAAACTTTCCTAAAATAGAAGCTTTCAACTTTTCGATTATTCTCAAATCATAACTTCAACTTTTTGTTTATTGCAAAATCATAAGCATGAACTATCAACTTCTCCTGTTACTCACTAAACGGCCGTTTGACTTGCGGACGGAAAATGCAATAGTTGTTGGTCATCGTTATAACATGACAATTTACGTTTGCTTAATTTTGATTTAACAATAAACGAAAGATGGGCGTGCAGACATGGAGTAACCCCCATATTTATTTTACTCTTATGTTTGATCATCGGTTTTGTTTCGTCGATTCAGTTCAAAAATAACAAAATTTTACATCTCTTATCAATATCTATCGACAAAATTCTTCTATCCTTTCACTTTTTATTTCTTGTTCCTCTAGACAACAAAAGGTTCTGATCAGAATCGACCGATCAGTATTTACCTTTCACACCGATATAATCAAGAACCGACCTCAATTTTATGTCAAATAAACCATGAGAAATATCAACATCCCACAACAGGTACTCTTGTTACATCTACTTTTCTCCTCATCGTTAGTTTTGTCATGTTTATGTATCAAATAATTGACCATCTTCAAATACTTACGACGCGCATTCAATATCCATCTCGTTGCATTTATGGTACCTTCAATAACACCTCAACTATTGGAGTGTTGGCCGTTGGGCGGTAGATCAGAATTCTGGAGGAATTGATGACATAGTGAGTTCTAGAAGAAACTCTTGGAACCCATGTGAAGAAATCAAATAATTTCAGACCAATACACTACAAACCCAAGGTAATGTTTGTTAATGCACTCTGAATCCAAAAGTACATACTATTTTTGTTTAAGTTATGACATTGTATGTAAACAGATAAACAGAAGAGTGTGTTTTGGAAATGTTAAGGAAAGGTAATAAACCCACGTGTTTGTAATATGTCACGGTTTGCTCATGGCCATGTACGTTACTTCAGAACTAAACATGTGTGATCGGACATGGACGATCCCATCCCACGTTATGGGATCTTATTGACCTAAGATGAGGATACGTTGGACTGTCGGTTGGATAGAGTTATGGTGAATAAGGAGTGTCTCCATTTTTGGATGTTGAAGCTAGTTACCCATGATTGATTTGTAGGTGCTTATTGTTTGTTTGAACCATTAATGAGAATATAATAAAATCTCCCGTCACCATATGTTTCGGTGTTTACAACGATGACATAATATGTAGTAGTATTACACAACCTTTCTTTGTAAGAGTATCTCTTATGATAAATCACTAGTTACTAGTAGGAGCTAGTAGTTAGAGTATATTTTTAATTTTCTTGTCCGTTAAGCCACTAACGGTTGCCACTAACTCTATAGTGGTAATCACTAGGTAGTGATAACAGGTAGTGGTTTGACTGTTTTTGTAAATTTAAATAAATATTTGAAAACTCGTATTTTGATCAGTTGATGATGTGAAATTCAAATCGTTATATTATATTATTCTAATTATGTTCGACATCTTCAAATTTAACCAAATGTGACCGATAAGGTCACTGTGGAGACGGTGATGAACTTCTCGATCTTGGAGACTTGTTCTATGATTCATGATATTGGTGATGTTCACTGCTGGTTGTGGTCCTTGATGGGTCCTTGGGGTCGATAGACTAAAATCCACAAACAGATCAACGGGGTACAGACGACGTTGATCCTCAACGATCATGTTGTGGAGAATAATACAAGTAGTCATGATCCATGCGAGTGAATTCCTATCCCACATTCCGTTCGGACGGGTGATGATACGAAAACGAGCCTACAAAACTCCAAATACTCGTTCGACATTCTTCCTCGCCGCCTCTTGGTGTCTAGCAAAATATCTTTTCTTTTCCGTTTGTGGACATGATATTGTTTTCACAAATTCAGTTCAAGAAAGATAAATTTCATCTGTTAAGTAATAAGGGGTTGCCTACTCGTGGTCGTTCACCTCAAACTGAACTAGTGGAGTGAAGCCTCGAACAATCTGAGAAAATAACGTTGACTTATTCAACAAGTTGATGTCGTTATTGGAGTCCGGAATTCCAAAAAAACATATGCCATATCTATTAGTCCTGGGATACAGCGACTTTTAGTATAATTATCCATGTATTTATTGTACCGTTGTAATAACATTTCTATTGATTTGATTTAGAACATGATCAAAGAGATAAAGTAATAAAAGGGGTTCAAACCCAAGTTGAAAGCAAAAGTTCAATAACCCTTAACCATTATTAAACCATGGACCCAAATATTTAGATTATTTTATGAAACACCTAAATCGCTCCGGTTCTATCCCTATGTGTTGCAGAGAGAAAAGGTAATCCTAAATGCCAATTCTCATACATAACATGCTAAAATCAGACAAACAAGTAATAGTATTGTATTATTATTATTTAGAGACAAAGATGGTACTCAAACATGTTTAGTTAATTATATGAGTTTTTCGACAAAATGTTATCGATGTTAGATCCATAATATAAATAAGATACATTTATTTTGAAGATATCCTTCATTTCAAGCCATCAGTACTATATATATTTGTCTTCAATCGACATGATCCGCAGCGACTCCGGTACCCCACAAATCCCCAAAGATTCCATATCATTAGTCAAAAGATCATACAATACGAGCTCTCCTTCATTGTTCTCTATGATGATCTTACAGTCCCCCCAAAACCATACCGGTCGTTTCATTCTCACCAAGGGTCCTACGGTGAACACCCTGGTCCACGACTCCTCCACACCAAACTCAAACAAAACCCACACGTGAAAACATTTCTGCGTCCTCGACCTGCTATCATACACGACCATCGCCAAGCTCTCGTCATTAAACACAAACAACTTGTGGAGCCAATGCTCCACAATATTCGTTCTATATTCTTTCGGGTCACGAACGATTTCGCCCAAGCTGTCGAGCCCGAGAGCAATATCTCTAGTGTCGACAGGAATCGCAATATTCCCGAACGATTCCTCACTGATTCGAAACCATATGATCTTATCGTCCCATCCCCACCAAAGAATCATACCATTGACACAAGTTGTGGAAAATTCTGATAGATGGAGAGGGAAGCGATTACCAACATCAGCTTCACCTCTCCAACTATCCTTCTTGTAGCTGTATATCTCGATCTTGTTGTCATTTTCATAACCATATTCTACAATAACACCCATTCTTACCACCTTGTAGTCGTCGGTTTCAGCGTCGTAACCAAACCCGATCTGAGGATTGCAAATGTAAGCTTCCGGGTTGTCGGGTAGGACCTCGGACGGTGGCATGATCTTCATTTCTCCGCCGGCCGGTCTCCAGAGGACGATGTGATGACCCATTTCGAGGTTTGAGTCGAATAAACAGACTAGTCCGTTGCAGGGACCGAGTAGTTCGATTTCGGGGTCACGGTAGATGAAGTCTTCGGGATCTATTAGTGGGATCTCTGGGAAAGGGAGTGGGCGATTTTCGGTGGGACGGTCACGGGGGAGGAAGGAGAAGACGGGGTTTTTGGTGGTTTTTTTCGCGGCGCTTGACGAGGAGGGAATGAGGATTGTCCCCGCCGCGGGCGGGGAGGAGATGTTTGATGAGCGTTTGTTTGGTGTTTATGAGGTCGCGCCATTGTTTGGAGAGGGATTTGGAGCGGATGAGAGATTTGGAAGGGAGTTTTAGGAGAATTTGGATTATGATGTCCTCCGGGAGAGGAGGAAGGTGGTGATCGGAGGAGGAAGACATTGGTGAATCTCTTTCTGAGGAGGAATTGTTGGGTTTAATGATAATTTCTGAATGGATGATGCAGCTAACCCTACTCCCACGCTCGCCCCTACGTTGAACATGGTGTTCAAGACTTCTGATATGTATAAAATCTTGAAGAGTATTGCTTTTAGGGACCGTTGTAAAGAAGTATTTTGAAATCTTGAAGATATTCTTTTTTAGTATGTAAGTGGGATTTTATTAATAGTAGTAATGATTAAACAAAGAAATAGTCTTGATATGACTGAATCTTATGAGTCATGACTAAAAAATCCGACTAATCCAAGTAAAAATTTGTGGGGTAGTTTTTTTTGTCGGTGGGTGTTTGGCTGTAGTCCTCTTTTCTTGTCTCGACCCTTGTGGTGTCTGATAAACATGTTGATCTTGCGGCGGAGACTGTCCATGTGCCATAGAGAGGAAACCATGCATCCATGGAGAAACCCACGAAAAGAGGGGTCCCGACCCAGCGGATGGGGGGTTGGGACGTCGAGTTTTCATTGTATGTTGTCGACATTACTAAATGATGAGCCCACTTTCCTTTCATCTAATCGGTGGTGTTAGGGTCCCGATCCAGCGGATGGGGATAGAGCATCCCTATACGGAGTGGTGGAGGCGGCCCAGGATGCAACGTAGGCGGATACCATCGAGGTAGTAGGCAAGCTCGAAACGTAGGCACCGTAGGAGGTGGAGATAGAGGCAACGTAGGTAGTAGACGGACTCGTAGCAGAGGCGCTGGGTGGCTGAGGCGGAGGCGTCATCACTTGTGGCGGCCGTATGAAACGGTGTGTCTCAAGGAGCGAAGTCGCGTGGAAAACAACACGTGAATCAGTACTAATCGTCGCACAGGATAGATTGTTGTTATCGGGTGTGTTGAGACGAGGGAGATCCATGAAAACTATGGAAGATGGTGAAAGAAAGGAAATTGAGGATGGGAGCGACAAAAATAATCGAGAACCTTAACGGCCGAAAGAGCATGCAAACTCTAAATTATTCTATGCTTCCTTGGAGGATATTGTTCTAGAGACGGTTGTAATAAATATCTTATTTTTTATACATATAAATAGTAGGTTGTTGTTTTGATATTCACTTTTTTTTTCTCTTTTGATTTTCATCTTTTTTAGATGTCCAAAAAAGACAACAATTAATAAAGGTTAAAATTTAGAATTTAATGTATGGTACTTGTTATTTCTTATATTTAGAATTCCAACAATATAAATTCGGTATTTGGAACAAATTTATACAATTTCAAGAAATTCTTTTTATAATTATAAAGGGAGGTGCTATAGTTGCCAAAAATAAAATGAATACCACAAAGTTCCTTATTGTAATGACCCCTTGCTTTTACGAACTCATGGGTCTCATACACATAAAATTTGTGAGTCTTATCGGAACATATTTAGTCAAAATGTAAGAGGAGAGGAACATAATGTATGGCACCATCGAAACATATCTGGGTAGATGACCAGGTCACATGCCCATATGTGGTTGTAACCGAGAAACAGTTTAATGAGGTTAGTGTGCCAGAGTTGGTTGAACCGGTAATAACTGATCGGGCCTCGAGGACTTTTGTTACGGTTCAAGAAGAGCATGCCTCGAAGCTTTTTGTTGGGGAAGGGTCGGTAAAGACTTTGGAAAAGTTTGTAGAGCAGGGTGGTCCATCGGGGATCAGAATCCGTGGAAGAATTCACTTCTAAAACCCTTGAAACGTTAGAGTCGGTCTCCCAAGCATTTAGCGGATTATTATACTGTTAAATCCAAACCAAAAGCTCGTTCTTTGGCCCGTGAGAGAATTGCTAATCATGTTGACGTTTGGAAGTAGTGTTCGTAAGCTCGAAACACTCAATTAGCTCAGTCTGCTTCGGTGGTTTCAACCGCTAACACTATCATGTTGTAGCCCTTTCCAAAGTCGCCTAGCATCTTTTTCGAAAATAAACTCGCTCTATCCTAACTCACCATCGTTAGAATCTCTTCTCCAAGGAGAATGAATGTATGGCTCCTCTAATTATTAGAGAGGGGAATAGATGCTATAAAAAGCATTAGATTTAATGTTCACTCAACCACTGCCTTGTTTTCTTTTCAAGAGGAATTGTTGGATATAATAACCATTCCTCATGTGTTTACAGTTGCGTATTACAAAATGCTTAGGCATCGAATGAATGATGCAGCTAATCCTATTCCCACGCAAGAACACACGCTCGTTGATATGCATAAAATCTTAAAGAGTATTGCTTTTAGGGTCGGTTACACATGAACAATCGTCTCACCCTCTATTTGTAGCACGAAGAAAGTATGTTTTCGCATAATTTCATTGTAAGTAGCATTAGACAACCTTTGCAGCTTGTTCTCGAAGCTTGTTCTTCTATTTCTATGGCAACCACCACGATGTCTCTGGTTTTCTCCCTGGTACTAATCTCTTCCACCAATTATGTGATATCCCGTTCGGAAAACCAGAGCAGGATATCACATATTTTGTGGAAGAGATTAGTACCAGGGAGAAAATCAGAGACATCGTGGTGGTTGCCATAGAAAAGGAAGAACAAGCTTCGAGAACAAGCTGCAAAGGTTGCCTAATGCGATACATAACTTTGGAATGAAGGGAAGCTCTCTCTCTATCAGCCCCCCAACCCTATCTTAAACTCAACCGCCAGACTTTCCACCCCCTCCCCTCCCTGCCGGTGACGTCTCTGGCTCCGGAAAAGGTTGTCGTCGGTGGATGCCTTTCTTCCCCCTCTCTCTCCTTCTCCTTCCTCCCGTTGCGGCCGGAGCTCTGTGCAGCCGGCCATGGGTTGTGGGAGACTCTTCTAGTTGCTGCTCTCGCATGTCTTGGATTTGGGTTTCAGATTTGGTACCGAACCAGATTTGAGGGCACGGATTTGCTCGCTCGTGGATGCTGAAGCTCCTGCAAACTCCGGTCTTGGTGGCCGGAGTTACGGGCGGTCTGTTCACGGTGGTGGGGAGGTTGGCCGGATTGTTGCCGGTTCGCCGGAGTTCGCTACCAGCCTGTTTCTCTCGGGACTTCTTCCTTGCCGTTTCGAACTTCGGCTGCTTCCTCGTCTTTGCTTGGATAGCCGGTTGTTCGGCTTCTTGGGCTAAGGTGTGGAACTTGGAACATCAGATCAGTACCGTGTGTGGTTGCCGGAGGCAGAGCCGGTCCTGAGGCCAAGCAACCCATGCCATGGCTTGGGGCTCAAGAAAATAAAAAATATTTGAGGGTATATATGTAATTTTATATAAATAATAAAATATTAATTAATTAGTTTAATTCCCAGTTTTGGCGTGTATAAGGTTTCGGTAAAAAAATATCGAGGTTAAGGGGCTCAAAAAAGTGAGTCGCTTGGGGCTCAAAATTTTCAGGGCCGGCCCTGGCCGGAGGCTTGGGTCTTCTCTGTAGTACTCCATTCAACACGACTTAGATACCACATTTGCAACTCTCCAGCACTCCAATCAACACTAGATCGAAATAAAGTTGGTTGTTGCTCAGACGACCAGGATATCAGAATATCTCCCCAGAAAACACAATATCCCAATGTCGAACGCTAAGTTTCAGGGAACCCACCCTAGTTAGCGTCCGTATAGAAGATAAGATCAGAAATTGAAGAATGGTGGAGATGTAAGCCATGGTCCTAGTCAAGAGTACCCTGAATATGCCACATAATACGTTTAAGAGCATTCATATGATAATCTCTCATGGCATGTATATGTAAGCAAAGTTGTTGCACAACATAAGAGATATCTGGTCTGGTGAAAGTAACGTACTAGAGAGCCCATCTTAGACTGCGATAAAAGGTGGGATCTGCACATGAAGCACCAGAAGTAATACTAACATGGGTTTTGTGTCAACGGGAGTGGAAGATGGCTTACAAGAAGACATACTAGCACGTTCAATGATCTTCTCTGCGTACTTGCGTTGTGAAAGAAAATCGAGGAAATAATTTATTATAGCATCTGATAAAGCCGTGAGAATAATATCATAAAAATATAATAAAATATATGCCATGATTCTTCAAAAAAAAAAAAAATATATGCCATGTTGGAATCTTTGTGTAATACGAACAGAGCATTGTCAGACATACGGTTCACAAAACCAATGGAACCCATAAAGTCAACGAACCAATGAAACCTACAAAATCAACGAACCGTTTGCTTGTGGTGCGTGCTTAAGACGATATAAATATTTACGTAATAAACAAACATAATCGGGATAAGATTGATCCCACAAACCCATAGGTTGAGCATGTACATTGTCTTCTTTAGTTCTCCATGAAGAAAGACATTTTTTTACATCCAATTGATGAATGGGTCAATGTTCAGACAAAAAGAGATTAAGAACAATACGTATCGTAGCTGGCTTTACTATAGAACTAAAAGTCCCACTATAATCAATGCCAATCTATTCAGTTCTTCCATCACCTGGAAAACGGATTTTGTGCCACTCAAAATCACCATTAGATCCAGATAAATGGTCAATTCAGGTTCGTTAAGGTAGCTAAATGGTAAAAGTAGTTCGCATTTACAAAGTGCCTATAAGCCTTTATGAAGAAAAAAACGAGCGAAACGTTGTGGCGATATTTTGAGTCCCAAACTCATGGGAGCGTTATCGTGTGTGTCTAAGGCCGTAGCTAGAAGAAGAGGTCAACTCGGGTTCATTAAGGCAGATAGACGGTAAAAATAGTTCACATTTACAAAGGGCCGAGAAACCTTTATGGCAAAAAAAAACAGGCGAAATGGGATAGCGTTATTTTGAGTCCTCAATCTCTTGGCAGCACTATTGTATGTATCTACGATCGTAGCCAAGAGGCCAATTCGGATTCGTTAAGGCAACTAAACTGAAAAAACAATTCGTAATTACAAATAACCGACAAGTCATTATGGCAAAATACGGACGAAACATAATAGTGTTATTTTGAGCCCCAAACCTCACTGTAACACTCTTGTATATATCATCTCTTACCCTACTACCTACATCCATCACATTACCACTTACTCATCTCTTTTCTAATCTTTCTGTCTCATTTTTAGGGAACTATATTTACAGTCCATGCCCTGAGATGCAACGATGATGACAAATCTATATATGAATTAAGAATCTTCCCATGCAGTCTCAGCCCGAAACAGAAGCTATATCATTTCTTCACCACTCCAATGAAGATTTCTGTTGGTTCAAGACATTCTCTCAACATTTCTTGACCAAGTTGGGATCTTTTGTCATCTCCAAACCCAAACATTTGCCCATTGCTCGTGACTGCAACGGTGTGGTACAAGCCTGCGCTGATTTGGGAGACGCGATGACCTTGTAGGCTATCAAGAATCCGAGGCTTCAAGACTTCGTCAGACACTCCTTTTTTTATCGAGAAGGGTTAATTACCTTTAGTACCCTTTTTCTATTGGTAACACTCCTTTAGTACTCTGATGTATTGGTAACGCTCCAGACAAAATTTTGGTTAAGTTTATGCCATTTTGATGATTTGTGACCAATTCATAAGGGATATTAAATGGTATGTGACCAATTCATAAATGGTACTAAATGACAGTTACCAAAACGAATGGACTTTATTGAACGTTACAAAACGCAAGGGTACAAAAGGTATGTTACCAATAAAAAGGGATACAAAAGTTAATTAACCCTATCGAGAAACCCGAGGCTTCCGAATGCCATCCACCCAAACCCATACACAGCATCGGTATCAACCAAAACAAAGGTTTTCGCTTCCTTGCACAAACCTACCAAAGTTCAAATAATCTTGTTTGGTTTCGTAAGAATGCAAGGCACGAACATTGAACAAGTCAAGGTAAAAGAGGGATAATTGCAGATAACTACCCTGAATTATACTCTTTTGCACATTATTATCTTCAAGTTTTAACTCTCGCATCCAACAACCTAAACTTTCGTAAAATTACCTCCTTTGGCCGAAAATCACAAAAATTCCCTTCACCCCACTCTAAAAAGTGCCGTTTTCCCGGCTTTTAAACAATTTTATCTTTCAATGAGTGTTCTGTTTCCTACACCTATTTAAATTTTCTTTTTTTTAGATTAGGGTCAAGGGCATCTGTCATTTCTGACAAAAAAAATAGCTGTAGTTTTTCGTAATGTAGAAAGTTTCAAGTTGGGGATGCTATGTACAAAAGACGTATAATACACAGTAACTATAGGCAACTGACCCAGATAAATATAGAGTAACGAACCAACCACGCCGACCACACGAGGTTCCGGATCTACCCCACTGCAGCTCCGGCGAAGCAAGTTAGAGAACGAGCAGACGGTCTCCACACGGCCGAGACACACCCACGCCGAGGTCAGGCACCACCACAGGGACGACCAGGCGACCGAGACGCCACCACGTCGAGGACAGGCACGCCACGAACCTCAAAGGGTCACCGGAGCAGCCACGACGCACTGCCGAACCCATCGAGCAGCACCACCAAGCCGACGACGACTTCACGGCCGTAAAACAGAGCAGGTCCAGAAGAGGGGGAAGAGATAGCGAGAGAGCTCTGGAAAGGAAGAGAAAGGAAGGATAAGCAAAGAAGAAGAAGGGCATGGGGGATCCTTGTCGGCAACGGCCAAGGCCAGAGGCCGTCACCGGCAAGGACAAGGAAAAGGATGGTGACGGCGGGGTAGAAGAGAAGGAAGAGGCAGTCATAAGTTGCCACTTAATTCTCAATTCTTTTGGTTTTGGGTGATTCTTGTATCACCTTACCACTTTTGTTCTGGATAAAAGTTCTGGTTAATTTTTTTGATCAGCGAATGCAAATTGAATATAACTTTTGAGGCAAAAGTTACAAATAAATGATTGAACCCAAACTGACTACAGATCAGCGACGATCTAGGTCAGAAAGGCCTAGAAACGCCTCCCACTTCGGATTAAGATGAGAGAACCGATCGAGGAAGACAAAATTGCTTAGGGTCGGAGGAAGAGGAGCAAGGATCTAAGGATCCTCGCCGACAACAGCCACAACCATGGTGGCCGTGACTGTCACCGGCGAAAGAGAAGGGGCGGTAACGGCTGAGCTTTAGATTAGGCGCGGTTTTCAAGTCAGAGAGAAAGTTAGAATGATGTTATTCCCACAAATCAGAAATCACTACCTCGATAGAGTTCTGGTTAGTTATTGCTCACTTACAACTAATTACCAACTATTTGTTCTTTGATTCTTTCAAATATGTATGGTCTTTTTTTTTTGAGAAGAACAGGAGCAATTTTATTATAACATGAAATAGAATGATAAGCACACAAGTGTGCCCATATTACAAAGTCGAAACCAACTAACGAACAGTAAGTAAAAGCAGAAAAATAAAGTGTGCTCAAGAACTAGGGGTGGTCGAAGGGGGTATCTGCGGTAGCATCCTGGAATACCGATACAACATGCTTCTACCAAAAGGCACTGAGCGAGCCAACCGAGTGAAGGGGGAATACTGGTGGACCTACATCTCCCCCAGTATGTCAGCGTGCGTCGTCCTCCCTGGACTGATAATGGTAGGGCTCCTGAACGCGGGTGTGCTGACTCCGGACTGGTAGGGGAGACAGATATCGGCTGAAGATGGAACCATCGCCATCTATCCGCCAGGAAGGGGCAAAAGCCGACCCACCCCTCCTCGGGCCACCTCAGGCTCATTCTTGTAGGTGGGGGTGCTTGTAGCCCCCCGCTGCTGCTGCGTGTGATTCTCCATCTGACGCTGTCGACCCCTCTGACTCGTCCAGATCATCCTCCCCTCTAGACGTTTCTTCCCTGACAATGTCGGATTCGCCTCCTTGGCCAGCCACTCTGATGGAATGTCCTCAGTCCCCGTCGCGTAGGACTCATCCTTATCCCGACGTGATGTATGTCGAGGGGATGACGTACGTGGACCCCCTTTACCCCCCTTACTTCCTTTCCCCAGATAGCTCCAGTTTGTCCCTGACACCGCCTTCCCATGCTTAGCCTTCTCGAGGGCAGATCTCGGGTCCCTTGGGGCCCGTAGAGAGTGACCGTTTACCCCTCCTGTCACCGGGCACGACGGGAACAGGTGGCCCGCGCAACTACACCCATAGCAGTGATCCGGTAAATGTTCATATGACACATGAAGTTGGGTCCGTACCTGCGATTCCGATAGACGGAACCAAATCTGACTCTGCAAGGATAGCCGGATATCAGCTCGGATCCTGATCCTCATGAAATCTCCCAAGCATCGCCCCGAGCTATCCACATCCACCGCCTGACGGATACCTAGTGCATTCCCGACTCGGAATCCCACCTCCTTGTTCCAGGCCCCCACAGGCAGGTTAGAGACCCTAGCCCACACTGAAAAGTGGTGAAAACTGAGCTCGTCCACCTGCATATGAGCCCGCAGAACCGTAAACAGTACTAAAGACTCCCAGAACGCCCATGGCTCACCAGCCAAGACTCTCGCTCGCTCCCGCGCTGTGCGAAAAAAGAAACCAACTAGCCCCCCTTCCAGGGGCCTAGCTTCCACCTTCAATCCCCACAGGTCCTCCATTCTATCCACCAAGGATTTCCAGAAGAAACGCTTTGAAGTCAATACCTTGGCCGCAAGCGCAAACTGAAACTGCCCCCCAGTCTTGGCGATATCCCCAGTGGGAACCACCACCTCTTTGATACAAAGCGACGAAAGGCGGGATCCAAGACCAGACACCCCCCTCAAGTCCGCTACATCCGCCCCAACCGGATCCCCACAGCCCCCCGACCCGAGAGGGTCACCCGATCTCCGACCCTACGTCACCGGACCTTCCACCGGGTACCGCCCGACCCTGCTACCCTGTCGATCCGCTCCAGCCCCACTCCTACCCGATCCATATCGAGCAGCCCACCTCGCCACGTCACTCGGCCCAGGTGGCCCGTCCATACCGCCACGCCCAGCCTGAGGGGTCCAGCCCCCTCGGCCCAACACTCCCCGGCCCGCTCGCCGCGCATCCCCCAGGAAACCCCCCTCGCGGCCCGGCCCAACTTGCTGCCCCAGGCCCAAGTCCGACTCGCTAGGGTTGTGCTGCGCCACAACCACCGCCTTCCCATTGAGTCGCCTTCGTTCCAGCGCCGTCGGCGACTCAAGCATCGTCTCCTCCGTGTCCGACGAAACTAGGACCACGTCCCGTCCCGCCGCCACCCCCTCATGCAGAAGTCCCGCCGGTCTCGCCCTCGTTTGACCCAGCCCCGACCCCCGTGGCACCCGAGGGCGCGGGCCTCTCGCCGGCAGCCGTCGACCCCCTGTCACCACCGTGTGGCGCCAGCCGCCGCCCAGGATCTCCTCTCCCGTATCTCCGAGAATTGCATCTCCGGCTCCGTCTCCTCCCTCGGCGTCAACGCCTCCGGAACAGTCAGGGAGGCGTCGTCTTCCTCCTCCCCACCTCCCCAGGCCGACAGTCCAGGAACCGCACCGGTTGCCTCCTCCATCCCGAGGACGACGACCCCAACACCTTCACGATCCCTGACTACCGGCTCTTCATGCACCGACGCCGCACCTCCCTTCCCGGCGAGACCGACCATCCCTCCCCCGACACCCTCCTCCACCGGCTCCGTGAGCCACTCGGATGGTTCATCGGAGATACTTGACAACCTAGCCGCCGAATATGCCATTGTTTGCCCTAGAAACACTAAACCCTATTTGTTTTTTTAATCATCGCAATCGCATATATATCTCCAGTTCACATGTATTTGAGTAGCATATTCTTTCAAAAAAATCAGTTGCATATTCCAATTTTTTTTAAGTTAATGGAGAATATTTTAGATATTTCAATATTCTTATGTTCCGAATAATTCATGGTTGTAAAAAGCGTTTGACGTTAGTCGGATGGTGATGACCTCTAACCGTTAGGCGGGGACTAGTAGAAGTCTTGGCGGGTTCTAAGCGGATTTAATTTTTTAATAAAATATATATTACACAAATATAGTAAAAAAATTCAAAATATAAACTATATTTTTTATGGTCTTCTTACGTTTTTTGGATGAAAAGTTAACGACGTAGATTTAAATGATTTTTTTATGGTTAATGTACTTTTTAGCGATATTTTTAGTTAAAGTATGTATAATTAGGGATACTAAACTGATATTTTCCCAAAATATATTGTTAATGCCTAGCTACTTTCCTTTTTTTTTTGAGGAAAATGCCTAGCTACTTTGTTGCTAGTTTAATTTAGTAGTTTGTTCGTGTCATTAGTATAAATATACTAACCCTTTATAAAAAGCAAATACAATATTATTCTTTTCTGCTCCGTTGTTTTCTTACTCTCTGGTTATTATCAATTCCGCTACACAAATTAACCAAGAAAGAAACAACATTACCATGAATCCACCATTGTCTTGCCCACACCTTCGCTCTCCATAAAAGAGAGGGCCAGAAGCATTCTAATTGAGGTTTTAGAAACTCCTAGTCGAACCAGGCAGCGAAACTAATTAATTGCGACCAGATCAATAGCCAAACGAAAATAATAACCAGTAGCCATACAATTGAGCTGGAGGAGAACGGATTCCCTCCGCATTCGTTCTGAGAACAGGTTCGTGTTCTACATGTTTTGTCCTGGTATCAGATATTGTTGATATTTAGTATTTTCGTAAAAATATCGACAATATCTAATACCGGGATGGAGCATGTAGAACACGAACCTGTCCTCAGAACAAATGCGGAGGGAATCCATTCACCTCCAGCTCTATAGTATGGCTACAGGTTATTATTTTCGTTTGGCTATTAATCTGGTCGAATTACTAATTTCGTTTTGCCTTGTTCGAGTAGGAGTTTCTAAGACCTCAATTAGAATGCTTCTGGCCCTCTATTTTATGGAGAGCGAACGAGCAGGTGTGGGCAAGACAATGGTGATCCATGGTAACGTTGTTTCTTTCTTGGTTGTATATCGGAATTGATAATTAATAATCAGAGAGTAAGTAAACAACGGAGTAGAAATGATTTATATTTGTTTATGATAAAAGGTTACATTCTTCGTATATTTATAGTAATGACATGAACAAACTACTAAATTAAACTAGCAATAAAGTAGCTAGGCACTAACAATTTATTTTGGTAAAATATCAGTTTAGTATCTTAATTATACATTTTTAACTTCTGTTGAGAATGGAAGCAGTTCGGAAAGTTTTATTGTAGATGTTGCCAAGAAAGATAGCTAGGGTGATTGGATTCTTAGCAAGAAAGTTGGGAGAAGGGCAATTTACACTGCTTCTTTGCTGCTTGATCAGGTCAATTCTCGAGACGCCCTGCAACGTTCTGAGAAAGACGTCGAGGACAGTGAAGACGAGGATCCTGAACCGAATTCAGGAAATGCTAAAATTCTTATTTCGGTATCTAATCGTTTTACTAGCTTGAACTCGGGTAGGACACATGCAAGGAGGGCAGCAGCCTGATGTGACGATTCTCTCTTATTGTTGCTTGGTTTTTTACTTGTCGTTTTGCTCTCGTAGCAGCATCGGTCTGAGGAAACTGTCCTTTTTGAGGATGGTTTCTTGCATTGTTCTACGGTCTTGTAGAACTCTTGCTTAATAATTTTTTTAGCTTATAAAAGAATCGCTAAAAAAGTACCTTAACTATAAAAAAATTCACTTTAGTCTACGTCGTTAACTTTCCATCCAAAAAACGTAAGAAGACAAAAAGATCTTCACTAACAATCAAATTTTCAAAACTTTCCATTAATTTGTAAAAGTTCCCGCCTAGTCCATCTAGGCCCCCGCCTAGACCCCAAAATCTACAAAAACATCTGATTCATCGTCTCGCCTAGGCCCCAAAATCTGAAAACCACCCGACTCGTCGTCTCGTCGATTAGTCATATAGAGCAAACCCTCGACGCCGGCCAACACCTAGACCATCGAGCCTCTAACATAGCAGAGATCGGAGGAGGGCAGTACAACCAAGTTCAAGTTTAGAGGGAGGCAAAACCCAAGTGCAAGGTCAAAATCAAGTATACCGAGTAAAATCAGCCTCCGAGCAACGAGTCCAGCCCCGAATCACGACGATCTTCATCAGAAAGACGAAGCGTGTTCCACGGTCGGTTCAGGAAAGGTGTTGATCTGAGGAGCGAGATACACAATAGCAACGAGGGGGAGCAACCACCACTGCAAACAGAGGTTGTCCGGGTTTGCGATAATCTTACCCGAGAGCAAAAAATCGTTTCACGACCAAACCCCAAACGCCAAAATTCCTACCGGGAAATACCGGCATCGGAACACTAAGTCAAAGAATAGGGGGCGAGAAGAAATGTGGACTACACGGTCAGTGCAGGTACACCCGAGGACCGCACGCCGGAGTAAAACCCGAGTTAGAGCTTCGGGTGTATTCCGTAACAGTTATCAGAACATAACAAACCCAGCAACAGCTCCACCTCCGACGAACAATTTCGTCCAAAGGGGATGAGGAAACAAAGTAACCAAACTAGAAGGAACACAACACCACCATGAGCAACAAACCGGTTGGCAACGACGTCTAGTACCAGACCCACCATGAATCTCATTCAAAAACATCTCCCATTGCACATCTGTTGCGCACGCCGGGAGTTCGACCACAGAAAACAATCAAACACCCGAGCTTTGGGTTTTGATGCTTAGGCTGAGTGACTAAAACCTCCAATCGAAGAACAGGGGAAGAGGAAAGAGTCCCAAGTTGTAGACCGCGAATAGTGGAAGAATGGGAAGAAACGATGTAATGGAGAACAGGTGCGAGCGGGATGGGGGGAAAGTGAAGGAAAGAAGATGGGTAAAGGAGAACATCTCTGGCCGAAGCCAGCAACGATGTCGGTGAAGAGAAGAACAAACGACAAGGACAGAGAGAGGGACCAAAAACGAAGAAGAAAAATGAGGGTTAAGGGGAGAAGAGGGTAACGGAGGTGGTGACCTCCATGGCCAATGGTCATAAAGGTCATCGTAGGATGGATCTGAAAAGGGGGCGGCGGGGGAAAAGTTGAGAGAGAAATAGGGTTTCTACAATGTGGCTTGGAGCTTTGGTCGATGTCTGTTTTCTGGGCGCTTGGGAGTTTGTTCTTCGTTTTAACCCTTTTGGCTCCTTGTGTGCTTAATGGTAGTCATATTTGGTACTGAGACCGTGTCGGTTTTTCTCCCTTTTATTGCTTCAAGATAGATTTTTGGGTTTTTAGACATGTTGTTAGTTTGGTTTGAGGTGCCTCTGTTGACACCTTTTTGTTTGTTTGAGTTTTAGTGTTTGTTTCATGGTAGAAAAATCTAGGTTGTTATACCTTTGTTTATCCTTTGTTGGTCCGGTTTGAGGTGTCTTTGTTGACATACTCGTTGATTGTACTGCGGGTGTCTCCCCGTGAATTTTTTTTCGTCCCGAAAACATTAGCTTATTATTAATATATTTGCCTTTCCAAAAAGGAAAACATCACAATAAAGACCAAATTAGGCATCAAAGATGTTTTTAATGTCATTGGTAGCAAAAACAAATCACAGATTAAACTCAAAGTACATAACTATGATGAATCAATACTACATAACACACTACACATCAAAATAATTCCTACAATCAAATTAAGTCATCAATCAAGTACCAACATTAGCAATCAGTCATGGTTGTAAATGACGTTAGGCGCTAATCGGATGGTGAGGACGCTTAGGTGTTAGGCGGTGACTAGTCGGGGCCTAGGCGGATTTCATTTTTTAATATTTTTAATTATTAATAAATATATATTTCACAAATACACTTAAAAATCAAAATATATACTATATTTGTATATTATAAAAAAATATCAACTATCAAAACACAAAAAAACTAAACCAAATAATGCTCTCATTTTTATTTTAATAAAAAACTAAATTATAATGATAAATCACCAAAGAGGGACACCTCCCATATTCTTTTCATCAAGAAATTCGAGACCATTATAAACATATTGTCTCTCTCAACTTTCTATCTCTTTTTCAAATGTCCAATTTCACAAACTAGTCATAAGTTTCCGACTAATCGGACGGGACGACGAATCGGGTTGTCTTCAGATTTTGGGACCTAGACGGGACAACGAATCGGACGTTTTTTTCACAGATGTTTAGACCTAGGCGGAGACTTTTACAACAGTGATCAAAATAGAGATGATAAAACAAAAACAACACTGATGGTTAAACAGTTTCTAACCTCTTTATATGGTAGGCTCATTCTGTTCCTTTTTGTTCCGCTTCAATTCTTCATCTAAAAGGACCAGAATAGAACAGAAAAAAAAAATGAGAACAAAAAGCCAAAAACGCCATCGTTGTTGAATACTTGAATCCGAACTAAAATTGTACTATATATATATACAAGTTATGCTTGTTGACGTGGAAGAAAAAGAAGGCATCCTAACCAGAATTAATAATTTTTTTTATCTACATACCAAGTTTTTAAGAACAAAGGACAAGACAAAGGAAAACCCCTCAATATATGAGACTTACAAATAAAAGCAACCCCAAATGAGATCCGTAACGTAAATAGACTAGCAGAGTAAGTAATCTGAACAGACCTAAAGATTGGTCTAATAATCCTATACCCAGATATTACCAAAATTAACGTGGCTTGCTCCGAGGACTGAGGGAGAGAATGTGCTGAGTGGATTGGACGGAGTGGGGAGGTCGTCTCTGAACCTGCCGTAATTGATGAGAACCAGAGCACAATAGAGCATTTTGGCTGTGGTGTATTTAAAGATTCAATGATCTTTGTGGGGTTTAAAAAAAAGAACAGAGAAGTTTGCTTCTAATTTTTGTGGGTTGTGAATTTTAAAGATTTAATGATCTTTGTGTAGCTAATCTACAGAAAAGATTTCAAAACTAACTAAAATGAACAGTAGATAGACTGTTGTTTAGCTATTTCTTGCATGCTAATTTGAAAATAAATATGTATCAAGCCCATGCTACGTTAGAATATATGCATGTATGTGTTGTGATCGTGTCAACGTTTTAATTTATATGTTTTCATGCATGTATGAGCACAATGCACAAAAAGGGAGAAGGTAGAGAGTAGTTGGAATTTTTTATTTAACTGTAAGGGTGTTTTTGACATTTCTCATATTAAATTAACAAATTTGTCAAATGCAACAGAATTTGTTAGTTTTTGTAAAAGCTCGGATAGTCATAGATAGGAAGTGAAATCAAAAGTAAATAACTGTTAGGATTTGATTAGTATATAATAAGAGGTTAAGAACAATAATTATCCCATTTTTATTCAAATGTTGCTAGTCTTGGATTGATTCTCTAAAATAATTTTTTTTGCCTGGTTCTACTTTGAGTCTCTAAAACCATAAATCCTTAACTTCTATCAGAATATATATATTTTCGGTTATAAACCTACAAAATAATCCTTATAACTTAAGATATTAATTTGAACGTGTGAAAAAAAATTGTTGCACCTTAGATCCATAACTATATGTTCGAACAAGTCAATTAAAACTGCAATTTGTCAGAACTGGATGGTTGTAAACCATTCAAGAAATCTATAAACATAAGGTGGTTTGCGAGACGGATCGATCCTAAAATTTGAATAAGAACAGGTCGGTTAACCGATCGAACCGACCCGTGCACACCCCTAATCGGATCAACATATCTTCATGCCCTGAGCTCAGGGAACTATATTTACAGTCCATGCCCTGAGCTGCAATGATGATGACGAATCTATATATGAATTAAGAATTTTCCCATGCAGTCTCAGCCAGAAACAGAAGCTATATCATTTCTTCACCACTCCCATAAAGATTTCTGTTGGTTCAAGACATTCTCTCAACATTTCAAATAATCTTGTTTGGTTTCGTAAGAATACAAGGCACGGACATTGAACAAGTCAAGGTAAAGAGGGATAATTGCTGATAACTACCCTGAATTATACCCTTCACCCCACTCTAAAAAATGCCGTTTTCCCGGCTTTTAAACAATTTTATCTCTCAATGAGTGTTCTGTTTACTACACCTATTTAAAATATTTTTTTAGATTAGGGTCAAGGGCATCTTTGTCATTTCTGACAGAAAAACAGCAGTAGTTTTTCGTAATGTAAAAAGTTTCAAGTTGGGGATGCTATGTGCAAAAGACGTATAATACACAGTAACCATATGCAACTAACCAAAAGGAATAGAGTAACGAACCAACCTGCACAGCGATGCGGCCCCTAAGACTGTTCAAGATTTCCGGAGTAGTCTTATGATTCTCCTGTCCATGACCAGTGCACCCCAACAGCCGTTGCCCCAAGTATACACCTGCAAATACTATCACAATCACAAAAAGTTATAGCAGTCATTGCAAAAGTGAAGAAATCAGAGAACGAATCAATGTCGAGTTTGCGTGACTAACATATCCATTAGAATCAAGGGCCACAGCATGGGCATCACCAGCAGACACGTAAAATGTGAACGCCGTTTCACCTAAATGTCTGAATCGCACGTGGGTGCAACTTGTTTTGCAGCTCTCCATGGCCGAGAGACGAATTAGCAGCTGAGCCAAAGAGTAGACTGTTCCATCCTCCATTACAGCCAATGCATAACTTGGACCACAAGCTATCTGAACTACAGAACCAACCCCTTCAAGAAGTTCAATGGTTCTGGGTGTTGATCCGTCTATAAAATCATCATGACCAAGTTGGCCATGTGTGTTGGTTCCACATGTATACACATGGCCCTGTTTTGTGAGAAATGCTGTAAAATTGAACCTTGTAGCCACCTGAGACAAACCGAAGTTCTTACATTTAAATGAAATATAAAATAATTGCTTAAATCTACAACCATGATGATGATCGAAGAAAGGGTTAATTATAGATAACTATTGCATACTATACGTCTTTTGGTCATAACTATCCCCAGCTTTAAACTTTTATATCCAACTGCCTAAGCTTTCGTAAAATTATACACGGCTGTTTTTCACCAGAAAATGATGAAAGTCCCTTGACCCTAATCTAAAAAATATATACGAAAATGTTGCCTTTTGAATAGTTTTTTTTTAAATCTTATATGGAGTCTTTTTACATCTACTCAACCATTTCTAATCTAAAGGTTTAGGGCAGCCTTTTTTTAGATTAGGCTGTTGACTTTTCGTCATATTCTAGCGAAAAAGAACCGTGTATTGAAAGTTTAGGTGGCTGAATGTAAAAGTTTAAAGTTGAAGATAGTTGTGTCCAAAAGATGTATAGTACGCAATAACTGTCTACAATAATCCTTAAAAAAAACAAGCTCGACTTTGATTCCTTTTCGGGACAAGAAAAGGGTTGTGGCCACTCTAGAGCAACGGTACGATGGATATTGATGGCATTATCATCTCAAATGCAGTTTACCTGTTTGCAAGGAACTCCCTTTAGTGCTTCAACAAGTCTAGGCCTAAATATGGGACCACTTGTATCGCTGTGCCCGCAACCGAATGATGAATTATCTCTACATGTGAATACCTGCACGAGTATTTGGCAGCAATTTGAAATTATGGCAAGATCGTTACCATCATAACTACTTTATTATTACATTGTAGCTAACAGTAACATTATCATTGTAACCAGGGATACTTGTAACAAAAATACCCTGAGGTATTCATGTTTTGCAACTTGTAACCCTCTTCTTTGATAAGTACAAAAAAGTAACTTGAATTTGACTTTTTGTTGCACTTTGTATAAAAAATTCCGATCTTACCTTTTAAAATTTGTACCATACACTTAGTAAGACATTTAAAGGATATGAAAATTTGGATTTTTGTTATTTAATTATTAGTTTTAAATTTTAAATTTATAAGGGTAAAATCAGTCATGTTGAAACAATTTTATACAAAAAGACAAGTTCATGATACTTTTTTGCCATTATCAAAGAGGGCTACAAAAAGTGAATATCTCAGTTTATTTTTTTTGCGATGATCCCTTTTAACTATCTAGCGATGATTTTAGAATAAAATGGAGGGTTAATTTAGTATGAGTAGATATCAAACCTCTCTTGACTGCATGACAAAAGCAGTGTGATTCTGGTTAGCCGAAACATGGATAACACCGAGCTGGATATGGGAAATTAATTTTGGTAAAAGACAAACATTGTGTGGTTTCAGGGCCTTGACCAAGGGCACCACCCAAACTGAAACCACAAGAGTACACTGATGAATCATTAATCAGTATCGTGTGGCATCTTCCCGTTGTAATCTGCATCTGCTAATAATATAATTCATAATAAATAACTGCAGAATTCCTAATAGCGATGTTATCGACACGAGAAAAATCTGTTAACAAGGTTGATAAAAAGGGTTAATTACATATAGTTATTGTGTACTGTATGTTTTTTGCACATAACTATTCTCAACTTTAGACTTTTACCTCCAACTACCAAAACTTCTCAAAATGACGGAAATGCCTTTGACTGGGCCTCTAAAAAGACTTCATAACTACCAAAAACTTTTTGATTAGATGTAAAAAACGACTGGGTAGCGGTAAAAAGACTTATTGAAGAATAAAAGCATTAAAAAGACGAAAAAACGGTATTTTTTTAGATTAGAGACAAAGGCATTTTCGTCAGATTTGGCGAAAAAGAGCTATAAGTTATTTTTTGAAAGTTCAGGAAGATGGATGTAGAAGGTTTAAGTTGGGGTTAATTAAGTGCAAAAGACGTATAATTCAGGGTAGATATATGCAGTTAAAGAAGTAGTACATTGCCTGCAGAAGTCTCGACCATATCAGAAGATTGTTCCACAGCTTGAAGGAACCTCAAAACCTGCTTCGATTTTCCACCACACCTTTCATGGAGTTCTTTCTGAGCAGTCTGAGTCAACCGAGCATAAACAGGAGAAGACTTACGAAGTTGAAAAGCCGCATAGTCAACCAATGGTCTGATTTCGTATGGGTGTAACCCCCGACCACCTCCAAAAGTCTTGGAAGTCAACTCTAAACTAACAAGATTAGATGCACTCAGCCGGCTTAATTTTAAAATTTCAACAACCAAATGTGAGGACAAATCCTCAAATGAAATGAGCCTATAACAATCATCCATTTCACACAAGTCCTCAGTTTTAATTCACCCGTTTAAGTTACAATCAACTGAGACACAGAAAGAGACAATCTGAAATGAGCCTTGGAAGAAAACGGTCAAAATTCTAGGCAAAATCTGAGGCAACCAAGGCAGCATATGAAGAACAGGTCAGATGGGAGAAAGATGTGAGTAATAGAGTACGATAAAGAGGGGTTTGATGAAAAACCAAGAGGTGATCGATGGAGTGATTGGAAACAAAACACAAGAAGGGACAAAATCACAAACTCAATGACCACTGAATCATATATCTTCACCTGCAAATTGTGCCAATCACAAAATCAATAACTAAAATAAGAGAGTCGAGAACAAAATGAAATGCAGATTTTTGAAGATCAGATTATAGAATCAGAGACCATCATGAGTAAAGCGATCAGATAATAAATAACAAGAACCATACCAAGACCCATGTCAGGATGCAAGCAGATTAATTAACAACAGAATAGCCATAGGAGAAGCTGAATAGAAAACAAAAACGAAGCTTGTGTTTTTGCAGATAAGTATATACAATAAAGGACCTTGATGAGCTGCAACTAGTAACAAGAAGCCAGAAAAACTCAAATAGAGAACTAAATGAAACATGGGTTTGCAATGATCAGTATATACAATCAATGATTCTCACTCACAAAATCGACCAAATAATCAGCAAAGCATAGAATTGAAACAAAATGAAATGTGGGTGTTTGAAGATCAATACCCATATTGATCATCACCCACAAATCAATGGAAGCAGCAGAAGCTAGAAGAATCAATGCCAAATAACCAGCAAAACATGAAATTGAGAACTGAAGAAGATCAATTTCTATACAGTCAGAGAGCCTCACCCACAATTCAATCAAAATAAGTCGAGACAACGACGAAATAACCAGAAAAGCATGAAATTGAGGGTAAAATGAGAATTGGGTTCATGATTAAGGACCGGAATGAAGCAGAACCAAACCCAAAATCGGATTTTTCTGAGGAAAAACAAACAAGCAAAGCAGTAAGAAAATACTGAGCACAAGAAAAAGAGTAAAGTAAAGTCAGTATCTGGAGGTGTCTTTCATGGTCTTCTTTGTGACTTTGTGGGCTCACTTTCTCTCTCTAGAAATTGGGTCTTCGCAAAAATGATTGCCACGTCGGCGCAATGGCACCACAAGGTTTGGTGGCACAGTACGAAAATTCGAAATGTGACGAGGGATAAAAGAGTCTTTTTAACTGCAATGTAGAGATATTGGGCTTGGCCCATAATAGATTTACGATAGGCCGAAACCAAAAAGGCCCACGTCGATAAACTATTTACCCAGCAATGCCCACAGCGTCTCTTTGCCTTCAATTACAGAGAGCTTCGTCGTCTTGGCTATGGAGTCGAGTAGGGTTCGTCAGGAAGATGAAGAGTACGTGATGCTCGACCTCGACTGCGTGTCAGGGCTCATCGACCTCTTACCCGACACTCCTTACGTGCTTTCTGTAAGTTTTCTAGAAAAAATCACTTCATTTTATTTTCTCTTTTTTTGATTCACTTATTTTCGAATTTTTGAATACCCATTTACATTTTATAGCTCGAGAAGTTCTTTTTACCCCCAAAGAACTGAAATTTCCCACTGAATTTACAGTTTGTGCCATTTCTGCTGATGAAATTTTGTGGTTTATCTGTGTTTGTACTTGATAGTGTTGGTTCTTTATATATATTGTAGGGTCTGGACACTATGAATCCTGTGTTGATTATAGACAACAAGTTGAAGCTGGTGAGTGAATTGAATGCCAATGAGAAGGGGCATTATTTTTCTTAATTGATTAAGTGTTTGAGTGTCAATTTGTGTGGTGCCTGTTCATAACCAGAGATTTTGAATCAATTGTATTTGCCTTTTGTAGAGTAATTTTTAGGAATAATAGCAGAAATGCACCTTAAAGTATTCACTTTTTTGTAAGTTATACCCTTTTCTTTGGTCATTACAAATAAATGTCATGAACTTATCTTTTTATTGCATTTTGTGTATATTTGTTTCAAAATGACAATTTTACTCTTGCCATTATAAAATAATAAGTAAATAAAATAAAAAATACAGAATTTTCACCTCTTTTAATTTTCTTCTTCTTTGAACGTATAAAGAGGAAGAGAATTATGGATTTTTTGTTATTTATTTATTATTTGTTAAAGGATAAATCATTATTTTGAAACAAATTTACGCAAAGTGCAACAAAAAGATAAATTTAAGTATATTTTTTTTGAAGTTATTAAAAAAGAGGGCTATAAGTTACAATAAATAAATACATCAGGGTACTTTTTTGCCATTATCCTGATTTGTTTTTGCAAATTTATGTCTATGTTCTGATTCCAATTTTCACCCAGAAGACGACGTATTGTGTATTACACTTGAATAGGTTCATTTTCTCAAATCACCACTCTCAGAATAATGAATTATGTCATGAGTATAAAATGTAGATCATTAGTAAATTAAATTGTTTCACTATTCAAGTCCTTAACATCCATTGGTATCCATGATTAGTGAGCATTAATTTGAGTTTTCTTTTTTTACATAATTTACTTGACTGTGCCTGTTTGACAGATTGGACAATATGAAGAAACAATCGGGACTTGCATTGTTCTAACAGAAGATGGTGAGTCACATACTCTTTGCATTATTAGTATATGGGAAAACCAATTTGGTAATGCAAACTAAGAACTCATTTGAGTCATTAGATCAAATGGATCCAACGGCCTATACTTTTTAGTAGGGTTTAAATGTAGAATTAAATTCAAAGTTCTGCATATTTACCATTCATGTCATTAATGAGTTCTTAGTTTTTAATACAAGTATTGGTTTTCACATAATCCCTACCTATCCGTTCCTCTTAACTTTGATTTCTTGTTACTAAGAACCAATTTTCTCTGCAGATTCTGCTCCTATTGTTCATGAAGAAACAGGACCATCAGAAACAAACCTTTTTAGTGGAATGTGCATTATTGATCCAAATCAAGCTCCAACTATGCAAGTGAAACCAATCACTTGTCTCCACAAGATCTTAAAGTTTAGATTGTTAGCTGATGATGAACTTCAAGATGTAACTCGTGAACCTGATAATTCAAATGTTAATGCTGATGTTTAAACGTTTCTTTTGAGCCCATTTTGTGCAGATTGTTCTTGCTTTTCCAGTTTCCTTGTCCATAACTTGGTACTAGACATAGAATGAAAGGATGATTGCAAAAGAAGCACACTGAACTTGACTTTTTTGTTGCACTTTGTATGAATTTTATTTCAAAATAATGATTTTACCTGAATACCTCGGGATACTTTTTTGCAATTATCCCAAGTGTAAATTCATTGGACTGGTACTAAAAACATTTGATTTTTTTTTTTGCAGTATTTGTTTCACCAATTGGGTAGAAGAATTTAAATCCAGAAATTACAACAGATCATGATTCCAAATAGCACCCCAAATCAGGTTTTTTTTGGTAGTACACACTAAATAAAGAGAACAAATGTCACAAAGTTACTTCAAACAACACTCTGCAATAGCTATATAAAAAGGCGATGCACCACAACTTTACTCTGGAATTCTGTCCTTCAAATAACTCAGGACAGCCTTTGTTCCTCTATCCAAAATTGCCCTCCGGATGCTGTTACAAGGACCGACTTTGTTACTAAAGATTACAAACTAAAATTATCTTAGAAGGGGTAAAATCGTAAAGAGAATCTTTGATCATTCATAGTTTGTTTATCTTGCTTTACTTTTCACTCGTATTTGGTGGGAAAATGAAATATCACATAAAACAAAATACTTTAGAGGAAGGAAGAAAAATGTAGTATACCTTCTCAGTAGATTCCCATCAAGTCTTAGGGCTTGTAGGGTAGGCTCAAGCAAACCCTGATAAAAGCATATAAATAATTTAGCCAGTTCTTAAGAAAGAAAAAAAACATAAAATTGATAATGAACTAAAAAACTAAACAATGTTGGATGCGGGAAGTTCCTTCAGATGTATGCTTGAATGCAGTTGCAATGAAGAAAAAAAGGGATAATTGAAAAAAAGAACCCTGAGGTATTCAGTTTTTGCAACTTGTAGCCATCTTTGATAATGGCAAAAAAGTACCCCAAATTTGTCTTTTAGTGACACTTTAGTATCAAAATGATGATTTTAAAGTAAAAAACAAAATTTTCAAAATTTTATCTCTTAATTTTCTTCATCTTTGTACAGACAAAGAGCAAGAAAATTAAGGGATATGAAAATTTGGATCTCTTGTTTTTTATTTATAACATTTAAAATATAATTTTCAAGGATAAAATCATCATTTTGAAACAAATTTATACAAAGTGAAAGTGCAACAAAAAGAGAAGTCAAACAAATTTATGAAGAGTCAGTTAATGATTTTGTAAACTTACCAGCTTTGGGGGGAGCGATGAAATATTATTGTTGGACAAGTCCAGCTCAGTAAGAGAAGTTAGATTCTCAAACCCCTGCATGTCAATGTTTAACAAACCATTTTAGACTTCCAAATATCATTCTTTTAATATAAACATAATCTAAATCCTAAAATAGGCATTACCTCCGGAATCACTTGAAGAGAATTTTGGCTCAAGTCAAGGATTTGTAGGTGATTCAAGCTCAATACATCCGAAGGAGCTTCACTAAGTTGCATTCGCCTGATTGATAAAATAAATATCAGAACAGAGCTGGTTGGAAAGTACCCAATTTCAAATACAAGCACCAAAATGAGAGTAAATTTATAGCAAACAATGAGGAAATCTCCAAAGCTGATACTAAGAAGCATACTAGTAAATGATGGATTCAAACCTCAGGTAAAGCTCCTTCAACTGTGGCATATTAGTAAATGATGGATTCTTTGCTAATGAACCCACATTACCACTTAAATCCAGAATCTGGAGCATGGAAACGGCCTGGAATCCGTCTGATGGAATCTACATAACGAGCAAATAATAGGATGTTCAGATAATGCTGAGCTGGAAAATGTTTTTATTGTTTGGTGCTTATGCCACGAGGTTTATCTTTCTCAAACATCCCGTGATGCTTGATGTGAAACTTCAGTAGGCATAGATCTGATGAATGCTGATATATCATATTATTGTGCAGAGCAATTGTATTTGAAGCCTAAAAGTCTAAACATTTATGACAAGTACGTTTAATATTAAATAAAAGAGTCATTGCAGTGAACAGCAATTAAATATGGCCTATCATACCTGGCTGAGTGGATTAATGTCCAACTTCAAACATATGAGATTAGGAAGTGTTTTCAAAATTGCAGCTGGCCATTCTTGAATCTTGTTCCTTGACAAAACCAATGCCTGGACATTGGAGTAAAAAAAAACACATAAATGTTGTTTCACCCATAAGATCAACCTTAAAAACCAGGGATAATGTTATTTAACACCCCTCGACTACCTTTGTTTCTCAAAAACACCCCCTGAAGGTGAGGGGTTATCAGTAACACACCATCACATTTCGTTCTTAATCAAAAACTCCGGATTCATACTGGATGGGTGATAGTTTTATTGGAAACACACTGGATAGTTGTTTTTGGAACAAAATGTACGGAATCCGTGGTTTATTGATGAATAACGAAAAGGTGACAGTGTTACTGATAGCCCCTCACCTTTACAGTGTGTATTTGAGAATCAAAATTCGCCAAAGGTGTGTTAATAAAGTTACTCCAAAAAACTAGTCAAGTATACAGACCTGTAGAGTCCTGCAAGAGGAAAGTTCACCCGGAAGCTCTTGGATGGAGTTCCTAGAAAGATCAACTTTTATTACTTCACCTGATTCCCATACTTCTGATGGAACCACACTCATGCCCAGCCCTTGTAGAGAAAGTTCCTGAAAGCATCCAAAACAAAAGACTTAGCAAGAAAAATAATATGCGCTAATCAGCAAGCCTTTCATATGGTAGATATGAAAGCAATGAAACTATCAAAACAATAATATTATACAGTCTCATGAAAGATAATAAGCCAATTTTATAGTTAGTGATCATTTTATATGGTTTTGTTTAGAACAAGAGAGATGTAAGTTTTTTCAAGAGAATGTTCCATTTGTTGGGAAGGATTAGGAAGATCTTTTTCGTGACACATAGGTTCTAGGTGTTACATTTTCTTCTTGGTGCTTCAGTTTTCTCTAGTATACTTCCATTGTATTCAAGTAGCATCTATTTTTTTAATGATTTCCTAAAACTAATTTTAAGAACATAAATAAAATACTAAATTTCAACCTCTCCCATCACACTTTTCAACACCAGTGCTATTCCAGATAAATGTTCGAAATTTTTCAAGACAAATACAAGCGAACAATGAGCAGTACCTTTGAAGAAAGGGACAACCGAGCAGCCATTGCAACTACCTCCTCTTTTTTGGGAGTGCTAGCTTCAGATTCTACAGAACATTTTAAAGATATCATTTAAAAGAACTTTGTTTAACCATCAGAAGCACATTAAGTAGTCAAAAGTCAACATACCTTCACTCTCAGAAAGTCTACTCCGAAGAAACTTCAATAGAGCAGGAGTGGGTCCAGAAACCAATGAGCTGAGGGAAATAAAGGTTATCATTTTGGGTAAACTCACAATCCACACAAACACAACACACGATGAAGCCAACGCCTCACCTTCGAAGAGTTCGAATCGGGTTACCAGTAAGCAAAAGCCTTCTCAGAGTAGTCATCTTGCCTAGACAATTATTATTCAATCTCCATATTGAGTTAAGTTAAGCAAGAGATTATAAAATAAAAATTGAAGTAATAATGAAGAGTGGTTAAAGCTTTCGAAGAATTGTTAAGTTGGGTGGAGAAATAAGCCTACAAGTTTTAAGTCATTTATAGATCCATTAGAGGTAGCAATGAAGTATAATAGGGATGCTATATTTTACCACATACCCAAGACATTTATCCAGTTAAGTAAAACCTTAGGCAAGTTCTACATGCGACAATAAAGAAGCAAGGAACTAAGTGAATAAGTTCGATCTGATACATCTGCTTTTCTTTCCCAGATTACTTCAAATGGGACAGTCAAAACTTAAAACATCAAACTGAAACATGAAGATGTGTATGACCTATCATTGCACGAATCCTCCCTAAAGACGAGCAAAATTAGTTCACTGAACTATTGCCCATAGGTTTCTATGAATCCTCCTGCAGAGGTGATCACACTCAGGGAATGATTTGACAAACTAGTTTCGGCCCCTTCATGTTATAGAAACAGACGGACAATGATTGTTGAGCACTTGGAAATAGGCAATGTAGGAATCATCGCCATATCAGGATCATGATCTATTTCTCTATCAGATTACAATTTGCATATCTTACCTATCTCAGGAGGCAATCCACTCAATGAATTGTTTGACAGGTCTAGAACCGAAAGCTGCAATTTGCATGCCTCAACTGGATACTCTTTCAACTGCATGCATACATTATGAGTAGAAGAAAATAATATATAACCGAAGGATGAAAATAATTTATTTTGTTCAGTGGTGGTGGCATTGCACATAAAACTGCCACCTTTGTGGGGTTTGGTGGGTCGGTTATTTACACACTCTTACTCCATCTTTTTCAGCAGACCTCAAGATCGCAAACCGTATGGTTACACCAAGGTCACCCTTTCATGGAAGTATTGAGTAGGTCAATTCGTTATTACTTCCAAGAATAGGATCGATCGATAATATTCAGAATTTCACACATGTTTTTAGCTTAAGCAATAGTTCCTAACCAAACAGTAAAGATTATCCAAGGAGTAAACATCTAAACCCTATGAGGGCTTTATATCTTCAAGCCACGGTATTTAGGTAGCATAAATATCATGCTGCACATGGCATTTATATTATATAGCAACATAAAGTGAACTTCTAACTACCTGGTTTGAGCGAAGATCTAATGTTGCCAACAGAGGAAGCGCTCCTATCTCTGATGGTAACGTAGACAATACGTTATTCCTGAAATTGGAAACACAAATGTCTTATCAATATCAGAAGCCAAAAGTTTGAATCAAAATAAAATCAAGATCTTATAAAAGCTCCTAAGAAAATGTGGCGATGCTCTGAAGCAGTGAAAGAGAATATGACCCCATGTATAACTCCACAAGGGAAGAGCAGCCCGAAATTGATGGTGAGATTGATGAAATCCCTGAAAAATAGAAAATTTATGAAAAGTGAAATCATGGACTGGTTAAGAATTTGAAAGGTTAATCCTGCTCAATTTACTTACTGTTCTGGTGAATGTCTAGACGAATGAGCCGTGAGAGTCTTCCAATGTTCTCTGGTATACCACTAAGGGAATTTTTTGCTACAATGATTACAATTATGAATACAGTATCAAATATTATGTATGTCAAAGTCATATAAACAAGTTAACATTAGACAAACATTTCATTACCTGCATTAAATTCTGTAAGCATGGTCCATGATGCAATCATATTCTCGGATAGCATTGTTAGCTTGTTTCCCTGGAATGGATAAGAAATACATGAATGATTTGAATCAAAACCATAAAGCAATTATAATATGATTTTTAGTATAGAAAAGCTAACAGCTATTTCATGCCGAATCAATAAATCTTGTTGGTACCTCTACATCCAATTTTGTCATTTTTTGACAGTTTGCTAGATCTTCTGGCAAGATGGCAATAGAATTGTTTGAAGCCTGGGAAATGAAGCATCAAAAGCCATACCATTACAAAAAATTGGTGACCAAGTAGTGGCTTCCACATGTTCAGCAAACAATAGTTAAGAAGTACCTTGAGTTCTGATAAATTTGCACATTTTCCAAGTGAGTTTGGGAGCTCCTTTAGCTTATTGCTTGAACAATCGAACCTAGAATAACCACATATTCAACACCGAAGATTAAAAAGTTCACCTAACTGGAATGTTAACACATAAATCAAGATAATTTTGTTATGAGAAGTAATAGGTTTACTAAACATAAAAAAAAGTTATGCTTTTTTCTGTCAAATAGCACAACATAGTTGGTTGCAAATGAATAGTTAAAAATGTGAGTCGCATTGACAACACAACATTACAACAATATATCATCTTCACATAAGAATATATCATCTTCCCAGAAGACAAATATGTGGTCCTATAGCTTTAGGCATGTGCATCAACAATAAAGAAAGAAAGCCTACTTGACTAGAGCACTTGCCAATCCGATCTCCTCAGGAAGTTCCAGTAACGAATTAAAGGAAACATCCAAAGACTTTAGCATATGAAGCCTGCAAGGTATCCATGCACACATACTAGAGAACAAAATCTGAACAATCAATAAGTAAATCCAAACAGTTATGGAAGTTCAGAGAACTCACTCTCCTATAGCAGCTGGGAGGGCGGTAAGCTTATTGTGACTAACATTTAGCACAGTGAGCAGAGGTAAATTTCTCAGATCTTCTTTTATCGATTTAATACTATTGTGAGCCAAAATCAACTTTTGTAGATCCACAGCCTATCAGTAAATAAATGAATCCATTCATCCTCAGCTCATCAAAAGATACACAGCACTATCACAGTTTATATTTGACAAAGCAAGTTCATCTAGAGAGAATAGAATTTACCTCCCACCATTTGTCACCTTCCCCAGCAGTGTCCATAATTTGGTACACCTCATTGGGCACTTCCCTGTATAGAGTGAAGATATATAACATCAGATGTGAAAACATGATGAATTATATGCCACTAACTAGCCAAAGTGCTTTATCTAATAAACACTCACAGGATCTTCATTCTCATGTACAATTATTCTCCATTCCGAAAATGATGTAGCTACAAATATAAATTGTGCCAACAAGCAACATGCTAGGAGGACTAAACATATCATTGACTGATACAAAACCTTGTCTTAAAAACTACCAATAGCACCAACAATCGAATACCCTCATGTAAAAAATCTTAGATAAGATCTTATCTAATTTGACAGTAAAAGACACTACTTCAATCACTAAGAGTGAGCAATGTGCATCATCCTATGACACTTAAAAGTTGCACTACATTTCAATTCAATAGTAGATCATTTTTCTTACACTTCCTACCATCTCTGCTTGTATACTGAGGCATTGAAAATGGCGGAAGGGGATATTCATTAGCTCTATCAAGACCACATCTTTTTCCCAGTAGAGAGTTACGTGAGCTAAACCCACATCATGTTCTTCTGAACATTTTCTCGGTGACCAAACACAACCATTTCTGATTACAAATTCAAATGTAGATACAAAAAAAGGTGCTATTCATAAACATGGACTTGCCTGAGAGAGCGATTTGACAAGTTGAGAGAGCCAGAGCTTCTGGCAGCTTTGATCACGCGTTCCATAGGACGATTCGCCGGAGACGCAAGCAGATCAGAGGCTCGCAGATCTGATACAGATTTGAGACTAGCAACGAAGCCTACGCGCTGCTGAGAAGATGAACCGAGAAAAGGAAATGGAAGGTGAGATAAGCTTGGATCGTCTGTGGCAAGCTCCAATATTTTCATCCACTGTAACCAATCCAAATCAAACACGTAAGCAATGTTGTAAAAATTCATGCGCTTAGGCTTGTTTAAAATGGGCTCTGCCGATCTGACTTATTTTCCTAAAGTGTTATTGGCCGTTTGGACGAAATATGGTCGATTAATCTCCGATTCGATCGATTAATTGAACGGATTGGTCAGGCGTTGGGTCGTATTCATAGTTAAAAAAAATCCAACATTCTACAAACTCAAGTGAAATCATAAAATTATTTTAGTTGATTTGGTAGAACACACTTTAATCAAGTATTACATCCCGAGTTTGATTTGCACTATTAATCTTTTTTGCCTAGTATTTCCAAAACATAAAAATACACCAGTCTAATTGGTTGTAAATGGCGCTAGGCGCTAGTCGGGCGGGGAGGACCCCTAGACGTTAGGCGGGGACTAGTCGGGATTAGGCGAATTTAATTTTTTAATATTTTTAATTATTAATAAACATATTTTACACAAACATACTAAAAAATCAAAATATATACAATATTTGTATACTATAAAAAATATCAAGTATCAAAATATAAAAAAACTATACCAAATAATGCTCTCATTTTTATTTTACTCTTTATTTTAGTAAAAATCTAAATTATAATGATAAACCACCAAAGAGGGACATCTCCCATATTCTTTTTATCAATAAATTAAAGACCATTACAAACATACCGTCTCTCTCAACTTTCTATCTCCTTTTCAAATGTCCAATTTCACAAACTAGAGTCCTAAGTTTTCTACTAATCGGACGGGACGACGAGTCGGGTTGTTTTTAGATTTTGGGGCCTAGGCGGGGCGGCGAGTCGGGCGTTTTTTTACAGATTTTGGGGCCTAGGCGGGGACTTTTACAACATACATATTGATATTATTTTAAGAATTGTATGGTATTTTTAGTTTAGTAGAATATTTATGTTTTTTAATATATTAAATATTCGATATTATTAATATTTTTTATATAATACAATATAAAATTTGATAATATATAATAAAAAAATAAAAAAATAATAATCCAATTAATCTCCGATTAATCCCCGTCTAGCGCTTAGGACCCCTTCCCGTCCAATTAGCGCCTAGGACCTCTTCCCGCCCACTGGCGCTTAAGAGCTTTTTCCCAACCTCTTCCTGCCCGACTAGCGCCTAACGTATTTTACAACCTTACACATGAGCCTTTCGTTATCTACTAATGGGCTTCTACGTTCGACCCAGATAGACATTTTTGAATTGGGCTTTTATATTGGGCCTCCCGACGCATGGCTATGAGCCCGGCTCAATAACCAACCTGCATTCGAGCCCAGGTATAAATAAACCATCCTTCATCCATCTTCTTCCTCTTCGAAACCCTTGTGTTTCGATTATACTCTTCAAAATCCTCCTCCGGCCGCCGCTGGTACTTCCCTACCCAGAAGCTGATTTGGTTCTGAAATTCGGCAGCTATTACTGAATTTGTTTTTATTTTTGTAGGGTTTAAGCAGAGATGGTGAAGAAGGAGAAGGGTGTGAGCGTTTCCGGGAAGCCAAAGCACTCCCTGGACGCGAACCGAAAGGATGGGAAGAGTAATGCTCGTAGCGCCGCCACCGTGCGGCGGCTCAAGATGTACAACACGCGGCCGAAGCGGGACCGTGGCGGGAAGATTTTGAAGCACGACCTTCAATCCCAGGACTTGCCGAATACGCGAATCCAGCCTGACCGCCGCTGGTTTGGTATGTCTTGCTTAGATTTGTATAACATGCTTGTATCGTTTTTTTTGTTGAAATGGGTTGGTTGAGAATTGAGTAGAGAAAGCAAAGCTGAATTTTTTCGAGAACCCATTAGTTGAAGATCACTGAGTTCTTAGTGTTGAAACGGTAGTGAATTTAACTTGCTCCTGAAGTTAAAGATTTGTTAATTCTTTAATTATGACTGTATTTACAGGGAATACAAGAGTTGTTAATCAAAAGGAGCTCGAGTTTTTCCGTGAAGAGCTGTCAACCCGTATGTCAAGTAACTACAATGTCATATTGAAGGAGAGAAAACTGCCATTGTCGCTGTTGAATGATCACACAAAGGTATGCACTTTTTGTACATTGGAGCAACGTGTATACAACTCTAAGGCATGTGCTTCATTAGGATGAAACCAGCTTTGCTCACTTATGTGTGATGGATCCTTTGTTTTTTGTATCAACACCACACTGCCCGATGATGCTAGTCTTAGTTCAGCCTGATTCACTTATATTTTATTCGAGAGCTTAATAGTCTAGAAGAGGTATAACTATGGTAAACCCGCTGAGATTCTTCTTGGCTGAACAACCATGAAAGTGAAAAACAAGAACCTCCACTCCCTTCATAAGGCCACAGTAGATTATTATTAGTGCAATAGAATACTTTAAGCTTCCAAGTTCCAGCTTAAAACTGCAGTAACATGAGGGAGTGGCAGTGGTATATTATGCTGCTAATTAACTACATCAGCATGATTACACATCTTAATGGGCATCTTATCAAGCCTTTACTTTTTGCCATAATGTGTATATAAATAATCCATGTAAGTAAATTTGAGCGGACTCCGAAAATGATGTTTCTATTGGGCCAATTTTTTGAGTTTATGCAACTGTTTTTACTTTCATCTTATTCCGCTTACTGTTTTGTGAAGCAATCAAGGGTTCATCTTCTCGACACACAGCCTTTTTCGGATACATTTGGGCCTAAGGCAAAGAGGAAACGTCCAAGGCTCTTGGCTTCTGATTATGAGTCTCTAGCCAAGAAAGCTGATGGTTCTCAGGGTAAGGTGACTTATTTGGCTGGGGTTAATGGGTGGTTGTTAAAGTATGAATTAAGTCTTTGAAAACGTATATTCTTTAGTATCTAATTGGCCAGTACACCATCTATCCTTTGCACATGGAGTGTAAGAACGAAACCTTATCTGTTTTGCCACATGTAAATGTAAATCTTGGAAATATATGGAAAACGTCTTATTAAGTTGTGAACTTCATGAGTTTTAAATTGGACAAGAATAGTAATGGTTTAATAATTTGTCTCTTAAACTGCAGATGCCTTTGAGGAAAAGGCTACTGGCTCATCTGCTGAATTAATTGAAGGAGATGGATTCAGAGACCTGGTCCGACATAACATGTTTGAAAAGGGTCAGAGCAAACGCATATGGGGAGAGCTCTACAAAGTCATTGACTCGTCAGATGTTGTTGTTCAGGTCAGTTTTCCTTATGTAGATGTAAATTGTTTATTTGTGCCCCTTAACTATATTTCATATGTAGAATGATACTGAAGTTCTTATAGTGTGTAGAATCCATTGTGTCTTGATGTAATAAGTTTTCTTGTTCCTTCTTTATCATTGAGAGAGGTGTTACTTTTAGTATTGTGTTGTTTACATGTGATACAGTGCTATGGAAGATCCAGTTTCATATATTACTTGCAAAATCTTCTTTATCATTTAAGATCTATTAGGAATTTAGGATTCACACTTCAATTTTCTTTTGCAGGTATTGGATGCTCGGGACCCACAAGGTACAAGGTGTTATCACTTGGAGAAGCATTTGAAGGAGCACTGCAAGCATAAACACATGATACTTCTATTGAACAAGGTATGTCATTTTCCATGTTAAGACTTATTTAAGATCATTAAGTACTTGTTCCTCACTGTTAACACCACAAATTTCAGTGTGATTTGATTCCAGCGTGGGCAACTAAAGGGTGGCTTAGAGTATTATCCAAGGAGTATCCTACTTTAGCATTCCATGCAAGCATCAACAAGTCCTTCGGCAAGGTATAGTTTTTGCACATTTTATTGTAAGTTGGATTGAGATTCCACAACAAAATCAAAAGCCAAAACCTTGTGATGTGGGTATATGGGGTATCTATAATAACATGTCTTGACTGTATATTTTTTTTGGTTTGATATGCTCTCTTTTTACATTCAGGGTTCTCTTCTCTCCGTGTTGAGACAATTTTCTCGCTTGAAAAGTGACAAACAAGCAATATCTGTCGGATTTGTTGGGTATCCCAATGTTGGAAAGTCATCAGTCATCAACACGCTGCGTACAAAGAGCGTATGCTATACATCTCTTTTCATTTGTTATAGATCTTTTTGTATTCTTATAAGCCTGATTGTGATGGAGTCCAAAGTGCTAGCTTTACCATCTATTCAATACCACAAACAACCTCCACCAAAGAGTTTTAAATGTACTAGTTTCTTTACATCACTTCAAAAAAGATCTCCCTATGTGATTTGATTTTTTTCTTCAAATTGTACCCTTCAAAATTCAATCATGTGGATGGAAGTGTTGCAATTATATGGGTTTTTGATTTGATGATGCAGAACTATTGGTTCTTCGACCTAAGTTGACAATTTTTTCTGCCTCTACTATCCACAGGTATGCAAGGTAGCTCCTATTCCAGGGGAGACTAAAGTATGGCAATACATAACACTTACAAAGAGAATCTTCTTGATTGACTGTCCTGGAGTTGTTTACCAGAATAAAGACACTGAGACCGATGTTGTGCTGAAGGGTGTGGTATGCTTCTTTATTTTCCTGATCTTGATTTAGTTGTTTTCTTCACTTTTGTTGCAGACAAGTTTAATGTTGGACATATCCTTAAGAAAGTGGAATGTTTTTCAGGTTCGTGTTACAAACTTGAGCGATGCTTCTGAACATATAGGAGAAGTTCTGAAACGTGTTAAGAAGGAGCACCTGAAAAGAGCGTACAAGATTGAAAACTGGTATGCTAACTTCTCTTTATTTTGGGATCCTCTGCCGTACAAGACATGCAGAATCTCTAATGATACTTCAAGAACTAATAAACTCAGCTAAACTATTTTGTTGTGTTGTTCTCAGGGTTGATGATGCTGACTTCTTATTTCAGCTATGCAAATTATCAGGCAAGCTTCTGAAGGTACAGTTTCTAGACTACACAATTCATAATTTCGCAGTTGCCTTGTTACCTTTTAACATACATTCTCAAACCCTTGTATGGGTTGCTTGTATATCATCTTTGCCTCCATATAGTTACATCTTTCTAATTCTTTTGGGGGATAATGCAAAACAGTATCTTGAGGTATACACTTTTTGCAAGTAGTAGCCCTCTTCTTTGATAATTGCAAAAAAGTTCCTTGAACTTTTCTTTTTTGTTGCATTTTGTGTAATTACGTAAAAAAATATCAAATCTCTTTATACATTTAAAAAAGAAAATTCTGAATTTTATCTTTTACTTATTTAATAAATTTAAGGGTAGAATAGTCTTTTAAAAACAAATGTACACAAATTTCAATAAAAAGAGGCAAATTCAGTGAACTCTTTGCAATTATCAAAGAAGAGGGCTACAACTTGCAAAAAGTGAATACTTCAGTGTTTTTTTGCAATTATCCCTTGTTTCTCATTTCTCTTGTATTGTTAATAATGATGTATATTTCAATTGTTTTTCTCTAGGGTGGTGAACCTGATGTAACCACTGCAGCAAAAATGGTTCTTCACGATTGGCAGAGGGGTAAAATACCCTTCTTTGTGCCACCTCCGAAACAAGAAGAGGATTCATCTGCCGAACCCAATATCTTTGGCATCAATAAAGACGCGGTAGATAGTAACCAGGCCTCTGCAGCTTTTAGAGCCATTGCAGATGTTATATCGTCCCAACAGCAAAAGATTGTCCCTGTTCAGAAAGATCTCTTTAGTGAGAATGAGTTAAAAGGTGATGGTACTGATGTGTTGCTGCCATCCACTAATGGTGATGAAGAGGTTACAGCCGATTATGACCATGATGAAGAAGATGAACAGTCTGAAGATGATGAGGACGAACAGTCCGAAGATGATGAAGATGATCAGCCTTCAGATGCTGGGGGTGAGGAATCTGATGAAGAAGCCGACCCTTAGAATGAGAATGATGGCTAGGTGTCAGGATATTGTTCTTTTGCTTGCTTTTATTTATGTTTTGATCGCATCTATTTTAGGACAGCAGTGTAAGCATTTTTACCTTAAAATCAAATGTTTTGTATGTTTACTTTCCCAGTCTTGAGTAATTACAATGGATATGTATTAGAATATATTTAATTACATTATAAGAGCATCTCACTTCAACATTGGCCATTGTTCTGACCCCACAACGGAGGTAAGGACATCAAGCTGCTGTCCTACCACCAAACCATCAAGCTTCCTCGTCCACCAACCCTCAGTGCCTCAGGATATGGTTTGAAATATCACCAGGACAACCCATGACCCCAATCAAGGGTAAAAATGGAAGTCGGGCATAAACAGAGCCCCATTTGACAATTGCTTCTCCACAAGGCGTGACCAGTAGAAATTCGGTCAATAGGGGATGACTTGGAGAGTGAACCCTAGCCAACCCAGGGTGGAGCTGACACCAACATGTATCATTTCGCCACCCATCAAGTTAGACGGTTTTCAGGATGCTTTTATCCCACGAGGTCTTTACGTCTGTCCGGGGAAGGATGACATATGTTGTTAACCAGGACGGGAGTACAATCCATTTGCACCAAACCAATTCAACAAGAAAAGATCAACCAAGCTTTCGACCTGATAATCCACCGATTATATTCCCAGAGTGATGGTCATTCACCTAGTAACTTTCAAGACCTGGATAATCTCCAAATTTTTATTAACAAGCGGCACGTGTTAGGTCTTTTATTTATGTCGGATCTAGTTTTGTTTCTTGTTTTTGCATTTCAGGTTCACTACGTAGCCTTCGGGTTACATGCTTTGTAGCCTCCGATCAGTTCAATTTTTCGTGATTTGTTGTATTTTAAAATTGTGCACTTATTAATTAATGCATTGAAACTTCAAATAAAGTGTACAAATAAACCCATTTTATTATTTTTTTAGGGGTTATTCCATGTCCGCACGCACACCTTTCGCTTATTGCTAAATCATTACTAAATAAACATAAATTTTCATGTAGTAACGTTGACAAGCAACTATTTCATTTTCCGTCCGCGAGTCTAACAGTCGCTAAGTGAGTAACAAGAAAAATTGATAGTTCATGGTTATGATTTGACAATAAACAAAAAGTTGAAGTTGTAATTTGAGAATAAACGAAAAGTTGAAGTTTCCATTTTAGGAAAGTTTTAGAGCGTGTGACAAGCATGTGACTGGTATTTCACGGCGTTAGTCACACTTAACAGATTTTGATACATTTTGAGAATTAATGAGATGACTATCTGATACGTTTCATATATGTGTGTTATGATTTGATGTTTGACTTTAGTACAATCAGGTGACATGAAGTTTTTTCTATTTTTTATGATTATCTATCAACCATTGAATCAAACAGTGAATAATTAAGGTACAAGGCGGCCCCTTCCTTTTAGTGTTTGTAAAGTTGCATGCGACGGTATAGGATGACGTCTACGACGCTGTAGAAGAGGAAGAGAAGACTTGTTGATGGCGGTTCCAATTCTATGACCACTTTTCAATGCCTGCAGCCAGTGTGACGATACTGCTCCCTCTAACTTACTATAGTGTGCATGATCGGATTAGGGCGGTAGGGAACGCTGCTCAAGTGACTCTTGATCAATGGCTGGGATTGGGAGACAAGGGTGAGGTGGAGAATGCGATATGCATATCAAACTTAGGTGGTGTGGCGGAGGCCATAACCATGAAGGAGGTTGCGACAGAAACGATTCCGAAGTTGGTGGTGGATACGATGGAGCCTGTGATGGTGGACTTGGAAACATAGGTGGTGACGGCGACGACAGCTACTCGTACAACTAGAATGGACACTATATCAGGACTGCAGGCTATGCATGGGCGATGATGGATATTTTTCGTGGGGCAGAGAGGTCCAAGGTGGGGCGAAGATAGATCCCGCTCGTGGGGTGAAAGAGGTTGCTTGGTCAGGGACGACAGACTAGACGAAGACGGTGGCGGAGGACAATATGGAGGCAGCGATAGTTGTCGCCCGTTGTATCACTCTACAGTTGTCGTTCGGTTGGTTGTAAGGTGGACAAATACCGTAGGAACCTGGTTATTAGTCGGCGATATAATGAACTTGTATGTTGTTAGTGCTCAAACGATCTTTTGTCTGATACGAATTCTAGGACTGTTTGCGAGATCCAATGGATTGGAAGTCAAATCAGGAAGAGACGGAATGCACCCTCGTCTCGATCAATTAAGAAATTCATGGTCCAGTGGGTGGTCCGCAGGTGCTACCGCCTCACCAGACGTATGGTTACAATGGTTCCACAAAATACCGACACAATACTTTTTTACCATTTCAGAAGCCAGCACTCTCACATAGTTGGAGCCCTATATTATCTATTAAGGGGGGGTGACGCGTGTTGGATCCTCGAGAGAGTACTTAGTCCGTCTCGACGTCAATTTTTCGAAAATAGGCCTCATTTATTCTAGCTCACCGTTAAGAGTAGTTGTATCGGTTTCTTCGACCGCTATTGCATCATCCCTTTCCCGGCATCCACCCGAAACATTTCGGTATATGAGCATTTTTTCTTTTTTATTATTGTTTTTAGTCCTAGATGTTTGAATTGTTCCATTCAATTATCAGCCTTATTACTTGTTGATTATCTCGTTTTAGATCAGGATTCTATTCTCGTTTAATACTTTGACTACGATTGCCGTTAGAATTTTTTTATTTTTGTACGAGTGTCAATGTACCAATCATTCAGATACAAGTATAAAAGTTAGCACATATGATAACGACATTATACACTATTTATATTCAAATGCGAGGGTCGATTTTAGCGGTTACATTACCGAGATAGATGGTGTAAACGATTAAACCGGTGCTTCAGGGCTTGCAATTCGCTTTGTATTAGAGGATGAAAACCAGACGCGAAAAGGGTTTCAATCAAAATTCGAGCTTCGTCCGAGAATCAGTTCGAGAGAGAAATCGACGACATGGGTCTTTTTCTAGAGAGAGAGAAAAAGGTTTAGGGGACGGCTCGTTCCATACACGGACAAGACAAGCTCTTGTGTGAGTGGCATTTCTGGGGAGCTTGAGCTTGGAGGTACCATTGGAGGGAAGACTGAGCTCTATTTGTTATGTTTGTCTAATCAAGAGTGGCTACAATTTCTATTCATGTCTGTTTTTGGTAGAGTTCACTGAAGCTTTTTAATTCCTTTGAATCCTCTTTGCTGCATTGGTCATTTTGTTGGTGTATATGGACATGGATGTTGGAAATGAGCAATACCCATAATTTCTTTTGTACATTCCCTTAATCTATCAAAGTTTAAGGGGGGGAAAGTGGATACCTCTATAAAGAGATTGTTGCTTGTTGTATGTATTAGTAGTAAGGTTTTTGGAGGGCAAGATAGAGTTGGGGGTTTTGCTTCTCTGATACTGGATTAAAGGAATTGCTGAGATTACTATGCAACTAACAGTTTAGGGTTCTTTTTGAAACCCAAATCTGCATGTTGGATTGCCCACAATCATGTCAGAAGGTGATGAAGAAATGCAGAATGTGGGTGACACCCCAATGTGGTCGGTGGCCACCGTGTTGACAATTTTTGTTGCCATTTCTTATGTGATGCAGAGATTAATTCACAGCTTGGGTCATGTAAGTAGTCTATATCTTGAGAATTTTGTGAAGCTGGTATTTTCATTGATGCAGAGATTGCACTTTAAATCAGTTCTCGTTGCCTTAAAACATATTTAGTTGCTCTAATCTGTGATAAACAATGATGTTGGAAAGATCTTGTGTTATTCTGATGGAAAGTTACATTTTTTTTGGGTGGTTTCAGTGGTTGGACCAACATGATAAGAAACCCTTGCTTGAAGCAGTGGAGAAAATGAAGGAAGGTACATAGAATTAGATTTTACATGGAAATGGATTATTTTGATTTTGTGGTTGTTAGTGACTCTTTAGTACATTTAATATTAGGAAAAACGTTATTCACACCCCCATCGACGACCTTTGAGTTTTAGGAACCTCCTATAGGTGAGGAGTTATTAGTAACACATTGTCACATTTCGTTATTCTTCAAAAACCCACGGATTCACACTGAATAGGTGATGGTTTTATCAGGAAGACACTGTCACCTGTTCATGTGTTCCTAATCAAAAATCTACTTTTTTCAGTGGGTTTTTGATGAATAACAAAAGGTGGCAGTGTGTTACTGATAACCATTCCTCACCTATACAGTGTGTTTTGGAGAATCAAAGGTCGCCGAGGGTGTGTTAGCGAAGTTGATATGATTCTCATTCATAAAACTCTTCTTATCTGGACTTGTATTGCAGAGTTGATGCTGCTTGGTTTTATCTCTCTCTTTCTAACAGCATCCTCAGGCTTGATAGCCAATCTGTGTATTCCATCTGAATACTATAACGACAGTTTTATCCCATGCTCAAAAGCTGAGATTGAAGAAATGGAAGAAATGGAAGAAAGTACTTACAAGGAGCGAAAACTATTGGGTGTTGTTCTGCATCTGTCATATGGGAGAGTGTTAGAAGAATGGAAAAGTGAATGCAAAGAGGCATGTATATTATCTATATAAACACTGAGATTATAGGTGTGTTGTGGTGGAAAAAATATGCATAGATTAATTTGGATATTATATAGTTTGTCATGATGCTCGTTATCATTTTATATACAAATAAAAATATGTCACTTATAAAAGAACCTAAGGTAACATTATATGTTCTGTTGTGCAGGGCTATGAACCTTTTCTTTCGTATGAAGGTCTTGAGCAATTGCATCGCTTCATCTTTGTCATGGCAGTAACACATATATTTTACTGCTGCTTAACAATGTTACTGGCAATTATGAAGGTTATAAATACTGTCTATCACGTTATAAATATTTCATCATTGTGTTATATTTTGTCAAGAACTTAAAAACTTTCAATTGCAGTTACTGTAAATCCGATTAGGATGTTTATATTGATCTAATATGTTTTATATTTTTCTATTCTTTACGGAATCTGCACAAACTTTCTATTAACTTCTCTTTTAGTAGATTCGAATTACTCTCTGACATTGTAATCTCTTCAACAGATTCACAGTTGGAGGGAATGGGAAGATGAGGCTCATAAGGACAATCACGGCTCTTTACCTGGTAATGTTATGACAGTGTTGGATTTATATATTTAATGTTGTTTAGTGAGGCCATCTATTTGATTTATTCTTGAAAGGGATAATTGCAATAAAGTACCCTGAGGTATTAACTTTTTGCAATTTGTAGCCATCTTCTTTGATAATTGCAAAAAAAGTGCCCTGAATTTGTCTTTTTGTTGCACTTTGTATAAATTTGTTTCAAAACGACGATTTTACCCTTGGAATTTAAAGAATAAAAAATCCAAATGTTCATATCCTTAAATTCTTACTCTTTGTACGGTACAACGAGGCAGAAAATTAAGGGATATGAAAATTTGGATTCTAAATTGTAAGAGTAAAATCATCATTTTATTTAAATTGCAACAGGAAGACAAGTTTAGTGTACTTTTTGCAATTATCGAAGAAGAGGGCTACAAGTTGCAAAAAATGAATACCTCATACACTAATTATTCTATGACAGGACTCAACATACAACAAAAGCGAACGACTTCTGTCAAGTTTCACATCCCAAATCTTTTTGTCAAGAATGATTTTTTCATCTTGTTGGTAGGTGCACATGTTTCTTGATCTGGTTTCTGCAAGCCATTTTCAATTTCACTTCTTTGTGTCGCTTCTTTTTAATCAAGAAAAATCAGATATCTATTGGTTTTGTTATTTCTTTTATAATTATATTTATTTGTTTTCAAGTTTTGGTACTGTTTTCTGTTTTCCAATTGCAGGCTTGTTTTTTCCGGCAATTTGGGCGTTCAGTGAAGCGTGATGACTATCTTACGCTCCGTAAGGGATTCATTGCGGTATGTAATATCCTTATAATTTCACTGAAAAATGCCACCCACTGACTTATTTTATCTTTCTTGGTAATTAAATAGGGATAATTGTAAAAAAAAGTACCTTAAGTTTTTTTTTTTGCAACTTGTAGCCCTCTTCTTCTGTAATTGCAAAAAAGTACCCTGCACTCGTCTTTTTATTGCAATTTATATAAAATGAAGATTTTACCCATACAATTTAGATTTAAAAAATAAATAAAACACAAAAAAATACAAATTTTAATATCCCTTAATTTTCTTCCCCTGTGTACTGTACAAAGAGTAAGAAATTTAAGGTATATGAAAATTTGGATTTTATTGTCTTTAATTATTATATTTTTAATTTGATTTTTCAAGGGTAAAATCATCATTTTGAAACAAGTTTATACAAAGTGCAACAAATAGATAAGTTCAGGACTCTTTTTTTTGCAATTATCAAATAAGAGGGTTAAAAGTTGCAAAAAAATTAATACCTCGGGGTAATGTTTTGCAGTTGACCCAATTAAATATTCCGTTGAAGAAGAGAAAAGTAGGGGCATACTTTTATGTGATGGTGTTTTGAATATTTATTGCATTCTTATTTATGTGATAATTATATTTTACGTGTTGGTATTGTGAATACATATTGCATTTTCATGACAGAATCACTGCCTCGCATCAAATTATGATTTCCATCGTTGCATGATTCGCTCTACAGAAGAAGAATTTCAAATGATAGTCGGTCTGAGGTAAAAAACAAACATATTCTTTGACTTCAACTAGTTATTTTTATGTTTAGTCACTGATTTTTCATTATGAATGAAATTACTGGAAGTCTGAAATGAGTTTTAGATGAATGTGGTGCAAGAGTCTCCATTCGAATTGTATTTTGCATGATTTATACTGTGATTTACAAAATCAGATTCATCCCAGCTCTTAACTCATGTTTAAGCAACATTTGTCAAATTTTATGGTCAATAATATATGTAAGGGGTAATTGCAAAAAAGTACCCTGAGGTATTTGCTTTATGCAAGTTGTAGCCTTGCTCTTTGGTAATTGCAAAAACTTGGCCTGAATTTGTCTTTTTGTTGCACTTCGTTAAATTTGTTTCAAAATGTTGATTTTACCTTTAAACTTTTTAAAATAATAAGTAAAAATAATAATAATAATAATAATAATAATAATAATAATCAGAATTTGCACCTCTCGTACTTTTCTTCTTGTTTGGGCAATAAAAGAAGGAAAAAAATTGAGAGAAATGGAAATTCTAGATTTTTGTTTTTTATTAAAGGGTAACATTGTAATTTTGAAATAAAAATACCTTTATGTTGTCTGTTTTATCACTTGTTATTATCCCTATTTGTAATTGGGTGTTTTTTGATATGTTCTGCTTGATTTTGTACCATTCAGAAGTCAACCAGCTAAAGCGTGTCTGTTTTATCACTTGCAGCGCTCCTCTGTGGGCTTTTTGTGTTGCATTTATGCTGTTTAATGTGAAAGGTATGGTTTATATAATCCTTCAGGAAATGTTGATGTTGTGTCTTCCCTAACCACTAGTCGCCGTGATCAGTAACAACTAAAATAGACCCTTAACCAGTCAATGAATATAGGGGTAATTGCAAAAAAGTACCCTGAGATAATCAATTTTTGCAACTTGTAGCCATCTGTTTTGATAATTGCAAAAAATACCTTGAACTTGTCTTTTTGTTGCAATTTGTATAAAAATTATGATTTTATCCTTACAATTTATATTTGAAAAATAACAAGTAAAAACCAAATTTTCACATCCCTTAATTTTCTCCCTCTTTGTAGCATACAAGGTAAAATCATCATTTTAAAACAAATTTATACTAAGTGCAAAAAAAAAGACAAGTTCAGGGAACTTTTTTGAAATTACAAAAGAAGAGGGCTACAAATTGCAAAAGGCAAGTACCTCAGGGTACTGTTTTGCAATCATTCCATGAATATATACATACTGTTTTATGATGATTAATGCAATGCATAGACTTTATTTAAGTCAAGGAGCTTCTATTATTCTAATGATTCATTAATTTGTGCTTGTCACAGGGAGTCATCTGTACTTCTGGGTAGCAATTACTCCCTTAACAGTACGTGACGACCTTTCTGATCCGATATAGTTTTTTCTTTTTCTTTAGCGATGGTTCATAAATCCAATATGTTGAATTTTTATGTTTCATCTCTATCGAATCGCCATTTAAGGTTATTTTACCGTTTTGTGTAATGTTCATTTGCAGCTTGTTCTTGTGGTGGGTACAAAGCTGCAATACATAATTGCAACCTTGGTCTTGGAGAACGCAAGCATAAGTAGCTTCTACTCAGAAACAAAGCTGACCCCGCGCGATGATCTCTTCTGGTTTAAGAAGCCAGAACTATTGTTGTCCTTGATACAATTCATTTTATTCCAGGTTCTTTATTTATTTCCTAAGAGTGAGTTAGGGATAATTGCAAAAAAGTACCCTGAGGTATTCACTTTTTGCATCTTGTAACCCTCTTCTTTGGTAATTCCAAAAAAGTGCCCTGAATTCGTCTGTTTGTTCCACTTTGTATAAATTTGTTTCAAAATGATGATTTACCCTTGAAAGTTTAAGTTAAAAAAATTATAAGTAAAAAATAGAAAATCCAAAAATTTCACATCCCTTAAATTTCTTGCTCTTTGTATGTAAAAAAAGGGGAAAAACAAGGGATATGAAATTTTGGATTTATTTTTTTATTTATTAAGGGTAAATTTGTTATTTTGATAAATGTGCAACAAAAATAAAAGTTCAAGGCACCTTTTTGCCATTATCAAAGAAAAGGGCTACAAATTGCAAAAAAGGAATACCTCAGGATCCTTTTTTTCAGTTATCCTCATGAGATATTACCGGCTTTTGTTTATCTGGTTGACCTTTTTTTGCAGAATGCTTTTGAAATGGCTTCGTTCGTCTGGTTCTGGGTATTTACTGTACTCTAGACATGTTTGTCTCCACAAAATTCGGAGCTTGTTCTGTTAAATATAACTTAGGGTTGATTGCACATAACTACCTATAAGAGTCGTCCACAAACACACAACCCTGTAGTAAATTTTACACACATACATATATGACTACCCTTGTGGATTTCCATGTGTCACCATCATACAAAATAGACTGGAACCATTGAAAATTTTGATTTTTTTTTTCGTCACACGACTTCAAGATTTTATAATATGATTAATATTCCAGAACTACTCATTCGCATCCCATAATCTTCCAATTTCAATATATTCAAGGAGGATTTCACGAACGGAATCAAATAAAAACATAAGATTAAAGTCACGTCACGAAAAAAATCGATTTTTTTTATGGTTTCCGTTTGTTTTGTACGATGGTGACTCGTGAAACTCATAAGGATAATCATGTGTCCATGGAAATTGACAGTGGGATTATGTGTTTGTGGGCAATTCAAAAGGTAGTTATCTGCAATTTACCCTGTAACCTATGTATTTCATTTGTATGCTTACAGTGGCAATTTGGGTATAATTCCTGCTTCATCGGTAACCATGTGATGGTGTACATGAAACTGGTCATAGGGTAATGCATAAGATTTATTAAAACCGCAACGATCTGCTTTCATGGATTATTAATTATATCAAGGTTTAATTCCAAAAAAGTATCCTGAGGTATTCACTTTTTTGCAAATTGTAACCCTCTACTTTGATATCGGCAATAAGGTGCCATGAACTTGTCTTTTGTATCATTTTGTTTCAAAATGATGATTTTACCCTTGAAATGAAATATTTGGATATTTTTTGCCATTATCAAAAGGAGGGCTACAAATTTCTAAAAGTGAATACCTTAGGGAACTTTTTTTGCACTTACCCCATAATAATATCGATGGTTGACCTTATCTCTGCTAGATTGGCCGGTCAATTCCTCTGCAGCTACAGCACCGTGCCGCTATATGCACTGGTTACTCGGGTATCATCTTCAACTGCAAATTATTCTTTTCTATAAAACTGAAAAATAATGAGTTGTGTTTATGTGAACTGTGATTTTTTTTTTCCAGATGGGAACGAATTATAGGAAAGAGGTCATTCTTAGGAGGATAAGGTTGTCAATGCATGGATCTGGAAAAGCAGCTAGGAAGAGACGAAGGAGTCGTTTTCATGGTAATGATTTTACAACCATGCGCACAAGTTCGGTGGGTGATTTTTCAACATTGCACAGTAGGACAAGTTCGGTGGGTGATTTTTCAACCTTGCACAGTACGACAAGTTCGGTAGTGTCCATAGAAGATGATCATCAGTTCATGGAAGACACTAGCGCATTCTCAGAGATTCAGTTGCAACCTTCTACTTCGTTGCATAGAAACGACTGACAAATATAGTTACTGAAACCTTAACGAAGTTTTTGTGTGTGATGTAGTAGAATGCAGAACCTTACACAGTGTAGTGATTTGTAATGTTTGAGAGGTTATAGGATGGGAATGGAAGTTTTGTCTGTGTTTTTTTTATAGCATGATGTTTAAATGACGAATGTTGAGGAAGCAAAGAATGAAGTTTTAATTCTCAGTTGTATGTGATTATGTGAAACAAGAAAAAACAATTAAATTGGAATAGAATTACATTTAAATCAAGACCAGTTAAATTGGAAAATTGTAGTCTTGCCTAAATATCTAAAGTTATACAAACTTGATGTTCTCTTCAGTGGAATCATCTTCTTCGTCTATATAATAATCCTCCTTTTGTTATTCTTCCTTAATCATAGGGTCATCGTCCTCATGATCCTCTTTATTTTGAACCTTCAAGGTCTAACCAATTAGCGCGCCATCTGCTAGGGTTCCTCACCGTTCTCCGGAGATGGACCATCATTTCCTCTAAGAGGGACGTCACAAGACTGGCGCGGGAGCAAGGAAGGGACCACGCGTTGTTAGGGCCAGTGGAGTTCTGTTGTTCGGTCTAGGGTTATAGAAGCATCCCGAGGCGGAAGTACAGACACCCGCCACCATTTTAAGGCGGTCAGGAGTTGTTCTGTGGTGCCATTTGAAGATCTCGTGTTTTATCCACAAGATCATTCGTTGGAGTGTGTTGGCGTAATATCCGAGGTTGTCGAAAGGTGTGGGGGTCGGTCCGAGGTTGCTCAAGTGCACTAAGGGTCGGTGACCAGGTGTCATTGAGGTTCAAGGATGTCGTCTTGTTGTGTTGAGTGTACAACCGCTTGGGTGTTTTGACGTCCACTCTAGGGAATCAGTTTGTGATTTTTGGGCGCATTTTCTGCAATGCGTATACTAGCTTGGAATTACAGAGGTCTAGGTAAATCGACAATGATCAAATACCTCAAAGGTATCGTAGGTCGACGTCGCCCACATGTTATCTTTTTATGCGAGACTTCTGCTCCAGTGGACCGTCTAGAGACGCTGAAATTGCAATTAGGGTATAGAGAGGTTGTGTGGTACCATCGAAGGGGCGTCTGGGAAGTTTGATGATGTTTTGGACTGAGGAGGTGGAGGTAACAGTTTTGGGCATGGGAAATCGTTACATTGATGCCGGATTCTGCGTGGGTGTAGAGGAATTCCGCCTCACGAGAATTTATGGGGAGGCTAACAAAGAGCACCATTGGAAGACTTGGAACTTCCTTCATTGTTAGCAAACCCTCTAGACCAGAGGAACACAAGTTGGCCCTAATTGGGGACTTTAACGAGATTCTCTATCAAAGGGAGAATCGAGGAGGCCACCCCTACTTGTGGCTTAGCAGGAGCAAACCAACCACCCTTATGGAGGTTCAACTGGACATGGCTCTCCTCTCGTGTGCTCTCCGGGAGTTGTTGGGATTAGTGCACCTAGACAATGTGGGTATCTCCACATCCGACCATCTCCCTATCATCTTAGATACTGAGCCACGAGTCATACAATGAAAGGATCAGATGTTCCGCTTCGAGAATGTGTGGGAAGAAGACCCGAGGTGTGGCCAAGTGATATAATTAGTCTGGGGTCAAGAGGGAGACCGACCGATTTTGGAAAAGATAACGGAGGTAAGATCGACACTAGAGGACTGGGTCGAGATGTCTACAATGAATTACTTCAGAAAATTCATGGATATGAATGGGAGATCCTCTTCGTCAATGGAAAAGGACATTGTTCGAGTATAAGGCGAAGGAGAGCGATGCAAACACTGTTCAACAACGCACTTGATCAGAAGGTTGAGTTTTGGCGGCCACGAGCCAAATAAATTTGGATGACTAACGGAGATTGTAGCACCAAGTTCTTTCGTGCCTCGGCCTCACAGCGTTGTTAGATCAATTGCATTAAAGAACTCAAAGATGTGGAAGGCAAGGTCCTCACATAAGAGACGATACTAGGGGAATACATTCTACCCTTATATCGGTCCCTATCTATAAACTCAGGAGGGGGTGGCTCGACGTCACTCCTTAGGGTAGCCCAACAGATTACGGTGGCTCGGAATGCTTCCCTCATGGTACCAATCTTGTCAGACGAGATCCGAGAGGCGACTTTTTCTATGGGCTCCAACAAGTCACCCAGACTGGACGGTTTCAACCCTTTCTTCTATCAAAATTACTAGACCACGGTGGGGGAGGATGTCACCAATTACGTCTGCAACCCAATGACTTCTACTCTAGTTAGCCTTAAGGATCTGCGGCCCATTGCCCTCTGCAATGTGTTGTTCAAGATCGTCTCTAAGGTGGTTGTCAATTGTCTTAATCCCCTTTTTGATGGTATCATCTCCTAGTCTCAAGATGCTTTTGTCCCGAAACGATCCATATAGGATAACATCATACTGTCCTTCGAAACTCTGCATCACATGAAGTGCAAAAGACAGGGGCGGAAATGCTGGATCACACTGAAAGTTGACATGAACAACCCCTACGATGTGGTCAAATGTCACTTCTTATGGGGTATGACGTAGGATTTTGGGTTTTGTGACGCATGGATTGACCTTATGCGTACATGCACATATTATGTGACATACAATTTGGTAGCGGGTGGCCGTTAGAGGGGTTTTGTTCGTCTTGAGAGAGGCATTCGACAGGGTGACCCCCCCTCTTCGTATTTATTACTCTTTTGTATGGAAGGTCTAGCTCGACCGGTACAATCAGCTAAATGACAAGACCTTATACATGGTGTTGGGATTATGTCAACAGATCCCCTGTTATTTCACATTTTCTCTGCAGATGATTGTTACGTCTATTACAAGGCACCTCATCTGGAAATAGGTAGGGTCAGAAACTATATGCCGATGTCTGAGGAAGCTTCGGGGCATATGGTGAATCTTCAGAAATCGTATCTGTTGTTCAATACTAACACTCATCTAGATGCTCAAGGAGAGGGCATACGACTTACGGGAATCCCAAAACTCACAGAACCATCCCATTAACTAGGAGTCCCCAACCAGATGAGTGAAAGCAGGAAACACAACTTACAGTATACTATTGATCGCCTCCTCTAGAGGATTAACGGATGAGATCGGAAGATGCTGAATGGGGAGGGTAAGGAGGTAAGAGTTAAATCAGTCCTCCAATCTATCCCCACTTACGTCATGAGTGTGATGCATCTCCCATAAGGACTAGTGGACAAGGTCAATGTCACTCTAGCGCGTGTCTGGTGGCGCTCCTATGTAAGTAGTGATAACCCGATCATTTGGAAGTCTTGATCAGTCATGTCCCGTCCAAAGATATAAGGGGCCTAGGCTTCAGGAACCTAGTAAGCTTTAAAATGGCTCTGTTGAGGAAAAAAAATGTGGAAGATCATCATTGATGATAATCTGTTCACAAAAGTCCTTAAGGTCATGTACTTTCCAGACTCTTCAGTCCTCGAAGCTAAGAAGGGTCCCAATCAGAGTTTCACTTAGCAAAGAATTCTGCTAGTCCATGATCTCATCAAGCAAGGTTGTAGGAGACCACTCGACCCTGGGACAACTGCGTCCATTCTACTTTACTCTTGGCTAATGGTTTTGGACCCCAAGATTTCCTCGGAGGGGCCATCCCTCGAACATCGACACGTGGAAGGGCCCATGATGTCGAGGACCCGACTCTGAAACGAGGAACTCATCCAGGATATTTTCAATGAGCGAGATAACACCACTATTATGTTCGTCCCCATTAGTTCCCCGGCATCCTCGGATTAATGGTATTGGACTGGCGAAGCTATGAGACACTACTCGGTATGTTTGGCCTACGGTTTTCTTGTAAAAAATCACCCTCCCCTCTCTCATTTTTTTTGGGAAAGATTTGCGTGTTAGATGTGCTTCCAAAAATTCGAACGTTCTTTTGGAGGACTTGCGTGAGGTGCCTCCAGGTTGCGACTTGCCTTCAGGTACGCCGGGTGGATGTCCAGGACTCCTGTCCAATGTGTCAAGTGGGCGTTGAGTCGGAGATTCACCTCTCGGTGTCATGCCCCGTCGCGGTTGAGTGCTGACGCCTCAACGGTCTTGTGCCTCCGTCCAAAGAGGACAACATGGAAGACTGAGTTTGTGAGATACTCACCCTAAACCCAACCTCCCAGGAGGGTGTGGTGCGGTGTCTACTCTGGGAACTACAAAAGGTTAGAAACATGAAAGTTTGAGACGAGATCACCATGTCCGCAACTTCCATCAAACACACGACGTTCCTGCTCAATATCGGGTAGTATGAGGCAAGGACACACCACAAGATCCTCCACGCCCGACCCAACTCGGGGGTCCAGGGCATGACTACTTACTAGGTAAATTCGTCCTTGGAAGCGTTGGCCATCAACACGGATGGATCCCTCTTTGCCTCCACCGCCAAGTATGGACAGGGTGGACATGTAGGGGAGACGATGGTCGTTTGACTGGGGCGTGATCTACCTCGGTCTTGGGACCACAACTACCAAGCCTGGTCGAGGCTTGTGCTCTACGAGACGTGTTAAAGTAGCTCAAGCAACGACTGCACTAAACAGCTCATGTCAGGAGTGATCGCCAAGTAAGGGTGGATATGATAATAAAAAAAGAAGGATCTTCCTCCCCCTTTAGGATAAGTTATTTGTAATTGTATCTCCCTTCTAAGAAAACTCGTGGTAGTTGTCGATTTCGTTAAACAAACAACGAACAATATAGTTCACTAACTTGTCAGAACGACTTGTTCTTCCCCTATTTAGGATTGATAGGGAGGGTGCTTCCCTGAACTATTTCAGTTTATTTTCATAGCCGATATTTAAATAACATTGATTAAGTTTTTTTTTTTGAAACGGGAAAGAAGTAGTATTACGATAAAATCGTGCTTACAAGGAGGGACCTAACAATCCCGGATACCAGCTTTTGTTCCAATCGGCCGTAGCCCATCGGGCGCACATGGTTCCATACAAATAGTCTGCTTTGATTCGCAGATCCGAACACAAGAGTTCTGCGATCCAACGTTTCTAATTGAATGTAAATAACGATATGAAATCTACCTAGCCAATATCTTATTCGTCCTAAAACAATAAAAATAGATTGAAAATGAGCCTTTACTGCGGATTCCCCGAGACCTCCCTACTGCAGGTGTCCCGGGTCTGTGGGTATAGGCCCTAGACGGTCCTTCCCACCCCCGCCCTGGAGGATCATTCATCCCCCGGGAGGTGGGAACCCCCCGAGCTGACTTCCCTTTCTTGTTCCTGCGCAATAGTGGGCGGCTCCAGCAAAGGCTCCTGTGGTGTCTCCTGTGTTTTCTCCCCGGTCGATGGCTTATGACCCGTCTTGATCACCCTGGGTCCGGGTCCAATGGCAGTAGTGAATCTCAGGATCCCTCTGCGAGCCAAAGTACAGTCTTTCAGGTCTCCCAACCTAGGGTCAGGTGACTATTTCCTGGTGCCTATCTTCCTCTGTGGTCTAAGCCAGCCAGGCGCCACCCCATTCCGGTTGACCTCAATTGGGTTCCGAGCACGGTCCCAAGCAGAACGATCACAATCCCCCATGGTTGTATAATCACTAGGAATAGTAGTGGTCATACGGGATGCATGCACGCTAGGTTTCGGAAGTACCCTAGGGTGTTCATATACCCTAGGGTTTATGACTTCCCCCGGGTATATTGGCCGCATGGGGCGACCAAACCCTATCTGATATTCTGGCGGCCAAGGCAAACTCTGGTCCTGTTCCCGCCGATACAGGTATGGATCAAAGCTCGACGGTGGGAGGCCGGAAGCCAGGTCCCGGCCTTGTGGTCCTTCCCAGTGCATCCATCGGTACCGGTCCGGTTAAAGGTGTTGATTCTAATGGCGACCTTCAACGTGACGATCCAGTTCCACCTGTGGCGCTCCAATCCAGAACGGGAACAACCACATCGTATCCCGAGGTGATCCATTCATGAACCACCCGTCACGACCGGGCATGGCCGTCGGGGGCCTGGGCTGGCCCTGCATGCCGGGACGAGTCCAGACAAGGAGCTCCGGCGCCCACGGTCCTCTAGGGCTCGAGTAGTGATAGCGATGAGGCGGCGGAATCATGGCTGCGACAGGAGAGCGTATGTGCTTGGTGTGACGGGGACGACGCGATCAAAGGGACGTGTGTTGACGGAGACGATCGTCGGGATGGTGGGCCGGTGGGAGGCTGTGGCGGCGACGAACCCTGACGACTAGGATAGAGAAAAACCTTGGTGGCTAGGATAGACGAGAGCTTTTTTTAACATCACAACATTGATTAAGTTTGTCGTTCAAAAAAGTCTAACCAATAACATCAAGGCATGACCGCTGATTTTTACTGAGAGCGGCGTAATAAAAGTGATATCCAACCTTTTGATCTTCATATTTTAATGGACCTTATAGGGCTTTTAAAGGGCTTCTTTATGGCTTGGCCCAAGCCGTTTATGTTAATGGGTTGTTATGGGCTAAACCCAGGCCCACATGAGATGTCTTGTACGTCTTGTTCATGGTGATTTTGTTTCACTGCTACTCAAATACGGACTGAGAGACGAAATGGCAGAGACGAAGAACCTCATTTTATCATCTCTCTAGACTCTCTCTCTTCCCTTCCTAGTTCCTTCCCTTCTCTCTCTTTTCTCCTTCTGGAAACCACTCGGAACCCTAACCCTAACTAATTTCAACCCCCAATTCACCTCCTCCACCAATTCCGACTGTATCAGTAAGCTTCTTTTATCTCTGGCACCAACGAACCATCCACTGGTTTTTAGTACATTCTCAGTCCTTTACTACTTGTAATTCACTCTTGATGTCCTTAATCTGGAGCTTGATATAGGATCTTCTCTGGTTTTGTAAAATCTGTTTTTGTTTGTGTTTTGGACGCTAGAGAAGATGAGTTTTGGAGATTAAACAATCATCTGTGCTTGCATGTTCTAAGGCCTGTTTTTTTTTTTTGCTCTACAGTTCAATGTAGTAACAGTATTGATTATTATGTGTTGTGTTAGCAGTATTGATTATTGAATGAGAAATTTTATGATGGCAGTATTGGTTATTGAATGGGAAATGGTAACTGAGATTGGAATGCTTTGATCATAGAGACTTGCTCACTTAAGACAGATTGTAGTAGATATTGGAATAGAGATTTGCTCGTATTGGAATAGATATTGAGGAACTTGCTGAAATGTGCCCTTATGAATTGCTAATCTATGAATGTTACGATTTTAAGACTTATAATGCCTAATTTGGTGAATTTTGGAACTTTGATACTTAGGACAGATTGTAATAGATACTGGAATAGAGATTTTCTTGTGTTGGTTTGGAATTGATATTGGGGAACTTGCTGAAATGTGTTCCCTTATGAATTGCTAATCGATCGACAGGGTCGATTCGTTATGCAGTGTCAGGCAATACTAAAGTCTCGTTAGTTGCCACTTAAATAGGATCAAGTAAAATGGGATTTTACGTTGATGTATTGACATGCATAAACCTCTTATAATGCCTAATTTGGTGAATTATTCTACTTTGCTATGAAATTATGTGTTGTTTGAACTAGGTTATATGAGTTCGTTGATCAGTAAGTGATACACAACTGCTTGAGTTGACCTCTTTATGTGCTTATGCAGTTGCTAATTTATATGTTGACACTTGCTCTTTTTTGTCTTCTTATTTGTGAAGAATATATGAGCATTCCAGCACAGCATTGTGATGTTGACCAAAAGGACCTGGAGAGCTTACTCGAAGCCTTTGGTGGCTCTGCGTTTACTCTTGAGGACATAGCCACTGCATATTTCCAGGCAAATCGCAATGTAGATACAGCTGCAGATATTCTTTGTGCATTCAATGGAAGTACTTCTAGCTCTGATACATGTTCCTCTAGAGATACATTGGAATGTGCAATTGGAATTCTTACTGAAGTCTCATCTGAGACTGCGCTTCAGAAGTCAAATCATGTAGAGGAAAATATCAAAGGATCAAAGTCAAGAAGGATTTCTGCCTCAACTGGTACCATTTCAGGTGTACTTGGGAAGGAGTACATCAAACCCAGGCGATTGACAAATGGATCACGTGAGCCAACAAAACCTATGAAAATAGATTCCAGAGAACTTCCAATATCTGAGATATGGAAGGAAGAAGTTTTGCCAAGTAATCCCGAGAAAAATGGTGCTATGTGTAATGAACGTGCGGAGTTTCTTTACAACATGCTTAAAACTGGTTTCAGTCTTGAGAAGAGTGTAATAGAGAATGTTCTCGGTAATTTTCCTCATCTTTTTGCCATTTAAATATGTTTTGCTTTGGGATTGTCCTTTTACTGGGATGAATTCAAGTTGGGTGTTCATTTGGGCATCCAGATTTACTAGTTAACATTATAGTAAGTTATACATTGGTACATATAGATACTGCACAAAATTCAACAATATGCATAGATTACCAGCTTAAGTTGGCCAAGTGGTTAAGAGCTTCCTCCAACATAATGGAGGACTGGAGTTCAAACCTTAGTACTGTTCTTGGATTATTAATGTAGCAATTCAATCTAACCAGCTTTTTCATTTGTTTTGCAGGCCTTTGTGGGTATGATATGCAAAAAGTAAGGCTCATGTTTTTTTATTTATATTCTGCCAGCATAGTTCTTATAGTATCATGAATTGATGTAATATGTCATTTCAGTGATTACTATCTTACATATGTCGAGCACCATATGTTGCATTTCAGAAACCAATGTAAATTATTCTAGAGAACCTAAGTCATGTGTTAGACCACATATAAAAATGACATTGAGCAGAATACTTTAGCAAAATATCTATTCTATGTGGAAATACTTGGTGTTGTGTTAGAGTTTAGTTTATTTCCAGTTACTAGTATTTCCTATTCTAGTTAAGTTAAGTTTCTTATGTTGTTTAGTATTAGTATTTCTTATTTAGTATGGAGTTAATCCCTATATAAAGGGATGCTCTCATTGTATTGAAACATTAAGAATTTTTAAGAATTCTACATGGTATCAGAGCCTACTCGATCTTAGGTTAGATTCTAGTGAGTTATTGCTTTGTCCACTCGTTAATTTATGATTTAACGGGTGGGCAAAGCATTGTTGTTTAGAATTTCCAGTTTTGACCGCCGGTACTGTTCATATCGATACTATTCACGGGGTTACTGTTCATGGGTACTGTTTACACCGGCCAACTTCTGCTACTGCTCACATGCTAATGGTTGGCTACGTCCAACCTGTTTTTCTGATTCTCTTCTTTCCGGTTTAATTTTAGGGTTATTGTGATTTTCCTGAAACTAAAAATCACACATTCTTGTGCGTCCGTGAAATCAGCATGGTTGCACCATTGTCGTGCTTACTTAAAGATGTTTCGCACCGTTGTTACGCGACGTAGTTGCTTGAATTTTTTTGCATCGTCATGTGCAGGGTTGTAAAAGGCGGGTGCCTGGCCCGCATAGGCGCCCAAATCAACTAAAACGCCACGATTAGGGGTAGTCGGGCGGTGCCAGGCGGATGTCCGATTCAAACCAGAAAAATCGGATGAGGCGCCGCCTAGGCGGGCAAGTCGGAGAAAATCGGCCGGTTGGATCTAGGCGGACGGTCAGATACAGGCGCCGATTTTTACCCAGATGCACCGGAGATCTCATCCCCGCTAGTTTGAATAGCTTGGAACCGATCTCACCTGCATATTTCAGATAATTAGCACATGCATGTTGAAGAAATCGATTCGCCCATATTTAGTAGATGAGTTCATCCTGTTTGACTTGAAGATGATTGTAGAGAATTTGGAGAGAAGATTCAAAGAAGATGGAAGAAGAGTAATGGAAAAAGAAAAGAAATTGGAAAAGTCAATTTCCCAATTTCTTTCACACGACTGCTCGGTACCATGTCATAATGTTTTTTCTTTTTAGGGTTTGGGTGATGAAATGGGAATGGGCAGAAAATTAAGTGAGGTTGGGGAAAATCAATGAGATAAGATTTGATTGAAATGGAATAGTGGAATAGACAATAAATTACGGGAAATTGATAAGATAAGTTTGGAAAGGTAATTAAGATTTAAGAGCCTAAAATAGGTATTTTATTAATTTATTATCAAGAATATTTTCAGTGGAATTTTAGTGTTTAATAAGTAATTAAAGGAGTAATAAATAGGATTTGATTAACAAGGAAGGAGCACACGAATAGAGAACGACGACATAAGTCTTAGGATCATGGGATTAGGGTTTTTAGGTTTGAGTTAAATTAGTTGTAGATTGTAGGTACTTAGTTAGATTAGGTTTGTCTGAATTGGGTTAATTTGTGGGCTTGGGCTGAATTAGTTGTTTGGTGGCAGATGAATAATCTTTGGATGGACCATTATTTTATATACATATTTGTGATTATATATCAATGTTTTAGTATTTCAGTAAATGTTACTAATTAGGAAATGAGTTTTTTTAATATAATACTATGTAATATTTATTTATTAATAATAAAATAATAGCATCCGTCTAGGCTCCGACTAGTCCTAGCCTAACGCCTAGGACCCCTCGTCGTCCGACTAACGCGTAACACCTTTTACAACCTTGGTCATGTGACATAGTTGCTTGAAGTTGTTTCGCATTGTTGTTATACGACTTGCGTGAACATGTTTTGCTCCCACGTGAAAATGTTTTGCTCCCACGTGGTTTAATTGCTCGAAGCTGAATCGTGCGTCCGTAAAATCAGGGTATGAGTCAATCCAGATCGTCTTAGGCTTTAAAAAGCCGTTATTGGTTATTGTCCCATTCGTCACCTCCACCCTATTTTAAATTTTAAGCCCATAAGCAGACGTACGTTCTTGCTATGGCCCATATGCAGATGTGTATTCCTGCTATGGTACACGTGTAGATGTTCAGTCCTATACGTGAGGGGGAGTGTTGAAAAAAAATCTTAGTCTTCGACAACAACACAATGGTGACGCAACAACATGAAGTTCAAATTTGAATTCTATTCTTCGTTCACGTGCAAGACTCGTTATCCTACTTCCACGTAGGGGGAGTGTTAGAGTTTAGTTTATTTCCTGTTACAAGTATTTCCTATTCCTAGTTAAGTTAAGTTAAGTTTCCTATGTTATTTAGTATTAGTATTTCCTATTTAGTATACAGTTAATTCTTATATAAAGGGATGCTCTCATTGTATTGAAACATCAAGAATATCAAGTATCATCCATGATATTTAAGAATTCTACATGTTGCAACCTATGTTGTCCATAGTGAATAAATTATTTGTGTTTACCATGCAGAGCATGGACAAACTACTCTACTTATCAGCTAGAACTTTGGAGAAATCTGATGACATTGTCGGCATGGTTGGTGAAGAAGTAAGCTCCAAGTACCCCATTGTTATGTTGAATCCATGATGTTGCATTTGTTAAAATGTTCATGGTGATTTTGTTTCTTTGCTACTCAAATATTAACTTGACTGATGATATAACCAATCAACCACCACCTGCTCTTTCTTCTCATCTAAATTGCTTCTTACAGTCATATAGCTCTTCTCAAAGAGAATGTCAAAACCTTGTTCCCGTCGAGAGGTATGCTGCCTTACTTTGTAGTTTGTACCAGTTCATGTTTGGAATTTGGAGAACTAATACACATTTTTTTGCATCTGTGCAGTAATGGAGCTGTAAAGTTGAAAGAATCGCAGAAAAGGCTTGAACTTCAGAATCGAGTTCTACAAATTTTTCAGCCTCCTGGAAGAGCTGAGGAGCCACCTCAAAAATGGCGCCCACTGAAGGAGAGAGCAAAGCCTTATGGCAGAGTAGTATCGGAACCCCTTACAGACACCACAATAGAATATAAGGCACCAATTTTAAAACCACGTGAAACTCTGATAGTTGGTATGACTAAACCTTCTATGCTACAATTCTAATAATATCTTTCATCTTACCAGTTACCTTTTCTTTCCTAGACTGTATGAAGAATAAGACTGTTATACATAAGTTTATGTTGGGTGTATCATTGTGGATGCTATTACTATGTCAGAAATGGTTAATGATAATATTGGATTAGTATTTGTTAGACTTGTATTATGGCTTTACCTATCACAGCTCTCAAATCGTACTCATCAAATAGAACATAAAACATATTGAGGAAGTCCATCTTCTTAGTATCTATGGAAGCGTGTCTATATTTGTGTCTCCAAATTTAATAATCTTATTTCCACTTTCAATTCCACCTCGCAAGAGTAGCATAATGTTTAAAATGCCAGCTATTTAAATTCATAGTCATTAGACATCAATTGCCAGATATGGTTTCCATACAACTTAGTTTTTCCTTGTCAAACTGCATAATGTATTTCACATATCCTGCTCTTCCTTTGGAAGTATTCAAAATTTAACAAGTTATGGTTGCTTGATGCTAAATGGTTGTTTCTGTATATAGATGATAAGGATGAAGAGGATGAGGATGGCTATAATGTTCTGCGTAAAGCTGTGAAGGAATACTGGACTATGATGAAAGAGTACTATAAAGCAGTAAGTGTATCTTCTTTTATATATTTTTTTCGTATCTTTACACAAAGGTTGTATATGAAAGATGACGAAGAAGGGCGTTTTTCTTCAAGTTTCTTATTTGGATGTCTGTACAGAATTATTTATGTCCATCAATTGTCCACTTTACCTTGCAGTCTGTTGATGCATTTAGTAAGGGCGACACTGAACGCGCTAACAAACTTCTAGAAAAGGTATGGTATCTATTTTTATCACCTGTAATAGTGATGCTTAGAAATGAAAACAACTGAATTTGTAATCATCACTGAGCTATAAGCTGCTCTCATTTAGTCTTGTCACCCATGTTTCAATTATTTTAAAATCTATTACCTTTATGGTTAAGTTAATTTCCCCATTTCATCTTATTTCTTTGTGTGTACATGTGCATTTAATCTTTATCTATTTCATCAGTAGACTAGCACCATTAATGGGCTGACATGAATGCACAAGTCAAGCAAATGGAGTGGGGCTTAGTTACATGATCACAAAACCGCTACTTCAATCCTTCCTCTTTTTTACTATGCAGCGGTGTAGTATATTTTTGGGAAAACGTCGTTTACACCCCCTCGATCTTTGTCACCTGTCCTTATTCATCAAAAAACCCACGGAATTCATGTTGAATAGGTGATGGTTTTATAATGAACACTGTCACCTTTTCAGTGTGTTCCTGATCAAACACCCATCTTTTCAGTGAGTTTTTGATGAATAACGAAAGGCGACAGTGTGCTATTGATAACCCCTCACCTATATGGGTTTTTGAGAATCAAAGGTCGCCAAGGGTGTGTTAGCGAAGCTACCCCTGTATTTTAATGGAGTTTTAAACCCTTTGAGGTTGCTTTGCTGAACGTATCTTGTTTTTGTACAAACTCCGTTGGTCTTCATGCCACGCTCTATTTTGCTGAAATTTCCTAGCAGTTAAATAAGCTGTATAGCTCTTTAGGCTCTGGTAACCCGTCACAAGCCCAAATAGTCTAGACAAAGTAAGCTGGTCACAAGCATTGACATCTACCAAAATTTTGTTCATCTTTTATTTCTTGTTAAGCTAGTTGGTGGTCAGGTTCATCTGCAGGTACCGTTCCTCTATGGTGCTATACTGCTATTGCTATCTATATATGGTTCATTGGATTTTTTTTCATGATTATACTAATATTATAAGGAATGTCTAGGGTCATTTTTTCAAAGATAAAGCCCGAGAAGCTGATGAAAGATCTGCCCAGAAGCTTCTTGAGACCAGGTTGGTTATAAGTAATATAAATAAGGGATGATTGCACAAACTTGCTTGAACTATGCGCGTTTTTCAAATGCTATGGCGAACTATATTTTTTTTGTAAATGACATCCCCCAATTATTTTCTGTTTGCAAATCCGTTATCTTTAACCGAAATTAGTCACGTGACTTCGATATTTTGGAAATGACTGTTTTGCCCTTTACATTATACGTGTTTTACAATTTGGAGCCCTTATGTATACACTTTTGCGGGGGTATATTTGACTTTTTGAAAAAAAAATAAACCCGGTAGTGGGTTGACAGACGGAAAATAGTTGGGGGGTGTAATTTGCAAAAAAAAAATAGTTTGCCAATAGTATTTACAAAATGCGCATAGTTCAACGCAAGTTTTTGCGATAGTTCGTATAAAATTATTCTCTAGCATGTCTCCCCTACTCTTTTATAAAATGGCAAAATAAATTGGGATTTGATTGTAGAGAAAAGGAAGATGAATTACCTCTTGACTTGCGTGCCCATGATAAAAAGGAAGCCCGGGACCTTCTGAAGCAGCATTTGACTTTACTTTCTGGCATTTCATGTAAGCTTATTTTCTCCTTTACTTACAATAAGTCAATACAATGAACTCACTTCCTTCTTTTTTGCATATGTTCAGCCATTCAATACATCAGGGTCCTTCTTGGCGCCAGTGATGAGGACCCCACAAGCAGGGCTCGGAAAAGAGTGGTAAGATTGCGTTAGTAAGCTAAACATACATGAAGCCATAATGTATTTCTTTGTGTATATCAGGCTCTCTTTTTTTTCTTCTTGCTACTTGTTGATTAATGGCAGAAAGTTTGAAGACATTAAGAAACAAGAACTCTTAACCAGTCTGTAGTAAACAAAATGATTTCTGTGTGGCAGCCATCAAGGATATATCACATGCTAATATTTTAACGCGGAAATCTTATTACTAGCTTCCTTCGGTTGATTGGCAAAAGAACTACTCTATTGATTTCAACCATTCACACGTGCCCCAACCTATTGTTCCAATGATTGCATATCAAGTATTTTTATCTATCTTCTATTATAATGATGTGCTAATTGGATGGCATAGCATTTCATGTCGATATTTTTGTCTTGCCAGATTGTTAACCTTTTGGAGAGAGAATCGATTACATACACGGAAGAAGCTGATGGTCAGATGATGCTGATAAGAGTGGATGAGATCAACCCCGAAAATCTAAGTTTTGGGAAAAACAAGAGGTCGGTAATGTAAATGACTTTGCTGACTTTGGAGTTCATGATTTGATAGTGGAGACGACTCTGCATTTTTTTTTCCTTTTGAGGAGATCCATTTTGAACATGTAAGAATCGGAAGCTCGTGTTGCCAGTAGCTGCTTTGAACAGCTAAAATTTGAAACTTGTAAAATGACGAATTATTCTTGGCATGGAATTGCAGACTACTAAATGTGTATATTGTTCAGTCCTCTTCTGAATTCTTGCACTGTTGATCATCACATTGACTATACTATTGAATCGAAAAATGGGAATATTGATTTAAATAACCTAAAATATGTAAATTTAAAACAAGTAATAAAATAATTCCATTTTTTAAATACTAGATAAGATTGATGATCAATGCCACATTAGATTCCGTGCATGTCAAGCAAAAGCCAGGGCATGAGTATGAATACATAGTTGATTGATTTATAACTCTCCATTCTATTAAAGAGATTTTTTTTGAAACGTTCTATTAAAGAGATTTAACACTAATACTAAATCAGGAAAATGGCCTGTTGTAATTTTTTTACCCATATCTTCCACAAAAAAGCCCAAAACTAACTCACAAGATAACCATAAACTCTCTACAAAATACGAAAGAGGAAACATTGTAATTTTCAATTTTTCCATGCTTTCTTCCCACTGAACTGCTTCCCAGATCCTTGTTGCTTCTTCCTTTTATCTTCTCCAGACTTCACAACCTTACCTATCTTGCCAGAACGAGGCGCTAGCTTCTTCTGCTGCTGCTGATTGATCAGACCACCACAATGTCCAGATTCATGATCAAAGGCGTGAACACGACATTAACAATACTAAGTCAGTGTTCCAAGAATTCAGAGGATGAGAAGCTAAAGCAACCATTTCTAAGATATGTGTGGCCTCAGGTTTCATGTGCACGAAATTAGTTGAGTTTCCATCTTGTATGTTTATGTGCCTACTACTCGAGCTGTTTGTTATGAATTAGAACTACTCTACGGAATAATGTTATTGGTAATTCATACTTAATAACTAGCTAAAATGGGAAATAGACAACTACTTGGGACGACAGAGTAAAACATATGAACAATAACGTTTAGGGAATATTTCAGTCAGGTACCTTAAGTATGCACATTTTTTAAAACCTCCTTATGTTTTTTTAATCATTTTACCTTTTGGGCGTACAATGATGAAAATACCCTTGTTTTGTATTCTATTTTTCTTTCATGAGGGTAATTTTGTCATTTAACATCCAAAAGTTGATGGAATTGAGATAAAATGAGGTTGAAACACTTAAGGGGTTGTCAAAAACCTCTTGAATTAAGGATAGTTGATTGGGGAAATGTGCATGTGTAGGTGTGTCCCTAATATTTAATTACCACAACCAGATTCAATAAGAGCATATGATGCATAAAGAATGCATGATGTACCTTCTTCTGCTTCATAGCAGTACGAGCTTGGAACTTCCCTCTATCCTCTCTACCTTCTCCAACCAATGGCATCCTTTCCTCCTTGCCCGTCTTTTTATGGACATGGACCTATAAAGTGCAAGCACAAATTGATCTGAATCTGTTTTTACCATGAACTAGCATCTAGAGAAGTAGGTTACAAGTATGGATTAAAGCAAACTCGAAAACGAGATACGAACAACTTACTTCAAGTTTTGAAGGATCCAAAGGCTTGGCACTCAGTTCATCAGAAATTGGAATCTTAAAATCAGCTGATTTACGTAGCTCTGCTAGCTTCTGTGCCTGATAAAACAAATCAAAGAAGCACCAACATATAATTATACAATGTTCATTGATTTTCAAATGTTACTAGAGTACATAAAGAAAGAATTCATAAGCTAATGTTATGAATCACCAAAGGTTGTAGCATGTTGTTAGTGCAGACTTACTTAACATACCTTTGCAGCTGCTCGTTTCTTTAGAGCCCGGAGACTTAAATTAGCAGGACTTCCTTCTCCCTCAAAATCACAAGCCTTTCTTTTTCTTGCTCCGGGTTTATCTGGAGTTCCACTATCATTATCATCAGTATTTTTAACACCATCAGCATCTTCAGCAGTATCATCTTTATCTTGTTCATCTTCTTCCTTCTGATAGGCTCCTTCATTACCTTCTTTTAGTTCTTTTTTATCAGCTTCTTCTGGTTCATCTTCAATATCATCACTGCATTGGTTGCTTTCTCCATCATCACCAGTACCAACACTCACATCAACACTGGTAATACCATCAACATCTTCAGCAGTATCATTATCTTCTTCAAGTTCATCTTCACTATCATCACTGCATAGGTTGCTTTCTCCATTATCACTGATACCAACACTCACATCATCACCATCTTCAGCAGCAGCATTATCTTCTTCAAGTTCATCTCCACTATCATCACTGCATAGGTTGCTTTCTCCATCATTACTGTTACCAACACTCACATCATCACCATCTTCAGCAACATCATTATCTTCTTCTAGTTCATCTTCAATATCAGCCTCACTATCCTCATCGTCCTCCTGAAGTAACTCAAGATCAGGAACATCACTGGCATAAGCTTTTGGTTTTGCCTCAGGGTTAGTAGGCAGACTCCGACCCTTCTTGTTCAGGAGTGAAGGGCAAACCTGTGGATCATCGAAGTAATTAGTCATCAAAACATAATTAACTGATGCACAATTACACAAGCACAGGCATATCAGTACCTCTCTGAATAAATCAATGAGTGAATGAACTGCAGTTGAAATTGCTTTCTCATGTGATTTCTTATAAAGCCCGAGATCTTGCAGCAACTCTTCTGTTATCAACTAGTTGCACCAAGAGAGGGAAATTATTACGCTAACAAACTTCCATGGGAATAAAACTAAATTGAAATATATGTTTCTTTGATTCCATGTAGAATATCATGATTTAATTCTTATAAACTCAAAAAAGGTAAGACTGTTACCAAAGGTATGCGCAAACAGATCTCTCGTATTGCATTGAGTCCAACATCGATGTCCTAGCAAAAGCAAGTGAACTCAGATGCAAATTATAGACATAACCTCACACACACATACATATAAAGTAGCAATGGAGCAGTACCTTCATAGACGATTGATCAAGTATAAATTGATTAACTATTTGTTTGAATAGTGGCTCAACAGCACCTGGAGGTGTCTGCATAAAACAAGGTCACTTAAAATCTACAACGCAGAAAAACAAATCCGAGCATTACATTTTCATTTGCAAAACAAAACTAAAACTGTACCTTATTATGGCAAGCCTGAATCGCTGTTGCAAGTATATTTGTAATATCATGATGATCAGGCTGCAGGAAAACATAGAGTTAAACGCCAATTGATACAGTATATTATTAACTACACTGGAAGAGGTAGAAACTATACCTGGACATATTTCTGAAGATAAGGATAAAAATTAAATAGAATCGAATGGTGAAGCTCAATTATTCGAGCAATTACTTTCAACATCATCATCTTCACCTGAGGTTAGAACTCAAGATAAATAAGAACACAGTTTCTAAAAAATGAATGGAGAGAATTTAATAAATCATGAGAAAGGAACATTGCTATAAGTAACATCTGAAGTGTCCCAATCCTAAGTACATAGAATGAACTATACCGCCATTGATAAACTACTGGATTAGAAGAAGATATGCATGAAATGAATCAACTGATCAAAATTTACTAACCCCGAAACGTTCATTGCAAGCTTCAAGTTTAGAAAGTAGCTTCTCAGCAAACCCCTGCCAAAAGCATAAAATGGTATAATATCAATTTATATTCCAAAACAAGATGGAGGTGTAAGCCTAAACAGGACTATAGATAATAAAGTATTGAACCTGTGCATCCTTGAGATGATTCAGTGGTGAATAATAGTTTGAACCAGAATCTTTTGATGACACACGCTGCCGTCTGTTCATGCTACCGTCAAAATGCTTCAGTTTGATTCGCTTTTTCCTTATGGTTCTACCTGTGTCTGTATGATTAGCCTGGCAATTGAAAACAGTAACAACCATAGAAAAAATGAAATTAATCCAACTAAAAGTTATTAATCAATGCCAAGAAATAACTAAATATCTAAAATACTACTGGTAGTTACTTTCCACAGAAGTAAATCAACACTCAAGTCCCTTGAACCTTGTTCCATAATCAATTAAAAACTTATAAGCCAGTATTCCTATACAACCAGCTTTCAACATAAATATTTACTAAGGACGCAGCTGAACTTAATCAAACAGGTTTCAAAGATCAATATTAGACAGCGTACCCATTTAAGCAATGTCAGGATTATCACACTGCAAACAACAAGATTATCTAGTTAAATTTCATGACAGACCTTATACATAGAGGGTTTATGATTGGCTTCATCTTCACTGCTTGAAGCATCACTATCATCATCATCATTTCGAAACTTCTCGTACTCGAGAAGAAACGACAGAGCAGAAGTCATGACCCTGCAGAATTGAAATACAAATTCATTTTCTCGAGTCTACGCTAGGAAATAGAGCTCTGCAATTAGAAAAACAGGACATATATATACCTTGGTGACTCATGAAGGCATGCATTGCAAATAGCCTCTGCTGTTCTACTCTCAAACCAAATCTTACTCTTGTGAAGACGACACAACAAGACCAGTGATCTCTTTGCAATTTGTTCATCTTTCTGCAATCCAATCCAACACAAAGATAAAAACATAAGGGTTGATTGCTAAAAACTACCTTATGTATTGTCCACTTGCGAAAAACTACATTATATATTGTCCGTGCTTTAAACTACATTATGTATTGTCCACGCAAGAAAAACTACATTTATGTATTGTTCACGTGCAAAAAACTACATTTTGTATTGTCCATGTCCCTAATTTTAACGGAACATTTCAAAATTTTGTAAGTAAACGATCAAGATCAAAAGATGATGTAGTTTAAAAGCGTGGAGAATACATAATGCAGTTTTTCGCGATTACCCCATGCATCAATCTAAAGTGGATTTGAAACAAAATACCCAATAATTCTATTTTGAGTCAATCTAAATCTAACCTCGAGCAATTGAAACAAAATTTTCTGAAGCTTTTCATTTTTAACTCTATCCTTGTGCTTCTGATTCATCTTCGTAATAGTTTCAATTACATGAGAAGACGCCAGATCTCCCAATTTCCTATCTCCAACACTCTGAAGCTCCATGAAGAGCTCGAGACTGTCCTCAATGTCCACCAGCTGCGAACACACCGCATTGCAGTTAAATCACAAGCATGTGGATGCAATTGAAGGCTACAAAACTCAGATTAACTTCTCAAATTACCTGAGGATTCCTGAGGGCCTTCGCGAGATGGAGCCTCAGCTCCGAGGGGAAACGAGCGGCGGATCGGAGCAGATCGGCGAGCTTCTCCGGGAAATCGGCGAGCTGTTTAGGGTACAAGGGGGCGACACGTGACAGGAACGTGGCGAGGCTACCTAGACGGTCGGCGACGGTGGGATCGACGGAGGAGAAGCTGAGAGCAATTTGTTGCTTGAAGAGCTCGAGGGACGAATTGAAATCCTTGTAGTGGAGCTCCAGCTCTCTCTGGTGGCCTTTGGGATCGGACGTCATGATGGATGGGAGAGAATCGAGTCTGTGGTCCAGGTTCTTCTCCCTCCGGCCGGAGACCGCCGGCGCCACCGGGAGACGGCGGTGGGAAGACATTGCTGTGTCTATGTCGGCGGAGAGGGGGTTAGATGATAACCTAGAAGAGACTTGGGGAACAAGTAACAACCCTCTCGTGAATTATACACACTCGTATGCTTTTAATTTGTAATTGTTATTGGAATACGGTGTTACATGTATCACTGTTTATGAAGAACCAATAACCCTAATATAAAATAAGGAAATATTTGTGTCCTGGAAGGTGCGGGGATCGGAGGTACAACCCTTAACCTGAGAAGTTGTGTCCGCACCCCCTACATCTGGTAACCTAGAAGGATGGTGAGGGGTATCCTATCCACTCGAGGGCTGTCAAATAGTCATGTTAGGAGCTATGAGTTGTTGGACGGGATGTGGGTCAGTAGGATGAAGTAGTGTCCCACATCACCCCGGACCGACCAGCCTCGACCCCACCTCGTCAGGCGGAATATCCTCACCTGTTCCGGAGGAGAAGCCTACCAACTGACGTTCGAGTAGACATCTTTGCAGCCTTCCATGAGGCACACTAACGGGTCCATAATATGGCCCAAATAATCTCGAACTAGTGGTGGTCCGTTTTTTGTCTTTTGCTTTTATTTCTTTTATTATTGTCTAATTTGTGCCTATGATGAAAAGTAGATCGTTTGTACTGATCTAGAGCGCCAGTATGCCCTACAGTACTGGGGTCCTAGACAGAGCCGACCCTGAGGCCAAGCAGCCCAGACCATCGCTTGGGGCTCAAGAAAAATAAAAAAATATTTGAGACTTGCCATCGACGTCCAGCATCTTCAACCCTCTGCCGTCATTTTGCACCTCGTATGTGTGTTTTGTTGTAGAAGATGAAGAAACTAGGTTTAAAGTTTAAATGGGCTGGACTCGTTTATTAGTTATAGTCTCTAGTAAGCCTATTTGAAATAAACCCATGAAGTCCATTTTGTTAACCATTGAATATAAACTTGTATCATAACCGTCCATTCTAGGGTTTTAATCTCAACCCTTCCTTTGATGTCACATATTCTATATATACTCATAACCCACTATGTTTAACCCACTCTCTGATTCTCTCTCAAGTCTCTTAAGCATCATCACTTTCTTTACTTCTTTGTCGAGATGCTGAATATGATCTCATGTTCTTCCCATTCGAGTTCGTATTTTAGAATATGATCTCATGTTCTTCTCATTTGAGTCCTATTTTCTTATCTATTTTCTATCATGTTATGTCGTTACTTTTGTATTCCATGTGTTTTTACTTTGATTTCTTCCCACCCTCTTTTCTTAGTTTCTCTAATCTCTCAAAAGTTAGATTTGTACATTTTTTATTATATATTTATGAGATCTAGAATTTTAATATTATTTAGTTTTGAATCGGTGATACAAGTTGAACTGAGATTCATGAGTTTTGTGTACCTGTAGAACCAAAAATTTGTTTACATCTAGGTTAAGGGGCTCAAAAAAGTATTGTTTCGGTAAAAAAAAAATTGAGATTAAGGACTCAAAAAAATGAGTTGTTTGGGGCTCCAAATTCTCAGCCGGCCCTGGTCCTAGACTATATTCTGAAACTCAGGATCTTCGACCTTCTATTTATGTAAGAGTTATTGACACTTATTATTGAATAATAATAATCCGTCTTATTTCAAAAAAAGACATTTTGTATATTTTTTATTTATGTTATTAATAATAATTTTGAAATATAAATCATCCATTTAATTTGATATGAACATATGAATTTTTAATTTGAATTACAGGTCAAGGTTTGCAGTTAATATAAATAAGTCTAACATTTCTTAATTTCTTTAACATAAAGAAGATCTTATTACGAGAACATGAAAAAAAAGGTTAGACAACATCTTGGACAGGCTCAAGACGTTTATCCTTTAATTAAAATGAAGAGCTAATCCAGTTGACAAAGTAAGGGATATATATTTATTTTCGTGAGAAAGTACATCTAACACTTTTTTTGCCTTGACTCGGGTGGATCTATTTTGCCTAAACAACACGCTAGTGTCTCGATAGAGATTTTTGAGGGAGGAGAGGATGACCCTAAGAAGCCGAGGAGATACCCAGGAAAAGGAAGAAAAAGCTTGGGATCAGTTGTGTCAAATCCTATTAAGACAGGACTTGTCTCCTCAATAGCTTCATGTTCTCTTGTTTAGTACTCATTAGAACAGGCGAGGTAGTGTAGCAAACCTCGCTTTCTTGTTTGAGACAACAAGAGCTCTTACAATCGTAGACGCCTACAACATTCAGCCCCTCAATCTGGAGATTGGGTTTAGCGGCTGGAGTTGCAGGCGTGGTCGACGATGAAAGACGGTGTCGTCTCCGTCGTAGTGTCGGCTACAGCTGGTGAAAAATCGAGATGACGTTGTGTTTTCTCAAACGATTCAGCACTACAATTGGTCCTCCAAGATGTCGTGATCAACACGCAACCAACTCTCCAATACTTAGAATCAAGAAATAGGGCAAACACAAGGGCAAATCTCTGACGATTGTTCTTTATAAACACCAGTCAAGAAATGTCTATTACATTCTTATAGTCATACCAGAAGGAACGACGGGGAGTATGTGAAATTAGTAGGAATATCATCACATACTCCCAGTATGTGAAAGTTTCTTAAGTCTTTCTCAGAAATACTCGGCCACAAGGAACCACAGAAGATGAACCCCGAAACTCAAAGAAGCTAAGCAAAGCGGATTGTGGAAGATTGAAGAACGTATAAGATTTTTGTTATTGATATATTATAAGGTCCGTAATCAATATTTGTAATCCAATGTCATGTCATGTGATGACTCACATTAGACCTCAATATTACGACGGTTAATGGAAAGTTGTATAAAGAGGTTATTGGTCTCCAAATCTACATTACATTCTCATTTATGTTATTCATACATCATCAGAGAGTGAGAAAAATAAACGTGAAAGGACTTGAAAAATCATAGAATTGAATCTTCAAACCTTCTTTTTGAAGTGAAACAATAACCGGAGGTAAGTCGTATTAATTCTGCATTTAAGTAATTGTATCGTGTTTATATGATCACATGTTTGAGCGCTTACAGACCGACCATAAAGGTGACTCCACTTAAAGGATTAGACAAACTTATAACATGACGAACTAATAATCTATCTTCCCACAATCAAAATTGGTCTTGCTCAGCAAGATCTTAGCCAACAATTTAGCCAAAAACTTATCCCTAATGAAGTTCATCAAAGTCCCATTATTCTGCTGAATGAAACCCACAGCATAAGAAGTGCTAATAAGATCCATGCTTCTCCATCTCCTCTCACTCGCATATCTCTTCAACCCCTCCTCTATCTTTCCCGACGCTTGGCCCAAACATCGTGCCAAAACGACACCGTCCTCCAAGGCTGAGCAGCCTCCTTGCCCGGTGTCCGGCGTCATGGGGTGGAGAGCATCTCCGGCGACGCAAACGTTGCCTTTGCTTATGTTTCCCCGGAGAAGCTCCCACGGACGCCTGTACCTCAGCGGAGAGGATATGAAGCCGTCGAGTTCGGTTTTTTCTATCACTGCCTTCACGTGATCGGGCATTTTTTTGAATGTGCTCAGCACGTGCTGCTTTACTTCTGAAGGGCTGTCGGCGAGCTTTTTGTCTACAAACATACCAAAACAAAGATCAATTCCAAATTATATATAGGATTAATTATGTTTACCGGCACACTTATTACATATGGATACACTAATCTTCGAAAATTACACATACTTATCCAAATTTTTATATTTGGTAATGTAGGTTAGTATAAACATCTGTAATTTTAACAAATAAGTTAGTGTGGGATTCGGTTAAAAGTTCAAAAAATGTTTTTGGCTATTTCCAAGTTTTATAGTCTCAATTTCCCTCAATTCCGTTGAATTTGAGTTACATGACGAAATTACTCTTGTGCACTAGTTTAAGGTAACTTGAGACCTAAAAAACTTATGTTGCTAATACCCAATTTCAACTTCAGTACTATCAAGGTTGTAAAAAACGTTAGGCGCTAGTCAGACGGAAAGGGGTCCTAGGCGCTAGGAGGGGATTATCGCAAAATTAATCGGGGATTAATCGGATTATTATTTAATTATTTTTATTATATATTATCAAATTTATATTATGTTATATAAAAATAGTAATTATATCAAACATTAAATATATTTAAAAAGTATAAATATTGTATTAAACTAAAAATATCATATAATTCTTAAAAGAAGATCAATAAATATGATTCTAACAACTCGATTAGCACAAACTTGTACACTTTATATGTTTAGAAAATAATAAACAAAAAAAGTTAATAGCGTGAATCAAACTCAAGATGTAACACTTAAACAAAGTGTCATTTACCAACTAAACTAGCATAATTTTAAGGTCTCACTTAGTTTGAAAAAGATTAGAAACTATTTTTTTAAATTACGAATCCGACCCGACGTCTGACCGACCCGGTCAATTAATCGGTCAGGCGGCGATTAATCGGCCGGATCGGTGATTAATCGGCCATATTCCCCCCCAAATGGTCTAGAGCGCCATGGGAGGATAAACCGATCGGCAGAGCCCATTTCAGCGCCTAGGCGGGGCCTAGGCGTCTTCAGGCGGGGAGTTTTACATCACTGAGTACTATAGTTTCAAAGCGATTCATGAGCTACTCTTTATATTTAAGGGTTAATTATGTTTATCTATACTAACGTCTACACGTATCATACACGCACACATTAATCTATTTGTTTGTTTTTTTTGATCAGCAAGACAAATTTAGATTAAAACCTCCAACAAGGGAGTAGAGGAGTACATGACCGATCTTTCACTACAGATCAAGGCTACAAAAAAGAACACCACACAATGAAACCACAGAGGTATGAATGAAAACCCCACCCCTAGAAGGTCACAGCCTTCATCTTCGGGCGGAACCACAAATGAAAGTAGGACGCAGCCTACATACAATGAAAAAACTCATGAACAAGTTCTAAAAACTAGATTTTACTACCATGAAGCCCTGAAAAAACCGAACACTGAAGAAATACTCCCAAGAAACATGCAGCTCAGACTTTGAAACACGGGTCTTGAGTACCCAAATGTGACCACTTAAAATTACATATGCTTATATTAACCTATATACCAAATGTAAAAGTTAGCGTAGGTATCTGTAGTTTCAAACGTTAGTGGGTACATGTATGATACGTGTAGACGTTAGTGTAAATAAACGTAATTGACCCTTATGTATAAAGGATGGCTCATGAATTGCTTGGAAACTATAGTACATGAAGTTGGAATTTGATATTAGCAACATCTTTAAGTTTTTTTAGGTACCAAGTAATTACTCCAAACTAGTGTACAAGGGTATTTACGTCATTTAACTCAAATTTGATGGAATTGAGGGAAATATAGACTATAAAACTTGGAAATGGCAAAAAAAAAAAACATTTTTTGAACTTAGACTTAGAGGGAGTTAGTTGAGAATTGTCCATACTTAATGGTAGTTGAGTGAGATTAACTCACACTATTTCTCATGTCCGACATTGATGAATATGTTGTTTCCAACACCACACGTACTTATAATTCCAACACAACATACTATAATTTCTAAGCAGTTCTTAGTTTCCATCCCGAGAATGGTTTGCAACTACGAAATACTCGTAAAAATGTGTATATCATCGTACCTTGAGTGGACGAATACTCAGTGAAGAACCAGTACACAGTCTTGTCGTCGCAGGGCATGAAACCCGATCGAGAGCCTTTACCGAAGAACTGGAGAAATTTGGGCTCGTACCCATGATCAGAGTCAAAGTTCACAAAGCCCCTGAGTGCAGATCTCCCTGTAAAAGCTGCTTTCTTCAACCCCAACCATTTTGCCACGACCGAGTTCACTCCATCGCACCCGATCAACACCTTTCAATAAGTTTTGATTCACAATGCTGAGTTAATTTTGATGACAAGCTTAACTTGAGAGTTTGCAAGTGTTTTGGGTATTAGAGGATCATCTCAACTAAAAGCTCAAGCGGACAAACTCATTTACGGGTTCGGAGGTGAATTGTTTAGAAGAGGAGATAAGCCCATTGAGAAGAATGATATAGAAGAAATAGATTTTGTTTTGTAGAGAGTGGAGTTTGAACCCGGCTCCATGAGGGATCAAGCTCTGATACCATATTAAAGGACCAACTCAACTAAAAACTCAAGCTGATAGTTGAAGACCCAATTATAGTTATATTCCAACATTGAGAAGTATATATACCTTGGTTTTGAGGGTGGATCCATCTGCAAGATGCAGGAGCTTGGAGTCTCCTGATTCCTCTATCGAAACCAGCTTGCTAGAGAACCTTATGGTGCCGCTAGGAAGTTCGTTGACTAGTGCTTGCATCAGTAGTTTCCTTCTCACACAACGGGCTTCGTGCGCGCCACTGAACGTACAACGGGCTTGCAAAGGTTAATTACGTTTACTTACACTGATTTATATATTGTTCTCAGATACATACACCGACCTTTCAAAATTACAAATACCTACATTAACCTTTATATATTTCCAAAATTTTAACAGATATATACACCGGCCTATAAAGACAAAGAAAACGAAGAAAACCCAAAAATTCTGGAGCTTGGTTTCTTACTTATTGTAATTAAGAATAAAATCGTCCTCCCAAAACAAAATACAACAAAAAAAGAAGACTACAACATTTTTTGCAATTCTAAAGAAAACGAAACTAGCTTCCAAAAAAAATGAATACCTCAAACACAGTTTATCATAATCATCACTAAAATCAACACATCAATCTAATACGGTGAAAGTTGAAACGAGCTTACTGTTTCTCTTTGTTGTGAAACGACATTCGAGAGGTGCTAAGTCCAGAGAGCAGAGATAAGGTCTCTATCCTGCACGGAAACCCAAAACGAAAGGTAATAATAAGATCAAGAAAAGCGAATATTTCAAATCGTATGCATTGTCTACTTACGAAAAATCTATATTATGTATCGTCCACATCCATAGCTTTAGTAGAAGTTCCAAATTTTGTAAGTAAGCTATATGGTTAAAAAATAATATAATTTAAAAACGTAAACAATACATAATACAGTTTTTTGCAAATAAATAGTATATGTTTGTAGTTTTTAACAAGGGTAAATTACAAATACCTACTCCAAACTTGTAGCGTTTAACTGATATATACCCTAAAGTTTTTTTTAACTGATACCTACTCAGATGTTTAGTTATTTAACGGATAGCCCAAGCAGACAACTAAAATGACGAAAATGCCCTGAAGTGATTTCTTAAATAATTTTTTTAAAATAAAACTGAAATGATTTTTTAAATAAAAATGAAATGATTTGATAAGTACATATATATACCTAACAAAAGTGATTTTTAAAATATTTTTTAAAATAATTACTGAAATGTAGTTGAGGGTACTTTCGTCATTTTAGCTGTCTGTTTGGGCTATCCGTTAAATAACTAAACATCTGAGTAGGTATCAGTTAAAAAAAAGTTTTAGGGTATTCAGTTAAACGCTACAAGTTTGGAGTAGTTATTTGTAGTTTAACCTTTTAACAATTAATAGAACCGATGATGTATGAGTTGATCATAATACCCGTCGAGCTTGACATGCTGTTGTCGGAGAGTTTCTCCTATGCCAATGGCATCTAAGGCTCTCCACCCATTGGCCCATATCACCAAAGCAACCCCATTGATCCTTAAAGTATCCGATGACTCAAGAACAAAGCTTCTTATACCTTGTCTGCATCAAATTTCAACATACATAAACCTTGTTAGACAGACTCCATTTGAAACACCGTTAACAATTTCTAACTTTCATTTTGGATTGATTACTTTTAGTTTCTTTTTTCTATTGATAACACTCTTTTAGTACTTCTTGTGTATCGGTAAAGTTTTGGACAAAATTTTGGTTAAGTTTACATTATTTTGATTATTTGTGACCAATTTATGAGGGTTTTAAATGTTTTGTTATCAATACATAAAAAATACTATTTGACAATTACCAGTTATTAAAGAGTGCAAAACACATAGTACAAAAAATATGTTACCAATAAAAAAATACAAAGATAAAGATAATTAACCCTTCCATTTTTATGAAATCATGATTTCATTCTTAATGTAGGTAACTTATCGGGTGGGTCCAACCCGGTTAGGAGTAAGACCCACCCGATAGGTAAAGAATTTCAACTCAAAGATTTTTACGGTCTTACCTGTAATAAAGATAATCGATCGGGTGAGTCTGGCTCGATCAAGGGTAAAACCCACCCGATCGATAACCTTCGTTAAAGATAAAATTAAAAATTTATTAAAAAGAAGGTGGGTTAGTAAAGAAATGTAACTTAAAAGATTAGTTTTGCAATCATTTTAAGGTTATTTTTGTAAATTACTCCGAGTTTTGGCGGAGAATAAGAAAAAATAGTGCGTACCTGTGAAGTCCCAAGGCTGTAGTGAGGCCTGCTATTCCAGCTCCTACAATCACTATGTCTTGTGCCTCGGCTTCCATTGTTGGCGTTAACAAGCTCACTGATGAGTTCTGTACTGATAATAATATATACAGAGACACATGTATATATGGCGGTTTTGTTTTGTGGTATGTTGAGGATAAACATCACTCATGACGGAGACGAAGACTGTTGAGTCAGTGCTGACGCAAGCAGCCACCAATCATTGATTGAAGCACTCAAATTGACTTTCACATGACTAAACAGTGTAAAGGAAATGCCACGTCACAGAGCCAGTGATAAACGAACCTGAGCCACTGTTTATATTATTATTCATTTTTTTATTTTTTATCATGATAAGCTTAGGGTGGTTGTTGCACAAACACGTGGCTTTAATTATGTGTCGGCACACATAGATACGATTTGGATGATGATCTATCCTATGATTTTAGTTGGTGTGGTTACTATTGACCTTAGATAATTGGATCTTAATTTAAACACATGAGGTGAGAGATCTTTTATATAAGAAATATACATCCATCTGATGAACTTGGTTGACAAACAATAATACATTATAGATTTTAGATCAAAATTAAAAACAACACAACGCTCGTACAACAAATACAATACTACATACATATCGTTTGATCGAACTCAACATTTCTTACATGAAAGGTTGAGTCTTGACTAATGTGTTGTCCTCTTGGTAACTTGAACGACTTAATCTTATTCATATGACAAATACGATAATAACTTGCTCACAACCATTACTTTTTAAATCGGAAACCAACGACCTCATACTTATTACGACTGGGAATCAACCGTCTAATTTCCCGCAATCGAAATCGGCCTTGCTCAGCAAGATCTTTGCCAGCAATCCAGCCAAAATCTTGTCCCTGATGAAGTTCAACAAAGTCCCATTATTCTGCTGAATGAAACCCACAGCATAAGAAGTGCTAATAAGGTCCATGCTTCTCCATCTCCTCTCCTTGGCGTATCTCTTCAACCCCTCCTCAGTCTTTCCCAAGGCTTGGCCCAAACATCGGGCCAAAACGACGCCGTCCTCAAGGACCGAGCACCCTCCCTGAGCGATGTCCGGCGTCATGGGGTGGAGAGCATCTCCGGCGACGCAAACATTGCCTTTGCTTATGTTTCCCCGGAGAAGCTCCCACGGACGCCTGTACCTCAGGGGAGAGGATATGAACCCGTCGAGTTCGGTTTTTTCTATGACAGCCCTCACGTGATCCGGCATCTTTTCGAATGTGCTCAGCACGTGCTGCTTTGTTGCTAAGGGGTCCTCAAGCTTTTTGTCTGCAAACAAGCCCAAACGAAGATCAATTCGAAGTTATAATATTACATATAAATTACTTGAAAACTATAGAACATTGTGTATTGGAAACTGTAGGAGTTGGGTAATATAAGGAAAGCTTCAGTTTAGTTATCAAAAAATGACATAGAACAATTTGATATTATAAATACAGAATGATGAATGATAGGAGACTTCTCAACACCACAAACATAGTACTGAAAATATAAACCTAGCCGCGATGAATCAGTCACAAAACCAACTAATTCAAAGCATTGAACCGTTTTGTTAAGATGTTCAGAAGAGAGTGTTGCGGTAGCGTCTATCAACACTGATATAACAAATCTGGACCGAAAATTAGGGTAGAACAAACCCCTTTCCGGAGGGGTACTATAGCGGACTGGATACTCCTCCAAGATGTCAGGGTACGTCGTCCTCCCTCGAATCATAAAAGTATGACTCCATAACACGGGATTGCTGGCCTCCAGAAGGTAAGGTAGTACCATACCAGATCTTGATGGAACATTTGCCACCTTACGTCCAATGGGACGATGATACTGGACGACCTCCCATTGAACCGCTTCATACTCATTTGACGAGGCGAGGGTGCTTATAGCCCCCGCCGTTGTAGCTATCACCATGATCTTGTGGACCCTTCTGACTCTTCCTCTTCACCTCGCTTAAGGCACTTTCTCCCTGTTGACACTAAAGCAATGATCTTTGGGCGAACATTCTCCTAACTTGGACCGACATCCTGTGTGTCCAGGTGTTGTTCCTTGTACTTCAAATTTTTTCGGTCTCAATTCACCTTAATGCTGTCAATTTCATGTGTAAAATGACAAATACCCTCGTGAAGAAAGGGTATATTTGTCATTCTACATCTAGAAGTTGACAGAATAATGACAAAATGAAATTAAAAAAACAGAGACTCTGAAATCTTTGTAGTCTCAATTTATCCGAAAAGTCTATAATTTTGTCTGAAATGACAAAAATACCCTTCTTGCAAGACAGTACGGTTGAAACTATTGTTTCCAACACAGCCTATAATATAGATTCACATACAAGTTTTTCTTATAAAGATTCTAACACTATATACGATATCTTAAAAGACAAGACGGGTTCTCTCTCTAAAAAAAAAAATTCTCCCTTCTCTCTAACCTTGCAACCCTAGCCGCGCACTCTACCGCCGTCACCGGCGTCAGATCTGGCCTCCCTCGGAGCCAGTGACGACGCCGGTGACACACCCGTGTCTTCTCCTTCCTTTTTACCCTCTTTTCCCTTGGTTTCGCCTCTTTCTCCCTCTCCGGTCGCCGTGTTCTGTTCGGTGGCCATTTTTCCATTTTTCCTTGAGCCTCCGACCGAGGCCGTGGTAGATCTGAGTGTGAGAAGCTTTTCTTCTTCATCTTTGAAGTCGATGGCTTCAGATCTATAACGGCTTTGGTCGCCGGTGTTTTCCTTTTCCACCTCTCCGTTGCCCGGTGCTCGGAACCGCTCGTTTCCCCTCGGTTCAGATCTGTGGTGGGTTGTCGGTTGCGGATCTGTCCTTTGGTTGCGCTTGGATTTCCGGCGAAGGCGCTTGCTTTCACCCTTGCTTCAGATCTGGCACTAGAGTCCTTGGATTTACTCCCTCACATGTATCATTGCTACTTGATACCGGATCCCAGCCCTCGAGGGCTCGTTGCCCCTTTTTCCGTAGCCTTGCCGTGGAGTTGCTTGGTGCGGGGTCCGTTGCTGGCGTTGACCGGACGGATCGGTTTGGGTCTTTTGACTCTTGTTGGAGCAGAGCGCTTGAGTGGGTGTTGCGACACTTGGGTAGGTTTGTCCTCCTTTCCCTTCCGTTTTCTCCATATCCTTGAAATCCTAGATTCTTGACTGCTTCTCACTCTCCTGAACTCAACTGGGTTTGGGATTCACCATTTTGGTGTTGGCCTGTGGTGACGGGTGATTTTAGGATCTCCAGTGATAGCTTAGGTCTTGATTCTTGGGTTTTGCTTACTCCGGTGGTAGCTTTGCCATAGCCGGAGTACGGGTGTTTTGGTGTTGGCCAGCGCCCGGTTGTCTCTCACTTTTTGGGAGAAAATAGTGGGGATTTGGTTGAATCCGCTGGGGATTAGGGTTTGGATTGCTTTTTTCTGGTTTCTGATTTCTGTTGGGTGTCCGGCCGGATTGGTGCTGCTTCAATGTTTTCTCCTCGTACTTATTGGTTGCATTCTGAGTTTCAAGACTCTGTTTATTTTATGGTTTAGTAGTTTTGCCATTGTTGGCTTGTTTTCTGGTTGTACTTGTTTTCTGGGTATAGGTTGTTGTTAGACCCAGTGTTGTTTCTTGGTTTACTTCATGGTTGTTTTATCTTCTTGGGTAAGAGTCCTTTAACAACCCCTGCGTGGGTTTGTCTTTGTTTGCTTAATGTGTGTAAAATCTGGGTAGTAGACCTATGTTATACCCTTTGTTAGGGTTATGTGTTTCTGGTTGGAGGTGTCATTTTGGCATACTCTTGTTGTAACCGAGGGTTCGCCCTTAGCCTTGTTTCCAATTTGGAAACTTGGTTCTTTATAAATAAAAAATTGCTGATCAAAAAAAAAAACTATATACGATATCTTCTAAACGATTCACAGTTTGCAACTGTGCTCCTACGACTACACGTAGGCATGTGTATAACTTAACCTCATTGTTAAAAACTCAGCTATAGTTATGTACCAAAACAATATTGTCGTACCTTGAGTGGACGAGTACTCAGTGAAGAACCAATACATTGTCTTGTCATTGCAAGGCACGATACCGGATCGATAGCCTTTACCGGCGAACTGGAGAAATTTGGGCTCATACCCGTGATCGGAATCAAAGTTCACAAAGCCCCTGAGTGCATATCTCCCAGTAAATGCCGCTTTCTTCAGCCCCAGCCATTTTGCCACGATCGAGTTCACTCCATCGCACCCAATCAACACCTTCAACGAGTTTTGATTCACAACGTTAAAATTAATTTAATGACAATGTAGCTGGTGTTTTCGGAAGTACCTTGGTTTTGAGGGTGGATCCATCGGCAAGATGCAGGAGCTTGGAGTCTCCTGATTCCTTTATCGAAACCAGCTTCCTAGAGAACCTTATGGTGCCGCTTGGAAGTTCGTTGACTAGTGCTTGCATCAGTAGTTTCCTTTTCACGCAACGGGCTTCGTGCTCGCCACTGAACGGAAAATCAAAGGATGATTGTAAAAATGTACGACGAGGTATTCACTTAGAGTATTCATAATAGACAGGACGATTAGTCCTGCCTAATCTGGTCTATTCATCTTTAATCGCCCATCACAGGGCGAGTTGTGAGCAAAAACTAACGTGTTATGTGATGAGTGGCTCAAGATGGGAGAATTCATCAAACGTCTTTAATGCTTTTATGTTTTGAAGATTCGATGGTAGAATTTCGAAAATTGGATTGTTATTTGTTAGTGAAGGATACAGTGGACTTTATGTTTTTTATGAAGAAAAAAAGTAACATCGTAAAGTGATGTGAAATGTATTTTGTAAAGCTGAAAATTTCAAGATAGCAAAATGAAATTATTTTTATAAAAATGAATACTCGATATATTTTTTCATCATCATTTCTAAAATCAATGTATCAATCTAATGTGGTGAAAATTGAAATGAACTTACTATTTCCCTTTGCTGTGAAAGGACATCTTAGAGGTGCCAAGTCCAGATTGGAGAGATACAGTTTCAATTCTGCAATGAAACCCAAAACGTTTGTCTATCATGAGTTTCAAGTGATAAGATCACTAAAATCGACATTCCAAAATTTCATGTATTGTTTATGTGTGAAAAACTATATTATATACTGTTCACGTCTTAATTATAATAGAATATTTCAAATTTGATAAGTAGACGATCATAGTTAAAAGATAGTATAGTTTAAAAGACTAACAATACATAATGTAGTTTTTCGCAACTAAACAATATATAAAGTAGTTTTTTACAATTAACCCTAAGATCAATAAAACCAATGATTTTTCGAGTTGATCATAGTACCCATCGAGCTTGACATGCTGTTGTCGGAGAGTTTCTCCTATGCCAATGGCATCCAAGGCTCTCCACGCATTGGCCCATGTCACCAAAGCAAACCCATTGATCCTTAAAGTATCCGATGATTCAAGAACAATGCTCTTGATACCTTGTCTGCAACAAAATCCAACAAATACATATTTTTTGTGACTGGAAATCTAAACGTAGACTATGACATAGCTGAACATCTACATATAGACCGAAGACCACGTAATAAAGTCGACAAACAAGTAGCTCGATTGGATACATGAACCCTTACAAATCCAATACCACATGATGGAGGTGACATATAAGTTCTAGGCGGAACCAGCTCTAATATCATATAAATTTTGTATTGAAACAAGCCGCTTATACTAAATCGAATTTCTACAACCAAAAGATTAACTTTATTCGTTGAATGTGACCCTTACCTCAATATATACCTCTTTATTCTTATATTTTTCCGACATAGATTCAACTTCAACGACAGATGCTTTAAGAACGAGAGGAAAATGCATACCTATGAAGTCCCAAGGCCGTGGTGAGGCCTGCTATACCGGCTCCCACAATCACTATGTTTTGTGCCTCTGCTTCCATTGTTAGCATTAACAAGCTCACTAATGAGTTATGTACTGAGGATGATATATACAGAGACACACGTGTATATATAGCCGTTTTGTGTTGTGCTTTGTTGTACGAAGAGTGAGAACAAACATCACTGATGACGGAGACGAGGACATTTGAGTCAGTGCTGACGCAGTAAACCTCCAGCAGCCACCAATTATTACGTCATGAAGGAAATTATCAACAGTAATATTGTTTTTAATATCGGTGGTGAGAGGAAAAAATCGAATTGACAAGTGTGAAACGTATGGTTTTAAATTACAGACACTAATATAGATGGGGAGGAGCCACATGGGCCTCACTTAGGGCACGTGCCCCTCGATTTTTAATTTTGTTTAGTTTCTTAAGTATTAAATATATTTTTATTTATTTAAATTTTAGTTATTATGAATAGGTTTAAATTTAATGATACTTAAACTATTTACTAATATAGTTGTGAATGAGTCAATTAGAGTTCAATTCGTGTATTCAAGTTTGTTATTAGTCGAATTTGAGTCCAAGATTCTGCTCGTTTAATAAAATAGTTTTGTCGTTACGAATATCAGTCATAATTTGGCGAGAAATCAAATGAGAGACCAATAGATGAATCATAATATATATATCGTAAAATACTTTTTTATTATATTTACAATAAAAATAGTATACAGCGTCACGATTTGTTATAAATATTCATTATTATCTTTTTCCTTGATATAAATATACATAATTTTATTTTATTCTACCTTATTTTTACCGCTTTTCTCATTCAACTGATTGAAAAAGCCGGCTCCATCACTATAGACTGCCATGACCTTGTAAGATTCCGTGCATGTCAAGCAAAAGCCAATGCATGAATATAAATAATATACATACTTTGTTTTCTTCTCCAATATGTAAATATCAGTTTGATTCTATTAACAGATCTCATGACAGAAAATGATACAAACACAAATAATATTAAAGCTCGTTTGTACAGAGATTCGAGGAAATATAGAGCAAAATTTGCAGTCACAATTAGAAGATAATTATATCTAGAAATGAGATTAAAATATTATGAGTTTTGGGTTCAGATTGAACTACCAACAATTTATGAGTTTCAGGTCCATCCTGACAGGATGCAAAGAACAGTTTAGTTTCCTTCTACAGATCTAACATGCTTTCATGCTCTCAAGCAGCAAAAAAACAAGTGTCATTGCTCTTCTACTTCAGAGAAGGTAGTGATATCCAAGTGCTATGAGCACCAAGACCACCAAAACAGCAGGAGCAGCCCATACCCAATAATTGGTTGACTTTTTCCTCTTCAAAATGACCTTTGGGAGGGCCTCTGGCCCTTTGGCTCTAGACCTGTACCTGGTTTTGTTGTCCTTAAAGGTCTTTGCTTTTGCTGAAACAGGGGCTTCAACAGCTTCCTCAACCTTTTCTGGGTCAGCAGAATCTCCCACTACTTCAGCAGACTCTTCGGGGTTACCTGTATCTGGTGCCGGTGTAGACCCAGCAGTCTTCTTCTTCAACTTCCTTTCGAGAACCTGAAATAAGTTGAAAACATGATGTCAAGTTTCGAAAATTGGATCATGAATATAGAGGACAGAAGAGTTTGATAATAATTTCCTGTTGCTTCTTTTCAGCTTCCTTCTGAGCTCTTATGGCAGCTTTAGCAGCAGCCTTGTCAGCCAGCTTCTTCTTCCTCTCCATGGCCTGCTTAGCCTTTGCCATCTCCTCTTGCCTTATCGTTTCCTTTGACTTTGGTACATCAACTTCGTTCTTCACATGGCCCTGTGAATCTCCCAAACCATATACCTCCTCGCTTTCAGAGTCATTATGTTTTGAAGAGGCTCTTGAATCTGCTGGTTCGCCATTGACTTCGTTCTTGGCAGGTTCTTGTTGAGTGGCAGGTTTGGAGTCTTTTTTTGATCGTTTCACAGTAGGTTTTGGCAATGCTTCTGTTTCGAGAGGCTTCGGTGCCTCTACAACCACCAATGGCTTCTCATCCGGGTTCCTCATACGCCCGTCTCTACTTAATTGCCTACTGTCCAGTGAACCCAGTAACCTTTTCTCATAATCATCCCTAAAAGCCTTGCTACTGCACCAACTAGACATGAATTTCTCAACCTAACAACAATCAAAATGAAGGTAAATGATCAAAGAAAGACCTATAAGAAGTGTTTGAATTGATATACATGATGGAACAGGCTTATGACAGACCTCAGTATGTGCTAGTTCCTCCAGAGCCAGAATATCTTTCTTGTAGCACAGATCTCTGACTCTCCTCTGTACTTGACGGTTTTGGTTGAAGGTGGTGTTCTGAAAACAGGATTAAATGAACAAAAGTTAAATCTGATCAGCTATTTTCAAGAAAGCATGGGTTACATTTAAAATAACTTCTATATCATTTAATTGTTGAGACAAATAAAATAGAAACACGAATCAATGAGACTAGTCAAATTGAAGAGCATTGAAATATCGTTAATCCAGATTGAGAACCTGATGTCTTCGCAAAGCAATAGATAAGATCCAGTCAGTAGATACTAACCGGGCAATAAACTCAGCTCGAGCAAAAAAAATACAAATTATCATGTCATTCAGCACAAGTGCACAATTAATTGGGCGATCAAATGAGACAAATTTATCGATATAGTCAGAAATGGACTTTGGCTCTTCAATCCTTAGGCTATGCTCAAAATCAGCCTTTACATTTGGATAAATTATACGTGAAAGAAAAGATTTAAATCAATTTATCTTTCGAATATTGAATTCTTTTCCTTTTCATACCATTTAGGGATAATTGCAAAAACTTTCAGCGAACTATGCGCGTTTTGCAAATACTATCGGTGAACCTTTTTTTTTTGCAAATGACATCCCCCAACTATTTTCCGTCTGCAAATCTGTTATCTTTAACAGAGATTAGTCACGTGACTTTAATTTTTTTTGGAAATGACAGTTTTGCCCTTTACATTATACGTTATTTATGCCAGTTCAATTTATCTTTCTAAGATTGAATTCCTTTCCTTTTCCATACAATAAAATAAGAAATCAAAATCATACCCCATCTTCACGCTTATCTCTCAGTCCTTGGAGGGTCTGATATGCTTCTTCCCTCTTCTCTGAGGCGACTTCCAGCTCGGCTTGTAAAGCCTCAATTTCCTTATCTATGGCCTTTTTCGCTTCATCCAGAGTCTTAAATTTGGCGCTTATAGCTTGTTGTTCCTTCTTTACTCCATTCAAATCGACACTGATAAGCTACAATGACACAGTTTGCAAATAATTATAGTACAAAGTAATATGGAAGAACGGACATTCACAAATCATTGTAACAACCACTAAGAAATACAAATTTACAGTTTTGATCGCCTTACTTTAACCTTGTCTTGAAGGTCTTCTTTAGGGCCCAGTGATATCTGAATCTGTGTCCTCCTAGCAGCATTAGCAATAACCTCTTTCCTTGTCCCCTCAAGTTGCTTGATTTCTCTAAGGATTTGCTTCTCCTCAGACAGAGGAATACTCTCATGTTGCATACGGTACTTCAAGCTATAGATCTGTAAGGAAGAAATCAATATGATACTAGCGAATTGATTAACTCAACATCACGCACAGCTAGCTGTTGAAACATACAACACCATTGAGCTCTTCCTCAGATGAACATATAACAGCACCCCGACCACCATTGTTATTGTTGCGCATCTGACCCAAAGCCTCCTGAAGAGGTCCCATTTCCTTTCTCTTGCCATCTGCTGCCTCCTTATACTGCCTACTCTCACCGGTCAACTCTTTCAATTTGCTTATCACTTCTGATCTATCTGCCTGCAGGAGAGAAAAGCATTGCATATGATAAAGAAAAATGATGTGTTTGGAGGTCAGGATTGGACAGGACTTGTAAGGTTTAGAAAAAAAAACGATATCTACACCCCCACCTTTGAGTTTTAGGAACCCCCTATAGGTGAGGGGGACATAGTACCACAGTCATCTTTTGTTATTCATCAAAAAGATCACGGATTCACACTAAATAGGTGATGGTTTTATCAGGAACACAATCTTTTCAGTGTGTTCCTGATCAAAACCCCACCTTTTCAGTGGGTTTTCGATGAACAACGAAAGTTGACAGTGTGCCACTGATAACTCTGAACCTATACAGTGTGTTTTTGAGAACCAAAGGTCGCCGAAGTTTGTGTAGCAACTGTAGTGAAGAACCTTATACTAATAAGAAAAGCAATACAGTTATATTACATCCTATAGTAAACATTCACCAACTCTCACAACTCAATGATGAATGAACTATCACATTCGAGGGATCAACTTAATTATCCTAAACATGCATTACTAGTGGTAGCTACTTTTTTTTCTAGCCATAAGCACAGTTATGAAGTAAAAATATACGAGTAACTCCGCTAACACACCCTCAGCGACCTTTGATTCTCAAAAACACAATGTATATGTGAGGGGTGATCACATACTATCTCACCTTTCGTTATTCATCAAAAACTCACGGATTCACGCTGAATAGGTGATGGCTTTATCAGGAACATGTTGTCACCTTTTCAGTGTGTTCCTGATTAAGAGGTCACCTATTCAGTATGAATCCAAGGTTTTTTGATGAATAACTAACGGTGACAGTGTGTTACTGATAACCCCTCACATATACAGTGTGTGAAAGGGGGTGTAAATAACATTTTCCCAAACATATAGAAGCGAAACTGCTAATATTATTCAAAAAGGTAATCTTCAACCTACCCTTTTTGCCCTTAATTCCTCAATGACCTGAGACCGGCGGCCTTGCCTTTTAGTATGCTCTTTCTCAGCTTGGTCAATTCTGGCTTTGAGTTTTGGATCTTCATAGGGCCGACACTTGACAAAATAAAAACTGTGGGTCTGCTTAGGTGCAGGCCATTCATCAGCTACATTTGTTGGGACAGTGGTTTCAGGAGCAATATCCACTTTTGCTTTGATGAGTTCACCATCTCCATTGGAACCAAATTTAACGGGCTCGGCCAATGTTTCATTTTCCTTCTCATGTTCAGCCCCACTGAATCCATCCAGCACCGGCATTTTCACAACCTCAGAAACCACAACCTCAACACCCATTGTTCCTATCAATACAAATCATATACAAATGATTCACATAAATGCCTATACATGACACAGATAGTGAATCAAAAATGTACAACAAGCTGTGCTCAATTCAAATTGATCAATAAGTTTACATCAACGCCCAATGTTCCTGATAATACAAACCATATACAAATTATTCACATAAATGCTGATACAAGGCCCAGATAGTGAATCAAAAATGTATACCTAGTCCCAACTGCTCATTTGAAATTGATCGACAAGTTTACAATCACGTTATCATAGTATCATCCATTCAAGCAAACACGTGTAAAAAATACCCAAATCAGCAACACAGATCCTCCAAATCAAAGTGCTAGTAAAACAAATCTTAAAAAATAGAAAGAAATCATAAGCAACAAACAGTGCATGAGCTGCAAAGCACGTCACCTATCACTCCAACAGCAGACCAATAAAACCCCAGATTCGAGACAACCAGATATGATTATAAAAAAAAATCGTAGCATCATACCAAATTCGCATATCTGATCAATCATAACCCCAAAAAGTGCACATATAAAACAAATCGAATCATCGATAAATAAAAACAAATGAACAATTCCATCTCAATCATTCAACAGAATCAGAATCAGAATCAGAATCAGAATCAGAATCGAAATACAAATACAACAGAATCAACCCAATCCAATCCGACCCAATCATGTAAAATGCCAAATTTACAATCAAGCCGAACGATCTCACCCGAAACAGATCGACCCGGATGAATAAATCAGGAAGAGAACATCAATGGCTAAAAATCGGAGACGGAGGAGGGATTGTTACCGATGAACGGAGAGAAGACCCCTTTTTGACGACAAAGGACTCCGATTCCTTCAGCTTCAAGTCACGAAAACGAAGAGAGCACAGAGGGTCAGATCTCTGTTCTTCTCTCTCTCAAAGAGACTCTCCACGGCACAACAAGTCGCAGCTCTCTTCGCTCTTTCTGTTTCACTCTCTTCCTCTTATGCTTTTCGATTGATTTGGAAAATAATTAATTCAGGATTTTTATTAGAAAAAAAAAAATATATATATATATATATATATATATTGCATTCTATTACGGTATTACCATTTTCTTCCTTGTATTTATTTTTTTTTTCGTTTTTTTAAATAAAATCTGTATGTATTTAATTCAAAATTTAAATATCGGTTATATTTGTATTTGACGTACAATATCTCATTTTTATTTATTTACGAAATGTTTTGGGTTTTAGCACGACATATTTGACTTCGCATTTATGAAGGTTGTCAAATGATGATAGAATTTTTTTCTTTCTTCTATCAGTCTATGAATGATCGCTAAACGACGTAGTATGGGTCGTGTATGGAGTGAAGTAAAGTGACGTTAATGGCCGTTACTAGTTGGCAATACAAGTTACAACACGTGTACAGCTCTGCAACTACACTCTAGGTGCACGTTAGATCGATGATAACAAGAAAAAGCCCAGCACGGGTAGGTATGGCTGCTCAAAATGTTCGCCCGCCGCAAAATTGTGATGTCGGATTCTAAGAGTGTGATATCAATGTTGGTTTAGAGTAACGCCAGCGCGGTCGTCGTAAGTTTTGTCACGGTTCGTTGCACGGCTAGCCATCGATGGAGACATGGTTTGGCCAACCATCGCAGGCTCTCACCTCAGGATCTTGCAGCGACGCGACGAGCTGTCGCTGGCCCAACGGCTAGCCGATGGGCATGTCCCACGCCGACACGTGGCGACGCCATAATTTAAAAAAAACTAAATTTTATCTATAAATACACAACCACATCTACCCCAAATTCACACCTCTCTTCTACACTATAGTTCGTCTTTCATCTTCTTCTCTTTCAAATTCGTTTTTATCGATGGATCGTTTTCCAACGTTGGTGGAGTTGGAGAAAATGACTCTTGAAGAAATAAATGAGACGATGACAAGAGTGGCTATAGCAACAACGCTACGAATTCAGAATCGTTTTTTGGGAAGTATACATCCAAGGACAGAAGATGAGGTCGAGGGTTCAACCTCGACGGTGCCGCCAAAGCGGAGAGTGATAGAGCGCAATCAAGACGAAGGAAATAACCGCTTGGCTGGCTACTTTGCGCTTAATCCAGTGTACAGTGACCAACTATTTAGTCGACGCTTTCGGATGTCAAGGGATTTGTTCCTACGGATCATGAATGCATTGAGTGACCGATACGCGTACTTCCGTCAACAACAACATGCTACAGGGAAGCACAGATTCTCTCCACACCAGAAGTGCACGGTAGCAATTCGTTAGCTCTGTTATGGAGGTCTCGTCGATGCCATTGACGAGTACTTGCGAATGGCGGAGAGCACTGCTTTGGAATGCATCAAGAAGTTTTGCATCGGCGTCATCAGGATTTCTGGGCGGATATATCTACGACGCCCGACCGAGAAGGATACCCGTCGTCTGTTGGAAATCAACGAACTGCGCGGCTTCCTGAGGATGACAGGGAGTCTCGAATGCATGCACTGGGATTGGAAGAACTGTCATGTGGCATGGGATCCACAATTCTCAAGTAGGGATCACAGGAACGTATCCACAATCATGCTAGAAGTCGTTGCATCCCAAGACCTGTGGGTATGACACACTTTTTTTGGAACACTGGGCTCCAGCAACGACATCAACGTGCTCAACTGGTCTACAGACTTCGCTCCAGATGTGAAGTATACGGTCAACGGTAACGAATACACAACCCCTTATTACTTGACCGATGAGATTTATCCTACTTGGGCTACATTTGTGAAGACAATACCGACATCTCGAACGGCGAAGCAAAAGTGTTTTGCTAGAGTCCAAGAAGCGTGCATGAAGGATATCTAACGAGTATTTGGAGTTCTACAGGCTCGCTTCCACACCGTCACTCGTCCTGTCACGCCCCAAATCCAGTTCTTGCCCGGATCCGAGGCATGACTAAGGATAAACGAATAAAAGACGGTAATTCAAAGTTTAGTTCTTAAAAATCTCCAATAATAACATTAGGATCGCAAGGCTGAGTTCATAACATAATAACCCTCCAGGGGTGCAATAATAAGCCTTCACGAGTTTTGGTCAAAACACGAAATAAGGAGTACGAAGTCTCTATCACGCACCCACACCGAGAAGCTCCCAAGCCTCTACTCCTCAAACAAGCCTGTAATCAACAGCAAATTCAAAGGGGGTGAGCTTACGCTCAGTAGGGAAAACGCACAACGAAGTGGACTTTAAACTCAACAGTTTCAACGGTAAAGTTAACGCATAACTCTTAACAATTACAAGCAAAGGATAAACCGATCAATGCCATGGCACATGAGGTCACCACCCTCCGATCCACATCTTATGTGTCCTCTCGGATTTTCCCTCCAATCCAGAGGAGACGCATATCATTGGGACTATCGGAAACACCCTTCAGGGCACATATCGTCGGAAGTCTCAGAAACGTCTCCAAGGGATTTTAGGTCATTGGGAACCCAGGGCCATACTCCCATAGGAAGCGCACACGTGGGCAATTTAATAATAAGCAGTTAATAATTGAATAACGCACTCAACAGAAATTCGAGGTAATACAAGCTCAATAACCACCAACCCAAGTCCACACACGGCTCAATCATCACCAATCCAAATCCACACACAGCTCAACCATCACCAATTCACTACAACACACAGTACACGAATCACGCAATCATAGCACACCACATACACAATCCCAACTTACCGTTCACTTACCAGTTTCGAACCACCGAGGCATTGGTCACCTGATTGCACCGCTCGGTACAACCAGCCATACTCGATACCCCCAACAACCAATCAAGTAAAACGAGTAATCAACCGAATACAATCAACGAGCAAAAACGAGGATGATAAACTAAATCATAAAGCCTTCCAAAGAGCATTCAAACATGCAAATTTCACTAGTTTCATTTGACTCTTTAACCTATCCACTAAGCAATCAACAACCAAGCATGTGATCCTATCACGCAACTAATCCGAGGGCTTTGCCAAGGCTCCTCTACCAGACAATCATATCCCAAGTATTAAAAGCGAATTACACTAGTGATTGGCATCCTAATCGGTCACCACTAGACTCTCCGGTTTTTAGCAGTTGAAAGACGATTAAGCTAGTTATTCGCGTCCTATAGCATGTCTAGGACCTTTTCCCATTTTATTAACTTAACAGGCATACTAGGCATCATAACGAGGGGTTAAGGCTTTCCCTACCTCGCGGTCTTACTCTAAAACACTCTGCTGAAGAGACGATCAGTCGCTCCCCCGTTCTTCACACGGAGACCGGAGCGGTCTTCGTCTGCTCGGCGATGTCCAAGCTCTCGGGAGAAGCCTGGGTTTACAAACAAACGGTCCACGGTCAGATCGGTTCCAGAAGTTCGGTTCTTTAAATTAATTGTTCGTCCTTTTCTTTAAAAACGTCAAGTTAGTCCAAAAGTCGTTAATTCTCATTTAATTTAATTAAGTGAGTCTGTCCGACCCGGCCGACCCGAGTCCGTCCCGAGTCCGACCCGAAACCTGACCCGGATCTAGACCCGAGTCGAACCCGGACTCAGATTCAATCGGACCCAGGCCCAGACTGGTCTAGGCCCGAGGCCCAAACTCGTCCAGGCCCGAGGCCCAACTGAACCCAGGCCCGAGTCCAACACAGGGTCTCGTGCTGCCGGAGCCGTGAACGGAGGTAGACGGGGCTAGGGTTCCGGCGGACTCTGGTGACGACGGCGGCGGTACGCCAGAAGCTCGAGAACGCGGAGGGGAGGTCGATTGGAGCGAGACCGAGTTCTCCCGGCCAAGTCTGACGGCCCAAGAGCTCGTCGGCGTGCAAGTTCCAGATCTGGAACTTGAGCACTCCGGCGACGCTCTCCAGTCCCGTCCGAAGCCAAGGCGAGCCCAGAGCTCGTGATTTCTGGCGAAGAAGAGGGTGAGGAAGGCGAGAGTAGTGAGGAGCGACTCACCGGTGACGAGGAAGCCTGGAACAGGCACGACGTCCTCGAATCAACCCCGACGAGGGTTTCGAACGGACGAGGGGGCGGAAGGCAAAGGGGTTTCAGAGGGTGGGGTTCGTTTGAGGATGGAGTTTGATGATGGAGAGAGAAGATGAAGAGGAGCTGGAGAAGTAGAAGATGAGGACGGAGGTGGTGCGGCGGCGACACCGAACGGCGGCGACAGCTCCGGTTTTGGGTGCGTGAAGACGAGGCTGCGCGAGAGGGAGAGAGGTCCCTCGGTAGTCGTGCGTGAAAATGGCTTCAGAAACGGCGCACCACCCTTTTAAGGCTAGGGTTAGGGCTCGAAATGGACTGGGCTCGGTTCAGTGCGAGTCAGGCCCAGTCCGGGTCTGATGGCCCAATCCTGCCAGAATTTCCTTGCTTTTTTTTTTTCACACAACCCCCCACGTTTTAGCTCGGACTTTAATACCCTTTTTAAACGAAGTGGGTTTTACACGTCCGAGCCGGATGTGGGATAGGCACTCACTCGCAATCATCATGACTTGTTGTATTGTTCTACACAACATGATTGTTGAGGATCAATAAAGGTCGTACCCATTGATTCGTTTGCAGATATTGGTGTCTCGGACCCAGCGACCCGTAGAGGACCACCACCAACGGTGGACTATGAAAGTATATTGGGGCATAGAGGAAATCCGGGATCAGGATGTCCATAATAGCCTCCACGCCGACTTCATCGAGCACATTTGGGCTAAATTTATAGATGACGCCAGTAATTAGAGTAATATAATAAAATAAAATATTTCATATTTGGTATAAATAAAAATAATAGTTTCATTTTGGGTGGGTTTTTAAATAGTAAAAGTACAAATTATGACTCCAACCTACTAGTAGTGGCTTGTCATCGGAGGTGTAGTGATAGGAGATACTAGTTTAGAGGAGAGAAAAAGTAAAAAAGAAGACCAAAACCACTCTCCAAACCATTGTACAATGGTTTCCCATTGGAAGTGCCCTTAAAATTTAAAAATCGTTTGAATCTAATATCGGGTTCAATTATATGTATCGGATCGGTGAAATTGGTCTAAACTTTTCTTATTGTACATGATATGTTTTGGTACGTTCGTCTCTACGTGATGGTTCTTCACCTCAGCTTAATATTCATCTCGAGTCTTCCTCTTCCGTAGTCTTCATTTCGCCTTTTCCTCTTCTCTGGTCCTTTTCTTCGAAGTCGTGTCTTTATTTCATTTCCGATATTCTAGCATTTGAGTGAAGAGCCCGTCATTTGGTTCGGCTTAACCTCAACACCCGTCCGCGGCAATTAAGCATCTATCCTTGTTCACAACAACTGTCCCCAATTGTCATCTATTATGTCTGTTTACAATGTCACGATTCATGTCCTTCAAATCTCTCGCTCCTTCTGATTTTGTAGTTAAAGTCGATAACCGACGGACAATTTGCCAATATTAAATCGATATCTATAAAAGACTTTGGTATCAAGACAGACGTCTGAAATATATAACCGAATAAATCGATCTGGTAACCAAAGAACTAGTATCGGTCAATGCAAGTACGAAAAACTCCTACATGGTCTTTATCAGATCACTGTAATCGGGCCTGGGCCAATTGTAGTCGGCCCGTTTTCTCAAAGCCCAACTAGAGTTCAAAAATGGCCGAACTCAACGAGGATGGAATTGAGTAGGAGCAGAGCTCACAACGATCATGCCATTAAGTCATTAATTTTTATTTATTTCTTTGAAATATCCATTGAGTCATTAATTAGTGAAGAAATAAATAAAAACAGCGATGCGTCCGCATTAAAATCCGGTGCGGTCTAGTGAATATGAGCCGTTACGTGAGACCCATTAAGTCCCCGTGGGGCCCGCAAGTTCGAGTCATCACGATAGCCGCTGACTCGCGTGACATCTCGCCACGTCGCTCGTCGTCACGTGGGATCGGATCCGACGGCGGAAAATCAGACTCTTGAGCGGCGTGATGATTGGGTAAGTGATCGCGTCATCACTCGTTAAATTCTTTCGATCGGGAGAATGTCCGTGTCACGTGCCGAGTCGTGGTGCCTGTGCGTGTTCCCACGGAAGGAAACGTACAACCTCAGCAAAAATCCGCCACGTGTATAGTTGTGTTTGAATATTGATAATATTGTACAGGTACGTTGGTTCTATTGGCTTGAGTTACAAGTCTTTATCAACTCTTGGGATCTTTAAGTGCAATAAAAGGAAATAAAACAGTGATGTATTAAATTTTGCATGTGTTATTACGAGATTTTTATATATAACATGCAATTTGTGCATATATAATTGCTCTGCTTGTTATGGAAAATAAGTATCAACGGATAAAAATCAAATCACATAACAGTAATATTTATATTTAGAGAATATATTTCGAATCATTTATACATTTTTTAAGTGTGTGGTCAAGCGATTTGTTAATCCAAAAGTAATTGAGTTTTGTGATTCTCTCTAAAAAAAACCCTGCGCTTCCCTTTATTTTTTGCAGCGGTCGCCACCGTCGGTCATCGTGACTCCGGTTATGGTGGCTGTCGGCAGCTTTGTCTCTCTCTCTCGTGTCTAGGCCCGCAACTCTCCCTTGCCATGGTTAGTCGTCGCCCTCCCCCATCCGCCGCCCTTCTCCGCCCTGTCCTGGACGTGGTCGTGTCCCTCCACCGCAGCCCAGCCACACCGCGGCTCCGGTCTCCTGCAGCGGTCGTCAGTCGCCGCCCTCCCCCATCCGCCGCCTTGTCCTGGTAAGATATGTCCCTTACCGGCCAGATCCGCCCCCACCCACATCCGCTTCTCTTGCGCCGTCACCGTCCTCCTCCGGCTGCCCCCTCCCGTCCCCGATCTCGGATTGATGTTCAAAGGCCCTAGTTCCACCTCGCCGGTCAATTCTGTCGGCATAGTCCGGAGCTCATGGATTCGGGGACTCACACGAACCCTAGGGGTTCTCTTGAAACTTTGGGTTGCTTCATGGCTCCGCCCTCTCGATGGGTTTGGGATCCGGGAGGAAGGGTATTAGGTTGGGGTATGTCTCCACGGCTGCTTGGTCGTCCCGGGAGGAGGAAGGAAAAAGATCATCCCTCTGGAGCATTTAGAGAACCTGGCGTGCGTTTGGTTGGTTCTCATTGTATGCTGGATTATTTACTTTCTGTTTCGTACTTTTGAAATGTCGGTAAGGGGATTTACTGAGTTAACATCTGCGACCACACACAGACTATTTCTACGGATACATGAGCGTCAGGTGGACTACGATCGACCTGGAAAAATATCTGGAATCATGGGCTCTTACGCCCTACCTTGCATGGTTTACGTTTCACAGTAATACAAAACCCCAATTACTCGTTTCAAAAAAAAAATGTGGTCGAGCATTCGAAAGGGGCCTATGTTATTAATGACCCAACTCTACTTTCCATTTATTGTTATAATTAATCTTCATTATCATCGAACCAACTATACAATTGATCTCTACGTTATGAGGCTGAGCTATCATACCAGCGCTCGTTTCATTCATTGGTATGTAGCTAGACCATCATCATTTTATAGCCTCTTTCCCTCACACTCTTTACTTCAAAGAGTGGGTCATTTATAATATGCTTTTGCCGATCAAAAAAAAATTGATCTCCACGTTTATGGTATTTTCTAAAACCGGTTACTATACTGACGTAAATTATTCGCCTCCATTTCAAAATCAATCACTCATAAGCAATTATGTTTTCATCATTTTCATTAAGTAAAATTTGTTCGTATGATTAATAAAAACGTCTTTTTTTAGATGACGAGATCTTCTATGTTTTTTAATAATATTTTTTAAAAAATATTATCTAAATAAACTGTGCATGCTCCAATGTTGTAAAAATATCCGCCTGGAGGCGCCTAGGCCCCGCCTAGGCGCTGAAATGGGCTATGCCGACCCGATTTATTCTCCTAGGGCGCTCCAGGCCGTTTGGGCGGAATATGACCGATTAATCTCCGATTCGGCCGATTAATCACCGACTGGCCGATTAATTGAGCGGGTCGGTCAGGCGTCAGGTCGGATTTGTAGTTAAAAAAATAGTTTCTAATCTTCTACAAACCAAGTGAAACCATAAAATTATGCTAGTTGATAGTCATACTTATTGATATTCTTTTAAGAATTGTATGATAATTTTAGTTGGGTTAACTCCATGTGCTAACGTTGTATTAAAGTCAACTGTCAAATCCGCACCCAAACTTTGAAAAATTGTCAAATAGTACCGGATTTCAAAACTTAATTACCAAAAACCATTAAATACTGTTAAACCTGACTGTTTCCGTGAACAGTGACTCACGTGCTTCTCACGTGAGTCATTTTGTATGTGTGAAATCACAAGATTGCCCTTTCATTTTCTTCTCTCTTGAAGCCTCAATTTGACTCTCTCTTGTTAGTCTGGTTTGGCGTTAAGCTATGTGTTGCTGCAGAGCAGGTTGGTGAATTTGAAGAACTAAGAATGCAACACAAGGTGAAGAAGATGATCGGAGAAGAACCCATTACTCAGGTGGAGCGAAACACAAATATTCGACTACAAAAACTACAACTTATGTTTTGGGTTGTTGCTAACGAAGACGGAGTCGGAAAATCTCGAATATAGTGTTCCTGGGCTAAAAATCCCCAAATTCTAGGGTTCCTGAGTAAACAATCCCCAAATTGTAGGGTTCTTGAGAAAACAATCCTCAAATTCTAGGGTTTGTTTAAAAAATCCCCAATTTCTAGGGTTTACTTGCTGAAAATCCTCAAATTATAGGGTTTGTTTAAAAATCCCTAATTTCTAGTGTTTACAAGCTGAAATTCCCCAAATTGTAGGGTTTGTTTTAAAACCCCCAAATTTTAGGGTTAATGAGCTGAAAATCCCTAAATGCTAGGGTTTATTAGCTAAAAATCTCCAAATGATAGGGTTTGTTTGAAAATACCCAAATTCTAGGGTTCTTGAGCTAAAAAAAACAAATTCAGAATATGAAAGTGATAATTTTTTTTGGGGATGGTGAATTGTGCAAGGATGGTGAATGAAGCAACTTATTTAGAAGATGCTCTCAAAGACGAACAACGAAAGAATGAGGCTCTTCAAAACGAAAGAATGAAGCATATATCTATTTAGTTCATGTTGTGTGAATTGTGCAAGAATGGTGAATGCAGTTTTATGTGTTGGTATGTAAAAAAATTAGCTGATCATTAGTACATATGAAGATTACTGTCACATAAATAACATTAACTAAATTGGATACAGAATGAATCTATGTTATAAATTGCAATATGGTCATGTTGAGTGAGTTCCTAGAAACAATTCCAAGATCTCAGAAATATTCCAAGATCTCAGAAATATTTCAAGATCTCAGATATATTCCAAGATCTCAAAAATAGTTCAAGATCTCAGAAATAGTTCAAGATCTCAGAAATAGTTCAAGATCTCAGAAATATTTCAAGATCTCAGACATATTTCAAGATCTTAGTATATTTCAAGATCTCATACATATTTATAGTTGAGGTTCAAGTCTTTTAATCTGCTGATTTTAGCTTGTAAGAGACCAATCATGTCAAAGACATGGTGTTTGCTTGTTCAATGTTTGATTACTCATTCTTGTCGTTGAAGTCATATTCTGATTAAATTGTTTATAATGTGCAGAGGAGACTCTAGTGTCTTTACAGTGAAGTACTGTGAGTTGGAGCTACAAGGCTTGTACTTATGCGGCACTGTCTTTCAAGCATCTCTTAGATTAACTGAACATTAGTACATAAAACCATGTTTGGATGTGAACGTTTATGATTTTTCTTTTGGATGTTTGGATGTGAACTTTTAATTATGTGGTTGAAACATTTTGCTAGCATAAGAGCATAACAATAAATAGTGTGGATGGATTGGAAATAATACTTGTTTTTTTTTTCTCAAGATGATTGTGTTCTACTTGTGATTCCATGAATTCAGTCTTTAATGGTGAATTGAATTGATGTCTGGCAAAGAGAGGCAGTATGAACAAGAGAGCTTTAATCATTCTCTTCCTTTAACTTTACAAACAATATGATTTCACTTTCAAATTCTTTTTCAAATTCACAATTCACAAAAGCTTCTAGGTAGCCATAAGAAACATTCATGGATGCTTCACTTTCTGTAACAAGCCATCACCATAACATAAACAAGATCTCAGAATATTCCTAGATCTCATACATATTTCAAGATCTCAGAAATATTTCAAGATCTCAGAATATTTCAAGATCTTATAAATATTCCAAGATCTCAGAAATATTTCAAGATCTCAGAATATTCCAAGATCTCAGAAATATTTCAAGATCTCAAAATATTGAAGCAAACATATCTGTCAAACATATAAACACTATAAATGCTACTAACCTTAATATTTTAAACTCTTGACAAAACATGTTTCATAAACATTTAACCATTTAATCAAATAAAGGGTGATCCACTAACATGTGGTCTGCCACATCTTACAACCAAATAAAATACTGTCTTAAACTTTTTATCCAAAAGAGAGTAGCGCTTCATAAACAAGACTAGTCTTTTCCATTTTCTCGAGTAGCCCTTCATTTTCCTAACCCTGTAGCAGCCTGCGAAAAATGAAACCACACATGATGTCAACTCTAAAGGGCCTCAAGAGAAAAAAAATCATTAAGACTAAATTGCGTGCGCTTTATAATCTATCAAAATTAAATATTGGTTCATCTATATTTTCTAGAAAATATTCCAATAATCTAGAGGATGAGTCATGGTGGTTTCAGCATGTATGGGAAAAAATGTACTTTCCCATCCTATTCCTTAGTACTTTGTCTTGGAAATTTGAAAGTGGTCCATAGCTAGCTCAAGTTCAAGGCCTCAAGAAAAGGCAAAGTTCAAGGAATTTGACTGAACACCATCACAAAAAAGGTTAGAAACTGTCAAGGTCCTCTACTAAGTCCATTTTTCCTTAAATGGGGAAAATAAAATAAAAATAAGCACATTAAAGAAGAATTTAGGCAATTAACAATAACAATAACTCACAAAGCCACGTCACCTGAACTATATGAATGGTATATTCAGTTTACCATAACTCAATCTTCAAGAGCTCTCAATGCAGCAAGATAAATCAGAGATGAAAGTGTTACAACTGACTGAACAGGAGAAACTAATATGAGGGAAGACAAGGAAGTATCCATCTAACCATAATTATTCGGTTGGATCCACCGTTGATATTTTCTTGGGAGTTAATATAAAATTTTGGATGTAAACAATTTGGAGAATTTGCAGTTGGTTAGATACCACATCACTCATGCTAGATATGATTTCTACCTTCCTTTTCATTCCCCCTTAGGCATGTTATATAAGATGTATTTGCAAAACTTCTATGTAAGCTAACCAGCGAGACCCATAGTCAAATAAAATCATGTTCTATGTAGTAAACTCATGGAAACAGAGCTAAAGAATGAGATAGTAGAAAAGGGGAAATGAGGAAGCTTAGCACTATCTTAGTCTAATATCTTATATATTTATGTAAGATATTATGAAACAAACATTTAGGATACAGTTGATATCCAAATTTGACATGTCAAGATAAAGTACCCAACAAATATAAGAATTTATTCTTGCCCGGTTAAGACATGATTGAACCAATTGACAAATATATAATCATGGACGAAAACTGAAATAAAGAACAACTATCTTTTGCAGAACCCACAAGGCATTTAAACATAGAAAGCTATACGCAAGACTAGTTTGCTCACTCAAACATAGCATCTACATCTACCATCACTAATTTACACACATGCATGAATACAAATAATTACTACACATTTTAATTGTCTGGTAAAAAAAGGAAAAGGCATTTTGATGTACTATTTCTGGTGCATATTCTATTGTACATTTCCCAAATAAAAAAGCATATAAAAATAACCTATGTTATATGTTTGTATACGTCTCTTATTACATAGGCTATTTCGAGCAAGGAGAAATTACACCAAAACATGAATATTAATCATTGTAACTAGTTGATCACCACTGCATGCTCATAAACTACACTCGGAAAGTTATAGTGATTATGTGTCTACTGTACAGGAAAAACATGTTTCTCTTGAACATTAACTTCAACCTAGATACACAATCCTCATAAGGACATTAAGAAAAACATGATCGAAGCCCTATAAACCTTAACAAAACGAAATTCCCAAATCGAGTTAGGGTTCAACAGTGCTTACCTCAAAATCGCAAGGATGGAGCTTGTTGACGAAATGGAGCTTGCAAGTTGAAGCAGGTGAAGAAATGGAGCTTGGGTTCAACAACAGATTGTTGACGAGTTAGGGTTCAATGCGAAATTGATTTGTGTGAGAGATAATGAAATTGATTTGTGCGAGAGAGAACGAAATTGATCTGTGTGAGAGAGAAAGAAGTTGATTTATGCGAGAGAGAGAGAACGAAGTTGATATGGGTGTGTTCATAGCTGATATTCAACCACAAATTTTAGAGGGCAAAACCGACTTTTCACATGACAAAATTAACGTCCGTCCAAAATTACAAACAGTTGGTGAATAAAGTTGGGTCAACGTTACTACATGACAATTTAAGTTTGCTTGGGTTAGAATTTAACAATTTTTGAAAGTTGGGAGTTAGGACATGGAGTTACCCCATTTTAGTTTAATAGAATATTTATGTTTTTATTATATTTAATGTTCGATATTATTAATATTTTTTATATAGTATAATATAAATTTTGATAATGTATAATAAAAATAATAATCTGATTAATCCCCGCCTAGCGCCTAAGACCCCTTTCCGTCCGACTAGCGCCTAACGTTTTTTACAACCTTGACATGCTCTAAATTTATTAGTTTTATATATTTTAGATTCCTTCTCAACAATAGAAAGTAATCATTCACACATAAATAAAGGCAATTAGAATGACAAATGGCATAAACTAACTTCAATTGTGGAAAAAGTTGGTTTAGGACCATGCTTGACAAATTATAGGCTTTGAAGTTTGAAATTAACCATTCATTAACTGCATAATTAGTTGCATGACTCATTGACTTTAGAAATCTGAGCAGGACTTACTTGTCAAATGAATTAGACCCCTAAAGTTTAGGGACTATAAACATAAACTAAACTCTAAAAAATTAAATACCTCCTCCCAAAACCAGTGGCCATTAGTTTTAATCCAAAAAAAATTAACTTCATTATTTAAATTGTTCTTTAAGTCAATAAATAATAACTGATTTATTTAAATATATTATTGTTAGCTGATGCACGACTTTTCATTTTTTTTAATGACAACATGCCCTCTCCATGCACACATAGAAAATGGCATGATGTGTATAAAAATCAGATGAAGATTAAGCTCACTTAAGAATAACAAAAAGTGATTAAAGTACTTAAGCATCAAAGATGAAGCACTCTCCAAGTAAGTTGATGAGAATATTCTGAACCTAATGAGTGATGTTCAAGGAAAAGAACGTGACAAACCATTGATTAATCAATTAATTAACTCCAAATCGCTTGGAAGACTATAAATTACAAACATTACCATTGAAAATCACGATTTAGGACATGTCTGGTCGGTAATTATAAGCAGCCCTAAATTATATAATAATAATAATAATAATAAGTAGCCTTGAAAACATATATATGGAATTTTTCCATTTTCTAATTAGTATCTTAGATTGATTTTTTCTGTTATCCGTATGTCAATCACATGATTATAACTTTTGAAAAATATATAATATTTCCCTTTTAAATATTTTAAACCATTATATATTCTCAAATTATTTATCATACTAATTATCATTGTGGTCAAAGCTCAACTTATCATTGTTTTGTTCTTTTTTTGTAAGGTTAATGATTAGTGAACGAAGACTCAAAGCTTCTATCCGAGGATTCAGGGACTTTTATCGGGAGGGATCCCTGAATCACATCTATAATCGTCGCTCTCCTCATGTTGAAACTGACGAATTCAGGTTCAACTGCACTCTACAGATGCAGCGTTTAGGCAATACTTTTAGTAATATTCGCCGGTTTCGTCTTAATTTATATTCAATTTGCCAATATAGCGTTTTCAACACCGTTTGTAGCGTTTATTTGTCTTAGAGTTTTTATATAAAGAGACCTTCAAGGTTCTATACAGTATAATGACTCTCTTTATATTTTAATAAAATACTCATACCTTTTAGTAAAAAAAACTCAATTGAGTTCGACCCTTAAACTAGAGTATTGTATTTTAATTTCGGCTTTTCTATGTATATCTTTTTCTATATGAAATTTGACATTTATTTTCAAAAATAATTCTCAACCAACTTATTTTTCTAGGATAAGTCATGAACCTTTCTTTAGTGCTTAGATTTAGAATTTAATTTACACCTAACTTTTTATTTTAAGACAAAATTAACTAATTTACACCTACCTTTTCTTTTAATACAAAATTAAAGAGACCTCTTGAATTAATATGCCGGCTACCTCATAAATGTACGCATGTTCTTTTTTTCTTATAACCACCCATTAATGAAAAATGTAGAAATAGTTTACTTTTTGACAAAGAAATAATAAAAAACGACTGAAATTAAAGGCACATTTTAAGAACTATTCATTTTCTGAATATATAAAGAGTCGTATTTACTTGACGAACTCACAAATCAAAGTTACTGTTTCATCACAAAATCAAACAAATACATCCACATAAGGATTTTCGAGATATGATGTACTAAGAAATCGCATTCTTCTCCATCTTCTCACAATTAAACAGATACGTATGAAATAATCATCTTCGGGAATCAAAAAACGACTGTACTCCTCAAAAACCGACTACCAAAACGAAAACATGGAAATCCGTCCATCTATATAAGTTAGACAATAAAAATTTGTAGTAACATTAGAAGTGTTTAGTATTTTAATTTAGAAACTCATACGTTAATGGCATTTATCTTCAACATTTGTACTAAATTTGGAGGACGAGGATCAAACCATCAACAAATCTAGACCGTCGATCACACCAACCCAACAAACCACCTATCAATCACACGACGCCGAGCCTAGTAACACAGTAGTTACTACAGAGCACGATGTAGCAGATAACCGAAAGAAAAACAGAAATCACGAAACACAAACGTCTTCTGTTTTCAACAACATTAACAAAGAACATAACTCCTAGAAAACAATTTCGATTACCAAATCCTAATTCTTTCCTTTTCGTTTATAAATTAAAAAGCTTATATTTTTTCTCTCTCCATCCATCAACGTGCATCAAAAGCTTCCTCTCCGGTCTCTCCAGGTCTGCTCCAGCTCTGTTCTTCTTCTCTTTGTCTCTTCTGATTGTTTCTGCAAAAAAAATGTTTTTTTTTTAGTTTTTGTGACGAACTGTGTTGATTTACCTCATTGTTATGTGTTTCCTTCACATGGGTTCCTCTCAAATCTCATTCTCGTGCTCCTGGTCGAGCTGTGGAATGGTCTGATCTCAATGCACACACTGTAGAGAAAAATTGCTAATTTTGGGTTCAGTTGTTTCAGTAATTGGGGCTGTGATGTAAATTTCTGATCTGGGTTTTGTTTGTTGCTCATGATTCATGTTTTGTTGCTTCTGATTGTTGGTAGTGATCTTTGTGGAGACTGTTCATTGGGTAAGATTGATGTAGGGTTTTTGTAGATTGGGGTCTGTGTCACCAATGTTGGGGATTTTCAATTTTATAATCTGTTTCTGCAGATCCTACCAGTATTTGGCATTCTTGTGATGGTGATTGTGTCATTATCATTGGCTTTACGTGTAATTATATAAGTTTCGATTTCATCTTGTTGCTTGGCTGTATCGATTTTCTTGATGTAATTGTCTATTATCAAATTATGGTATCTTTTTTAATACTCCAAGGCCCCCTTTTTTCAATTGGGTATTGGTTTTATCTACAAGTTATCTATAATAATTTACTTCAGTTGCTGTACTGTTACAATTTCTTGAGATTAGCTGGTTCTGTGCACTTCGGTTTCTTCGTTAGCTAGGAACCTTTATAGGATACCATAGCTTAGTTGCGCTATTTAACTGGGTTTTGGTTTTAGCTGATACGCTCAAATTCTAAACTCAGATATTGTTTTCTGAAGGTGGTCTGGTCTCAATCCAAGCTCCAAAGATTGGGGTTGAGGTGAATCGAATCTGTGCTTATTTGGGATTAGTGATTGGTTGGTCGAGGTTAGGATGTGATTAGTGTTGATTAGAACCCATGATAAGTTCTGGTTATGGGATCTATAAACATGGAGAAGAGATGGGCATTCCCACTAATCATAACCTCGCTTGTATGCATATTCCTTCTTGCTACTTCCTTCAACATGGGTCTAATCTCTTCTCTATACTCGATCAATTCAATTCTTCGGTTTCTTCCTTCTCATCTCTCAACAAACCAAACAATCCCGATTTTCGCTGAATCGAAAGTCCCATACTACCCTCCTCCTCCCTCCGGCCCAACCACTCCCCGGTTCGCCTACTTGGTTTCCGGGTCAAAGGGCGATTTGGGCAAGCTTTGGAGGACTCTTAAAGCATTGTACCATCCTAGGAACCAATATGTTGTTCATTTGGACCTTGAATCACCGGCACAAGAGAGATTGGAGCTCGCTGCCCGGGTGGAGAGAGATCCTATGTTCTCCATGGTTGGGAATGTTCATGTGATTATCAAAGCTAATATGGTTACTTATAGAGGCCCTACAATGGTCGCTAATACTCTTCATGCGTGTGCGATTCTTCTCAAGAGAAGTAAGGACTGGGATTGGTTTATCAACCTCAGTGCTTCGGATTATCCTCTCGTGACTCAAGATGGTAAGTTTTCATTATCTTTGTTCATCTTTTTTTTTTGCATTTGGGATTAGTGACATTGATTCGGTGAATTGTGCAGATCTTCTCTTCACTTTTACTGATTTGAATCGAGACTTGAACTTCATCGAGCATACAAGCAGGCTAGGTTGGAAACTGTAAGATTTTCCTCAGTCCTCAACACACTATCTATATATCTATATGCATCTTCTATGAACTGAGATTCGATGTTTTGTTTTTATTTTGATTATTAGGGAGAAACGTGCTATGCCTTTGATTGTTGATCCTGGACTCTATAATTCAACCAAGTCAGATGTATTTCCAGTCTCTCCTCGAAGAGGCTTACCAACAGCCTTCAAACTATTTACTGGTTAGTGACCCTTTCATCACATATATATTTATGGGTTAATTGCAGATAGCTATTGTGTACTATAGATCTTTTGCACATAATTAACCCCAACTTTAAACTTTTACATCCAACTACCTAAACTTTCAAAAAATCACATGTAACCCTTTTTTGCCAAAAAATGATGAAAATGCCCTTGACCATAATCTCAACGGATATCATTTTAACCGGCTACTCAACCGTTCTCTACATTTAATTTAATAAAAAAAAATGGTACTAGGGTCAAAGACATTTTCGTCATTTTCGGGCAAAAAAGAGTTATATGTACTTTTTTCAAAGTTAAAGTAGCTTCATGTAAAAGTTTAAAGATAGGGATACCGGATACGGATAATTATGAGCAGAAGACGTGTAGTATGCAATAGCTCTCTGCAACTAACCCTATATTTTTCTGTCATATTGGTATAACTTAACCCAATTGATCTGCAAAACTCTTATAAACAAGGGATAATTGCAAAAAAGTACCCTGGAGTATTTATTTTTTGCAACTTGTAGCCTTCTTCTTTGATAATCGTAAAAAAATACAATTACCGTTTCTTTTTCTTGCACTTTGCATAAATTTGTTTCCAAGTGGCGAGTTTACCCTTGAAAAATTAAAGATAATAATTAAATAACATAACACCCATTTTTTCATATCCCTAAATTTCTTACTCTGTACGGTACATAAACGAAGAAAATTAAGAGATGTGAAATTTTGGTTTTTACTTCTTATTTTTTAAATCTAAATTGTAAGGGTAAAATCATCATTTCTATACTAATTGCAACAAAAGACAAGTTCAGAGTATTTTTTTGCAATTATCAAAAAAAAGGCTACAAGTTACAAAAAATGAATACCTCAGAATACTTTTTTGCAATTACTCCCCTAAACTATGAAATCTATGTTACCTTATCTCTTCAGAGTTCATAACTACTACTTAGAACGAGAGATCAATTTCGACATTCGGTACAATCGTAGCGAAGTTACGAATCATTTATTTACATCATATCTTGCTTTCAGGTTCAGCATGGATGGTTTTATCCCGTCCATTTGTAGAATACGTCATTTGGGGTTGGGACAACCTCCCAAGGACGCTCCTAATGTACTACACAAACTTCGTGTCCTCTCCAGAGGGCTACTTCCAAACAGTCATATGCAACGCCCCGGAGTTCAAACAAACTGCAGTGAACCATGACTTGCACTACATTTCTTGGGACGTACCGCCCAGGCAGCACCCCCACACACTGTCTCTGAACGACTCGAGCAACATGGTTAGGAGTGGCGCTGCCTTTGCAAGGAAGTTCAAAGGTGATACTCCCATTCTGGATCAGATAGACAAGGAGTTGCTTCAGCGCCCTCCTGAGGGTTTCACGCCGGGCGCCTGGTGCACCGGTAAGCCTCTCTGTACGGATGTTGGGGACGCTAGCGTGGTTAAGCCGGGGCCTGGCGCTAGGAGGCTACGCCAGCTTGTGGCGAGGCTTGCCTTGTCGGCTAAGTTTGAGCAAAATCAGTGTAGATAGATGGATTGTTACCAGATGGCCTGAGATCAGTGTGCGGGAGTTATACAGATAAGGCCTCATACACATCAGATATAAATTTGACATTTTTTTGGAATTATTTACTTCACATTGTTCTTAGAACATCATGTTTAGGCCTAAAAATGTGCACAACCTTCTCTTTAGATTTGTGTTCTGCAGCATAGTCCAATGTAATAATCGAGAGAAATAGGCAATTGCAATGTTGTTTCTAAAATAATATTAATATTTGAATCTTGAGATAATTGCAAAAAAATACCTTGAGTATTTACTTTTTGTAACTTGTAGCCCTCTTCTTTGATACTTACAAAAAGTACCATGAACTTGTCTTATTGTTGTAATTTGTAGAAAAATGATGATTTTGCCCTTACAATTTAGATTTAAAAAATAGACAAAAAAATTATTTTTTCACATCCTTTAATTTTCTTCTTCTCTACTGGACAAAGGGCAGAAAATTTAAAGGATATGAAAATTTGGATATTTTATTCTTTTAGTTATTTAAAAAGAATCAATCTTCAAAGGTAAAATTTTCATTTTGAAACAAATTTATACGAAGGGTAACAAAAAGACAAATTCAGAGCACTTTTATGCAATAATCATAGACCGAAGAGGGCTACAATTTGCAAAAAGTGAATACATCAGGTACTTATTTGGAACTATCCATTGAAACTTCTAATAGATGATTGTGTTATGGAAGCTCCAATCCATGATCCTGTGATCCTCTGCTGAATTTCCGGTTGTGGCACTGAATCCTACAAACATTTCATGGTGCAAGACACTACCAAGATCAGGTTTAGCTACCTCAATCAATGGCTTTTCTGGCTTCTTCTGCAACTCAGAAGGAGCAATGGTGACACTAACAACAAGGTGAGATCTCCATGTATACTCAATCCATGCTCTGTAGGTCACTCCATTGTTGAGCTTCACTTCCTTGAAAGACCTGTCATCAACCCAGTAACCGGCTCTGTGAGCAGCCAAAGAGGTAAGAGAGTTCATGTTGATAGCAACACGATTGTCATGGGCATCGAATTCAACCCCAAATGCATGGCTCTCGGGGTCAAGTGAAGGTACAAAGATGAAGACAAGGCCATGGCCATGGTCTGGGAAGGTCTGGTTTTTGGAGGGGTTGATGGAGAAGGTGAAGTTGGTTCTGAAGGGGACTGGTATGGTGGAGGTCTCTTGCCATTTTGTGATGATTTTGGAGTGGTAGAGAGCTCTTCCGGAGGAGAAAGGGGAGGTTTGGGTGAGGGAGAGAGAGCCATTGATGTCCACTTTTGCAGAGCCATGGAGCAGAAGGTCTGAATGGTTGAAGAAGCCATTGAAGGTGAGATCAAAGGCTGATGATGAAGATGTTAAGAAGAAGAAGAAAAGGAAGAGTTTGGATAGCTGAAGATTATGCATTGTTGTGGGAGAGTTATGCAAGCTTCTTCTGCTGCAAGACTTGTCTTCTTGATGCCACCATAAATAAAGAAAAGAAGATAATTGCATAAAAGCACATAAAAAGGGATAATTGCAAAAAAGTACACCAGTGTATTTACTTTTTATAACTTTTTGGCCATTTTCTTTGATAATTGCAAAAAAAAAGTGTTTGAACTTGTGTTTTTGTTGTATTTTTTATAAATTTATGTTGAAATTAGTACTCCTTATGTATTGGTAACACTCATTTATTACCCCTTATGTATTGGTAACATAATAGACAAAATTTTGGTGAAGTTTACGCCATTTTGACCAATTCATAAGGCACGTTATTGTTTTGTTACCAATACATGAGGGGTATTAAATGATATATGACCGATTGATAAGGGGTATTAAAGGTGTGTTACCAAAACGTAAGGCCTCTTATTGAACGTTATAAAACTTTGGGTTGTTAAAAGATGTGTTACCGATTCAAAGAGGTACAAAAAGTAATTAACCCATTATTTTACCCTTAAATTTAAATTTATAAATTGATAATTAAATAACAAAAAATCCAAATTTTCATATCTTTTTAATTTCTTATTCTTTGTACAACAATACAGAAAGAGGAAGAAAATCAAAAGATACAAAAAAATTGGATTTTTTTTTTGTTTTTTACTTATTTTTTAAAATCTAAATTATTAGGATAAAATCATTATTTTAATACAAATCGCAATAAAGAAGTCCATGGTACTTTTTTTGCAATTATCAATAGAAAAAGACTACAAAGATATAAAAAAAAAATGAATACAACAGGGTACTCTTCTGCAATTATCCATAAAATTAAGTCAAGTCAGCAAAATCAAATATGAGTCAATTTTGGGTGCAGTTCCTAATTAATATTCATGCTACTTGCTACAGCTACCCAATAGTTCAATCACTGGCCCTACCAAATACAATAATTCTCTATTTCTTAACCCAAAAGGGAAAAAATACAGATACTACATTGTAATAATTGCACATATATAAGATATCACAGTGATGAATTGGTATGAGCTTTTCTCAGTACAACCTAATACCAAAGCTTGCTTATCCAAGTGATCAAGCGCCTAAGCTTGTGGCCTGATGATCAGGATTCGAGTTACAGTGACAATATTAACATCATTCTTCAAAAAAGCTATCTTTCTATGAATGGCACTCTATACAGAAGAACAGCCCCACATCAGCGACCGGAAACAAATAAAGAATTGGCTGATACTTGACTACTACCTTCAACCTGAGATTTTCTCACCCTCGCCTTGTCCATCCTCGCTCTTCTTGCAGCTTCTTGGATAAGCCGATCATGATCCTTCAGCATCTGATCCACATTGCCTGATGGTGCTATCAATGGCCCAGAGTAGTGAATTTTCTGACCCTTTGATCCATAACCAAGCTGTATAGTTCAATAAACATTAATGTAACTCAGCATTTACATATAACCATGAGATAAGCATGTTAGAGTTTAGTTTATTTCCAGATACAAGTATTTTCTATTCCTAGTTTACTTTAGTGTCCCAAGGCTTTTCATAGCCGTTATTGGGTATTGTCCCATTTGTCACCTCCACCCGATATTATTTTTTAAGCTCATAAGCAGATGTTGAGTCCTGCTATGATACACATGTATATGTCCAATCCTGCTGTTATAGTCCCGAATTTGGATCGAGTCATGGGATTGTTGTTGTAGCATTCGTTGGAGAGAACACAAGATCTCGACAGAAACCTTTCGGCTTTGGTTTTTGTTTATAATTCTTTATATCCTTTTCATTAAATGGTCAGCTTATAAATAGGCTGAACTTCCTAACTAATACAAAAATCATGTAGCTTTCCATGATCACAGCACTTCAAGTAACTACCCATAACTAATAAATAACTACCCATGATCACAATAATTAAGAAACTATTAATAACTAATAAATAACTACCAATTATTAATAAGTAAATAATAATGCTAATGCAATTAGAAAACTAATAACAGTAAATATATCGGACTCCTAACACCTGCACGAGAGGGGCAGTTCTGAAAGAAAAAAAATAGTTCTTCGAAAACTACAATACAGTGGTGACGCAACAACATGGAGTTGAAATTTGAAATTTATTCTTAGCTTACGTGCAAGACTAGTTATCCAGCTTGCACGTGAGGAGAAGTGTGAGTTTAGTTTATTTCCATTTACAAGTATTTCCTATACCTAGTTAGTTTCCTTTTAGCTTTTCCTGTTTCTATGTTGCTTAGCACTGGTATTTCCTACTTAGTATAGAGTTAATCCCTATAGAAAGGGTTCTCTCATTGTATTGAAACAATAAGAATCATCAATAAAACGTTGAATTGAACAAAGCACAGAAACAACACTTACAAGTACAGGGTCTTTGTTAATGGCTCTTCCATCTTCATCTTGATGAGAAGAACCCGAAACAGCCCGTGAAAGATGCTTTTGCTTTTGCTCCGAACCATTCATGTCTCTGTGATCTTCAGGCAACAAGCTTCCCCTTGACATCGTGGACAGATCAGCCCCGGTTGAGATTTTTGGAGCATCAGCCGGGTCTCTACCTGCCTTAGCCCATGCAGCCCGGTGGGCCAGAGGCCCAGAATGGGAACCTCGCTTGTACGGATTTATCACGCCTACCTCTATGGCCTGTGATTGTCTAGGCGGGTCTATGGGAAAACCTGAAGCAGTTTCTTCTTGATGAGGATTGAACTTCTCACTCCGGCTCTTGGAATCGGGATGAACTTGTCTTTTCTGTAACAATAAGGAGTTAGAAATTTGAGTATACTAACTAAAATCAACAAGATATTAAGGAGGTGTTATTGGGAACTAACCTGCATAGATGAGACTAATTCAGCATTGGCATTGGGAGCTGGAACTGCTCGGGACTCTCTTGTTCCTCTCCTTTCAATGTCGTTCCTCTGGCCCTTGCCCAAAGCTGCTCCTTGTCTATCAATGTCAAAAAAATAAAAATAGTTCAGCTTGTGAAAATATAAGAACACAGCACACAATCGTTCAGCTTATGATACAAATTAAGATTGATTGCAGATGGTTATTGCGTACTATACGTCTTTAGCTACCTAAATTGCCAAAAAATGTGCACACAGCTCTTTTTTTTGCCAACAACGACGAAAATGCGCCTGACCCTGATATAAAAAAAATCCATTTGTGGTAGTTTTATCTTTTATGGAGTCTTTTTACATCTACAACCGTTTTCTACATCTAATCAACATGTTTTTGGTGGATATGGAGTATTTTTTGAGATCAGGGTCAAGGGCATTTTCGTCATTTTCTGGTCAATAAGAGCGATCTGTAATTTTTTTGAAAGTTTGGGTACCTGGATGTAAGAATTTAAAGTTGGGAATAGTTATGTGCAAAAGACATATAGTACGCAATAACTATTGCAATTGCCAATTAACCCTACAAATTATTAACGTTTGACAATACTCACCTTCTAGCTTCTTCATCGCGTACTTTTGCGTCAAACTCTTTGCTAGGAGGATACTTGGGCAATGTAGAAGGATCACAGGGAAGTGGCTTTGTTGTGAAGAACTGGAAAACATACCACGAACATCAAATGAATAACCATGCCTACAAATTACTCATTTCTCTGGAATAAATAAAAACGTATTGATAGGCTCAGAAAATATAAGCTAGAAATATAAAAGATTTTTCATACCTCAGTTTTGAGAGCAGAAGCTGCAGATCCACGCTCTGCTGGATCTATGGAGAGCAGGATTTCCATAAGCCCCAAAGCTGGAGCGGGAAAGTCTTTGAATGTTTCTAAAACACGTCTTCTGTAAGGCTGTTGGGGCTTAAATATGGTTGCATGAGGCAGTTTCGATTTCCTCCAATAATCCTCTGAAGGTGATCCACAAAGCTTGAAAATTTTATGTAATTGCTCCACCTAAAAAGGCAGGAAAGTTCAAGCAAATGCAGATAAGTAATGTTGTAAGCAAATGCAATAAATAAAAGGGATAATGTGACTCAGCTACCCTCAAGTATGCACCATTCTCATCTAACTACCTCTAAGTTTAAAATGTTTTTGACAACTCCCTTAAGTTTTTTCCGTGTCATTTTACCCCAATCCCGTCAACGTTTAGGTGTGAAATGACGAAAATGACCTCATGTAAAAAAGGTCATTTTCATCATTTCACACCCAAAAGTTTGAAGGAATTGGGTTAAGTTGAGACTGAAAAAAACTTGGGGGTAGTTAATTGAGAAAGGTGCATACTTAAATAAAGGAGTGGGATTATCCTTAAACAAAAATCATACAGAGTTTTGTATTCACGTCTAAATCTAATCATCTAGAACACTATGCTGAAATTGTATATTCTTTTATCCGAAAATATATAATGCATTAGAATCGTAGCATGGGTTCCGGGAAGGAAACTGCAAGCCACCAAACCAACAACAGAATCTAACAGGCCAAAACAGGCAAAAAAAACAAAGAATCAGTCACACCGCCCAGAAAGGGTGAATGAACCCGCCCAAAACTCCAAACGTCAAACTAGTGAACAGTTATGCTGAAATTATATTCGAGGATGAAATGTTGGATTCAATCAACTTATTTGTTTCAATATTTAGAATAAGGGTTAATTGCGAAAAACTACATTCTGTATTGTCCACGCTTTTAAACTACACTAATTCTTAAAATTAGGGACATGGACAATACATAATGTAGTTTAAAGTGTGGACAATACATAATGTAGTTTTTAGCAATTAACCCATTAGATTCAGTCAACTTAATTGTTTCAAAATTTAGAATAATGTGGAATCCAATGCCATATTATTTCTCATGCAACATGGTGATTCCAAGTCACATTAATAAGCAGAAAAGGCATCAAATCAAAATAAAGCAAGTACCTCGGTTCTTCCTGGCATTATGGGCTTTCCAGCATATAGTTCAGCAAGTATGCATCCAGTACTCCAGAGATCCACACCAACCCCATAGTGAACAGCTCCAAGCAAAAGCTCGGGCGGGCGATACCAGAGAGTCACAACACGGCTAGTCAATGGTTGACTCTGATGAGAATCGAAAAAACTTGCAAGACCAAAGTCTGCAATTTTCAATACACCGTTGTTGTCAATCAGAAGGTTCGATCCCTTTATGTCACGATGTAGAACACCTCGGTTATGGCAATGGTCAAGCCCGCATAGAAGTTGCTGCATGTAACATTTAACCTGGGCTTCTGTAAACTTCAGGCCCGGGTGAGATGCAAGCCCGGCTAAGTCGTGCTCCATGTACTCAAAAACAAGGTACAAACTGCAAGACATCCTCGATGTGACTAGGCCTTCAAGCTTTATTACATTTGGATGATCTAGTCTACGTAGGATATGGATTTCTCTTGCCATGAAGCGAACACTCTCGGGCTCAAGATTATCGAATCTTACTTTCTTCAAAGCGACGATTTTCTTTTGATCGAGATCACGGGCCCTGTAGACATTACTGTAGGTTCCCTGCCCAATCTGCAAAGATATAAATCATCAAACCCAGAAATTTAAACTAATCAGCAATACCCAACAAAATGTGAGAGCCATGATGGCTTAAGAACTGATAAGAGTATTATCTGTTAAGTTTTGGGCATTGTGTTACACATAAGGGCATTGGCTCGCATACTGAAAGGTCAACCTCATTAGTAGGGATAATTGCAAAAAAGTACCCGGAGGTAATCTCATTTTTGCAACTTGTAGCCCTCTTTTTTTATAATTGCAAACAAGTGCCCTGAATTTGTCTTTTAGTTCCACTTTGTATAAATTTGTTTCCAAATGAAGATTTTACCCTTTAAAGTTTAAATTTAAAACACAACAATTAAAGAACAAAAATCCAAATTTACACATTTATTAAATTTCTTACTCTTTGTATGATAAAAAGAGGAAGAAAAATAAGGGATATGAAAATTTGGAATTTTTTGTTTTTTACTCATTATATATTAAACCAAAATTGTAAGGGTAAAATCATCATTTTTATACAATCTGCAACAAAAATTCAGGGTATTTTTTTTACAATTACCAAAAAACAGGACTATAAATTGCAAAAACTGAATACATCAGTTTTTTTTTTTGTTGCAATTATCCCTTTATTGTATTAAACTCTTTTTATCGTGCTTACCTATAAGTTTTCGGGCTCCCAAACAAATAAATCAACTTTATAGATAGGGTTGACTTTTCTCATTATACGCTGATGCAATGTGTGCCTTAAATATTTGATAAAACCATATAGGCACCTTATTTTTCTTAATACTTTATATCGAAAGTATCAAACAACTACATCAATAAGCATAAAATCTGCTCCAACCCGATAGATTAAAACAAATTGATGACTTCTTACAAGAACTGTGAATAAGGTTTGGATTACTACTCGGGGATAGTTTTTTTTCCATACATAATCCTCCTTATTCCAGAATCCTGAGTTTTTCTTGATTCTTCAATGCAATGCTTCAAGTTTATCATCATTATGTATCCAGTCCACAGAAGTTAGCTAAGTTATTTCAATCTTGTTCTATGTAGATAGTGATAGGCAATTTCTGCACCATGTGTAATACCACTTAACATTGATAATGATGATAATTGAAAATCACTCTGTACATAATGAGTTTACCCTTTCTAAACAATAACTATAAAGTGCCCTTGACTCCAACAGTATTACTAGCCATATTATTTGTGAGTACTGATTAGTAAAAGTCTCCATCTTTCAATTCAAAAGGCCAAATATAATTCAAACTGCAATAATAAATTGAGTTCACACTTCACATTGCACTGACCCTATCGAAACTCAATCACAGTAATCAAATCAAGGGCTAAGTTTATTAATACACCTTCGACGACCTTAGATTCTCAGATACACACTGTAAAGGTGAGGGGTTATTAGTACACACTGTCACCTTTCATTATTCATCAAAAAACCACGGATTCCGTTCATTTTGTTCCAAAAAAACCCTCTGATAAATGAGAAAGGTGCATAGTGTTCCTGATAAAACCATCACCTATTCAGTGTGAATCCGAGGATATTTTATTAATTACGAAAGGTGGCAGTTGTTACTGATGACCCCTCACCTTTAGGGGCTGCTTTTGAGAATCAAAGGTCATCGAGCCACCAAATCAATAAAATAGTGCAGTGTAATTGCATTGCATTGCAATCACAATCAATCATTCACATTCAAATAAAAACATTACGCAACTAAAATCAAGAAAGAACCATACTTTATCCAGCTTCTCAAAAGAGTCAGCACGCCGCGGTAGCCATCCCTTGATAGCTTCTCCGGCCACCATGGCAAGCCAGGCAGGCCATCCTGCTGCAACTTGCTCCCCTTGTGTAGCTTTCGGGATACTACCCAACCCAGGATGTTGAGCAACAACATATGCAGCAGCAGCCATCTTCTCCCTCTTGCTCACTAAACCGGCCGCATGCAACCTGTTAGACCCATTTGCTTGCTTCTCATTCATCACCATCAATTTTCCTTCGTTATCGTCACGTGTGTCCTTTGCTCTGCATGCTTCATCGATTCTGGATGAAGCCCCCCTTGACACCTGTAAGTCTGATCGGGTCTTGCTAGGTAACCTCTCTCTGGGGATCTCCTTGCTATCTTCAATAGCAGAAGGCTTGCAACAAATGCAACCCATCATGCTTCAAAACCTCCCCAATATTATAATAATAATAATAATCCCCTTCTACAGAATCCGTTTATACACCTCAAATCCCAAATCTTGCATCTTTACAACAACATTCTCTTCTCAGCTCTATAGAGTATCAAAATCAACCCAAATGTACACAATTAGTGGCACCATTGCTCCATGGCTAACCAAACACACAAACCCAAACTTTCCAGAAGCACAAAGTCCCTAAATTCTCACAAAACCCAGTTCAACTTATGCATACACGCAACAAAAACCCCCAAATTGCATCACTTCCCTCAAACAAACCCCACCACCAAGCACGCTAGTCCCATCAAAAGCCAAAAATGCCACAAACCCAAAGTTCCAGAAACCACAAAGGTCCTAAATTTTTGAGAGAATTCACAAAACCCAGTTCAATTTATGCATACATGCACCAAAGAACCCCAAGAATGGCAGAACCCACCAATCAAAAGCTTCCTTCAAACGAAACCCACCAAACCCACCAATCAAAAGCTAAAAATGACACAAACCCAGATTCCAGAATCTCAGAAAGAACTCAAGCTACCAAAAAAAACTATTTTTTTCCACAAGATGGTACCTTGCAATGACTGTTCCTGTGAAGCACAACCAAAAGATGAACTTGGGTCTGACAAAGAATCTTAGAGAAACGATCTAGGGTTTGTATGTAATAGAAATGGTATGGATCTGTGGCTCGGGGATTGGGGAGAGAGATGGAGAGTGAAAATCTGGAGCGAATATTATTGTGAATTAAAAAAAAGTGCGGAAATGCAAATTATGTGACGCCGGGAATGCATAGAGAGGAAAAGAGAGTGTCAGAGAAAAGCTGTAAAGCCGATACAAAGACATTCTTCGTTTTGTGGTGATAACCCCACGCGCCGTTGTTGAAAGATTCGCCCACAGATATCGGTGCGTGTAGTTCAGATGCTGAATATGAGCGTGGGTTAAGGTATAGATATGAATAAATTTACTCTATCTTTGTTGTTGCTGCTCAATGAGAAGGTCGTTGGATTTAGTTAAGAGACAAAAGTTGATTTATTTAATTGCATGGGAATTCGCAAGATTATTATATTTAACCTTAATGTATTATTTAATAATTTTTATTTGGATATGATTTTTAATTTCTCAAATTCATTTGGACATGAAGGAGATGTCATTAGAGTGATGAATCGAATCAATGTTCATGTATTTTTAACAATGGTTATTTAAATCTATTTTGTAGGTTCATTTTCATAAGAGATTAGGGATAAATAAAGAACGGTCGGTCAAATAGAATCCGATTGTCTATAATAAAAACTTAATTATTTAGATATATAATTAATAAATTACATGTGATACATATTGAAATTATACATCCGGTTAATTAATTAAAAATATTAATTTTCAAAAAATAATTATTTTCAAAAATATAATTCAAAAATTATTTAATAATTAAATTAGATATTACATACAAACTAAACGTATGGTATTTTATACATTAAAAATATAAATATATATATACAAAAAAATTGATTCATAAATTTTCAGATCTATAAAAAAATTAAAAATAATGTTTTGATATATACTATACAAAGAAGGTTAGAGGGCTTAGGAAAAGTTGGAGGTCAACTTCTGGTGTTGATGTAGGCTTTTAATTTTGAAGGCTCGGTTCAATTAGTGAAGACCGATGTCTTTAAGATGGCCCGTGAATAACAGAATCAGACGATCAACCATCAATAACGAAAATGGAGATTGGAGAACTAAGACTTCACCCAATATGTCCTTAAGGCTCCATGATTTTGTGATCTTACTCATTATTTTACTAGTGATCTTCACAACATGTATTATACTATTCTTTTGAACAAAATACAATACTACTTAATAAGGTGGGGAAATGAAGGAGCTCACATGGCCGACCAGTTCATGGAACAGGAAGCTGAGGTGGAAAAGGACGAGGAAGTGTTAACGAGGGTGATAATGGTCCGAAGCAGACATTATTAAATGTGTGTGTGTCCAAAGGGAAGTAATTAAGAAAACGATGGATGGACCCAACAAAGCAACAAAATCAAAGCCATGAAATAGTAACAACACTTGGATTTTCAAACTCTCACCTGTTGCCTGTCCCATGCATGCATACTTCAAATTTATGGTCTTGTCCTCTCCTAATGGGACAATCGAACAAGGCCATGGACCCTCTTAGTTGTTTAGTACCTAACTCGAGCTCGTGATTCTGGATACTTCGGTCCACACGATTAATACAACGATTGAAACCCGATATCGGATCAGATTCACAAACACTTGATCATTTCATCGAATAATTTTTTATGATAAAAATAACACCGTCTATTATGATTTGAACTTATTCTTATTGGTGTTCATTGCGTTAGTGTGTATTTGGGTTTAATTCTGTTGATTCTCTTGAAAGAGTTTGGTATTATAGAAATCAGATTTTTTATATATTTCAAAAAATATTAAAAAAAATCAGTTTTTATATATTTTAAAAAATAAAAAAATTATATAATTCAAAAAATCAGTTTTTATATATTTTAAAAATCATATTTTTATATAATTCAAAAATCAAATTTATACATTTGAACAAAGTCAGACTTTTATATAATTAATATTTTGTATACTTCACATATTTATGAATAATAATTTTTTAGAATTAATTTTTATGTATAATTATTTTACATATTTACATATGAAGAAAAAATCAATAATTTTTAAAATTATTGTTATTTTCTTTTATTTATTTATTTAATTTATTTTTTGAAATTTCATACAAATACCCTAATCTTTTTTAAAATCAGAGGTCAAAGGTTGAAGGGTGTTTTTAATTTTTTTTAAAAAAACAAGATCATGTACAAAGCACATGACCATTTTCCATCCATTTTGTATGGAAAGTTAAAAGGTTGATTATAAAACTGAAAATAATAATGTATCAGGGTATTAAAATGCAAAAAAAAACAAGCTAAGATATTAAAATACAAATAAAAGTTTGCAGAGTACCAAAATAAAAAATTTCCCTTTATTTTTTAATAGCTGGTTTGTCACAAGTTTGGGCTTGGCCCAATCCGTTTATCCTTGTGTGTGACAAGTTTAACAGTAAGGCTTGGCCCAGCCCAATCGGTTTATAATCACTCCCTTTCGCCTCTTGCGCGAAACACAAACCTCTTTTTTCTGCGCGATAGGCTTCGAACAGCAGGCAGCCACCACTCCCTCCGCCGACAGCCACCACTCCCTTCTCCGGAAGAAAGCAAGTTTTCTTCATCACGTTTCACGGCAACTCAATTACTCAAGGTAAGCTCTTAATTCTCATCACTATTTTTGTTGATTTTTTTTTGAAGTGAAATTAGTTGGATGTTAACAAGAGAAGATTAAGGGTTTGTTTGGAGTAGCTGGTTTAGGAGGAGGAGTGCTGTAGTTCGGGGCTGGTTTTTTGGTGATTCAGAGTTGATGTTGTTGATGGCCTTTTAGTAGTGTTGAGTTGTTATTTTGTTGTGTTTGTTGCTGATTGAATTTGTCTTGTCATTGCGTGTGGATGCTGAATTTTAGGGCTCATGATTTGTAAGGGTTTGCAAAATATTACATAGTGGTATTTATAATTTTTTTGCTTTGTTGATTAAAAAAGGTAGTCAAATTAAGACCATGGAGCTAAAGAGAGGTAAATTAAGGTTCTGAGAATATGAATTAGTGTGAGGCCATGAACATTATAATTTCATTTATATCAATGTGTTCTATTATAATATTTTAATATATCTTTTATGTGGGTTTTTGCAATGCCAGTTTATTAAGAATATGATCATGTGAGAAGTGTCTTTTGATATTCATTGTTTTTAATATGTCATGGAATGCTTATACGAGTTAACGTGTAAAGTTCTATTTTTACTTTATCAAGTTTAAAGTAATATATTTAATAGGAACTTTTTGAATTTAATTAAGTTTATTTAAATTGTAGGATGCGAAAGTTTTTTTCCGTCTATACCAAGATTCATGGAACCAAATGCTTCTATTCTTGACTCAATTTCAACAATTCAAGAAGCCTATATTTTAGAATCGTTTTTTTTCTTCTATTAATTATCGATGGCTACCCCTAAAAAAAATTCCTGGTTTCGCCCCTGTCACAACTTATGTGGTTTTTTTTAATCTCACTACTCTAACTATTTTTTGTGGCACCTCACCACCCTAACATACATTTTTTTCACTTTCATATCCGCCGTCAATTTGCCATCCATTTTTGGATGGAAACACTTAAAAAGTCCATAATACCCCTCACTAACAATCAAATTTTCAAAAGCATGCCATTGATTTTTAAAACTTCTTTAAAAAAAATCAGTTTTTAATGTCACAAAAATGCATTCTAGGGTAGTGAGGTGCCACAAAAAATGCATTATAGGGTAATGAGGTGGCACAAAAAATAGTTAGGGTATGAAAGTGAAAAAAAAGGCATTCTAGGATAGTGAGGTGCCACAAAAATAATTAGGGTAGTGAGATGAAAAAACCCACATGGTTAAGGTAGTGAGATGAAAATATCCCCTGATTGCTAGAATGTTCAATGTTTGTTTTAAGGAATTGTTGTGTGTTTGAAGCTTAAGTAAAGCAGAATCATCATTGTGGAATTGAAAATTGAAGTGTGTGGCAAGGTTTTGTGAAGTAGATTGGTAATGAAGACCCACCTAGCTGAAACCCATGGAGGGTACATAACAGTAGGGTTTAGTTTAAACCACAAATATACACTTATGATGTGTTAAACTTCGCTTGTATATAATATTCACTTATAAAATTCATCATCTATAATGCAAATAGGATTAAATATCGAAAGTTACTCTTAAGCATTGGTCTCGGACACTACACTACCCAACGTTTCAAAAATGACTAATACACTACCTTAAGTATTGGTCAAACGATTTTGTTAGTAAAAAATGAACGGAATATTCTGTTTTGCTAGTCATATGACCTCGTGTGTCATTTAATGGATTGTAAAATGACGATTTTGCCCTTACTTATTTGACCTTTATACATTTTAAAGGAACATTACTATTGTACCCTCATTATTTTTCCTTATGTTTCGATATTTAACCCATGCAAATAGCCCAATTTGTTGCCTCCCCATTCGCTCACACAGTCGCGATTCGACAGGCGACACACAAAATTTGCGTTCTCGCCCAGACAAAATCGCCTGCGTTGGAGTTGCTTAAACAATACAATTTTGTACCATGATGAGGCCTTATATGTACTTGTAGCAAAACAAACAATACTTAATGACATGCTTAGAACGAAATCATGGTTTGAGTCACCCATTTTGCTTGCAAGATATCATCTAGATTCTTGTAAGTGCTGCAAAAAACTTGTATTTCTAGCCATCAATAGGCAAAAATAAGTTTTGAGATATTTTAATTCTCGTGTATTTATTTCTAGATATTCTAGACGTCGATAAGAGATTTATAAGTGTTCTATTTATTTCGTTTCAAATTTGATTCAGAATAGAAATTACATGAACAAACTATGCTCATAAGTAGTAAAACACACTTTGCTCCCACATTGTTCGTCTGATTTGTAATATACTGCTGCACGTTCTAAATCAACCTTAGCTCTTGATTAATCATACGTGCAATATATGATGTGGTTTCCAGATTCTAGTTCAAGGAGTGGTGTTTAGTTGAATGCTTACTCTTAAGTATTTGCTTTTAAGTGTTTTACTCCTTATCCTGTTTCATGTATCATTTTTTCAGTATTTTTGTATCCATTCTTGAGCACAAGGAGCTTCAGCAATGGGTGGGGCGTCTAGTACACAAAATGGTTCAGCAGTTGCGACCCCAGGTGCTGAATCAAAGCCAAAGAAGAAGATATGTTGTGCTTGTCCCGACACCAAGAAGCTGAGAGATGAGTGCATTGTAGAGCATGGTGAAGAAGCTTGCTCAAAATGGATCGAGGCTCATCTCAAGTGCCTTCGCGCCGAGGGCTTTAATGTCTGAGATTGGTTTGGTACAGATGAAAATTGAAACAGTGTTTACATACTAATTTACTCATGATTGAACTTACCAAATGAGATATGAAAATCTGAGAGAATAAAGCAGAAAGGAGCACAGCATGATTCAGCTGTTGGATGTAATTCATACCTTCAAAGTCAATTCTTTGTATTTTCTCCAATTATAATGTCATGTTGCTTGTCAGTGATGAAAATGCTTTATGAGCTACATACAGTGTTTACTGGTCGAATAGTCCAGTTTCAGTGATTGTTGGGCGATTCTGTTTGTGTGGGCGAATCCATGGCAATGAAACTGTCATCTGGACTGACTAGAAAAATAATTTGATGATTATCATATTTGTTTTATTAATATGATTTTCATTTTTTTAAAACCACTTAAAGAAAAACAGTATGAAATAGTTTTATTTCAAGATTTCAAACAACATAATAATATGTTTTATTCATGTATATGTTTTTCCAATTTAGAGGTGGTACTCTTGTTTACTTATCATCTTAATTATTTATAAATTTGGGAATCACAAATGAACTAATAGAAATATTACAATTGAAGTTATAATTAAAATAAAATCACATTCCCCCAGCCTACTAATCTAACATGAACTACGCATTATGTGAGTATTCATTTTCGACTTTTAAGATCGATCTAGTTCGAATAAACATGCCAACCGTTTCATTTTTTTTTCTAGTGCAAATCAATTCCATTTAATTACTTGTGTCATAAGTTAATAAAATTACATGACGACCATATGGATTCAATAGTTTGTGGTCATAACATGATGACCATATGGATTGAATAGTTTGTAGATTTTGAGGGAAAAAAAGCTTGCTATGGTCAACGATTTCTCTCTGCATCTTAGTAGTCTCGCCGCTTCATCGTTGAACCACGCATCAGTCATTGATAGCCTGCACTAAACAACCAGCTCCATCGAGCACCTCGCCCACCTTGTCGTCTAGAGAGGATATCCACGTGGAGAACATTCCGCTGGCCCACCCTCCGATGAGAACTGCACCAATAGCACCTCCTGCCCTCGACAACGAAAACCTCCCAAACCCATCCCACATCCATTATCGTCGCTACCAGTAAAACCATGCCGTCGTTGTCAACCTAGGAACGACTTGAAGAAGGCATATATCATGCCCCGTCCACAAAGGCAGTGACTCGTCTTCTAACAAAGGATCTTCGGGTCGATTAGGCGAATCTTAACTCCCTTTCTGTGGAGAATGAGGAGGAGAGGATCATAGAGGTCCCGACGTTTGAGGAAGATGCGATTCGAGCAATATAAATAGAGCACAATCTCGCTGGAAGGATGTTTATGGACAAGCACTTCCGACAAGATATCATGAAAGGGGTCATGGTTCGAGCATGGGAGGACAAGACCATTGTGGTCCAGGACCTGGGGTGGGGGATCACGGGGTTCTATTTCTCATCTGGATTGGCAATGGAGAGGGTCCGGAGGGGGGGGGGGGGGGGAGCCATGGTGCTTCGACCAGACGCCTCTACTCCTAGAAGATCTCACTGGCTTCGATAACTCGACCACTTTGTCGTTTTCCCGCATGCACATGTGGGCAAGAGCATTTGACATACCTCTAGGGGGTTTCAAGGAATCCACTAGTTGATGATAAGAGAAGCCCTAGGAGGAGGAGTGGTGGTGGAGCTACATCGCTGGAGAAAAAATGGGGTGGGGGGGATTCATAAGGGTCCGGTTTTGGAAGGATATCACTTCCCCCTCTGACGATTCATTTGTCTGAGTATACCGGGCATCCACTATCCGATCTAGGATCGTCTGCAATGTGAACGTCTCCCGACGTTCTGCTTCTTCTACGGGTGCATTGGCCACATAATAGCCAAATACCCAAGGATTGAGTGCCACTATAAAACACAAAGGGTTTCGACCTCTCCCTGCTAGTTGAGGAACGGTCTAACATTGGGCGAACGATACAAAAAGACTGATCAGACAAACCCCCGACACATCAGTCCTCAGACAAGGATAATGATAGGACCACCGGAATTTGAAGGCCACCACCCACGGTACCATGACACTCGACCACACACCCCTAGGGGAAAGGAATCAAGATGACCCAAGACTTTCTGACTAGTATACCAATACTATAAGACATGGGGCTGCGTGCAACCTCAGGCCCCAACAGTAAATGGGGAGCCCTAGGGAGTTCAACCTCCCTTACAGGAGGTAACACAATAAATCCTGACTAATATGGGGCGAGTACCAAAGGTCTCGAGGAACTTGCATGCCTCTGTTGTGGTCATATGGAAGCAGGCTTGGCAGACGACCAAGCTCCCAAATCAGACAGCCAAGGAGGCAAATCCGCCAATGAAGAAGAGGACTATTGAGGATCACTCCCCCACCCCCATCTCGGAAGACGTTTCTTTGGATCAAGAAGCGATGTCTATCAAGCAACCTCGCCAACTGCAATGAGTCCAATGAGTCCTATAGGGAATGATTAGGTACAAGAGAGGAGAGGTACCCTATCTAGGCGGGACATGTAAGTACGATATCCTAGATCTCCTCCTTTTCCTAGATACTTCTTCGGACACCTGTCGTTTTTCATCCAATGGGATTTTTTCGGCGGGACTGATATGTTCTTCAGACAACATAGGGAGACCCGAGTCGAGCTAGGAAAATGATATTAAGGAAGCTTAGATACAAAGAGCCTGACACCCCTAAATCGTTAACGAAGAGTAAACCCATGTTTTGTGAAAAGATTAGCGATCCGAGTTTGTCCGGATATGAGCCCCACTCTATCGTTAGTTCATGAATAATACTTGCCCGTTACCACTATTTCAATCAAAAAAATATATTTTGAGGAAGTATGCAATTAATTTATATTTAATATTTTGATTAATTTTTCATCAAATTCTATCAAAGAATATCAAATATATTTGTTTTAAGATTAATCAAATCAGTCAACTAAAAAAGTAAGACTTCTATTAAGTATAGGTCTTCCTCTACCTTGCTTGCTACGCTTTAGGGCCTGGTTCTCTGTTTCACTCCACACGCTAACGAGCGCATGGCACTACACGATGTGGCCGAGCACAGAGGATCATACCTTCAGTACAAACCGAGCCTCTTGAAACGCTGCCGTTTACCCCCAAGACACTCATATGTCCATGCTCAGCCTATCTCTTTCCCTCTATAAAGCTGTTCTCTTCTAAACTTTCTCTCATTTTCTCGCCCTCCAAACAAGAATCAGCGCGAAATCGCCCTCGAAACTGAAACTACACTCATTCACCACTCTCAAGGAATTGGGCCTCATGGAAGTGGAGGCCGTCGAAATCGCGCCACTGGCCTCTTCTCCGTCTCCGAACCGGCTCAAGAGGAAGGAGGTTCGAGAATCGAAACTAATTACTCTTGATCTCTTTCAATCTCATCTTGATCGCCGAATCGGCTCTACGATTCCACTGGAATCACTCTTCTTTTACTTAAAAAAAAATGTTGCGTGCTTTTGTTCATTCCGGGTGATTGTTCCTTCAGTGATCGTCGTTGGTGACTTGGTTTTGTACCAAAGCTGTTCGTTTTTTGATATCTTTAGGGCTTTCTGGTTGCTGTTTCGTTTACTACTTTCCGATTCAATGGCGATGCTGCTATTCTGTTTTTGTTCTGTTTGAGATAGCTAAAATTTGTGTGTGTATTGGGTTCAATGAGCTTTGATATTTAATTGCATTATGGAAATTGAATTTAATGTAAGAGAGATGCTGATTGAAGAAAACTATTCTTGGGTAATACTTAATTTTTCATCAATAGACACACAATTTGTGTCATCATTATGGCCGATTGTAAGGGAAATTGAGGTAAGATTGAATTTTGTTGGGGAGAAAATGGTTTGGTTGTCATAATGGGGTTTGGGGAGCACATTTTGAGTTCGATTAGACGTTGGTAATATTATTGTTTATACTGTGGCTTTATTGTGTACTGGTGCTTCTAATACCTTGAATTTTCATCTAGTCGAAGACCTACGATGAACATGTACTTTTGGTTATGTGTGTAAAATTGGATTCTTGATAGGCTTGGTGTAATTTTGGTTACAGCTACTTAATTTTAGCTTTCCTTTTCTTTAAATATGATTATACAGCAATGTAGTAGGGTTTCTTCTTAATCAGAAAATGAATTTTCCCTATCTTCTTTCATTTATACTTCTCATTTTATGCTTAGTGGAGTGGAGCTACTTGTTTAAAAGCTCCCTTGTACCCTCGGTTTCTCATAATTCCAAGATTTGTAAGCGTTGCACAAGTGCATAAGAGATAATTGTGTTTTGTGTATTTCTTGGGTGATAAATTTGGGGCATATGTGTCAGTTTTAGGTGTCTTTGTGGAGTTTGAAAAACTACTCAAATCTGTGTATTCAGATATATGGCTTGGTCATGTAATCTGTTTTGTAGTCCTACTATTTTATTATATCACTTTTCTATGATATCCTAGTTTGTTTATGTCTCTTCATTGATGTTATATATTCGTTTTTAAGGCGGATATTGTTCTTATCTTTTTACCCAAGTGGTTAAAAGAAGTAAAATTTGTGCAGGCTATACTTCGTGAAGAAATTGGTGCTGAAGAAGATGAAGATTCTGCTGATATGATGATCATTGATAGGAAACTTGACTTAAGGAGCAAAGGGAAGACAGTTAAAAACATTTCTAATGGTTATTTTGATCATCAAACTAAGGTACACGGTAACCTGTTGTAATTTTATGTTATCCCTACACTAGTACGTTCCAAACATGTAATTGCTGCCATGCAAAGAAGCTTATGGAATGTTTCTTCTTTATATACCTTTGCAGGTACCTTACAGTGTGAATTTTCTTGGTCCTGGTGGTGTGGATACCCTCGGAACATCGAATTCTGTTGAATACTCGACGAGTCCAGACAGTCATGATTCTGACAATCACCAAGATGTTGACAGATATGTTGATTTTTACACAAATGATGCAGTTGATGTTGACGAATATGACATTTTGCAAGCTCAGTTTGATAAGGTGGACATTCCTCCTGGAGTAGAGGCAGACCTTCCATGGTTACCAGATCTATCCCAAGTTAAAAGCAAGGCTCCTATTGACAGTGGTTCAAACTATAGGAGTCCTATGAAGTCAGGACATGGGTTTCCTCTTCATGGGATGGACCCTTTTCCATCTATTTGGTCATCCAAAGCCACTCCATTGAGTTTGAGTACTGGGATTAACCCTCCCGTGGCAAAGCTGTCTGCACCTCAGATCTTTCCACGAGCTGTTCACGGTGAAAATAAACCAGTTGTTTCAAAACCCTATGTGAGTCCATTGAAGAACCGGCTTTCATCTAGGTCTTTGCAGCTTCTGAAATCTAAACTTTACTCAAATAGTTCAAGTAGTTCTCAGAATCAGTTACATTCTATGAAGCCCCTTCATGAATTTGAGCCTCCTTCACAGAGACATGATTTTCCCACGTATTTGAAGGAGAAGGTTGGTATCCATATGAGTTATTCTAATTTCCCTTCTCAAATGGGCATGTCGAATCATCAGCATGGAGCAGATTTAAAGGAGAAGGTTGGTAGCCATATGGGTTATTCAAATTTCCTTTCTCAAATGGGCGTGGTTCATAATCCATTCGATGATCTTCCTCTCTTTCCTGAAAAGGAGATAGATAACTATTGGGATCAAGTATCTGCTGGGAACCAAAAGACAGTTGCTGAAGCAGGATGTTCAACAACTCCTATTGATTCCGAGTCAAGTAATGGACATGATAGGAACATAGATATTTTGATGAAGTTTAGCCTTTTTAAACAATTTGATACGGTTGATGATCATTCGGACCATCACTATGCTCACCAGGGTTATTCAATGAAGCAGGTTCTTAATTATTTTTTTGAAATTGCATCTCATTGTTCTAAACCTATGTAATTTTTTAAACCCTTTAACTTACTTTAATCCTCTTTATGATAGGCATCTGTAGCTTGGACAAAGCAAATTCAGAAGGAGTGGAAGATTCTTGAGAGGGATTTGCCAGGTGAGTCTTAGCTTAGCATATCAAATTCTGTTGTGACTAGCATAGTGCCCATGTATTCTGTAGTCTACAGTCTACTTATGTTTTCTGTTATAATAGCTGTTGATATTTCAGTTAAACAACAAACATTAACAAAAATAACATGATGTAGGGCTCTTAACCGAGCTTCTTGAAACAAAGAAGCCAACATATACGCTTCATGACAGAAACACATTTGTGTTATGAGCTCTATGTATTTTCAGGGACGTATAAAAATGCTAAGTACTTTGTAGCAAAGACATTCATATATTCTTATCTAAGAGTTCTACCATTTTCAGATATGCAGCAACTGATGAAGTTCAGTTTCTGTATATATTCAGTAATGTTAATAGAATAATTGTTTTTATCATTTCCCAATCCCAATCCCAACTCAAGTTAAGCTGAGCTACAGTCTTTCTTATAGTTATCAAATTTAATTAAGTTACATAGGGCTATAAATCAGTACAAATCTTTATTGCTCATACTTGACTTGAGTGGGTCGCTAGAAATTCACATAATTGAATTACAAAATTTCAGCTATATGCACTTATGCCTTTCAGACTTTAATAGTTAAATTTACCAAAACTGCATGAGAATACTTTTGCTTTTGGCTTTTACCTGTTCTTGTCCGTGGACAGGTCTTCCTTTCTGGTTTAGTGGACCCCCATCATTTTATTAATTACAGAATAATTAATTAATAAATTATTCTGTGGATGTCTAACAATTAAAGAAATGAAAAGTTAATCCAGAAAAGCTAAGCTAATCATTGTTTAGTTCATACTATACAAAATGTTGTAGTTTGGATTTTTAACTCAACAGAAAACAAACTTTTAGCACAATCTCATCAAATATTTGTGTGATCTCAAGTATATCACTTTCGAAGATCAAATCTACAGACTTGCTGATCACAATTCACATCGTACTTATATGCTCCTCTTATTTGTTCAACTTTTCCAGATCATATATATGCTCCTCTTATTTGTTCAACTTTTCCAGATCATAGTAACCTACTCTTTATCCTTGTCACCTGAACAGATACAATATTTGTTAGAGTCTACGAATCCCGTATGGATCTTTTAAGGGCTGTAATCAAAGGAGCCGAGGGGACTCCCTACCATGATGGTCTCTTTTTTTTTGACGTATTTTTCCCGAGTGGCTATCCTGCTGTTCCACCAGTAAGTGATATAGCTTGTACATGAGTATGTTTTCATTTTCACATTTCTTTACTTCACAAGTCTGACAACCGGAAATTGCTTATGCCAGAATGTTTATTATCACTCTGGTGGCCTTCGGCTCAATCCAAATTTGTATCACCGCGGGTAAGTGTGTCTTAGCCTTCTCAACACCTGGTCTGGTGCTCAGAATGAGAGATGGATCCCTGGCACGTCCAGCATGCTGCAAGTTCTGGTCTCTATTCAAGGGCTTATTCTGAATACAAAACCATATTTTAATGAGCCTGGGTTCGCAAACATGGATGGCACTCCACGTGGTGAAAGAGAATCCCAGAAGTACAATGAGGACATATTTATCTTATCGCTTAGGACAATGTCCTTCACTATGAGGAGGCCTCCTAAAGTAAGTATGGGGATTTTTTCTTTTGTCATTCTTTTTTAGTATACTTTGAGCAGCTGCATGCAGAGTCTCTTCAAGTTCATACTAGTTCACTCATTAGTGTGTTAATTGAACCAACACTTGATGCCTGAGTTTTATCTATGAAATGATTTCATTCAGCTACCTTTAAGTATGCACCATTCTCAACTAACTACCAGTAAGTTTAAAAAGTTTTTGATAACATCCCTAAATTTTTAGTCTCAATTTACCCCAACTCTATTAACTTTTGAGTGTGAAATGACAACAATACCTTTTTAAAATTATACATAAGTATTTTCGTCATTTCATACCCAAAAATTGACGGAGTTGGGGTAAATCGAGACTAAAAAACTTGGGGGTTGTCAGAAACTTTTAAACTTGAAGGCAGTTGGTTGAGAATGGTGCATACTTAGAGGTGACTGAGTAAGATTATATATTCATACAATTACTTCGTTTACAGCTATTATGTACATGAATAGCAGAACAAACTTGACTTTGATAACGAAAAAATTGGGAGCCCATCTCCATTCATCTGTCTATGATCATAAACTCTTCAACTGGGACTGGGAGCTGTCCATATCTGATCGCTTGTGTCATTTTTGGTGGCAGCATTTTGAGGACTTGGTGATTGGGCACTTTTGCGAGCGTGCACAAGATATTATGGCAGCATGTATAGCCTACGCGAAAGGTGCTCAAGTAGGTTCTCTTGTGAAAGGTCAGGTTCAGGATGTCGACGAGAGCAATAAGAGTTACCCCCATTCTTTCAAGGTAAAACTCGCCCAATATGCTCCTGTGCTTGCCAGGGACTTTATCAATATCGGAGCCAAGGACTGTGAGAAGTTTCTACTACCTCCAATCTCAGCCAAAACACCTAGCAAACCCGCTCGTGTCAGGCCTGCAACTTGAATTATATATATATACTAAATCAAGAAGCAATTTTCGTGGCTTGAGAAGCTGCTTTCATCTATATTACCAACTTAAATATAGGAAGGATGATTAGTTGATTACACATAGTTTTGGTGTTTGTATATATAGGCATTTTAGTGGGCTTACTTACATTACAAGTATCTTAATGATTCAGTTATCAGGTATAATACCCTTATAAGTACATATGCAAGTTTTACTCTTCACATTGGTAAATATGAGATATTGAGGAAGAGTTTGATAGTGTTCAAAATCTATATCATAGATTTTAGGCATAAACTTTGTGTATATATTTTTTCAAAATCTATTTTATGCTTCAAACTTTAAATTTCGCATAAGTAAAAAAAATCATATTTTTTCTCACTCAAGAAAATTATTTTTATTTTTTATTTTTTACTTATTATTTTTCAAAAGGGCAAAATCGTTTACACAAAGTACAAACAAGGCAAGTTCACACGATCTTTTTTTTATATTTATCAAAAAATATACTATGATTTACAAAAAGAAATGAATATCTTATAATATATTGTTACAATTATTCTTAGATTTCACGCGTACTTCTACATGCTCGTTCTTCATTTATCATCAAACTTTGACTTCTTATACTAATAACTCCTTTCATATAAACTAGGTCTCCCCAACACATGCAAGTCAAGATCTTGCTCTCTAACCTTTCAAGGAAGTGTATGGGGGCTTCCATAAAACACAAAGGAAGTCAAATATAAACACACCCATGCTTGCTTGCATCCAACCTAGGACCCACCAAGTGAGTTAGACTAGGAACCAAACAAAAAGAGTGGCAAAAGAAATCAACTTTGTAATAATAAAAAAAAACAGATGACAAAACAATTTATCAAACACAAACTGAGGCACCCTTGACTTTTTCAAACCTGTACCAATAAGCATATTACACGTCATCAATATATTATTTAACCTCAATTTGTTTATAATTAATTTTTGATTAAATAGCCGTTCACACACATACAGCCCAACCAACTCGGCGACTGCACTTGTTGAAGCTGTAATGGAAATGGAGGCACCCAATGATGGGATTGGTGCGTGTAACCCACGCGCCACATGTCATGCTCCATGCATCATGCCATGATGATGATCATCATCTCCGATCCCTATCACAAACACAGAACACAATGCTGTAATATATATACTATACCCAGAGAGTCTGTCCTTTCTTCACACTGCACACAACTATGGCTCTGAAGTCGATGCTGTGATGATGATCCCAAAACTCCAATCTTGTTCCTCAATTTCCTCACCCACTTCCCATCAAAACCAGGCTTTGCTCTTTTTCTCGCTAGCCAAACAGCCCACAAAGTTGCTTCCTTTATGCACTTTCTCACTGGGAAAATGTTTTGAGTGAGTGGTGCCCAATAAAAACAAAACATAAGAGGGTTCCAATTCATCCATCTCTTTCTCTTCTTCTTCTTCGTCTTCATCCCAAATCCAAACCTCCTCAATGGAGAATTCAACTAAACCTCAACAAAACAGAGAGAACCCATCTTCATTAGAGTCCCCAAATAGCAATGGAGGTCAAGCTAGTTCAATAACCCCAAAACCCATCTCCAGATCTGAAACCAATCCTTACCCAACAACCTTCGTCCAGGCCGATAGCTCCAACTTCAAGCACGTGGTCCAGATGCTCACCGGCTCCTCCGACGCCGCCGCCAAGCAAGACCCGCCGTCAAAGTGCGCCGCCGTCAGGACCGCCCCCAGGAAGCAAAGCTTCAAGCTTTACGAGCGCCGCGGCCAGGCGCAGCACCTGAAGAACAGCCTCATCATCAACACTCTCATCCCCGGCTTCTCCACTCGCCGGCACCAGGAGATCTTGTCTCCGAGCATCCTCGATTTCCCCAACCTCGGCCTGAGCAGCCCCGTCACGCCGTTGACCGACGACCCGTTGACCTCCGGGAGCTCGTCCTCGGAGGAGGACAGGGCCATCGCCGAGAAGGGGTTTTACTTGCACCCGTCGCCGATGTCCACGCCCAGAGACGGCGGCGAGCCCCAGCTCCTTCCCCTGTTTCCGGTCACTTCCCCGAGAGCCTCTGCTATCGAATCAGACATTGTTATGTATAAGAGAAACGAAAAAGATGTAATTTGTGAGTGATTCAGAGGAAAAGAAGTAATGGGTTTTGGTTGATTTGCTCTGACACACACAGAACTTGCCCCAATTGTACAATTGATCTCTCTTCCAAAACATGGTAAAGTCACTTTTTTTCCTCTTCTTCAGTTCATCATTCTCATGAATTGGTTTGTGGAATGCAATTTGCATCCCTTTTTCTTTTCTGGGTTTTCCTTTGATTCCTCTTCTTCACATGATCACATCCCATTTCTATGTTTTTCTTCTTAGCACCTTTTTTACTGATTGGTATTATCAAACAGAAGTTACAGAACCAATTTGGCTCTTAGCCAAGCTTGGCTTTTTTTCCTTGAAACTGTGGCCTGTACAGTGAATTAGAGTTTCAATGGTGCTTTTTTTATTACTTATCCACAAAGTTTGTAGTTCAAAGAGAGCAAGTCAATGAATAAAGGTAGACTTGTCAAATGATTATGGAGGTTGGCAAGTCAGTGTTCAAAGTGACTGGCTCTTAGTGTGTGCTGTGATATGGTGTGTTGCTATAATTTTACTGAAAATTGAGGTGTCATTGATGGAGGGAGTCAACCAGAGAGAGAGAGGTTGGTGGTTGATAGGTGGGTCTCATTCTCAGTTTGCTTCTCAGTGCAAAATTCTCAACAAAGCTATGAAAATGCAAAAAAGTTGTGGTCCAAAGTTTTGGACTTAGGGAAGGTCTCTTGAATGCCCACATTTTCACCCAGATGATGATGATGATGATCATGCATTGCAGACCAAAACCCAACAGTAAGTGATACTATTAAATGGTAGGTGATCACAGATCATCATCTACATTTCTTCTTGTTGACTTGTATTTTGCAGTAAAAAGTTCTCAAATCCATAGATATAGTGCCTATCTGACCAAATGAGACCAAGATCATAAATTTTTGATAACCCAAATGGTCATTGCATATCACAAGTACTTCCAGATCATAACCAGAACAAAACTGACAGATTTATGGGGGAAGGGACAGGTGGGTCATTTCACCTTATTGCCCTGTTTGACTGGGAATGCAGAACCAGAATGAATGAGTAAAGTGTGGGACATGATGTTGTTCATGACTGATTAGGATTGATGAAAATGGAGGAAAACACAGACATTGAGTTTTGCTGAAGTACAAAGTTATGAGGAAAAGAAAGTGGAGGATCCATTTTAATGGATATTGCTGAGCTTTGGGGAAAGCTGAGGATCTTTCAGGACCAGCTTTGGCTTAAAATGATGTGTAGTTTTATTACAGACCAAACCTCAGTTCTGATTGAACAATTGTGATCAAAAGGGATCCAAGACCTTTAACTCTTCACACTAATTTCATCTATATTTAATTGATGGCATTGCTCTTGTCATCTTTTAAGAAATAAATATTGTCCAAATTAATCTGACACAACTTCTGCAAATTTACAAAATCATTAGGAGTTGATCAAGTGGGTGGTGCAATGCAACCATTTTTATAGTACGAGACTATGATTCAACTACTCGATACAACGACCTATTAGGAAATTAATCAGCTCGGTTACCAAGAAAATAACATCTAGACGGGCGTTTAGGCAGGACCTGGTCGGGACTTGTCGAACACTACTCACAACTATACAGGAAATGTCATTAGTGCTCCTCCTATTGACTGTTGCTCCAAAACGTGCTTCGCCACTGCCCAAACATTCTGAATGGGCCTCACAACGTCGTTACTACCTAGTTCGACATCACCTGGCCCAAACATCACACCATATTTCAATCAACAAAGCCCCCGAAAGCCCAACATTTTACTTTTACATAATTATTGTGCAGAATCCAAATATGTGACCAAATTTCATTTAGTGACCACAACTTTCTTTGTAGAATCGTGACTACAACCATGTTTGTCAGCGTTCATAGGGACCTCGATTCAACGGCTCAACAGATCTGATTATGCACTTTAGATAGTAGGATTCAGTTTTTCAAACACCTTTGACATGAAAATTGGAATCGAATTGACCCCGCTGTGAGTTCTCTAAGAGAGCTTATTACTGTCTTGTGTGAATCTACTTTTACACAAATCAGTATCTGACCTTTACAGCGGAACCATAACCACATCGGGTAACAGACAGAATATTTGTAGAAAATAACATAGCAGTTCATTTCTGCCAGTTGAGTCTTAAGAAATTATGAAAAGAACAATTGAGGATGAGGTTATAAGCTTAGACGAAAAAGATACATGAATAAACAAGTTCATCTTCTACCAAATTTTAGCAACATGATGTTTATGATCACCAAATGGAAGAAGCCCCCTTCTAACCAAATTGAAATTCCATAGCATTAATGGAGGTCCTACAGATCAAGATACAAGTGAAATGGTTAAATACAAGAGTGAGGGTACGTAGATGTGCACAACATAAATGAAGAATGTATGAATGTTAATTCACCTTGAATGATGTGATGTCAGCCAAAATAGGTTTTGATTTCGGCTTGTCTGAACCACGCTTGCCATTGCTTGCTCTTATACTTTTTTCCCAAACCAGGACAATCAAGGACAGTCAGTTCTCTTAAATTGGTGAGGCGGGACATGATTTCCACGGGGGGCAGAGTAATTAGGTCGCTGCAGGATTCGAGTTGCATATGTTGGAGAGATGACAAGTTGCCGATCCAATCCGGTAATTCCTTCAGTCCATCACATGACCATATAAGGAGAGTCTTCAGTTTGGTGGCGTGTTGAAGCTGGTCCGGCAGAGACTCCCCCTTTGACTCCAACAACCTTACAGTTTCAAGGGACACGAATAGCTCTTGTTCTGGTTCAGCCACCTCTACTCCGAAACAGGGCAAATCTATTTTCAATATCGCAAGAGCAGGACAATCTCCTAGATCTGGAATTGGTATCAGACTTGGGCAATTTGATATATCCAATAGGTCAAGAGATAAGAGGCCCTTGAGGCTGTTGCTTTTGTTGCAAGTAATGTATTCCAGAGAATGGCAGTCCCATATGCTCAACTTCTCAAGACCAACCAGACTTTGCACATCCATATACCTCAGCTTTGGACAACCCCATACCATAAGTGATCGAAGTGCTTTTGAGGACTGTAGTGCTCCATTACTAGTCGTTTCTGATTCTGATCCCAAGCACAAGCCATTCCAAACACCCATTGACTCCAAATCACCCACATTTTCTATCATAACAGAACTGAGATTCTTGTTGTTTTTGCATATCTCTGCTAGCGGTATACTTTTCAGTTCTTCCTTCACATCCTGAATCCAAAGTTGTTCAAGGGAAGTGAGTTCATTGAGAATCTCCCCAAGCTGACTTCCACTTTCAATGATCTTAATTTCCAACTCCTTAAGACACGAAAAGTCTATACGAGGGAATGTTTCAAACTTCGGACAGCTTAACACACTTAACACCTCCAAACAAGGGAATGCTTTTACGAGCCTTCTACTTGTACTTGATGCCACATTATCCTGTTGATGCTCCTCGTCACCATCATCTTCTGTGTGCAACTCCTTCCACTCCACAAGCCTTGACATCTCTCCCAAATACAACTTTTTTAATGACGGAAAAGCTATTTCAGTGCTACCGTAGAACTCATCGGATACTCCAATGCATTTCACCTTCTCAAGTTTTACTATTTCAAGAGTCTGAAGACAAGGCAAATGACCCAACATTGGGACTTGCTCGCATTTACTGCAATCCCTTAGTCTGATCTCTACCAAATTGTCAAGGAACTCCATTTTCATGACCCATGACGGGAACCCATCTCCCTTGTAGCTTCCAATTGTCAAACTTTTCAAATTCCGGTTTGGTTGAAGACCCTCCAATACTTGCTTATCACCCTCAGAATCACCACCCCATACCAATTCCAGCTTCTTCAACTTCGTCTTCCCTCTTATTTCTGCTTTCTTGGCTTCTTCTCCATTTCTCACTTTCTCAAGACTGTAGATCCCCAACTCTCCCCCGAGTTTCTTCAGCCTTCCTAGCTCATCGATTCTTCGACCTTTTTCAGAACCTACAACGAAAATTGATAATGTCTGTAGACAACTTAACTTCCCTATATGCATTGGCATTTTGGAGATCCTCCCACGTGTATCCATGTGCAGGTGTCTCAACTTAGTTAATTTTCCAAGATCCTTTGGAAGCTTCTTCAAATCGTAGCATTTCTTCAGTCTCAGTGTCTGCAATTGGTAGAGTTTGTTAATAACCTCAGGCACTGTCTTTATCCAGTCTTTTCCCGAGTTCTCAACGTACCTTGAGTGCTTCAATTTTCCATTGCCATGTTTTGAGCATATACACAAACACGAGCATAGTGGTCTTCCGAACAATAGATTTGAACCTTCTCCAGCCAATGTTCGTACTTTTGACACATCGTTTGGAGCATACACAGACTGTGCAAGATCATGTACAAGATCATGCATCTTACAACGAGTAATGTCACCGTACATGTCTTCCACGGCATCTTGGAATAATGAATTCATCAACAAAATGTCAAAATACTCATTCCCGACGTCCTCCATCTCACTCCCACTTTCCTCCTGAGGTGGCTCAAGCAATCCTTCAGCCAACCAAAGTTGCACCAACTTTTCCCTCTCCATCTGATGATCCTTGGGAAACTCAGCACAATATGCAAAACATAGTTTCAAATTATGAGGCAATAAATGATCGTAGCTGATTTTAAGGGCCGGTAAAATCTGATTCTTCGTAGTAGATGAATGCCAAATTTTATCTGCTTGAATGGACAACCAGTCTTGTTTCCTTTCCTTGGATTGCATCACCCCACCAAGTACTTTTGCTGCTAATGGCACACCCTGACACTTTCGTGCAAGATCCCTTCCTATCTCCTCCAAATCTTTGGTCATTTCTATCTTTCTAAATGCCTTTTTCTGAAAAATGGACCAACATTCATCATCGGTCATTTTTTCCAACTCAACCCTCTCAACTGCTTCCATTGTTGATGCCACTTTAATGCTACGAGTCGTTATGAGAATGCTACTTCCCCTTCCCATGTTGCCTCTCGTCAAACAGGCTTTGAGACTCTCCCACTTCGTACGATCCTCGTTCCATACATCATCAAGAACAATAAGGCATTTGGGCTCTTTCAACCTTTTCTCCAGACGGAGACATATAGTTTCTAGCTTACTTTCATCTTGTTCGACTTCTTTAGGAAGGGATTTTCTAGTTTTCAACTTTTTTTCAAGACCGAAAGTTGTTGATTTTGAAATGTCTTCTGCTTCTTCAGGAAGTTTCTCCAACAGGCTTCTCAAAATAGTCTTGACATCAAAATTATCAGAGATGCAGAGCCAAATTGTAAAATCAAAATGCTTTTGGATGACGGGGTGATTGTAGACTCGCTGAGAAATAGTAGTTTTCCCGAGTCCTGCCATCCCCACAATGGCATAAACAGGGAGATCTTCTCGAATGCTCGACTCACTACTAGTTAACAGATGGACAGTCTTAGACACCTCTTCTTCCCTTCCCACGACAAGAGACTCGTCCACAAAGGACTGAGTCTCCCTCTCAATCGTGACTTTACTTGTAGCAGCAGAGCTTTGCAGACATTGCCTTCTCTCAAGGCCAAAGCCATTGGCCCGTTTTTGAATGGCTGTCAAGGCCAAGTTAATGTCCTTGATCTTACGAGCCATCTTGAAACGAAAAGCAATAGGATTGTTGAGAGAGAAAAAGTTGCAGACCTTGTTGGCCATCACGCCTCGAATTTCCACCTGACGACGGAGATTCTCATAATCAAGCTCGTCCAAGGCATCACGAGCGCGATAGGCAAGATCAGTAAGGTTTTGGAGCCAAACCTTGACAGCTTCATCAGTAACTTGGCGCTGCTCCGCATCTTGCAAAAAGGCTTGAACCATCTTCAGTGAACCGCCAAGCTCGGAGAGGTCGTCCTTGAAACCCCAAGCAGGCCCGATCCCCTTACCAGCGAGTGACATCGTCGCCTTCATGATCTCCCCCACAACAGCACCCAACACTGCCTCGGCCATTTTAGTTATCAAGAATTGGTAGCTGAAACTGAAGAAACTATTTCAGATGTGGAAGAGAGAACAAAGATATAACACTCTTATCTCAAAAGAAGAAGGAGATATAACACTCTGATTTGAGACCAACGACTTAGCAATCACTACTTTGGAAAGAAATCACTAGCAAACAAAAGGAAAGGTCCCCCACATTAATTCTTAAATTGAATTTTCAGCTTCTAAATACAACCCAAAAATTGGGTAGCCTTGAAGTGTCCATCTGCCTCGCAGTTTCTCCTTGCGGTGCTGGCCGCCTGAGACTCTTTCCGGCCGTTCTTCTTCCGGCGCCGTCTTGAGCCTCGGCGTGTGTGCTGAGTTTGGTCCCGAAAAATCGTTTGGAGTACCAATGTTTAGTGTTTTGTGTTTTGTCTTTCCATGACTTCTTGGGCTTCTATTTTTCTTATTTGGGCCTTGAGCCCTACTCTTCTTCCCGATATAATGCTCACTCTGGAGTTTTGTTTTGGGTGGAATAAAGACCGTTATTTTTTATGATCAATTTTTCCCAAAACATTACAATTTTGGAACATTTACAATTCTGTAACGTCATTTACAAGTTTTTGTTACATCGTATACAAAATTTTGGGACATTAATCGTAAAATTTTGTAACGTCATTTACAAAATTCTATAATATTATCGACGATATTATGTAACATCACTTACGATATTTTGTAACATGACTTACGATATTATGTAATATCACTCACTATATTATGTAACATGTTTTACGATATTTTGTAGGGTTATTTTCATCTCACTTCCTTAACTATGTGGTTTTTTTCATTTTACTACCCTAACTATTTTTTATGGCACCTCACTGCCCTAGAATGCATTTTTTTTCACTTTCATACCCGCCGTCAATTTTCCATCCATTTTGGATGAAAACATTTAAAAAATCCATAATACCCCTCACTAACAATCAAAATTTCAAAAGCATGTCATTAATTTTCAAATTTTCTTTTTAAAAAAAATCAGTTTTTAATGTCACAAAAATGCATTCTATGGTGGTGATGTATCACAAAAAATGCATTATAGGGTAGTGAGGTGCCACAAAAAATAGTTAGGGTATGAAAGTGAAAAAAGGCATTTTATGGTAATGAGGTGCCACAAAAAATAGTTAGGGTAGTGAGATGAAAAAAACCATATGTAAGAATCGCCACCGGTCGATCCCGGTCGAACCGGTGGATTTCGGCAAAGTTTGACTTTCGGCCGGAAAAGTCAACCGATGACTCCGGGAGTCGTTCTGGACCTTTTCGGGGCCCAAAAAGATTAGCCGTCATCACGGTTAGCTCAGTTGGGCCATTTCCTTTCGTTTGACTGTAATATTGGAAAGGTCAAATTTTGGGCAAACCCGAACTTTTTATCGACTAAATCCGATTTAATTTGGACTGCTGGAGTTTAATTAAAGAAGAGTGGTCCCCACAATTTTGATTTTGGGCCAATGTACCAAACCCTTATAACCATTCACCCAAGCCCATTTCCTTATGTTTGGCTGATTAATACAAGGGGAATAGTAGGGTTTCTTTTCCATTTGGCAGAGGCGACTGTGTCTTGCTAGTGGGAGAGAGGCGACACCATTCGGCAAACAGGAGATCTTTGGGTTCTTGGTTGAAGAACTGTGCCAGTGACGATTTGATTTTGGCTTGAGACAGAATTGCTCTTGGCTTGATTGGCGGCAAAAAAAAAAGGCAAGTACTCACCGTCTATTCATCATTTTTTTTCTCTTCTGTCAGTGTCTGGATGATGTTAAAGACATCATCTATTTGAGCATTAAATGCTCAAAGGATGTCTCACGGATTAACAAGCATTAATTACTACTGGATGAACTTTAGATGCTTAGGTTGTCTCATTGTTTAGCAGTAACAAGAACCCATTTGGTGGCTTTAAAACCAATTACAATACTTGCTGGTTCCATCGTAATTGCTCCTAAGTTGATGTGCAACAGTGAGTGAAATTGTTCTGAAGTTGTTATGGAGTAATAATTATGAGGTGTTTGGTAGGATAAAATAACAAAGGTTATTTCTTAATATTAACTTATAGGTAACAAAAGATTAAATATTGTTCCTTTTATGGTTTCTCGATCTTGTATTGAGAAATAGGGAATTAGGGTGAGTGATTAGTGAAAATTCGGAAAATGTGGTTAGAAACTTTAATTGCGGAATTAGAACGCTCGAACATTGGAAATTGATTCCGTCAAGTGTGTTGGAACAAGTAAATTTAATTAGGAATGATAGAAACGAAAAAGGGAAATTTTCGGAGTCCCGAGGGACGTTTTCCCGATTTCGGGTAAAATGGGCCTTCCGGGCCCATTTTGCCAAGTTGAGCAATTGGGATTAGTTTGGGTATTTCCCTCTTTAATCCACACTTGAATTATCATTAATTCGTGTATTGCTTGTAACCTTAGACTTTGGACCCGAGTTTGACGGCGGAGGAGACTTTGGACGAGGAGGAAGCTAGCCAGGTCGTCCGCTGCTAGGATTGGATCGCTCTTGAGGTAGGGAAAGTACTAAACTCCTAATTTAAGAATGCTAATAGTATGCCTATAGAATAATTAATAACCGCAAAGGTCCTAGTTTGCATGTAGGATGTGATTCACTAGTTTAACTCGCTTTCAATACTTGGAAAATTGCCGTGCTGGTAGAAAGGCCGTGATGAGCCCTAGGATTGTTTGTGTTTGCCTCACATGCCTTGCTTGTTTAGTCTTTAGGATAAATTAAGAGTCTAACTCAACTAGATAAATCGTTATGCTTGTGATATGAATGATTGAATGAATGCTTGAATGATTGATTGATTGAATGAATGCTTGAGTGTAAATTGTGTGTGCTAAATGGTATGATCGGGTGAGTGATAGACCGATGGAACGTGGTTGGTAAGTATGCCGGTAAGTGTGGTCGTTGGTATGAATTCCCTGTGGTGTGTTGTGGTGAGCTTGTGAATTACTAAGTTTGGTTGTACTACATTTGTCAGCATGTTATTCTCTTGTGTGTGTTTTTAAGATGAATTGTGTTCCGGTATGACACCTACACCGAGAGGGTAAGCCGGTGTGGGGTAGTGCTTGTAAGGTACCTACACTGAGAGAGTGGGTCGGTGTGGGGTAGTACCTAAGCCGATGACTTGTGATCCGGTATGGTACCCACACCGAGGGGGTAAGCCGGTGTGGGGTAGTATCATAGCCGAGACATTGATTACCATGCGGGGATGGTTATTTGTGGTCCGGTGTGGTACCCATACCGAGGGGGTAAGCCGGTGTGGGGTAGTATCATAGCCGAGAGATTGTTTACCCTGCGGGGATGGTTACTTGTTGCTTCACCCCGAGTGCATGCAACCTGCAGGAGCTTTCCGGGAAGGTTATCATGTTTCACCCCGATGACCTATGGTCCTTTGGGGGCAATTCCGAGAATCCCGACGATATGTATCCCTTCAGGGATGTTTCCGGTAGCCCCGATGTATGTGTCTCCTCTGGACCGAGGGGATCCGACATGACACATGGACTATTGTGGATCGGAGTATTGTATCCGACATGACACAATAACCAATTGTGGATCGGAGTATTGTGGTTTAGGTTGTTGGCGCGATATTTACATTCTCTCGTTTTAGTATAGCTTATTAAAGGTTACATCGCTTTTCCTTAATCTCTTTAAATTAATATTATCCTTTAAGAATGGACTATTAGTGTCATCGTTCTCTCTTCCATGTCATCTTATTGATTAATTGTATTAATTGCGGGTTGTGGCGTTGTGCTAAAGCAGTTCTATTACCAATTGGAGGTTACTTCGTTTGTTATTTTCCCTACTGAGCGTAAGCTCACTCCCTGTTGTTTTATCTACTGTTTGTACAGGCGTGCTTGTACAGGGCAAATCTATGAACAATTCAGCAAGAGCAGGACAATCTCCTAGATCTGGAATTGGTATCAGACTTGGGCAGCCTAGTATATGCAATCTGGCAAGATATAAGAGGCCCTTAAGGCTATTGCTGGGAGTAATGTATCCTAGAGAATGGCAGTCGCGTATGAACAACTTCTCAAGACCAACCAGACTTTGCACATCCATATACCTCAGCTTTGGACAACCCCATACCATAAGTGATCGAAGTGCTTTTGAGGACTGTAGTGCTCCATTACTAGTCGTTTCTGATTCTGATCCCAAGCACAAGCCATTCCAAACACCCATTGACTCCAAATCACCCACATTTTCTATCATAACAGAACTGAGATTCTTGTTGTTTTTGCATATCTCTGCTAGCGGTATACTTTTCAGTTCTTCCTTCACATCCTGAATCCAAAGTTGTTCAAGGGAAGTGAGTTCATTGAGAATCTCCCCAAGCTGACTTCCACTTTCAATGTCCCATATTACCAACTCCTTAAGACACGAAAAGCAGGGGCGGAACCAGAATTTTTTTTCAGGGGTAGCCAGTAGCGGAGCCACATAGGCTTCATGGGGCACGTGCCTCGCTCAAAAATTTTTTTTGAAAAATTATTATATTTTTCGATCTTTTTCAAAATTACCCACCCAATTCCTTCTAATTTTATAGTGCCCCTCAAATTTTTTAACGTCACGTATTGTCCCAGATTTTATCTGATGCGATTTTGTCTAATTTATATATGCAACATTACTGCTGCTCATATGCATACCAGGAGATTCTTATTTAAATTAGATTGGTTTTATACATCTTCTTCATGATCAACAATGTTTGAATACCATCAAATCTTCAATATATTGCACATTTGAATGTCTAATTTATCAGTACAATCAAACTACAAAATCCAAATTATTACATACCCCACTAGTGTTTTTGAACTCTGTAACACAACTCAACCTCTAAATGTTGGTTCTGAACTTTTATTTGTCTGCTATTCTATTACACTTGCTTAATTTACAATACTACAATACTTTAATTGTCCAACACATTTCAAATCATGCAATGCCACACAATTTTATTACGACTTTAACTTGGTCTTTAAGACTAGAAACATATCTCATTCCAGTCTTGTTTCTTTTTCTCTATAAAAGTGACATTAACATGTGGGTTTTAGTTGGACAATACTATAATAATCTAATTGTCTATCAAATGGTGTCGCCGACGGTGTAAAATTGAGAGACCAAACCAAAAGACACAAGGCTTTTGATAGATGGGGTGTAGACGTGGAAGACATAAGCCAAATTTGATTTGTTTTTTGTTTTAGCACAACATGATGAAGCCAAAAAATATATATATGTTTTAGCCCAAGCCTAGGATGGAGCAAAAATTTCAGCCCAACATTATGAAAACATGAGTTGATGTGTTTCAGCAAAAAAAAAATAGCCAAAAAAGGTGTAGACGTGGAAGACACAAACCAAATTTGATTTGTTTTTTGTTTTAGCCCAATATGATGAAGCCAAAAACAGAGAGTAAGTTTATATGTTTTAGCCCAAGCCCAAAATGAAACAAAAATTTCAGCCCAATATGATGAAAACATGAGTTGACGATGTTTCAGGCTTTCAGCAAAAGAATACCCAAAAAATCGAGGGTGTTCGAGGGTAGTTTCGAAACCAGGTTGGAGGCAAATAATGGGAGATCTTGAACCACTAAGCTAACATTTCATTTATTTAGGTGTTCCATGGAACACCCTATACCCCTTTATTTCCGCCCCTGACGAAAAGTCAATACGAGGGAATGTTTCAAACTTCGGACAACTTAACACAGTTAACACCTCTATACAAGGGAATGTTAGCAAATAAGCTAGCACAGCCGTAATACATACAGCATCAACACATGCTTCTCATGTTTTTTTTTGGTAGGCAAGGGTAGGTGACATTAGTGCCGTGTCAAACCTTCCATGTTCTTTATACACTTTTTGTACTATAAATAGAAGGTAACCCAAAGCATCCAAAGTATGCATTCGGGAATTGAGAATCAATACAATTAGCTCTTTCTCTTTGGTTTCAATCAAGTATAAAACCAATTAGAATCAATTCTCTCTTATTTGTTCTCAATCTGGTTTAGAACCAACAAGTGGTATCAGAGCCACGATTCATCATGGACGGTTCCGTCAGTACGATCAAGGCGAGCAACACCGGGAGTACCTCTACCGCAGTCGGCTATGGGCGCGAGCTGGCGGTGACGAGGTCGTACCCTGCGGTGGTCAGCACGGCCAACTTTCCCATCCTTTCTCGTACCAACTACGGAGAATGGGCAATCCTCATGGAGGTCGGGTTACAAGCGAGAGGCTTGTGGACGGCAATCCAAGGCGAGGAAGACCTCACTGACGAAATCGGATATCGCAACGATCGCTCCGCAATGGAGGTGATCCTGCGCTCGGTTCCGACCGAGATGATCTCAACAATTGGGAAGAAGAAGACGGCACACGAGGCATGGGAGGCTATCAAAACCATCCGCATGGGCTCAAGCCGAGTCCGCGACGCGAAGGCTCAAACACTCCGGCGCGAGTTCGAGCACTTCACACACAAGGACGGTGAAACCGTCGATGAGTTGGCAATGCGACTTACTGGCATCGTTGCAAGTCTCGGTGTCCTCGGTGATGAGATACCGGAGAAACAAGTGATGTAGAAGTTCCTTCGTATAGTTCCAAGGCGTTATTCGCAGCTCGCATTATCGATTGATAGTCTCGTTGACCTCGATACAATCAACATGGAGGAATTGACGGGACGCTTCAAAGCAGCGGAGGAACGAATGGAACTGAACGAAGAAGAGGAGGGGGGCACGAGGCTCCTCCTCACGAAAGAAGAATGGCGTAACCGCATGGTACGACGGGACCATGGCGGCACGAACGCCTTACCCAAACCGCGGGGGAAATACCATGACAACCGTGTTAAGGGCGGTATGCACGACAACGGCGACAAGGTCGGTGCTAAGAGCACCAAGAAGCCAGGGAAGTGCCGTTACTGCAACATTGAAGGTCATTGGATCCGTGACTGCCGGAAGAAGAAGAGGGATGAGGCTACTAACGAAGCTCACCTTGTTCAGGCAGAGGACAAAGAACCTGAACTATTGATGGCTCAGGTGACGTCAGTTGAGGCAACACTTGCCAAGACGGATAACGACAAGCAAGAGGTACACCTTGAAGAAGTGCACGCCGAAGTCAATCTTGGGGCGATTGACGATCGAAAGGATCCGGTGTGGTACATGGACACAGGTGCATCAAATCATATGACGGGCGATGCACTTGTCTTCTCCGAATTGAACCGCGGCATCACAGGTACCGTTCGGTTTGGCGACAGGTCCGTGGTGGAAATAAGAGGTCAAGGCACGGTGATTTTCACAACAGTTGATAAACAACACCGTGTACTCACAAAGGTGTACTACATCCCACGGTTACGAAGCTCCATCATTTCTGTCGGGCAGCTCGACGAGGCCGGGTGTTCCACACACATTGAGGAAGGTGTACTGGTTGTGCGTGATCGACGCAAGCAGCTCATTGCCAAGGCACAACGAGCACGTAATCGGTTGTACCCGCTGACGCTCCAAATTACACAGCCGGTTTGCATTGAAGCAAATGCCGACGAGGATGCATGGAGGTGGCACGCACGCTATGGCCACCTAAACTTTGACTCTCTCCGCAAGTTGTCTCAAGGCGGGATGGTGAGAGGAATGCCGGAAATAGAACACGTCGAGCAACTTTGTGACGGTTGTTTGATCGGCAAACAGAGACGTTCGCCATTCTCCAAGGAGGCGCACCATAGAGCTACAAACCGTCTCGACTTAGTTCATGGTGACTTATGTGGACCCATAACACCTCCAACGCATGGTAAGAAGAGATACTTTCTGCTACTGGTTGATGATCTCACAAGGTATATGTGGGTTGTACTACTGAGCAACAAGGATCAAGCTCCAGCAGAAATAAGGCGTTTTCAGGCCGGTGTCGAAACTGAGACGGGAAGAAAGCTCAAGGCACTGCGTACTGACAGAGGCGGCGAGTTCACCTCCGTGGAATTCGGGGAGTATTGTGCTGAGCGCGGCGTGCAAAGACAACTAACGACGCCATACTCTCCTCAACATAATGGTGTTGTCGAACGAAGGAATCAATCTGTGGTGTCGATGGCAAGGTGCCTACTCAAGACAAAGGGCCTGCCAAACGAGTTTTGGGGGGAGGCAGTTCACACCGCAGTGCTCCTCCTAAACTGCTCGCCGACGAAGAGCCTTGACGGCATCACGCCATATGAAGCATGGCATAAGGAGAAACCAGCGGTCGGATTCTTTCGAACGTTCGGGTGTATCACTCACATTAAGGTGACGCGCCCGAATTTAAAGAAACTCGACGATCGCAGCATTCGGACGGTCTTCATAGGCTATGAGCACGGGCGAACCAAGGGTTATCGAGTCTATGATCCGGTTTCTAAACGTGTCTACATCACCCGGGATGCCATCTTTGACGAAACGGCCAGCTGGGACTGGGGTGCCGATGCTGCAGTGCAAGACTCGTTCTCAGTTAAGTACAACACGGTGGCTTTTACTCCAACACCAACACAAGTTCCATCCTCGGGGGGAGAAGCCTCCAAGATCATACCAGAAAAAGCAGTACCACCAGAACAAGTTGAAACAGAGTATGCTTCTCCAGCAACACCACGTCCTGTTGGTACAACAGATCAGCCAAGTCAAGGAGGAGTTGGCTCGGTCTTTGTGTCTCCACCGACAAATGCCACTCTGGATGCAGAATCTCCTCGTCGTTATCGCAAGCTTGTCGATATCGATTCAGCAGCAAGAGAAAGCACTTTGTTCTTCACTACAGATGGGGAGCCGACAACATTTGAGGAGGCAGAACCATATGAAGAATGGCGCAAGGCCATGGCGGAAGAACTTGTAGCAATTGATGAGAATGGTACATGGTCATTAACTGATTTGCCTACAGGGAAAACGGCGGTCGGTCTCAAATGGGTCTTCAAGCTGAAGAAGAACAACTCGGGGGAAGTGATCAAGCACAAGGCACGCTTAGTAGCAAAAGGTTATGTACAGCGTGCTGGCATCGACTTCGACGAAGTGTTTGCACCGGTAGCTCGTCTCGATTCGGTGCGACTCATGCTAGCGATCGCAGCACAAGAAGGCTGGGAAGTTCATCATCTCGACGTCAAGTCAGCCTTTCTCAACGGCGACCTTGATGAAGAAGTGTATGTTGCACAACCACCTGGTTTTGTCCTTGACAATAGAGAACAGAAAGTACTACGCCTTCACAAAGCACTGTACGGACTCCGTCAGGCACCGCGCGCCTGGAACTCGAAGCTCGACAATACATTAACGTCACTCGGTTTCAGTAGGCACGAATCAGAACATGCAGTGTACACTCGCGGCAAAGATGGTGAGCGTCTTCTACTTGGCGTATACGTCGATGACCTCATAGTTACAGGTGCCGGAAGAGAAGAAATTGCTCATTTCAAGGAGGAGATGAAGTCAAAATTCAAAATGAGTGACCTTGGTTTACTTAGCTACTACCTTGGCATAGAAGTTAAGCAAACCATCGGAAATATCATACTCAGTCAGGCGGCATATGTAGTAAAAATTCTGGAGCAAGCAGGGCTCTCAGGATGCAATCCTGTTCAAGTTCCGATGGAAGCAAAAATGAAATTGAGCAAGGAAAGTTCAGGTGCTGCAGTTGACGCAACACTGTATCGTAGCTTGATCGGAAAGCTTCGATATTTGGTCCACACAAGGCCTGACATCACCCACACGGTAGGGTATGTCAGTAGATTCATGGAGTCACCTAAAGCTGAGCACATGGCTGCAGTAAAGCATCTCCTTCGCTACATAGCAGGAACCATTCACTTTGGTTGCCAATATAAGAGGAAGGAAGATGGACTACAATTGATCGGCTATAGTGACGCTGATATGGCCGGCGATCTAGACGACAGAAAGAGCACAATCGGCGTAATATTCTTTCTTGGGCACAGTCCAGTCAGTTGGACGAGTACGAAGCAAAAGGTAGTGGCATTATCAACTTGTGAAGCAAAATATATCGCCGCCACTACCGCTGCCTGTCAGGGTGTGTGGCTTGCACGCCTGCTAGGTGACCTGCTGGGCAAGGAGCCTGTTGTTGCCACACTCTACGTGGACAACAAATCAGCTATTCAGTTATGCAAGAATCCGGTCTTCCACGACCGGAGCAAGCACATTGAGACACGTTACCATTTCATTAGGGAATGCGTCGACGACGGTAAAATCATCGTCGAGTACATCAAAACCGATGATCAGCTGGCGGACATAATGACAAAATCACTTGGTAGAGTGAAATTTCGAGACCTACGCTCGAAGATCTGCATCGTTAACATACAGGCCTAGCTTGGGGGGGAGATTGTTAGCAAATAAGCTAGCACAGCCGTAATACATACAGCATCAACACATGCTTCTCATATTTTTTTTGGTAGGTAAGGGTAGGTGACATTAGTGCCGTGTCAAACCTTCCATGTTCTTTATACACTTTTTGTACTATAAATAGAAGGTAACCCAAGAATCAATACAATTAGCTCTTTCTCTTTGGTTTCAATCAAGTATAAAACCAATTAGAATCAATTCTCTCTTATTTGTTCTCAATCTGGTTTAGAACCAACAGGGAATGCTTTTACGAGCCTTCTACTTGTACTTGATGCCACATTATCCTGTTGATGCTCCTCGTCACCATCATCTTCTGTGTCCAACTCCTTCCACTCCACAAGCCTTGACATGTATCTTAAATACAACTTTTTCAATGACGGAAAAGCTATTCCAGTGCTACCGTAGAACTCATCAGATACTCCTATGCATTTCACCTTCTCAAGTCTTACTATTTCAAGAATCTGAAGACAAGGCAAATGACCCAACATTGGGACTTGCTCGCACGCACTGCAATCCGTTAGTCTGATCTCTACCAAATTGTCAAGGAACTCCATTTTCATGACCCATGACGGAAACCCATCCCCCTTGTAGCTTCCAATTGTCAAACTTTTCAAATTCCGGTTTGGTTGAAGACCCTCCGATACTTGCTTATCACCCTCAAAATCACCACCCCATACCAATTCCAGCTTCTTCAACTTCAACTTCTCTCTTATTTCAGCTTTTTTGGCTTCTTCTCCATCTCTCACTTCCTCAAGACCGTAGATCCCCAAATCACCACCAAGTTTCTTTAGCCTTCCTAATTCATCGATTCTCCGACCTCTTGTACAACCCGCAACGAAGACTGACAATGTCTGCAAACAACTCAACTTCCCTATATGCATTGGCATTCTGGAGACTCTCCCACGTGAATCCATGTGCAGGTGTCTTAGCTTGGTCAATTTTCCAAGATTCTTTGGAAGCTTCTTCAAACTTCCGCAATTCTTCAGTCTCATTGTCTGCACATTGTAGAGTTTGATAATAACCTCCGGCACCGTCTTTATCTCGTCTTCTCCTGAGTTCTCAACGTATCTTAAATGCTTCAATTTGCTATTTCCATGTTTTGAGCATATACACAAACATGAGCGTAGTGGTCTTCCGAACAGCAGATTTGAACTTTTTCCATTCAAGGTTCGTACTTTTGACACATCGTTTGGAGCATACACAGACTGTGCAAGATCATGTACAAGATCATGCATCTTGCAATGAGTAATATCACCGTACATGTCTTCCACGGCATCTTGGAATAATGAGTTCGTCAACAAAATATCAAAATACTCATTCCCGACTTCCTCCATGTCACTCCCGCCTTCCTCTTTTGGTGGCTCAAGCAATCCTTCGGCCATCCAAAGTTGTACCAACTCTTCCCTCTCGAACACATGATCCTTGGGAATAGTATGTAAAACATAGTTTCAGATTGTGAGGCAATAAATGATCGTAGCTGATTTTAAGAGCCGGTAAAATCTGATTCTTCGTAGTAAACGAATTCCAAATTTTATCCGCTTGGATGGACAACCAATCTTGTTTCCTTTCTTTGGACTGCATCACCCCTCCTAGCACTTTTGCCGCCAGAGGCATTGTTGAAAGTTGATCCAAATTCAAGCTATTTTGTGGCTTGGTTACCAAACAACTAATTTTGGGAATTGTCTTGGCTTGATTAGCAAGTAATCAATTTAGGGAATTTATGCTCTGTTTCCCAAACTGGGTCTTAATTGTGTAGAGATTTTTATTTCCCTATTTTGTATGAACTATCTCTACACCACTCCTATAAATACCACCTGTAAGCTGCTATGAGGGGTAAGTTGAATCAGTGTAAATCCCCGGCGTTGTGTAAACATTCTCCCTATAGTGAAGTTTTGCTGGTTGGCGCCCGTGGTTTTTTCCTCTCCGTTGTTTGGAGGGGTTTTCCACGTTATATCGTTGTGTTCTCCGTTTTTGGTTTTGATCGCTATTTCGTTTTATTGCCTATCGTTGTATAACAAGTGGTATCAGAGCCTGGTTGTTCAATCTAGGTTTTCTGACGATATGGCATCATTGAAATTCGATCTACCGTTGTTGGACTACACCACACGATTTTCTCTGTGGCAAGTAAAGATGCGGGCCGTTCTAGCTCATCCTGACCTTGATGATGCGCTAGATGGATTCAACAAGAATGATCCGAAGACGTGGACCGATGAGGAGAAGCGTAAGGATCGTAAAGCTCTATCTCTGATTCATCTTCATCTATCAAATAATATTTTGCAGGAAGTACTGCTGGAGAAAACTGCAGCAGCGCTTTGGCTCAAACTGGAATCGATCTGCATGTCCAAGGATCTGACCAGTAAGTTGCATGTGAAGATGAAGTTGTTCACACACAAGTTGCAAGATGGTGGTTCTCTACTCGATCACCTAGCGGTCTTTAAGGAGATCGTTTCTGATTTGCAGTCCATGGAGGTAAAGTATGATGATGAAGATCTAGGTCTACTACTCTTATGTTCATTGCCTAGTTCTTTTGCAAATTTCCGAGATACCATATTATTGAGCCGCGATGAACTAACTCTTGCGGAAGTTTATGAGGCCCTTCAACAGAGGGAAAAGATGAAACTTATGGTACAGGGAGAAGGATCATCATCCTCCAAGGGAGAAGCTCTGCAGGTACGTGGGAGGACCGAGCAGAGGAACAACAACTATGGAAATAAAAATAAGAGCAATAACGGGAGAGGTCGTTCTAAGTCCAAAGGAGGTGACAAGTTCTGCAAGTATTGTAAGAAAACTAATCACACCATTGAAGATTGTTATAAGCTTCAGAATAAGGAGAAAAGAAACGGTACGTACAAACCGAAAAACAATTCTGATGGTGATGGTAAGGCCTCCGTTGTTTCCAACGATAATTCTGATAGTGATTGCTTAGTTGTGTTTGCTGGATGTGTTTCTGCTTATGATGAATGGATTCTTGATACAGCCTGTTCATTTCATATCTGTTGTAACAAAGACTGGTTCAGTTCTTATAAGTCTTTGCAGAGTGGAGATGTGGTGCGTATGGGAGATGACAACCCACGTGAGATTGTGGGCATAGGCTCCGTTAAGTTCAAGATGCATGACGCCATGATACGCACATTGACAGATGTGAGACACGTACCAACCATGGCGAGAAACCTCATCTCTCTCAGCACTCTTGACGATGAAGGGTACAAGTACTCCGGCTCACAGAAAATTCTAAAGGTATCAAAAGGCTCTCTCGTTCACATGATAGGTGATATGAACTCTGCAAGATTATATGTTCTTAGAGGTAGCACTTTAAATGGTTCTGCTACTGCTGCTGTTATTTCTGATGAACCTAGTAAAACTAATTTGTGGCACAAGCGCCTTGGACATATGAGTGAACAAGGCATGGCAGAGTTGATCAAGAGAGATTTACTTGATGGCTGCAACATGAGTAAGTTGGAGTTTTGCGAGCACTGCATTTTTGGTAAGCACAAGAGAGTTAAATTCAATGCTTCCGTTCATACCACTAAAGGGATATTAGATTATGTGCATGATGATGTTTGGGGTCCTTCCCGAAAAACTTCTCTTGGTGGTGCAAATTACATGCTTACTATTATTGATGATTACTCTAGAAAAGTGTGGCCTTATTTCCTAAAACATAAATCTGATGTGTTTGATGCTTTTAAGAAGTGGAGAGTTATGGTGGAGAAGCAAACCGAGAAGAAGGTAAAAGTGCTTCGTACTGACAATGGCATGGAGTTTTGTTTAAATGATTTTGTCAACTATTGTAGCAATGAAGGCATTGTAAGGCACCACACCATCCCGTCCACGCCTCAACAGAATGGTGTGGCTGAGCGCATGAACCGAACCATCATCTCTAAGGCTCAGTGCATGCTTTCTAATGCTCGTATGAGCAGACGTTTTTGGGCTGAAGCAGCCTCCACCGCCTTCTACTTAATAAACAGATCTCCAAGCATTCCACTTGATAAGAAAACTCCCATTGAGGTATGGTCTGGTTCACCTGCTGATTATTCACTGTTGAGAGTTTTTGGTTGCACTGCTTATGCACACGTTGATAATGGAAAGTTAGAGCCTAGAGCTGTCAAGTGTGTGTTTCTTGGTTATGGCTCAGGAGTAAATGCGTATAAGTTATGGAATCCTGAAACTAAAAGAATTTTGCTGAACAGAAATGTTGTTTTTAATGAGGCTGTCATGTTCAATGATAGTTCCTCTATAGATGCCTCTGATGTTCTTGATGTTACTAATTTTTCTGATGATGAGCAACAGATGATAAGCGTGCAGGTGGAGCACCTGGGCGAAAAAGTAAATGAGGTTGATAAAAATAATGAAAATGATGACATTGGTGTTCAGCTTACACCACCTGTTTTGCAGCAAACAAATAGCTCTATTGCTGTTGATAGACCGAAGAGAAACAAAGGTCCTCGCCCTCGTTTAATTGAACAATGCAACATTGTTCATTATGCTTTGAGTTGTGTTGAACAGGTGGAGCATCATTATGATAGTCCTGGTGATATGATGAAGCCAGTTCCTGTTGCTAAGTTTGAGCTTTGCTCAAGCTTAGTTGGTATAACTGTTTAGCCCTAGTGGCTGTTTGGCGCGGACAGTTTTTTCTTTGTTTGTTCAGGAAGATGTCTACCGCTTTATGCTACAAGGAGGAATTTGTCTCAAGGTGGAGTTTGTTGAAAGTTGATCCAAATTCAAGCTATTTTGTGGCTTGGTTACCAAGCAACTAATTTAGGGAATTGTCTTGGCTTGATTAGCAAGTAATCAATTTAGGGAATTTATGCCCTGTTTCCCAAACTGGGTCTTAATTGTGTAGAGATTTTTATTTCCCTATTTTGTATGAACTATCTCTACATCACTCCTATAAATACCACCTGTAAGCTGCCATGAGGGATAAGTTGAATCAGTGTAAATCCCCGGCGTTGTGTAAACATTCTCCCTATAGTGAAGTTTTGCTGGTTGGCGCCCGTGGTTTTTTCCTCTCCGTTGTTTGGAGAGGTTTTCCACGTTATATCGTTGTGTTCTCCGTTTTTGGTTTTGATCGCTATTTCGTTTTATTGCCTATCGTTTTATAACAGGCACACCTTGACACTTTCGAGCAAGATCCAATCCTATCTCCTCCAAATCTTTGGTCATTTCTATCTTCCTAAATGCCTTTTCCTTTTAGAGGACGACTGTTTGTACCCAGTGAGTGCAGAGGCACTGTGTTGCGTGAGTGCCACCACTCCCGTCTGGCTGTGCACCTCGGTGGCAACAAGATGTATAGAGACATGCGACAACAGTTTTGGTGGAGTGGGATGCGTGGGGCAGTTGCAGATTTCGTTTCTCGATGCCTCACCTGCCAACAGGTGAAGGCCGAGCACATGCGTCCCGCAGGCTTGCTACAGCCTTTGCCGATCTCCGAGTGGAAGTGGGAGCATGTGACTATGGATTTTGTGTGTGGGTTGCCCAGATCGTCGAAGGGGCATGACGCTGTTTGGGTGGTGGTTGATCGACTGACCAAGTCGGCCCACTTTCTGGGTATGAGGATGACTGATTCGGTGGACATGTTGGCTCGTTTGTACGTCAGGGAGATTGTTCGTCTGCACGGTGTACCAGTGTCAGTGGTATCGGATAGAGACCCTCGTTTCACATCCAGGTTCTGGAAGAGTCTACAGAAGGCTTTGGGCACTGAGGTCCTGTTGAGTACAGCTTACCATCCTGAGACAGATGGACAGTCAGAGCGCACCATTCAGATTCTTGAGGACATGCTTCGGGCTTGTGTGCTTGACTTTCAGGGATCATGGGAAGATCATTTACCGTTGGCAGAGTTTGCCTACAACAATAGCTACCAGTCCAGCATTGGTATGACACCATTTGAGGCCTTGTATGGCAGACCTTGTAGATCGCCGGTGTGTTGGGCTGAGGTTGGGGACAAGAGCTTACTTGGGCCAAACATGGTCAGGGAGACGACCGAGAATGTCACTTTGATCAGAGAGCGACTGAAGACCGCACAGAGTCGGCAGAAGAGCTACGCAGACAGGCGTCGTAGACCACTTGAGTTCATGGTCGGAGAGCATGTGTTTCTGAGGGTGAGCCCGAGGAAGGGTCTTGTGCGGTTTAACCGCAGCGGAGACAAGTTGGCACCGCGTTTCATCGGACCATTTGATGTGTTAGAGAAGATTGGAGCTGTAGCTTACCGGTTGGCCTTGCCACCGCAGCTTGGGAACGTGCATAACGTTTTCCATGTGTCCCAACTACGGAAGTACATAACACACCCTTCGCACATCATTGAGTGGTCAGACATCGAGGTAGCAGATGATGTCACCTTTGAAGAGCAGCCCGTAGAGATCTTGGGGACAAAGGAGAAGGTCCTACGGAACAAGAAGATTCCGTTGGTCTTGGTACGGTGGGGTCACCAAGGATCTGGATCCACATGGGAGCGCGAGGAGGAGATCCGCGAGAAGTATCCCCACCTGTTCGACCTCTGAGGTACGCCTTGTCTTTAAATTTCGAGGACGAAATTCTTTTAAGGGGGGTAGATTGTAAGACCCACCCCTGGTCGATCCCGGTAAAACCGGTGAATCCTAGCTAAGTTTGACTTTCGGCCGGAGAAGTCAACCGATGACTCGGAAAGTCAGTCGGGACTTTTCCGGGGCCCAAAAAGCTTAGCCATTAGCACGGTTAGCTTAGTTGGGTTGTTCCCTTCAGTTTGACTGTAATTTTGTTAAAGTCAACCGTCGGTCAAACTCGGGCTTAATATCGGTTATTTGTCGATAAATTTTGGAAAGCTGGAAAATTATTAAATAGGAGTGACCTCACATGACACTTGTCATGCTTGGCTTGGAGGATGAGAATTGAGGCTTCAAATGACCCTCATACCCTCCTAAGTTACCTTTAAAGGGATAAGACCTTAAGGGCTTTTGAGTAAATTGACATTTTAGGTCATTTAAAGGAAAGAGAGCAACATTTCAGCCCATTTGTTGTTGTTTCAGCCGAAAATCACAAGAGAGAGAGGAGAGGAGGAGCTCACTTGCTTGAGGAAGAAGATAGAGAGGAAAGCTTGGATTTTGAAGCTTGTTCTTGGTCCCTTTGCCTTCATTTTCACTCCATCTTCTCCATCTCAACCATCTAGAGGTAAGGATGCTCTCAAACCTCCATTTCTTCCACTTCCAATCTATGGGTTTTGTAGGTTTTGGTTTAAGAGTTGAAGAACTTGCTCTTTGTTTGATTGTTTGGAGAAGAAGTAGTGAAGTAGGTTGTTGGATTGAGTTTTGGTTGAAGTTTGATGAACCCATTGAGGGTGTAATTGCTGGGTATCTTTGGTGAATTATTTTGGAGCTAGGAGAGTTTAGAAATGGAGTTTGAGTTGGGATTTTCGTGAAATTCGAGTTGGGGAAGAAAGGGGAAGGAGCTGGTCAGGTCTGATACGGAATCTGACCCGGACCGGACCAGGTACCGGCACGGTAGGCCGCACGGAATGTGCCTGGTACCGGCACGGAACCCAGCACGGAACATGCCTGGTACCGGCACGGCACCCGGCACGGAACGGGCCTGGTACCAGCACGGCACCCGGCACGGAACGGGCGGGAGTCCGGCACGGGACCTGATACGGTCCGTGTCGCTCACCGGGCCGGTCTGTGTCGTGTTCCGTTCTGGATTCCGGGCCGGCCTATGACAGGGTCCGTTTGGCATTCCGGATCAGATCCCCAGAGCCCAAAACCCTTCCTTTTAGCTCAATTTGATTCCCACTTTTCCTCTTCAAACCTTGATCCATTTCTGAACATTGTGGTGTGTTTTGAGGAGAAGAACACTTGGTTGAGGAATCTAATTTGTGTTCTTTTGGTGGTTCAAAACCTTGGAACCAAGCTAGGAAAGGAGGAAGAACGTGGACACGAGTTAGAGGAGCTCTTGTCACGCCGGGACCCGAGTGAAGAACGGAGAGGTGACCACCGAGCTTGTCATCAGAGTGTTGAGAGGAAGACCTTGAGGTAGGGAAAGCCTTAACCTCTCTTTTACGATGTTTAGTATGCATGCTAGGTTAATAAAATTGGAAAAGGTCCTAGAAATGCCTATAGGATGCGAATAACTAGCATAATCGTCTTTCAATTACTAATAACCGGAATTGTCTAGTGGTGACCGATTAGGATGCCAATCACTAGTGTAACTCGCTTTCAATACTTGGGAATTGATTGTCTGGTAGAGGAGCCTTGGCAAAGCCCTCGGATTAGTTGCGTGTTAGGATCACATGCTTGTTTGTTGATTGCTTAGTGGATAGGCTAAAGAGTCTAATGAAACTAGTAGAATTGCATGTATGAATGCCCTTTGAAGGTTTTTATAATTAGTTGATTATACTCGTGCTTGCTCGTTGATGGTATTCAAATGATTACTTGATTTACTTGAATGGTTGTTTGGAGCATCGAGTATGACTAGTTGTACCGAGCGGTGCAATCAGGTGATCGATGCCCCGGTGGGTCGAAGTTGGTAAGTGAACGGTAAGTTGGATTGGGTGATTGGTGTGCTATGTTTGCGTGATTACGTGTACTGCTTGTTGTGGTGAATTGGTAATGTGTGAGCCATGTGTGGAATTGAATTGGTGGTTGTTGAACCTGTATTATTTCGTGTTCGGTTGAGTGCGTATTCAATTATTAACTGCTTATTATTAAATTGTCCAAGTGTATGCTCCCTATGGGAGTAATACCTTGGTTCCCGAGGACATAAAATCCCTTGGAGACGTTTCTGAGAATCCCGATGATAAGCGCCCCGAAGGGTTGTTTCCGGTCGCCTCAATGTTATGCGTCTCCTCTGGATTTGAGGGAAAATCCGAGAGGACACATTATGTGGATCGGAGGGTGGAGACTTCATGTGCCACGGCATTGGTTGATTTATCTATTACCTGTGTTTGTTAAGATGTTTTTGGTTGAATTTATTGTTGATCTTATTGAGTTGAATTTCCATCTCGTTATGTGTTTTCCCTACTGAGCGCAAGCTCACCCCTACGAGTTTATTGTTGTGTTTACAGGCTTGATAGAGGAGTAGAGGCTCGGGAGCTTCTCGGTGTGGGTGTCCCTAGAGACTTCGTTTTATCTTTCTTTCGGTTGAAACAATATTTTGTGGAGTTATATTATTACACCCCTGGAGGGTTATTCTTGTTTAAACTAGATCATGTGGTTTGAAGCTTTTCTATTGGAGGTTTTCAGGATTTAAATGTTGTCTTATTATTTTATTGTCCTCTATTACTCGTCATGCCTCGAGTCCGGGCGATAACCGGATTTGGGGCGTGACAGTTTTCCCGAGTCCTGCCATTCCAACAATAGCATAGACAGGGAGAGCTTCTTGATTGTTCGACTCGCTACTAGTCAACAGATCGACAATCTTAGACACCTCTTCTTCCCTCCCCACGACCATAGACTGGTCCACAAAAGACTGGGTCTCCCTCTCGATCACGACTCGACTTGTAGTAGCAGAGCTTTGCAGACATAGCCTGCTCTTAAGGCCAAAGCCATTGGCCCGCTTTTGAATGGCGGTTAAGGCCAAGTTAATGTCCCTTATCTTATGAGCCATCCTGAGACGAAACGCTATAGGATTGTTGAGAGAGAAAAAGTTGCACACCTTGTTGGCCATCATGCCTCGAATTTCCACCTGACGACGGAGACCTTCATAATCAAGCTCGTCCAAGGCATCACGAGCGCGATAAGCAAGATCGGATAGGTTTTGGAGCCAAACCTTGACAGCTTCGTCGGTGACTTGACGCTCTTGCGCATCATGCAAAAAGGCCTGAACCATCTTCAGGGAATCGCCAAGCTGGGAGAGCTCGTCCTTGAAACCCCAAGCAAGCCCAATCCCCTTCGCAGCGAGTGAGATTGCCGCCTTCAGGATCTCCTCCACAGCAACATTCAGCACTGCCTCCGCCATTTTTGTTATCAATCGGTAGCTGAAACTCACGAAACACAAGTAAATTTTGAGATCTAAAAGAGATAACAAAAATATTGATTTGAAACAAACGAGTCCTCAGCAACGACTTACCAATCGGTACTGTGCAAAGAAATCACCAGCAAACGATATGTTTGTTGATTTTTTCTCTTACCTTAACCAAGAGTTGGTAACAATGTTCTGTCATCATATTGGTCAACTCTTTAAGATATTATTGTTGTCAACTTGGAATGCGTATAATTAACACGTAAATTATTATTTTTAGGCAAATAGGGAGTATGGTAGGTGTAACTAGTTAAGGTTTGTTCAAACCATCCTTTCACTTACGTATCTGTTTTTTTACCAGTAATGTACATTCAAATTAAAACTGAGATATAAGGACAGATCTAGCTACAAACTTCAGAAACCTAAAATATGTTATACTGTAAGAGCATAACGATATAACCAAAAATAAACAACTCTGAGAAGGTTACCTATCTCTTACGTCAATTTTGCTTGTACCAAATTATTATTTTCTTCCCACCATCTTCTATGATATAATATATACACCAACGGTCATATGGTTTGGGAAAAAAAAGTATTTTGTATCATGGTTTGATTCAGGGCCGGTCCAACAAATTTGAGGGCCTTAAGCGATGATTTATATAAGTTTTTATTTTACGAAAAATTACTTAGTCAGATGATGCTCAAATAAAGCTTTTAAATACAGGTTAAATCAATAAAGATTTTTTTTCCTATTAGACTGGAATATGGGGCTTTTAAAATAAGTTATTTGGGGATTTTATATTTATTGATAATTGATAAAAACAAGTAATACTAAATTTTTGGGGCCTTGTTTATGTTGGGGCCTTAAGCCATTGTTTAAATGGCTTAAGGGTTGGGCCGGCCCTGATTTGATCATAATTTTATCCATGATTTCTAATCAAACTTTTAATTCAATTCGTTGGACAAGACTCCTCTTTATTGGCTTGTAGTTCTTCTGGCTCTCGAGGAACACACTATTTTCCTCGGAGAAAACATTGGAACCTAGCTCTCCGCGACATTGTATTAGGATGTTTTAACCGTTTGCGATTTGTTGTCACAAATCCTAACTAAAAAGTTCACACAATTTGCAGAATCCATAAAAATATGCTAAAATATGGATGTCGTTAGTTTAGCGGTAAAATAATTTTTTCCATCTGATAAAAAACACTTAAGAAACAAATGAGATACGATTCTTCATTTGCCGCCGCCTCTCCTCCTCTCTGGTGGAAAACACGGAAATATGTACCTTTCCATCTCGTCCCTATGATCAAATCAGATTTGTCGAGGTTTAATTTTGGGGTTAGATCTCTGCAGATTTGACGGTTTAATTTTGTGCAGGTTTATCAAGATTACTGCGGAAGATAACGAGAAGTTCTAGTTGAAGTTCAAGGACTAAATCAACTGGTTTGTGATTTTTTTTATGAAATTGTAAAACTTGTTTATTTATTCATATGCCCGTTTGGAGTAATTAACTTATATGGGTTTTTGATATTTTTCATTTTTGTCAAATTTTATCAATCAAAGTTCATCAAGTTCTACTCCGATTTGGTGTAATATTTTGCAGATTTGAGCAAGCCTATCCCGCTGTATTCATCCAGGAGATTATGTAATGATCACTATTCAACACACTAATTGAATACCCTGATTTCATTTAGTTGATCAATGGAGCTCAAGCCAGCCTCCTTTTCTTCTTTTTGTTCTGTTTTGTTGTCGAGCTACGATAAATACTGCAAAATCGTTGCCCGATCTAATGGAACAATCAAGGGAGCTAAGGGGAAAAGTCATGGTCCTGTTATCTGCTCTACCACAGCTACGATAAATACTGCAAAATCGTTGCCCGATCTCATGGTACCGGTGAGCCTCTTGCATCCATTCTGGGTAGTGTGAACGGTTCTAAACAGTCCGGTTCACTATCGTGCGAGATTACTCGTGTTCATGCTATCTCGTCACTGACTGAAGGTGTCGCAGCTGCTCAAACAAGAACTGCATCAAGAGATGTAGAAATCACAAAACCATCATCTTCAAATGGTTGTAAGGTGTTTTTATATAATCTGCCTTATTTTGTAACTGAGGAATGGGTGAGAAATTCGCTCGGTGTTTATGGCGAGATCACATCTGAAGGATCGAAAAACATGATATGTTCGCAGCGGAATTAAATCGTTCGATCAAAAAACAAATATATTGGATCTAAATCATCGTTAAAACAATAAAATCACTTACTTGATTTGTAGAACGAAATTGATTTAGGTCCGAAACTACGAAGCCTCCAGTGTATCCACACCGAGTAACGATCTTTGATGCTTTCAATAATTGAGACGACTATGGAGAAGAGCGCTTCTTCTTTTGGTTGTTAGGGAGAGAATAGAAAAAGGAGGCTACCCTAATTCTCTCTTATTATATACTTCTAATTATTAGGTTCAAGACGCAATTGGGCTTGAAACCCGATTGGGTCTAGGACAAACCCAACAACATCGACCTTGGTTTGTAAATGACCCAATCGCAAGGGTTGTTATTTCTGTTTCGTTGATTTTCGATCTCATGACTCAGCTATGAAGGTGATCGAGACTTTTAATAGCTTTCGGCTTAATGGTTTTGATTTGATGGTGGTGTTAGCACACCCAGACAGTGCACAAAACAGATGTTATTCTATTTGTTGTTATTCTTCTTGGATTCCATTGGGATGAATAAAATTTAGTTTTGCAAGTGTTCTTGATTTCCTATGTGGTCGAGTCGGTAGCACAGGATCCTCTAGCACAAGATCCTTTGGCGGAACATGGTCCACGGTAGGAGGCAGAGATGTCGGAGCACCTGCAGGAGTTAGCTCAATGGGAGAACCCTCATCATCATCAGAAAACAGATCAATATCAGGATTAGAAAAGAAAGGAGTAGACTCGGGAATGTGAAAAAAAGACATGGAAGAAAACATCTTATGTTCCCAGAATGTGACATGACGAGAAATGCGGAGACGTTTGGAAACCGGGTCCCAACATCTGTACCCTTTGTGTTCGATCCCATACCCAATAAAGCAACAAAGACGAGAACGAGGTTCAAGTTTAGTACGTTCATGAGGTTGTAGATGAACAAAACAGACACACCCAAAGACACGAAGAAGATCATAAACTGGAGGACGACCATACAAACACTCGTAAGGAGTTTTGTTACCTATGACTGGGGATGGAACCCTGTTGATGGTGTAGACGGCTGTGAGAGCAGCCTCCCCCCAAAAACGTTCAGGTCAGGCAGCTGCAATGGTGAGAGCACGGACCGTATTAAGAATATGGCGATGTTTGCGTTCTGCTCAACCATTTTGTTGCGATGTACCAGGACAGGAGCGCTGAACGATAGTACCGGTGGAAGCAAGTTGTGCAAGAAAGGATGACTCTTTAAGTTCCATGCCGTTATCCATACGCAGTGTTTTGATAACTTTAGAGAATTGTGTGCGAACCATGGCAGAAAACTCAGAATAAATTTTGTTGAAGTCAGATTTATTATGCATGAGATAAATCCAAGTAAAACGAGTATGATCATCAACAAATATGACAAACCACCGAGACCCCCCCATGGTCGGAACAGGTGCTGCTCCCCACAAGTCAGTATGAACAAGATCAAAAGGTGCAGAGGAAATAGTATTATTAAGGGAAAACGGCGGTTTATGATGTTTAGCAAGCTGACAAGACACACAATCACCAAAGTTATGCGAAACTGACCCCAACAACCCACTAGAAATAAGACTACGCAAACGAGAGGAAGAAGGATGACCTAGGCGAGAGTGCCAGAGATCGGCGGAGACGACAGCGCCACAAGTAGGCGAGGATGATGATGGTGAGGGAACTACCAGTGAGGTGAGTTCGAACAGGCGACCAACTTTACGTCCTGTCCCATGGATTTGTCCCGTCAGTGGATCCTGCACAAGAACAGAAGAAGTACGACCAGAAAAGTTAACGTCTAAACCCAAATCACACAATTGACCAACCGATACAAGGTTCAGTGACAAATCTGGGACAAGCAAGGTGTTCGGTAGTGATAGCTGGTCTGTGGTTGCGGTACCATAGTGTGTGGCAAGCAAAATGGAATTATCAGCCGTACGAATAGACGGAGACTTGGTGACCGGAGTTACACATGTGAGCAAATCTGACTGCGGGCTCATATGATTGAAACAAGCAGAATCGAGATACCACGTGGATGTGCTACCTGGTGTAGTTGTGGATGGGCTACCTGACGAGGCAGTGTGAGCTGAGAGGAATGCTCGGATGTCCCGCAAGAGAGCCGTCATGTCAGGAGAGTTGGACGACACAACAGGTGTAGCGGCAACAGTGGATGAGCTACCTGACGAGGCAGTGTGAGCTGACAGAAGCGCTCGTATGTCACCCAAGAGAGCAGCAATAGTGTCATTGGGCATGTTGGAAGGCCGATGATCCCACGGGAGCCACACCCCCCCTTAAAGTTTGGAGAGGGCCTGGAGTTACCCCATCGAGCGTTGTTTGAGGACAAAAGGTGACGAGCATGAGTTCTGCATTCAGTTAAGACATGTCCAGATCTGTTGCAGAACGTACAGTGGGGTTTGATATCGAGTTTCTTCATGAGGAATACCTGAAAAGAAAACACTGAAATAAAAGTTAAGTTTTTTTTTTGGTCAACGGTCAACGCGCGTGATGTTCACGCGGTCAGCGTCGGAGGCGCGTGGGCGGGACGCGCGCGTGGTCGCGCGTGTGGCTGCTGGCGCGTGTAATCCACGCGTCGTCTTCGTTTCTTCGACAGAAAACGCAGGCGCGGCGGCGGCGTCTTCGTGGTTTGCTGGTGCGGCGGCGTTTAGCGTTTCTTCGTCCTTCATGAGTCACAGGCCCGACAACAGGAGAGGAAGTCGCTGGTACGTTTCCTTGAAGCCGAGACTGTACGAGTGTGCGACGAGCAGGGTCGGCGTGGGAGCAGCACCGGCGTGGGAGCAGCACCGGCGTGGGAGCAGCAGCAGCGTGGGACGTGGTGGTTCGGACGGAGGCGAGATCTGATCTCGCGAGTTGACGGCGGGGACGAAGCAAGGTGTTGTCTTGCTTGACGATCTCGCCGGAGTCGTTGCCGGAGGTGAACGCAGTCGGGACAGCGGCGGCCGAGGCTGTGTCTCGGGGCGGCGGTCAGCTGTGACTGCGGCGGCGGTTGTGAGCTCGTGAAGAGCAGCGTTCAACGAAGGTGAACGGCGACGACGGCGGCGCAACGGCGGCGGCGGCGGAAGCGGAAGCAATATTTAGAGCGAGAGAGGCTCTGATACCATGATAACAATTGTAGAATTGTATTGGATTCGATAATTGAAACATACAATGTACATGTGTATATATAGTGCTAGAGTTTCCTAAACCCGATGCTAACCCTAACGAGCCACATGGACTAAACCTATATAACATATTCTAACACGTCAATGACCAGAATCACCACGGGAAGGCTGAGGCCAACACCCACGTTTCTAGCGAGACTGCAGGCAAGATACAGAACTGAGAAATGAGAAACTGTGGCCTGTACAGTGAATTAGAGTTTCAATGATGCTTTTTTATTACTTATCCACAAAGTTTGTAGTTCAAAGAGAGCAAGTCAATGAATAAAGGTAGACTTGTCAAATGATTATGGAGGTTGGCAAGTCAGTGTTCAAAGTGACTGGCTCTTAGTGTGTGCTGTGATATGGTGTGTTGCTATAATTTTACTGGAAATTGAGGTGTCATTGATGGAAGGAGTCAACCAGAGAGAGAGAGGTTGGTGGTTGATAGGTGGGTCTCATTCTCAGTTTGCTTCTCAGTGCAAAATTCTCAACAAAGCTATGAAAATGCAAAAAAGTTGTGGTCCAAAGTTTTGGACTTAGGGAAGGTCTCTTGAATGCCCACATTTTCACCCAGATGATGATGATGATGATGATGATCATGCATTGCAGACCAAAACCCAACAGTAAGTGATACTATTAAATGGTAGGTGATCACAGATCATCATCTACATTTCTTCTTGTTGACTTGTATTTTGCAGTAAAAAGTTCTCAAATCCATAGATATAGTGCCTATATCTGACCAAATGAGACCAAGATCATAAATTTTTGATAACCCAAATGGCCATTGCATATCAAAAGTAGTTCCAGGTCATAACCAGAACAAAACTGACTGATTTGTGGGGGAAGGGACAGGTGGGTCATTTCACCTTCTTGCCCTGTTTGACTGGGAAAGCAGAACTAGAATGAATGAGTAGAGTGTGGGACATTGATGAAAGTGGAGGAGAACACAGACATTGAGTTTTGCTGAAGTAAAAAGTTATGAGGAAAAGAAAGTGGAGGATCCATTTTAATGGATATTGCTGAGCTTTGGGGAAAGCTGAGGATCTTTCAGGACCAACTTTGGCTTAAAATGATGTGTAGTTTTATTACAGACCAAACCTCAGTTCTGATTGAACAATTGGGATCAAAAGGGATCCAAGACCTTTAACTCTTAACACTAATTTCATCTATATTTAATTGATGGCATTGCTATTGTCATCTTTTAAGAAATAAATATTGTCCAAACTAATCTGACACAACTTAGGCAAATTTACAAAATCATTAGGAGTTGATCAAGTGGGTGGTGCAATCTTATTTCATCTAAAATTTGTTGAGCCTACCCATCAATTACTTCCAGCATAACGATGGATTAAAACGAACTAATCTTACAAAAACACACTTCTCATTTGACTATACTGAGCTCTAAATTTTCATATGAACTTTTAACTTTTCTCACTCCACACTCTTAAGTGATAGATGACAAAAACTCCCCTAGAGAATGATAGTTGTTATATTTTTATCATAAAGTTAAAAAATGAAAATTTAGCATAGTTGTACAAAAAAACTTAAAAATCAGTGTAGTCAAGTTTGGAAAGTATACTCATGTATTATACATACATACAATAGATACACCTTGAACGTATCACTCGAACCTCACAACCAAAGTTTTAAAAATCGGGCAATTATGTCTTTAGGAATGAATCGATAATTAATCAGTTCGGTCAACAAAAAATAGCATCTAGACGGGTGCTTAGGCGGGACCTAGTCGAAACTTTTAGAATACTACTCACAACTATACATGAAATGTCATCAATGCTTCTCATATTGACTGCCGCTGCAGAAGGTGCTTCGCCGTTGCCGAGCATCCATAATAGGCCTCACAATGTCCGGTACTTCCTAGTTCGACATCCCCTGGGCCCAACATCACACCATATTTCAATCAACAAAGCCCCCAAAGCCCAACATTTTACCTTCAAACACTAACCTTCCAGTTCCACAGCAACAACAAACTACCAAGTTACTATCATGTTCTCTTACTATTGTTCAAAAACGTTTTCCCATTATTTTATTATGAAAAAACTCTGGGTCCAAACCTTTCTCAACGTTTCGTTTTAACGTCCTAACCTAGACCAACGTTTCGTTACAGTTCCATACACGAAAGGTTGGAACTTTTACAAAACCTGATATGAACCATTTAAATTAACGATTTCGTTAACATGGGAAGTGAAAAGTCGAAACTACAACTCCATTCATGTTAACCTTTCAGCTCATCTTTCCCAAAATAATGCATTATTTTGAAATTCAGTGTTGAAAAATTGTTGGATATGTATACTGTGTGTTCTAATTGCATGTTGAACGGGCATGGGGAGCTGAAAGGTTAACGTGAATGGAGGGGTAGTTTCGACTTTTCACTTCCCATGTCAACGAAATCGTTAATCTAAACGGTTCATATCAGGTTATGTAAAAGTTTCAACCTTTCGTGTACGGAACTGTAACGAAACGTTGGTCTGGGTTAGGACGTTAAAATGAAACGTTCAAAACGGTTAGGAACCAGAGTTATCCCTTTTATTATTACCAAAGGACCAGAAACAGCATTACACAAGCAAAAAACAAGACGGAAATACATAAATTTGAGCTACACTTGTAAAAAATTACTTGTTTACACTTATAAACAAGTTAATCTTCTATCAAATTTGAGCAACTTGATGTTTATGATTACTTACAGTGTACATGTAATCAAATTGAAATTCCATAGCATAAATGGAGGTCCTACAAATCAAGATACAAGTGAAATGGTTAGATACAAGAGTGAGGGTAGATGTGCACAGCATAAATGAAGAATGTATGAATGTTAATTCACCTTGAATGATGTGATGTCAGTTAAAATGACAGTATTTGATTTTGGCCTGTCTGAACCACGCTTGCCATTGCTCGTTCTTATACTTTTCTTCCAAACCAGGACATTCATAGACCTCAAGTGATCTTAAATTGGTGAGGCGGGACATGACTTCCAAGGTGGGCAGAGTGGTTAGGTTGCTGCAGCTATAGAGTTGTATTGATTGGAGAGATGACAAGTTGCCGATCCAATCCGGTATTTCCTTCAGTTGATGACATGACCTTATATGGAGAGTCTTCAGTTTGGTGGCGTGTTGAAGCTGGTCCGGCAGAGACTCCACCTTTGACTCCAACAATTCTACACGTTCGAGGGACATGAATAGCTGTTGTTCTGGTTCAGCCACCTCTACTCCGAGACATGGGGGATCTATTTCCAATTGCGCAAGAGCAGGACAATTTGGAATGGGATTCCTTGCCCTTTTCATTAATTGTATTGGGTATAAATAATACCCTTAATCATGTTTGAATTACATGATTTACATGATCTGTAAAATACAATTTACAAAATGAGATTACAAAATATATCTTATCTAACACGCCCCTCAGTCTGAACGGGAGGAGGTAGCACGTTCAGACTGGACCGAAAATCATAGAAAAGAACTTGAGGAAGTCCTTTTGTAAATATATCAGCAATCTGCGATCGAGAAGGGACATGAAGAACTCGGACATGGCCTTTAGCAACTTTCTCGCGGACGAAGTGGATGTCAAGTTCAATATGCTTCGTGCGTTGATGCTGTACAGGGTTGCCGGAGAGGTAGATGGCACTAACATTATCGCAATAGACCAAGGTGGCCCGAGATAATGGACAATGTAGTTCCAACAGCAAATTCCGGAGCCAACAAGATTCAGACACGACGTTGGCTACACCCCTGTATTCAGCTTCTGTGCTAGAACGAGAAATGGTAGGCTGCCGTTTGGAAGACCACGAGATAAGATTATCACCCAAGAAAACGCAATAGCCTGATGTGGATCGGCGAGTGTCAGGACAACCGGCCCAATCAGCATCAGTGTATGAGACCAAGTCTGATATCCTCGAGGAGTATAGGTGAAGACCTAAGTGTAGTGTCCCTTGAAGATATCGGATGATGCGTTTGAGGGCCCCCATATGAGTATCACGTGGATCATGCATGTGAAGACAAATCTACTGAACCGCATAGGAGATGTCTGGCTGAGTGAAGGTGAGGTATTGCAAGGCACCAGCAAGACTGCGATAGAGAGTAGGATTGGCAAAAGGAGCACCGGAGTCCCCGCTCACTTTGGCTTTGGTATCAACCGGAGTAGCAGACGGAGAACAGGAACTCATGCCAGCCCGACGAATGATATCCTCAGTATACTTCTGTTGAGAGAGAAACATCCCGGCTGAATGGCGAGTGGCTGCAATACCTAAAAAATAAGACAAAGGCCCAAGGTCTTTCATGGAAAACTCAGAATCGAGTTTAGTCATGATAGAAAGGCGCAAATCATCACTCGAAGTAGTCAGGATAATGTCATCCACATATAAAAGGGGAAAAGCAGTATCAGAGCCCTGACGGAAGATGAAAAGTGAATGGTCAGATCTGCTATGAGTGAAGCCAATAGTGGAGACAAAATCAGTGAAACGCTGATACCAGGCTCTCGGGGCTTGTTTCAGACCATATAGCGAACGTTGCAGAAGGCAGACATGATCGGGATGAGTAGAGCTGCGAAAACCAATAGGTTGATGCATGTAAACGGTTTCGCTGAGATGACCATGGAGAAATGCATTTTTGACGTCCAACTGATGTATGGGCCAAGCTTGTGAAACTGCCAAACTGAGCACGGTCCGAATGGTAGCTGGTTTGACGAACGGGCTAAATGTCTCGTCACAATCAACTCCGATTTGTTGAGAACGGCCATCACCTACAAGACGAGCTTTATAACGCTCAAAAGAACCATCAGATCGTGTTTTATGACGAAAAACCCACATTGACCGAATCACATTAGTATTAGCCGGACGAGGAACCAATTTCCAAGTCTTATTTTCAATCAAGGCATTAAACTCGTCAAGCATTGCTAGTCTCCAATTAGGGTCAGAAAGAGCGACCTTGGGATTAGACGGTATGGGAGATGGGTGAAGTGATGAGGTAAGATTAAAAGGAATTTTGGGTTTGGAAATACCTGCTCGGCCTCGTGTAACCATTGGATGAACAGTGGTATGGAGTTTAGGGGCTGGAGCTGAGGGCTGGGCCGAGCCTTGTGTGCTAAAAGGAAGCATGGATGAAGGTGGGCTGGATGTGCTTGGGCCAGGCGAGGGAAATGAAGACAGACCAGGAGAGTAGGATGGAGCTGAGTCGTAAGGTGCAGGCGGAGCAGAGACAAGCGGGCCGGGTGGGGCTGAGGTAGATGGGCCGGGCGAGGCTGAGGCAGATGGGCCGGGCGAGGCTGAAGCAGGTGGGCTGGGCGAGTCTGAAGCAGATGGGCTGGGCTGGGCAGCTCTTTGGCCAGAGGCAGTAGATGGACTCATCAATGGAATTCGAAGAGCAGGAGATATATCCTCGTCCAAGAACGAGTAAGTTGCAGGGTCAGGATGAGATAATGAAGAAAAGGGAAATGCCGTTTCATCAAAAATAACATGCTTACAAATGATTATTTTATTTTGTTGAATGTCAAAACATTTATATCCTCGATGCTGTGACGGATATCCGAGAAACACACAAGCCAAAGATCGAGATTGCAACTTGTTCCGAGTAGTGGAAGGGACAAGGGGATAACAAAGACAATCAAATGTACGTAAATGAGAATAAGACGGAGTACGATGATAAAGCAATTGAGTAGGAGACGAAAAATTCAGATTTTTTGATGGAAGAATATTATGAAGGTAAGTAGACATGTGAAGTGCATGCTGCCAAAAAGATAAGGGAAGAGAAGCATGTATAAGCAATGTACGAACCAGATTATTGACAGTACGAATTTTTCGCTCAGCACGACCATTTTGAGGTGATGTATGAGGACACGAAAAACGAAAAACCATTCCTGTAGACACACAGAATTGTCGAAATGTAGTATTATCGAATTCCCTGCCATTATCACATTGAAAGCTTTTGATGGAGCAACCAAATTGTGTACAAACAAATGCATTGAACATGGTGAAAATCGAAAATACTTGAGATTTAGCACCCAACGGAAAAGTCCATAAAAAATTAGTATAATCATCAAGAAACAACAAATAATAACGATGACCAGCAGAACTCAATACAGGAGTAGTCCATAAGTCAGTATGAATAATATCAAATGGCGATGAAGTAGCATTTAAAGAAGTACTAAAAGGTAATTTAACGTGCTTGCCAAAAACGCAAGATTGACAGACATGAAAATTATTGTTTGTGGAACACGAAATTAAATGCTGACTACGAAGAGAACGAAAAACAGGATCACCGGGATGACCCAAACGAGAATGCCAAAGTTGGGGAGATAAAGCAGTCAGAGCCATAGGCGAACCCGAGTACATGGACGATGTGACTGGATAGAGATCACTGGAACTGTTGCATGTCAAAATTGGAGTGCCCGTCTGAAAATCCTTCACAGAAAAACCAAGAGGATCAAATTCAACTGTAGCATTGTTATCTGTGACAAAACGGCGGACAGAAACAAGGTTTTTAATAATTTTGGGGGTATACAATACATTATTCAAACGTAAATTGGGTACAGTAGGCACTAAAGGGGCATGAACAGAACCAGTAATAGGGATAAGAGAACCGTCACCAACAATAACTTGACGAGCAGTGTTTGAAAGAAAATAAGGTTTTAGACTACCTGAATTGGAAGTCATATGGGAAGAGGCTCCTGAGTCCATGTACCAATTTGGATCCGGTGGATGCAAGGTCATCGTGTGCATGGCCCGATCGATGTCCGTAGGGACGGGAGCAGCCGAGTGGGCCTGAGGATGTTGACCCAATACACCGAGTCCCTGCTGGTGTGGCACACCCGAATTGGGCCTGTTGTGCTGTCTAGGAGAAGATCCGGTCCAAGGATGAGATGGGTAGGGACATGGTGGGCCTGACCAGGTTGCCCCATTATAGTACGTGGGCATGGGCTGAGGCTGCCATTGGGCCCAAGGCGAGTTGGGCATATGTCCATGCGGTCCAGTACGTTACTGCTGAGAGGGACGTCCACCGCGCGGATTAGAGCGTCCTCGTCCTCGACGAGACTTGGAGCTGCGAGGAGCACTGTCATGGATGGTTTTGGAGCCAGAATTCGCAGCAGCGCCTGTGGAGGCTGTCAAGAGGGCCGCAGATGACGATAACACTCCCGATGCTGCTTGTTTTTGTTTCCGGGTTTCCTCCATAATCAGACGGGATCGTGCATCATAAAAAGATGGGAGAGGATTGCACTGTTGAATAAGAGTAGCAATCCCATCGTAAGCCTCGGATAACCCTGTAACAAGCTGAAGCACAAGTCAATTATTGGAGACGGGAGCTCCAACATTCGATAATTGGTCAGATAAATTCTTAAGCTCTTGACAGTATGTAGAAACATTCGAAAAATCATCCAAGCGAGTCGAGGAAAATTGTTGTTCAAGATAAACGGCACGAGAGTGCTTGTTATCCTGAAAAATGTTGCTCAAAGCCATCCAAGCACGGGCAGCAATTGTGTCAGGAGCAATAATCGTTTGAAGCAAATCGGAAGAGATAGTACCATATATCCATTGGAGGACAGCGGCATCAAGTCGATGCCAGAGCGCATCATTTGGTGGAGAGAATGACGGACTCGGGATCGGTGGTGTGACGGTCAGAGCGCCTTCGCTTGATTTTTCAGTATCAAGTCCGTCCCCATCAGCAGCAGAGGAAAGAGCTTCCTGTTGACCGGAAATAGCAGCATCATAGAGTGCAGCAGCCTCGGGAAGAATGTGATGAAGCACATCATAAACTCGACAATGGATTTTGAACAATTCGGACCATGTAGTGTATTGTCCTTTGTCCATTTCGAGGACAACCGGAATGGCGCCGCGAATATTGTGCACCAACAAAGCAGGGTGAAGTTTGGAGTCAGCCATAAGTGATCCAAGGAAGAGATGAAACGCTGATTGAAGACGTGTGCGTGACTGGAAAAAAAAATGCAGAACTGGTGCAGTAGATGTGGGCGTCACAGGTGATGACGCAGAATGAAGCTGGAAGAGAAGAACGTGCGTGAAAATTGCCGAGGAGCAGTCGCAGAATGAAGCGGCAGCAATCGCACGTGAGGTGCAGAAGAAGCCGATCGCAAAACGAAGTAACGATTGCGATCTCAGAGGGGATAGAAACATACCATGTTGGAATGGGATTCCTTGCCCTTTTCATTAATTTTATTGGGTATAAATAATACTCTTAATCATGTTTGAATTACATGATCTGTAAAATACAATTTACAAAATGAGATTACAAAATATATCTTATCTAACACAATCTCCTAGATCTGGAATTGGTATCAGACTTGGGCAATCATTTATATGCAATCTGGCAAGAGATAAGAGGCCCTTGAGTCTATTGCTGGGAGTAATGTATTCCAGAGAATGACAATCACTTACGTACATTCTGACCTGTGCGATTATTTACGGGTTCACGGACGACGGGAACGCTGAACGGTGATGTACATCTGTTGGGGCTAGGGTTTAGAATCTGCGGTATGTCGAGGTGGAGGTGCCTCTATGTTATTCATGGTTGAAATCGAGATTTTTCATATTCGTTGGGAATTAATTCTATATCGAAATCGAGATTTCTCATATGTATATTTAAGGTTGAACCATAAGGTTGGAAGCATGAACCTACTGATTAGAGCATCTCTAAATCTCTTACAAGGGTAATAACCCGACGGATAGAGGAAGAACCAAGTATTATTTGATCACTCGATCACAATACGAATGAATGTAGTGGGACGAATGTAGTGAGACGACAATTCCAACTAGATACATTGATCACAGGACGAACAAATGGTGTTAGACCACGAATCTTTCACTGCAAGGTGAGTGATTCAACAAAATCTTTTTTCATCGATTAGCCAGTGAAATTCCCCCATGTCAACTCCTGATGTTCTTCACAGGATATAAAAATCGGAATCTTACAATAGAAACTTTGAACTAAAATCTATTCAAACAGATATTTTCTAACTGAAATTAAAAATGTCTGGTGAAGATCAAATACGAGATTAAGGGCAGAAACAAGAAACTGCTTGGGAAGATAATGATCAGCTGAGTTCAAAACACTGACAAAACAAAACCAGAAAACGATTCATAAAATTAATTATAGAGGTTTGCAAAACATAACATGATAGAATCCAAAATTGAAATCATTTGCGCACACTGCCAGCTAAAACATTAAACTAAAATGCAGCATTCCAAATAAAGTTTGAGATATGAAGAGGCCTAATCGAAAAGGCTGAAACCCATGTCATCATCAGACTCCTCTGCAGGCTCTTCCTTCTTCTCCTCTTCCTTGGCCGGAGCAGCAGATGCACCACCTGAAGCCACAGCAGCAGGAGCAGCAGCAACAGCAGCAAACTTGCTTGGGTCCTATGTAAATTAACACAACAAATCACAAGTCAATAACACAAACAAAGATCAAGAAGTCAAAGACAAGGTCATAGATCAAAATAAATTACCTTGAGGTACTCCTTCACTTTGTCGGCGAGAGGGAACGAGTACTCAGTGGCAACAGCAACCGAGAGCAAGTTCTTGTAAGCATTGATGAGCATGTGAGGAGCAGCAGCGATGGTTGGGTAGGACAGAGCAAGGGCCAGAGAAGTGACCATGGACACACCGGAGGCGAACTTCTCGATAAGGTCCTCATCAGTCAGGTCAAGAACCTCAGGGCTGAAGACAGTTCCATTGTCATACACAGTCTCGACAATGAGACCATATGAGAATGGCCTGATGCCAAGCTTGGCGAGAAGGGCAGCCTCAGAAGACCCAACCTTGTCTCCCTTCTTGATGAGCTCCACAGGGGTGATGATTTCAACAGTACCCTTGTTAATCTTGGTGGGGATGTTGAGCACCTGTAGAAGAAGAAAAGATCAGACAATTCGAAGAATGAAACTGATAATATTATGTGATTCTTTAAAATCACACTACTCACCTGGAAGAAAGAGGTTTGTGATGGGTCGAGTCCAGTGTTGCCGGGTGGGACAACAACATCGATCGGAGCAACCAAACCAACACGAGCAGGAGCTCCAACCTGTGGGAGTCAAATACATTATAGACCAAAATAACCATATTTTACCATTAAATTAAAAAGAAAGCAAAAGAATTGAACTGGCAATAGGGTTCAATAAATAATTAAATTTACCATACTACCAATAAACCATACTACCAATAAAAGCGGTTTGAAGTTAAATCTTATTGACCAAACGGGTGCCAGATAAGATCCGAGAACAGTTTTGACAATTACATGAGCATTATTATATATTCAAAACCTATGACATAACTACAATGTCCAAAATCTACATAAAAACACATAACTAAACACACAACATGAAGATGCATTATTTATAACTTCTGACTTATCAATGCTAAATTGCACAAAACAGAAACAAGCAATATACACTTATGTTCAATCAACCAGACAATTTACAAAGATGGGCAACAACATAATATCAAAACCAAATTAATCATAACAGTAAGACGACAAGACAGCCATCATCCATAGACCTCAGCTTTGGACAATAAGCTACCTCAAGTGATCGAAGTGCTTTTGAGGACTGTACTGCTCCATTACTAGTCGTTTCTGATTCTGATCCCAAGCTCCAAACACCCATTGACTCCAAATCACCTACATTCCATATCTCAACAGAAGTGAGATTCTTATTGTTTTTGCATATCTCTGCTAGCGGTATACTTTTCAGTCCTTCCTTCACATCCCGAATGGAAAGTTGTTCAAGGGAAGTGAGTTCGTTGAGAATCTCCCCAAGCTGACTTCCACTTTCAATGCGGTTGATTACCAACTCCTTCAGACACGAAAAGTCTATACGAGGGAATGTTTCAAACTTCCGACAATTTGACACGGTTAACACCTCTAAACAAGGAAATGCTTTTACGAGCCTTCTACTTGTACTTGATGCCACATTATCCTGTTGCTGCTCCTCGTCACCATCATCTTCTGTGTGCAACTCCTTCCACTCCACAAGCCTCCACATCTCTCTCAAATACAACTTTTTTAATGACGGAAAAGCTACTCCTGTTCTACCGTAGAACTCATCGGATACTCCGATGCGTTTCACCTTCTCAAGTCCTTGCATTTCAAGAATCTGAAGACGAGGCAAATGACCCAACATTGGGACTTGCTCGCATTCACTGCAATCCCATAGTTTGATCTCTACCAAATTGTCAAGTAGCTCCATTTTCATGACCCATGACGGGAACCCATCTCCACTGTAGCCTCCAATCGTCAAACTTTTCAAATTCCGGTTTGGTTGAAGACCCTCCAATACTTGCTTATCACTCCCAGAATCACCATCCCATACCAATTCCAGCTTCTTCAATTTCGTCTTCTCTCCTATTTCTGCTTTCTTGGCTTCTTCTCTGTCTGTCACTTTCTCAAGACCGTGGATCCCCAACTCTCCCCTGAGTTTCTTCAGCCTTCCTAGCTCATCGATTCTCCGACCTTTTTCAGAACCCACAACGAAAATTGATAATGTCTATAGAAAACTTAACTTCCCTATATGCATTGGCATTTCGGAGATCATCCCACGTGTATCCATGTGCAGATGTCTCAACTTAGTTAATTTTCCAAGATCCTTTGGAAGCTTCTGCAAACCTTTACAATTCTTCAGTCTTAGTGTCTGCAATTGGTAGAGTTTGTTAATAACCTCAGGCACTGTCTTTATCTCGTCTTCTCCCAAGTTCTCAACGTACCTTAAATGCTTTAATTTTCTATTTCCATGTTTTCCAAACAATAGATTTAAACCTTCTCCAGTCAAGGTTCGTACTTTTGACACATTGTTTGGAGCATACACAGATTGTGCAAGATCATGTACAAGATCATGCATCTTGCAACGAGTAATGTCACCGTACATGTCTTCCTCGGCATCTTGGAATAATGAATTCATCAACAGAATGTCAAAATATTTGTTCCCGACGTCCTCCATCTCACTCCCGCCTTTCTCTTGTGGTGGCTCAAGCAATCCTTCGGCCATCCAAAGTTGTACCAACTCTTCCCTCTCAAACACATGATCCTTGGGAAACTTGGAACAATATGTAAAACATAGTTTCAGATTGTGAGGCAATAAATGATAGCTGATTTTAAGAGCCGGTAAAATCTGATTCTTCGTAGTAAAAGAATTCCAAATTTCATCTGCTTGAATGGAAAACCAATCTTGTTTCCTTCCTTTGGACTGCATCACCCCTCCTAGCACTTTTGCCGCCAATGGCACACCTTGACACTTTCGAGCAAGATCCAATCCTATCTTCTCCAAATCTTTGGTCATTTCTATCTTCCTAAATGCCTTTTCCTTGAAAATGAACCAACACTCATCATCAGTCATTTTTTCCAACTCAACCCTCCCAGTTGCTTCCATTGCTGATGCCACTTGAATACTACGAGTCGTTACAAGGATGCTACTCCCCCTTCCCATTTTGCTCCTCAACAAACAATCTTTAAGACTCTCCCACTTTTCCCGATCTTGGTTCCATACATCATCAAGAACTAGAAGGTATTTTCCCTCTTTCATCTTTTTTTCGAGACTGAGACCTATTGAATCTAAAGTGTCTAGCTTACTGTCATCATGCACACCCATTTCTTTGGGAAGTTTCTCCCACAGGTTTCTCAAAATGGTCTTGACGTCAAAAGGATCAGAGATACAAAGCCAGATTGTGAAATCAAAATGCTTTTTGACCAGGGGATGACTGTATACTAGCTGAGAAATAGTAGTTTTCCCGAGTCCTGCCATCCCCACAATGGCATAGACAGGGAGATCTTCTTGCATGCTCGACTCACTACTAGTTAACAGATCGACAATCTTACACACCTCTTGTTCCCTTCCCACGACTCGAGACTCGTCCACAAAGGACTGGGTCTCTCTCTCAATCGAGACTCGACTTGCAACAGGAGAACTTTGCATATATGGCCTGCTCTCAAGGCGAAAGCCATTGGCCCGTTTTTGAATGGCGGATAAGGCCAAGTTAATGTCCTTGATCTTATGAGCCATCTTGAAACGAAAAACAATAGGATTGTTGAGAGACAGAAAGTTGCAGACCTTGTTGGCCATCATGCCTCGGATTTCCACCTGATGACGGAGATTCTCATAGTCAAGCACCTCCAAGACATCACGAGCGCGATAAGCAAGATCAGTGAGGTTTTGGAGCCAAACCTTGACAGCTTCATCAGTGACTTGCCGCTGCTCTGCATCATGCAAAAAGGCTTGAACCATGTTCAGGGAATCGACAAGCTCGATGAGTTCGTCCTTGAAACCCCAAGCAAGCCCAATCTCGTTAGCAGCGAGTGGGATCGCTGCCCTCATGATCTCCTTCACAGCAACTAGCAGCACTGCCTCGGCCATTTTTGTTATCAATCGGTAGCTGAAACACAAGTAAAATTTGAGATCTAAAAGAGATAACAAAAGTATTGATTTGAAACAAACGAGTCCTCAGAAACGACTTACCAATCGGTACTCTGCAAAGAAATCACTAGCAAACAATATGTCCGTTGATTTTTTCTCTTACCTTAACCAAGAATTGGTAACAATGTTCTGTCATCATATTGGTCAACTCTTTAAGATATTATTGTTGTCAACTTAGAATGCGTATAATTAACATGTAAATTATTATTTGTAGGCCAATAGGGAGTATGGTAGGTGTAACTAGTTAAGGTTTGTTCAAACCATCCTTTCACTTACGTATCTTTTTTTATCAGTAATGTACATTCAAATTAAAACTCCTTATGAAGAGAAAGAAAAATATGTTATACTGTAAGAGCACAATGATATAACCAAAACTAAACAACTCTGAGAAGGGAACAACCAGATACCTATCTCCTACGCCAATTTTGCTTGTACCAAATTATTCTTTTTCTTCCCACCAACTTCTATGATATAATATATACACCAGCAATCATATGGTTCAAAATAAAATTGAAAAAAGCATTTTGTATCATGGTTTGATTTTAATTTTGTCCACATTTTCTAATCAAACTTTTAATTCAATGATCTGGCTCACTGCACAACAAAAAAACTAAGGCTTCATTGGACAAGACTCCTCTTCATTGGCATGTAGTTCTTCTGGCTCTCGAGAAACACATCTATTTACCTCGGAGAAAACGTTGGAACCTAGCTCTCTGCGACATTGTATTAGGATGTTTTAACCGCCTGCGATCTTTTGTCACAAATCCTAACTAAAAAGTTCACACAATTTGCAGAATCCATAAGTATTGTATCCACCAATCGATATAGGCTCAGTAAAAAAAAAACCAATGGTATACTCAATGCAAGGGAGGAAGAATTCTATTTTTTTCGTTAAAGACCGAAAAAACTATACGGAACAACATAAGTATTGTATCCACCAATCGTTCTTGAGAATTAGAGAGACGATTAGCAAAATGAATAGCTCTCGAAAACAACGACGCGGCGCCTAGGTAAACAATAACTATCATGTTGGACTTTCTTATCCATTCTCTAGAGAGATTCGCCGATAGAAAGATCTGACCGAACACGTTACTAGAGACAACAACCACATCTACCAAAAATCGTGGATTCCAGCAAAGAGAACAACAACATGCAAACAACATAAACAAAAATGACGAGCATGAACTACTCGTGGTCGGTCTCCGATGTCTGGAGTTGGAATCAGAGCGAGGAGGGAGGTGCCGACGGATGCAGATCTAATCAGTTTGGAGCTGGTGTACGGATCTGACCAGATAACAACGATATGCAGGAACACGACTAAACCACTCGACTAGGTGTTCCGACGAAAGCTGAGAGCAGACATATCAGGGTCACCACGGGAAGGCTGAGGCCAACACCCACGTTTCAGCGAGACTGCAGGCAAGATACAGAACTGAGAAATGAGAATTGAGAGGAAGTAGAAGAAGAAATCAGACATTCTTACGTATAAGACAAACGAAAAGTAATGGGTTTTGGTTGATTTGCTCTGACACACACAGAACTTGCCCCAATCGTACAATTGATCTCTCTCTTCCAAAACATGGTAAAGTCACTTTTTTTTCCTCTTCTTCAGTTCATAAATCTCATGAATTGGTTTGTGGAATGCAATTTTCACCTTTTTTTCTTTTCTGGGTTTTCCTTGGATTCCTCTTCTTCACATGATCACACCCCATTTCTATGTTTTTCTTTTTCAATTTAGCACCTTTTGTACTGATTGGTATTATGAAACAGAAGTTACAGAACCAATTTGGCTATTAGCCAAGCTTGCCTTTTTTATCTTGAAACTGTGGCCTGTAGAGTGAAATAGAGTTTCAATGATGCTTTTTTATTACTTATCCACAAAGTTTGTAGTTCAAAGAGAGCAAGTCAATGAATAAAGGTAGACTTGTCAAATGATTATGGAGGTTGGCAAGTCAGTGTTCAAAGTGACTGGCTCTTAGTGTGTGCTGTGATATGGTGTGTTGCTATAATTTTATTGGAAATTGAGGTGTCATTGATGGAAGGAGTGCAAATTTCTCAACAATGGTATGAAAATGCAAAAAAGTTGTGGTCCAAAGTTTTGGGCTTAGGGAAGGTCTCTTGAATGCCCACATTTTCACCCAGATGATGATGATGATGATCATGCATTGCAGACCAAAACCCAACAGTAAGTGATACTATTAAATGGTAGGTGATCACAGATCATCATCTACATTTCTTCTTGTTGACTTGTATTTTGCAGCAAAATGTTCTCTAATCCGTAGATTTAGTGCCTATATCTGACCAATTCGGACCAAGATCATAAATTTTTGATAACCCAAATGGCCATTGCATATCAAAAGTACTTCCAGATCATAACCAGAACAAAACTCACTGATTTGTGGGGAAAGGGACAAGTGGGTCATTTCACCTTATTGCCCTGATTGACTGGGAAAGCAGAACCAGAATGAATTGAGTAAAGTGTGGGACATGATGTTGTTGATGACTGATTAGGATTGATGAAAGTGGAGAACACAGACATTGAGCTTTGCAGAAGTAAAAAGTTATGAGGAAAAGAAAGTGGAGGATCCATTTTAATGGATATTGCTAAGCTTTGGGGAAAGCTGAGGATCTTTCAGGACAAGCTTTGGCTTAAAACGATGTGTGGTTTTTATTACCGACCAAACCTCAGTTCTGATTGAACAATTGGGATCAAAGGGATCCAAGACCTTTAACTCTTAACACTAATTTCATCTATATTTAATTGATGGCATTGCTATTGTCATCTTTTAAGAAATAAATATTGTCCAAACTAGTCTGACACAACTTAGGCAAATTTACAAAATCATTAGGAGTTGATCAAGTGGGTGGTGCAATCTTATTTTTTTTATCTAAAATTCGCCACAAAGATGGATTAAAACGCACTAATCTTACAAAAACACACTTCTCATGTGACCATACTGAGCTCTAAATTTTCATTCGAACTTTTAATTTTTCTCACTACAACTCTTTAAGTGATAGATGACAAAAACTCCCCTACAAAATGATAGTTGTTATATTTTTATCATGAAGTAAAAAAAAATGAAAATTTAGCATAGTTGTACGAGAAAACTTAAAAATCATTGTAGTCAAGTTTCGAAATTATACTCATGTATTATACATACATATAATGGATACACCTTGAACGTATCACTAGAATCACACAACGAAGGATCTAATAATCGGTAGACGCTAATTGGCCGGTTAGGGACTTTTAGGGATTAGTCAAAGATTAATTAAACTAATCGGTAATTAATCAGCTCGGTTAACAAGAAAATAACATCTAGACAAGCGCTTAGACGCGACCTGGTCGGGACTTTTAGAAGAATACTCACAACTATACAGGAAATGTCATCAGTGCTCCAGAACGTGCTTCACCATTGTCCAAGCATCCTCAATGGTCCTCACAACGTCAGTTACTACCTAGTTCAGACATCACCTGGCCCAAACATCACACCATATTTCAATCAACAAAGCCCCCAAAAGTCCAACATTTTACTTTCAAACACTAACCTTCCAATTCCACAGCCCATCACTAGCAAGAACAACAAACTCCCTAGTTACTATCATATTCTCGGATAATCGGATTCTCCTATTATTGTTTGGGAAATTATTTTATTATTACCAAAAGAATGGAAACAACATTACACAACCAAAAAACAAGACGGAAACACATAAATTTGAGCTACATTTATAAAAAATATTTGTTTACAAAATATTTCGCCAGATTTTCTAGCCACATGACCGAATCTCCTTCGCTTAACAAAATTATTGTGCAGAATTGAAACAAGTGACCAAATTTCACTTAGTGGTCAAAGCTTTCTTTGTAGGATTGAATGCAACCATGTTTGTTAGCCTTCATAGATTCATAAACTGGGAAAAACATAGAGACCTGGATTCAACGGCTCAACATATCTCATTATGCACTTTAGAATGAACGATTCAGTTTTTCAAACACCTTTGACATGAAAATTAGAATCGAATTGAGCCCACTGTGAGTTCTCTAAGAGAGCTTATTATTGTCTTGTGTGAATCTACTATTAGACAAATCAGTATTTATGCTGTGTACAATTGATCAAGATTGAACCTGACCTTTACAGAGGAACCATAACCACATCGGGTAACAGACAGAATATTTGTAGAAAATAACATAGCAGATCATTTCGGCCAGTTGAGTCTTAAGAAATTATGAAAAGAACAAACATGATGAAGATTCATGAATAAACAAGTTAATCTTCTACCAAATTTGAGCAACATGATGTTCATGATCACCAAGCGGAAGAAACCCCCATCTAATCAAATTGAAATTCCATAGCACTAATGGAGGTGGAGCGGTCCTATAAATCAAGATACAAGTGAAATGGTTAAATACAACAGTGAGGATAGATGTCACCTTGAATGGTTAAATGAAGAATGTATGAATGTTAATTCACCTTGAATGATGTGATGTCAGTCAAAAAAGGATATGATTGCTTGCTCTTATACTTTTCTTCCAAACCAGGACACTCAATGACGCTCAGTTCTCGCAGATTGGTGAGGTCTCCTAGATCTGGAATTGGTATCAGACTTGGGCAACTTCGTATACTCAATCTCTCAAGAGATAAGAGGCCCTTGAGGCTATTGCTGGGAGTAATGTATTTTAGAGAATGGCAGCTCCATATGATCAACTTCTCAAGACCAACTAGGCTTTGCACGTCCATATACCTCAGCTTTGGACAACCCCGTACATCAAGTGATCGAAGTGCTTTTGAGGACTGTACTGCTCCATCACTAGTCGTTTCTGATTCTGATCCCAAGCACAAGGAATAAGAATCACCCATTGACTCCAAATCACCAACAAAACCTATCTCAACAGAAGTGAGATTCTTATTGTTTTCGCATATCTCTGCTAGCGGTATACTTTTCAGTCCTTCCTTCACACTCCAAATGGAGAGTTGCTCAAGGGAAGTGAGTTCGTTGAGAATCTCCCCAAGCTGACTTCCACTTTCAATGCCCTCGATTTTCAACTCCTTAAGACACGAAAAGTCAATACGAGGGAATGTTTCCAACTTTGGACAGTATGACACAGTTAACACCTCTAAACAAGGAAATGCTTTTAGGAGCCTTCTACTTGTACTTGATGCCACATTATCCTGTTGCTGCTCCTCGTCACCATCATCTTCTGTGTGCAACTCCTTCCACTCCACAAGCATTGACATCTCTCTCAAATACAACTTTTTTAATGACGGAAAAGATACTCCTGTGCTACCGTAGAACTCATCGGATACTCCAATGCATTTTACCTTATCAAGTCCTTGCATTTCAAGATTCTGAAGACAAGGCAAATGACCCAACATTGGGACTTGCTCGCATTTACTGCAATCCCTTAGTCTGATCTCTACCAAATTGTCAAGGAACTCCATTTTCATGACCCATGACGGGAACCCATCCCCACTGTAACCTCCAATTGTCAAACTTTTCAAATTCTGGTTTGGCTGAAGACCCTCCAATATTTGCTTACCATTCGTAGAGTTATAACCACCGCTCCATACCAGTTCCAGCTTTTTCAACTTCGTCTTTTCTCTTATATCGGCTTTCCTTGCTTCTTCTCTGTCTTTGATTTTCTCAAGACCATAGATCCCCAGCTCACCCCCGAGTTTCTTTAGCCTTCCTAGCTCATCGATTCTCCGACCTCTTTTGGAACCCACAACGAAAACTGACAATGTCTGTAGACAACTTAACTTCCCCATATGCATTGGCATCCTGGAGACTTTCCCGCGTGTATCCATGTGCATATGTCTTAGCTTGGTCAATTTTCCAAGACCCTTTGGAAGCTTCTTCAAACTTTTGCAATTCTTCAGTCTCAGTGTCTGTAGATTGTAGAGTTTGTTAACAACCTTAGGAACTGTCTTCATCTTGTGTTCACCCGAGTTCCCAATGTACCTCAAGTGCTTCAATTTGCTGTTTCCATGTTTTGAGCATATACACAAACGCGAGCATAGTGATCTTCCGAACAACAGATTTGAACCTTCTCCAGTCAATGTTCGTACATTTGACACATTGTCCGGAGCATACACAGACTGAGCAAGATCATGTACAAGATCATGCATCTTGCAACGAGTAATGTCACCGTACATGTCTTCCACGACATCTTGGAATAATGAATTCATCAACAGGATGTCAAAATATTCATTCCCGACGTCCTCCATCTCACTCCCACTTTCCTCCTGAGGTGGCTCAAGCAATCCTTCAGCCATCCAAAGTTGCACCAACTTTTCCCTCTCCATCTGATGATCCTTGGGAAACTTGGCACAATATGCAAAACATAGTTTCAAATTATGAGGCAATAAATGATCGTAGCTGATTTTAAGGGCAGGTAAAATTTGATTCTTCGTAGTAGATGAATGCCAAATTTTATCTGCTTGAATGGACAACCAGTCTTGTTTCCTTTCCTTGGATTGCATCACCCGGCCAAGTACTTTTGCTGCTAATGGCACACCCTGACACTTTCGTGCAAGATCCCTTCCTATCTCCTCCAAATCTTTGGTCATTTTTATCTTTCTAAATGCCTTTTCCTGAAAAATGGACCAACATTCATCATCGGTCATTTTTTCCAACTCAACCCTCTCAACTGCTTCCATTGTTGATGCCACTTGAATGCTACGAGTCGTTATGAGGATGCTACTTCCCCTTCCCATTTTGCCTCTAGTCAAACAGGTTTTGAGACTCTCCCACTTCGTACGATCCTGGTTCCATACATCATCAAGAACAATAAGGCATTTGGGCTCTTTCAACCTTTTCTCCAGACGGAGACATATAGTTTCTAGCTTACTTTCATCTTGTTCGACTTCTTTAGGTAGGGATTTTCTAGTTTGCAATTTTTTTTCAAGACCGAAACTTGTTGATTTTGAAATGTCTTCTGCTTCTTCAGGAAGTTTCTCCAACAGGCTTCTCAAAATAGTCTTGACATCAAAATCATCAGAGATGCAGAGCCAAATTGTAAAATCAAAATGCTTTTGGACAACGGGGTTATTGTAGACTCGCTGAGAAATCGTAGTTTTCCCGAGTCCTCCCATTCCCACAATGGCATAGACATGGAGAGCTTCTCGACTGCTCGACTCACTACTAGTTAACAGATTGACAATCTTAGACACCTCTTGTTCCCTTCCCACGACTCGAGACTCGTCCACAAAGGACTGAGTCTCCCTCTCAATCGTGACTCGACTTGTAGCAGGAGAGCTTTGCAGATATGGCCTGCTCTCTAGGCCAAAGCCATTGGCCCGCTTTTGAATGGCTGATAAGGCCAAGTTAATGTCCTTGATCTTACGAGCCATCTTGAAACGAAAAGCAATAGGACTGTTGAGAGAGAAAAAGTTGCAGACCTTGTTGGCCATCATGCCTCGAATTTCCACCTGGCGACGGAGATTCTCATAATCAAGCTCGTCCAAGGCATCACGAGCGCGATAAGCAAGATCCGTAAGGTCTCGGAGCCAAACCTGGACCGGTTTATCAGTCACCTGTCGCTCCTGCGCATCAGCTAAGAAGGCTTGAAGCATCTCCAGTGATCTGACAAGCTCTTCGAGCTCGTCCTTGAAACCCCAAGCAGGCCCGATCCCCTTACCAGCGAGTGACATCGTCGCCTTCATGATCTCCCCCACAACAGCACTCAACACTGCCTCGGCCATTTTAGTTATCAATTGGTAGCTGAAACTGAAGAAACTATTTCAGATGTGGAAGAGAGAAGAAAGATATAACACTCTTATCTCAAAGAAAGAAGGAGATATAACACTCTGATTTGAGACCAACGACTTAGCAATCACCACTTGGAAAGAAATCACTAGCAAACAAAGGAAAGGTCCCCACATTAATTCTTAGAATAAGACAGTACGTGCTAGTCTTAAATTGAATTTTCAGCTTCTAAATACTACACAAAAATTGTTTTCATTTTTTTCCTAGCTATATCCTAGACGTGATGGTCTCATCTGACGGCTGGTGCTAATGAGGTGAAACTCACTAAATATTAGCTCTTTCTACTTTTGTAATTTGCTCGTCGCCGATCTACTCTTCTCACCGTAAACACAAACCAATAATTGGTTAGATTTTTTTAATATATATTCGTTCATCTTTTCAGTTCAATCCGTTTAGTTGCAAAATCAATTTGTATTTTCTGTTTTTTTCGATTGCGGACCTTTATTTCAGAGGCTTAACAAAGACCTTCTTCCACGGACTATTATGTTGATCCTCACTAAGATCACTAATTGCCACTTGGTGTGACGAGTTAACTGTTGAAAAGTGTAAGGTTTCCTGACCTCGGGATGCTTGACCCAGAAGCAACCCGTCACTGAAACCACAACCATCCTTAATAACGGTTACGGAAGCCGACCCAAACCGACACGGATTTGCGACTTGGTGTAGGGCTGGAATTGGTTGGGCTCAATTCATGCCCAGCCCTAGGCCCAACCACCTGTTCAACAACCACTAACCCAAGCGTGTCGTCTACTATAACCAAATCAACACCAACTGGGCTTGAGTTCGACATGCCGAATCCACTTTGGCCCTGATATGATTTTTCGAAACGAACAACACGATTGTTACTCTTCTCCGATTCCACAGTCAGCGCCTCCAATATCTGCAGAATTGAATTCAACCCACCCCTCCCAATTGTTTGTCAGGGCGAACCCAATCCTTGGACAGATACGTTCCTCCGGGCCTGCCTATTCGAAATTTCCCATTCCGACAAAGATCTCGAATCTATTAGGTGGAATTTGTCAGATATACAGTGTATGAACGATAAACAAGTACAAATAAATAGAATTATAATTGAATTGATGAATAAATATATTACCCAACTTGATTATAATAGAGAGTCGGAATGAGAATTGGATAAATCGAGGCTTATACTCCAATTTCCTTAAGACTTTCTATTGTCCAGTATAGGAAAATGTCTTGCAGGATAAACCGACTTTATAAACGAACTTTAACTGATTGACAAAGTCACCAAGAACAGAGATAATTGCTAAAGAGTAAGAGATATAGAGTTGACTTTGATATATTTTCCAAGCGTTGGGAATGAGATATAAATAGGCTCTTGGGAAGGGCAAAAAGGGAAATATGTGGGGAGACAAATTCCATGATTTCCGCCCCCAATTCATTGCCATAATCAGAATTGATTGTTAATTCAATTCAGATTTTAAAGCCTCATTCATGACTTAAAACACCAAAATTAAAACAAGAATAATAATAAAATAAAAACATAGATTATGGAAAACAGAAGCAAGTAATACACTTATAATTAACCAAAAGCCTAGAAGAAAATTTTGAACTTGGCAGGGTTGGCTGGGGGAAGCAGAGCACTGGAAAAGATGCTCTCCTTCCATGATTTTTGCTCGGAGTTGCTGTGTTTGTATGGCAAGTATGTGAACCTTGTACAAACGACAGCGTCACTAAAGCTTGGTGGTCGGAACGAAGGTCGTAAGGGTGTTTCTTCTCGTCGGACACGACATCAAGGTCAGGGGAAGGTTGGTTCTAAGGCCCGCATTGCAAAGGTCAAAACCCGAAAGGGCTCGGCCAAGGTTACTCCGGCGATACCCATCGCAGAGGAGCAAACAGAAGAGTGTATATGTTCCTCCCGAGTCGGCTGCTATGGTGGATATTAACAAAGAAACAAAAGGAGCGTCTTCACAGCTTGCCTTGCCGAAGAGGGCTGGTCGTCGGAGTCGCTTAGGGAGTCCGAGTTTTGTGTTACAGGAGACGAGGTCTTCGTCAGCAACCTCCCTTTCGAATCATCGGAGGAGTGGGTTCGAAACATCTTCAGTCCGTTCGGCACGATCGTCTCTGCGAATGTCCCTCGGCGTCCCAACCTCCACGGCCGATACTTTGGATTCATCCGGTTTGATTCTAAAGGTGAAGCTGCTCAAGCCATTGAAGGATTAAATGGATTCAAAATCAATGGGTTCGTTCTATTTGTTGCGGTAGTACGTCGTCGGCCGGTGAACCAAACTTCTGGCGACTCTATTATGGATGCTCAGAAACAGAGCATAGCCAATAAGGCTCTGTTTTTAGGCCGGACTAAAGAACTTCCGATCGCTGGTGCTGACAACATGGATGAGGCCTCGCCGGCGTCGTTGTCGGATGGCAGCACCTCAACCCAAGCTGGTCCCTCCGCGATTCAAGGCCATATGACTCTTGTACTGGGGTTGACCTTCCGTATTAGCACCCTTCGTCTGCTGACTGTCCTCAACGCCCGGCGTGTCTTCCCGGGTGCGCTTCCCCGAGTCGGTAGAATCTTCGACATCGAACTCTATAACCGGAGTCGGTACAACGGGCTCGTCAACTGAAAAGAAAGCCGAATTCCACTTCTGTTCACCTTTCACAAGATCCCACCAGTGTTTCCATGTGAATTGATGCTTACAAGCCTTTACGTATTGCTCCTCGGTCAACCTCATGACGTCTGCACCCGACCGGCCGCTCCCGTGGTCCCTGGAGTTCCTCACAAACAACCCTTGGAAGAACGTAACTCGGGTATTTGTCTGCTTCCAGTGGTCTTTGCACTGCTTAGCCGTCCTCAGGGGGTCATCCGGGCCCCGAGTAGAAGCCAGTTCCTCAGCGATGGCCCCCCAGTACTTCAGGTTGTGCTTCTGGTTGCCGTGAACTGAGTCGTACGAGTTGTGCATCCAAGCTCGAACTAACCTGCAGTCCTCCTCGTCGGTCCACAACACACGCTTTGCTTTGGCCTTTGCCGGACGGACTTCGGCGGGCTCGGCAGTAGGTGGAGAGGATTGGACGGTCGGGTTGGGTGACAAAAGCGGGTCCAAGAACTCTTGAGACAACGTTTCATCCGTCACCGACCGATAGATGGATGCCCACTCGTTGAGATAGAAAGAACCCATACCTAAAATTCAAAACTAAGGAATTGTAGTAGAAGGAGAAAGTAATTGAGTGTGTGTGAAAAATGTGTTTGGGGGTGTTATTTATAGGGGGAAAGTGCAAATTGGTATAAATGGTGCTGCCAGCGAGGAGGACACGTGTCGCCAGCGAGTGGGTCGCCAACGGCCGGTGCGCCGCCCGAGACAGACCAGGTCAAACTCGCCAGCGAGATGTGCTGGCGAGATCGCCAACGTCTATCTTTCTCGTCGGCAGCCATCTCGCCTCCTCCTCGCCTGCTCCCCGCCTCCTCTTCGCCGGCGACATCTCCTCGCCAGCAACTTATCGCCCACGACTGTGGGTGCTCTTAAGGATTGATTATGCACTTTAAATCTTTCTATTCAGTTTTTCAGACACCTTCGACACAAACATCCGAATTGAATTGACTTGACTGTGAGTTCTCTGGGAGAGCTTATTATTGTCTCGTGTGAATCTACTTTCGCACAAATCAGTATTTATTTTTTTTGAGAAGAACGGGTAATATTATTACTGAAAATAAAGATAGTGGATGGAGTACATAGTTGTACCCACCTTACAGGAGAAACTCCAATTCAAAGACAGAAAGCAATAACATAAAATAAAAGTTGCTCGATGTTTAAGGGCGGTTGAAGGGGGATATCTGCGGTAGCTTCCAGCAGAACTCTGGAGACCGATACAGCATGCTTCTACCAATTGGCACTGGCCGAGCCAGCCGAGTGAGAGGGGAATACTGGTGGACTGCCATCTCCCCCGGTGAGTCAGTGTGCGTCGTCCTCCCTTGATTGATAAGGTTAGGGCTCCTGAACGCGAGAATGCTGACACCGGACTGGTAGGGGAGACAAAATACGACTGTCGATGGTACCCTCGCCATCTGCTCGCCAGGAAGGGGTCACAGTCGACCACCCCCTTCCTGGACCACCTCGGGCTCATTCTTGGAGGCGGGGGTGCTTGTGGCCCCCTGCCGCTGCTACATGTGAACCACCATCAGAGGACACCTCCACCACCGGCACAACTAGGCCCAAGTCAGGCCCAGTAGGGTTCTCAGAAGGGTCCACTTGCCACAACCCCTTACCCTTGCTTCGCCTCCAAGCAAGTGCTGCCGCCGTCTCCTCCACCGGCACGTCCGTCTCCGAAGAGATCTCCACCACTGGCAACACCGCCGCCACCCGCGGCGCTTGTCCCAGCGTGCCCCCCGGCTCCTGCTCAGTCCCTCGCACCCGACCTCCACCCACACCCCTCACAGTCCTAGGCCGTGGTCTTCGCGCCGACGTCCGGCGAATCCGAGCCACCGCCGTATGCGACCAGCCCCCACCCAGCAACGGTCCTCCCGTGCTCCTCGTTGCCGAGAATCGTACCGGCGAGGACTCCCGCGTCAGCACCGTGTCCGCCCCGTTGGCTTCCACCTCCTTCTCTCCTGTCACGACCCCCCTGTCCAACCCCCCGAGACCCCAGCCCACTCTTCTCCGATTGGACCAGTCGAACCAGACGGCAACCTCAGACCTCTCTTCTCCGATTGCATCAGGCGACCCAACTAGCCCGCCCCCGTCTCCCCAGATCCGATCACTACCGGACGTACCCGGGTACACAACCAACCACGCCGCAGACGAACCTCGCCGGTCGTGGCGAACCTCGCTGGTCGTGGGGCAACAAGGGATAAACTCCCGAAACAACGTGCCTTGTTCCTTCCCATCCACACCAAGCCAGATTAAGATGAAAGAAGGCGCAGAAAACAACCACGTACCTCTTTCCTCGCCAGCCGTAGTCGATATCCAATCGCACTCGCTGGCCCACGTGTTCACTTCACCATCCCTAAACCGGAATACTGCTGCAAAACAGTGAAGCAAAACCATGGCCTTGACTATGGCCATGGCCAAAAATTGCTGCTCCGTGTGCGGCGTTAGAGAGAACTAGGGCTTCTACCAATCAAATCAGTATTTATGCTGTATACAATTGATCAAGATTGAATCTGGCCTTTTCAGCAAAACCACAACAGACCCATCACGTAATACAATATCATTTTTGATATAAACAAATTACCATCACAGAATATTTGTAGGAAATAGTAGAGCAGTTCATTTCGGCATGTTGAGTCTTAAGAAATTATGAAAAGAACAATTGAGGATGAGGTTATAGACTAAGATGAAGATTCATGAATAAACAAGTTAATCTTCTACCAAACGGAAGAAGCCCACTTCTAATCAAATTGAAATTCCATAGCATAAATGGAGGTCCTACAAATCAAGATACAAGTGAAATGGTTAAATACAATACTGAGGGTAGATTTGCACAACATAAACTTAAAAAGTAGGGAAAATTACACATAACCTCCCTTAGAATTTGTTTAGTTTCATATACCCCTTAACTATTTTTTTTTCATAATTAACTTTAATTTTTTTTCACTTTAGTCCAACGCCGTCCATTTTTAGACAGAAAATGACATGTGCAGAACATGTGCCATTACTTTTTTTTCAAAAATACCCACATTACCATTTTTTGTCTTACAAACCTAACTAACACTTTCTTTATTACACAAAACCTAAATACCCCACTTCCTTTTATCTTCCCCACGCCGCACATCTCTTCTCTGGTTCTCATCCCCAATACCCCACCTCCTTCTCTGGTTCTAATCCCCAACAACCATCTCCTTCTCTGGTTCTCATCCCCAACACCCACCTCCTTCAGATGCTGTCGAGACCAGAGTTCCTGTTCGAGTCCGGAGTTCTCGTCGAGTCTCCGAGAACATACCGGCGCCGGAACTGTTGGTGGCTGCCTTGGAAGAAGCGGCGACAGTAGATCGTCAGCCCTTCCTTGGTCTGGTTCGGCGACGAGTCTGGTTCCTTGGTCTACCTTCCTTCTCTCTCGGCCTCGTGGATCTGTGGATTTTATTTTGTATTTTTTTTTCATTTTTCATCTTAAATTCCTCTAAATCAGTAGTAAAGATGTAGGAGATATTCATGGAATGGTTGTATATTAGTTTGAATTTGATTTTGGAATCAGTTGTATACTGGTTTGTTTTTTATTCTGGAATTGACGGTATACTGGTTTGAATTTGATTCTGAAATTGATGCATCTGTGCAATTGTTCCGATTGAAAATCTAACTCATTAATTAATAAATTAAAAACATAATTAATTAATTAACTAATAATAATAAGTTAAAAAAGAATTATTAGAAAAAAAACAATGAATTTAAAAAAATAGTTACAATTTTTAAAAAATTATTGAAAAAATAATTTAAATGAAAAATTAATATATAAGGAATTTCTGAAAAATAATAATAAAGAAAATAATATTAATAAGTCTATTTTGAGAAAATAAATAAATTAAATAAACACATAAAAAAAATTAATAAATTTTTAAATTAAATAAACAGATTTTTATAAACTAATTAAATTGATTTGAAAAATCAGGTTTTACAGAACAATGGAATGCATTTGAAAATTAGATGGTTATGGAGGGGTAGTTCTGTCTTTTTACATTTTTTGGATGGAAAGTTAATGGCGTTGCATTAAAGTTAAAAAAAAATTAAGTTAAGGGGGTTCTATGAAAAAAAAATAGTTAAGGGGTATATGAAACTAAGTAAATTCTAAAGGAGGTTATGTGTAATTTTCCCTAAAAAGTATGCATGTTAATTCACCTTGAATGATTTGATGTCAGTCAAAAGAGTATTTGATTTCGGCCTGTTTGAGCCACGTTTGCCATTGCTTGGTCTTATACTTTTTTCCCAAACCAGGACAACTATAGACTTCCAGTTCTTGTAAATTGGTGAGGCGGGACATGACTTCCACGGGGGGCAGAGTGGTCAGGTTGCTGCAGTAATGGAGTTGTATTTCTTGGAGAGATGACAAGTTGCCGATCCAATCTGGTATTTCCTTCAGTCCATCACATGACCGTATATACAGAGTCTTCGGTTTGGTGGCGTGTTGAAGCTGGTCCGGCAGAGACTCCAGGTTTAACAATGTTACAGTTTCAAGGGACACGAATAGATGTTGTTCTGGTTCAGCCACCTCTTCTACAAAACAGGGGAAATCTATTACCAATCCCGCAAGAGCAGGACAATCTCCTAGATCTGGAATTGGTATCAGACTATAGCAATATTGTATAGTCAAATAGCCGAGAGATAAGAGGCCCTTGAGGCTATTGCTAGGAGCAATGTATTCTAGAGAATGGCAGTTCCGTATGATCAACTTCTCAAGACCAACCAGGCTTTGTACATCCATATACCTCAGCTTTCGACAACCCCATACCTCAAGTGATCGAAGTGTTTCTGATTCTGATCCCAAGCACAAGCAATTCCAAACACCCATTGACTCCAAATCACCAACATTACCTATCACAACAGAAGTGAGATTCTTTTTGTTTTCGCATATCTCTGCCAGCGGTATACTTTTCAGTCCTTCCTTCACATCCCGAATGCAAAGTTGTTCGAGGGAAGTGAGTTCGTTGAGAATCTCCCCAAGCTGACTTCCACTTTCAATGCCCCATATTACCAACTCCTTAAGACACGAAAAGTCTACACGAGGGAATGTTTCAAACTTTGGACAATTTGACACAGTTAACACCTCTAAACAAGGAAATGCTTTTAGGAGCCTTCTACTTGTACTTGATGCCACATTATCCTGTTGCTGCTCCTCGTCACCATCATCTTCTGTGTGCAACTCCTTCCACTCCACAAGCCTTGACATCTCTCTCAAATACAACTTTTTTAATGACGGAAAAGCTACTCCTGTTCTACCGTAGAACTCATCGGATACTCCGATGCGTTTCACCTTCTCAAGTCCTTGCATTTCAAGAATCTGAAGACGAGGCAAATGACCCAACATTGGGACTTGCTCGCATTCACTGCAATCCCATAGTTTGATCTCTACCAAATTGTCAAGTAGCTCCATTTTCATGACCCATGACGGGAACCCATCTCCACTGTAACCTCTGATTGTCAAACTTTTCAAATTCCGGTTTGGTTGAAGACCCTCCAATACATGCTTATCACCCTCAGAATCACCATCCCATACTAATTCCAGCTTCTTCAACTTCATCTTCTCTCTTATTTTTGCTTTTTTGGCTTCTTCTCCATTTCTCACTTCCTCAAGACCGTAGATCCCCAACTCTCCGCCAAGTTTCTTTAGCTGTCCCAGCTCATCGATTCTTCGACCTGTTTCTGTGCCCACAATAAAAACTGACAATGTCTGGAGACAACTCAACTTCCCTATATGCATGGGCATTTCGGAGATTTTTCCACGTGTATTCATGTGCAAATGTCTTAACTTGGTCAATTTTCCAAGATCCTTTGGAAGATTATTCATATACATGCAGTCGGTGAGTCTCAATGTCTGCAGATTGTAGAGTTTGGTAATAACTACAGGAACTGCACAATTTTCATCTAATACTGATTTTTCAACGTACCTTAAGTGCTTCAAATTGCTCACGCTATGTTTTGAGCATGAATACAACCATGGGAATGTGGGTCTTTTGATCAATAGACGGGAACCTTCTCCAGTCAAGGTCCGTACCTTTGACACAACATATACAGAATGTGCAAGATCATGTACAAGATCATGCATCTTGCAAAGAATAATGTCACCGTATATGTCTTCCACTGCATCTTGGAATAACGAATTCATCAACAGAACGTCAAAATATTCATTCCCGACGTCCTCCATCTCACTCCCACTTTCCTCCTGAGGTGGCTCTAGCAATCCTTCAGCCATCCAAAGTTGCACCAACTTTTCCCTCTCCATCTGATGATCCTTGGGAAACTTGGCACAATATGCAAAACATAGTTTCAAATTATGAGGCAATAAATGATCGTAGCTGATTTTAAGGGCCGGTAAAATCTGATTCTTCGTAGTAGATGAATGCCAAATTTTATCTGCTTGAATGGACAACCAGTCTTGTTTCTTTTCCTTGGAGTGCATCACCCCGCCAAGTACTTTTGCTGCTAATGGCACACCTTGACACTTTCGTGCAAGATCCCTTCCTATCTCCTCCAAATCTTTGGTCATTTCTATCTTTTTAAATGCCTTTTCCTTGAAAATGGACCAACATTCATCATCCGTCATTTTTTCCAGATCAACCCTCTCGGTTGCTTCCATTGCTGATGCCACTTGAATGCTACGAGTCGTTACGAGTATGCTGCTTCCCCTTCCCATTTTACCTCTCAACAAACAATTTTTAAGACTCTCCCACTTTTCCCGATCTTGGTTCCATACATCATCAAGAACTAGAAGGTATTTTCCACTTTTTAACATTTTTTCAAGACCGAGACCTATTGAATCTAAACTGTCTAGCTTACATTCATCATGGACACCCATTTCTTTGGCAAGTTTCTCCCACAGGTTTCTCAATATAGTCTTGACATCAAAATTATCAGAGATGCAAAGCCAGATAGTAAAATCAAAATTCTTTTGGACGACGGGGTGATTGTACACTCGCTGAGAAATAGTAGTTTTCCCGAGTCCTGCCATTCCAACAATGGCATAGACAGGGAGAGCTTCTTGATTGTTCGACTCGCTACTAGTCAACAGATCGACAATCTTAGACACCTCTTTTTCCCTCCCCACGACCAGAGACTGGTCCACAAAAGACTGGGTCTCCCTCTCAATCACGACTCGACTTGAAGTAGGAGAGCTTTGCAGACATAGCCTGCTCTCAAGGCCAAAGCCATTGGCCCGCTTTTGAATGGCGGTTAAGGCCAAGTTAATGTCCCTTATCTTATGAGCCATCCTGAGACGAAACGCTATAGGCTCATAAGATAAGATAATGTCCCTTATCTTATGAGTCATCCTGACGACGGAGACCTTCATAATCAAGCTCGTCCAAGGCATCACGAGCGCGATAAGCAAGATCGGATAAGTTTTGGAGCCAAACCTTGACAGCTTCGTCGGTGACTTGACGCTCTTGCGCATCATGCAAAAAGGCCTGAACCATCTTCAGGGAATCGCCAAGCTGGGAGAGCTCGTCCTTGAAACCCCAAGCAAGCCCAATCCCCTTAGCAGCGAGTGAGATTGCCGCCTTCAGGATCTCCTCCACAGCAACATTCAGCACTGCCTCCGCCATTTTTGTTATCAATCGGTAGCTGAAACTCACGAAACACAAGTAAATTTTGAGATCTAAAAGAGATTGCAAAAGTGTTGATTTGAAACAATCGAGTCCTCAGAAACGACTTACCAATCGGTGCTCTGCAAAGGAATCACTAGCAAACGGTATGTTTGTTGATTTTTTCTCTTACCTTAACCAAGAGTTGGCAACAATGTTCTGTCATCATATTGGTCAACTCTTCACCTACCGTTTAAGATATTATTGTTGTCAGCTTGGAATGCGTATAATTAACATGTAAATTATTATTTTTAGGCCAATAGGGAGTGTGGTAGGTGTAACTTGTCACGCCCCAAATCCGGTATGACCGGACCCGAGACGTGAACTAAATTAATAAATAATTAAAGCGATTTAAAAGAAATAAACTCTGAAATAATAAACCGAAAGTAATAAATCTAACACATTGAGTCACAGCTCAAAAAAAAATCAACAATAATGTTAAGTTCAAATGAGGGTACGTCTCTAGACCAGACTAGCCTAGGATCCTCACTAGCTCCCTAGCTCCGAGAATCCCGCTAGACCATAACCCGCTCAACCTGTAAAACAATAGAGTAAGGGGGTGAGCTTGACGCTCAGAAGGGAAAACCATCAAAACCTCCTTATCTCGAATTCACCAAAATGCAGTTCTATAATTTAAAATATAATAAAGGTTTTAACACAATACGACCTATGAATCAAATAAAAGCCAATACCCCTCTTTAAACCCGGATACTCAATGTCCAACTATACCAACGCCGATTCCTAAACCAATTTAAAGACAACCCCCTTTTTAAACTTGACGTTTACCAGACCAACCATACTAACTTTAGCTCAACCCCATCCAATCGATCAAGGAACACACAAAGGGAACAATCCAGTTTAAACATCCAATTACGTTTCTAAACTAACTTCTTAACGATTAAAAGAGGAAGCAACAACGAGAACATAATATATAAGTTAAACAACCTTCACTCTACCCGACCACAAACTGTGCCGAAGTTCCACATCCCAAGCCCCTTCACAAACGACTTACGGACAACCACAAATACGACACTTTAACTTACACGGAAGCCGCACACATGAATTCACCAAAAGACAAACGAATCGAGTCATTCACGGTCACACGCAACTCATAACAAAGAAGAACACCCAAAGTCAAAACACAACAATACTCAGTCAATTCAAAGCAATTCAAAATGAAACGGCCCGTAGCCATCGCACGGTCTAGGGAGCAACCCTCTCGGCCCGGCGTCACCGTACGCAACTTCCCTGACACAAAGTCAGGATAGGCGGTCGACCTCATCGCGGACGCAGCTTTTTACCGATTGACGGAAGGCAGGGAAATCGCCTCTTCGCGGCCTCATCTCTCGCGGTGCTCAACACAGCGTTTTACCGAGTGCTAGTCGGAAGGTAGGGAAATCACCTCTTCGCAGGACACAGCGTTTTACCGAGTCACGATCGGAAGGTAGGGAAACCACCTTTCTCGTGTACCATCGTACACCAAGCCTCACACTTTACCGCTCACTCACCCGGAAGGTACGACTCACCTTACGGAAGTACGTCTCTCACACTTTACCGGCGGCGCAACGGAAGGTACGACACACCTTTCGGGCACAACTCATAACCATTATCACCAAAACAAACACAACCACACTCACAATCACAATCACGTCGGTCTATCACTCACCCGACCATTTCACAACCAAGGATTTATATTTCCACAAACACGGCACACTTGCCTACGTACAATCACAACATGCAACACCGAATATAATATCTTGACCCTTAAATTACACTCACAACTGTTCCGTACTGACCATCACTTACCGACACCCTCTCGGACACACACTTAATACAACCATCACATAACAGTCCCAATCACTTTCACAACCACAATCATGTTTCAATAATAACACCGCCAACAGGCACATACCATCACTTACCGATACCACTCTCTACGTGGTTACCCCACCGGCTTAACCGGTATCCCCGACATCCCCAATCCAACATATCAAGTAAAAATAGGGAAAAACACTCAAATCACTAATCATGCGTTGTCTAGTCAATTCTACTCGTTTTCGTGTTCGTTATTTATTAACCGTTCAAGCATCAAAGGCATACACAGATACATTCAGCACACAAGTCCTACGGGCACGACATGGCCCGATTCTACCAGCGCAACAATTCCCAAGACAGAAAACGTAAATGTTCGCAGTTTGAAACTTCTACGCTAGTTGTTCGTTTCCTATATGCATACTAGTTCTTTAGCCGGTTTATTAGGTTTCCCTATATGCATTCTAGTAAAACCGTAATAAGGCGGTTTCGAGGTAATCCCTACCTCTTGAAGAGCCGACCGTTGCGTCTCCTAGCTGCTGACGTCCTGGCCAACACCGGTCTTCTCTTCGATCGAAGCCAGACTCTAAATTACACGTAAAGCCGTAATCAAAAACGGTTCCAAAGTTAATTCAATGGTTACTATTAGTCCAGTCTAAAACCGACATATGCCTTTTAAATTCGAGCGGGCTAAAAGCGGGATTACGATGAATCGGGTTCGCGCACCCGCGCACCGAACTCAGAACCCGGTGTACGTTTTTCGGTACACGGGTCCCGAGATACGGGTTTCACTTCCCGAGGTCCGATTCATCGTTCCATCTTTTGTCCCGTTCTAAGTGACACTCCAAGATTTAACCCTCAGAATGGTACGGCAAGCGTACCGGTCGTCAAGTAGTATTCGGGTTTTAAGTCCGAGATATCGTACCCAAGGGAGCAATTAGACAAACACTTTAGTTAATTAATTCGATGGTCAAGCTATTCCTATAACGATGTTTGGCTTTTGTTTCAGAAAATAGTAAATTCATGCAAGTAATGAGAATATATGAATGATCAGAAACGAAGAACAAAGTCACAACGGGGTTGTAAATCAGAGATAAAAAGGCGATCTAGGACATTAACGGGGTTCGAATGTGATGAATGACTTAACGGAGTTCGGTATGCATTTGTAACTAATACTATTCTAAGGGCAACGGGAATTCTCTAAGTATAGTCCTAACCATCTCTCGATCGTATTAGGACCCTAACATACTCGGTCCACCTAATTATCTCTAATCTAGGTGTAGAGCGGTATATAGCATTAAATTCTATGAATTCCTCTAACTTTCGGGTTTTACTCCTATAGCTATTGCACTCGTGTCAGTCTAACCATATTCTGGCTTAGATTAAAACCCGAGCTATCTCATTCCTTTTCCTCCTATTAACCTCATTTCTCAATTGTTGGTTAACACGATTTAAACATTTCTCACGTGATCAAGGCGAAAAAGGCATTACGAACAGAATGAGATAAACAAAATCCTAATACTAGTTTAACAATTGCATAACCCGAACAAGTTAATTCTACTCATCACATCTTTACCCCTAGCCCTAGATCAATGGGAGTTTAGTTCATAGCAAGGAGACGAGAACACAAGGAATTGATAAAAACCATGATACTCATATTAATCCAATGAAGTAATACAATTGTCAAAGTTTAATCAAAACCTACAAAACCTTCAATGATGATTTCCACTCTCTTTTGATCTCCAAGTCTTCTCTTCCAAGTGCTCTCCAAGTTCTCCCAAGGTGTCTTTTCTTCTCCAATTTCGTGATCCCCTTCAATCTGACCTAAATTCCCTTTTATATGACGGGTTAACTCTGATAAAAAATAGGAAACGCAGCTGGAAATCGCGTTTTTGACGCTTGCACGGTCGCTTGCACGCCGTGCAAGTTTCTGGTGCACTTAAGTTGCACCAGTTTCTTGCACGCCGTGCAAGAAAATGGTGCAGATTCTTGACTCCTCTGTTCTGAGTGCACCAGTTTGTTGCACGGCGTGCAACAAATTGGTGCATGTTGCTGACACTTCTGCCCAACTTCCAAATTCGCTCCGTTTCACTCCCAAATTGCCCCTTTTTGCTCCGAAAACTTGATGAACCCTGAAACAAGACCAAATACACAATACGAGAGTAAAATGCATCATTTCATATTAACTCGGGACTAAAAAGAGCATAAATGTGGGCTAATGACATCTAAAATAGATGTATTTTATGTCCACATCAACACCCCACACTTAAGCTTTTCTCGCCCCGAGAAAATTAAACTAACAAAGCAGTAAGATATGTTCCGGTTAAACCCCGAGGTTCACCCCGATAGGAGGAGTCCGGGCCTCCTTTATTCAAGCATGGTAATATAAAGATGCAGCATGCAAAAAGGTTACGAAAAATTGGTGATGACTGAGTTAAAGTGTGCTTGTGGTTCATAAGAGCTTTCTCAGAATTACACACTACAAGATCGAACAAAGTTCAAGAAAACACATGAACCGATGAATGCATATAAGCAAGTTGCTACTCACATTAAAGACCGACTCCCTTAACGAGCACCTCCTCGTTCACTTTACTAGTGCGCTTCCTCTTTTCCCTACTACACGGATCTTAGAGATTCATATGCTACTAGTTAATCCCATCTCCACTAATCGTGAGGAATCATGGCAATCAAGAATCAAAAAGGACTTATACTCGGCTTGTAATGTATGGCTAGGCAAAGGGCATGGAAAGGATTTAAAACACAAAGCTCATAAAATAAAACGTGTCAAACATGCTTCATCTCACCCCCTAACCACTTTTCACACATCCCGCTTACTTTCATCTCAAGTCTCTACCAAACCATTTCTTAGACACTCTTTTTGAGTCTACTTGTTGGGCTAATATATATATATATATATATATATATATATATATATATATATATATATATATATATATATATATATATATATATATTTCTTTTGCCCCTTTTATTTCACCTTTTCGTTTCTCCTCTCTCGATTTTGTTTTCCTTTTTCTTACCCATTAAATTCCTTGGGTACAAGAGAGGTCTCTACCTTATTTTCTTTTTCTTTTCTCTTTTTTTTCCACAAACCAAATGACATATTATCATCAAGACTACATTTTCCTTGTAATCACTCAACTCACAATTAAATCCCCAATACCCCCTCTCATGAAGCACATAAGACACGAAATATGGGTTCAAAAATAACTCAAAAAGAAACGAAGGGACGAGGATGGGTTCGGTCAGAAATCGACCGGACAACGATGGGGACGTCGCCGGCCGAGGCTCACCGTAAAGGAGACGAGAACAAGCGGCAGGAGACGGCGGAGCACGGCGGCTCAGTCTCTCGTTTCAGATCTGGGCCGTCCTGCGAAGTCTTCGACGACAGCCGCGTCCTGAAACGAAGGCGGCAGACTTCGCCGGCGAGCCAGACGGTGGATGGGGGTTTGGTGAAGCTCTGGACGATGAACCTCGAGACCTTCCGGCGACGCTCCCTCTCGGCACCTTCACGGCGAGTAACCGTGCACGGAGAAGGGAGGAAATCGCGAGAGAGGTCGGGAGAGACGAAGAAGAAGGGGGGAGAGAATGGCTTGGTTTGACGGAGAGACGAGGAAGAGGGTCGGAGATGGAGAGACAGGGGTTGGAGATGGGTCGTGCGGCGACGGTGACCGGATGCAGAGGGAGAGGCGGCGGTGGGTGAAGGTTGGACGGAGAGCACAGGAAGGAAGGCGGCTGGATCGAAGAAGAGAGAGAGAGGGTGATTCGGGGTTGAGAGGCGGAGTGAGAAGAGGAAGAGGGGAGCTGATTTAGGGTTTTCAGAACCCTAAGGCGTGCTTAAGTAGCACGGGCCGGACATCACCGGGTCTGGCAGAGTTGGGCCGCCCGGCCCAAGGCGAAGAGGGAAGGCCTGGGTCAGCCTGCTCTGACCGGGTCATCAGGTCGGGTCTGATCTGACCCGGTCCGACCCCTTTCTTTTTCCTTTTTTTTTTAAATCGATCCAAAAAAATTGACTCGTTCCCAAACTTCGACGTTAAAAATTACTAACTCAAATATTTATTTTTCCGGTCTTTACATAACTAGTTTTTTTTTTTAAACGAGTAACTGGGGAATTGCATTACTGTGAACAATAAACCATACAATGTAGTACAAGCCCTGGGTTCTAGATATATGTCCCGATCGCATGTAGGCCACCCGGCGCTCATGGGCCTGTAGAAATAGTTTTCTTTTGATCGCAGACACTAGCTCACGACATCCCCTTACCGACATTTCAACGATGCGAAACAGAAAATGAAAAGTCCAAATGTAAACCAATCAAATACAACCCAACTAAAAACGAACTAAATCATAAAGCAGACGGAAATAGAGTGCTTTGAATGCGGTTTTTTCGAGACCTCCTAGCATCAGCAGTCCCGGATCTGTGGGTATAGTTCGTAGACGGAGACTCCCACCCCCGCCGCATGTTCTCATTTTTTCGAAGGAGGCTGAAGCGCCTCCGTCTGCGGATCCTGTATTTCTTCCTCGTCCCTCAGCTGCTTTGCCCCCGTTTTTGTGGACGAAGATGAGGACGCCCTTCGTGGATCTGCCACGACCAGCTCCGAACAGATCTGACGACTCTCCAGTATGTCGCGGGGACGCGAGGTAGTCTTCCCCGATTCATCGTGGGACATCCGTGGGATCGGCCAGGCCGGAGATTGGGGTTGCTCCCGTGGACGAGGCTGCATCTCAGGTTGCATGACTTCCGGCATGAGTACCCCGACATAGTGGGACCACGAGGGGTATCAGTCGACGGGGTGGCCCCCGGAGTAGCTGGATCCGGGAGGAAAGTCGGAGGGGAGGAGTACGTGTTCGGTAAAACAGTAGGAGGAGGTTGAGACGGTACCTGAACAGCGGTAATCGGTGCTACAGGGAGGCCGGGAGCCATGGCTGCGGTGGTAGGTGGTTGTGGTGTCGTCGCCGACGACAAGATCAACCCTTCTAGGGTTCAACAATAACCCTATTAGGGTTCCCCGAGAGCTTTTTATGATCCTATCTTCTAAGAAATTGTAGGCGTAACTAGTTAATGTTTGTTCAAACCATCCTTTCAATTACCCATCTTTCCTTTTTTATCAGATATGTACATTCAAATTTAAACTTGGGGTAAAATCAGGAACTAACTATCGTCGAGTTGTACTGCTCAAGAACTTGTTGTTGACTTATTAGTCGATCAGATCAATACCCATAACTTATGGTAATTCCACAAACTAACATTTTCCATTAGAAATGATATAAAACGTTAGGAAAAACTCCAAAAAGTAACAAGTTTACAGTTAGTTTTTGAGATCAATAGTTATATGACAGTTAGTTCTTGGAGTTTTTTCTAACATTTTCTATCATTTCTAACGTTTTCTTGGAGTTTAGGGTACTGAGGTGACACAAAAAGGATTTTAGAGTACTCTAAATGAATTAATCAAAGTTTAAGGTACTAAGACGAACACAAAAAATATTTAAGATGCTCTAAATGAAATATGAAATATTTAAAATACTAAAGTATAAATTGAAAAGATACGGGTAGCGATTAAAAAACGCTCTCCCAAACCCTATTAGGGTTCACCCAAAAACCCTTCTAGGGTTCGCTTCGACCCCATCAGGGGTGTTCACCACCATCGTCGGCGGCTCCAACCCTCAACCCCGACCTTCCTCTTCGGCTCCGTTATGCAGCCAAACCGCCCTTAGGATCACTACCCTCTCGTCCCCCCCCCCCCCCCCCCCCCCGCCCGTCTGAAGTGCAGCACCGCCGCCCTCGGGTCGTGCATGGACGGTTGTGGAAGCTCGCGCCCAACGTCCGACGCTGCACCACCGCCCTCTCTCCGATCATCCGCCCTGGTATCGTTTCCCGGTGCCGACTTGGCACATGATCGAACCCTATCGCGATCATCCTTTCTACCCGTCGGATCCTGTTTTTCAGTCGGGACGGGCCGACCAACGGCCGCATGCAGGTGCGCCTGCATCTGGTTCTGTAGGGCCCTCGTTGACACCACTTCACACCCATGTCGGCCACTGGTGTAAGAACCGCCCCCAGTCGATCCCGGTCGAACCGGTGATTTCTAGTCAAGTTTGACTTTCGGCCGGAAAAGTCAACCGACGACTCATGAAGTCATTCGGGACCTTTCCGGGGCCCACAAAGCTTAGCCGTCATCACGGTTAGCTTAGTTGGGTCATTTCCTTCAGTTTGATTGTAATTTTGTAACAGTCAACTTTTGGTCAAACTCAGACTTTTTATCGACTTTTTCCGATTAAAATTGGACTGCTAGATTTTTATTAAAATAAAGTGGCTCCCCCAATGCCACATGGCATTAGAGGCTTGGATGAGAAGAAAATTAGTTGAAATGACCTTTTAACCCTCCTTAAAGCCTTTAAGTGGATATAATTTGAAAGAGGCTTTTAGTCATTTAGTTTTTTAGGTCATTTAAGGCAATTGTTGGAGACAATTCAGTCATTTGCTCATTGTTGCAGCTGAGTTTTGATAGAAGGAGAGAAAGGGAGAAGCAACTTGGCTTGAGCAAGAAGAAAGAGAGAAAAGAGAGGGTTTTTGGCTCATCCCTTCACCATTCCTCCTCCTAAAGCTTGCTAGCTTCATCTCCTACACATCCTAAAGGTATGGATGTTCTTAACTTCTCATTACATCCACTTTCTAGTTTGGGTTTTGTGGGTTTTGGCTTGAACTTGAAGAACTAGCTCTATTGGTTGTTGTTTGGAGAAGAATTAGTAAAGTTAGGTTGTTTTGATTGTGTTGGTTAAAGTTTTGATGAAACCCATTGAGGGTGTTGAGTTTTGGAGGTTTTTGATGGTTATTTTGGAGTTTTTTGGAGCTGGAAATGGAGTTTTGGGGTTGATTTTAGTGGAATCCGAGTTGGGGAAGAAAGGGGAAGGTGCTGGTCCGGTTCGGCACGGAATGGGACCCGGAACGGGCCTGGTGCCGGCAAGGCGTGCAGCATGGAACGGACTGGGTACCTGCACGGTACGCGGCGCGGAACGGTCCAGACTCCGGCACGGGACCTCGCACGGTCCGTGTCTGATTCCAGGCCGGTGCGTCGCGCGGTCCGTGTCTGGTACATGGTCGGCTTGTGATGCGGTCCGTGTCTGGTACATGGCCGGCTTGTGATGCGGTCCGTGTCTGGTTCCGGACCGGACCGTGATACGTTCCGTATCGTATTCCGGGCTGGACGGTGACACGGGACGAGCCAGATTCCGGATCAGTTTTTCCAGAACTGAAACCCTTCCTTTTGAGTCCAATTCGATTCCAAGATCATTCATTTGGCTTTGTTTCTGTTCTTAGAGGACTGTTCTGTATTTCAAGTTGAGGAACACTCCGTTGGGTTACTAATTTTGGTATTGTTGTGGTCCAAGACCGTGAGACCGAGCTCGAAGGAGGACGAGGACGAGGACCCATGAGAAGACGAAGAGTTCACTAGCCCGGATTTCAGCAGCGAGAAGTTTTATTAGAGGAAGACCGCAAGGTAGGGAAAGTACTAACTCCTCGTGCATTTCAATACCTAGTACGCCTATTAGGTTAATAAAATCGGAAATGTCCTAGAATTGCATATAGGATGCGAATAACTAGAATAATTGTCTTTCAATTACTAATAACCGGACGTGTCTAGTATGCATGCGTAGGATGTGAATAACTAGTGTAACTCGCTTTCAATACTTGGGAATTGCTTTACTGGTTGAAAGGTCGAGATGAGCCCTAGGATTGTTTGTGTTTGCCTCACATGCCTTGGTTGCCTAGTTTGGATAAGATAAGAGTCTATTACAACTAGATGATTTGAATGTTGAACTTGAATGCTTGAATGGTTATTTGATCGAATGCTTGGATGAATGAATGTATCAACATTGAGTGTAATTGATTGTGCTAAATGGTACATGATCGAGTGATTGATAGACTGATAGAGTGCAATCGGTAAGTATATTGGTAAGTGTAAAGTTATATTGATTCTTGTGGTGTGTTGTGATAGAATCGTGATTTGCTAAGCTTTGGTTGCTCCATGATTGTTTAGCATGTGATTCTCTTGCAAGTCTTTAAGTTGGGTTCTATACCGATATGGCACCCACGCTGCGGTGTGGGGTAGTGCCTGTAAGGTACCCACACCAAGAGGAATACTGGTGTGGGGTAGTACCTAAGCCGATGACTTGTGATCCGGTATGGTACCTACACCGAATGAAGTACCGGTGTGGGGTAGTATCATAGCCAGTGGATTGGACCCTGCGGGGCATCGATTATCGGACCCTGCGGGGCATTGGTTATTGGACCCTGCGAGGCAATTGGATGGTTTACCCTGCGGAGATTGGTTAATTGTTGATTTACCCAAGTATATGCGTCCTGCGGGAGCATTACCTTGGTTCCCGATGATTTATCCCTTTGGAGACGTTTCCGAGGGTCCCGACGAATGCGTCCTCATATGGATGTTTCCGGTACTCTCGACGTTATACGTCTTTGTGATGTCATGCGTCTCCTCTGAACCGAGGGAAAATCCGACATGACACAAAGAGGATTGTGGATCGGAGTGTGGTGACTTCATGTACCACGGTGGCATTTAAATGTTCTATCTCCTACTTATTGTTAAGAAGTGTATTGTTTTCCCGTACTTTCTATAATTATTGCTACCTTCTTAAAAGTGTTAAATACCCGTTTATTTTCGTATTTCAACATCTTCTTGGTTCTTCGTATTATCGAGACTTGAACGAAACTGTGAATTTCCAATTATTAAACTTAAAGGCTGCCCTTGTTATTTATTTTCCCTACTGAGCGTAAGCTCACCCCTATTTGTTTATTTACTGTTGTTACATGCTTGCTTGATGGGTAGAGGACTCGAGGCTCGGGAGCTTCTGTGGGTCCGGGTGCTTTCTCTTTAGAGACATTTATGGTCTTTTTATTACAAACCTTATGTGTAAAGGATTCATTTTGGAGCTTTTTACTTTAGATATTTTGATTGGAACTAAACTTGGAACATTATATCGGTTTTGAGACGCTTTTGGTTGTTATATTTTGTATTATCTTTAAGTCACGTCTCGAGTCCGGTCAATACCGGATTTGGGGCGTGACAACTGGAACCAATGGAACCCCATTAGGGTTCCCACACCATCGTCGTCGTTGGTCAAGCGTCGAGGTCTAAGGCCTCCGAGGTCCAGGACAGTGACGATGATCATTCCGATGGAAGACTCCACTGTACTGCTGAGGAGGGAGAACTAGGACCGCGACCACAGGAGCAGATGCCTCGCCAATCTAGGACTCCAACCCGACGTTACACTCAGGAGTGCATACCGGCGAATCTTAGAGGTCTGCTGAAGTACAATCCAACAATCGGTCCTCGACCTCGGAAGGCCAGGATGGGAAGTGGAACAGGGGCATCCGATGGAGCACCTCGCACACAAGAGCAAAACGAGGAGACCAGGCTGGAACAGGACCAGGAGATGCAAACGGGGGGCATGGCTCTCCGCGGGGAGAATAATAGACCTCGGCGGGGGTGGAGAGGTCTTTTTAGGACCTATACCCACAAACTCGGGACTACCACTGCCGGGAAGTCTCGAGAAATCGAAGCGGACTATTTTTATGGGTCCATGAGCGCCTGGTGGGCTACGGCCGATCGGGACAAATATCTAGAATCCTAGACAGTTATGTCTTAATCTGTAAAGTTGTTGTTTAACAGTAATACAATACCTTTATACCCGTCTCAAAAACAATACTGAATTAAAATTATCTCTTATAAGAAAAATCCAAATGAAGAGATGGTTTACACTTGTTAATACTCACATGTTTTTTTTTAACATACAACAAAAAAGACCCTTTATTAATCACAAGTAGAAATTGCGATATCGATACAAGTATAAGAAAAAAAAAATCAATCTTATTCATCAAAACCATGAAGAATGCTTCATTTAAGTAGAATTCTTCCACGCTCTGCACTGAGTATACCTTTGAGTCTTCTCACTGAACCTGCACGGATGGTCTCGGGTAATGCTCCACCTGCAATGGGTGCAATCAAACTCATTAAACTCGTAAACATCGCTCCAATGCACCGTGCCTTCCCATTGAAAGCTGCAATAGAACAGAGTTGTCCCCCAAAGATTCCGTATAAACTCGAAAGAATAAGATTGATTGCTCTTAAGAACATGAACGCCCAAATCATCGTCTTTTGATTTACAATGAACAGTAAGGTCCGGACCTCCCTCCAAGAAGTTCGTAATGTGCACATGAGTATGTGTCCAGGGATATTTTCTCGCCGTCGTTAAACCAGGCATAACCGTCATAGAGATGGATCCGACGATCACAATGAGGAACAATAAACTCTTCATCTTCTCGATCCACCCGATTAAATTATTGTGATAACTTTTTTTGTGCTTAGTTCTAATTATTCCGACCCTTTTTATAGTCAATTTTTTATTTATTGAGATTCAATTGTTTTAGATATTGTTGACGGACTCGTGTACGGATATTGATGAAGAATTAATCAAGTTTGCTAATGTGGAGGAGTTATGTGCATGTACATGAGTTCTTACCATTCCACGGGTGATTTTTTTTTGTGCTTTCAGATTTTAATACCACGATTTCGTTCCCAATTTTGCAAATATAATATGTACTATGATACGATGAATTCTTTTTGTACTTTCAGATTTTTATACCACAAGTTTCGTTTCTAAGTTTGCAAATATGATAAGTACTATGATACAATGAATCATGAATAAAACATTTCATAGATTTTTTTACTTGGTTAATTTATTTTGTTGAGGAACTTTGTCATCATATTTGAAATGAAGAGAAATTAAATGTAGCAACAGTAAACTTTGTTCGAAAAATCTGTTGCAACCTTCAACTTAAAAATGTCTCGCGTGGTAGCCTTTACAACTTTTTTGTATTATCGTCATTAACATCGTTAGGTTTTTTGTATGAAATGACTAAGTAACCTCGACTATAGCCATAATTTTGAAGGAAAAAAATCAATATAGTTCGAAGTTGTAACCTAATATGTTTTAAACGTTGAGAGTGACAACATGACATGCATACAACTTAGCTTTAGACGAATTCTCTTTGTTTAAATGGTAGTAACACAAAAAAGAGTTCAGGAATCCAAGATGATGCTTTTTAAAATCGAAAGTTGCAATGGGTTTTTCGTTAAAACAGTTAAGTTCCAACATGTAATTATCCCGAGGAGCTGGCTGGGCAGGCATTGGGAGATCTTTAGCGGGGTATTTTGGAATACCCATTACCATGAAATGTCAAAATTGTCCTTCATTGGTCTTTAAATTTTCAAAACTTATTATTTATGGTCGATTTTGAAAATTATGAAATGAATGAATGGTAATTTTGGCGTTTCATGGAGAGGGGTATTTTGAACTTTTTATACCCTTTGGATGGTAAAATAACAGAAAATTAACAGTTAGGTATCATGGTTAAATGATTGAAAATGTATTATATTGAAAAAAAATTATGACAGGGTATTATCAGGCAAATAAATGTTCGGCGGGTATCATATTACAAAAACATTATGTCAAGTATTATATTGAAAATAAATATTTGATAGGGTATCATATTAAAAAATTTCCTATAAAAAATTATGGAGATCGATGATGATAGTCTCACCCCTTTAACAAATATTAAACGTAAAACTTAAATTAATGATAGTCTTGAATTTTAAAACAATGACTTAAATTAAACTTTGACACAAATTAAGAAACTTAAATAATTAAAATATAAAAAAAATACGGAAAAAATGTAAGCAAATACAATTAAAAAATTAGGAAAATTATGATAAAAATATACTTTTATGGAAAGAAAATAAATAACAATATACTCTTTACAAATTTGAATATGTTGACAGAAATAAAATTAAATAAATTAATAATGAAATTTTAAAAATTTGAAGGGAGACACCCGATTCCTCCTAAATACATCCGCCACTGCTTAAAAGTATTGATTACTATCAAATGTATGTAAATAATATATAATCAACTTAATGTGTAACCAATCCGTAAAGATATGTAAATAATTTGTAATCAAAACATAAAATTATTTATTTCATATTTTAAAATTTTAAATAAGTTACTGTTCATGGTCAACATAGGGATATGTTTCTTATAATTGACCCTAAAATAAAATAGAACCAAACTAATTTTGATTAGGAAAAAAACAAGACAAGAAGTTGCAATATGGCGCGGGCCCACGGATGTCCCAGCCCAACCCAATTTCTTAATACAAGTTTTTTTAAAGCAATGATGGAAAAAGAGACAAAACAAAGGAGATAAATCGGTTCGGTTGATGTGTTCATTTTTGTTCTCTTTCCAATCTCCCATGATTGGTGCTATTGAATCAATGAGTGGATGTTCAATTACATTTCACCTTAATATCTGGTTCACTCTTGCTGGGTAAAAAGATCCAGCATAAGATCATCTCCAGCTATAGTTGAATCCGAAATTGTTTAACGAATTGTCGGTATGTAGGTGAATTGTTGAAAGAATTGGTTCAACTGGAAAGTTTTTAGGAAGAATTTATCGTCTGGACAAATTGTCTTACGTTAAACACGGAAAACCAACAACTAGTTTTGACAGAGAATCCACTTACACCACTTGTCTACTTTTATACATAAGGTAAATTATGTTGACATAACCCGTATTATATGCGTTTAACGGATGAATACCCCAAAATTATTGCGTAACGAAAATATATCCCGAAGTAACACTTAGTAATAACACTCTCTTCCATCCATTTTTAGAGTCAGATTTAGGTTTGGAGAGAGATTTAGGGGGTGATTTAGGGTTGAAGTTGATTTTAGGATTGTAACACTACGAATAATTTCGGAATTTCTGAAAAAATTGAATAATAAATTGACGAAAAATGGATGAAATGGAGGATGTTGTTACTGACTATTAATTCTAAGTATGTTTTCGTTACGAATTCACTTTAGAGTATTTATCCGTTAAACTTATATAAATATGGAGTATGTCAACATAATTTACCTTTACATATATGTCTTTAGGCGGAGTGTTTAATCTGAATTTGGTACCTCAAGAATAAGATTTAAACCTCACTTTCATTCATCAGTCTACTGAGCTCATACCAAAGAGATGTTCATACTCACAACAACAACTGATATAGTGTCACTTGCATTTACACCTAAAACACAAAATTAAATTAGGTCTTGTCATATTCGAATATATTCTTGACGTATATGCAAGTGCAACTATAAGACCCACCCTATATCAGTGCAATATGATGCTAAATTAGCTTTTTCTCGGCATCCAAACAAAATACCAGTCTAGCATTATGTGGCCTACTTCATCATCACCTTGTCAATTGTTTTTTCCCCTTATCTACGTGCTGAGTGTCGGATTATTTGGTTGAATATTAACGATTTGTATAACTTCATTAAAATGTTGATCATCAAAATAGACTAGTGTAATCGAAAATTTTCATTACACAAACCTAACCGGATTAACCAAAAAAAATTGATTTGATTATTATTCAATTTTTGTTCCATACTAAACATAATAAAATATTTATATTTAGTCACTCTATGTAATATTTCTTTTTCTTACAAAATCATCCTACAAAAGTATGTATATATTATTAAGCTGTCTCTAAAAAAAGGGATCTTCATTAATTTGGTTCTTTATATATAAAAAATAAATTCAATTGAGATCTAATTAAATTGGTTCCTAATATATGTTTCAAAAAAAATTTAGTATATTATGTTGTTTTATCCTTCTATCGGAGATGCGTCATGTGGAAGTTATAAGCTCTAGGTCTTGTTTTGTGATTTTTTTCGGATGTTGGGATTTCGTGGGGGAACTGGTCTACCGAGACCGTCGGTTGTATATGCACATGGGATTGGGCCAGGGGCGAGCAACAAGGGTGATGTCATCCTCTTTTGGTCGGCACGGTACAAGGTCGAAATTTTGAGCGAACAACAAACTCACATTGACGCAAAAGTTTGGATTGAATAGGATCCTGTATTCCGATTCACTGGAATATATGGGGGACCGGCCAGGGAGCACCTTCATCAAACCTGGAATCTTCTCCGCCAGTTAGCTAGGGTTCAGGCATCGCCAACATGAGTGCTCATGGGTGATTTCAACAGGATTCTCCATTCGGCTGAGCAAAAGGGGACAATCCGTATCCTATGGGCCTAATTTAGGCTTTCCAACATGTTATTATGGATATTGGTATCAAGGAGGTACCTATGACTGTTTATCAGCTTACATGGACAAATGATCATGACCCTGAAAACCGGTTGGAAATAAGGCTCAATAAGACATTCATGTCCCCTCAGGCAGCAAGCCGTTGGTTTTTCTACTTTTGATCATATTCCTATAATGCTTCAACTCATACAGACGATAATACTCGGGGTCCAAGACAATTCAGGTTTGAGAATAATTGGACTGATCATCCGGAATATGGGGAGCTGATCCAAACCGAATGGGGTAAACCCGGGGACCTCCACATTAAACATCATCTCAAGGACACTGGGGTCTCTCTGGATGCTTGGGGCGAACGGTTTTTCAGAAGAATATCAACAAAAATTGAAAATACAAACAACAGCTCGTAAACCTTAATGGTCGTACGGACCGACAAGGTATAAAGCACAAATTAATCATTCAAAAGTTATATAATCGGTCTATGTCACAAGTCCAACAACCAGATTGGTGTGTTGAAAGGACCCAGTATAAGGATCCATAATGGCCGGGTCCGATCCTTTCTTGTCGTCGGAGCGATTCTCGTCCTCATGCTAAAATTGATGGTCCGTAGGACGAGGGAGAGATGCAAGAACATGACAGAGCCACTGTAAACGATGGTGATGTAGCAAACTCCTTTGGTCCCTTATCCTGACCATTTAGAGAGGGTATCCGGAAAATGATCATCAGTGAATATGAAGGGGGAGGTGGTCGTGGTGACTTGGCGGTGAATGAACGAGAAGGGGCCCTAGAAAGAGAACACAAATAACAATATGGTACCCAAAAATGCCTAGAGACCATAAAGCCGATTGAACGAATCACCATCTTGTCCAAAAAAACATATCGTTAATTCGTATAAATATATATTTCAAAACTAAAAATTGTTGAAGTGCTCAGTATATAATTCGTTATTCGAAGACACCATCTTGTCATTTCTTTCTATCTTTAAAAGATAAAATTTTAAAATTCATGTTTTGCTGACAAAAGATATATAAAATATATTTTGCAATTACCTCTTACATTAAATAAAGCTCTCCTCGAAACTGAGCTCAGATAGATGAGATTAGGCGGGAGAGAGACAAAGAAGTTAGAGAAGAAGAGGGACCCACACAAAGATACGGTCGTGGGGTTGGAGCGAGCCCTGAGGCGGTCAATGCGGACGCCTGTCTGAATCCTCTATATATTTTATTCAAATCTGATGCCTTCCTAATTCTTACTATTTTCGTTTGTCCGAACCAAACATCGCCTCGCCACCCACCACAACTCTCACCACACTCCGTGACGACCACCGCAGCTCACTCTCCTGCCAGCGAGGCGCGTGCGGCATAAGGCGCGTCAGGGAAGAGTAGATTCCCCCCCGCAATTCGTGTGCCTCGCTTTCCTCATGACAGACGACTCACCGACTCACTGTCCGGCTCACGTGTGCACGTGATTTCTTACCGTTTGACTGACCTGCTCGCTTTTCTGATCTACCGAATCTACCCTCGTGTTTTCGGTGATATTACACTGGCGTGGTTCCTGGCGCGTGTCGACCTCGCAATTCGTGCGGGTTTTCGATTTCTTTATGAGATACGATGCACCGACTCACTGGCACCGGGTCACGTGCGCACGTGATACCTTAATCTCTCACCATTAATCTCCTCCGAAGCTTAATTACAGACATAAAAAAAAGGAAGAAAATTGAAACGGTAAAAAGAAACAGAGACACGAAGAAGAAAGGGAAGCAATGAGAAGCTCCTAAATACACAACTCTTAAAGGCACAAAACCAGAAACCCAACTCAGTAAGAGATCATTTCCATGGCGTTGTAGCAGCTGCAACAGTGATTCCAAAAAGGGTCTGAATCGTAGGAGAGAGAGAGCTTGGGTTTCTAGAGAGAGAGAGAGAAATGGTGGGCTCAGGATCATCAGATAGAAGCAGAGAAGCTGTGGGGATGATGGCCCTTCACGAGGCTCTGAGAAGCGTCTGTCTCAGCTCAGACTGGACCTACTCTGTTTTCTGGACCATCCGTCCTCGTCCGTAAGGACTCTGTTTTCTCTGTAAAAATCAAAACTTTATCACTATTTCGCCTGTTTCTGAACATGGGTCCGATCCTTTTCTGTGCAGGAGGGTCAGGGGAGGCAATGGCTGCAAGGTCGGAGACGACAACGGCAGCTTGTGAGTATGGTTTTATCTTTCACCCTCTGTTTGGCTCCCGAGAAAATAAGTCATTCTGTACTTTCTCAGCAGCCAAACAGTCTGGTACAAAAAGACCAGGTACCCATTTACTGATTTTTGAAAATTTTGAATTTTTGTGTAAGGATGTTGATGTGGGAAGATGGGTTTTGCCGGGGAAGAGTGACGGAGTGTCTGGAGGAGATCGACGGCGAAGATCCGGTCCGGAAAGCGTTTAGCAAAATGTCCATTCAGTTATATAATTATGGAGAAGGGTGGGTACTGGGTAGGTGCTATGGTTTTGATTATGAAGCTCTGTGTTGATGTTTAGGGACAAAATAAAAATCAAGTCTTTATGTGTTTTTACTCTGTTTGTGTGATTTGATTGTGGATTGGATTTGGTTTCTCAGGTTGATGGGTAAGGTTGCTTCAGATAAGTGCCATAAATGGGTCTTCAAAGAGCCATCGGAATGTGAACCTAACATCTCCAACTATTGGCAGAGCTCTTTTGATGCTGTATGTAGCTTAATCAACCTACAAAACCCATTTGATTTGTGTAAGATTGGTTCATGATTTTGTGTTGTTTTTAATGCAGCTTCCTCCTGAATGGACTGATCAGTTTGAGTCTGGCATTCAGGTCAGCACTGTACTTTATGGGTTTTGTTTCTTTCCCTTGTTAGAGCATCTCCATGGGAGTAGCTCATTGGAGGAGACTAGTTCGGGCGAATCTGATTGATTCGTCCAGCCTCCCATAATGCTAATACCGGAAAAGATTAGTAAGGTGAATCCAGACTAATAGTCCGTCTCCCACAATTTTTGGGTTGATTAGTCATGTCAATATGGACGAATAGTCACTTGTCTATGACAAGTTGCGATAAGGGTTAGGAATAGTCACTTGTCTATAAGGGGGACGAATTGAGCTAGGCAATGAATCTTTTGTCCTAGACTATCCGTCCAACATTAACTTTTGCGTCAACTCGCCTGTTGAATTCATCCAGCATTGCATGTTCTTTTTATGTTGTTTATATTTGAAGTTTTTTTCTTCTGATTTATCAGACCATTGCTGTGATTCAAGCTGGGCACGGCCTTCTTCAGCTGGGTTCTTGCAAGATTGTGAGTTCATCCCACCATGATCTTATGTTCATACACATGAATAAACCATTGACATGTTATGATTTTCAATTTCAGATACCGGAGGATCTTCATTTCGTGCTGAGGATGAGGCACACTTTCGAATCCATCGGGTACCAATCCGGGTTCTACCTCTCCCAGCTCTTCTCCTCGACCCGAAACACCTCCTCTTCCTCTCCGATCCCCTCCATCCCGACCCGCCCTCCGCCGCCGATCTTCAATTGGGCCCAGAGGCCCAACTTTCAGAACCCGGGAAGAGTCGGGTTTCCTCAGCCTAAAGACGAGACCCACATGTTCCTCCCTCCTTACCCGTCCGAGCCTAGGATGGATGGTATGATGGGAGTGATGGGAGAGACAGAGAACGACATCAAATGGCCCAATGGGTTGTCGTTCTTCAATGCCCTGACTGGGCGGGCTGATGATGCGAAGCTCTTGTTCGGGCACGAGGGGAAGTCCGACCCGAATTCGGATAATGCGGGTGGGAACCCGAATGAGTTCTTGAGTTTGGACGGAGGGGGAGGGAAGATGGAGGGGAAGTTTAAGAGGAGCTTCACTCTTCCGGCGAGGATGGCGAATTCCTCATCGTCGACGGCGATGGATCAGCAACAGCATGGTGTGGAGTATAGGGGTTCTGAGGCGGGTATGTATCCGGATGGGATGGAACCGTACTTGGAGTGAGATCTTTGTATTGGTGTAGGCAATGCTTTCGTTGTTTTCGTTGCTGAATTTGTTTCTTTCGGAAACTATGTCTATGTATCATTTTGTGTTCCTTGATTTCATCCATTTTTACTGGACTTCGAATGAGATATTTTATCATGTATGATGTTTCTATTTTTGAGATTTATATGGTTCCTTCAATGTTGTGGAAAGTAATGCAAAGTTAGCAAATCGGATATGGAGATACTCAAGTCGTAGCTTCGTCTCAGGTCCTGACGTGTAGACCTCAATTCGTAAGTTGGCCATCAAGAAGAAGGCTGCGACGAGCCGTTGATTTCGGGGCGAGTTTCGCCCGGGTTTCTTTTTTTGTTTTCTTGTTCCTTGTTTCTTTTTAAGAAAAGGCTTAACATTTTGGCTCTTTTACAGCCCATTTGTAATCGTTGTGGCCACCCTGGTTTTTTATCAGGGTATTCCGATTTTTTATCTGGAATTGGTCTTATTAATAAATTTTTGAACTTAAAAAATATTGTCCAACCCTGTACGAAAGTCTAACAGTTGTAAGCGTGACCGTTTCCACAGACCAAGTTTATAGAGGACTATTATTGTCAACCAATCTTGTCCTGTTTCTCTCTCTTGTGAAATACCTGTTATAATGAAATGTTTGTAATGAAAAGGACGAAATGTTTGTAATGAAAGGGACAACAACAACAATATACTGAAATTGAGCAAACTGAAATGCATGTGTATATACCTAGTGTAGTGGAATCATAATACCCTTACTTTTGTTTTTTTATTTTCCAGCTAAAGTGAACATTGTAAGTGCAAATTCAAGTGAGCTGGATTCAAGTCTATAACACAACATGATTCTAAAGCATATAAACTTAAATCGACTTTTAACTTCTTGTTCCTCTGTCTCTTGCCTTGGCGTTTCTGTGTAGCCTCCTTGCCTTCGTCGGTCTTTCTCTGTCAACCATCTTCACAAACCACTGTGGTGATCCGGCTGAAAACACAAGATATCCCATAGCCATTCCAAATATAATTCCACAACCGTATCCTACATACGAGCTCTTCCAACTAAATGTAGAGTCATCCGAGTAAGCTGATTGTGTTGGCCTATTTGAGTTGTCAGCGCCACATTTTGGCAATGGGAATCCGCACAATCCAGAGTTCCCCAAATATGACTCGTCTTTGTATGTATTGAACTGTGGCCCTTGAGGTATGAGTCCGCTAAGACGGTTGTGTGAAAGGTTCAAGACAGCAAGAAAGTTCAAACCCGCCAATTGGGTGGGAATGTGGCCAACGAGCTTGTTGCACGAGAGATCGAGCCATTCTATAATGGAATTGTTGTCCAGATCAAGAGCTTCCAACATCTCACAATTGGCCAATGATCGAGGCAAGCCTCCTCCTAGTTGATTCCCATTGAGATTAAGAAAAGTTAATGCACTCTTAGCAAAAGTGTCCAGAATGGGGCCATGGAAGTTGTTCATGCAGAGGTTGAGCACCTCCAGAGCAGTACTGAGATTCCCGAGACATTGTGGGATCTTACCGGATAAGTTGTTAAATGACAAGTCAAGAAGTTCAATGGACGATGCACTGCAAATGAGAGAAGGGATCTCTCCTGTGAAACCGTTGTTGGAGACCGAAAAGAAATGGACTAGGCTGAGTGATGGGAAGAGAAGGGATCCCTCAAGCAAGTTAGAATGCAAGTCAAAGGTTCTAATCAGCAGAGATCTAGAGATGGGTTTTGGGACCACACCATTTAGCTCATTGTTACTGAGATCCAAGAACGACAGTGACGATGATATGAACTCACTAAGAGGACCAGAGAGATGGTTGGTGTTGAGTCTTAAATCTGTCAACGATGGAAGAGCAAACAACCAAGATGGTATAGGGCCATTGAGTGAGTTATAGTGTAAGTCAACCCATGATAGATTAGGAAATGGCTGGCCACGACAAGTGGGTAAAGAACCTTCCAGATGATTACTCGACAAGTCAATTCTCTCAAGTTGGGTCAGATTGAGAATGGCATCGGGGATTTGGCCTGCTAATGTATTATGTTCTAGATATAGTTCACGGAGTTGGCTAAGATATCCTAAAGAAGACGGGATTGCACCACTCAAATGGTTCTCAGAAAGATCTAGGTGATTGAGTTGTCTAAGGTATCCTAAAGAAGATGGGATTGCACCACTCAAATTGTTGTAAGAAAGAGAAAGCTTAGTGATTTGGTTGAGGTTACCGGCTGATACTGGAATTGATCCTGGGAAGTGGCAATAGTGCAGGTCTAACACTTGAAGGGACTTCAGGTTGTCGAATTAATCTGCGGGTAACTCTCCAGACAAACCAGTTCCAAAGAGATGCAACACCCTGAGACTTGTGGAATTTGACAACTTTGGAAAAGAACCAAATAGATCACCATTGTCAGATAAATCAAGCTCTAGGAGGTTTGGAAGGAGAACAAAACTTTGAGGGAAAGTCCCCTGCAAATAAGTAGAAGATAGGCGGATAGAAGTTAAAGAAGAAGAGAGATTCATCAAGGAGGAAGCAGAATCAAATAAAAGTAGTAGTGGACTAAACTCCAGATTGAGAACTCTCAAATGGGTTAGGTTCTGAGCCATACTCTTCACTATATACAGAAATTTTGTTGCAGTCTCAACCTTACCATTAGCTTCAAGTTACGAACTAAACAAAGACAGGGCTGACTTGACTAAGAATGTTCAAAGTAAACAAAAAGTTGGGTAACAAATTTTTGTCAAGCCTATGGTGAGATTATTCATGTCTATGTTTCGAAACAACCAAATCAATTTGGTCGATACTTTGGGTTTGTGCGTTTCAAATCAAAATCAGAAGCTTCCTTAGCTGTTGAGGAATTGAACGGTTATACAGTAAATGAGAATGTGTTGTTTGTAGCACTTGCCTGTCAATGGAAAGAACAGAACCAGAGGGCAGAGTCGACCTTTAAGCAGATTGCAGATTTTCTCAGACCAGAAAACCAAAACCTGTTGGACCAAATAAATCTGTAGAAGCAAGGTGTGAGATCGTGGATGTGGGCTCGAAGGAGTTGGGTAGTCCGTGGAAGGATACCCTTCTCAAAGTTTCGAAACGTCAGAGTCGACCTCCTAAGTTTTTGGAGGATTTCTATACCAAGCCTGTTCTTGGTCAGAGATCCAAGTAGATCAATTTATTGGTCTCGATGGGACGTCTGTTTTGGTTATCGGCTTCTCTTGTTATCTTCCTGTTTTTGTTTTTCAGGTTTAGGGCCCCTAGCTTATTTTATGAGTTCTCTTGTTATCGTTGTTTTCATCAGTCTTTTCCAACTTAGAATAGTTTTTATTAATAAATTTTCAAGCTTATATAATAAAAAAAGTAAACAAAAAGTTAGTGGTCACAAACTTAGTCTTTGAGCCCCTAACGTGTGTTTCTTTCGTAGGATCGTACATGGATATTGATACATGATTAATATAGAAACTGACTGCTGCCTAACCTTATCCTACAAAGACACGGAGCTGACTTGACTAAGAATGTTCAAAGCAAAGAAAAAGTGTGCGGTCACTAACTTAGTCTTTGTGCCCCAAACGTACTCTTTCTTTTGCAGGACCATTCAGACATATAGATTCATGAATAAATTCATAAAACAAGGTAGTGATATCATTTGTTATAAAATTAAAGTCAGGAACTAACTATGGTTAATTTGTATCGTTCAAGAAGTAACTGTTGACTTATTAATCGATTAGATCTGACCGACAGACTTAAGGTAATTCCACAAACTAATTTCATGAGCCCAATTCAAGAAGCCTTATCATGTTGTCTACAAGACTTGGGCTTTCAGCTAATATGGGCTGTCGTTCTTCAATGCCCACACCGGGCGGGCCGATGATGGCAACCTCTTGCTCGGGCACGAGGGGAAGTCCGACCCGAATTCGGATAATGCGGGTGGTAACCCGAACGTGTTCTTGAGTTTGAACCTGCTCTTTCAGAAGCCCTTTTATCATTTGGTGCAAGTTTAACCACTTTAAACGAAGAAGATGCCAATAAGTGTCTGTTGTACGAGGTTAAGTTCGGAAATAATACCCTCACTTTTGTTTTTTTATTTTGCAGCTAAAGTTGACAACAATGTAAATGCAAATTTAAGTGAGCTGGATTCAAGTCTATAGTACATCATGATTCTAAAGCATATGAATTGAAATCTACTTCTAACTTCTTCCTCTGCCTCTTGCCTTGGCGATTCTGCACAGCCTCTGTGTCTTTGTCTGTCTTTCTCCTTCAACCATCTTCACAAACCACTGTGGTGATCCGGTTGAAAACACAAGATATCCCACAGCCATCCCAAATAGAGTTCCACAACCATATCCTACATACGAGCTCTTCCAACTGAATGTGCTCTCAGATTCATCCGAAGAAGCTGATTGTGTTGGCCGACTTGAGTACTCATTGCCGCATTTTGGCAATGGGAATCCGCACAATCCAGAGTTTCCAACATAAGACTCGTCTTTGAATGTGTTGAACTGCTTCCCTGTAGGTATGGATCCAAGAAGATAGTTGTGCGAAAGGTTCAAGACCGCAAGAGAGTTCAAATCCAGCAATTGAGTGGGGATGCGGCCTACGAGCTTGTTGGACGAAAGATCGAGCCATTCAAGACCGAGGAGCTTCCCAAAAGATGGAGGAATTGGACCTGATAAGTGGTTGTTGGACAAGTTGAGGCCCTTGAGCGCCTGCAAGCTCCCAAATTCGAGTGGAATGTTACCATCAAACTTGTTATTGGACATATCTATGGTTGTGAAGATAGTAAGGATCTTGACTAGTAGCATATCAACACCTTTCATTGTGATGCTCACTGAATATCTACATTCATATCTATGAAAGGTTCCCATATATTGTGGTTCGCCTTGATCGTCAGAGACTTTGATCATTCCCTTCAAGCTTTTAAGCAACCTTGATGGCAAAACGCCGTTGAAGTTGTTGTCCGAAAGGTCAAGGATCCTCAGCATAGGGAAGGAGGAATTCATCTTGAGATCAACGTCTACGTACCCATACAACTTGTTAGATCTCAACGCGAGAACTTGCAGTTGTTGTAGATTCCCCATCCATCGAGGGAACACGTCTACAATAGAGTTGTTGTTCAGATCAAGAGCTTCCAAATTCTCACAATTAGCCAAAGATCGAGGCAAGACTCCTCCGAGTTGATTCCCATTGAGATTAAGAAAAGTCAATCCATTTCCCTTAGCAAAAGTGTCTGGAATTGTGCCATGAAAGTTGTTCATGCACAAATTCAACACCAGAAGAGAGCTAGTGACATTACCAAGACATTGTGGTATCATACCCGATAAGTTGTTGAACGACAAGTCAAGAAGCTCGAGAGATGATGCATTGCAAATCAAAGAAGGAACCTCCCCTGTGAAACTATTCTTAGCAACTGACATGAAACGGACTGTCTTGAGTGATTGGGCGGGAATCGATCCCTCAAGCAAGTTGGAGTGCAAGTCAAGGTATTCTATGTCCAGGGATCTTGAGATGGGGCTTGAGACCAAACCATTTAACTGGTTTTTACTGAGATCAAGGGACGACAATGAAGGTGATATGAACTCAATAAGAGGACCAGAGAAATGGTTATTGCTAAGAGATATATCTGTCAACGATGGAAGAGCAAACAACCAAGATGGTATTGGGCCATTGAGTGAGTTATAGGATAAGTCAAGGTAAGATAGGTTAGGAAATGGCTGGCCAGGAGAAGTGGGTAAAGAACCCTCCAGTTGATTACTTGACAAGTCGATTGTCTCAAGTCGGGTTAGATTGAGAATAGCATTGGGAATTTGCCCTGTTAATGTGTTCCCTCCTAGAAATAAGCCCTCCAGTTGGGTAAGGTATCCTAAACAAGACGGGATTGCACCACTGAAACGGTTGTGAGAAAGATCAAGTTGAGTGATTCGGGTGAGGTTACCAAGTGACATTGGGATTGATCCTGAAAAGTTGCACATGTTCAAGCATAGAACTTGGAGGGACTCAAGGTTGTCACTTGAATCAGCCGGTAACACTCCAAACAAACCAGTTTCAGAGAGGTCCAACACCCTGAGACCAGAGGAATTTGACCACTTTGGAAGAGAACCAGAGAAATTGACATTATATGACAGATCGAGCGCTAGGAGGTTTGGAAGGAGAAGGAAACTTTCAGGGAAAGTCCCCTGCAACCCGGAATCACATAGGCTGAGAAAAGTCAAAGAAGAAGAGAGATTCATCAAACAAGAAGCAGAATTAGGGAATGCTAATAGTGAAGTTCCCTCCAAATGTAGAACCCTCAAATGGGTTAGGTTCTGAGCCATACTCTTCAAAACAGCAGCTGATTCAAATCTAAGATCTTGGTTCCCGGAGAGGTCGAGTGAAACAAGTTTAAAGAGGTGGGAGATGTCAGATGGAACGTAACCACTGAGAGATGATTTAGAGAGATTGAGATGGGTCAGAGAGGGTGCTAATGAAGCAAAGCTGATACTGAACTGATCATGTGATGTAGACAAGAAGTCATTACAAGCAAGGTTGAGCTTCTGGAGATTGGGCATGGAAGCAAAAAGAGATGAGAAAATACCAGACCGTCGCAGCAAAAAGAGTTGAGGCCTCAGCATGTTACAACTGAGGTCAAGGCCTATGACCCGACCGGTGATGACATTGCAGGTGACACCGTCCCATGAGGAGCAACAGTCTGTGCTTTCAGTCCATGTCGATGTACTGTTGCGAATACCTTCGCCGGAGTACTGGCAATCGGAGGAAGGAGACGGGCGAGTCGTGAAGTGGGACTTGAATTGGAGCAAGGCACGGCTTTGTTGAGGATGGCACAAGAAGTGTGGTCCTCTAGGCTTGGATTGACATTGAGTGTGGAAACTACAGAGCAAGATGAGCACCACCAAGATGTGTTGGCCATTTCCCATTGAGTGTTTGATGTAGAAATGGTGTTGCAGACTCAACCTTACCCTTTATCTTCAAGTTAGGGAGGAAACAAACAGAGGGATGACTTGAGTCTTGACTAAGAAAGTTCAAAGCAAAGAAAAAAGTGAGTGGTCACAAACTTTGTGTTTGGGTCCCTAACGTACGATCTTCTTTTTGGAGGAACATACATGGAAATTGATAGCCATTATTACCTATAGATATATGAATAATATAAAGGGTAAACTATAAATACTTACCCCAAACTTGTAGCGTTTAACTGATATATATCTTAAAGTTTTTTTTTTAATTGATACATGCTTAGATGTTTAGTTTTTTAACAGATAGCCCAAGCAGAGAGGTAAAATGACAAAAACGCCATGAAGTGGTTTTTTAAAAATATTTTTAAAAAAATAAAATTGATGTGATTTTTAAAATAAAACTGAAGTGACTAATAAGTACATATATATACCTAACAAAAGTGATTTTTAAAATATTTTTTAAAGTAATTACTGAAATGTAGTTGATGGCATTTTCGTCATTTTACCTGTCTGCTTGGGCTATCTGTTAAAAAACTAAACATCTAAGTAGGTATCAGTTAAAAAAAACTCTAGAGTATGTATCAGTTAAACGCTACAAGTTTGGGGTATGTATTTGTAGTTTACCCTAATATAAAAATTGACTGTTTTCTAATCCTCATCTTTTTTTGGGTCCCATGCTCGTTTTCGTTCCGAAAACAATAGATTATTATTATTATATTTGTCTGTAAAAAAATACATATAAAAGAGGATATATTATAACGGTTAATTATACATTACAACATTACGTATTAAACAATTCTAATCAGTTAAATGAATAACAATTATCCCTTAAGAAATGATTGTTGGCTGAAAGTAACTCAACTAAAAACCAAGATGCTTATGAGGAGTAGAGGTATAGAGGAAAAGAGAAGCCCGATAGTACACGAGGGTGAGGCGGCGAAAATTTAAGGTTTTAAAAAACACTAGGAATCAGTCGGGAGGCTTAGTGTCTTCAGAGATTTTTTTTTCTGATCAACAAACGACGTTTTATAATCCAATTACTTTTAAAGTAAAGTACGAAAACAAAGAGATGTGATCCCCTCAAGTATACGAAGGCCAAAGACAGTATAAATAAGAGTCTGACAATGTTAGCAGCTCAAACTAGTAGATACTACAAGTACAAAAAAAGCTCTTTGTAGGAAAGAGAAAGAAGGGTCTAACAAACATATACTTAGAAGTGGAAATCAAAGTAAAACTATAAAATTAAAGGTCTATTATCTAGATTTAACTACATGAAGAACAGAACATGAGGACTACTATGTAACTAAGAGACGATCTAAAATATGAATTTAACCACATTGAAGCCCCTTACAGTACTACCCAAAGGCCTCATGCCCAAAAATAAATAAAGTGAGGAAATAGAAGAGAATCCCCGCGAAACTGACGGTCCGACCCAAAACCACGAGACACGGTAGATTTGGGCAGAGTGCTCCTCGAGCCACGAATAGCAGGCGACTTGTACCCCCACAAAAAGAGACAACAATCAATGAAGTCTACGCGGCGGAGGCTGCACTTGTCCTATGACCTCCAATCACTCGTTTGTCGGCACCCAGCTCTGGTACACTACTAACCAGACAGAAAAATTAAGGGAAAACTCTGTTTTCTAACCTTTATAAACGTTTCATTATCAGATCCTAACTCAGACCAACGTTTGGTCTCAATTCCTAACATAATAGGTTTGGAATTTCTCAGAAACTATAAAAAGCCGTCCAAACTCACGATTCCGTCAACTCGTCGAGCAATGGGTTCGGTTGCTTGAGAACAAGGATAAGTTCAACGTCGAGGAAGGCACCATGGGTAATGTACGCCAACAACGACAACGCTTGGATGAGTTGACGGAATCGTGAGTTTAGACGGCGTTTTATAGTTTCTGAGAAATTCCAAACCTATTAGGTTAGGAATTGAGACCAAACGTTGGCCTGGGTTAGGATCTGATAATGAAACGTTTGTAAAGGTTAGGAAACAAAGTTATCCCAAAAATTAAAGAAGCTCAGTCCTCTGTTAACAGAAAGGTAACTTATCTCCAGCCAATACTGAGAGATGGTCCAGAGGAGGAGGACTGGTATCAAGTTATACTAAGCGAGATTAAATGACCTAAAAACAAGCCCTAACCCTAAAACCCCATCAATGGACCAAGAAGCCGTCGGTCAGAATCAAGAACACGACAAATCCGAAATCTCGGAAACATAGAGATTAATAGGAGTAATAATGTCGCAAGCCATACTTGAGAGAGCAACACCCCACCACAGCTACCATCGCTAAAATAACAGCAGCATATGAGGAGAAAACTGGAATGGTACCATGCGCCGCCGAGTTGAGACTAACACCATCATCAACCTTACAAGGCGCACCTCGACCTGATCCCCACGATCTGAGCAGGGAAGCCCAGAAACGTGTCCCATTTTAACCAGAGACTAGTCGGGGATTAATCAGATTTGTATTCTTCTACTTTTTTTAAGTTCTTAGCAAATATTTTATTGTTTATATGAACAAAATATGAATTGTAGTACGAAAAAACAGTAAAAAAAAATATTTTTAAAATATATAAAATATTTTTTTTACATTCATATCCTTAAATGACAAAAAAGTTCAAATAAAGAACGTCAATATTTTTATAAAAAAACAAAAATGTGATATATTATTATACTTAAAAATTAAAAAAATGTCGATAAACAAATAAACAACATTAACATCCATAAATATTTTGAGATGTAAGTATATATTATCTATGACTATTAGTCTTATAATTAACTTTAAATATAAAAATTATATATTTAAAATAAATTAATTATAATAAAAATAATAATACATATAGAAAGGTAATTATACTTTGGTACCCTAAATCTTTTATATTTTATTTAGAATACCTTAAAAAATTGTGTCACCTTAATACTTGAAACTTTTATTAATTTTATTTTAGTACCTATTGTTAACTTTTCATCTAAAATAGGTCAAAAAGACCATAATACTCTCCACTAACAACCAAATTTAAGATAAAGTAAATAGTGGGTACTAAAATGAAACTAATGAAAATTTAGGATACTGAGGTGACAAAAAAAAAAGATATAGGGTATTGTAAATAAATTAATAAAAGATTTAAGATACGCTAAATAAAATATAAAAGATTTAGGGTACTGAGGTGGAACTATCTCCATATAAAATGATGGGATAACTCCACAAAACAACTATTGTTCGATTTTCGTTTTCACAATATAACTGTAAACTATATTATCGACCATATCACATCGTAGGGTGAATTTTTTTCCGAAAACCATAATCTGCCTTGACAATCGGGGCATTGACCGGGGTCGGGATGGTACTCCCCGCCCCGAACCACCCCGATTATATTAGTCTTTCCATATATTATGGAAAAAAGTTTGGTAGGGTGATTCGAACTCTAAACATCTTACTTGTAATTAAATCAATCTACCAATTCAACTAACATGAACTTGTGGTTTTAGTTTGTTTGTGTAATAAATATATTTATTTCATAATATATTAATATAAATGTTAATAAAAAATATTACATAATAAATATTTAAACAATGTAAATATTTTTTAAAAATAAAAATTAAATTCTACTAAACAAAACAACAAAATTTTAGTATAAGTATCTTTATAACAATGTTTATAATTGTTTTTATCATAAATCGCCACTTAGTAAATTAATTTTTTGTAAAAAATTAATCTTTTTTTTTAATACAACCCCTAAACGGGGCGGGGCGGGGAATCCCCGACTCCGAAAGGACAATTCGGTGCGGGGTCAACTCGGGGATGGAGCGGGGACGGGGCGTGGAGCAAGTGAACGAGGCGGGGACGGGGCGAGGGGTCCCCGCCCCGTTGCCATCCCTAAAGACACAGGTCTACATACAATTGCCTTGGACGCAACCAGAACCCAAAACGGTCATCAACATCCAGTCGAAGAGCTCACCAACAATGTCAAGCGGACATTTCATCAAACACCTGTCGTGCACTCTCTGCTACCGCCTCTCCACGCTCTCTCACCGTCTAAATCGCCCTCTTCCCTCTTCGCCTCGTCTCACCACACTCTCAACTCTCTCCTCCGCCAATCCCTACGCGAGAAACCTTTCAATTCTCGCTACCATTTCCACTTCTTCCGCTCCCCACGCCGTGCCGCCTCCTCCAGATGCTTACGCCGCCGAGCCTTACCTTTCAGTAAACATTAGATGTCGGAGAGACGTCGTGGTGAGCTTATCTCATCTGGGTTTTGGTCTCTTGTGTTTTTTTACCATTATCATGAGGTTCCTGCTTCGTTTTTCTTATTAATTTGTTAGCTTGCAAATTTTGTTTTTAGAGTTATACATTGTGATAATTGCCATGGTTTTGATTTGGGTTTGTAGTCCTGAATGTTTTTTCTAGCAGTTGGTCTTCATTTTGTTTCAATTTTCAAGTTAATGTTTTAGTTGCTGCTGGAATTTCATTTTGTGAAAGGTTTTCTATTGATACAAATCATTTTTTAGTTAATTCAACTGGGAAAAACGTCGATTCCTAGCCCAGTCAGAAATGTCATTTGCAATTCTTAACTGAGGTCGACCTTTTGTGACAGATCTTAACACAAAGGTGGTATTTTGTTACAAAAAGTAACATAAAGGTGGTAGTTTGTTACAAAAAATAGCATAAATGTGGTATTTTTTTACAAGGAACACCACTTTTTTCACGCTTATTTTACATGTGGTTGGTACTTTTTGTAAACGTGTACCACCTTTGTGTTAGGATATGTCACAGAAGGTCGACCTCAGATAGGAATTGCAAATGACCTTTCCACATAGGTCCAGAATCGACGTTATCCCATTGAACTGAATGATTCACTGTGTTTTTTGAGTTCTAGAGCAAAAAGGGTTTGGCAAATTTGATGTTTTTTTTATCCTGCAGGATTCCCTTTCAGAAGCACTTTTATCATTTGGAGCAAGTTCAACCAGTGTAGACATAGAAGATGCCAGTAAGAGTTCTGATGAGGTAGACTCTGTGAATTTCTGGGCAGTATTTCATTTTAGGGATGATTGCAAAAACTTGTGGTGAACCATGCACATTTTGCAAATACTATTGGTGAACTATTTTTTTTATTGCAGATGACATCCCCAACTATTTTCCGTCTGCAAATCCTCTGACGGGAATAATTTTTCTGCAAAAAGTTGAAAATACCCCTGCAAAAGTATATACATCAGGGTTACAAATTGAAAAACATGTATACATGAGGGTTACAAATTGCAAAACATGTATAATGTAAAGGGAAACTGTCATGTCCAAAAAAATTGAATTTGTGTGTCTGTCACATGACTAATTTTCATTAAAAGTAATGGATTTGCAAACGGAAAATAGTTGGGAGATATCATTTGCAAATAAAATAGTTCACCGATAGGATTTGCAAAACGTGCGCAGTTTACCACAGGTTTTTGCAATTATTCCTTTATTTTATTGGATGGTAAATCTGATTATGTACTCTTTACTTGTTTGGCTGTGACTAAATTCTGGAAATGATTTCTGTAACGTTTCTTTATGATGTTCTCCTTGCAGATTTGTATTAATTCCATATATGCTGAATGTGATGATGTTGATGACTCCATTTTACGTGCTGCCGAATCGATAGGTTTGAAGGAGACACCCGATTATGAAGTTAAAAAGGGTGATCAGAGTGAATGGATACTGCAAGCTCAGGTTGATAAGACTTGCTTCTCATGTTTCTTGCTCAAAAAAATTGTCTTTTTGCTTCTAATGTCTTATTGTTAGACATCTACTCCTATCATTTTGGGTTGGGATTATTGCAAAAAAATACCTTGATGTATTCACTTTGTACAATTATTAAAGATAATGGCTACAACTTGCAAAACGTGAATACCTCATGGTACCGTTTTTGCAATTATCTCTTTTGGGATTTACGGTTCATGATTTTCGTTTATCATTTATGTGTACTGAACTTTGCTTTATTCATTTTTGTTCTCAAAATCCTCATCCCATGTGTTGACAGGATTTGATCCCTGGTTAAAAGTTTTAACCTTTACTTTTTTTTATCACTAATAGGTAAGCTATATCTCAATTAGATTAATGTGTTATTGTTAGCCTCCACATAAACTATATTTCAATTATATAATACCATTTTGCCTCAGGCCTCGCATAAGGTCATAATTACTCTAACGAGCGATACATCAGATGGGCATGCCAAAATTATTCATGTATATACTCAATTGTCATATTTACATGCATAATACAACGGTAAACATATCATAGAACGAGCTATGCTCATAAACTCATACTGTTTATCATATTCTTTTTTTGCAGTCTAATTTATAGTGTTTTCATCTGTTGCAGGAATCTTTCCGTCCTGTTGAAGTTATTAAAGGGTTTTGGATTGTGCCTGAATGGATTGCTCCCCCTGTATGATCATTTCAATTTTTTCATCTTCTTCTTGCCATTCTTATTGTTGTCTTTTAAAGGTTGTGTTTCACAGGGACTTCTTAAAACATTACACACACTCTTACATTTTTCTATGTCTGTATGCGCATTGTTCTAATTTTGATGTACATAAAGTGGATTGAAATTAACGATTATGTGACAATGTGACATCAAACTATCTGTAATTGTGTTTACTTCTCACTTACAGGATCCTCAAGCAATAAATATAATTCTCAATCCGGGATTGGCATTTGGAACCGGGGAGCACCCTACTACAAAGTTATGCATATCGCTGTTGCATAGCTCGATAAAAGGTGGAGAACTTTTCCTAGACTACGGCACTGGTTCCGGAGTTCTCGCAATTGCTGCACTCAGGGTATTCCAATCACTTCTACTATTGAGCTTTTGATCTAGAACTGAAGAACCTCTACCCACTTGGGTTTGCCTTGTGATCAGAGAGCTCTCTCACCTCCTTGAGGTCAGAGGTTCGAAATTCAGGGTACACATCTGCTTGGGAGCAGGTGTGGGTGAGGAGCTTAGGTTAGGTTAGAAATTAAACTAGGCTAGAGTAGGATTTCTCGTTTCATTGCTGGTAAAAATTAAAAATAAAACTGAAGAACCTCATCCGAATTAAAATTCTGTTGATTAATCTAGCTGCAAGCGTTGTGGGTCTTGTATTGAATATGGTGTCAATTCACGTAGAGCTCTACATTTTACCATTCTTAGGATTTAGTGAAAGTTGTTGAAATGATATCTTTCAACTACTGAAGTTCTTGCTCGTGTTTGCTATTAAGGGTGTTTTAGTACTTGATGTGCAATGTATAAGCATATACATTGGAAGTATTAACGGAATTATCAATTCATGATAAATGAATGACTTTTAATTTTTGAGTAGTTCCCAATAAACAGACAAGTCCTGGAAATACTCACATGGATACCTGTTATTGCAACATTGTGCAACCAACAACTTATTAGTTATTAGGCAAACAAAATTCTTGCTGGATTTTCATTTGGTTGATTAATAGTTTGCAATATATTCATTCTCATGTGATTTTGAAATACTAATTAGGGATAATTGCAAAAAAGTACATTGAGTATTCATTTTTTGCAACTTGTAGCCCTCTCTTTTGATAATTGCATAAAAGTTCCCTGCACTGTCTTTTTGGTGCACTGTCTATAAAATTGTTTCAGAATGACGATTTTACCCTTACAATTTAGACTTTTAAAATGGCATGATGAAAATTGGTTCCCAACAATAATTTGTCCTTATGCTTCTTAATCCAGTTCGGTGCTGCCTTATCAGTTGGAACCGATATTGACCCCCGAGCGATCAAATCTGCACGCTACAACGCAGCTCTCAACAACATAGAGGACGAGAAATTCCCGCTACACCTTGTTCCATGTGAAAACATACTTCATGACATGGATGAAAAGAGAAGCGAAGATCAAGATCAGAGCGCACTAGGAACATGTATCTTTCCCGACAAAGAGAAGTACGATGTGGTCATTGCCAATATACTTTTGAATCCTTTGCTTGACTTGGCAGATCATATTGTCGCTCATGCCAAGCCCGGTGCTGTGGTCGGTGTCTCTGGTATCCTCTCTGAACAGGTACATCTTGCTTCATGGAAGACACTGAAACGTTCATGTCACCATGTACCCCAAGTTTCTTCATCTGATGATGGTTTCTTTGCAGCTTCCGTACATCATGGATAGATACTCAAAGTTGTTAGAAGAAGACATATCAGTGGTGGAGATGGATGGTTGGGTCTGCCTCAGTGGCACAAAGAAAAGGAGTCAGGTGACAGAACTTCAACTTTGAAAGCCAGAGACTAAATGTATAACCAAGTATTCTGAAGAGATGCCCTAGTGAGAAATTAATAACTTTTAAAGATCAGAAGTTCGAATCTCAATTAGGCAACAGGTTGACTGCAAGTGGTACGAGATTATTAGTTTATCTTCGGGTTGATTTAGGTTGTATTAGATGTACCGTCTTATTGCAGTTTGTGCCCAACATGACACTCCTCAGATGTGAACGTACGTGCAAAAAGGGCAGACTCGCGAATTAGTAAGTCAATACCAAGCTTGAATGCTCTAAACTTGTTGCTCTTAAGTTTCTTTGTTTATAGAGTTAATTGCTTTTTGTATCCCTTTTTTATTGGTAACATATCTTTTGTACACTTATGTTTTGTAACGTTCAATAACAGTTCCTCTATTTTGGTAACTGTTATTTAGTATCCTTTATGAATTGGTCACGGATCATTAATACCCCTTATGTATTGATAATGGAACATTTAATACCCCTTATGAATTGGTCACAAATCATTAAAATGACGTAAAGTTGACCAAAAATTTGTTCATAGTGTTACAAATACATCAGGGTATCAAAGAATATTACCAATACATAAGGTATATTAAAGATAATTAACCCTTGTTTACATAAGGTATATTAAAGATAATTAACCCTTGTTTATACGGACGTAGTGAAAGGTTTCAATAATGACCTGAAAATCACATATTAACTCACTAATGAATCACTATCAAATCAGTTTGAACCATTGGATTGACTTGCTGTTCAAATTTACACTACCCAACCAAGACTACTGAAGCAGTGACTCAAATCCGAATACGGGGTTGAACCAAGTCACCAAGTAAAAGAAAGCTGAAGATAGAAGTCCTTCACTTTCTCAGCACCCAAACAGTCCCAAAATATGGGGCCCACCAAAGTTTGGTCACCTGACACACCAACAAGCTGCGGCTTTTAAAAGTCTCCAAGTTCCCACAAACACACACCACCCGCGTAACAACCTTCGCTCCACTCACATCCCTTTCCCTTTTCAATGCCAGACGTAACACCCAACCACATCCCACCCTACACGTGTCGCAATCTCACCACCACTCTACGCGCCGGCCCAGCCGTTGTCCGAATCCACGTCACCACCACGCTCCCTTGTCACAGCCCCACGTGACAGCCGCAGACGTGTCCGCCTCTCATTGCACGAGCTGCATGCTGCTCATGCATATGGACCTAAACTAAAAGCCCCGTGGGCCCCGCGCTAAAAGCGGCCGCTCCGCCTCCTCTCCCGAGTCCGTTTCACACGTGGGCCCACATAAGATATAATTAAAAAAACATTTCGTTTCGTATTTAATTATTTATCCATGATTCGAAATCGTGGTCAAAATTTCGCAAAACAAAAATAAAATAAAATAAAACGAAATCCGATCCAACAGTGGATTCGCCACGTGACGACAACACGAATCTCGAACAATAAAAAACCTCGTCAACACGGAATTACTCCGCCGGGCCCCACCACATCAGACCTTCCCATCATTCGGTCTCTCCCTTTCACATAACCGCGGCATCGCCGCCCGTAATAAAGTGCGAACCGGAACACGTAGAACCGGTCCACGCGGGGCCCACGGCCGGCATCGAGATCGTATCTAACGGTTCGGAGTGCGTGTGCGGGACCCACAGCCGTGACGTGGGCGGCGCCACAAGCGAAGGAACCATGAAAGCCACGCGACAAAGCACATCAAAGTAGCAACCAATGCCGGCGACATGTCTGTTGCGTCCCCTGATAAGAGAATACAAAACACGTTTCCAAATTCTGTCAAGGTCTAACCTTTTTTTATTTTATTTTATTAATTTAATGTGAAAAGTAGCAACTGTTTCGGTCTTGCCTCTGTTTGGCCAGCGAGAAAGTTCGAGAAAATGAATATCAACATAATAAAATAAAATTGAAGCAAAACATAAATTTGTGGATCTGATCTTCATTCATCACGGTGAATTTGATTGAACAAGGAAAAAAAAACAGTTCATGGGTACATGAATATTAATCTAGAACAACTACGAGAAACTGAAGATTTCTCAGTTGCAAAAAGGGGGTAGATCTGATCTGAGGTCTTTTTTGTTATCTTTTTTTGGATATAAACAACATATTAAAAGTAGTTAAAATTTCGTCATCATCAGCTTCTTCCGAACCAGAGCGAAACTCGTGGAATTTTCTCGAAATGACACTGATCTCGGCCGGTGAGGTTTGAAAATCCGGCGGATCACGCCACCTCCGGCGGCGGCGGGAGGTTGAGGTCCAGATCGAGCATCCCAGCTCCTCCACGCGGAGCGTGGTCGAAATCAACGACGGAGGACGAGTCAGAGTCGCTCTGCACTCCGCCGCCGGCGGCGGCGGCGGCGGCGTTGTGGTGGAGACCAGACACTCCGAGGTCGAATCTGCACAGGCTGTTCCGGTTCCTGGTTGTCGTCTCCCTCTCCGACTTCATAAAGTAGAACATCGGAGGCGCGGCGGAGCCGCGGAAAGCGGTGGCGGCCGGGAAGCAGTTGCCGCCGGAGGACAGCGTCAGGTCGAGCGGCGGAGGCGGAGAGGAGGACTCCACGGTGCTGCTCTGGCTGGGGCTGCGAGCGATAACGGCCGAGCCGTGAATCTCGGAGGCGGAGGGGAAGTTAGTTTTAGCCTTGGATCCGCGGAATTCTCGGGCGGCGGTGTCGTAAGCACGCGCCGCGTCCTCGGCGGTGTCGAACGTGCCGAGCCAGACCCGGGTCTTCTTCCCGGGGTCGCGGATCTCGGCGGCGTAGCGGCCCCAGGGCCTCTTCCTGACGCCTCTGTACCGGATCTCCTTCCCGTTCGGGTTCGGGTTAACGCACACGGGCTTTTCTTTCGGAGCCATGGCTTTTAGAGAACGAAACTGAAAATGAAACTGAAAATAAAATGAAGGAACGGTTTTGAGGGAAGCGGAGGAGGCGAGGCGTGGGTTTTATAGAAGAAAAGGGAACAGATAAACAGAGAAAAAGGTATTAAACTAAACCTACGCTTGTTTTGGGCGCTTGTAGCGGACACTCCGACCTGGGACTTGTTTGTGTAAGAACTAAAACTCGAGTGAGTAATGTGGTCCGTTGAGATGGCGACACGTCGGCATCGAACCGAATGACGAATCTACCCTCGCGAAACTTGTTTCCTCCTCAGCTGGCAGGCAGTAAAAAAGGTGCCACCATCTATTAATCTATTCAATTAAGGCAATAATTGTCCTCTTGTTCCTAAATCTCCTTCCCCCTTTATTACACATTACAAAAGAAACCCCCTATTTTTAGCTATTTAATTCACAAAATTACTAGTTAATTTTAAAAAAATTAATTAAAAGGAGCAATAATTGTTGTGGAGCGTGCGTGGCACTGTCAACTCACCTCACGGGTTAGAGCCGTGGGCGTGTCAGAGCCAGAACCAGAATCACTGACCTCTTCTTTCAAATCGGAACCGATTAGACCCACTGCACGTGCACCAACCTGACCCCTAGCGCGACGCGCCACGCACGGTTTTCGTACGCGCTCTTTTGTTGGATTTAAGGTTTTTTATTCGAAAACATATTTATTATTTTTGAATTTTGATTTTTTAAAATGGGAAATGAAATTGAGTATATGTGGAGGGGCTGGGTCGGCGAGGGGTTTGACTGGCACAGTGCGCCGCCCCTGCCGCTCGCTTTGTGGGTAATAAATGGTAATAATAATATTATCATTTTTAAATGTAAATGATTTATGCACGTCACGTGTAGCTTCAGCTGTCAGACCACGTGGCTACGCGTAGTGCAGTGCCGGCGTCGCCTAACCGCCGTTATGTAACGTTTGGACTTTTTTCTCTCTCTGTGAGTCAGCTACTCGGCTTTGGGTGTTGTGTGTGTGGATGTGTCGGTCAGATCGGATAAAGAGAATATATTCTTGTTGAGTGAGTTTTGGAAATAGGTTATATTAGAGGGAGTAGTTAGAAAAATTACTATGGGGACATAGGAGAATTATATGAAAATAGTAATATGGAAACCGTCGACGGACAAACCGGTGCGACGAGGACGTGGGTTAGGGGCAAGATGGTAAAACAAAAAAAGTGTTAGAGCATGTGAACGGAGAAGAACCCCAATCAGAGATGATATTAAAATGTCGTCAACTCTATTTAGTGTTCGTTACGGGTTGGCGTCGAATTTAGCACTGAGATTAGTATCGTCGTTAAATTCGATAGTCTACATAATCGTGAACTCTGAGTACCGATGAACACTTGAGTAACACGACCACATCGCTTCCCATGTAAGTTTCCAGTCCATGTGACAAATCGACACAATCTTTTGACCACCTGATACCCATTAATTGACAAGAGGTGCAATTTGTGGCCCAAAACAAACAAAAAAAAAATTCTTGTCCAAATGAGTGAACATTTTAGCTTCTAAATACCAATTACATATATATGTTTAACGTGTAATTTGTAGTTTTAAATCGACAAGTTTGTGTTGAATGTTGGTATCTCATATCGACAATTGTGATTTACAGGTTGTATTGATGGTGGTAAACGGGAAAAAAACAGAAGAAGGAGAGAGAGAGAGTAAAAGGGAACTTAGGCTTTTAAGAGAACAAAGGGTAAATTTGTCATGTTAAAAAAATAGGATCATGTGCTTCGCACATGACAATTTCCCGTCAAAATATAGATGGAAAGTTAATAAATGTATTTAATTAAGATAAACGAAACTCCAGGATACTAAGATAATACAACAAATTTTTTGGGTAGTTTAAATGGAATCTAATTTTTTTTAGGGTAGTGAAATGGAATTAACTTTCATATTCATTAATGTAAGATAAAAGTAGGACTATATATAGTTCTAGACATGCCCAAAATACGGATCCTGTGAGAAGGTACATTGGAGAACCCAATTAGCAATATAGGGGATCTATCCCTATCCTCTGATTGATGCACCAAAAACGCTACTAAAACTTCCCCCGACTCAACTCGGATAATGTTGTAGTGGCTTAAATGCTTTCCGACAACGCTAAGGAGACCCAATAGGATTATGAGCGCCATGTACTTAAGGAAGCTCGGGACCGAGTAATCTCAGGTTCCTCAATCCGAACATGGGTACGACTCCTCTTTAATACCCTCGGGGACTCATTGCAGACAGTAAGGCTGCTTCACATACCTCTCTCGTCTTGTGGAGACCTCTTCCGGGTATGAGAGTCTTCTAGGGTTCTCTTCCTCTGGTACAATCGGACTCCCTGCTGGATGTCCTTGTGGATTTGGACATTGTCTAGACCCGATTCATCATGCTCAGCTGGTGACATGCAAAGGTCTTTGGACCTCTGGTTCTCGCTTTAAGTTAGTCAGGAAATCATGTGTTATCCCGGGAGGGGCACACAATACTCCCTAGAACTCCACAATTGCAAGAATACCCAAAGGAGGCACGAGCCTCTCGCTCAGCAAGTCTACTAGTAACGTAATCAGAGAGTCTTGGGTTATTGGGTATTTAATTGGTTGTAAAGATCTAAATTTTAGACGATTAGTACATTGATGAATTAGTTATTTTACTCTAATTAATTGTTGGTGTGATAGAGAAAGTTTTGCTGGCGTTGAGTGCTCTCAATCCTAGCCGCCATATATGGCTATTTTGTCGTCGAAGTCACTACCGCATAGAGTCATGCCGCCACATGCGATCTTCGTCTACTTCAACGTCTTCCTCATTGTAGTCCATATACTTCTCCCTATTGCATCTCCACTTTTCAGTATCGCTACATCTGAAGATTGGAGAATCACTAGAGGTTTCTGTTGCGGTGGGTCTTCTACTCCTCGTACTAGTTTCACGTGTCGTCATGGTCATAGTTAGAAGCGAGTGTACGATTGGCGTCATAACTAGACCACATATCCTCACCGCCGAGAGCGATCAAGATTTGATATCAGGTGCCTTTTGTTGACACACACAATCAGACGAAATCTGTTACACAGTCTCGCCAAAACAAATAAAATACCTTAGGGGTAAGATATATCTTTGTACTTCGACAAATGAGATGCTCTTATGTATTTACTCGTCTTCCTTTTGTACTAAATCAATGACACCAAGCATGTTATTGTAATAAATACGAACACCACACACTTACATGTTTGGTGGGGGTGGATTTGATCGATTAGTAAATACCAACGCAAATTTTCTTCACCAGAATGGAATCTTTGTTTCTCAAGACAATCATATCGACATTAGTGCAGGTACACACAAAATCCCCTTGGTTTTCTCCGGCCAGTCATCGATAACCGGTTCTAACCATTATAACAAAAACGGGAAGGAGACACTAGAATATGAGGTCAACAATACCAAGGAACCCTAAACGTAGGAGAGTTGACTATCGACAAAGCATTACCGTCACGAGGCTAAAAGAAAAGAACGGTTTCATTGGTGGAAAGAGTTTATACAAAGATGTACTCTTTGTATAAGAGGAGAATACTCTTTTCGAGTCTTTTTGCTAGTAACGAGCACGAGATATCGATTTTATCAGTTGATCAACGACTATCGATATCCATAACCGATAATCAACCAAATGTATTTAGAATCTTCAGGTTCTCTGTCAACATCATCTCGAGTCATCTTGGTGTGGGTGATTTCGTTTATGCCGGTTAATTTTACACACCCCAAGTTCCCAACTGGGACAGAAGCAGCAAGCGAATGACATATACATCCATGAAGGTTGGGCTTTTGCAATAAGCCCAGGCCCACTTGTAGGTCGAATAATGATCTTTCCCTTACCGACAGAAAGGAGAGCCCAACAATATAGGCAACCGAGACAAGATGTAACGCAACCAAATAGACACACGTGGCGAGTTGTTAAACGATTCACTGTGGACTCGGACAGATAGTTTTTGACGGGATAAAGGCGCGACGACATTCTGGCCTTTCGCATCGCATCGATACGTTCTACGATTCTACACGCCACATGTTCAAAACATTTTGCTCATTCAAAAAGATTTAGATAATATATAATATTGCACTGGGATGTACGTACGGCCCTACGGTGCTGACTGGATAAAACACTGACTCCGTCAGTCAACGTCATGTATATTGATTGATTGGTTAATTGATTGTAGCAATAATCTGTGGATTAACGATGGCGGCAGTGGTTATCTATATCTACTAAATTATGATAGGTTCCCTGATTTTGTTTTCGTCAATAATAATTGTAAATGAATATTACGTGTTATTTTTATCATAGAGCAACAAAAAACGAGTTCAAGTTATTTTATTTACAAATGTATAAAATAAGTCAAGATTTTCTAAAAAAATATTATGTCAACTTATTTTTTTAATATTCATTTTGATGATGATAAAAGTGTCTTAATTTGTTGATTTTGAGTAAATTTTTTATTTATATATTTATTTATTTTAAAAATAATTTATCTGATAAAATCACTAATTTAAAACAAATTAACACAATATACCAAAAAATATAAATTCAAGATATATTTTTTATTAATTATTGTAAGTTAAGAATACGATCGATAAAAATTAATATTTCAAGATATTTATTTATAATTATCATGTTTTATTATTTTATTCAAAGAAAAAGAAGTTATGCTTATCCTCACATTTAATTATTAGAGAGAAATAAATGTATTGAAAAAAGAATGTGCGAGTCCTATGATAGAAACCACCACTAGAATAAAGTCCGGTCCTAAAGGCAAAAGCAACAAAATATACAAGAGAAAACAACTATCCCGGTCCACCATAACAACCACAACTCCACAGACTAGCGAACAATGCCTTAGCAGACCGCTCATGCAACATTGATCGGATTAGTGAACAGTACCACAACAGACTGTACATGTGGATCCTCTGGCCTCAAGAAAGCTAAGTGATCCATGCTCCTCCACCCGAAAACGGGTAGATCGACCCCAAAATGCGACTCCGGAACAAGTACTCACCGGACCCCACCAAGGTAAAGTAACCCCAAGACGACTCATGAACAAACACTCACCAGACCTGACAAGAGAAACCACCGAAGAGGATCGGGGGACAAAGTGTTGAACTCCTCAAACATGACACAACAATCCTCAAACGCTCCTTAGGCGCTCCTAGTCAGCGCAACAAATGGAGACTCGATCCACTCGAGGAAGATAAAATGACGGTCTATCGCTTTCATGCTGGAAAATGATCCTTGTTGAACTCTAGCTAAAAGAATGCTTGGTTCAATGGCATCAGACCCTGAGAAGGCACGACGATTATAATCTAACCAAATATGTTAAAGACACAATAGTCCAATGCCAGTCCACTCAAACCTCAGCGTCCGTAGTCCTACTAGAGGAACGCAATGGCGTGGAGGGGGGCAGGCTCGGTTGGCGGAGGCTATTTTCAAAGCCAACAAAACACTATGGAAAGAATGGAGAAAAACTCAAAAAGCTAGTCCAAGCCGATTTGTTGGTGTTCAGTTAGTGGTGAAGTGGAGCATGTCAAGTTCGGGCTTCTGAAGATCAATTGTGATGGTGTATTATTTGAGGGATTTGGAGGTTGGGATGGTTTGGTATGTCGAGATGAACAAGGGATGGTGGTACAATTTTGTTCGTTATCGTATCGAGGGGTTTTAGACTCTGAAGTGATTGAGCCATGACAAACCACTAAGCCATTAGGTGGGTTGTGCAAAACAAAGGGGTGAACGAGGTTATCAAATCCGACTGCCTGAGTGTGGTTTTGGCTTTAGCTTACTCAAATAAGTTATTAACTTCGTTATGGGCAATTATTGAAGATTGTACAGTTCTCCTGCGAGAAATACCGAGGTTTTGGATATTTCATATCCATAAAACGGTTAATAACATTATAAATGATTTAGCTCAGAAAGCTCGTGTCTGAACGTCTCTTGATTGAAATCTTATAATGTCATCAGAAACTCTTCTGAAATTATTGGCATTTGATAAATAGTAAGTAATGAAAATGCTCATTCATTTCAAATAAAAGAATTAAAAATTGGTCCAATCTTATTCAGTTATTCTCCTTATCCCAAAATAAAGAAATCCGACAAGGTGACAAATGTTTGGTGCAACACAGGATAGGTCGCCACGTGGCAATACCAATCCTCAAAATTCATGAAACAAAACAAAACAATTCATCAAAAAAAAAAAACGAAAGCCACGAGACTCAAGGGGTTAAGAGTAAAAACAGGGTTTTAAGTTACCGGCAATACCCGGGAAATTAGCGGGCAGAAACCGGCTGATCCGGTGCGTGGTCACTATTTACCGTATAGACTTGCAAGGGGTTTAAGCGTTCGTTTCTTTTCGCGAGTTATTGCGGGAGGGTTTTTGTCCTGACCACAGATCAATCGAATTCAATAAAGTTGAGATTTTTAATACTTCTCTTTGTTTCTCTATTTGCATTTCATCTCTCCACACCATTACCCTCTCCGATCTCTCTTATCTTTGCTCTGGAAATCCTCACATTTTCATTGCAGGTGTTGATTGAGGTGGGTTTTGTTTCTTTTGAATCAAAGTTAACTTTTTTGTTTCTTACTTTGTGTGATTCGAGGTTTTGTGGGGTTTGATCTTGGTGGGGTTCTGGGTTTTGTCTGTAAAATTTTTGGTTTGAATTTCTGTTGACTTGTGCCGTTCTGAATTATGGGGAATTTTGTTTGTGGTGGGTTGATCGTGTGGTGGGTTTTTGAGTAATTGGGTTTCTCTTGAATCTCTGAACGGAATCGTGATCCGATCGCGGTGGTCGGGCTGTTTTTGGCTGCTCGGAGTCCGGTTTTGGTGCTTTGTGATTTGAGAATTCTTACATTCTTCGGCCTTTTTGCTATGGTGTTGGCTTTTGGTGGTTTCTGGGTTTTATGGGATTTATATCAGTTGCAAATTTGGATATTCATGAGCATGTGAGTAATGGATCATGGATGGTTTTGTTTGGATTATGAGAAAATTGGATTTTGATTTTGATTATTCTTCTGTGGTTATGGTTTATCACAATCTCCTGTGACTCAAACCAACCATTACCAATTTACCATGGTTTGGCTTACCATTTTCTATCTTTTGTCTTCGTTTTGGGTTTGGGGTCTGAATTTGATTGGATGATTTGCATTGGTGTTCATATTTGGGTTTTACAAGATTTAGATTGGTTGCAAAATTGGATGTTTATGGAGCATGTGAATAATGGATCATGGATGGTTTTCTTTGTAGTAGTTGTTTTGTTTTGATCATGAGAAAATTGGATTTTGATTTTGATTCTTCTTCTGTGGTTATGGTTTATCACAATCTCCTGTTACACAGAGCAACCATTACCAATTTACCATGGTTTGGCTTACCATTTTCTATCTTTTGTCTTCGTTTTGGGTTTGGGATCTGAATTTGATTGGATGACTTTCAGTGGTATTCATATTTACAAGGATTATTGATAGTTTTGTGGTTCATCATGTCAAGGTGTTCAAGGTAGTTACTTGTTTCCTGGTTTAGGACCTCTAATTACATGTTTGTTTCATATACTCAGGATTACTAATTGATTGTTATTTTTCAAAACCAATATAGATTAGTAACTTCTATTAGACAGCCTGAGTTTAAACCAAATTCTTTTATGCTGGTTAAAATTCCTGATATGGGATGTGTTTTGTGTCTATATTTGAGTTCTAAGCGACATAGTTGCAAAAGGTGTTTGAATTCCTCATTGACTAATTTCATATGATCTTGACTGTTAGTTTGGTATGCGTCACAATTTATCACTGATTATAAGGTGTTTGAATTTAATGATAGAGACATGCATCAGGGTGTGCTATTTCAACCTTATAGTTGATGAGATAGTTACTGTCTTGTATGAATGAGATATGGTGATGAGAAAGAGGCTAGATAATGGATCCAATGGCTTCCAAGTTCCCACTATACCCCGAGCTCCAAGATCAATTAGAGTAAGCTTCAGTTGCTGATTCATGATTAGCTTGTGTTTCTTATCTCTATTTTTACTACTTGCTGATTTGTTTCCTTCTTTTAGAGGAGAAGTCCGCATAATAAGCTGGTTGAGGACAAGCAAGTATCTGCATTTGAATTACTGGCTACCATAGCCGGCAAGTTGCTACAAGAGAGTGAGAGCTCTTCTACTTCCGGCAATGCTTCTGAAACAAAAGATCAGCTTGCTGCCATCGGTAATAATGTTGTCAAGCAGGAACATGAAGATGTTAAGCCGATAAAAACACAGTACATAGATCAGAAGTTTGTCCCGAAGGAAGATGTTTTGGCAGGTGCTTCATTTCTTACAAGCTTTGATTATAGTGGTGGTGGCTTGAAGTCTGAAATTTGCCAAATCAACTCCGAGTTTGAAAATTCTATATGTAAAATAGAGGTGGGTTCTCCTAATTATGGGGGTTCAAAGGATTTGGATGAGAAAAATCTTGATTTGGGGAAGGTTTTAGTTCCTAGGCTTAGGAATGGTGTTAGTTTAGGTAATAGAGATGATGATGAAAAAAGTTATAGTTATAGTAAACCTCTTCGCAAAATGAAGCTTTCCAGGTTGCCATCGCGTGTTGGAGACCGAAGATTAAGGAAGTTGTTAACATCCAAATATCGGAAAGTTGCTTCAAAATTGAAGGATCATGGAATGTCTAACACCGGTAATGTCTGACCTTTGCTATGCCTCGCATTATAATTCTTTTTGGTGCACTATTATTATCTGTTGACCGTAATATATGCTGCCATGTTTAGATGGAGGAGTGAAGCCCGTTTCTTGCAAAAGGAAAATCTTTTACCACCAGCAAAGGTCTCAACACGACATAGTTCATAAGAGGAGGAAATTGTTTGATCAAAGCTTGGTAGTGGCTTCTAATGGTGGATTAAGTAGTCAAAGTGGGTCTAATTCAAATGTTAAGGTCATAAATGGTGAAAAGGGCAGCTCAACTACAACTTACAATGGAGGTTTTTCTCTACCTTTGAGGTTTTGTGGTTGCAATATTTGTCTCTTCGTTCTAAAAAGTATTTGCTCTTGTTTTGTAGCGAATGACATATCATCTTCAGTCTTGGGACACCAGACATCGTTTCGCTCCAAGGGTTCTCATGGTGAGAGATCGAGTAAAGTTTAGTGTCAACTTACCATGATTGTGGTCTTAATTGTTGTTAAGGGTACTTTTGTTACTTTGTACAGTGAAGTTTAGTGTCAAGTCCTTCATGGTACCAGAGCTCTTCATTGAGGTCCCGGAAACAAGTACAGTTGGTTCTTTGAAGGTATTGTATTGCAACCCTTTCCTGTTATTGCAAAAAAAAAAATGGATTTTTTGTTTCAAGAGTAAAATCGTCATTTGAAACAAATTTATACAAAGTGCATAAAAAAACAAGTTCAAGACACTTTTTTTACAATTATCAATGAAGAGGGCTACAATTTGCAAAAAGGGAACACCTCAAGGTACTATTTTGCAATTATCCCTTTATATCGACTAAATCAGGTGTGCATATGAAAGTTCAAGTGCTATATATATACCGATTCCCTTATGTTTTACATTGTTGTGTCTATAGAGGATGGTTATGGAGGCAGTGACGGCCCTCCTAGGCGGTGGATTATGTGTCGGTGTAGTTCTTAAAGGGAAGAAGATTAGAGATGACAACAGAACCTTACTGCAGACCGGCATCTCTGGCAAAGACAATCTGGATAATTTGGGGTTCACATTAGAGCCTAATGCGATTCAAGCTTCTCCACCTGATCCCGTATCATTGGCTACTTCGGGAGATAGGCTTGAAAGTAACAATGAGTCAATCACCTCATGTATTGACAATGCTATGGTGGCCTCCACAGCTCTGGTTCCTGCTCCTACTATGAGCATGAGAGCTTTGGAAGAGGTTCCACTGAACCAGAGACTTATACAACGAAGAACTAGGAGACCTTTCTCTGTGACTGAAGTTGAAGCACTGGTTGAGTCAGTTGAGCGACTTGGAACTGGAAGGTTTGATTAATTTGCTCTAGATTAATCAAGGGATAATTGCAAAAAAGTACCACGAGGTATTCACTTCTTGCAAGTTTGTAGCCCTCTTCTTTGATAATTGCATAAACAAGCCCCGAACTTTCCTTTTTTGTTGCAAATGACAATTTTACCCTTTTAAATAGTAAGTTAAAAAATCCTTTTTTGTTTTTAACTTATTACTTTTTAAATTTCAAGGGTACAATCGTCATTTGAAACAAATTTACACAAACTGCAAGGAAAACGAAAGTAGAGGGTATGTTTATGCAATTATCAACGACGAGGACTACAAAATTGCAAAAAGTGAATACCTTCGGGTACTTCATGCAATAATCCCATCAAGCAATGGAGGTGATCATTTAAATGATACTAAGACTTGCAGTGATGTGTTCATCTTTGCAGGTGGCGAGATGTGAAGCTGCGTGCATTTGCGAACGCGGATCATCGAACTTACGTAGACTTAAAGGTGAGATTTTTACTAACACAAGTTTTGTTTAGTTAACTTATTGATAATGAGATTAGTAATACGATTAGTGGGTATTTGCAGGATAAATGGAAAACACTGGTTCACACTGCGAAAATCGCTCCTCAACAGAGGCGAGGAGAGCCGGTGCCACAGGAGCTTCTGGACCGAGTATTGGCTGCTCATGGATACTGGTCCGAGTACCACGGAAAGCAGCACAGGAAGCTTGAGGGTGGAGCTCAGGGGATAGGACTGGAGATGAAAGAGTAGCTCAAGTGTTGAAATGATGTAAAGAGGAAGTGAAAGTTATGCTGACAGGTAAAGGGGAACAACATTAACAGCAAGTAACTGAAGAAATGTACAAATTGATTCATAGTTTGTGTATTGTAGTGTTGACTTGAGACTGATCTCATGATTTGTTGCTGGACTGCTCATTGTGCATAGAGGACTGGCCTTTTGTAAATGATTTGATGAAATAAGAACACTAACAAAAATTCCCAAATGTTTATTGTATTGATTGAGTTCAAATGTCAGATCTTTCACATTTATTGTATTGATTATTTTTCTTACTCTGGTTAAATTTGTTTCAAAATGATCTCTTCTCTTTGTTGGCCCCAAAACTAAAAAATATAATGAAGGTGAGTATTTTGGATTTCAAGTTTTTTACTTACGGTGTTTTAGATTAAAATTTTCAAGGGTAAACTATTGTTTGAAATAAATTTACACAAAGTATATTAAAAATACAAGTTATAACCTCAAAAAATAAATACCTCAATATATCTTTTATAGTATTATCCCTTAAATGTATAAATTTCAATATAGTCCAATTATTTGCATATTGGAGGTTCCATTTAGATTTTGTAAATAAAGCTATATCCAACTCAAGTTTAAATAGCCGCAATGGCGGAGCCTTATGAGCTTCGGGGGGCACGTGCCTCCTCTCAATTTTTTAAACTTTTTTTTACATGCTTTTTAAAAATATTCTTTAATTCATTTTAATTTTGTAGTTGTGCCCTCCTCAAATCTTTTTACAGACACGTATTATCATTGAAAAATGTCGCTTCCCCCTCACTGAAAAAGCTAGCTCCACCACTGAATGAGCGTTCAGCGAACATAGCAGTTTATTGGTTAGAGCAACTATAATAGTCGGTTAACAGCCGTGGTTAAGATGTCGTTGCAACTATTTTGAAGAGAGAGAAACACTAAAATAATAATATTTGAGGAAATAGTGTATTTGTGGTAGTAGGATGATACAACAACTCCTATTGTCGGCTAAATGCATTTTTTGGCTATTTGTTCTTATTACTACACCAAAACGACTATCTTTTAGCCTATTCATTGGAGAGCGTAATAGTAGGAGGTAGTTGTTTGGAGGAGAGAGAGTATCAAACCACTACTCTAAACCACTGCACAATGGTTTACCATTAAATGCGCTCATAATCAAGGATGCATGTTCTTTGTATGGATGCGAGTTGTTGAGCTCTAGTATCCTGACCGCTCTGCTATGTATTCTGGATTCCGATATGATATAAAATCGATTATTTTTGTCAAAAAAAATAAAGCAAATCCGGTTTAAGGAGACCGGTTTTGGGCCAAAGCAACACCGGGTTACAAAACCCCTTAGGTTTTAGGGTCGCGGGTAGAAGAAACTGCTAATAGCAAGCTAAGAGAAGATTGAAGGTGATGAGTGGGCCAGATTTCTTCTACAGAGAGGCACAGCGCCTCGGCTATGTTGCTCGCTCTGCATTCAAGGTGAAGTATTCGAACCAAAAGCTCTCACCTTTACCACCATTTCATTATGTTCTTAATTCTCTCTGCTTTTGATCATGTGAAAAACAGCTGCTTCAGATTCAGAAGCAGCACAAACTCATAACTCCTGGATCGTCTGTTCTCGATCTTGGGTGTGCTCCTGGTGCTTGGCTTCAGGTAAAATAAAAAAAGCTTACCCATTTCTTATTTTTTATCTCAAAATTGGTTCTGGGTTCTGAAGATTATCTCAATTTAGTTGGTGTTTGAGCCATCCATGGTGTTTTGGATTTGTTGCAGGTAGCTTGCCAGAGCTTGGGTCCATTGAAAAAGGGTGGAGTTGTTGTGGGCATTGATGTGAAGGTGTGTTTGTTTGTTGTTGTTGACTGAGACTCTTCAGTGATTAGCAGTCCTGTTTTGAAGGAGTGTAGTTTTTAAGGATAATTGCAAAAAAACTTGTGGTGGACTATGCACGTTTTGCAAATAATATTGGTGAACTATTATTTTTTGCTAATGACATCCTAACTATTTTGCGAATGCAAACGGGATTAATTCTTTACAAAAAATCGAAAGTAACCTTGTAAGTGTATACATAAGGGTTCTAAATTGCAAAACACATAATGTAGGGTAAAACTGTCATTTCCAAAAAATTGAAGTCACATGACTAATTTTTATTAAAGATAATGGCAGATGGAAAATAGTTGAGGGATGTCATTTGCAAAAAAAAATAGTTCACCTATAGTATTTGCAAAACACACAAAGTTCACCATAAGTTTTCACAATTATCCCTTGTTTTTAAGCAATTAATGTTTCTTGTGGGAGTTGTATAATTACCCAGAACCCATTTCTTTTTCTATTGACCACAATATTTGACATTGCAGAACAGAAGGTGAAGGTTCCTTCTCTTTACTGTGACGCAAGGGTTCAAACAGTCTGTGCCGATGTTTTGAACCTCCCTAAACAAGAAGTTAGGGCACTTTCTCCCAAGGTATTGAAGTACATAACTTGTATGGCTGTGGCTCGAACAGGTTCTTAAACATATTTTGCTTTTGTGACTTTTGTGGGTGCTCGCTTCTGTAATTGTGTATTTGCTCTAAATGTTTCAATTGTCTTCTAAAGCAATTGTGAATATGATTATGGACTTGGTGTTGGAGCTTTTGTAGGAATCATGAAACATGCTTCATCGGTTCAATCTGTTCTGGCTGAACCTATGTTACATTCATATATAACCAAAAGAACCATGTTTCTGCAAAAAGAGTGTTGGGCATGAGACAGTCGTTCCCGACCTTAACAAAGAAAAAACTAGCTTTGTGAACCTTAATTACAACACAATACTTCATTATCTCAACTACCTCCGGAAATCTTAATCTCTTATTTATCGAACATTGTTCTGTCGAATTATATCATTGCTCTCTGATCCTGTTTTATTCAGGAGAAAGGGTTTTCGGTGATACTCTCAGATATGTGTCCCTCAGTTTCTGGAATCACAACTAGAGATGCAGCTCTATCAGTAGAATTAGGAATGCGAGCACTTGATTTGGCTGTTGGTGGGGCCGCATTAGCACAACAGACTGGCGATATTCAAAGTGATGGAGGCCAAGATAATAATGGGATACTTAAGCCCGGAGGTCACCTTGTCATCAAGCTTTTAGAGAGCGAGGATGTGAAAGGTAGGAGTTAATGCAAAGGGATAATTGCAAAAAAGGGCCCTGTATTTACTTTTTGCAATTTGTAGTTTCTCTTTTTTGATAATTGCAAGAAAAGTGCCTGGAACTTGATTTTTTGTTGTATTTTATGTAAAAAAAATTCATCTCTGTTAGTTTTTTTTCCTCTCCTGTCTAAAAGAAGAACAAAATTATTAACTGAGGTGAAAATTCTGGACTTTTTTTGGTTTTTTAGTTATTATTTTTCAAACTTAAAATTTCAAGGTCAAAAATAAATTTACACAAAGGGCACGTTTTTTGCAATTGTCAAAGAATGTATGCTTCTACCGAGCGAGGATGTATTCTTATACTATTTTACTTCCCTGTGCAGAACTGAACCAAATCTGCAAACCAATCTTCAGAAAGGCATCATGGTTAAGGCCTAAAGCTACAAGATCTTCCTCAAGGGAGATTTATCTGATTTGTCAAGGTTTGGTTCAGTCATAGGTAGATGCAAAAGTTTGTTTTAGCGAATGGTCGGAACATTTTTTTAGAATTTATATTGCATGAACAACTTAAAGTTCCATGTTTGTGTAATCCAAACTCATGTAGGCTTTTCAATGAAAATCAACAAACAAGCATTACATTACATTACACACACACAAGCAAATATCGTACATTTTTTTCTGAAGACAAGTCGAAACAATTACGTGTGTTCCTTCCATTATGTATCTTCATATACAAGTAAATAATATATAGTTTAATTACTTGCAAGATCATCTCTTTCTGTATCTTGCATCTTCATAAACAGTGTTATTGGCAAATAGCTCATCATCTTATATGGGTTCTTCCAAGAGACCAAAGACCGGTGTCCTTGACTGGTGCCTGGAAACATAAGATCATAAGATTAAATCAGTCTTAGGTTTATGTTTTTGTGTGTCTGATGATCAGAATTTATCAGAATTGCCATCCTTACCGGAGCTTTCATTGACGGAAACACATTCCAAAACCTTAAAGTCTCATCCCCAGCTCCGGTCACTATTGTCTGCAGGATTAGATAACAAGAAATGCTGAGTGTCTTAACTCCTTCAGGTATGCATGATCAACATATGAATGAGATATGAGATAGGATATAATACCTGACCATCTGGTGACATGGCTAGATAGAGTACTCTTAAACTATGGCCAGTTAGAGTTGCAACCTATGACAATCCAAATCGGAAGATTAATAACTTTCAGACAATGCTCGATCCTAGGAAGAAGGCGATAATCGCAAAAAAAAGACCTTGAGGTATTCACTTTTTGCAATTTGTAACCCTCTTCTAAGGGTACCAAGGGTACTTTTGCAATTATTCCAAGAAACACTAACAACAGATCTATTCTCTCACCTTTGACATTGTTGGATACTTCCACACCATGATCTGATTCTGGGAATACCCATGAGTACTCACTATCTCATTCACATTCTTGCTCCATGCCAGATTACAAACCTACCCACACCACCACAGAGCCATGAAAACTTTCATTAACTCAGTACTAGGATTTTGAGCAGCTGCATGAACAACTGCTAAAAGTTAAGGACAAGGATGTATTTACCTGGCTTCCAGTGTCAACACTGTTCAGTTGATGACCGTTGCTAGTGTTCCATAACCGAATACACCGGTCAGCAGTTCCACCACCAGACGCCAGAAGCCCGTTCTGGTGTGGAGACCAAGCAATGGCCTTCACAGCAGCTGTGTGCTCTGTGAGTCTCAGTACCGGTTGCTGAGAATGCTGGTTCCATACCAAGAGCTGCAACACAAGCACTTGCTTCAGATCAACCAATGAAGAACATTTGCATTACTACAACTTAAACAAGGTTAGTTGTTGATTATCATACCTGATTATCATTTCCTCCTGATGCAAGCTCCCTGTCATCATGAGACCATTTCAGACCACAAACCTCAGACTTGTGACCAACAAGCTTGCTGATGTAGTCACTCGAAACACGAATGTCATGTTGAAGTATGTTTCGGTCTCTGCTCCCAGAAGCCAAGGTTCGAGAGTTCCAGGCCAGGACACCCGCCCTTGTCTGGTGCCCGCTCATGGAGCGCACCCTCTTGCACTGAGCTGCATCCCATACCTGAACAAGACCCAGATGTGTGCCAATTGATATGTACGAACCCTCTCTGGTCCACTGGACAGAGCACACACTGTCTGTAGGTCCCAAGTCACAGAGCTTAGTCACCTGAGGAACCAGATCATGACAAGTTAAGATCTTTGAAATGGAAGTTGAGTTATGATTAGTGATGTGATTATGAGAGATCTGAGGTGTGTTTAGAACTTACTTTGCTATTTGATGCAGTCCACAAGTAAACACAAGTCCCTAATCCAACTGCAAGAACATTTTGTGATGACCAGTCCACCAGGTTCAGGTAAAAGTCATCTTGAAGTGATGGTGCATCCAAAACCTGTATGAAAATCCATTTTGTGGTCAGCCATTTTGTACAACTCCTAACTAAGATTTATCTCATTTTTTACAAGTAAAACTCAAGGTCATTTTTATCTAATCCGACTCTACAACTAAAAGATTAACATATGTGATCCTACCAATCTCTTTCTCGCATCTACACATGGGTTTTTTCTCACGTGGACCACAACAGGAACAGACTTACGTATGTATGCCGAAGTGAAGGCACAAAGAGGCATATAGTTGAAACCCATCGATATAATACCATATTAAAACGGTTCATTTATATCAGATCAGTCTTTCACATTAAAGAAATCAATCTTATAATCTTATTAACTGAGTGTGACATGAAGTTTAGAGCTTATGATAATAAGGGGAGGCCCCAGAAGCTCAAGTTCAAATCAACATGATATCTTATAAAACGGGTTACTTATATTGAGTTAGTCTCCGGAACTATAAAGTCGATCTTATTAGTTAGATGCGATCCTCCTTTTTATAAATGACTATTATTTTAATTTCAACAAACCCATCTAAGCAGAGCCTAAAAATGAGAACTTTATGGGTACCTTATGTGGAGTTTTGGGGACCTTCCTTGGTGGTTTCGGAGGCGTCGAGGTCTCACTCGAAAACCCACCATCGTGCCCCAAAATCGACGGCGAGTACGGCGAGTTCGGCCCGGAATGATCCGTCCTGAAACGCAGCATATTCTTACTCGGACTCATCGGCGACCCTTGACCTGCGGAAGAAAAAGACCCAAAATCAGACCCAAAAAGCTCCGACTTCAACAACCTCGAGTAGGCGTCGTTGCCGCCTTCCTTCACCGGCGACGCCTTATCCACAAGCCCAAAAGTATGCAGCCTCGACGACGACCGGCACGGGATGAATCTGTCGCTGCACGACGAAGACTTCGAAGGCGAGGACAGGTTCGATAGCTTAGAAGGAGACGCCAAATCCGACACCACACGAAAAGAGCCGGAGAAGCTCTCTAAACGCAATGTCGATTCCGACATCCCCGCCGGGAGGTTCAGCCCGCTCTTTCGGCTCTGCGGAGAGTCCATTGTTCGATTCGGGTCTGATACGGATATGGGTTTCGTGGATTGGAAGGTATGAACCAGAAAAGGCCTCTCCTTTGACTGTAACAGAGAGGGTCCTTAAGGTTTATTTTTTGGGGAGAGGTTCAGTGAAGAAGAAGACTTGGCAACGGTCGAATTTGGCACGAGGGGTGTATTAGAGGAGCGGATTTTGATTCCTCGCCCCAACGGTCAAATTTTTTTAATTGGATCGAACAGACTTTTAATACAAGCTGTCTCTTTTATTATTTTTCTGGTTATGTGGGCCAAAGTAGCCGTTGAGTTGAACCGGGTATTATCCCTACTGGGCCGGCCCAATATGTTATAGCTGGGCCTTGATGGGGCCTATATATGACTCATTATTTGTGGTGAAGATAAGCTTTAGGCATCATTGGATACCTTGTTGCCGGTCAATCAAGTAAAGGCGGGTCCATTTTGTACCATATGATATTTCATTGTCCTTCATGTTTATTTGTAAGGGATGGTCAGAAAACAAGTACAACTACTTATTCTTAGAAGGTGTAATTTTTAAAATATATAATATGAGAACAAATAGGTTAGAAACTTTTTTATCTTAAAAACTTTATAAACTTATCCTAGCCATGTACACTTAAGATCCAACATTCACCATGATGTCACATTATCCAACATTCACCATGATATGACATTATCATCTACAAATCACTAAACTCACGCACAATTCAGAAATCTCTTACACAAGTAAGGGCATAATTGTAATAGCATGGTGTCATGTGGACAAGATTAGCTTCAAACTTACGCCATTATTTTTTATTTTTCAAGGGCTTAAAAACAAGATCAGCCATGAATATATTTTGAAGCACGAAAAAAATTATATCGGGGTGATAAAACTATTGTTGAGTATTGATAAACCATCACTAATAAATGTTTCATATTGGGGTGATAAAACTAGTGTTCGGTGTTGATAAAATTAGCGTTTAGTATTGATAAAAGCATATGTTTAGGTGATAAAATATGTGTGCTGAAGTGATAAAAAAAACAAGTGATGAGGTGACAAAATACATGTAATGTGGTGATAAAACTAGCGTTCAATGTTGATAAAACACATGTGATGATGTGATATAAAAACAAGTGATGAGGTGATAAAAATCATATTCAGTTTTGGTAAAATGAGGTGATAAAACTAGTGTTACGCGTTGATAAAAATAGTGTTCAACGTTGATAAAAAATCACTCAGATATAATTTTTTTTAAATCAGCCCCGATTTTTTTCGTTCTTCAAAATATATTCATGACGGATTTTGATAGAAATCACTTGAAAAAATAAAAATATTGGCGCAAGTTTGAAGCCAATCGGAGTTCAAACGAAGCGGGAAAGATTAAATTTGTGAATTGGTAAAAAAATAATAGTTTTACTAAAAAAACCCTACAACTTATCAAAAAAAGTCATGTGTTTTTGTAGTCAACAAGCCAACCACTCAATTGCATCTCATCCATCCATCTATAAAATGAAGGGTTAAATGTTGAAACTTACCCTCATGCATTGGTCACGAACACTATGCTACCCTCATTTTCAAAATCACATTTGCGGTACCTTATCTATTGGTCACGCGATTCCGTTAGGAAAAATGAACGGTAAAATGCCATTTTTTTTAATTTTGTTAGTCATATGACCTCAAGTGTCATATAATGGATGGTAAAATGACGTTTTTTTCCCTTAAGTATTTGACCTCTATATATTTTATAAGGAACAACAACGAGTGTGAAATGGTAATGTTCCTTATAAAATGTATAAAAGTCAAATAATTAAGGAAAAAAGGTATTTTACCATCCATTATATGACACTTGAGGTCATATGACTAACGGAATGGAAAAAATGGCATTTTACCGTCCATTTTTCCTAACGGAATCGCATGACCAATAGATGAGGTACCGCAAATGTGATTTTGAAAATGAGGGTAACATAGTGTTCCTGACCAATATAGAAGGGTAAGTTTCAACATTTAACCCTAGATGAATGAATTGGATGAGTTCTCAAGGTTTTTAGGTTAAGAATAAGTTTTTATTTGATTTCTTATCATTTTTTTATATATAACATAAGAAAAAAGATGGACTCCCTTTTTATTATATTTTGGGTGACTTTTTTACAATCAAAAAAATAATATTATCGTCTGAAAAATAGTAAGTAAAACAAAAAATTCTAGAATTTTCATTTCGGTTCATTTTCTTCCTCGTTGTACATCAAAGGGGATAAAGTTTGAAAAAAGTCTTTATCGGTAAAGGTGAATTTTTTAATTTCCAAAATTCAAGTGACAAGCAAGTGTATGTGGTAGAGAGACTCCAGATTTCACGAGAACAGATGTGGAACGAGCTTTCATGACTAACCAATATGAGAGACTTTGCTGGTCGATCTCTTCAGAAACACAAATTTGACATCCTCGATAAGAGAAAAGAGGACCTAAGCGTCCTTTATGATTGCTCCAATAAGAAAGAGTAGCAATGTAGCACTAATAAAGAGGCCAATGACACCCTGAGCATCACTTCGGAGAATGATCTTCCTCCATTTTTGGTCCCTGACTAGTGCTAAGGATGTAACAATCGTGTGGGCCTTGATCAAGCTCGGATCCCAAATGCCCTCTAACGTTCCATTTGGGATTCAACAACAGCTTCTAAATCCATGCGACATATAAGACCCCACCCTGATCGCCCCGCCTTCTGAAAGACAACTTTGTCAACATTAATCACCATATAGCCTGTGTGAGGGGTATTATCACTCAGTTTCCACCGGGGCCCTCGGGTGGGGTGAGAGTCGTGTTGCTCGGGAAAGGGACTCCCTCAACGGATCCATTTGGATGCTCATCGTGATCTATAGACTCAGAAGCAATGGGGTGGTGGCCTACTAGACCTAGGCGTTGCACGCCTTTTAGATTGCCGACAACCACATAGAAATCTCGGTCACTCTCGGAGGGGGATGCCCTTCCACAACCCGAGTCCACCACTCCAGAAATGAGTTCACCTCCAAAATATCATGGAGACTTCCAAACCAGTCCCAACAGTCCTTTGCGGAAAGGAAAATGAAGAAATAAACGGATCGTGCTCTTAGTGTCTAGGAGGAGAAAAAGGGACAAAGGGGGACATAAGGACACACCGACGATACAAGTTGGTCGCAACCTACAAACAATCAGTAAGGAGGTACCATAAGAAGATGAGGAGCTGAGGTGAAACCTGTATCTTCCAGATCGTGGATTAAGTTGGGGGAAAGACAATAAGGGGCGGTGTCTGAGGTCGGAGGGTACGGTAACCAGCCTTTGAGGAGTATCGAACTTTTATTTTGAAAGTGTGAAAAAAATATAACGTATGTTACGAATACATGTATTTGAAAGTAAAAATGGAACAAAACCTTAGAATCAAATTAATCACCTTAATGCAAAAATGTGAAGGCATATATTTTATAGCAATAACAATTAATGTACGGCACGATGTGATGACATGCATGTGGGAGGGGGTCCTGTGCCGGCAATGGCTCCTTCCCTTTCCCCGTGTTGGACGCTTGTCTCTCTCTTTCTCTATCGTTCTTATATCACTCACTACACTTTCAGCATCTCCATCAACATCACATCATCATCAACAACTCTATCTTTGTGTACTTACATATTCTCGTATCATATCACATCTCTTTAAAATGATACCTTCTTTTATGCGTCGATGCTGTTCCAGTTTATACAAACCTGGGTATGGTAAATAGTAGAGGTAAAGAGTGTAGTAAGAAGTGAAAGTGGAAAGAGCAAAAAAAAAATGTCTTTTTTTGTTGATCGACGAAAACATATTTAAATTGATTTCTTCCGAGGAAGATAAGATTATAACAAAACAATATCACTACAGATTGTCAAAGACCAAAGTAAGGAAGGAGAAATTGTCACCCCTCCTAAATACACGTTGCTGTGATCAAGCAAGATCAAGTTAACCAAAGAGCTAAGAGTAACTACTCTTCAAGTAAAGTGAATGCCTAGTTAATGCATTGTTAAGTCTCCGGTTTGAAAAAGTTGATAAATTAATGTTTTAAATAGAACATAACATATTAGTAGGGGCGGGTATTGGGTGGTTAACTGCCCAATTGACCTCTTTACGAACCCAACATGATATTATTGGTTTGACATATTTTGGAATCAATCACAACTCATAAACCAATTCTTTATAGTAAAATCAGTGAGTTCACTAACCGATTGGTTAGTGGTTTTAACCAACCAACCACTTTACTACGTGTAAGTACAAATTTAAATGTCAATAAGCATATAGAGATTTGTATTTCAAGCCAAAACATATTACTATATTCACCAAAACAAATGAACAAATACATATAAATCATCGTATTTTTGATTAGAATTACAGAAAATGTCGAATAAATTTAATCAAAATACAAAGAAAAGAAATCTTCACTTCTCTTCATTCTTTAAGAGAACACCTTGAACAAAAACAAAAGTACATATTTATCTAATCAATTAGACGTGAGTACTAGGTCTCAACTTTACCACGCCGTCTCTAAGCAACCGTTTGATTATATGAAATAGACTATGTGGATCTTTCTATGATCAAATAGACGTGTGTTGTTGATTTTCCAACGAATGGTCGGATCGTGTTCTACGTTGACAATCTGTGTGACACAAAAGAGTGCTTTTGAGTCATTCATTTATATCAGATCAGTGGCTATTATTAAGCCACATGTATATGATGAACAGTACCGGTTTGGTTGGCTAACCGATGGATTGACGTTTCAACAACCGACAACCAACCGTTAATCTTCCGGTTCGGTCGTCTCTACCGGAAATGCTGCCGGTGATCCCGGTTTTGGGTTCTCTGGTGCGGTTTTTGGTCGGTGGTGGTTGGTTTTAGCGATTTCATTTTTTTGTCCACCCCTATATATTAGCATCTTCTACTTTTGTTTTAGCCAAAAATAAGTCTTTATTGTAAAATCAGAAGAAAAAAAAAATGTCAGATACAGTCTTGCCCAAGATGATGATCATGTAATAAAAATGTCCGATTAATTCAAGTGACAATATAGGCATTTATCTTTATTCTTGTGCTATATCCTATTGGGACAAGACGCGTCTTCTCAACAATGTCCCACTCTCTCGTCTGATACTCATTGGAACCGGTGAGGCTGCGTAGCAGATGTGAAGACCGCTTCGGTAAAAGGTTAATTTAATTAAATTTTAATCGTTCGGAACGTCGAGGTTGAAATCTAATTCGGTTTTGGTAAAGGCGAGGCTGAAATTTGATTAAATTCTTTAGTCGTGTTAAAAAAAAAGAAAAGGATTGGATCGTTCAGGCCTGACCAGACAGGCAGGCCCGACCAGGCCCCTCCCCCCTCGCTTGGGCCTGAGGCCCGCTTCGCCAGCGGCCCAAAGGACAACCGGCCCGGGGTATAAAACCCGTTTTTAGGGTTTCAACCGAAACCCTCTCCCCTTCTTCTCCGTTCTCCACGCCGCCGCCCTCTTCTCACGCCACCATCGCCGGCCACTCTCCGGCCTCTCCCTCCCGAGCTACCGGCGTCACAAGCCACCGACCGGTCCTCTCTTCGCCGCCCTGTCTGCAACCCCGAACCCCCCTCTCTTCCTCATCGCCGCCACGCCCTCGTCCAGCCACCACCGAGTTCCGACCTCTCCCTACCCTCTCCGACCCCAACCACGCCACCGGACGCCACCGTCTCTCCCTCTCTTCCCGTCGCCGGCCACACCCTCGTTCCGAGCCACCATCGTCCCCAACACCTCCCTCGTTCCGATCACGTCCTCCGTCCAGATCCGTTCTCTGGTCCGTCCCGCCAACGACCCGAGCTCCTCTCGCCTCTCTCCTCACCGTTCAACCGGAACCGCGCCGTCCCAACCCTCTCTTGTACCTCATCTCCAAGCCCCTCTCGCCGCCGTTCCAGATCTGGAGCGAAAAGGGTCCTCCTCGCCGTCCGAAGTCACCGCCGCCGTGCACCGCCGCCGTGCACCGCCCTTCCCTCCACGGTGAGCTTCTCGATGTGGTGGTTGGTCGGTTTTCTCAACCGAGACATTTCCTTTTTTGTTGCTGTTTTGAACTGTAACTCCAGAAAAAGGGAAATAAAACGAGTTTTGATATAAAAGTTGTTCCTTGTGATTTTAGATCTGAAATGTTTAGTCGTAATATCAAAAGAATCGGAAAAGGAATATCAATTTGGAAACGAAAATTGCTTTAACGGAGAAAACTGAAAAGAGTCTGGTTCGAGTTTAAAAAAAAAGGAAAAACGAATTAACAGTTTGTTTGAAGAAAATCGCGGATTTATCGGAAATGAACAAAAGGGAGGTTTTGAGAACCAAAAACAGTTTTAAGGAGAAGGGTTTTGAAAACCAAAACTGTTTTAAATAAAAAGGGGTTAAAATCAGATTTTAACGAAACGGGTGCCTCGGAAATATCCACCGGTTTCGGTGCTCGGGTACTCAAACCCGATTCGCCGTGACCCCGCTTTTATCCCGCTCGAGTTTAAAGGACAACTGTCGGTGTTAAACTGGATTAATTGTGACCTTTAAATTAACCTGGGAACCGACTCTAATTATGGCTTTCGTGTTATCTTTAGCGTCCGGCTTCGACCGAAGTGAAGCCCGGAGGTAGCAAGCCAGAACGTCAGCAACTAGGAAGCGTAGCGGGTGCGCTTCGGTTGAGGTAGGGAAAAGTAGCCGGATCTCGGCCCTGACTAGGGGAAGTTAACAGTAGAAATGTATGTGACACCGGGGTGTCGTGGGTTGAGTAGGTTTACTTTAAATATTAGAAAAACATGTTACGGGAACTTAGTATTTGTTGGAAAAGCATGTGACACTTAGTAGTGTCGTAGGAGGAGAGAACTTAGCGTAGTAGTTTTACTGGAGGCATATGACCATGCCCGGAGGTTGTTTGTGAAACTAGTGATCTTAGGACTGTTGGAGGCATCGATTATGTCGGAGGTTGTTGTGTGTTATTTATCGTCGAGTTTGGGTGGCCTTGAGAGCCGTGTTATTTATTGTTGAGTTTGGGTGGCCTTGAGAGCCCGTGTTTTTTATTGTTGAGTTTGGGTGGCCATGAGAGCCCTTGTGTTTGTTGTTGAGTTTGGGTGGCCATGAGAGCCCGTGTGTTATTATTGGTGCCTTGGGGTTGTTGAGCCCGTGAGTTAAGTGGTTGTGTTTTGGGAGGCCATGATGGCCCGTGGGGTTGTTGAACCCGAGTCTTGACTGTTGAGGTGTCTTGAGTGGCCTTGAGTGCCTGTTGGTTGAACTTGCTTGTGTTTGTGGTTGTGTTTTCCCGAACCGACTGTGTGTCGGGGAGTGGTGTGGATTTTGGCAGTTTACGAGCATTCTTCGGCTGGCCTGACCAAACTTGAGCCTCGACAAGTTCTGAGCATTCTTTGGCTAGCCTGTTCCGTGTCCAGATCCCGAAAGGTTATGAGCATTCTTCGGCTAGCCTGATCCGTGACCGGGTCCCGGCAGGTTACGAGCATTCTTCGGCTGGCCTGATCCGTGTACGAGGCTCGGCAGGTTCTGAGCATTCTTCGGCTAGCCTGATCCAGGTTCCTGTCTTTGGGGAAGGTCATTGTTGGTTGTGTCGGTATTACTTTACGAGTTTTAGGTTGAGTCTGGTGAGGGAGGTTACTGAGCAGCTGGTTTGCGATCCTTTGTGATCTTGTTTGGTGTGCGATCCTTTGTGATTTTGTTTGGTGTTGCGTAGTTTCTTTCGAGTCCCTGGGAGAGGTCGTGATCGTTGTGTCGGGTCTACTTTACGCGTCAAGTGTTGAGTTGGTCAAGGAAGGTAATGGGTTGTGTGTCAGTTAAGTTACTTGAGTTTGCGGATGGTATTCCCGGTGTTGGGTTTAGTTTTGGTGTTACCGGCATTGTCTGCTAATTATGCCGTAGTCAGTCTGTTATCCGTGGTGGTGAGCGAACGCTCACCCCTAGCTGCTTTTCCTACACGTACTGTTCGTGGGACGGACTAGGTGGGCTCTCGAAGCTTGAGGAGCTAGGAGCAGAGTCCGGTTTTTGTCTTTTGAGTCTAGTGACGGATACCTTGTACTTTTGTCCACTTGTTGGGACGTGTTTTAAACTGTAATTATTGTTTTGTTGAACAACTGGTATTTTTTAAAGTGTTTAATGAAAACAGGTTTCAAGTGTTTTCATGTTTTAAAACGTTCGCGTCCCTAGTTCGGTTTACTGAAATTGGGGTGTGACAGCAGACCTCGCCTAGTTGTTTGAGCCAACAAAAGCTTCTCTTACTAATCCGCGATAGTACACTGTCGTCGTTGATTTTCCACCGCCTGGTGCCGACACTCTAGAGGAGACAACATTGTTTTCTATCGTCGACCGCGCCTACAAATCCAGTCGCTGATCCCAACCCCCATGATCTAGATTAGGGGGCTGAAAGGACCCAACACGGAGATCTCTAATGATCAAATCCGACCCTTTCTTTTCATCGAAACCCTTCCCACCCCCTATGATACTGGTGGCCTGTAGAGTGGGGGCGGAGATATGGGACCAAGGCAAAGGCACCTCCGGAGGCGGTGGGCTAACAAAGCGCTTTAGATCCCTTACCCTAACAGTTCGAGAAGGGGAGCCGAAGATTAATCGTCAGAAGAGATATATAAGGGAGGAGTTATTGAACGAGGTGGAGTGAGACACCGACAACAACATGAAGCCCTCAGATCAAGTAGAATCATCTTTTCTCCCTCTCTTGAGTTTTATACTTTTCTTTTTAGTGTAGATTGATGTAATAAACTTCTTAAATCGGATTATCAAATTTGTTTAGCGAATAAATGACATAAAATTTCCCTCACGTGTAACATTTTTTTTAAAATCGTCTACTTTTATTCTTGAATTTAAAAATATAAAAATAAAAATAATGGAAAAGAAATAGATGAAAATATTTGATGACGGATATTTGAAAAACATATAATAAAAATAAGCATAATATTTAATAAACTTGTATTGAAAAAAATATAAAAAAAACCTTCGAAAATATAATGAAAATATCTAATATTTAAAAAACATGAAAAACGGGGATGATTTTTTTTTTAATTATAGTTTGGGAGGACATAAAAAATTATGTGGATTAGACTAGACATCAAAAACCCAAAGAGCTTAAAAAGAGCAAGACTTTGTCAATCTTAGGTGAGGTAAAAACTCAGTAGAGGGACCCAAAAAGAGAGATGATAATATGGAAGTAGGTGAGAAGAGGTTTAGACATATGAAATGATAGACCTTTGATATATACATGGTGGTGGGGGCATGTGTGATGATTCTTATTAATGTATATACACATTAATTGCAAACTATTCTTAATGGGAAAAATAGCAACATTTGAAAAACGTTTAATCGTGGTGCACAGTAAGTTGAATACTAATTTCCAGGAATTTGTATCTTCCATATTAAAGGAGGGTTGAATTTGAACTATCAATATAAACACATGATATTTACATATATATTGAATTTTCTATATTATTCATTCAAAAAATAATAATGCATAAACCGACGGCTATGAGTTTCAGGAAAAAAAAGTACAAACCACCAAACTAACAACAAAATCTATTAAAAGTTCGAAAATACAAGAAACAGCCGCACCACTCAAAAAGGGAGAAAAAATTCGTCTAAAATTCTAAACGTCGAACTAGTAAACAGTGGTACGAAAAATCATACAAAGTAAACTCTCAAAAAGGCTGAACATAACGCATCTTACTAATACTCAGAATCGTCTGCAATTACGACGTGATGTATTTGTAATCATCATCTTTTTTTTAGAATAAAAAATAGTTGTATTAATATAAAATCAGAGTTATTACAACGGCCATAGCCCGTAATGAGGTAATGATCCAATAACCTTTAGACAAAGGAACCAGTCCGACATGAAGCAGTTGTGATAATCAATAAACATAACTAAAACAGAAAATGAAACTAAAACTAGAACAAAAATAAAATTTAAAGGTGTCAAACTGTCAAGAACCGCTCGAAATAATGCTTAAACCCTTTTTGGTCCCGGCTTATATTTATATTTTGAAAACAAATGTTTGTATTTTGATCTCATATCCCAACCCATATGTAAGCATACGTATGTGAACTTGAGTATTAGTGGGTGTTGAGGTCATAAGTCTTCAGTTTCCTTTCTTAGATTGATATTATTCTCCACCCTTCTCTGGCAAAGGTGTTGCCACAGACTGTATTAAATATTTGGGTAAGTTATGGTACCTTTGATTATGATGTGTAACTGTTCTGTTTATGAGTACGTAGTGGCTACGTCTCTCTATCTCTCTCATGATGCCAATGCCTTCGCTAGTGTTGCTTCACATACCCTAAAACCACTCTTCTCTCTATATATATATGTTTATAGATAGTCTTCACTCTCACTCACAAGTCACAACACCTTCTCTTCTATTTTTTCTCTCACTTTCTCTCTTGTCTTGTGTTTGGCTCTGTGTTTAAGCAACCATAGCTTCATTTCTCTTGTTCCCATTAGTGGGTTTTGTTTATTCATCTCAAAGGTTTTAGCTTTTCTTTGATTATATATTAATCCTTGCTTTTCCCATTTGTTTATTTCATGGGTTCTTAGGGTTGGTGGTGTGTGCACCACCATGTGTCTGTTAGGGTTCTAGGGTTCATCTCTCTCTCTCTCTGAGCTTGCATGGTATATGATGAAGATCTACATATATACAGTCAGTGTTTGCAGATGGAGCATCATCAAGATTCACATATAGATATAAATGTATGAGAATCTTGATGATGCTGCAGCAGCAATAAATGGCTAAGCTTTCAAGGATGTTAGTCCCTCTTGCTCCCTTCGGAAGAAATCTAAAGCTAGATGTTTCTGGGCTCTTTGCAAATCGTTGGGTTTCACCTCGTCTAACGGCCAAAAAAGCCCATCAATTAGTTTAAAGTCTTTGGCTAGTCTCCCTCAATCTCTTCAGCTCTTTTTCTTTCCGTTTTTTTCTTCGTCCTTCTTTGTACTACTTTGCTGGAGTTTTACTTGGGTTGAATAAAATCGTTATTTTTGCTGATAAAAAAATGGCTAATTTGACTACAGCTTCAACTTTTGAAGCCTTGAAGGTGATATATATGAACCCTATCCATCTTTGGTTTCTTCTGATATATGCTTCTTCTTTGCAAATAAGAACATAATGTTTTTTTTAGGGTTTTGTGTTGTTATTGTGAGCCCCAAATATCATGCAGCTATCTCTGTGTTGTATGTGGAGTTTTAGGATCTGGTAGTGGATTTTCTGACAAGTGATATAAAGTTTGGAGATCAGATTCAGACCACCTGGTGCTCAGCTTGTGTCTGTACTTTGGTTTTGGTCTGGTTCTACTTTTTCATCACTACTCACCTTTTTGAATTATTGAGCAAAGTGTTTATTTCATGGGCAACTTAAAAGCTTTTCTCCAGATAGATCTCTACTAGATCTTCAAACTTTTTTTTCCCTTTCTTTTTCTAAAACAATGTTAATTAATTTGTACATCTCCATCATGATTCATGTGCATGTTCTGTCTTAGATAGTTCTGTTGTAATAACCTGGTACATGAACAAATATATATGGTTATGATCTACTTTCTTCTCTTGGAAATATATAAAGTATAAATATTTTCTTGAGAGATGCTGGGTTTTAAAAAAATATATGTGTTTGTAATAATTTATTCTTTTATGTTTGTTATGTTTAAGCCGTCTCCAGAATATGAGAAGATATGGGGTTTCTAGATATTCTACAAATAGAGAGCTGTATAGTGATATGTATATGTTAAAAACATTATTAGTATGATTTGTAAATCTTGCAAAATACTTATTAAATTTATAGTGTGTTGATATATACATCTTGAACTTTTGACCTCTGAAACTATTGTAATATCGATTTGAAACTATATATGATTGTTCCTTACGACGATGGTGATGTAGATTAAGATGGAATGTTACTTAGAATTATGATTGTTACTTCTACTAATGATGATGACATAAGGAGATTGAGTAGAACATACGGTCAATCTTAGGTTTTACATCAAAGTCCAAATGCTCGTGTGCCTCATGTTAGGGAGAACTTGGTCTCAAAAGGAGGAACAAATTAAGAAATGACTTTTCACATTAAGTCTCATCACATTCGAATGACCAGCACTATCCAACCCAGACTTTACATGTTTTGCTCAAGTTTTCGCATGCCCATTTCATCCTATCTAGACCCAGTTTTATGAGATGACAATAGTCATCGTTCAAATGTTCCTACCTCGTCTGTGGTCTGAGAGAGTGCATAGAACCGGTCTTTAATGCCATTATTAGAGACTATCGGGTCTTTTATAAAAACAACAAGAATTTCATGACATACATGCTAGTCACTCGAGTTAACCAAAAGGACTAGTTTTTAGGTCATGAATCTATGAATCTATGTATAAATTAACTTTTTTACTCATCAACTACTTGATGTGAGACTCTTGACTCATAAACAAACACTCTTAATATCATGCTTATATGATAAACATGATGAGTTTCAAACTAAATACACGACTGATTAAAAAAGAACAACATATTTTGAAAAGAAGCAGATATTGTTTAGAGTTTCGAATCGTTAGAGTCGGTCTCCCAAGTTCTTAGAGAATTACTTTACCGTTGAAATCAAACCAGCTCGCTCTTTGAGTCATGAAAGAATTATAAATCTTGTGGACGTTGTGAAGCATATTTTACAAGCTCGATCCGCTCAGCTAGCTCAGTCTGCTCAACCAAAAGCTTTTGATAATCCGAACTTGACTTCGGAAGGTGAAGAATGAGTCACCGATGAGAGTTAAGTGCTCGTTTTTTTGGTTGACTTTTTTAGGGTCTTGTTCCCGCAGTTTCTCTTAAGAGCTCCTCTCTAATAATTGTCTTTTGGTTTGATCTTCTTTGGATATGACTTCCTTCTAATAAAAATTTCGAGCTTATAATAAAATAAGGAAGAAGCTAAACAAACTTAAGATCTTGTTCATGATATGTAGCCAAACTTCTTATGGTACAAGCCTAGACTAGGATGAAATATTCCAGATAAGGACCGATTATAATCGGTGTTCTAAAATTCGATTATGATTATCATCTAAGCGTTGAATTTTAGAATACCCACTTAATTTTAACAAATTGAACGTTTCAAAAAGATCGGTGGCCTGTTTAAACCACATCTAAAACCGGTTTAGGCGAAACTTTTCACAATACTGATTGTAACGGTTCATCTCTGACATGGTTTCACTCACCAATGTGCTTTGTCAAACTTGCTTATAGAATGGGTGAAAATGTCAGTCTTGGACTTGTCAAGCACAGACTTAGTACTTATACTTTGAAACATAAAATAATGAAGTCACAGTGAATTTAGTACTTATTATTTAGTCCCACTCCCAGAGAACATGTCGCAAGTACACTTACATATATTTCTTTTGCTGAGTTCTCCATGTGTATTTGTCTCCTACGTTAGATTCCCTTTTCATTTCACAAAGCAAAAGAGTCCCTGTCTTCGGCTCTTCGCTACTTGGCGGGTTTGGTGGAGCCTTTCGAGATCATTTTACATGTCACCAAATTAACAAAGTCACAGTTATATTTTTGAGAACATGCTAAAACATTGGGTTAATTACCTTTTGTATCTATTTTCTATTGGTCACATATATTTAGCACCCTTTCGTTTGGTAACGTTCAAAAACACTCCCTACGTTTTGGTAACACATTTAGCACCCCTTATGAATTGATCACACATCATTTAATACCCCTTATGTATTGGTAACGTGACAATTACACACCTTATGAATTGGTCACATGTCGTCAAAATGGCCTAAACTTGACCAAAATTTTATCCAGTGTGTTACCAATACATAAGGGGTACTAAATGTGTGTTACCAATACATAAGGGGTACTAATTAAGGTAATTAACTCTAAAACATTTGAATCAAAAATAGAGAAGAGATAATTTCTTTTGATTTGCAACTTATTTATTATAAGTTAAAATTATTTTAATGGACCTCTTTTTTGAATTGTAAACTAACCATATATTGCGATCAAATAAAATCCCGACTCAGAGCGGGATATCCAACCATCATAAATTAAAAATAGAAAGTGAAAGTCCTAAAAACGTGGGACAAAGAGTGTGAAAAATAAAAGCTTATTTGTTGAAACGTTCCACTAAGATGTTCAGAGATCGATGCTTCGATAGCGTATGTGGAAACCGGTACAATGACTCCAAGCGGGGGAAGGGGGGGGGGGGTTAGGTAAGAGAAGGCTCCTTTCCAGATAATTGGCGTCGAGACGGACTGTATACTCCTCCAAGGATCCAGCGTGCATCGTCCTCCCTTGAATGATAAAGTAAGGCTGCATGAACGCAAGAGTGTTGGCTCCCGAAATAGTAGAAAAGTAACATGTCAGAACTTGGTGGGACAACAACTACCATTCTTCTAGTGATGCGGTGTTGTCGGTCGACCCACCACTGGACCATGTACTCCTTATTAGTCGAGGCGAGGGTGCTAGCTACCCCCTACCGTTGCTCGTTGTACCTCATCGAAGCGTGTATAGCTCTCAGACTCCAAGTCCTGGATCCCCCCCCCCCCCCCCCCCCCCCCCCCCCGCCAACCGCTTCCATCTCATCAGGAGGGAAAATATTATAACTATCTCCCGGGTATGTCCTAGTCGCTCTTCCGCGCGACTCCTTAGGAAGGAGTAGGAGAGGCCTCTAGGGTGTTGCAGGCGTGACCGAGACCCTCTTCCTCGATATGTGGAAGCCCTCTGACCACTGAAGAACGAGAAAAGAAAGAACTTCTCTAGCAAGCCAATGGGAGGTTTTGAGAGCCAGTCTCTTGTTTTGAAGGAGGGAACGTACGTCTCTACCCTTAGATACGAGCCGGTCCAACAGGAAACGGTTATAGCAACAACAAACAGAAATATAACTAAAACAGAAATTAAAACCAAACTAGAACGGAAATAAAATCCAAAAGGTTTAACTGCCAAAAACCGCTCAAAGTAGGGCCTAAACGCTACTTGGTCCCTGCTCTCCAATGACTTGTTTTGTCAACTGAGCTACCGAACTTGAACCTCATGACAGTCTGACTGGCAGTGGCGGCTCATTCCAGTGACTCCTCTCGGAGTAGGTCCTTGGAGCCCAGGTTGGCTACTATCAACCTTGCAGAAAAGACCAAACAGATAAAATAAGCCAGAACCAAACGATGGGAGATCGAGGAGGAGGCATCAGTGGAGGTCAAGGAGGTGGATACACTGATGACGAATGCAGAGGCGGGGAGATTGATTGATATATAAGAGAAACAATGGAAAACTTCGGGGTAACAGGGGGACCAGAGCAGAAACCGGAGGCTCGTCGTTGATGCCGAGGGGAAGCCAACAACGCGGTGACTAGAGGTTGCGCAAACGAAACCCTAGCAGATATGGAGAGAGCAATTCCATCGATGGCATGTTGCACGATTACGGCTACAAGATCGGATTGCGGTACAGTCGTTGGCACACAAGATCCGATTAGAGCTTCCTAAACAAGATCAATAGATGCTCGAACTTCCGATGACACCCTAGAACACGACAGCGACATCATAAATGACGACTATGATTGAGAGTAATGCATTGGTATTTATTTTTGTATTATTATGTAATATTTTAATCAATATTTAATATGAAATGTTTTATTAATATTTATTTTACCTAATTTAATTGCGGTTAGAATAATAGATTCTTTCTTAAAGATCCCAAACTCAACATCTCAACCTTCAAAAATACGTCTCCGAAACTCAACACACTCTTCATTGAAGTACCGAAGAAGGGTCACCAAACCCACGATTTTCTGATAGATTCAGTCTGCTGGAAGGGCACAAAAGTATCTCTATAATCATCATCGTGTTCATAATCAAATGATTAGATAGCCAATCAAGTTTTTATCAGAGAAATGGGTCCGATTCGATGTTACATACCTGAAGATCTACAGCCAATCAATGTTCTTAGATCATTTGTACTGATACATTCCATGGGGACAAGTTGTAGTGAAACTTAGTAGCTACTCCATTTCACTTGTTTGTTTACTGTTAACAGTCCCAAGACAACATGTTACAAGTGAAAATCGGTTCAAGGAACATAAACAAACAGCATCGTGAAGAATTCTATGTTGTCTGCTTAGTGCTTATATACAATATGCATGCATTGAGGTTGTTCATTCCTTGTAACTTCACCTCATTTTATGGAAGTCTTTTTGGTCTGCTTTGTTTTTTTTTGGAGAAATGTGAAATGCGTTCATAAAATGTTAAAACTCAATCCAATCCAAAAGTTTGAACTGGTGGGTGAAAGCACTAATATGCTTATCAAATGTTATATTCTTCCATACACTTTTTATGTGAGACTTATACTTCAACACTCCACTCTCACGTGTAGGACTGAACATCTAAACATGGACCATAACATGATTGGACATCTCCACATGGACCGGAGACCGCATGGTGGAGGTGACAAACGGGCCAAAGGCTGAACCAGATATTAAAGCCCAATCCAACTCAAAATCTCAAACTGATTTATGGGGGCACTAATATGATTATCAAGTGTTCAATTCGTCCATACATTTTTTTTATGTGTGACTTAGAAGAGAAATCAAATACAAACCATGTCTTAACCTAAAAACTAGAGAACCAATCTAAGCCATCCATTTTAAGAATGGATGGATGAGATGCAATTGAGTAGTTGACTGCAAAAAAAACAGCACTTTTTAACAAGTGGTAAGGGCTTTTTAGTAAAACTATCATGTTATTTTTTTTAATCAATTCACTAATTTAATTTTTCCCGCTTCGTTTGAACTCCGATTGGCTTCAAACTTGCGCCATTAGTTTTGTTTTTTTAAGGGCTTTAAATCAAGATCAGTCATGAATATATTTTGAAGCACGAAAAAAAAAATTATTTCGCTGTTGATTTTTTTTTTAAAAAAATCTGAATAATTTTTATCAACACTTTGCTATGGATTTATCAACACTTTTACACTGGTTTTATCAACACTTTACACTAGTTTTATCACCTCATTTTCCAAAACTGATCATGTTTTTATCACCTCATCGCGTGCTTTTTATGAACACTAGTTTTATCAACACTAAACACTAGGTTTATAATTCAATTACGTGTGTTTTATCATCCCCATCACATGGTTTTTTTGAAGCATGATTTTTTTTTATTTCGGGGCTGATTTTTAAAGAAGTTATATCTGGCTAATTTTTATCAACACTTTACTCTTGTTTTATCAACACTTTACACTGATTTTATCAACACTCTTGACTGATTTTATCACCCCATTCTCCAAAACTGATCATGATTAGTTTATCACACTTATTATCAAAATTGAACATGGTTTTTATCACCTCTGTACATGTTTTTATCAACATTTAGCACTAGTTTGATACCTCCGATATAAAACATTATAAGTGAAGATTTATCAACACTCAACATTTTTTTATCACTCCGATATACCTTTTTATTTTCGTGCTTCAAAATATATTCATGATTGATCTTGATTTAAAGCCCTTGAAAAAATAAAAATATTGGCGCAAGTTTGAAGCTAATCGGAGTTCAAACGAATCGGGAAATATTAAATTAGTGAATTGGTGAAGAAAAAAATGGACACTTGTCCACATGGCACCATGCTTTTACAATTATGCCCTTGCTTGTGTGAGAAATGATGAAATTGGCGTGAGTTTGGGTGAAATTGGGGTGGTGATGTGGCATCATGTGGAATGTTGGATGTTAGGTGTGTGTGGCTAGGATTGGTTCTCTAGTTTTTAGGTTAAGACTGGTTTGTAGCCGATTTCACCTCGTGTGACTTATACTTCAACATGGAAGTTACAAAATCTTATGACAAGAAAAAAAAAACTCCTACTATAAACCATATGGTTTAAATATAAACCACGGACTAATTATGGCCATTAAATTGAAATAATTGGATGATTAAGATTTTAAAATTTTCGTTAAATACATGAATCTTATATATATAACTTTGCTTTATTTTTAACACTTCAAAATCAAATTTTTTAACAAGATAATTTTTTTTAACCTGTTAAATTATCAATTTATAGTTATGTGGAAACTTAAGTGGTAAAACATAAAATTTAAATTGAAAGGTAAATAATTAAATGAATTTTAATTAAAATTTTATTCATCGTGTCGATTATTAGTTGGTACTAACATCAGCACATCGGTGACCATTTTCCATTGAAGGGAAGTTCCAATCGGGGAGCTTGAGTCTGAAAATGCGTTCGCCCGATCGAAGAAGAAGGGGGACATTATGTTGACGATTCTTATATTTTTTATTAGTTTTTTTCGGAAACTAAACTCATTTCTAACCCTCAAGAATACATATTTTTTATTTTTTAATTTAGAATCTCTGCGTATACACTTACACAAAAATAACCTCGTTAATGATTTTGGAAACAAAAAATAACTAAGGGATGTCATTTACAAATGAAAAATAAAACGCCCAATGTGTTTATAAAACATGGATTCATGACAAGTTTTTAAACTAATCCCAAAAATAAAGAACATAACCCACCAGGACAACGAGTTATCGCCCGTACAATGTTTAAAAAAAACTCGCACATTGAATAGTTGTTTCATTCCCTAAAATCCCATCGTCGGTGGCGTTCTTGTAACTACAATTCTTCTTTTAATCAATCTAATTCTTTATTTCTTGTTTGTTTCACTTATATAAAATCTGGTATAGGATTTGTAAACCATTCTTGTTTGTTTGGACAATATGTCAGTGTATTGTTGAGGGTTTAATTTGTCAAACTTATCTGGTTTGTACTGAGGACTGATCCATCAGTTCCTTGTCCTCTCTCTTCATTTCGTAGGATTGAATGTTCAAAAAAAATTGATGATCAAAAAAGATATTCCAATTCTTTATTTTGTATAACCTTACTTATATTGTACTTTTGAACGGGCAAAAGAACCTCGACTTTCTCTTCTCAATCTATAAAAAAGCTCTCGGTTATCTTTGTCACCCGAACCTGAAATCGAGCAAATTACCATCCCTGATCCAACATAAACTACAAAGGATAAATAGTTCCATTTGCAATTGAGTAATGCGATTAAAACACGTTAAGGCAACGATTTGATGCAACATGGGATGTGCCATGGACACTTCCAATCAAAACAACAAACGCATAACATGAAACTTGACATGATTCGAGGATCGGCAACAAAAGTCTCCATGTTCATAAATATTTCCAAGTCCATGTCTCCTTAAAGCTCAAAAGAGCACGCCCGTGGATCATACCTCTCCTTGACCAGTCACTGTTCTCACTCTCATCAAACCCTAACCCTACCCCACAACCTTTGGCTTTTCCCAGCTCATCTATCCCTCTCTACGGTCACTTCCCAAACACCACACTTGTCCAGCACCATCACAAACGTGCAATCATAAATTGTTCATTGGGGTATAAAGTGAAATCCATGGGATAATAACTCATTACATGTAGGTTTGTATTTGTTATACTATTTGTACACATAATGTTGTACTGTTTTATTTTTGGTCTGGAATTTGTGGCGTTATTAGCTAATAAGTTTAGAGTCGGTAATGTTATTGTTTGTTATATATGTTCATCAAATGTGTATATATCTCATTCAAAATAGATATTGTTTTTTTATTTTTAAAAACTAGTATTTTTTAAAATAAATAAACTCCCAATAAAATAAAAAATAAATGTTTCTGAAAAAAACAAGATCTATTATTTTGTTTGGTACTATATAAATTTGTAGTCCTATCTTGTAATATGAAGTTACCAACACTTCACAACTGTTATATTATTATGTCAAAAGAATGCTCATATTTACATATTGGGTCGAACATTTGTTAATTCCTATCGTAAACAATAAAAATCAGAAGAAATATGTACACATTAAGCACACGCTAAAATTTATTCACCGTTAAAAATATTGTTCCCAATATTTCTTTTTTAAAACGGGCACCGAAGAAATGCATTAAAGGCAATCTTATAGGGGCAGGACTATAGGCACTAGGCTTCAGAATATGTCCGGGTCTTTCGTGAGTGACCCAAGTCACTTGGATCTGTAGAACTAATCTACTTTTAATCATAAACACAAACGAAAGGAATCCTCGTAGCAATTTTCAAACTAAACAACACCAAACATAATAAGTCCAAACAAAAATCAATAAGCTCCCATTCAATACTAAACCAAAATGGAAATAGAAATAAACTTGCGTTGTTTCCTTGATTTTTTCGAGATGTCCTAGTACCGTCTGTCTCGGGTTTCGGAGGATAGGCCATCGTCATGCCTTCCCCCTTCCCTAGGTCCCCTCATTGGTCCTAGCGGGGATGCTTTTGAGCCATCGCCTGTTGATCATCACTATCATGATCGTCCATAACCTAACGAGTAGGTGTAGTTAGCCTTGAGAGGTCCAACACCCTCTTCATCTGGTTGGTCCGGGTTAGCATTGCCCTGCTTTCCCTTTTCACTTAGTCTTCAACGCCTTTGTCTTCACAGGCGTCAACCCACCCGCCAGTTCTTGAGGCTCCTTTTGCTTTCCCATTTGGGATGCCATTCCGCTTGCAGCCACTATGGATAAAATGGGGTCCCCATTCTCAGTTTCGTTAGCCAAGTCACCGAACTTTGTGATTCCCGAGACCCCCGCTAACGATCCGGGATACGCCCGTTGAATTTTTGAAATTGCCCACTCGGGGCCTTCCTTAGCCAAGTCACCGGACTCTAAACGAGCATCGACCTCCCCATCAATTTACAGAAATCCCGGAGGGGGAAGGAGATGCGCCCTACTGGCCCCACCCTGTACATAAACCCTCCTTAGCTAAGTCACCAGACTCTAAACAAGCATCGACCTCCCCATCAATTGCCAGAAATCCCGGAGGGGGAAGGAGATGCGCCCTACTGGCCCCACCGTGTACATAAACCTTGACCGGGTCTAGTGACAGAGAAGTGAGGAGTTCATCAACCGGGGTCACCAGTGATGCAATTGTTACCTCCACTTCGTCCTTGTAGACGGTCAACATCAAAACCCATGTAGACTCTAAGCGAGTCATCGAAACGGTCCTCCTCTCGTCCCACCCCCGATAGGTGAGCCCGACAGGTTTCTATCCGGTGGTTGATCCTACTACAACAGATACAAAAATCGGGAAGTCGCTCGTACTACAATCCCACCAGGGTAGGGTTCACATGCCCGAAAATCGAAGACGAATCTATCTTCGTAGTGGCCTCTCTACATCAATGCTAACATGAAACAACAGATAATCATCAAGATGACGGAGGGTCGGGATATGGGTAGAAATTACCTCTATACCCAGTGCGTTGGCAAGGAGGGCTCTGACCGTGGCGTTCCTTGCGTCTCTAGGTACGTTTGTAGTTCGTATCCCAATATCCATGAAACGGAATGGATGGTACTAGTTTACATGCATAGTTGAAGGGGCACCAAAATCAAAGGGTACCCACTAAAACCCCATGGACCCCGATGGTAGATAGAGTCCATCGATGCACTCGATGGGAAGGGAAAGCCACAACGTCCTTGTTAAGGCATTCCACCTCCAGCCCCCGGGTGTTCTAGTTCTAGATCATCACCCCGCAAAGGGATTTGATATTGCATCCTGCCTCTCCCACAACTCTACCGGCTAGAGAGTAGCGGTAACGGCCATCGATTGCGACGAGGATGGCTTCAAGCTGGATCGATTTGCTTCCTCCATCCCTGGGAAAGGGGAGGCAGGGTCAGGGACGACGTTTGACTTCGTGGAACGAAGCGATACAGTGGGTAAGTTAACCATGATGAGCGACATCGATTTTGTTGTGGGGAAGAAAATGAGAAAATGAGAGGAACGGTTTTACCCTAATTTCATAGTCTCTGCGACTCTGGAATTTAGGCTCCCAACATTCTTGAACATGAAAAATAATAGTTGATTTCTAAAAAAAAATCCCTTAGTTATAATTTGTATCTTAGATTTAATCTATTTTATTGATATTAGTGTATTGCCATGTATGTAGAGTATACGGTGGGCCTCTCGATAGCCTAGTTAGGCCCAGCCACGCCCACTTGGAAGCAACCTTTTCTAATTATTTTATTTCATTTTATCCATTTATAAATATCGACCCCTTAACCGACCTTCACTCTCCAAACAAACCTCGACCCCCAAAACCCACAACACCCTGTTTTGAGTTTTCACTCACCAAATCAATTTTCACGACACTCAAAATGGCCTCCGTCGCCGCCGGATTCGGAATCTCCGCCGCGTCGCCGCCGCATTTCTACCTCGACGAGAAGTGGAAGCTGTCGAAGAAAGAAGGGCCGTGCCGGAGCCGCTCTGCCACCGCATCTCCGGCGAGACAGAGGAGGTTCACGTTCACGAGGAAGTGCGCGAGACTGGTGAAGGAGCAGAGAGCTCGGTTCTACGTCATGCGGCGCTGCGTCGCCATGCTCGTCTGCTGGCGCGATTACTCCGACGACCACTGAGGTCCGATCAGTTGCAGAGAAAAAGGAACGATCTTTCTGCGTTGATTTTCAATTTTCTTCTGCGAGATCGCTGTTTGGGTCGTGATCGGAGAAACCCAGTTCGGATTTTGTGCGTCCGAGGAGGAGATTGAGTGAATTTACGATTGTAGATAAGGAAACTTTTGTTCTTCAGATTTTTTTTTACTTGTACAAGGTTGTGTTTGGCCACTTTGACCTCTTATCTACTGTTTAATCATGTGAAAATTTGAAGAGATAATCACTTACAGGAGCATCTACAATGGAGTCCAATACGCACGTTTAATTGTCGTTGAAAGAAGCAAAAATAATGGAAAAACTAACGTTTTGATGACTTTTTTTTTCTCTTTTTTGTCGATTTTTTCTTCTATGGTCGACCGTTTCTTCAACCTCGTTTTGTTTCTTTTATCGCTTTTTTCTTCTCTTTCTTCCCTCAGTCATTGTTCTTCTTACATGTTGATTTTGGTCAGATTCGACCCATCAAATCCGACCCTCTACTATAGAATTTGTTAAATCCGACCTTAATTTTGACCTACCGATTCGACGTGTGGATTGGCCTTTACCGTGGATGCTCTAACGTGTACGGATCTTTTAACTGGCCGGAGTTACAATAGGAGTTTCAAACCGTCAACACAAAATGTCCACCTATTCTAATTGCCTAAAGTTTCAAATCGAGCGTTAAGTTATCCAATAAATTGATAACGGTCCTTTAGTTACCCTATAAATTTAAGATTTTAAAGATTGGTGAACAATTCGTTTAAAGAGTTACCCCATGTTTGAATAATGTGACATCGGGTGGGTTCTCAAATTTAGACATGAATAGAAGTAAATTTCACGGCTGCAAAAGTGGAGAAAGGACGGCCCATGGTCGGTTTCGGACCGTTAGTGGGTCCACATCGTCACGAGGGGCTTTCCATAGGTAGGACACATGGTTCCGACGTAAATATCAACATTAATTCGACGATAAGAAAATGATAATATATTTATATCGTGGAATGTCTTCATAGGCCCAAAACGTAGGCCCAATATGATAAGGGCAGTTTATCTCTACCATCAATAGGGCCAACCAAGTGGAGCCCATATGGATGGATAAACATAAACTCTAGAATTCAGAAGATGTGTGCATGAACATGACTCAATATAACCTTTTCATTGATTAAGTAAGATATTATATCTTCTCCAATTCCTCTCCAATGCCTGTGTCATGATAATTACACCAAATGCCACAACATAGACCTTGAATTTGGATCCATGGGCATAGATTTTACATACAGATGTATTTATTTAGATACATATATATCGACTAGTACACGTCATCATCGGGTAATCACGCCATGTAAGCAACGTCCGATCCACCCTGTCCATCTTCGTGCCATCCTGATCCTGCTTTGAACTTGCACACGGGACATGTTCCCTGTTGCCTCAGCCATGGATCAATGCATATTGCATGGAACTGCAAAATGAGATATAACATTAAGATATTTGGATGAAATTAACAACCAGTACATGAATAATATACTACTTGAAACATCGATATTTACATCAAGGTTAGTTACAGATAGCTATTGCTTATTGTACATCTTGTGCACATAACTATCCCAACTTTAAAATGTTATTTACAGCTACCTTGAACTTCCAAAAAAACTGCAGACAAATCTTTTTTGCCAAAATGACGAAAATCCCATTGACCCTAACCTCAAAAATTGCTATTTTTTCGTCTTTTTATCTTTTAAAAAGTCTTTTTACATCTACTCAACCGTTTTCTGCATCCAACCAAAATGCTTTTGGTAGTTTTGAAGTCTTTTCAGATCACGGTAGCTATCTACAATTAACCCTTTGTATTATCCCTAACATGTTTGGATAAAGGTAATAACCAGTACGTGAATAAAGCCGTTGCAAGGACAGGACAGGACAAACCTGATGCAAGCATGGAAGGCTACGGATAATCTCTCCGGCACAAACTTGCTCTAAGCAAACACTACAAGTGAGTTCATCTTCAGATGCCTTGCTTCCGAAGGTACTAGTGGTATGCCCTTTCTGTTTAATAGAGAGGATATGGAACCCTATTATGAATTATGAAAGAAATCATATTTTTGAAAGTAGAAATTGAACACATGTAACGCAAATCAGTGGCTGAGTAAATCATTGACATATCAGGATAGAAAAAGTGTATTATGTGCCTACATACTTGAAAAATATACTTAAAAGGAGAAAGATCATACCTCAGTAGATGAAGAAAAGGAGAAAGATCATACCTCAGTAGATGAAGATGAGGTGTTTTGCATCGACGAGCCAAAACTGCATAAGAAATAAATTTATCATGAATCCAATGATATGTGCCTAGAATTCCAACAGAACCTTGCAAGAGTAAAGTTTCTCGAGTTCGACATATTGATGGTCCATAGCAAAAAATATTAATTTTTCAAACAAAATGACTGAAAGAAGCATAATACAACAGATGCAACATACCTCTGAGAACCACCAACCTTGTACTTATGCACAGGAAGGGCATTTATCTCTTCATCGGTCATGGAAGGAAGTGCAGGAAGATTATCTGAATCCAGAGCTCTCAAAGTTTCATAATCTGAAATAAGCAACAAATCTCCATAGTATCAGCCAGAAACTCATACAAAAATGCTTGATGAATAAATCAATCATATCGCTGCACTTCAAGTTTTCAAGCTTAACATTAATAATTGGGATAATCTCACTCAGCTACCCTCACATATGCACACTTCTCAATCAACATTTCAGTGTGAAATGACAAAATGCCTTTTTTACATGAGGGTACTCTAAACATTTCACACATAAAAGTTAACAGAACTGGGGTAAAATGAGACTAAAGACGGTTGTCAAAAACTTTTAAACTTAGGGGTAGTCGATTGATAACGGTGCATGCTTAGGGATATCTGAGTAATATTATCCCTTGATAACTTTTACACGGTTTAACAGTAATTACCATACCTAGGTCATCAAACTCCCGGTCAAGAAGTGCAAGCTGGAGCCTCAGACCCTGCAAGCGCCCTCTTGTTGCAAGCGCAATAGATGGTGGCATATGCAACCGCAATTCAGCATGACCTAGAAGACCACTGGCAGCTACAGCATGGGCTTGAGCCTGTGCTTGAAGTTGTTGACAAGTTGCATACATCCTCAAAGTCGTGGCCATCAAAAATACACCAAGCACAAGCCAGAGCTATAATAGCATAGAAGAAAGACCTACTTAGTTCGCTACACAACATACAACAACCAGACAGAGTAGTATCCCCTATTAGCATAAGATACGAAAGTACCAGAAAGTTAGGTGACATCTGGTGTGAGTTTAGTATCATAAATAGCAAGAGAACTGTTACAATAAAAAAATACTTGGATTAGGAATTATCGGTATCAAATAAGAAGTTTTTTTTAACAAGAATAAAAAGTTAATTATAGGGATAGCTGCAAAAAAGTACCCTGAGTATTCACATTTTTCTAGATGTGACCCTTTTCTTTGACAATTGCAAAATATTGCCTGAACTTGCCTTTTTGTTGCACTTCGTATCAATTTGTAAAACAATAAGTAAAAACAAAAAATCCAAAATTTTCATTTCTCTTAATTTTCTCCCTATTTGTATGTCTAAAGAGGAAAAGTAAGAGAAGTGAAAATTTTGTTTTATACTTACTATTTTATAAATTTAAAATTTCAAGGTTGAAATTGTAATTTTGAAACAAATTTACACAACCTATAATGAAAAGGCAAGTTCATGACACTCTTTTGCATTCATCAAAGAAAAGGAATAGAATTTGCAAATAGTGAATACCTCAGGGTGTTTTTTTTTTGCAATTATCCCTTAATTCTTTAAGTACCTGTTACAAGAAAAGCGAGTGAGTTGGAATTAACGGGACGTGCGGCATGAACACGCTGTTGGATAGTACATTGAGATTTAGTATGAATAACATATGAAATAATACTTATGTAATAGAACATTGCATTCTTTGGTTAGGCCAGGAGCCAAGTAAGAGGTTCAAAGAACGAGATGACATACCAATGAACGGCGCTCGGGAATAAAGCCTGAAAATCCACTCTCTATATCTGCTCTACTCCCTCGAAGCACAAAACTCATTGTAGCTGAAAATGGCAAGAGCTTGCAAATGAATCATTTCTCTAACAATTAGGTCCAGTCCAACACATGCATCTTGCTCTCCTACTTCTACCGAAATAACCGATAGCAACCACAGGTCAATGTAGGTATTTATAAACTTGTGGGAAAACATGTATTTTCAAAAACACCCCTATAGGCGAGGTTATCAGCAACACACTGTCACCTTTCATTATTCATGAAAAAACCACTGATTCACACCGGATAGGTGATGACTATATCAGGAACACTGAAAATAAAGCCATCACCTACTCATTGTGAATCCGCCTCACCTATAGGGGGTATTTTTGAGAAGCAAAGGTCGCCGAGGGCGTGTTAACAAAGTTACCCCTAAACTTGCTGACAATTTTAGCAAACACTAACCCTTCTCTGTTCTACAGATTACACACAAATAGAGCACCAAAAGACCAACAAGTTCCTACATTCTGCACTCTCATAGAGGCATTATACGAAACCATACTAGAATTCAATCCTAATTTCAGCTATTGGAATTTGGAACCACCATCACATGCTATTAACATTCACCATTGATTTAGATGCATTGACCATAAAATCCAACAATGCACAGATCAGGTTGAAAAAAACAGCAAAAATTGAGAACAGGGTTGAATCGCTAAACACATCATTTCATTCAATTTCAAAGCATGAACAGAAAAATCAGAGTCGCACGAACCCAATACTCACCCAAATCACGAAATCAAAACAATAACCCTTTAATCAACAAAATAACCGATATTTATCCGAAACATTCAACAATGGGGTTTCAATTAGGAGCACGAAGAGCAAATCAATCGACGGGGGCTTACGGGGATCGGATCTGATGCAAATCGAGGGATGGGGAGGAGAGGAAAGGAGCGACCGGAGGGGAGGATCGTGGAAGGATCGGAGGTGGGTGTGAGAGAGATGTACTGGTTCGATCGTCGGGTCTCTCTTCTCTCCACCCAAAGTGCCAACGATTTTTTTCTCGTTAATTTAGCTTTTATTGAGGTAACCCAACTCCTCAGCAGACGTTTACTTTGTTTTAACATAAACACAACAGCTCTCGTTCTCGATGTCTCACAACGACGTCGCTTCTTTGTACGTGTTCTTCGTTGTTTAGTCTAAGTCAAGCCTTTAGTGAGAATCATGTGGTTATTAAGTTGTTTTGTGGAGGTGATCCCTTAAATTAAAGGGAACACAATATTATGAGAACCATGATAAATAGGGGTGCTGAATCGATCTTGACAGAATAATTAATTATATATTTTTTGAATTTATTAAAATTTATATTTAAAACACTAAATACTACATAATATTGGCCGTCCTTAGCCTAGGCGAGTACGACCAGAGTCTGAGTTTTGCCGGCGAACTGCTCGTCTTCTCGAACGGATCTCCTACTCTGGTTTCGTGAGGACAGGGCGCCCTCGCTTCTTTGTCGTTTGCTTCGGGGGTTGGCGGTTGTGGCGTCTGCATTCGGCGGAGGGAGAGTATCGGTCCGTTTGGATCTGACTCTACGCCAAGGGACGGATCGCCGGCGAGTGTTCTTCGTCTGTGGGGGTAAGACTCTGTTTTCTCCTTCTGTGTTTGTCCCTATTTTTTGGATTTGTTGTGTGGAGTTGTCTTGGTCTGAGCGAGGAAATCGGCCACGGGTGTTGTCGGCCAACACGGTGGAGCGGGAGGTGCCAGGAGGGAAGCGACGACCTGCTGTTGGACGGGGTTCTCGGGGGGTGTGGGCGTTTGGGGCGGTATCTTGGTGGTGGGGCAGGATGATGTGATTCCTGTCATGGAACTGTAAGGGGCTGGGGAAGTTAGCTATTGTGGAATACCTGAAAGGGGTAATTCGCCGTCGGAAACCGCAAGTCATTTTTCTCAGTGAGACGTTGGCTAGGAAAGGTGACGTTCTGAGGCTGAAAACGGGGTTTGCGGGGGGGGGGGGGGGGGGGGTGGGGGGGGGGGGGTGGGGGTGGGGGTGGTGTGAAAGTCCGGCAGATGGTCACAAAGGTGGGATCATTCTGCTCTGGGCGACAGGGGTGTCCGTGACAAAGATTGACTGCCAGCAACGATTCATAGATGCCGAGGTGAGGGGACCGGATGAGGAGGCTATCCGATTTACTGGTATATATGGGGAGGCGAACCGGGATCTACGCTGGCAGACTTGGGAGATGATTCGATCTCTGGGGGCACATTCGGGGGTAACAAAGAGGTGGTTGTTGATGGGTGATTTCAATGGCATTCTGAAGCAACGGGAGAAAAGGGGAGGAAATCGCTACCCGCCAGGCCTCATCCACAGCTTTAGGGAAGCGATGAGGGAGATTCGGGTTGAGGATGTACCATTACAGGGGTATGGTTTCACCTGGCATAGTGGGAGCGAACCGGAGACACGAATGGCGGTTCAGCTTGATCGAGCTCTTATGTCTCGAGAGTTAAAGGAGTGCTAGTCGGACGGACATCTGGTCAACCTTGGTATCTCCACCTCGGATCATCTACCTATTCTAATGGATTCGGAGCGGCGGACGGACCCGGTGGGGTCGAGACAGTTCAGGTTTGAGAATATGTGGGCGGAGGATCCGGAATGTGGGCGGCTAGTCCAGGCTTGGTGGGGTTCTCCGGGGGACCGGGACATTAGTGCTAAGACTAAAGAGACGAGCGAAGCACTGGATGTATGGGGAAATGAGGTCTACAACGCTTTGGCTAAGAAGATCTTCCGGTACGAGAAGGACATCATGTGGCTAAATGGGAGGCTTGATAGAACGAGTATTCGTAGGTGTAGGGCACTGCAGAAGCTCTATGTTTCGGCCCTGGAAAAGAAGGGGGAGTTCTGGAGGCAAAGGGTGAAGCAACATTGGCTTACGGAAAGCGATCAGAACACAAAAAAATTTCAGGCGTCGGCGTCACAGCGGAAGAACATAAATAAGGTGACGGAGCTAAAAGATGCAGAGGGGAATATTTTATGTTGGGATACAGGGTTGGGAGAGCACATCTTGGAGTTTTACAAGACCTTGTCCAGGAAAACGCGGGGGGACGGAATTAATGGGCCTCGTTTTCAACAACAAGTAACAGAGGATCAGAATCGAGTACTTATGGGGGAAGTGTCCTCTGAGGAGGTCAGAGAGGCCACCTTCTCAATGGGGCCAAACAAGTCAACTGGTCCGGATGGTTTGAATCCATTCTTCTATCAGAGGTATTGGAGTACGGTGGGTGAGGATGTCACCCGTTGGGCAAGGAGGGTCTTCGCGGGGGAGGAGATATCGACAGAACTAAACAAAACAACCTTGGTTCTGATACCAAAGGTAGAGTGCCCGATATCCTTGAAAGATCTGGGGCCTATTGCTCTTTGTAATGTGATATTTAAGATCGTATCTAAGGTGGCGGCAAATCGCCTGAAGGGGTTGCTGGATGGTCTGATATCGACAACCCAATGGGCGTTTGTACCGGGTCGGTCAATACAGAACTACATTATTTTGTCATATGAGACCCTGCACTATTTGAGGAATAAGAAGCTGGGCAAGGAAGGGTGGGTGGTCCTGAAGCTTGATATGAGTAAAGCTTACGATCGCGTAGAATGGGGCTTTATGTGGGACATGATGCGGGGTTTTGGCCTATGCGAGGACTGGATCAATCTCGTACGTCGGTGTATGTATTCAGTTACCTATAACATAGTTGCGGGAGGACAGCAAGCGGATTTTGTTCAACCGGAAAGGGGAATCAGACAGGGGGACCCGTTATCCCCGTATCTATTTCTATTCTGCATGGAAGGATTCTCGAGACTCCTGCAAGGGGCGGGGGGGGGGGGGGGGGGGGGCATGTGAGTTCCATGGGGTAAGGATAACCCCTCGGGCACCGCCCATTTCTCATCTGTTCTTTGCTGATGACTGTTACGTGTATTGTAAGGCGACCCCGCTGGAGATGGGTCGAGTGCAGGGATACTTGCGGATGTTTGAAGAGGCGTCAGGGCAGGTAGTGAATCAACAGAAGTCGTCACTATTTTTTAGTGCCAACACATCTACCTCACGGCGAGAGGAAGGAGTTAGGATACTGGGAATCCCGGAGTTAACTCAGCCGTCCCCTTATCTGGGTATCCCTAATATGATGGGACGCAGTAGGAAGCAGGGGCTACAATATATTCTGACACAGGTACTCCGACGAATTCAGAGATGGGACGGCAAGCTCCTAAGCGGGGCAGGAAAGGAGGTCCTAGTCAAGTCAGTACTGCAGGAAATTCCTACATACACGATGAGTGTTATGCGATTGCCCAAAGGACTTCTGGACAAGATGAATGTGGCATTGGCTCAATTTGGTGGAAGTCGTGTGGGGCGGATGGTAAAGGGGTCATATGGCAATCATGGACGACCATGTCGCGCCCGAAGGAAGAGGGGGTCTGGGCTTTAAAAATATGTTTGATTTTAACTCTGCCTTGTTGGGTAAACAACTGTGGAGGCTGCTCCTGGATGAGTCCAGTCTGGTTGCCAGAGTACTGAAGGCTCGATATTATCCGGAGACGTCGATATTAGAAGCGGTCCGGAAACCTAACCAAATTTTTGTTTGGCAAAGCCTGCTATCGGCTCAAGATATGGTCAAGGAAGGGGCAAGAAGATCGATTGGACCAGGGACGACCACGTTGATCGGAAGTCATCCGTGGCTAGTTGGGGTTGAACCGAGAGTGCAATCCACATGACTGGATCTGACTACCCGACCGGTATCGGACATCATGCTCCCAAATGAGCGGAAGTGGGATGTGGATAAGGTACGACAACTGTTTGATGAGGACGACCAACATGCGATACTGGCAGTGCCTATCAGTAAATTCGCAGTCTCTGACTCATGAACCTGGTCGGGGGACTACCTGGGGCAATATACGGTGAAGGGAGCATATGGGATGTGTCAACAAGATCAAGCAGCTTTTCAACCCCAGACGGACATCTGGACAAGAATTTGGAAGCTAGAAGTCTTGCCTAAAGTACGCACGTTTCTATGGAGGACGTGTTCAGGGTGTCTCCAGGTGGCGGTCAACCTTAGACGTAGGCACATAGATATGGCAACAGTATGTCCGGTATGCACAAGGGAAGAGGAATCAGAACTTCATCTGTTAGTCGAGTGCCCTCTGGCGGCGGAGTGCTGGACAAAATCGGGCTTAAACATCCCCCGTGATGCCCAATCAATCTCGGAATGGGTGCAGAGGACGTTGAGTAGTAACCCCCAGCAAGCGGAGGATTAATTGGATGCATTCTTTGGGAAGTGTGGAAGGCTAGAAACAAGGTAGTCTGGGAGCAAAAGACCCAGACGACGGCAGCAGTATTCCAAACGACTTTCCATCTACAAGCAGGATGGCAGGAGGCTATGAAGCGAAAGAGGCAAAGCCTGTCACAACTAGGTCGAGGCCAAATAATTGGGGCTATGACTTGGGAGCCCCCGCCCTAGGGAACATGGGCAGTGAATACAGATGGAGCACTCTTCGCGGCGGCGAACCTGATGGGGACGGGCTGGATTGGTAGGGACGACCAGGGACGTATCACGGGGGCCCGTTCGACATCCGTCCATGGCCCCCAAAACCCGACCCTGGTGGAGGCGTATGCAATCAGGGACGCGCTGACATGGCTTAAGCAACACCCTCACCAGAGGGCGATTGTGAGAAGCGACTGCAAGATCATAGTGGATATGATCAAGAAAGGAGGAAGGCTTTTATCTCCTTTAGGGACAATCATCACAGATTGTATTTCCCTTTTATCTCAACTCGAGTACGTGCAACTCGTCTTTGTAAAACGGACAACGAACAAAGCAGCTCATTGGCTTGCCAGGGCGGCTTGTTCTTCCTCTGTCTGGAATTGGTGTGGGGGTCATATCCATGAACCACTTCAAAGCATCCTCATTGCCGATATTTAAATAAAACAATCCATTTCTCTAAAAAAAAAAACTACATAATATTGGATTTTTTTGATAAAGTTAATTAATTAATTAACAAAAATATAAATAAAATTAATTAAATAAAATGGATAATTATACTTTACATTTCATTACTTTCCGAATAGTACATCGAACTACAATACTTTTGGTACATCAAATTTATTAACTCATCTAACTACTCGGAGTCGTGTGACCCTTGGTAAGGTCTTGTTGGAGTTGCCGGTGGGTCGCATCGTTTGTGACGCTGATTCGAGTACGAACTCCCTACAACATTCTATCGATCCTCCGTCGGAATCGTTGCTCCCAAGCACAAAGTTCGATTTCCACCTCGAGACATTCGACTTCGAGCTCCTCCCCCGTTTGAGCCTCGTTGTCAAACATTGCTGATCGACATAAATGTGAGAATTTGGAGAGGAAAAGTAATGAGAAGTGGTGTGGGCTAGATGAATAGGGAAATGAGTATTTATAGGTGTAGAAAAATTGCTGCTCGAATGAACAGGCCCATTGACATAACATTCCCCTTCAGGATCCATGGGGATCTGTGAAGGCATGAAAGGACTAATGCTCCTCCAAATACCCTTACCCAAATCAAAAATCTGACAAGCATTCTTTTGAATATTTCCACCCAACTCAGGGTGATCACGCAAATTACACAGAACCTTGTAATCACTAGCGTTGGAATCGAATCCAAATTGCTTTTAGTTATGTCGGTAGTTAGATATCACGGTTCCATTGACCCGACTCAAGTAGAAAGAAAATTACCATAATAGTCTTATTTCCAATTAACGTTCATGATACTGAATGTCTGCACACCAATTTTTTTATTTAGGAATCAAAACTTTCCTAATGTCTCCAAGTTTCTAACTTCTCCGTACTAAGAGCACCTCCAACGGTCGTGTCTACGCGTCGTTGTTGGCGTAGACACGACTTGTCGTGTCTACGAGGCGTGTCTGCAGGGTCGTTGCTGCGCGTCGTTGCTGGTTCTGGCATCGACGTTGCTGGTCGTGTCTGGCGCCAACGGCTAGTCGGCTAGCCAGTCACGACCCGCCACGTGGCGACGCCGACCCCCAAATTCCTTTATAAATACAGATCCACCCCCAACTCGAATTTTACCTTCTCTTCACTTTTTTTAGCTTCCCTTCCTCTATTCTTCATCGAAATCTCTCCAAATTTTTTTCCTACACTCGTTATGGATCCGAATGAAGCCCTCCAATCCCTTGCCGACTCCTTGGATGATGAAGACGTGAGTTCTCACCACACCGAAGAGGACTACTTGGGGCACTACTCCTCCTTTTCCCAACTCCTCCAATCGGGGCACTTAACGCCGCTTCCTCCCTACACCCCGCCGACCCAATGGCAAGAGTCCCAAGTGCAACATTCCCAATTCGTTCCGGCCACCCAACCTTGCCAGTCAGCTCCGACGCAAGCGAGGAGGAGGAAGGGGAAGGCGGCGGCATCTTCAGCGAGGCCGAGACCACTTCCGCGACCGAAGTGGACCCCCGAGGAGGAGACCAGATTGGCCCGAGCGTGGCTGAACAACTCGCTCGACCCCATCAACGGGAAGAACCAGAAGAACGACAAGTACTGGCAAAAGGTGCATGCCGAGTACGAGGCGGTTAGACCGGCAGCGGACCCACCTCGGGCGTGGATGGCGTGCAAGGACCATTGGCATAAGGTTAAAGGCTTCATCACCAAGTTCCAGGAGAAGTACACCAACTTTGAGAACACGCTGACAAGCGGGAGGAACGAGGTTGACGTCCTGGCAGGCGCTGAAAAGGCGTACCTCGAGGATGAAGGGCATGTGTTCAAATTCAAGCATATGTGGCTCATCGTGAGGGGGCAACCGAAGTTTTTCACAAAAAACGTTCCCGAATGTGACATCCCCGACCTTGATCTCAACCTCGACGCCGATAGTGATGGAAGCAAGCGGACGAGGATGGACGAGTCTCGCACTTTTGGAGATGACTTCGACCACGAGTTGAACTCGTTTACCACCGAGGGTCGTCCGATCGGGTAGAAGAGAGCCAAGGCCAGGGCTCGAGGCAAAGCCCAAGCCTCTCAATCCTCCCAGTCGGCGGCGTCCGGGCTACCTCCCGAGCAGATGCAGTTCCTCGACACTCTTTCCCAAAGGAAAGGGACACAGTTAGAGGGCAAAATTACGATGCAGAACCAGGTCATGGAGACCTTGAACGCAGTTCTTCGCCAAGACATCACCGACTTGACCGCGGCAGAAAGGGCGTCTCGTGCCTCGCTCATTCAAAGCCTCGGGAAGCGGTTGGAGAACTTGGATTAGCCAAGACTTCAATTTAAATTTAGTTTTTAAATTAATATACTTTGCGTTTTGTTAATAAAAGTTTCAATCTAGTTGATTTGTGTGTTATTAAAAAAAATCAATTTTTTATCGAATTATCGGAGCCTCGAGGAGCGTGTCATGGTTACTATTTGAAATAGTAACCCTAGGTCGTGGCAGCCGCGCCGACCCCGACCCATCCCCTCCTATAAATACCCTCACACCCCTTCTCATTTCTCACACCTCTCACATTCTCTCTCTCCAACTTCTCTCATTTTCTAGCATTTCCTCTTTTTTTTCTATCAAGTCGATATGTCTACTTGGGCAACCGGGCCTCTTTGGTCACTAGAGGAGGAAATTCATTTGGTGGTCAATTGGCTCACCCACTACGAGCCCGGGGGTCAGTATTGGCATGGTATGTACGTTGCTTACGTACAAACTGGGAACGATGCTTGGCCGCCACGGACAGAGAAGCAAGTGAAGGACCACTTCCAGAAGATGAGCAAGAAGTGGAAGTGGTTTGATAAAGCCTACCGGAAGAAACTGGCCGACCCTAGGAGAGGGGCAACGGATGACGAAATATATGCCGCGGCCGTTTCTGATTATGAAGGGGAACACGGGCTGTGGAATAAACGTCCTGTGTGGGAGATGCTCAAGGACGATGCGAGGTGGCGTTTAAATATTAGTAGAAATAGGAATTAGTTTAATCGTATTTTAATAATTATGTTTTAAATTATCTACATATGTATTAGCGTTTAAATTATCTAGCGTTTTAAATATTATGTAATGTTTGTGTGGTATGAAATAAAATTAGTATTAAAAATGTGGGGTGCTTTTTTAATTAACTAAAACTGTGTAGACACTGCTCCAGACACTGCGTAGACACTACCATTGGAGGAGCAGTGTCTGGAAGCCAAAAACAGTGGTTAGACACTGCGCATAGACACTGTGCAGTGTCTAACCATTGGAGATGCTCTAAATCTTAAGCACTTAAAGTCGATAACAAAACAAATATAAATCATGCTAAAACTAAATGGCATCCAGCCAACGCTCCCTTCTTTTCTTTCTAAAAAGTTAGGGTTTCAAGCGAGTTTTATGATGGCGGCATCTTCAACCAAGTCCAATAGTCATAACCCGTCGAGTAACGGTGGCATGGAAGCAAGGTAGACCGAGGCATTCCCTCCGGCATGATCTGATATTCTCCGCCATTAGAGCGGTGGAACAAGGTTCTCCAGCGTCTTCCAGAGGCAAAAGGGGCCGGAGAAATCAGACGTCCATGTTGGACGGCCCGCAGGGCCTCGCCCATCGAACCCCAACAGTGGGTATTCGACCTCGAAAATAGAGAACCGAACAATACCCGGTGATGAGAATTCCGGCGGCGACTGTAAACTAGGATTCGTCCTCGCCGGACCGTCTCTGGGGACTTGGAGTTACAGAGGCTTGTCAATGGGGAAGATTCTCGCCGGAGGAGGAAGTTTCGGGAAAAGACGACACGGAGAAGATGGCGGATTTTTGGGGTTGTCTTCCGGAAGCCTTCTTGACGCAGGTGCCGGAACCTAAAGATGGTGTTGATCGATCACCATATGAGCACATGGACGACCAGAGTTGGTGGCGGCGTGAGGAAAGAGGAACCTTAGGGTTCTGTGCCGAGGGGCTCAAGTGATGGGCCCTTGTCACTCCTCGTTGGGCCGAGGCCCATTGGAAGTCGGACATCCGGACCTATTTGTTCACGACCTAGCCCATTTCGAGGTAGGGAGACCTAAGTGTTCTCAGACCTGGGCGGGCGGGTTTACCCTGGAAAGCCAAGAAAATCAACATCCGGCCCGTACAGTTGAGGAGGCCCAAAGGCTCTCTAAATTGGACAGGTGGGTCGACTCAAGACAAATCAGGTATCGGGGCACCTAAGGTCGAAACTATATCAGGTGGGATCTATCCACACGATCGAAAATGGACTCACTTGCAGCAACGGGGGTTATAAGCACCCTTGTGTCGTAGAATGGGTACGAAGAGGTCCTGTGGGGGGTTGGCCAACATCACCGCCCCACTGGATGTAAGGTGGAAGGGGTTCAACAAAATCTGGTATGATATTTCCTTACTTTTTCGGAGACCAACAATCCCGCGTTTTAGAGTTACTTAAAACGACACACACTAGCAAAATGTAAGTTCTTGGGTGAAGCTCCTGTAGGTACATGTGAAACACATCCAAGATTCAATCACACCCTATTCTTTCATTACCTAAACAGGACAACTCTTTGACATATCAGCATAAACCTTCCACATTATCACATGGACCAATCCACCAAATGCCACATATCAAGTATCTATGTGATCGTTATTGTTAAAATATAATTATAATTGGACCTTCAACTAAGTATAAGATTTTAGTTGAGTTGGTTCTCTAATATAGAATTAAAGCCGTTCAGAGTTTGGGGAGCGAACGAAAGAGAAGAGAGAGTAAGCAAGAGGGTTCAAGATGCGATGTTGATCTTGTGGGGTCCAAAGAATAACACCCCCAGCCCACAAAATATATAATTCGTAACGGGTCTTGAGCCTGATATGAGATTTTACTAGATTAGATTAAAAATTACTATAGACCAACAAGTATTTCACTATGGGTGCTAACATTTCCATAGATCTGTTTTAACCTACAAGTACTTCACGTCGTGTGCAAATTTGTATTATGAAGTTTCCCTGTGTCAGTACAATATTGAAGAACATAAGATTTTGAACAGTATTGTGTTTTTTTTTTTGTAATCCATACAAATACATCAAATACAAATATGTTAATTTGAGACCCTTTACATCAACAATGATATTTATATTCAACCGTTCTTTTGGATTGGTCTGATGGTGAACGGTTTGAATCGTAATAAAAATAGATACTTAAAATCCGCACATGCATGAATTTCAAAACTTAATAAAAAGTACAAGGTGCATAAATTTCAAAACTTAATAAAAAGTACAAGGTTACCAAATTAACCATGAAGTTGCTAAGCAATCCTCTCCGTAAACATTGAAAGTTCATAACAAAACCATCAAAATTAAGTAACATGTCCGTATTTGCGATTCAGTTAAGCTCCATTCAAAATTCTTTATCCACTTCTTTATAATCACCTACAAGTAATACGAAACACATTAGTTAACATAGTTTTACTTATTTAGTAGAAATAATTCATTTAATTTAGATATTAGCACAAACATATAAAAAGTATCAACTGGATGATTAAAGGTTCATAAGCACAGCCACTATCTTCAGAAGCACAGGACATATAATAAGCACAATCACAGCTTTCATCTATTTCTTCAATCATATATTATACCATTGATGATTGTAGGTTCCAAAAGATATCAACCAAAAAAATGTAGATCCATGCCTCTGATCTATGCTTCATGTGCTTCTACTCACTCATCAACATATTGTCGATATATCCCACATGGGTTAGTTTGGTGGTGAATACTTCTTCACATCTTAACTCTACTTGAAGTCACAGGTTTGAATCCCGGTGGGCTTACTTGAAAGTAAGTGTGGGTGATGGGTGGTGGGTAAGATTAGGCTAATATAAGATTTTCCTGTATTTCTCTCTGATAAAAAAAACATAATGTTGATATAAATATATGCACTTAGAAACAACCTTTAATATGAAAAAAAAACAGTTGATTCTACCTAAGGGCATCAGTGCGGGTGAATGCCCATGCACGGGGAGAAAGGCTTGTGGCCACTTATCATGCGACACTAGGCTATTCGCTCATGTATCGGGCTAATTTCACTATGAGAGACTGAACGAATCAGCCAGTAAATTAGCTATTCACCCAAGTCAATCGCCCACACTGATGGAGATGCTCTAATGAGACTAAGACACAGTGCAGGCCATATACCAATTCAAGGAAGCTGGATTCAAGTAATTACATCCAAAGATGATATTGTAGATCATAGTAGAATAAGCAAGAGTCTCCATTATATAACATTGGGGTAACCATGGTTCCTAACCTCTTTTCACTTTTGTTTTCACGATTCTAACTTAGGTTTACCTTTGCTTGCATTTCACAACTATCACCTTTCTGTTTTTTGCAAAAAGTATCAGATGCCGTGACACGTGTCATCACGGATGAAGTGACACGTGGCAAAAAACTAACGAAATCGTCAAAAGAAACGGTAAATGATAGGTTTTACAAAAAAAATGAAAGGTAATAGTTGAGAAATACAGACAAAGGTAAACCCAAGTTAGGATCGAGAAAACAAAGGTCTAACAGGGTTAAGAATCATGGTTTCCCATATAACATTCATCTATCATCCAATTCAATAGGCTTAAATTGACTTTATGAAGAAGCATGCATATACGTACCTGTCATTAGTACAACTTCTCCCGCTCACAAATAGATGAAAATATGACCAGTGGAAGAACAGGTAGACTACTTTGATAATGCCTTTTTACCCGTCTCCTCACATAAGAACCAGACTTTCCTTGTATAGACATAACGTTCGGTAGAGCGTTGTAATAAAGTCGTATTTATTAACAGTGAAAAGACGTTTGGATTTTTTACTTTCGGTGTTGTACAAAACCAAGTCTTGCTTGGAAAATAAGCATTCATCATCATCCAAGGGAGGATGATGCAGCATAAGAACTTCATGCTTTGCCCATAAGACGAAATATCTAGGGGAAAGACGTGTAGTTGACATAGGTTGAACACTCCGCAGGTCGATGTTGGACACTTTAACCCAAGATTCAGTCACACCATATTCTTTCATTGTCCAAACCGAACTTTCTGGTACGTCACCAACATAATCATCCCGCTCCTTCCACACTATAACATGAACCAATCCATCAAATGTCACGCATCGGGTTTCTATGTGATAACCATCACCACGATGAGTGAATTCAGCACAATCAGGCATCCTTATTTCTCGAAAGGATTCATCACTCATGTTGAAGGACAATATAGACCTACTTACGGGCTTATCAAATGCAGCTACACTCCAGTGAACAGCCCCATTGACATAACATTCTGGTTCACGAGATTTAATGACCCGCGGTGAAGGCAGCAGATGGTTAATGCGCCTCCAAACACCCTTACTCAGATCAAAAATCTCGCAAACATTCTTGTGAGTGTTTTCCTCCAAACTATAATAGCCGCACAAAGTACACATAACCTTGTAATCACTAGTACTGGAATCGAATCCAAACCCAACAACCGGATAGGCAACATGGATTTCAAAATGGTAGTTGATGGATGGAAGCTCGACTATTTTTCTAATGGCAGGGTTCCATATCAGGAAAGTCACAATTGAGAAATCATCCTCCCAACCATAGTCAGCCAAACAAATCAACCCATTACAGGAACCAACAAGTATAAGGTTTTCCCTGATTAATCGATCAGGGGAATAATGTTCATCGTGTTCTCGGGACTCAACATCCATATCGTGAGAACTAAATGATGAATCTTGATGATAGAGAAGAAAGCGATTGCCATTCTTGTTGTGTAGGTTAGTGATGGAGTGATGGGAGATGAAATCAGGGCAAGAGATGAGAGAGTAGCATGATTTACAGACGGACCTGCACCGTAAGACCGACTTCACCGGCATTCTTGCAAGTATCTCTCTGTAGATTTCAGGGGGAAGAGGAGGACCGTAGGAGCCAGCCATCTTTTTGGGTTTCGCAGCCATAGTTTTTCTCTGAACACGGACCGTACCGACCTCGAGATCGCTATTTATACAGATTTCAGGAAGAAGAGGAGTATCGTAGCCATTTCGGATCCAACACGCTATTTATGTTCGTAAATGGGAGGAGAAGAGTTGAAGGTGAAGAGACGTGGAAGGAGAGGACAGAGGAGTTGAAGAGGCATGATGATGCCATATCATTTCAAGGTCAGCCAATGTGGCCTCATTGGGCTATTGACTTCACTTGGGATACGGTAAAGGTGGAGCTACCGAACCTAGCTCGATTTCAATTGGGATTTGGCATCATGAATTTGGCCGGCCGTTTCCTTTCACAATGCATACGTTAAATGGAAATATAATTTTAAAAAAATATCAAGTTGTTTTTTATTCTCATGAATCTATAAAAATAAGGGTTAAGAAAACAACGAAAACTCATATCCTTTGTCATCTAAGGTTTCTGCGAATCCATGACGGCGGCAGCAAAACTACTTTCCCTACTGATCATGAGAACGCGAAGGATAAGTTACGGACGGCGGACGGAAGTTCTCCATCGGGTGCTCTCACCTCCACGCGCAAAGGCCTCCTTTCCCTATTCAACGTCCTCGACGATCGGAGGAGTTGCAGAAGTAACGGGGCGAGGTCTTGTGTTCACGCCACTTCGACGATGGAACGAGCCTCCCCCTCACAATTTCGAGTGTGGGGAGGTAGACGGCTTCAAGGACTTTTCCTGAAGAAGCCAAAAAGAAGCCCACGACATCGGAGAACATAGTACAACCTAATGACATTGAACCCGGTGGCGGCTTCTTCCTCGGGTCCGACCTCGTCGTAGGCTCAGTCGATGCATCCCCGATACATCTAGGAGGTCTCGGACCACCTGGACCTTTTCGATGGAGGAGGAATGGCACGGAAGTGGTTGGGACGAAGGTCGTCGAGGTTGACCTATTGGTGGAATATGGAGGGAGTCTGCTAGAAGTCATAGTGTTGTCGGTACCGGAGTCAAGTGAGGTTGATGTTATTCCGCCGATCGAGCGAGGAGTTGGAGCGTCCTGGCGGCGACGAGGTGGAAAGGACCCAATGAGAGTTCCAGTCGGGAGTTACGAGGAGGAGGGCCCAATGGATGTGGGGCTTAAGGCCAAAGAAAATCAGGGCTGGGCCCTGAAAGAGGCAGGCAGACCAGACACGTCTGGGAAACCTGCGAAGTCCGGCGACCCGGCCTGGGTAGCCCAGATCCATAAGGCTAGGGGGCATGGGCTTAAATATGATGTTTATGGGCCTGATTTGGATCGTGGGCCTACCTCGGACCAAAACTACTTTATGGGCCAAACTTAGGAGCGACATCACGAAGATCCAATTCGGAGGAGGGACAGGAATATAAATGTTCTATACATCTCGGGGACGTCTCACTTGCAGCGGCAGGAGGCTATAAGCACCCTCGCCTCGTCGAATGAGTCTGAGGCGGTCTAGTGGAGGGTCGACCAATATCACTACCTCACTGGATGTAAGGTGGAGAATGTTCCATCAAGATCTGGCAAGATGCCATTCTACTTTCACAAGGGCCATCAATTCCGCGTTTAGGAGCCCTACTATTATCACTTCAGGGAGGACGACGCAAGATGACATTTTGGGGGAGTATCAAGTCCACCACAGTACCCCTCCGAAAATGGGTCCGCTCAACCCTAGCTTTCAAGTCAGATTTGATGTATCGGTGTCTCTCGGCGCTACCGCAACACTCCCTTCTGAGCGTATCAGCGAAGCGGTTCGATTAAATGATAAAAGAAGAAGAAGGAAGGAGGATGGTTACGGGAAACAGAGGAGTTGGCACGGTGGAACAACTCAAGAGGAGGGTCGAAGGCGGTGTTCGGCGCTGGCTGGATCGTTGTAGAGAGGCAGAGAGGGAGGCTGGGTCGGGAATGAGGGGAACTAGGGTTTGGGTCTGTTATATAGTAAACACCTGGTCGACATATGCATGTATCCGTCGCCCAGGCCAAAACTGTGTTGTCTTGTTAAGTGTGGCAGAAACTGGAGGGTGAAACGATGTCGTTCTCTCTTGGGTCACTGATGCACATCCGTCGGCTAGGTTTCTGTGTCGTACTAAATCCCTACCACGCAAAAAGCTTTACCTTATCTTATTCCTCTCCCAACTCCTTTCATCCCCCCTAAGCCACTTTTTCCTCTCCCTAGTTCCATTTTTTTATTCCTACAATCCTACACAAGAATTCGTCTTCGTGTTCGATATTTTCCTTACTCGAATCACATTTACTGCACAAAAAATCTACTTCCCATGTCGTCATAGGTGTTGGTTGTTTCAAACTCGAGAATAGTACGTATGCATATTGTCAATTTTTTGATTCATTTGTTATTGTTGTGTTTATATATATATATATAGGGGACTATCGAGTACAAACCTTGTTTCGGGTCAGAACGTAGAACCAATCTGGGCCATTGATTATCCAAATCGGATGGCCACCGAAATTCAGGGGGGTGGGGGTGATTGATTACGAAATCAATTACTAGATATGCATTAATTAAAAAGATATGCATTAAATCTGGTCCTTTAATTCTATGATCCAAGGGCCCAGATTGAAAGTTCTACGTTCTGACGAATATATAAAGTTTGTACCTGATAGTGATCATATATATATATAGGGTTGGTATCAAATACAAACCACCCCTTATTGTGCAAACTACGAACTCACCAGGTGCTGACACGTGGGCGCGCGCGCTGCTGGTACGCGCGCACAGTGCTGACACGTGGCGCGCATAGTGCTAATAGTTTGGGCGCACAGTGCTAATAGTTTGGCACTGTGCTAAACTATTAGCACTGTGCGCGCCAAACTATTAGCACCGTGCGCGCCAAACTATTAGCACCGTGCGCGCGCGTGGTCAACACGCTCACGCGCGCGGGCAGAGGCGCGCGCGAATCTGCCACGTGTCAGCATCGCGCGCGCTCTGCTGACGTCACTTTGACCGCATCCTGTGGCTTAGATTGGTTCGTAGTTTGCACAATAAGGATGGTTTTTACTGGATAGCTACTATATATATATTGTGTCCAATAGTTCTTAGTATTTGAATGTTTATCAAGATATTGATAAGAGGTGGATGAGTTTGAGTAAGTATGATCCACAATTTACATAAGGGGTAGCTTGTTTATCGAATATATACAAACAAATTCACCTAATATTGAATCACACAAGTGTCTGTGTGGTAGTTGTCTTAATGCATATTACCAAACTTTGTCGGATTATCAAGTACAAACCTTATTTCGGGTCAAAACGTAGAACCAATCTGCGCCATTGATTATTCAGATTGGATGTCCACCGAAATTCAGGGGGGGTGGTGATTGATTACGAAATCAATTACAAGATATCCATTAAACCTGAGCCTTTAATTCTATGATTCAAGGGTCCAGACAGTGGCGGAGCTAGGTTTTTTGGTGAGGGGGGCACCAAATAATTTCGATAGTAATACACAACGTCAAAAAAAATTGAGGGGCACAACTAAAAAATTATAAGAATTTAAGGGGTATTTTTCAAAAAAATTCAAAATTAGTAGCAAAATTTCAAAAAAAAAAAATATTTTAGGGGGGGCACGTGCCCCCCCGGGCCCTACCTAGCTCCGCCACTGGGTCTAGATTGAAAGTTTGTAGTTCTGACGAAAGATAAAAGTTTGTACCTGATAGTAATCCTATATATATATATATGTATATATATTCAATATGTTAGAAACGGTATGATGAGGGGTTACAACGTGTGACACTTTCACGGTGAAAAATTTAACAGGCCTACTATAACAGAAATAATGAATAGTTTTAGAAGAAGCTGGGACACTGGAGTTTCATCAAGTAGCACACATGTAGTAGTGAGAAACGACCTTACAGTAAGAAATGAAGTTTGGTTCCAAAAGATATGAACCAAAACAGAAATGAACTTTCATCCCTCTGATCTAACCTTTATCCGATTTTGCTCACTCGTTAACACATATTACTGTCAATCTAAAAATATGATTGGAGGCTTAATTTGACATAATGAAGAAACATGTAGATCCATACCTGTCATCAGTACAACTTCTCCCCTACTCACAGATGGATGAAAATAAGACCCGTAGAAGGATACATAGACTTCTTTGATAATGAATTTTTACCTCTCTCCTAACATTTGAGTGAGACTCTCCTTGTATAGACATAGATTTTGGACGTATTTAGTAGTAGAGAAAAGATGTTTGCATTCTCCGCTTTCGGTGTTGTACAAAACCAACCATTGCATGTTACCTTCGGGCACCATAAGAATTTCACCCTTCGCCCAAAAGATGAATTTTTCTGGAAAAAGCAGAGTACTTGGCAAAACCTGAGCACTCCGCAGGTCAACGGTGGACACTTTAATCCAAGATTCAGTCACACCATATTCTTTCATTGCCCAAACTGAACAACTCTCCGACATGTCAACATCATACTCTTCTCTATCGATCTTCCACACTATCACATGAAGCAGTCCACCAAATGTCACACATCGGGTTTTTATAAGAGCATCATCTCCATTCTGAGCGAATTCTGCACAATCAGGCATTCTTATTTCTCGAAAACATTCATCACTCATATTGAAGGACGATAGAATCCTATCACTGATTTGACTCCAATGAAGAGCTCCATTGACATAACATTCAGCTTGAGGATGTATAGAGTTCTGCGAAGGCAGGAGAGGGCTAATGCTCCTCCAAACACCGTTACTCAAATCAATAATCTGACAAGCATTCCTTTGAAAAATTTCTTCCAAACTACCCAAGAAACGCAAATTACACATAACCTTGTAATCACTAATGTTGGAATCGAATCCGAACCCGACACAAGAGGGATACGCTAGCCTGGGAGAAGAGTAAGTGAGAGATGGAAGGTGGACTATTTTTCTAATGGCAGGGTTCCAAAACAGGAATGTCACAGTACATACACCATCACGATAATAATTTTTGAACAAACAAATCAACCCATTACAGGAACCAAGAAGCCTGTATTGATCATGTGAATGATCATCATCGTGTTTGGCGGACTCCACGTCCATGTCATGAGACCTGAATGAGGAAGCACCGGTTCCAATGTCTAGAAGATGAAAAAGAACACGATTACCACTCTGGTCGTGTTGGTTTGTGAGGGAGTGATGGGAGATGAAATCGGGACAAGAAACGAGAGAGTACCATGATTTACAGACCGACCTGCACCGTAGAACCGACTTCACCGACACTCTACCCAATATCTCTCTCCAGATTTCAGGAGGAAGAAGAGTATAGTCCAAGCCAGCCATCGGACTGTATCCACCTCGTGATCCCTATTTATATGTCACGATATACAGCTTATTTTGGCACAAAGGGAGGGCCGTGAACACGGAGATGTTGAATTGGGCGGGCCTTTAAATATGATCATGGTTCAAAACATAAAAACTGATACATATTTATAATAAAAACAACATATTTGGATAACTAAATTAATATGACGAATATAGATACACTCAGAATATTAGTTCTGTTAGGGTTGGGAGCTCTCAACCTTAATCGTCGAAGCTACTACCATGGAATCGCTATCATACTCGTCTCCGATCATTACGATATCCATCGTGAGTTTTCTCTCCTTTCTATTTTTGGTAGTGTTCTTCTCTGCGAATCCATTATTCAACGGTGTTTTATCGGAAGGATGGCGTATCGACGACGTACCGCGACCCTCTGTTGCGGTGGTGTTCTCCTCTACGCATCTGTAACCCGAAGTTGTTGTATTGGAGGGATGGTACATCGGCGACGATCCGCGACTCCCTGTTGCGGTGATGCTCGTACTCTCCGTGTTAGCCTCCCACGTCTTGAGCGGGGACACGGGCGATATAATAGTCGCGAAAAATCAGACGAATCAGGCGAAGACTGCTACGAAGCCTTGCCAAGCCCAATGAGTAAGCAAGGATTCAAAGATTTGTACCGGGAGGGATCCTTGAATCGTACCGTCACTCCTAGCCAGAGTGTCAAGATCAAGTTCGGTAGCTCATTCAAAACGAGTCCTTGGTGAGTAGGGACCAAGCATCGTTTAGGCCCTACCTTGAGTTGTTTCTGGTAGTTGGCACCCTTTGATTTTACTTTCTGTTCTAGTTTTGGTTTTAATTTCTGTTTTACGTTTGGATTATTTTTTTATTTTAGTTTACTTTTTTGTATGAGTTACGAGTGCTATAACCAGGTCCTGTTGGAACAGTTCGTTTTGTCCACAACTTTTTTAGTTTTGACGTAATAGGGATGTTTGGAATGATGGTCTGGGCAGTGCTTCCCGGATTGAATAGAAGCGTGGACAAAACTTCAATGCACCCACAAAGCGTGGACAAAAATTAAATGCACCCACAAAAGCGTGAGCAAAACTTCAATGCACCCACAAAAGTATGGACAAAACTTCAGTGCACCCACAAAATGTTGACAAAACTTTGTGTATCAACGCGTTTGTAAACGAAACTTTAAGATAGTTTTTGACAATCATCTTCAACTGTTTTTCATACCCATCACGAATAGGCCCTGATAAGGTGTCTCCCATATTCAATGTATTAGTCCAATAATGATTTCTTATGAAAGAGAAGCTACAAAATCTAATCAACGGTTCTTCATACGATCCTATCTTCAACATAAAAGTTGATGACAAAACCAAATCTAAATCATATTGAAACTCCATATCTGCTGTCCGTTTCACCTTCATTTAAAAATCTTCTTTTACTTCTTCAGTCATCTATAAGTAATAAGAAACACAATAATCGTTGTATGTATGATAAAAAGAACTCATTTTAGTTATATATTAACACACGCATATAAATTATTAACAGGTTGATCGTGTCAAGATAAAAGTAAGTAACAAAAGTTGATAAGATAATAAGATGACAAATATTAGAGTGTGATGATTTAGATGCAAATGACAAGAATTCAGTATCACGTAATAAGTTAAAGAGTGTCAACTGCCAAGCAAGTCATCTTCAGCTGTAATTGCAATTTTCATAAGGCATCAACCAAAACTATGTGGATTTAAGCCCCTCGCTTCACATTAGAACCAGACTCTCCTTGTATAGACACGTACCTACGACGTATTTAGTAGTAGAGAAAATATGTTTAGATTTTCTAGTTCCGATGTTGTACAAAACCAAATCTTGCTTGTTACGGACGTCCTCCTCCTCATCCACCGGAAGATGATGCACTATGAGAACTTCACCCTCTGCCCATAAGATGAAAAAATTTCGGCATATTTGAGTACTTGGCAAAACTTGAGCACTTAGTAGGTCGATGTTGAACACTTTAATCCAAGATTTAGTCGCACCATATTCTTTCATTGCCCAGATTGAACAACTCTTTGATATGTCAACAAAAAAATCATAAACATTATCATCCCAATTCTGCTTGAACACTATCACATGAACCAATCCCTCAAAGGCCACGCATCGAGTTTTTATGAGATCACCATCACTAGGAGTGAATTCTGCACAATCAGGCATCTTTATTTCGAGAAAACACTCGTCACTCACATTGAAGGACAATAGAACCCGATCACTATTGTTACTCCAATAAACAGCCCCTTCCACATAACATTCAGCTTCAGGACGCCAAGGGATCGGTGAAGGCATCCGAGGGTTAACGATCCTCCAAACGCCCTTACTCAAATCAAAAATCTCACAAACATTCTTTGGAACATTTCCACCCAAACTAGAGTCACGCACATTGCACATAACTTTGTAGTCACTAGTTTTGGGATCCAATCCAAACCCAACATGAGAGCAATGTTGGGTGAAAGTAATGTAAGTGAGAGATGGAAGGTCAACTATTTTTCTTATGGAAGGGTTCCATAGAAAGAAAGTCACGGTTGTGACATCATTATTGGGAGTGTCATAACCTAATCCTGACAAACAAATCAACCCATTACAGGAACCAATAATAGTAAGCTGCCGCCCAAGGAAGTGATCGGAGCAATCATCGCCGTGATCACCAAACTCCACACAAGACTCGCCGTGAAAACTAAATGACATAACACTGCATTCAAGAAGTTGAAGAAGAACGCGATCGCCATTCTTGTCGTGTTGGTTTGTGAGGGAGTGATGAGAGATGAAATCAGGGCAAGAGACAAGAGAGTACCATGATTTACACACTGACCTGTACAGTAAAATCGACTTCACGGACAATCTGGCAAGTATCTCTCTACACATTTCAGGAGGAAGAGCCATTTCTGAATTACAACTGTAACGTAATATATATTTTCCATCAACACGCTATTTATGTTTGTAAATGGAAGGGGAAGAGTTGAAGAGACATGGAAAGAGAGGAGTTGAAGAGACAGCACGATGTGATGTCATTTCAAGGTCAGCACATTTGGCCTCATCAGTCTATTGACTTCACCATGTCCAGGTTACAAATCCCTTAATAATTTCTCTTTTTCTAAAACGTTTTTTTTAGCATGTAACGAGGATATATATTAATAAAGAAAAATCTTCAGGGTACAGAAGTACATCAAGGGTGTCGACGGGAGAATGCTGCGATAGTGGCCGAAGCAACTGGTACATCGGCTGAAGACTGTATAATAAGGCCGAGTAAGCCCTGTGATCATAAAAGACACAAATCGACTCTGTGTTGTGCTCCTGGAGGCTACTGCGTAGATGGTTGGAACCACTGAAATAGTTGTTGGAGCCCGAGAGTGACGGCCTTGGCAATCTTGTAACCAGGGACTGAGATGGCTCAGTTGGACTAAGCATCCTCCCGAAAAACCAGCTGACGTCGTCCCCCCTCTGATGATAATGAGGACCTTTAGAAACGTAAAATTGCTGGTTCTCGATCTGGTAGAAAAATGTTGTGTCGGTACTTGGTGGAACCGATGCCACCATGCGTCCAGTGAGGCAGTATTACTGACAGACCCCCCACTGGACCTCGAGGTCCTCATTGATCGAGGCGAGGGTGCTTTCCTCCCCTCGCCTGTTGAAGTGTTCCATTGGGCGTCGCAGGTCCCTCTGAGTCAGTGCCCAGAATTTGCATCAGACTAATAACTATCCGAAAACTAACAGCAGACAGGTAAATCCTGTCACCAACTAAGATCAAGGTTCCTACGATACATGTCCACTCTGCAGTCAGACGAACGACTATTGTGGATCTTCCGCTGCCTCCACTCTGACCTCCGCGACTACTGCTTGTGTCTCCCTGTCCACCAGGTAACGACGAAAACAAGACTGACCATGCCTCGTTCCACCTCCTCGATGGTGTCCCCGACGCTAGAAACGTCACCAGGCCTACCGTCCCTCCCGTTCCTTCGTGGTCCCTACATGAACTCGCCACCGCCGATGGACGATCACCCGAATACCGCATCTCACCAAACCTTTTAGCCCCCGGTTAGACCAAACCTTTCTTCGCCACGGGATCAATCTGACTACCCCGAGGCCAAGCCGCATGTCCTCATCTCCCTGACGTCGCACCCACCACTACCCGAGATTAAAACTTGACCCAGAAACGGCCCTGTCGTCGCAACGAACCGCCCATGCCAGAAACTGGTAGAGGAGATCGTTATTTTGGTTTCTTCACCTTCACGACTAATTCAACAACATCTCATGCAGTGGATAGCTTGAATGGTTACAAAATCAACGGACATGTTCTGTTCGTGACTCTGGCTCGACCTCATCGAAAAAGTAGCGCTGGTTCAAAACAGAGCATGGGTGTGGGTGTTGTACCAACAATGTTGGGTGCTCAACTCTCTCTTGAGCGTACCCTTTGCATTACCGACACTGGTTTGGTTGATTTTGCGCCGGCGACAACTTCTGACATCGATCCAATTCTTGTCTAGGGAGTATCTTGCACTCTACCGGAGATCGCAGGAACGATTTCCTCATCGGTTCCATCCAGTGAGCGTGGAACTCGTATTTAGAATTTCGAACATATTAATTCGATCGATCCGGGTGTTGCAAAAATTTTGGTGTTTGATCCAGTCGATCCCTGCGATTTCGTTGTCGTATCTTCGTGTTTAGTTACTTCTATTTCTTCGTTTCTGCTAGCTGGGACGATTGGGCCTGGGGTAAATGGGGTTGAGGATCGTTGTTCGGGTGTTGTAGATTTGGTGGATCATGTGTACTCATCTCGACAATATGGAGCAAGATGTTCGGGCCGTAAGCCCATCATTGGTTGGGGCTCCATGTGCATTGCAAAAGGCTTTGATAAGTGTACCAGATCGTCTTAAGGCTAGAGGAGAGGTGTTGGCTGGCCATGCTTCCGCCGTGCTTGATGGGTTGGGTCGATAAAGTCTTTAGAGCAAGGTGACCCTTCCGAGGATCAAGTTGGTCCGTGGAAGGGCGTCCTCTTCAAACCTCTGAACTGTTTGAGTCGGGTTCCTAAGCCCTTTTCGGATTATTATATTGATAAGCCCAAATCTCAATTGGAGGTTCAAAGGGGAGTCGAGGACATCGTTTCTAAGCTTCCGGTAAATGACATTCAGAACGTGTCTCAAGGAGTGTACCAGTTGTAGTCTCTCGACGAATGGATGGAGGCAGCCCTCAAGCCTAAGGCCCGTAAGGGACGATCTAAATCCAATTCGGTACCTCCTCCCGATGTCCCTCGTACTCATAATACCAAGTCCAAGACTCGTGTTCTCAAGTCTTATCGGGAAAAGGATAAGGCTTTCAGCGATTCGAACCAGACTACTGATAGCGACTGGTATAAGGAAGTGTAGGCCATTATGTGTTCTATGGTCCGAGAACTTCTTGATTTGGTTGTTTGTGTTTTGGTCTTGTTCTGACTCTTATTTCTTTTCAGGGTTTCATTCCTTGTTTGCTCCTTCTCGGAGATTTTGTAATCGTTTACTTTCTTTTTGGCTCTCTCCTCCTAGGAGACTGACCTTCCAATAAGATTTTTGTGCTTATCCAAAAAAAAAACATATATTACTCCACTACGTTAATTTTCCGTAAAAATGTAGGATTCTAGGGTATAAAGAAGAAGCGAAAATTAAAACAAAATCCCTGGAAACCGACTTGGATGCTTGTAATTTGACAGAACTAACATACATGAAAACAATATTCGTTACCTATTGTCGGTTAAATTGTTAGCCATTTCAAAACTGGGATTTGTTAAACCGGTGTTTTCGGTAGAAATCCGAAAATATTTCATGTACCTCTCATTGAACTCCTCCTTCACGGCGTGGAGGCACGGTGGAGTGTGATGTTAGAAACTCTCCGTTGTTTGTACCATGATCGCCGTGCTACTTGACGTGGACGTACCTCCATGGCGTGAGGTAAGTGACATTTTGGTCAAACATATCTAAATTATTAATGGCATGGGTTGAAGGTTCAACAGAACAATCACAATATCTTCATCTGCTTCTTCAATCATCCATTATTTCACTGATAACTACATGTTCCAAAAAATATCAACCAAAATAAATATAAATCCATAACTCTGACCTGTTTCTGTTTGCCCGTTAACATATATTATAGTCAATCTAAATATAGTCATACATGTAGGTACATACATGTCGTCAGTCATACAACTTCTCCCGCTCACGGATAGATGAAAATATGAACCGCAGAACAATGGGTAGACTGTTTTTTTATAAGCAATGAAATTTATTGATCTTTGGAATTTGAGAAAAATTACAAATATGTCGAAAAGCAAACAATACAAACCGCTTTCAAGACCAAAAACAACTGAAATATAACATAAACCACTGCGAAAATGAGGAGACATTTCAGTCCGTCAATAACTTCCCTCTTTTGAGGAAGTGTCTCCAAATTTCTTTTCTATGTTGTGTTGCTAATATTTCTTGTTCTCTCGGGTTTGATAGACTTCTTTAATAATACTTTCTTTACCCTCTCCTCACATTAGGACCAGACTTTCCTTGTATAGACAAAGATTTTCGACGTGTTTAGTAGTATAGAGAAGACGTTTGGATTTTTTGCTTTCGATGTTGTACAAAACCAAGTCTTCCTTGTTGCCTTCGTCCACCGAATGAGAATGCACCATAAGAATTTTATGCTCGACCCAAAAGATGAATGTTTCTGGGAATAACTCAATATTCGACAAAACTTGAGCATTTGGTAGGTCGATGTTGGACACTTTAATCCAAGATTCTGTCACACCGTACTCTTTCATTGCCCAAAGTGAACAACTCTCTGGAACTTCAACAGCATAATCATCCCACACGGACTTCCATACTATCAGATGAATCAATCCACCGAATGTCACACATTGGGTTTCTATGTGATAATTATCACCCGAAGTGAATTCTGCACAATCAGGCATTCTTATTTCACGAAAACACTCCTCGCTCATATCGAAAGACAAAATAATCCGATCACTAACTTCACTCCAATGAACAGCCCCATTGACATAACATTCCGCTTCCGGACCCTTACTCAAACAAAAATCCTGTGAAGGCATGAGAGGGCTAATACTCCTCCAAACACCCTTACTCAAATCGAAAATATGACAAACATCTTTTTGAATCTCTCCAGCCAAACTAGCATCGTCACTCACATAACACATAACCTTGTAATCACTGGTGTTGGAATCGAATCCAAACCCAACATAAGAGAGTTCTTGGGTGCGATAACAGTGATCGATAGATGGAAGCTCGACTATTTTTCTAATGGCAGGGTTCCATATCAGGTAAGTGAAGACATGGTCGTGTTGACACAAACAAATCAACCCATTACAGGAACCAACAATTTTAAGGTTTTGGGGGCTGATGAGCCGATCGGGGACATATTCGTCATTGTGTTCGTGGGACTCCATATCCATATCGTGAGAAATAAACGACCTAGCACAGGATTCAACATCTGGTTGAAGTTGAAGAAGAACGCGATAGCCATTCTTGTCGTGTTGGTTTGTGAGAGAGTGATGGGAGATGAAATCAGGGCAAGAGACGAGAGAGTACCATGATTTACAGACCGGTCTGCACCGTAAAATCGACTTCACAGGCACTCTACCCAATATCTCTCTCCAGATTTCAGGAGGAAGAAGAGTATAGTCCAAACCAGCCATCCTTTTGTGTTTCTCCCACGTGATCGCTATTTATATGTCACGGTTAGGTTTATTAAAAATTGCTTTTAATTATACAGCTTAATTTGCACGGTTAGGTTCAGATTGTTTCTCTGAGTTGGTTTTGGATTTGCAAATGTGTACCTGGTTAGAATTCAAGTCTTAGACTATGGTTGGGCATGCTCTCCTCTCCTTTATTTCTTTTTGTACTACATTGATCTCCTTGTACGATCAGTATTGCAAAGTTGTTGCAACAACTAGAGACAAAAAAGGGGTTAAGAAGGTAGTTAAGAACAAGGGTCGGATAAGGAAGTTGACTCCAGTTCCGGAAGAGGCGCTCCGTAAAGGGCCACCAGGTTTTCCAGTCAAGACGGAGAAGACTATATCCGATCATGCATCTGTTCGTCGGATCAGACGGAAGCGTCGTAAGCGATCGTCTACTGTTTCTGCTCAGGCAGTCCCTCCAGCCAGGTTCCTTCGGGTTCTGCAGTGCCCGGAGTAGAGTCCTTAGCTGTCGTTGCAGCTAGAGATGCTCCAAAGATGCAGGTGGAGTCTGTTGTGAAGCATTCGGTTATTGCACGGATTGCCCGTCCGATTCGGAATGGTAAACGTGCTAAACAAGTGAATGAAATTTCCGTGAGAAATTTACCTTACGAATCCTCGGAGGTTTGGACTAGGAACATTTTCAATCCATTTGGATCGATTACTTCCGTGTCTGTACCCAAACGTCCGAACCGAAAGGGTAAGTATTTCGGTTTCATTCGTTTCAATGTCGTCGGAGCAGCATCTAAAGCAATTAAAGTGATGAATGGGTTTAAAACCGATGGTTATATTCTCTTTCTCGCTTCAGCTTGGTGTCGTCGGTCAGATTCGGAGTAGAGTTCAGCCATGGCTTCTCAAAAAGGTGTCTCTGTTTTTGGGGTGCAAAAATAGAGCATCCTCGGGACTTTGGTTGAGATTGATCCATCGGAAAATCGATATTCTCTGAGTTCTCCAGAGTCAGCAGAGGTCTTGGGACAAAATGTGCAAGACCGGAAGTCGGTAGGGATTGTCGGGGACTTGCCGGCGGTGACTATGCACGATACCAAGGATCACGCAGGTTCGGTTGAGATTGGTTGTGATCTTGCAATCGCTGATGATGTCGTTGGTTGCGAAAAATCGGTAGAAGCTGTTGTTCCGGATTCTGAGGATCGATTCGATCGCGCTGAATCAGGGGAACAAGATCCGATTGTTGCTGGTGGGGTAGAAAGTGCAGCGGGGTTTCAAGTTGTCGGTTGCTGCAGAATGTGTTGGGCCTGTCACGGATGGGCAATCACTTTCAGCCCGGCAAGATTTGGTGTCTGTTACAGATGGGGCAACCCAAAGTCCAATTGGGCTTGTAATAGGGTCTGTTCCAGCCCAGTCGCAGATGTTGGAACCGGTTCTTGTTGGTGGTGTTGGAGCAAGTGCCGGTGGGACATCGAAGGTGGAGTCTCCATGGAAGGACGCCCTCGTCAAGAAGCGGGTGATTCGCTCACCTAAATATTTGTCGGATTTTTACACGTTGGCGGTTAAATCAAAAGTCTCGGATCGAGAGCGTTTTGTCCATCCCGTCGACATTGGGAAACAGGTTGAGCAAATTAGAACTGGAGATACTCAAGTCGTAGCTTCGTCTCAGGGTCCTGACGCATGGACTTCAATTCGTTAGTTCACGTCTCGAGTACGGTCAAAATCGGATTTGGGGCGTGACAATTCCAGTGCTGTTGGTTCTTTGATGTATGTCATGGTTTGTTCTCGACCTGATTTATCATATGCTATGAGTTTGGTTAGTCGATATATGGCTAATCCTGGTAAAGAACATTGGAAAGTTGTTTAGTGAATTTTCAGGTACTTACATGGAACATCCAATGTTTGCCTGAAATTTGGCAAGATGAACGAGGGACTCGCCGACTACGTGGATTCAGACTATGCTGCTGATTTGGATAAGAGGCGGTCCCTCACAAGTTATGTATTTACTGTTGGTGGATGTGCTGTAAGTTGGAGGGCAACACTACAACCAGTTGTTGCTCAATCTACTACCGAGGCTGAATACATGGCTATTGTTGAAGCTTGTAAAGAATCAGTTTGGTTGAAAGGTTTGTATGCTGAGCTTTGTGGAGATAATTCTTGCATTAATCTGTTTTGTGACAGTCAAAGTGCGATCTACCTTACTAAGGATCAGATGTTTCATGAGAGAACAAAGCACATTAATGTCAAGTACCATTTTGTTCAAGATATTGTTGCTCAAGGTAAACTAAAGATCTGCAAGATAAGTACTCATGATAATCCTGCTGATATGATGACAAAGCTAGTTCTTGTTGCTAAGTTTGACCTTTGCTCAAGCTTAGTTGGTATAACTGTTTAGCCCTAGTGGTTGTTTGGCGCCGAAAGTTTTTTCTTTCAGGGAGATGTCTACCGCTTCATGCTAAAAGGAGGAATTTGTCTCAAGGTGGAGTTTGTTAAAGTTGACCCAAATTCAAGTGAGGCCCATCGAAGGCTTGGGCCGAAGCGTCTTGGTCACCAAGTAACAAATAAAAGGAAGTGTCTTGGCTTGGTCACCAAGTAATCAATATAGGGAAACAAATTAGGAAATTGGGTCTTAAGTGTAGAGATTTTTATTTCCTTATTTTTGTATGAAGTATCTCTACACCACCCCTATAAATACCACATGTAAGCTACCATGAGGAATAAGTTGAATCAATGTAAATCCCCGGCGTTGTGTAAACACTCTTCCTATAGTGAAGTTTTGCTGGTTGGCGCCCGTGGTTTTTTCCTCTCCGTTGTTTGGAGGGGTTTTCCACGTTATATCGTTGTGTTCTCTGTTTTTGGTTTTGATCTATTTTCGTTTTATAACATTTTTTGTTATGCGTGTTACATTTTTTCGGTGTTGCACAAAACCAAGTCTTCCCTGTTACCTCTATCTCATTTAAAATATGCACTTAAAAGCTTGGTCGCCGCAAGCCTATCAATTACCCTCCGGTATTGAAAATCGGATATACTAAGCGTTTTGGGGAGCTCTGTAAATCTTTAGGTTTCACAACAAATGCTTAAAAGGATGATGCCCTTAAGATTTTTCAGAGTTCCCCCTGATGTCTAGAGCCGCTTACTTTTGTTTTTGTTAGAATATGTTGTATAGGCCCAGCCCATGTGGCTCGTTAGGGTTAGCATCGGGTTTAGGAAACCCTACCACTATATATACACATGTACCTTGTATGTTTTATTTATCAAATTCAATACAATTCTACAATTGTTATCATGGTATCAGAGCCTCTCTCGCTCTAAATATCGCTTCCGCTTCCGCCGCCGCCGTCGTTCACCTTCGTTGAACCCTGCTCTTCACGAGCTCACAACCGCCGCCGCCGTCACAGCTGACCGCCGCCCCGAGCCACAGCCTCGAACCGCCGCTGTCCCGACTGCGTTCACCTCCGGCAACTACTCCGTCGAGATCGTCAAGCAAGACCACACCTTGCTTCGTCTCCGCCGTCAACTTGCGAGATCAGATCTCGCCTCTGTCCGAACCAGCACGTCCAAACCTGCTGCTTCTCCCACGCTGCTGGTGCTCCCACGCCGGTGTTGCTCTCACGCCGGTGCTGCTCCGACGAACACGGTCTCGGCTTCGAGGACACCCGCGACAACCGACGTCAAGCACGATCTCCTCCCCTGTTGTCAGACCTGTGACTCACGAAGGACGAAGAAACGCTAAACGCCGCCGCACCAGCAAACCACGAAGACGCCGCCGCCGCGCCTGCGTTTTCTGTCGAAGAAATGAAGACGACGCGTGGATTACACGCGCCAACAACCACACGCGCGACCACGCGCGCGTCCCGCCCATGCGCCAACACGCCTCCGACGCTGACCGCGTGAATCACACGCGCCGTTGACCGTTGACCAAAAAAAAAAACTAATCTTTATTTCAGTGTTTTCTTTTCAGGTATTCCTAATGAAGAAATTTGATATCACGCCCCACTGTACGTTCTGCAACAGATCTGGACATGTCTTAACTGAATGCAGAACTCATGCTCGTCACATTCTTGCCTCAAACAACCATCGATGGGGGTAACTCCAGGCCCTCTCAACACTTTAGGGGGGGCGTGGCTCCCGTGGGGATCATCGGCCTTCTAACATGCCCAATGTCACTGTTGCTGCTACACCTGCTGTGTCTTCCAAATCTCCTGACATTACTGCTCTCTTGGGTGACATACGAGCGCTCCTATCAGCTCACACTGCCTCGTCAGGTAGCTCATCCACTGTTGCTGCTACACCTGCTGTGTCGTCCAAATCTCCTGACATGACGGCTCTCTTGGTGACATACGAGCATTCCTCTCAACTCACACTACCTCATCAGGTAGCTCATCTACTACTACACCAGGTAGCACATCCACGTGGTATCTCGATTCTGCTTGTTTCAATCATATGAGCCCACAGTCAGATTTGCTCACATGTGTAATTCCGGTCACAAAGTCTCCGTCTATTCGTACTGCTGATAATTCCATTTTGCTTGCCACACACTGTGGTACCGCTACCACATACCAGCTATCACTGTCGAACACCTTGCTTGTCCCAGATTTGTCATTGAACCTTGTATCGGTTGGTCAATTGTGTGATTTGGGTTTTGACGTTAACTTTTCTGGTCGTACTTCTTCTGTTCTTGTGCAAGATCCACTGACGGGACAAATCCATGGGACAGGACGTAAAGTTGGTCGCCTGTTCGAACTCACCTCACTGGTAGTTCCCTCACCATCATCATCATCCTCGTCTACTTATGGCGCTGTCGTCTCCGCCGATCTCTGGCACTCTCGCCTAGGTCATCCCTCTTCCTCTCGTTTGCGTAGTCTTATTTCTAGTGGGTTGTTGGGGTCAGTTTCGCATAAATTTGGTGATTGTGTGTCTTGTCAACTTGCTAAACATCATAAACTGCCGTTTTCCCTTAATAATACTATTTCCTCTGCACCTTTTGATCTTGTTCATACTGACTTGTGGGGAGCGGCACCTGTTCCGACCATGGGGGGGTCTCGGTGGTTTGTCATATTTGTTGATGATCATACTCGTTTTACTTGGATTTATCTCATGCATAATAAATCTGACTTCAACAAAATTTATTCTGAGTTTTCTGCCATGGTTCGCACACAATTCTCTAAAGTTATCAAAACACTACGTATGGATAACGGCATGGAACTTAAAGAGTCATCCTTCCTTGCACAACTTGCTTCCACCGGTACTATCGTTCAGCGCTCTTGTCCCGGTACATCGCAACAAAATGGTCGAGCAGAACGCAAACATCGCCATATTCTTAATACGGTCCGTGCTCTCACCATTGCAGCTGCATGTCCTGAACGTTTTTGGGGGGAGGCTGCCCTCACAGCCGTCTACACCATCAACAAGGTTCCATCCCCAGTCATAGGTAACAAAACTCCTTACGAGTGTTTGTATGGTCGTCCTCCAGTTTATGATCTTCTTCGTGTCTTTGGGTGTGTCTGTTTTGTTCATCTACAACCTCATGAACGTACTAAACTTGAACCTCGTTCTCGTCTTTGTTGCTTTATTGGGTATGGGATCGAACACAAAGGGTACAAATGTTGGGACCCGGTTTCCAAACGTCTCCGCATTTCTCGTCATGTCACATTCTGGGAACATAAGATGTTTTCTTCCATGTCTTCCTTTCACATTCCCGAGTCTACTCCCTTCTTTTCTAATCCTGATATTGATCTGTTTTCTGATGATGATGAGGGTTCTCCCATTGAGCTAACTCCTGCAGGTGCTCCAACATCTCTGCCTCCTACCGTGGACCATGTTCCGCCAGAGGATCCTGTGCTAGAGGATCCTGTGCTACCGACTCGACCACAACGTCATCGGCAACTCCCATCTCACCTCCAGGACTTTGAGGTAACCCTACCATCTCGTGTCGCTTCCATAGTGTCCTCTGTATATGAGCCTGACACCTATCGGGAGGCTTGCACTAACCCCCTGTGGCAGCAAGCAATGACTGAGGAACTACAGGCCATGGTGAAGACTCATACATGGGATCTGGTACCTTTACCTCAGGACAAACATGTGGTCGGTTCTAGATGGGTATACAAGGTGAAGAACAAGGTAGATGGTTCTATCGAGCGCTACAAGGCACGTATTGTGGCTCGTGGATTTACCCAGGAACATGGGGTTGATTATGAGGAAACATTTGCTCCTGTTGCGAGACTCACTTCTGTTCGCACCATTCTTGCTGTTGCTGTTGGCCGACAGTGGGATGTTTTTCAAATGGACGTGAAGAATGCTTTTCTCAATGGAGATCTTACAGAGGAGGTTTATATGAAGCCCCCGCCCGGCTATGAGCATCCCCCACACATGGTTTGCCGTTTGCGCAAATCCATTTATGGACTCAAGCAGGCTCTGCGGGCATGGTACTCCAAGTTCAGTAGTGCGATGGCAGTCTTTGGTTTCGTCTCCAGTCCGCACGACAGCTCCCTATTTGTTCGTCGGACCTCTCGGGGCCATACTCTCTTACTTCTGTATGTGGATGATATGATCATTACTGGTGATGATGCTATCGGCATTGTGGATCTTAAGCGTCATCTAAGCGACCAGTTCGAGATGAAGGATTTGAGTCATCTCTCTTACTTTCTTGGTTTGGAGATTTCCTCTCTGTCCTCTGGTTATCTTTTGTCCCAAGCCAAGTATGCAGCCGAGCTCATCTCCAAGGGGGGACTAACCGATAGCAAGATCGCTTCCAATCCCATTGAAGCGAATGTCAAGTATCTTCCATCAGATGGTCAAGCTCTCGAGGATCCCACTTTATATCGCCGATTAGTTGGAGGGCTGGTATACCTCACTGTTACTAGGCCTGACATTGCATATGCTGTCCACATCGTCAGTCAGTTCATGTGCGCACCTCGCACTACTCACTATGAGGCCGTTCTTCGGATCTTGCGCTATGTTCGAGGAACCTTAACACAAGGACTACATTTCTCTTATGACTCACCTTTAGTCCTACAGGCCTATTCAGATGCAGATTGGGCAGGCGATCCCACAGACCGACGATCTACCACAGGTTACTGTTTCTTTCTTGGTAACTCTCTGATTTCCTGGAGAAGTAAGAAACAAACAACCATTGCCCGCTCCAGGACGGAAGCTGAGTATCGAGCCCTTGCTGATACTACTTCCGAACTCATATGGCTTCGTCGGTTACTACATGACATGGGTGTTGTTCACAAGTCAGCCACTACCATTCATTGTGACAGTCAAGGTGCTATTCAGATTGCTCATAATGATGTCTTCCATGAACGCACCAAGCATATTGAGATCGATTGTCACTTTGTCAGACAACATCTCAGTCAGGGCACCCTCGCTCTCTGATCTGTCTCCTCTAGCGATCAGATTGCAGATATCTTCACCAAGGCTTTAATCCCAGGAAAGTTCAAACCTTTAGTTGACAAACTCAACTTGGGTTCATTACCACCATCTTGAGTTTGAGGGGGGGTGTTAGAATATGTTGTATAGGCCCAGCCCATGTGGCTCGTTAGGGTTAGCATCGGGTTTAGGAAACCCTACCACTATATATACACATGTACCTTGTATGTATTATTTATCAAATTCAATACAATTCTACAATTGTTATCAGTTTTTATCGTTCTTTTTTGTCCTGTTAGTTCTTTCTCTTTCTCCCTCTCATGTATCATCTCCATCTAGCGGTTGTTTTTGGGTTGAAATAAAATCGTATATTTCTCTGATAAAAATAGTTAATTCTACCTAATTAGACTGAAACACAAAGTACAGATTAAATACCAATTCAAGAAAGCTGGATTTGAGTAATTATCTCCAAACATGTCAATCTAGATCACCCTAAATGTTGTTGCCATATTTTTTATAAGAACATCATGGACTGTTATATTGCTATTGCAAGTCAGATAAACCTGTCGTATTTGTTTGTGAAGGTGATAAGAATCATCAGAGCCGAGGGCTACTCACGAGGGAAGTACAGTAACCAAATGTTTGAAGTTGATGAAAAACACCCAAATGTTTACAAGTTGTTTTTGACCATTTATAAAAGCATAAAGCGTACAAATTCAACGGTTGAATGTAGTATATCAATCCTTACACCAAACACAACGCATCATAAGGGGCCCATACCTAGTCATATTCAAACTAAGTAGACTACATTTTTTTTTGATCAACGAGGTTTTTTCATAAACCCAACCGATCCAAAGACTGGATTCGAAGGATGCTACAGAGCAGCCATAAAAAAAACTCAAAGAAGAGCTAATGAGAGGCCAAAAATAGGATATTGTTGCTCAAACAAATACGACAAGTTTATCTGACTTGCAATAGCAATATAACAGTCCATGATGTTCTTATAACGACAATCTCTACACTTAAGGTGATATTGTGAAGGTCAAATACCAATTCACTTCACCTTCATTCAAGAATCATTAACTACTTCTTCAATCATTTACAAGTCATTAGAAACAACCATAACAAGAGAGCTCTCATCTGGAGCTGCGGGAACAGTCCCCGAAAAAGAGCAAACCAAAAACAAAAAACATAAGATTAGCCATCAGTGACCCACTCTTCACCTTCCGAAGTCAAGGTCGGATCATCAAAGGCTTTAGCTGCATGGGATAGCTGAGCAGCTTGAGGTTGTAAGACTTGCTTCCCAATGTCCCGTCTTTTCTTAATCGCGCAGAACAGAGAGCCTTGGTCTCTGATTATTGGCACGAAGATGACTAGCGTCCGGTCTTCCGGAGATCCCACAGGGTGTATGAATCTGAACTCTTTAACCTCTTGCTCATTCACCTTTCAGGTTTCCGTCCATCTGCCTTTCATAATTAAATTCTATGGAAGCACAACTCCAAGGCCTTTTCAGTTAAATAATGCTATGAAGCAATCAGGGATAACATCACCGGCCCCAACATGGACTGGGCATCCTACCTTCGGAAATCCAAACTACCTCCAAAGATCAACCTCTTTGGTTGGTTAGCTGCTCTCGACGCCATCCCTTCCAAGTCCTTCTTAGAATCGAGGGGGATTCCCACCCCCTAGCTGCTGCAATGTGCAACCTCTATCCTTGAGTTTTCGAGGACAACAACTATGTACTACTTCTCTGTCATCGCTCCTCTGAGTTTTGGTACCTCATCTTTAGGTGGTGGAATGTAAGAGGCTGCATCCCCTCCTCCAATTTTGATATGATCTCTCTCTGGCTATGTTTCTTCACAAAGAAATCCCTCAAACTACACTCGTCAAGGATCTTATTTCTGGGCTTCTGGTTCTTGTGGTTTGCCAGAAACGCTCCCCGAGCAAATTCTTGCTCGGCCTATCCGCTTCCCAGGCCTCCTAGTAGTCTGGCCTCCCCCCCTTTCTCTTTGGCTTCTCTTAGATTTTGATCTTTTATGTAATGGTCTTCCCCAACTCTACTTGGGCGTTACTTAATAAAACTGTTATTTTTAATGATAAAAAAACAAATATCAAGCTGCAAGTCACTTCCGCTGCGCCATCCAATGATGGCCGCATCCAACATTGATCAATTAAGATAATTATTTATGTTCTCTCCAACATTAATATTAAGGTTCAATAAGAGTCTTGTATGAGGCCGTATATCAGTATATGTAACATTATGATAAGGTTAATTAAGAGTCTTATATGGCCTGATTATAAGACCTGTTATTGAAGGCTAAACAAGGAGCAAGAAATGCAAAGGACAGGAAAACTCACATTTTGTTGGCATCAACCATCATCATATATGAGGACGTATATGTAACTTGATGTCGCGAACCCTGAAATGACGTAGTATCTTCCTTACTCGTCAATCCCACAAAGCGATGTAGTTCCTCGCTTCTCTCCACAATCGTGACGTATAAATAGCGTGTTGATAAAATGGATGTCGGTGAAACCCGAAATGATGGTTGGCTTTAACGATCTTGTTCTTCCTCCCGAAATCTGGAGAGATACTACCCATACCATCGGTGAATCGGTTTTATGGTGCATGTCAGTCTATAATAGACTCAATTTGTCACGCCCCAAATCCAACATTGACCGGACTCGAGACGTGACCTGAGTTGACATAATTAAGAAACATAAATGATAGGTAAAGGTTCCAAAATCTCAATAAACTCCGTCAAACGACATATCAGTAAATAGTTTTAAAACGACGTGAGTCGCAGCTCAACATAAATAGTCAAATAAAATATGTCCAACACAAGGGACCAACACAACTCTAGTGATAACCCGAAGAGTCCCAAAGCTCCCTAGCCTCGGCCTCTCTAGACGTCTGGTGCTCCTGTAAAACAATTAGAAATCAAAGGGGGGTGAGCCGACGCTCAGTAGGAAAAACCTTAACAACTCAACCCTTAAGTTTAAGATGAACTGTCTACGAATGTAGCTCGAACGACAGAACGATATACTAAATAAGGAGGCGATAAAGAATCAGAAATAATTACAATAACGCAATAGTATCCAAGTGACAGGAATATAACTGGATTTATAATAAATGTTTCAAAGACGAATGTTAGTCAACTGGGATATATCAGTATCTTGTCAACCCCTTGCTTTCTCAAGCCTCCGATCCGTGGATAGATTCTGGGATCACCTCGGTTCCCATAATCCGATCTACTAGAGTATCCACATCATGTCAGATTTTCCCTCGGTCCAGAGGACGCACATGCGTTGGGGCACCAGAAACAATCCCAAATGGGCGCTTATCATCGGGATTCCCATAAATACTTCCAAAGGACCATATATCATAGGGAACCAAGGTAGTGCTCGATGGGGACGCACATCCTTGGGTGGAACCTTAGTAACCATCTCTCAAGAAGTAACCCAAACAATATCCCGCAGGATCTGCTCCTAGTCGATCTATATCCCGCAGGATCTGTCAATAATTAACCCTTGTAATATCCAATAACCAATGCCCTCAGGCTCCAATACTCAGTCCATATCTCACTATATCTGTCCAACTCCAACCACCACAACGGCACCGGATTACCCCCCCCCCCCCCCCCCCCCCGGTGTAGTACCGAACCAAGCAAACCAACAGACAAACTAATAAACGAGCATGCATTCAAGAATAAGAATATAGGAACAAGTATAAATGGGTCACCAATCAATGCTCAACAGATCACACTTCCATCATAATCAAGACATCCAAAACACTCCATACTTACCGTATACTTACCTGTCACGAACCAACGGTACATCGATCACCTGATTGTGCCCCGTGGCACAACCAGTCATACTCGATCATCCGTTCAATCAACAATTATATTAACATAAATACTCAATCAATCAAGTTATATTCAACAAATCAATCAACAAGTGAACAACTATTTAGCATTCAATCATACGAGCTACTCTAGTTTCATTAGACTCTTAAGTTAACCGAGCAATTAGCAACCAAGCAAACCAAGCATGTGAACCTAGCACACAACTAATCCGAGAGCTCTTCACAGCCTCTCTACCAGTCAATCAATTTCCCAAGTATTGAAAGCACACTTCACTAATTGTCATCATCCTAACATGCATACTAGACTTATCCGATTATTAGTAATTGAAAAACGATTAATCTAGTTATTCGCATCCTATAGGCAAATCTAGGACGTTTCCGATTTTATTATCCTGATCATGCATTCTAAGCGGTAAATAAGTAATTAAAGCTTTCCCTACCTCGAGGTCTTGCTCTCAACGCTTTGATGCAGTCCGGTGGTCACTACTCCGTTCTTCACTCGGGTCCCGGCGTGATCTTTGCTCTTCTAGCTCGGGTCCAACATCTTAGCTCTCGGGCGAAGTCCCGACTAGGTTGACACATAAAAAGTCCAAATCAATAATGATAACAGTCCAACGGTTCTCTGATTTAACCACAATTTACCCAGTCCAAAATCTCACCTTGAGTTCGTTAAACCGATTAATTAAATATACTTTTAAAACGGTTTCCATTAAAGTCCAGTTGACCCGGATCCGAACCCGAACCCGGTCCAGACCCGATCCTGAAGTCCAAATGGGCACAAGGCCCGATTCCACAATGGGCCAAAGCCCATTTTCTGTTCTGTCCGGCCAGATCTCTCCCCAGGCCCAAGGCCCACTCGGCCCAAAACTCGTCCGGCCCAAGGCCCGGTTTGATCTGCCCAGTCTGGTCCGATGAGGTCGGCCGGACTGGTCGTGACGCCGACGAGCAAAGGTGCTCCGGCGGTCTCCCACGGTGGCAGGTGCGGCGCGGTGACGACGAGAGAGAGACGGAGGACGGCGGCGGGTCTACGGCGAACCCGAGGTCGTGGCGGTGGTGGTTCAGGCGAGGACCGAGGCTCGTCCGTCGTCCAGATCTGACGATGGCTCGTCTTCTCCGGCGAGTGGAGTTCGACGGAGCTCGAGTTTTCGACGGCGTGCTCGTCCTTACCCAGCTCGTCAGGCTGGCTGTCTGGCGGTGGCTCACGGAGTAGAGGAGGATGGCGAGGGTGTCGGGCGAGTTCGAGCTCGGAGACGTCACACGTTCTCCGGCAAGCTCGCTCCGATTCCGGCCGTGGGAGGTGCGATGGAAGCTCGGAGGGGAGAGGTGAGTGCTCGGTGCGTCCGATGGCGTGGTCGGAGAGGAAGGGCGAGTTCACAGGTCGCCGGCGCCGATCTGGAGAGAGGGAAGACGAAGAGGCGAGGGCTGCGTGTGAACAGTACCAGCCTCTAGGGTTTTGACCCCTTTTATAGAGGAGCTGAGTGGGTTCTGGGTTGGGCTTGCGGTCCGGGCCGTGCAGCTCATGCGAGTGGGCCAGAGCTGGCCCAATTCCGAGCTCGGCCCACACTGCTGCCACTCTCTCTTTTCCTTTTTTTTTTATTTTTTTATTTTTTATTTTTCCTTCTCAAAATTGATTTGTTACAAAATCACACCTCGACGTTCCCAAATTGCACTTTACTACACTTTTAAGCGAAGCAGGTTTTACACAATTGGTTTGGACGAATCAGAAGACTCATCGGGCATAGGAAAAAGACGAAAGGAAAAAGCAAGAACAATTTGTTTTTTCAAGTTGTTAGAGCATGTACATTAGAAAGACCGGGGTTAAGGGCTCGGATTAGGGGCTCTTATGGTGACGGTACAAAATAGTGAGTCATACCTCTTGAATTTAACTATGTTCATAGTGGTAAGACCCGGGCAGGGGCCCAGGTTCTGAGTGCATACTAACTTGATACTGAATTGATATTTTGCTGAACTTTTAAACATTTTTATTAACGTAAATATTATATAAATTTGAAAAATTAATAAATAACAAAATAAATGAATTATACTTAATATTAACACACGTTATTAAAAATGAACTTCATTTTTTATTCATCCCTAAAAAAAATACAACTTGAAGCATACAATCTAACATACACCTCATTCTTCCTGAAGGTTGACCATAAGAACTTCAATATTTTCAATTTGAGCCCACAAACGGGACATCATTAATGTTGTCGGGTCAACTGCTCCTCGTCGTAGTGGGAGATGTCATTTGCGCCTAATGAGGTTGGGTCGATAAAGTGTCACGCCCCAAATCCGGTTTTAACCGGACTCGAGACATGAACTAGAAGTAAAGAATAACTAGCAATTTAAAAGGAACAATCAATACGAAAGTTGTAAATTTAATAACACCGAAAACAAGAGTCAACAACTCAGTTTGACAATTAATAACAAAAGTAAATGAACAATCGATACGTCTCTGACTCAAGTCCCAAATCCCAAAGAGCTCCCGAGCCTTGATATCACCTTTAGAACTACTCAAGAAGGAAACCTGTACAAACAGTAAAGAAGCAGAGGGGTGAGCTTACGCTCAGTAGGAAAAAACAGTAAACTCATCTGGTAATTTAAATGACGTTAATAGTATGCCTATAGGACAATTAATAACCGGAACGGTCCTAGTATGCATGTAGGATGTGATTCACTAGTTTAAATCGCTTTCAATACTTGAGAAATTGCCGTGCTGGTAGATTGGCCGTGATGAGCCTCAGGATTGTTTGTGTTTGCCTCAAATGTCGTGCTTGCTTAGCATTTAGGTTAATATAAGAGTCTAACTAAACTAGATAAATTGTGTTGCTTGTGATTGGATGATTGAATGGCTGATCGAATGAATTCTGAATGAATGTTTGAATGAATGTTTAAATGAATGCTTGAATGAATGCTCGAATGAATGTTGAGTGTAATTGATTGTGCCAAATGGGATGATCGGGTGAGTGATAGACCGATGAATCGTGGTTGGTAAGTATGCCGGTAAGCTTGGTTACTAGTATGAGTTGTGTGTTGTTGCCCTGTCGGGAATTGAGTGCCTTTGTTGTTTACTTACCGAGCGGGTGTACCGGTCTGTTATGTTTATATTGTTGTCTATCCCGATGCTACGTGATCCGGGAAGACCTAGACCGAAAGATATTCCGGTGTGGTGCATTACCGTCTTATCCGATGCTTCGTGATCCGGAAAGACTGTTTCCACCCCGATGCTACGTGATATTATTGTCCTACCCAATGCTTCGTGTTTCGGAAGGACTGGTTCCACCCCGATGCTTCGTGATCTGGGAAGACTGAGGCCGACAGATGTTCCGGCATTATACTTTATTGTGTTATTCCGATGCTATGTGTTCCGAAGAAGCTCACTTTGTCCCGATGAATTATGGTCCTTTGGGGACATTTTCAGGGACTTCCGAGAACGTGCGTTCCTATGGAACTTTTCCGGGAATCCTGATGATAGTGTTTCCCTCCAAATCGAGGGGCTTCCTGATATGATGTACTATTCTGTGTACGGATCAGAGTCTTGGAATTTGATATTAAGCATTTCAGCATTGTGTACTTCTTAAATTATTTCCTTTGATAGATTTGTTTCTTCCTAGTGATATCCTCGAGCTTTATCTTCGTTAAAGTATCACTTTCGTTATCTTCCGCTGTTTTCCTTGAGGGGATAAAGTCTTTAGAGCAAGGTGGTTCTTCTGGGGATAAGGTTGTTCTGTGGAAGAACATCCTCCTCAAACCTTCGAAGCGTTTGAGTTTGGCTACTAAGTATTTTTTTGGATTATTATATTGATAAGCCCAAATCTCAATTGGAGGTTCAAAGGGGAGCCAAAGAAATCATTGTCCACAGTGTGAAGCTTCCGGTAAAAGACCTTTTGAACGTGTTTGAGGGCGTTTTAGACCAGTTGCACTCTCTCAGCGGGTGGTAGGAGGCAACTCTCAAACCTAAGGCCCATAAGGGACGATCTAAATCCAATTCGGTACCTCTCTGGACGTCCCTCATACTCATAATACCAGGTCCAAGACTCGGGTTCTCAAGTCTTATCGAAAAAATGATAAGGCTTTCAGCGATTCGAACCAGACTTCTGATAGCGAGTGGTATGTAGAAGTATATGTCGTTCTGTGGTTCTATGGTCCGAGAACTTCTTGATTTGGTTGTTAGTGTTTTGGCTTGTCCTGGCTCTTATTTTTTGGGAGGATTTCATTCCCTGTTTGCTCATTTTCAGTGATTTTGTAATCGTTTAGTTTCTTTTGGCTTTCTCCTCCTTAGAGATTGACCTTCCAATAATTTTTTTTTTGTGTTTTTCGAAAAAAGACATATATTACTCCACTATGTTAATTTTCCGTAAAAATGGTAGGATTGTAGGGTATAAAAGAAGCCGTGAAAATTAGAGCAGAATCCCTGAAAACCGACTTAGATCCATGTAATTTGACAGAACTAACTTACACAAAAACAATAATTGTTAGCTATTTCAAAACTAGGATTTGTTAAACCGGTATTTTCTGTACAAATCCAAATATTTGGTGTAGCTCTCCTTTTTCACGAGTTCAAGTATGAATTTTATAGACTTTCACTATTGTATCTCAACGGTTTAGCTCTATGTATAGGTCACGATGTTGGTACTAAAATTCGGACCTCCACGACATAAAACAACGGAGGAATGTCACTGTGGAAACTCTATATCCTTTGTACTGAACTCCTCCCTTACGGCGTAGAGGCATTGTGGAGTGTGATGGTAGAAACTCTCCGTTGTTTGTACCATGGACGTCGTGCTTCACGACGTGGACGTAACTCCACGGCGTGAGGTAAGTGACATTTCGGTCAAACATATCTAAATTATTAATGGCATGGGTTGAAGGTTCAACAGAACAATCACAATATCTTCATCTGCTTCTTCAATCATCCATTATATCACTGATAACTACAAGTTCCAAAAAATATCAACCAAAATAGATATAAATCCATAACTCTGACCTGTTTCTGTTTGCCCCTTAACATATATTATAGTCAATCTAAAAATAGTCATACATGTAGGTACATACATGTCGTCAGTCATACAACTTCTCCCTGTCACGGATAGATGAAAATATGAACCGCAGAACAATGGGTAGACTGTTTTTTTTATAAGCAATGAAATTTATTGATCTTTAGAATTTGAGAAAAAATAGAAAGATGAAAAACACCACCCGAAAGTGGATCATCCCCGAACTAAAACAGAAAGACTGTCGAAAAGCAAACAATACAAACCGCTCTCAAGACCAAAAACAACTAAAATATAACATACACCACTGTGGAAAATGAGGAGACATTTCAGTCAGTCAATATCTTCCCTATTTTGACGAAGTGTTCGCTCGGGTTTGATAGACTTCCTTAATAATCCTTTCTTGACCCTCTCCTCACATTAGGACCAGACTTTCCTTGTATAGACATCGATTTTCGATACGTTTAGTAGTAGAGAGAAGACGTTTGGATTTTTTGCTTTCGTTGTTGTACAAAACCAAGTCGTCCTTGTTGCCTTCGTCCACCGGATGAGAATGCACCATAAGAATTTCATGCTTGGCCAAAAAGATGAATGTTTCTGGGAGTAGCTTAATACTCGGCAAAACTTGAACACTTGACAGGTCGATGTTGGACACTTTAATCCAAGATTCCGGCACACCATACTCTTTCATTGCCCAAAGTGAACAACTCTCTGAAACATCAGCAGCATAATCATCCCGCTTTTTCTTCCATACTATCATATTAACCAATCCACCAATTGCCACACAATAGGTTTTTACGCGACGATGATGATCATCATCGTCATTCAGAGTGAATTCTGCACAATCAGGCATCCTCATTTCACGAAAACACTCATCACTCATATCGAAGGACAAGAGAATCCGATCACTAACGTGACTCCAATGAACAGCCCCATTGACATAACATTCCGCTTCAGGTAACTTGTAGATCTGTGAAGGCAGAAGAGGGCTAATGCTCCTCCAAACACCCTTATTCAAATCAATAATCTGACAAGCATTCGTTAGGATAATTACTTCAAAACCACGGTGGAAACACAAATTACACATAACCTTGTAATCACTAGTGTTGGAATCGAACCCAAACCCAACACAAGAGAGGTGGGCATCACAATTGTATTTGAGAGATGGAAGCTCAACTATTTTTCTAATGGCAGGGTTCCATATCGAATAAGTCACGACTGAGAAAGCATAGTCCTGACCATAGTCAGCCAAACAAATCAACCCGTTACAGGAACCAACAATTTCAAGATGGTTTTTGGGGCTGATGAGTCGATCGGGGACATATTCATCATTGTGTTCGCGGGACTCAATATCCATATCGTGAGAAATAAACGACCTAGCACGGGATTTAACATCTGGTTCAAGTTGAAGAAGAACGCGATAGCCATTCTTATCGTGTTGGTTTGTAATGGAGTGATGGGAGATGAAATCAGGGCAAGAGACAAGAGAGTACCATGATTTACAGACAGACCTGTATCGTAAAATCGACTTCACCGGCACTCTACCCAATATCTCTGTCCAGATTTCAGGAGGAAGAAGAGTATAGTCCAAGCCAACCATCCTTTTGGGTTTAGCCGCCATAGATTTCTCTATACTGTATCGACCTCGTGATCGCTATTTATATGTCACGGTTAGGTTTATTAAAAAGTTGCTTGAATTGGGTATAGGTTCCATTGACCCGACTCAAGTAGAATGGAAATCGCCATATAATAGTCTTATTCTTAGTCATATTTTTTCTATTCCTTTTCTAAGTATAACCAATAAAATAACAAAAATAATACATCGTTTATTCTTACCTCTAACCTTTCTGAGGTTCTTCTCCTAACCCTGCTAGGTTTCCAACCGTTGCCGTCGCCGCCGTCTGTTCGCTGCCCTCCTCCGTCCCTCACCCACCTGGCTCTGCCCTTTCTCCCCGCCTTTGCTCTCCCCCTCCTCCATCACTATGGTGTTCCCATTTCAACGCTGCCACCGCGATGGATATCCAACCCGGACTCCATGGTCGTCGCCTCGCTGCCCTCCGCCGCCTCATGATCGCCTCTTTGAGTCAGGTCAGCCGCGCCCCCCCATGACCGATCAAGCCAATCCCATTTTGGTGCTGCATAATCGGAGATGGTCCATGTACGATGTGCACCACGCCCCGACATGGTTGCACCAGGCTCCATGGCATCGTCCCACACCGGAGTCCGTCCGGCCCTTCGCAGCCAACCCCGGCAACCAACGCCCTCTCCCGGACTGGGATCAACCAATTCGACGACAGGGGACTCCTTTTCAGGGCCTGGCCCCCGGTCCCCCACCGGAGTGTGGAGTGCAACGTGAATCCGGCCTACCATTGGGATCCGGTGCACTATTTTTCCTGGTCTTCGACTTATCAACCTGGTAAAGGCCAAGTGGGGATTGGGATACAGTCGGGTAGGGCTCCCCACTACCCGGGTTCGGCCAACTCTAGGAGGATCGTGACCAACAGGAGTCGGGCACCCCAGGAGCATCGGAGTACTACCGTGAGGGTGTTGCATCCGGCTCCGATAATAGCTAAACGGCAAGACAAGGATATCCAAAGCACTCAGTCTCGTGTGAAGATCGGGGCCAAGTGGAAGATGCCTGACCCGCGGCTGGGTGATCTGATGAACTGCACTTTGGCTCGACAGGGGATCCTGCGATTCACCACAACCGTTGGACCAAGACCCAGGGTGATCAATATGGGTCACAAACCAGAGTCCAAAATGCTGCCAACCTCCATTTCCCAAGTACAGGATCGGGATTCTAGCCCGGGGGACTGCAACCCCCCGGGGGAGGAATGATCCCCCAGAGCGGGGGTGGGAAGGACCGCCAGGGACCTATACCCACAGACCCGGGACGTCTAAAGCCGAGAAATCTCGTGGAATCCGCACCAAAGGCCTCCTCTCGTTTCAGTTTGATTGTGTTAGAACGAATAAGAATTTGGCTAGGTAGTTTCTATTTCATTAGTTTGGGTTTTTTTTAAATAGTGGATCGAGGAACTCTTGAGTTTGGATCTGCGAAACAAAGCAGACTATTTATATGGAACCATGTGCGCCCGATGGGCCACGGCCAATCGGGACAACAACTGGTGTCCGGGACTGTTAGGTCCCACATTGTAAGCACGATGATATTATAATACTACTTCTTTCCCGTTTAAAAAAACAATAAAATAACGGTTATATCTTTATTATACTCAAACAAAACCCAACTCTCTTCTCTCTCGTTCACTTCTTCAACTTTCATAAACGTTCTGCTCAACGAGCGAGACCCCAACCCAACAACGAGACTTCAGCTTAAGTTTAGTTCCTTCCTCGTGTCTTCTTCTTCGGACTCCTAGTGATGCAGAGTGCGGAGTGGAAAGGAAGATTTCTTTATCTAACTCGTTGATTCACAAAGAATACCGAGAAGGATAGATATCTAATTCGTTGATTCAACAGAATACCGAAAGAGACAATTGAGTAGAAACTCGTTTTTTGTGTTTATTTCATAAAATCTGAATTACAACGAGGAATAACAAGTGTTTAAATAGAAAAACTAGTACCCAAAGTCCTAATACAATAAGAAAATTATTACCCAAAACCCTAATTCGAAATAAAGGAAATACCAAAAAACAGGAAATAATGAACCAGACTCTAAATGTCAGTTTCGCCCCTCTAAACGATCTCGGATGGCCGAAAAACGTCGTACCTCATGGAAAAGCGATGACTTTTGCTCAGGAGCCCGTTTCGACCCGAAAAATGCTAAGGTTTCGTCAATTTCGAACACTGCTGCATTTTCGGGTTTTCTTGCCGATTTGTCAAAACATCTTCAATATGCACTGCATCACCTAGTCTTTGGTGAACCAATATCATTTCTCCCTTCTTCTCCATCATCATCTCTAAGATTCGGTTTCAGTGACACAAGAAGAAGTCGCCTTGAGCTACCTAGACAGGCACGGTCTAGGTATGCTGATACATTTCTTCCCATCATATAGATATTGTTTGAAATTGATGTTAAGTTTTGTATAGATAGGTTCGATTTGGTATCATATGCAGTTGTTGTAAATAATAGGGTTTAGCGTTTATAACAGCCATATCCTCGATTCGCTTTTCCTCCATCTAAACATCTTATTCTGCTGCTTCTTCAATCATCTACAACTACAAGTAATACAATATACAATAAGGGATAACTTTGTTTCCTAACCTTTACAAACGCTTCATTATCAGATCCTAACCCAGGCCAACGTTTGGTCTCAATTCCTAACATAATAGGTTTGGAATTTCTCAGAAACTATAAAAAGCCGTCTAAACCCACGATTCCGTCAACTCATCCAAGCGTTGTTGTTGTTGGCGTACATTACCCATGGTGATTTCCTCGACGTTGAACTTATCCTCGTTCTCAAGCAACCGAACCCAATGCTCGACGAGTTGACGGAATCGTGAGTTTGGACGGCTTTTTATAGTTTCTGAGAAATTCCAAACCTATTATGTTAGGAATTGAGACCAAACGTTTGGCCTGGGTTAGGATCTGATAATGAAACGTTTGTAAAGATCAGAAAACAGAGTTATTCCTATACAATAATCAGCATAAGGGAAAACTCTGTTTCCCTTATGTAAGCAAATGTCTTCATTACGTAACATTGTGTCATATCATTCCGTTCATGATTGTATGCTTAAATCGACATCTCGAAGAAACATGTATATTCATACCTGTCATAGATACTCCCGCTCACAGCTAGATGAAAACATGAATACGACACAAATACGTCGACTTCTTTGATCCATTGACACAAATGCTTTTCTACCGCTCTCCTCACATTAGAACCAGACTCTCCTTGTATTGACACATATTTTGGACGCATTTAGGCTTAGTCACAGATAAAACGCATGTGGATTTTCTGCTTTCGGTGTTGTACAAAACCAAGTCTTGCTTGTAGTCCTCGTCATCAACCACCATAGGATAACGCACCATAAGAATTTCCCGCCTCGACCATAATATGAATTTTTCTGCACGAATCCTAATACTTGGCAAAACCCGAGCACTTGTCAAATCGATGTTGGACACTTTCATCCAAGATTCTGTCACACCATATTCTTTCATTGCCCAAACTGAACAACTCTCCGAAACATCAACATCATAATCATCAAACTCGTCATCATCATCTCGAAAGATCTTCCACACTATCACATGAACCAATCCACCAAATGCCAGACATCGGGTGTCTACGAGATCATCATCATCATCATAACTCTGGATGAATTCTGCACAATCAGGGATCCTTATTTCTCGAAAAGATTCATCACTCATGCCGAAGGACACTATAACCCTACGAATGCCGGTAGCATATCTAGAAGCACTCCAATGAAGAGCCCCATTGACGTAACAGTCAGCTACACGACGCCTAGTGATCGGTGAAGGCCTCACAGTTGTAATGATCCTCCAAACACCCTTCCTCAAATCAAAAACCCCGTAGCTACTTTTACTCAAACTACACACAACCTTGTAATCACTAGTGTTGAAGTCAAATCCAAACCCAACAAGAAAAACCTGTTGGGTGAGAGATGGAAGCTGAACTATTTTTTTAATGGCAGGGTTCCATATCAGGAAATTCACAGTTGAGTCATCTTCAAATTCATGCAAACAAATCAACCCATTACAGGAACCAACAATTATCAGCTCTCGCCCGAGGAGTTGATCATCGTCGTGTTCACATGACTCAATACAAGACTCATCGTGAGAACTAAAGAACTTATCACCAGAAGATTCAACATCACGAACTTGAAGAAGAACGCGATTCCCATCCTTCTTGTGCAGGTTTGTGATGGAGTGATGGGAGATGAAACTAGGACAAGAGATGAGAGAGTAGCATGATTTACAGACTGATCTGCACCGTAACACCGACTTCACCGGAAGTCTCGCCAGTATCTCTCTCCAGATTTCAGGAGGAAGAGCAGCCATCGCCGCCACCGATCTTCTCTCCAGATTTCAGGAGGAAGAAGAGTACGAGTGGTTCTTGCTGTGTTGCTTGGACTGTGTTTAGGGCACAATAATACTTTGGGTCGTGGGTCTGTAATTAGGCAAAATTTCAGTCAACTATGTTTGATTGTGTTTCGGGTCTATTGGGCTAGGTGTTGTCAAGGTCCACTCACATGTTCATGTGTTTTGTAAGAGTATTTGTAGTTGTGGGCGGATTGAAGGTTGAAAAGCATCGTTGTGCCTTTATTTCTCAGGTGCTGGGAGTTTAGGGATATTGAAGACCCTGAAGTTGTGGAGGCCCTAACGGTAAAGGAGGCGTTGAAGGAACTTACGTCCCGAGCAATGGAGCATGGGGTGGTTGAGTCGGACTGCTTAGGTATAGTTCAGGCGATTAATAGTTCCTCGCCATTGTTTACTCTCCTGGGTGCTATCATCGACGACTGTAAGGAGAGTTTATGTGTTCTAAATGATGTAAAAGTAGTCCATGTGAGAAGGACTGCTGATAGAGTAGCTTGTGAATTAGCTAGAAATTCCCGTGCGTGGGTAAATACGGTGTGGGATTACAATAATTTGCCAGAACCTATCTCCAGGTTACTGGCAACAAATTCTATTCAACAAAATCCAGCACTTTTCGTCAAAAAAAAAACATCGGTGGATTGTAATTGTCGACTGAAATCACAAAAATGCCAACATAACAGAGGCTGGAAAGCGTTGGCAGAAACATGCGACGATGAGGATACCGTCGTATGTTTCAGCCGACTGAAAAAAGAAAGAGCGTTTCCAATATTTTGTTATTTTGAACTTAATAGCTTTCCTATTTTTATTTATTTATTATTATTGAAATACATGTATAATATTTTCTTTTTATTTGAAAAACATATATTCTATTATTAAAAAAATATTTCCATTTTAAAATTATGTCAATTTCAAAACTGAAAATATCTATTACAAATTAGTTTTTTCAATTTTTATTTTTAGATCAAAATTATATCTTTAATTCAATTAGATCCTAAAATAATTAGACTTAACAAATTTATTATAGGGGAAACTCCGCTAAACAACGGTTATTTGACTTTGGTTTTCACAGACTAACGTGTTAGTTGAACTTTTTTCAGAATAGAACGGAAAACTAACGAAAACTGTCACATAATACCTGTAAATGTGTATCATTTTGTAGACATCAACGGTAAAAAAACGTCAATTTACCGTTGCTTTTTAAAAAAATTACCGTTATTCTCTGCAAAAAAAACAACTATGGGGATACAACGTGACAATTATGAAGTTAACAGTTATGATGTGATAATGAAAGTTAAATAACCGTTGTTTAGCAGAGTTTCCCCTTTATTATATTCATCTTTTATAAAAGTTTAATTTTTCATTTATGTATAAAAACATTTTTTCTAGACTACAAATGAAATTCTTTCAGTCAGATGGAAAGATGAGAGAGAGTGTTTTCCTCCTTTCAGTCTCTTCTTTCCGGTCTCCGACAGGTATAAAGACAGTGGATGCTATAATGTTAGTGAGCCTATTTTAAATTCCCTTGCCTATCTTTCTATGCTCAAAGAGTAGGTACTTTAACATAAAATCAGTGACAAAAAACAATATCGGCCAAAAAGAAGGGGCGAATCGACTAAAAAAATGGTTATTGGTGATTCTCTCCTTTAGGAGAAAGAATATGTCGCCCCAACCGTCCAAAATCCGTTGTTTGTGGCCACTTACCACGTGACAATTTATCGTCAACTCGTACTACGTAAGGGTATCGATATTGTAAGAGGCTGGACGAATCAACCAAGATCCGTCCAATCAGCCCATACATTGAAGATACTCCCTAGGTGCCCCTTCACCGGGTTCCAAACATGCTTCTAAGTGAACTCGTGACCCTCCTCGTTCTTGTATGTAGTTTTTGCTCCTTCCATGGTTTGAACATCGTTCCTCCCATTCTGGTACGCGTTCGCAATTTGCACATACTTCTCTTGAAATTTACTGACTTTTTGTTGGGCTGATGCTAGTGGTCCTCAATTGATAGACCTTGTCTTCGACTTTAGTCCAATATTTCTCGTCTTCTGGGACTTCTCTTCGATGCTATCGATAGAATGTTTGAGCCATGACGATGCCAACCGAACCTCCTCCTCAATGGCCCATCTCAGCCTCGGAGGTGCAGTAGATGTTGATTTTTTTTTCCGACTCCTTGATAGTTTCGACGGGGCGGATTGGGAAGGTCGCTCATAGTACAAATTATTCAAATATTCTATATTTCCTATCTTTGAACATAAGAAGTTCATAACAAAAACCATCAAACCATGATACAATTTCATATCTAGATTCTCTTGATCTCTTCACCTTCAACCAAGAATCTTCAGCTAATTCTTCAATCATCTACAAGTGATATGAACACTATAATCAACATAGATTTACTTATTTCGCAGAAATAATTCATTTCTTCTATATATTAGCACAAACATATAAAAAGTATTAATATGGATGATCGAAGATTCATAAGCAGAACCACAATCTTCATCTACTTCTTCAATCATCTATTAATATATTGGCCTTTCAAAATAAAAATATCATTAATGATTGAAGGTTCCGAAACATATTAACCAATAATAATAGACTTATGGCTCTGATCTATCCTTGATCTGTTTTTGTTCACTCATTGAATTGTAAAAACCAAACATACTGTGAATATAAAAGTATCTACAGAACAAAAATATGCACGTATAAACCACCTCTGCTGAAGAAAAAACTGTTACTTCTACAGTACAAGCCATACACAATTCAAGGGAGGTGGATTTTAGTAATTACCTCCAAATATGTTATTGTAAATCACCGTAAAATAATCAAGAGTCTACATTGTATATAACAATCATCTATCATCCGGTTCATGATTGTAGGCTTAAATTGACATTATAGACTATTTTGATAATACTTTTTTAATCCTCTGCTCACACTAAAACCAGACTCTCCTTGTATAGACATTGTTGTAGGCATACACGGGGGCAATTGCGGATGTTCTTAGTAACACAGAAAATATGTGTGGATTTTCTACTTTCGGTGTTGAACAAAACCAAGTCTTGCTTGCGAGAGAAGCCCTCACCATCATCCAGGCGAGGATAACGCACCATGAGAATTTCATGCTTCGTCCATAGTATGAAATCCTCTTGGCAAAGCCGATCATGACTTGGTAAAACCGGAGCACTTGGCATGTCGATGTTGGGCACTTTAATCCAAGATTCAGCCACACCATATTCTTTCATTGCCCAAATCGAGCAACTTGCTGATACCTCAGCCGCAGTCTCATGATCATCCCGCTCCTTCCATACTATCACAAGAAGCAATCCACCAAATGTCACACATCGGAAAATCATGTAATAATGAACATCATTATAGGGAATGCATTCCGCATAATCAGGCATCCTTATTTCTCGAAAAGATTCATCACTCATGTTGAAGGACAATATAGACCTACCAATTTCCTCGTCATATCTGTTATATATACTCCAATGAATAGCCCCATTAACATAACATTCGGCTTCACGATGCATAGGATCATGTGAAGGCACGAGAGGGCTAATGCTCCTCCAAACACCCTTACTCAAATCAAAAACCTCACAAACATTCTTTGGAATATCTCCACCCAAACCAGGGAGTTTACGCAAATTAAACAGAACCTTGTAATCGTTAGTGATGGAATCAAATCCAAACCCAATAAAGTTAGGATCTTGGGTGCGAAAACTCCAAGTGAGAGATGGAAGCTCGACTACTTTTTTAATGGCAGGGTTCCATATCAGGAGAGTCACATTCCAACACGATCGCAGAAATCATATTTGGACAAACAAATCAAGCCATTACAGGAACCAACAATTCTAAACCATCCATGGCTGGAACCAAGGATTCTAAAGTCTGGCCCGATTGATGGATCAGGGGAATAATCATAATCGTCTTCTTCGCGGGACTCAATATCCATATCGTGGCAACTATATGACTCATCCGGATGACGAAGAAGAAGGCGATTACCATTGTTGTTGTGTAGGTTTGTGATGGAGTGATGGGAGATAAAATCGGGGCAAGAGATGAGAGAGTACCATGATTTACAGACCGACCTGCACCGTAAAATCGACTTCACCGGAAGTCCGGCCAGTACATCTGTCCAGATTTCAGGAGGAAGAAGGGTATAGTCCCTCAATGACAGGCCAGCCATCGTTTCTGGTTCCCTAATATTTGTTGAGTCCCTTCAGTCTCGCAGTTTTCTTAAGGCCTCTTAAGTCTAAAACACATCGATATATAGTAATGTTTCCCGAAACGGAACCCCACCAATTTTTCTGTTTTTCGTATCTTTCCTAATGTCTCCAAGTTTCCAACTTGTCCATACTAAATCTTAGGAATTAAAAGTCGATATCAAAACAAATCTTAATCATGCTATAAGTAAATGTCGATACAGTCAGTGTTGAGAGAAATTCCGTGGCTGTGAAACCCTAAACGATGGCTGGCTTCGATGATCCTGATCTTCCTCCTGATATCTATAGAGAGATACTGGCGAGATTGTCGGTGAAGTCGGTTCTACGGTGCAGGTCGGTGTGTAAATCATGGTACTCTCTCGTCTCTTGCCCTGATTTCATCTCCCATCACTCCCTCACAAACAAGAAGGGTAATTGCCTTCTTTTTCAATATTCTTCAATCAAATCCGATCTAGAGTTCTTCAGTTGTCACGATGAGTCCCGTGAACGCGACTATATGATTGCCCTAATCATTTCCTTGGGCAAGATATAGTTGGTTCCTGTAATGGGTTGATTTGTTTCTCTCAGTTTGGGCGATGAAAGAATATGGTGTGACTGAGTCTTGGATTAAAGTGTCCAGCACCGACCTGCAAAGTGCTCAAGGTTTGCCGGGTACTCGACTATACCCAGAAAAAATCCTCATATGGAAAAAGTGTGAAATTCTTATGCTGCAGTATCTTCCAGAGTATGATATCGAGTACTACTGTTGCAAGCAAGACTTGGTCTCCTACAACCCCACAAGTGGAAAGTCCAAACATATTAACTGTATTACTGATGGCGTCAAAGATCTATGTCATTACAAAGAGAGTTTGGTTCTAATGTGAGGAGAGGGGTGAAAAAAAGCATAAGATCATGAATGGATCAAAAAGGTCAACACATTCTTTTACTGATCATATTTTCGTACATCTGTGAGCGAGCGGGAGAAGTATCTAGGCAGGTATGATCTACATGTTTCTTCATAATGTCAATTTAAGCATACGATCATGAACGTGATAGATCTGAGGCATAAATCTACATTATTTTGGTTAATGGCTTCTTGATATTGCAATTATAAGTGGTATAGTTGATGAAGATGACTTATAATAGCTACTGATATGATGTATATGAATGGCCTATGAGCAGTCTTTTGTGTCACACGGATTGTCAACACCCGATGACTAATATGTACTTTTTCTTTTGTTTTGAAGAATGTAGTAATATGTTTTGGCTTGAAATACAAATATGTGTATGTTTATTGGTATCCAAATTTGTACTCACATGTAGTAAAGTGGTTGGTTGGTTAAAACCACTAACCAACCGACCAATGAACTGATTGGTTTTACTGTGAAGAATTGATTTTTGGATTGAGGGCTAGTTTTAAGATATGACAACCCGATAATATCGGGTTGGATTCCTGAAAGGGTCTACTGGGTGGTTAACCACCCAATGCCCACCCTTATATGCATGCTCCTCTGTCCAGATATATTTGTATCAAAGTGTCGTGATTGCTTGCATTCCAAGCAAGTTCCATTTCCCTTTGAAGAAGAAGAGTTAAACGCACGGTTTCATTTAAGTGTTCTCACCGTGGAGAAATAATACGAGGCCACCACGTATTGCGATCTGAGTGGTTCTTGCAGAGATGTCGTGCCATCGTTCTCTAGAATTCGTTGCAAAAGTACGGAGCAAGGAGGAAGGTCGATGCTCCGCAAAGCGTCCTCGGTGTTTTGGTTCTTCCATCCGATGCTATCCATAGAATGGCGGTCTGCAATCAAGTCAAAATGGCGGAAATGAAGCTCGTCGAGGGCTAGCACCGATACGAGACGACGAACCTCAACCCACACCAAGTAAGACCAACCATCGGAAACCAAACCCACATCGAAGAGGGTGCAGGCGGACCTTGCATACACACGAGACCAAAACCACCATAAAAGAGCGAGGTATGTTCACTTCTTGTATTAGTAAACCATACAAATATATCAAATACTCGAAGGGTACTAATATAAAAATGGATAGAACCTTATATCACAGAACATTTCATAACCACAAGGTCTACAAGCGTTTACATTAAATACAACATTTATAGTCGGTTCTTATCCATAAACAATGTAAGGTTACCAAATTAAACATGAAGTTGTTAAGCAATCCCAATTTTAAACTTAAAAGTTCATAACAAAACCACCAAATCATGTTAAAACTAAGAAGCAACCATATCCACGATTCACATCTTCATCTACTTGTACAATCATATGCAAGTAATACAAACACAACAATTAACATATAAGCACTTAATGATCTAGTAAAAAGAAATCATTTATTTTAGATATTAGCACAACATATAGAAAGTAGGGGTTATCCCATATCCTAACCCCAATCTTTCAAATATGTTTAAATCCTAACCCAATTAAACCCATATAGCCAAGTAGTAACATTGACCCCATACTATGCCACTTTCCGTTTAAAAAATTGGATGGACGTTATTTGGGCTCGTGAAAACTCGAATTTGCCCTCCAAAAACTTTGAATACACGTTGCCACACTCTCTTGCATATTTTCCAGAATACAAGTTCGTCTCTCTCTCGAGAGAGATTCAACTCTTCTTCTTCTCGGTCTCTATTGAGCTTCAGCTCTCCTTCGTTCTCTCTCAGTCAGTGTTCCCTCAGTTCCCATGCCATTGAGCAGGAGTTTCACATTGAGCAGCCGAAGCCGAGACGTGTATTGCTAGAGGTAATCGACATATTCCTATCTCCATTTTGTACTCTAGTTTTGTTAGGGTTTATATGAAATTGATTTGGGGTTTTAGGGTCTCAGTTAGGAAATCGATATGGGGGTTTTAGGGTTTCAGTTAGGTAAATTGGTTTTGGGGTTTTTGTTTTTGTTTGCTCTGAAAATCTCCACCCTGTCAAATGTTTTTTGCTGAAATGGATTGGTCATGCAATTAATGATTATTTTGGTTGTGAAACAAGTGAGTTCTGCAATAAGTTTGCTTCCTCATGATCTAATAACAGATTAGCTAGAAAATTGAATTGGGTAATTTCGGTTGTTACATACATAACCATGGTTTGGGGTCTGTTTCTATGACGAGAGACTCCGTTTTACTTGAAGTAATGGATGCTAGGTACTTGGTTGTTTGATTATAACATTCATGGGTTACTATGTAGTTTTATCTTTATCTACATACATACACACATACATGGACCATTGAGATTTTAGGAGCCAGTGTCTGACATTTTGGAGTCATTGCTCAGTTGCTTGTGTATGTTGTTTATTGTCACAACTCTCCCCTCCATGTATTTCTTAAATAGCTCAAGTGGCAGTCTGGCACTAAATGGAAACACCTCACTGCTCCCTTGTAACCATGAGGGACAATTGGTCAGTATGTTAATAAGTTCGTTTCTGATTGCTTTTAGTGTTTTAAAGTGTCCAATACCTTGTGTGCGGGGAGATTTCATTGCTTCAAAATATAGCCTCTTTTTACTTCATTTAAATCCATCTCTTGGTGCTAGCTCTATATGTGTTTTCTGTATAGCTGAGTAGCATTACATTCGGTCCTATTGCATCTCTGAAACTCACACTAGTTGAAAATTTTAGAACAAGAATGTTGCCCAAGTTCTATTAGACATGCCTAGTGTTAGTGAACCCTGGAATGTGGCTCTATCTCTACACTACAACTATATACATATTCTGTCCCTTTTGTCAGCACATAATTGAAAACCTTTCCTTTATAAATGTCCATCTCTACACTACACTGTATTCACTCACTCACACACTTAACATATATTTATATAAAATGTCATAAGAGAGAGAGATGGTCCATGAGTTCATACTTGATGGATCTCATGTGTTCTCGAAACCCTAATTATAAGATATGAGTACAAATGAGGGAGAGAGGGTAAGAAAAGGGGAGTCATATAGGGATAGGGATAGGAGTGTGACATATTTAAAGAAGTAGAGGTTAGGAGTTAAGAGTGTAGGGTGAGGCCAACTTATTATGAATGGATTAACATATATGTTTAATGTACATGCATAAATAGGAACCTATGTATTATGCTGTTTTGGTTGTGGTTACGTGAACTTTCTAGCCATCACAAGACTTGTAATAGTGTGGTCCACTTGAAATGCTACATATATACAGAGGGAGGGAGTCATATACATAGACATAGGTTTTGGGCTGGTTAATTTGTAGCTCCAAAACATAAAGGTTAGGTAATTTGGTTATGACAAAGTAGCAATAACTATATATTTATAGTGTGTGTGAATATGGTGGGGTGGGGTGATTAATTAATAAATAATAATTATATATTGAAATGGAGAAAGAGCTTTTGCTGAAGACAATAATATGGATACTTTTCATTCGTTTTTTTGTCTCATGTCTTGTGTAAATTTCAAAGTAATGGATCAGTCACACAAATCTTTCTCTGCTGCTGTAGCCTCAGCCTGGCCCTATAGCTGTAGTCTGTACAGAGATGGATGTTTTTATGTGCTGAAATTAACATTATTAACATTGAGTAACAATAATATATGCATAGATGACCAATTGTCACTTGTAGTGTTTGTTATCGGTATTCTCCCTGTAGCATAAGTATTTTATCCATCTTTGAGTCATAGTATCCTCCTTGTACCGATTTAAACATAGTTTTGTTGTCGTTTAATTATTGATTAAACATATTTCATTCATAGAATAAGAAAGCTGATTTGTTCTACTAATTAGTTACAATAAAGTGTCATACTAGCAACATGTGATTAATTGTATGAATGTAATTTGATTACATTAAAGTAATAACAGATAAGAGGGTCGGTTGCTTTTACTTGGTCTGAAATAAACTGTGTATTTGTTTATGTGCAATGAAACATTTTTTATGGTGTATTTGTGTATTTGTAAATAAATTGTGTATTTGTGTATTTGTAATACTAACTGTGAGACTTTCAATGTTGTTTACTAGATGGGGAAGAGGAAGATGGGGGAGTTGAGATTAGTTGATGAACCATCAGATGAGGACTTCGATGAGTTGTTCGATAAACAAATCATAGACAGTGAGATGCTGGAGGATGAAATAGATGAAATTACTGCTGAGGAACTTAAATATGGTGGAGGTTCATCTGATGGTGATGGAAGTTCATGTAGTGAAGAATATGAGGAAGAAAGTGATGAGGAAGACGATGTAGAAGATGTTGAAAGAAAGGAACAAGGAGAGAAATGTGATGGGGAAGCCAATGAAGAACAAGCTGAATATGGAGAAGAAGGCTTTGAAGTGGAAGATGAAATGGAGGAGGATCCAATGACGGGTTTTGCTCCATCAAGTAGCAGGGAGCCAAAGTATTGGGACAAGTCTTGTTTCTTGGGAAAGATACAGTTGCAAGTAGGGGACAGATTTGAGGATGCTGATTGGTTACATGTGGTACTTCAAAACTATTCAGCTGAGAAGGGTTTCAACTACACATACAGTAGGAACCAGAAGAATGATGGCATTGGAGCGGTATGCAAGCTGCCTAAATGTGGGTTCTACATATGGTGTGGGTATATTAAAGCTGAAGGATGTCTTGCAATCAAAACCTTCCGACCCAAGCATAATTGTCAAACTGCCATAAAAGGGCAAAGCATCACTGCCCGTTCCCTTGGATACAGGTATGGAATTATGTTTGGTTTTAATTTAATGTTAATTCTAGTTCTGTAACGTTAAATGAAGTTGTCACTGATTGATTGTGTATTTTCATGTTTTGATGTAGGTATTCACATTACATAAAAGAGCATTCAAGTATCGATCGTGAAGAGTTCAAGAACAAGATACAATCCGATCTACAGATAATATTGAAGCCAAATAAAGTAACTCGTGTGATCCGAGAAGGAAGGCAGGTTTATGAAGAAGAAATAGGTCTTCAATACGGCATGCTGGAGCGATATGGTGAGCTGGTTATGAAGAGTAACCCGGGAACCCAATTCAAGCTCCTTACCGACGGCAAGAACCCGCCTCGGTTCAAAAGACTGTATTTGAGATACGGAGCTCAGAAACTAGGGTTCATTAACGGGTGTAGGCCCTTCATTGGATTAGATGGATGCCACTTGAAATCCCCGCACGGTGGCATCCTTCTAGGAGCAGTAGCTAGGGATGCCAATGACGGCATGTTCCCACTTGCAATCGCAGTGGTTGAACAGGAGACAAAAGAGTCATGGAAATGGTTTGTTGGTGAACTGCTTGAAGACATTGGTGATGGGGAAGAACAAAGATGGGTATTTATGTCGGATAAACAAAAGGTAAGACTATTACTTTGGAATTTACTATTTTGTATAGTTTAATAAGTCATAATTATTTGAACTGAAAACGTTACTTCTATTTTGAACAGGGTTTGGTAGAGGTGTTTAAACAACGTCCAAACGTTGAACACCGGCATTGCATGAGACACCTCTACGAGAACTGGTTCAAGAGCTTTAAGTCCCAACAAATGAAGAAGATGTTGTGGAAGTGTTCACAAGCAACATCTAGAGAAGAATATGAGGATACGATGGAGGAGCTAAGGAAGATTAATCTGAAGGCTTACCAATGGTTGAGAGCTAGACCAGCAGAGAACTGGTGCATTGCTTTCTTCAGCACTGGTTGCAAAAGCGCTGCACAGACAAACAACATTTGCGAGACTTTCAACAGCTGGATCAAGAAGGGCAGAGCAATGCCAATACTAACCTTCTTGGAGTATTACCGCAAGAAGTTGATGTCTTGGTTCTATCGCAAAGGGTTATTGTTTGACGAAGATGACGACAAATTGTGCCCAAGAATGCTAAAGAGGCTGACAGACAACCTGACAATAGGACAAAAGCTGAAGGTAGAACCAAGTTCGCCCATATTGTATGAGGTTACAAGCTTCAATGAGGAGTTCGTAGTGAACTTATCCTATGGCACATGTACATATCTGTTGTGGCAGCTTAGTGGCCTGCCATGCAAGCATACTGCTGCTGCCCTCATTAAAGCAGAATTAGACCCTCATGTGTTTGTGGACTCCTATTATACTATGAAGTACTTCAAGAAGGCATATGCAGAAGACATTTCACCTGTCATTGGCGTGAGTAGGTGCAAGAATGTAGAGAAGGAGGACATGATTTTAGCTCCCATCGTTCGCAGGCAATCGGGTCGACCCAGGAAGAATAGAGTTAAGGGGTGCGTTGAGACAAGTGGGAGACTACAGAAGAAGCCAAAGATAGGAGGAGAGGGCCAAGAGACTCATAGGATGCCAAAGAAAGGGATCATAATGACCTGCAGTATTTGTAAGATGTGGGTCACAACAAAAGAACCTGCTCAACGAAGGACTCTGGAGTCACCAGTAATGAGTCAGTGCAAGCAAAGGGAAAAAAGAAAGCAGAGAAGGATCCCGAAGATGCTTCAATCCCAGTTAAGGGTAAACTTCCCGTAAGAAGAACACCATTGGATGATGCAGTTGCGAAACCAAGAAAGAACATTTCAGTTCGTGTTGCAGGTAATGAAAAAATTGTATTTTTATACGTTTCCTTACATCAACTGCATTTTTAATTAGCTATTTACTTATATCGTAATCATTACTTATGCAATGTGTTGAGAAACTAATTGTTTAAACCATTTTACTTCGTGTTGCAGGTTCTGAGAAAATAGTTCAGCACATACTTGAGAAAAAGAGACAAGCAAGCTTTGCTAGGATTGAGAAAGAGAGAGAGGCAAAGAGAGTGAAAAGACAACAGGCTAAGGAGAAGGCTAGGGGACAGCAAAGAAAAGAAAATGAAGCAGACTTTGGTGATCACAATGATCCAGTAGCAGACCTCGGTGAATCTGCTGACCCTGTAGATGAACTTGTGGCACTTATTGCAGTAGATGAACCTGCTGACCCTATAGATGAAAATGAGCAAAATGCGGAGCACGAGGAAACTGAGGAGGATGAGGAAACTGAGTCGGATGAGGAACATGACGAACGAGTTAGAAGGTTTCAACTTGTGGATGAGGATGATGAGGAAGATGATGTAGTTAATGAGGACGAACATGTGGAGGATGAGTTTGATTTTGGAGCATGTGAAGGTGAACCTCTTACTGTTGAAGGAGATGAACCTGCTGGTTTGGATGGTGACGAAGATGGCTTAGTGGATAATGTTATAGTTGATGCTGCAGCTATTCAAGTTTGTCCTCACAGATAATCTATAATGATATGAAATGTAGTTGTTGCCCAAATAAGTTTGTCCTCACAGTTTGGAAGAAGTTTTTATAGTAGTTGCAGCTTTATTCTATCCAGTTATGTCATGTTAAGTTGACATTATGTTTGGTTTCAATTTCCACAGGCTGCTGCAGGATTAGGAACATGACTGAAACAAGCAAGGGCTACTCGTGGTTGTAGGATAGTGAGTGAAAGGCTATGATGGGCATTTAATATTGAACATTATTTTGTTTGGTGGCAGACCACATGTGATGGACATTTAATATGAGTCCATTTTGTAAATAGAATTTCACATATGCAGTCACTTTTCAGAACTAAGTGAATGGAATCAGAATTTACAGGTGTAAGCTTTTGTAATTACTGTTTTTAGTTAAACTAGTTTATGTACTAAACTAGTAGTTAAACTAGTCCATGTATCGTCATCTTCTTATGCACTAATATTCTGTTAATGAAATGAAACAAGCATCCAAACACAAGAATACACCACTTAATACAAACCACTTAATACATATTAGAGACCCTACATGTTACAATGTCAAGATCGGAGCAGGTACTCCGCAATAATAGTACGCACTTTTTCGGGTTCCAAATTCACCAACCTTGCGTCGTCGCGGTGGAACCCGACGCCAAAGCAGCTGCGGACGCTGGAGGAGCTGTACCGAAGGGGGACGAGGACTCCCTCGGCTGACCAAATCCAGCACATCACCGCCCAGCTCCGGCGGTACGGCAAGATCGAGGGCAAGAACGTGTTCAACTGGTTCCAGAACCACAAGGCCAGGGAGAGGCAGAAACGACGCCGTCAGATGGAATGTCCACAACATGATCATGACAATATGCTTCCTGTTTCGGTTGCCGTGGTTGAGAGAAAAGACAAGTCATAGGACAAGTAGTATGATGGTTCTAATGATGATCTTGCACGTATTTCGCGTCTATCTTACCGGTGGTTTTAAAAAACCACGCGAATTGACTTGGGTCATCATCAGGTAATAATTAATCAATCAATTAATATACATACCATCATCATTTTACTTTATAAATTAATTAGTCTAACACTTAATTAATCAACACAACACGTGAATATGAATAGGATGAGGAGGAAGCAGTATTAGAGTTGCAGGTCTTGAAGCTGAACAAAACAAGAACACCAACACCACCAGAGCTAGAGCCAGAGCCAGAGGTCTATATCTTTATTAATTTAATCTTTCTGATAATATATTATAATATTTATTATTAGATAGATACATTGACTGTGATTAAGGGAAGATTATGATTAGGTTAAAAAGAGAAGAAATAGAGGAGAGATGGGTTGAGAGAAGGATGTGAGCTTGTTGCTGAAATGGGAAGGATAAAAGAAAGCTTTTGAGCCAATATTACACGGGTAATATAGTCCACAACAACAAAAGAAGTCACGTGGGGAACTTGTGTTTGATATTTGACACTTACGCTTTTAATGGTTTTTGAAAATTAATTTTGAAAAATTGGTACTATCTAATACATTTTATAGATGAGGGTTATGATTTGAAGTTTGACCTTAGTACAACGAGGTGACATGGAGTTTGGTCTAGAAAGTATTAATAGGATGATTGAAGGTTCATATGTATAACCACAATTTTCATCTAGTTCTTTAATCATCTAAAAATATGATTGCAATCTCAAATTAAAATTACGAAAAAAACTCGAGCTTGTTACCTATCATGTCTCCTTTGATAGTGCTACATTAGAGCCAGACTCTCCTTGTATAGACATAGATCTTGAACGCGTTTAGTAGTAGAGATAAAACGTTTGGGTATTCTGCTTTCGGTGTTGTACAAAACCAAGTCTTGCTTATCGTATACAAAATGACGGTGATGCACCACAAGAATTTCACACTTCGCCCATAAGATGAATTTTCCTGGGAAAAGAATATTACTTGGCAAAACCCGAGCCCTTCGCAGGTCGATGTTGGACACTTTAATCCAAGATTCAGTCACTTCATATTCTTTCATCGCCCAGACTAAACAACTTTCCGATACATCAACATAATCACCCCGCTTGGTCTTCCACACTATCAAATGAAGCAGTCCCCCAAACGTCGCACACTGGGTTGCTATGCGATCGTCGTCTCCACTCTGAATGTAATCTGCAAAATCTGGCATCTTGATTTCTCGAAAACATTCATCGCTCATATTGAAGGACAATAGAATCCGATCAGTAACTTTACTCCAATGAAGAGCCCCATTGACATAACATTCAGCTTTACCACACCCAACGATCGGTGAAGTCCCTATAGGGCTACTGCTCCTCCAAACACCCTTACTCAAATCAAAAATCCAACAAACATTCTTTTGAATCTCTTCATCCAAACTAGCGTTGCTACTCACATAACACATAACCTTGTAATCACAAGTGTTGGAATCGAATCCAAACCCTACATAGGAGGGTCGTTGGGTCTCAAAAAAGTAAGTGAGAGATGGAAGCTCAACTATTTTTCTAATGGCGGGGTTCCATATCAGGAACGTCACAGTCACAGTTAAGACATCTTCATCGTCATCAAATCTGTCTTCGGACAAACAAATCAACCCATTACAGGAACCAACAATTACAAGGCTTGGCCAGGTGTATCGATCATGGGAATAATCATCTTCGTGTTTGCCTGAGTCCGTGTCGTGAGAACTGAATGAGCAAGAACCGGTTTCAACATCTTGAAGATGAAGAAGAAGGTGATTACCATTGTTGTTGGGTAGGTTAGTGATGGAGTGATGGGAGACGAAACTAGGGCAAGAGACGAGAGAGTACCATGATTTACAGACCGACCTGCACCGTAGAATCGACTTCACCAGCAGTCTAGCCAGTATCTCCCTCCAGATTTCCGGAGGAAGAGTAGGATAGTTGAAGCCAGCCATTGTTTTAGGTTTCTCTGAACACGGACTGTATCGACCTCGTGATCCCTATTTATATGTCACAATATATATACAGCTTATTTTGCACAAAAGGCGGTGAGAACGGAGATATTGAATTCGGTAGGGAAATTTGACTTTTAGGAAAGTACTAAACATGTACGAAGGAGGGTTTGAATCACAATTATTCAAGACAAAACTACTTTAACTAATTAATCACTTGAATTAAATTAATTACGTGTATTAAATCCCTCTATTAGTAGTATTTCTCTACGATTTCGGGTGCCTATTTTAGAGGTATTTCTAGCCCTAATCGTAGCTCTAGCCCTCATAATGTCGTCAACCTCCACCTATGTCAATTTTTCCGTCCATGCGAACGCACTTTCGCCTTCTCCACCAATGGTGATCACCTCGCTTATCCTCCACCAATGGCGATCACCTCGTTGACAGGGTTCATCATGCCCCCACGTCCATCCTCTGAGTGACCCGTCCGATTAAAGCACGGAAGAAGAAGCACCCCAAAGTAGTCTCCTCGATGCTCCTCTCACAGTTGCTCCCTGTCAGGCATCGGTAACGTAGATAGAGAATAAAGCCGCAGCGACGTCGTTCGGGGTTGTGGAGGAGAAGAGGCCACGTCGCCGAACACGTGGCGCGAGAAGACGAAGGGGCGAGCAAATAGCGAAGAGCTTCTAGAAGCTATGAGGAGGTGAGCCAACGGGCCAAGTGGCCACAAGCCCAAGCCAGGCAGTTAGAGCCCAAGCCCGAGTTTGTTACACGTCCAGTCCAGGTTGTTAGGATTGTAACCGTATACGGTTACGTGTCTGTCGAGTCAGCGTTGACACGGAGTCAACGTTGACGTGGTAGGGTGACGGGACCGAGCCTATATAAGGCGAGGTCGTCGTCTTCCTCGGTCTTTTTCATCAATTCTGTAAACACAGAGAGAGAGAGCATTGTAGAGCGAAGCAGAGCACAATCTCTGCCTGTAACTCCATTTTCCCAATCAATAAAGCTTCAACGATTTCCCAGGCCTGACACTCCCGCCCGTGGAATCACCGCTCACGATGGGTTCCGCCCTCGTGGTTTTCTCCCCTGGTCGCGCCTTACCGCCGTCCTTGATGGCCAAACATAAACGAGGTCGCCCACGTAGGTTTTTACAGCATGCTCCACCACAAGTGCAGCCGCCGCCGACGGTTGAACCGATGTACAAGGATGGCCCTGTATCCTTGGGAAAAGAGGGACTCCGGGTAAGCCCTGACCATGAATCGGTCTTACTGTCGCTTCTGGTCGGGCCTCCCCCGCCTACTTATCGCCACCTCCGGTCTGGCCTGCCTTGTTCATAGGCGTATCTCCTCTCCTCCCAACTCTCAAGTAGGGCTCCGATCTGTCTTTACCCAGGACCTCATCGGGTGGCGCCATCGTCATCCATGACTACCCTCCAAGATGGGCTTTCGGCCTGCTCCATCACGGATCAGGAAGAGATGGAGATGGTGGTCTTGTTCACTTCGGTGGACCCCGTAATTTTTCTCGTCAGCATTACGGTATGGTCGGGAAACTCTTAGCACCGCATACTCCTCGGAAGGATTTCATGATACGAATCATCACGAAAGTGTGGGGCGCTCGGCGTCGAGTTTTATGATTAAATACTCGGAACCGGGGATCTACGCCTTCTACTTTTAGTCACATGAGGCTAGGGTTTGTGTTCGGAAAAACGAACCATGGTTCTTTTACGGTCACCACTACTGCTAGGGGAAATTGTGGACCCAATGGCGATGGAGCTTCCCAAACTAGACCATCTGCAACTTTGGGTCCATGTCAAGGGACTTCCACCCGTGGTTCGAACTAAGGCCACCATGGAAAAATCAGATTTGTGCTGGGGGAGTGCGTGGACGTCCGATGTGATCAATGGGAGTCGTTGGGGAGGAACGGTGAGGATTCAGTTCTGGATAGATCTCCAACGCCCATTATGTCGGTCCATGATCCTGTAGTTCCGAGAATTCCCAAAACCAATTAGGGTTCATCTCACATATGTTAAACTACCCACATTCTGCTACAATTGTGGCCGGATCAGTCATGTGGCACGGGAGTGTGACCGAGAGGTGCCAGAGATAACCCCGTTTGATAAATACCTCCTGGAACTGAAACCGGACACATTGGGGCACAATTATGCCACTGACGGGAGCACGGAGACAAGACCGTCGAAGGGCCTCTGGGTTTTGCTCCACTGAACTCGAACACTATACATAAGGACCTATTGAGGAAGAGACCCAATAATAACCCCGCACTCTACCTAACCTACAAGGCGGGGTGAAGAGGGCAAGGGTGCAGGGATGGACCTCCAGGGAAGAGGGTCAAAGCTCGGCGGCTGGATCAACCATCCTTTCATGAACTGCCCCATCTGCTATGACGGGTAAGAAGAGGAGGTCAGCAGACAAACCCAATGAAGATCAGGCGAGGACTGGGAGCTCCTCTGTAATCGTGTCTTCTGGTCTTTTGGTCCTTAGACGTTTTCCTTCTTGGAAAGTACTCTTTTTATCAATAAATTTTCTGAGCGGATCCCAAAAAAAAGTTGTGGGCATCTCTGTATTTTCATTTTCTGGTTGAGTCGCCTGTTCTCTCGATTGTTTTGATTTTATGGTCGGTTTTGTTTTGCTCTTCTTTGGAAGGGTTTCTTTGAAGGTCGTTGATGATAGTTTTTTTTTATAATCCTTTCTTTTTTCTCTGTCTTAGAGCAAAAAGATAAAAGTATTGACGGGTTGATCGTGTAAAGATAAAAGTAAGTATCAGAAACTGATAAGATTATAAAGATAACAATTAGAGTGTGATGATTTAGATGCAAATGATAAGAATTCACTATCACGTAATAAGTCAAGAGTGCCAACTGCTAAGCAAGTCATCTTCATCCATAATTGCAAGTTTCATAGAGCATCAACCAAAATAATGTAGATTTATGCCTCTGAACTACCCTTGACCCGTTTTTGTTCACTCACGAGTTGTACAAAATTTATCAGCGAAACATATGTTGTCGATCTAAAAACATCTATATAAGATATGCACGCTTCTGATGAAAATATGACCAGTAGAAGAATATGTAGAATTCTTTGATAATTCTTCACATCAGAACCAGGCTCTCCTTGTATAGACATAGTTTGTAGTATAAACCAGAGTTATAGATGTATTTACTAATAGAGAAAAGACGTTTGAGTTTTCTGCTTTCGGTGTTGTACAAAACCAAGTCTTGCTTGTCACGGAAGCATCCGTCATCATCCAAGGGAGGATAAGGTGCAACAAGAATTTCAGGCTTCGCCCATAGGATAAAATCCTCTGGGTAAAACCAAGTGCTTTGTCCTAGCAAAACTTGAGCACTTTGCAGGTCGATGTTGGACACTTTAATCCAAGATTCTGTCACACCATACTCTTTCATTGCCCAAAGAGAACAACTCTCAGGTGCCTCAACATAATCATCCCGGTTCTTCCACGCTATCACATGAACCAGCCCATCAAATGTCTCACATCGGGCTTCAATGCGATAATTGTCATCACATTGAGTGAATTCTGCACATTCAGGCATTCTTATTTCTCGAAAAGATTCATCACTCATGTTGAAGGACAATATAGACCTACCAACGCCCCTGGTATACCTACACATACTCCAATGAACAGACCCGTTGACATAACATTCTGATTTACGCAATGGAATGATCCGTGGTGAAGGCACGAGAGGGCTAATGGTCCTCCAAACACCCTTACTCAAATCAAAAATCTCACAAACCTTCGTTTGAATCTTCCCATCCAAAGTGGGAATGTAACTAAAATTACACATAACCTTGTAATCCATAGCGTTGGCATCGAATCCAAACCCAAAACAGTCTATTGTTTTGAAGCGAGAAGAGAAAGTGAGAGGTGGAAGCTCAACTATCTTTCTAATGGCAGGGTTCCATATCAGGAATGTCACAGTTTTTAAATCATTAGGACGGTCATATTCACTCAAGAACAAACAAATCAACCCATTACAGGAACCAACAATTGTAAATTCTTGCCCATTGAATCGATCAGGGGAATAATCATCATCGTGCTCGCGGGACTCAATATCAATATAGCTAAATGACGAATCCTCGTGATAAAGAAGAAGGTGATTACCATTGTTGTTGTGTAGGTTAGTGATGGAGTGATGGGAGACGAAACTAGGGCAAGAGACGAGAGAGTACCATGATTTACAGACCGACCTGCACTGTAGAATCGACTTCACCTGCAGTCTGGCCAGTATCTCCCTCCAGATTTCAGGAGGAAGAACAGGATAGTTGAAGCCAGCCATTGTTTTAGGTTTCTCTGAACACGGACTGTATCGACCTCGTGATCCCTATTTATATGTCACAATATATATACAGCTTATTTTGCACAAAAGGCGGTGAGAACGGAGATATTGAATTCGGTAGGGAAATTTGATTTTTAGGAAAGTACTAAACATGTACGAAGGAGGGTTTGAATCACAATTATTCAAGACAAATCTACTTTAACTTAATCACTTGAATTAAATTAATTACGTGTATTAATCATTTTAATAATATTATTTTTCTACGATTTCGTATGCCCTATTTTAGAGGTTTTTCCAGCCCTAATCCTGGCTCTAGCCATCGTAATGTTGGCTACCTCTGCCTACGTCAATTCTGGCGTCCATGCAATCGCACCGCTGTCCTCTCCACCAATGGTGATCAACTCGCCTCACCCTCCACAAATGGAAACCACGTCGACGGGGTTCATCATACCCCCACGTCCATCCTCTGAGGTGATCCGTCCGGTTAAAGCACAGAGGAAGAAGCACCCCAAAGCAGTCTCCTCGATGCTCCTTTCATCGTTGCTCCCGCCCGTGGAATCACCGCTCACGATGGGTTCCGCCCTCGCGGTTTTCTCCCCTGGTCGCACCTTACCGTTGTCATTGATGGCCAAACCTAAACGGGGTCACCCACTTAGGTTTTTACCCCATGCTCCACCACAAGTGCAGCCGCCGCCGGCGGTTGAACTGATGTACAAGGATGGCCATGTATCCTTGGGAACAGAGGGACTCCCGGTAAGCCTTGACCCTGAACCGATCCAACTGTCGCTTCCAGTTGAGCCTCCCCGCCTACTTATAGCCACCTCCAGTCTGGCCTGCCCCGTTCACAAGCGTATCTCCTCTCCTCCCAAGTAGGAATCCGGTCTGTCTCGACCCAGTTGCTCATCGGGTTGCGCCATCATCATCCATGACAACCTCTAAGATGTACTCTCGGCCTGCTTCATCTCAGATCAGGAATAGATGGAGATTGTGGTCCCATTCACTTCGGTGGACCCCGTAATTCTTGCTCGTCAGCAGTACGGTATGGTCGGGAAACTCTTAGCACCGCGAACTCCTCATAAGGATTTCATGCTGCGAATCATCACGAAAGCGTGGGGCGCTCGGCGTCTGGTCTTCTGATTAAATAACTGGAACCGGGGGTCTACGCCTTCAACTTTTAGCCACATGAGGCTAGGGTATGTGTTCGGAAAAACGAACCATGGTTCTTTGTTGGTCACCACTACTGCTCGGGGACATTGTGGACCCAATGGCGATGAAGTTTCCCAAACTAGATCGTTTGCTACTTTGGGTCCATGCCAAGAGACTTCCACCCGTGGTTCGGACTAAGGCCACCAGGGAAATAATCAGAGTTGCGCTGGGGGAGTGCGTGGACGTCCCATGTGATCAGTGGGGTCGTGTTGGGGAGGAACGGTGAGGATTCGGTTGTGGATGGATCTCCATCGCCCATTCCGTCGGTTCATGATCCTGCGGTTCCGGGAATTCCCAGAACCAATTAGGGGTTCATCTCACATATGCTAATCTACCCACATTCTGCTACAACTATGGTCGTGTAAAGACTGGGAAATTTGATAGTTCAATTTATTGTTGGAATGTGGCGGATTGGAGAACGGTTTGAAAATTGAATCGAAAAAGAAAAAGAAGAAAGAAAAAAAAAGAGTTAGGAGCGGAATGGGCCAGTCAGGCCAGGCCCAGACGGATCGAGCCAAACCAGCCTAGCCCAACTCTCTACTCAGGCCTAAAAGGCTATATGGCCCGACTATTTAAACCCTCATTCTAGGGTTTCAGCAACATTCATGCGCAGCCAACGCCCTCTCGAGCTCTCCCTCTTCACCGATCCATCGCCGAACCTCTCTCCATCTCACGACCACCTCTTTTTCCCCAGATCCTCGCCGTCTCCACCGTCTCTCTTCTCCTCCGTTCAACACACATCAGTCGCCGCCTCTCTTCCTCACTTCCCGACCTCTCTCTCGCCGCCCTTTCCATCTCCGACCTCCTCTCCAGCTCCGACCCTCTCTTTCCCTCGCCATCTACGCTCAGGCAAGCTCGCCAGGGTCACTGTCACGCCCAAAATCCGGTTTTGACCGGACTCGAGACGTGAACTAAAACAGTAATCATTTTAAGGAAAAATAAACCAATGAGTCTCCAAATCCAATTTTAAAACCTTTACAATTCCACGAGTCGACACTCGATAAAAACAGCCGTAAAAGAGTTTAACAAAAACGAATAGTGCGTCTCTAGACTATTAGTCTAGGACCCTCGTAAGCTCCCAAGCATCGAGCATCCAGCTAGTACACTTCCCGCTTAGAACCTGAAAAACAACAAGGTAAGGGGGTGAGCTTTCGCTCAGTAGGAAAAGTAGTTAAGGTTATAAGCAAGCGCTCACCACCACGGGTAACCGTCCAATTAGGGCATACTAGTACAGCACACAACTAATTCTCAACGGAACTCATAACCACAATCCTCAACCCAAGACCAACCCGCGCTCACAACCAAAAACGACAAACAGCACAGACAACAACCAGCACACCGAATAACACGTCATCAAACATAAAGTAAACTGTAAAAGCATGACACGTCCCGTACCGCAGTCCCCTACTCGGTCGGTTGTCCACAGCCTGACACCCTCATATCGTACTGGAACACTCAGCAGAACAAACCCATAACCCAAACGGTAGTTCCCAACACCACCGAATGCACCCAGCCATTTATGTTGTACCGTAACACGAAACCTTGGTCCCGACACCTACCCGTCACGTAGACTCGGGGTAACATCCTAGACCGAAAATCCCTCAGTCGGACGTCTTCCTGTCACGTAGACTCAGGGCCATAAACTTCCCGTCACATAGACTCGGGTATCAAACACGCCATACTTGGCCTCGATCCACTACACCTAAACTATCCCACGGTGCAAGTATCACTCCAGTTACGTCTTTTCTCGGAACACACAACAAGATAAATATTACAATTGTCATAATTAAACACAGCTTACCGAGCCCAACAATCTTACCACAACCAGTCACATCGGTCTATCACTCACCCGACCATATCACAACCAAGGGTTTCACATCAACACAACCATGGCACACTCGCCCATACATATTAACAATATGCTCAACGGTTATACTAATCTTGTCTATTAACCCTAACGACACCGACTCACACGGCAGCCATCTCAAACAATAACAGGCAATTCCAAAACAACACACAACCTACGGCTCGACAAGGCCGATCTACCAGCACGGCAGTTCCCAAGTATCGAAAACAGATAAAACAGTTAACTAGTGAAACCCGTCCTACATGTTACTACGACTCGTCCGGTTATTATCTGATATAAACGTCTTTCCAGTTTTACTAATCCTAGCATGCATACTAGTAACTTTCCGCAATTAAACCGGTATCCGCTACTTTCCCTACCTCAACCGAAGAACAACAGGTACGTCTCCTAGCTGCTGACGTCCTGGCTTGCTACCTCCGGTCTTCTCTTCGATTGAAACCGGACTCTAATTTAACACGGAAAGGCAGAAATTAAAAGTGGTTTAAACATTAAATTAACGGTTACGACGGTTCTAATTTAGATCAGTCATTTAAACTCGAGCGGGCTAAAAGCGGGATTACGACGAATCGGGTTCGAGCACCCGAGCACAGAACTCGGTGCACGAGTTTCGAGGCACGGTTTCCGATGTACGAGTTCCGTGGCACGGATCCCAAGGTCCGATTCAGCGCTCCGTTTTTGTCCCGTTCTAGTCCGATTTACAGTTTTGTTTACGGTCATCCGTTCAACAGATTCGAACCCAGTCTAAAACGTTCCAAAAACAAACCTTTTAATTAGAACAGTACTAGTTTGATCTTAACTTTCCCTTTTTTTTGTTTTTATCTCAAATCATTTCGTTTGATTTCTGTCTCAACAAACCAGATCCAAGAACAGCTCGGGGAAAGGAAATAAAAAGAGACGGAGCTCGGTTGAACTTCGACCGACCATCGGCGATGCCGTTGCCGTCCGGAGCTCTAAGGGTGAGAAACTCACCGATAGAAAGACGGAGGACGACGGCAGGAAGGGCTGAGCACGGCGGTTCCTCGCTCGTCTCAGATCCGGACGAGCTCGGCAGTTCCGTCCCGGATCTGGTGAGCGCGCCGGCGAGGGTTCGGCGACGCTCGGGTGACGAACACGTGACGGAGAAGAAGTAGAAGAAGAGAGGTGAGAGATCGACGGAGGCGAGGGGGCGACGGCGGTCGTAGGCTGAACGGTGAGGAGGTCGGCGAGAACTCGGGAGAGATGACCGGAGGTGGGGGGAAAGACGGAGGGGAGAGGGGCGGCCGTGCGGGTGGCGGTGGACGGAGATAGTGGTGTTCGGGCGGCGACTCTGCGCAAAGAGAGAGGACGAACGAACGGGAGAGGGGGGTTGCGATTCTGAGAAGGAAGAAAATAGGGTTTCAGACCCCTTTAGTTAGGCTTAAATAGTCAAGCCCCGAAACGGGCTCAAGCGTAGCTGGGCCGCACAGCCCAAGACGAAGGGAGCTGGGTCGGGCCTGGGTCGATGCTGGTCTAGTCCGGTCCAGTTTGATACTTTTTATTATTATTATTTTTTTTTTAAAACGAATTAAGAATTTAAATCGAATTTCAACCCCGTCGTAACCAACAATCGACCCACTTTTCAACCTCGACGATCCGACGAACACTTTTAAATAATTAAAAACTTTTTAAACCGAGGCGGTCTTCACAATCTTCCCCCCTTAAAAGAATTTCGTCCTCGAAATTCAAAACGAACGCGCTCCACTTAACCCTCTCTCAGGGAACGTCCGATTAAAACTCCCAGTCTAGTGCTCCCCCAGAACACGGAAAACACTTTAAGTCTGTTAGTCGATACCGAAATCCTCTGTCGGTAGAGACGTCACACCGCCACACGTAACTTGTTTGAGACATCCTATGCCGAAACCGTCCGTCGGCATAGTAAACCGGAACAAATCTCACCTCGTCCTTAAAACGGATCCAACACAACGACAACTCTCCTCAACCACTCTCTTCGCTTAACAGAAACGCTCAAGACGAAACGAGCGTAGTGTGAGGGTTGTATCCAACAGCATGACGACGGTGCGGTGGGTGGGACATCGTCGTCGGGTTAGAGAGGTGAGGAACGTGGTCGGCGTGAAGACAGGGAACAATCGGTCGGTGGTGCCGAAAGCTCTGATCGACGACGATAGACGCGTGAAAGCTGTAGACGGCTGTGTAAACCCTAGCTAAGGTAAGAAGAGAACCTCTAAAAGAGGTAGCTGGGAGTAGTTTTTACAATTCTACCTTCGCGATATCTTTAGTGACGTTAACTAGAACAAAAGTCTGGCTCGCTTATTAGGGCTTATATAAAGTTTCGAGAGAACTGAGAAGCATGGCAACCATACCAAATACTATTATAATAATTGTGATCGATTATTAGGGCTATTACTGATCAATGAGTACGATAACAAAGCAACTCTTTCGTTCACATAAAAAGCGGCCGGCGACACTCATAACGGCGGCCGGCGATGCCGCTGTTGATGATCTTCCTCCTGAAATATGGATAGAGATACTGTTCAGACTACCGGTGAAGTTTATTCTCCTGATCAAGTCAGTCTGTAAATCATGGTACTCTCTCGTCTCTTGTCCTAATTTCATCTCTAATTACTCCGTCAGAAACCTAAACAAGAACAGTAATCGAGTTCTTCTTGGATGTTACGATGAATCATCCGATATTATTTCATATGGCTTTCACGGTGAGTCGTTTCCGGAGTCTAATGAACACAGTTATTACTTCCCTGAGCAATTCCTCCGTCAAGCTCGAAGTAACATAATAGTAGGTTCCTGTAATGGTTTGATTTGTTTGTCCAAATATGATTATCTTCGGAACAGCAAAGAGCTTTGTTTGTCCAAATATGATTATCTTCGGAACAGCAAAGAGGCTGACGATGTCACAGTTAGAAGAACCTTCCTTATCTGGAACCCTACCATTAGAAAAATAGTTGAGCTTCCATCTCTCGTTCAAACTTCGTCCCCTATTCCGCATGTATTTAGGGTTTGGATTCGACTCCAAAACTAATGATTATAAGGTTCTGTGTATTGTTCGTGAGCAGCATGTTGATTTTCCGGACAAAAGTGTGATCACTGCGATTTTTGATATGAGGAACGGTGTTTGGAGAGGAATTAGCCCTCTCATGGATACATGGGCTGTTGATAGCCATCTTCCAGAATGTTATGTCAATGAAGCTGTTCATTGGAGTGGATACGGGTGCCATTATCCTCTTGAACCGATTTTATTGTCGTTCAGTATGAGTGATGAGTGTTTTCGAGAAATAAAGATGCCTGATTGTGCAGAATTCAAGGATGACGGTGATGTAAGGACAATCATCCGAAGTTTGGCATTGGATGGACTGCTTTCTGTAGTGGTTTGGATCGAAAATGAATCCGTTGATATATTTGAGAGTTGTTCGATTTGGACCATGAAAATATATGGAGTGACGGAATCTTGGACTAAGATGTTCAACATTGACTTGAAGAGTGCACAATTTTTGCCAAGTAGTCGTTTTTGGCCAAATACATTTCACGTATGTGAATATGGTGAAGTTTTTACGGTGCAACATCTATGTGTAGAAGATGGTGAGGGCGTCCCACATATATTGCAGCACGACTTGGTTTTGTACGACATGCAAAGTAGAAAACGTAAACATCTTTATTCAACAACAAAAACTATTTTGGGAATGTGTGTTTACGATGAGAGTTTTGTTTTAATGTGAGGAAAGGGCGAAAATGCAGTCAAGGTCATGGTTCGGACTTTAGTTTGAGCATGCTTAATAGGTTTTTGTTATCATATACTTGATGTTTTGTAAACACTTAATCATGTGATCAAACAAACATGCTTAAGCATTAAAAACGCGGAAATATAATCACTAACCTCCAGCCATTGTTTTCCTTGGAGAAGAAGCTTTTGAAGATCCAAAGTCTTGATCTTCCAAGTCCTCCCACTGTTTATCTGTCTCTCTAGATGGTGTATGAGTAAAATCAGATAGTTGTGGACTTGACGACCAATATGAGACCTAAATACCATTTTTCTGAAGCATCACAACTATCCATCAATAGGTGTGATAATAGAAAATGATATATGTGAAACATCACACACTTTGGCAATTGGACCAACATACATTGATCATAAACCATATGATATCATTTAGAGAATTAATCTAACATGTTTTTAATAGGATTCTTTTCAGATTTGATTGGGTTGTCAACTAGTATACGAGACTTGATCTTTCTCAGAACCTCCTCACAGGCAGTGGGGGGGAACTTCCGGTGGTTGGATCCCTCGACTTGCATTCCAACTCTCTTTAGGGATCACTTCCTGTCCCATCTTCACATATATTTTAGGGATCACTTCCGGTGTTGGTGGTGTTGATCATGCTCTGTAGTTTCCAGACTCAATGTGAATCTCACCTTAATCAGTCATCTTCTTCAACATCCAAGCCTAGAGGACCATATTACCATGATCATCATCACTTCTTGTGTCATCCTGAACAAAGTCGTGCCTTGCTCCAATTCAAGTCTAACTTCGTGACCTACCCGGAGGCTTCCTTCTATTGTCAATATTCGAGCCACGGTATTAGCGGAGGTATTCATAATAGGACTGGGACTTCGAATGAAAGCAGAGATTGCTGCTCCTGATCATGGGACGGTGTCATCTGCAATGCGGTCACCGGTCAGGTCATAGGACCTCAGTTGCAGCATGCTAAAGCTTCAACTTGATGATTCGAATGTACAAACAAACAGTAGCAGTTATGGTATTTTCTTATCCCTTTTTGCTTCTATACCCAATCTCCACATCCTCAACCTTGCCTTTAATGACTTCCTCTCTATGAACATGTCATCGCTCAGTCTTGGCTTTGCTTCATTACCACCATCTCTAACTCATCTCAATCTCTCTCACTCCAACTTTAGTGGTTATGTTCCCTCTGAAATCTCTCATCTCTCCAAACTTGTTTCACTCAACCTCTCCGGCAACTATGATCTTAGATTTGAATCAGCTACTGTTTTTGAAGAGTGTAGCTCAGAATCTAACCCATTTGAGGATTCTGAATCTGGAGGAAACTTCACTATTAGAATTGCCTGATTCTGCTTCCTCCTTGACGAATCTCTCTTCTTCTTTAGCTTCACTCCGCCTATCTGAATCTGAGTTGCAGGGGGGCTTTCCCTGAAAGTTTCCTTCTCCTTCCAAACCTCGTCGACCTTGACCTATCATTCAATTTCTATCTGTTTGGTTCTCTTCCAAAGCTGCCCAATTCGACTAGTCTCAAGGTGTTGCAGCTCTCTGCAACGGGTTTGTCTGGAGAGTTCCCAGCGGATTCAATTGGCAACCTTAAGTCCCTCCAAGTTCTACTCCTGCATTCTTGCAACTTTTCAGGATCAATTCCGGAGTCACTTGGTAACCTCACCCAAATCACTGAGCTTCGTTTTGGTAGCAACAATCTCATTGGTGCAATCCCATCTATACCTTAGCCAACTCCATTACCTAGATCTAGGATGGAACACATTATCAGGCCACATTCCCAATGCCATTCTTAATCTAACCCAACTTAGTCATTTTGAATTGTCAAGTAATGAACCGCAGGGTTTCTATACCATCTTTGTTGTTTGCTCTTCCACTGTTGACAGATATATGACTCAACATCAACAATTTCTTCGGTCCTCTTAGTGAGTTCGTGTCCTCCGAATTGCAGTATGTTGGTCTCGGTAACAACAAGCTGAATGGGTCGATCCCCAAACCCATCTCCAGAGCTGTGAAACTTTCACATCCTGATCTTTCTCATAACTTTTTTGAGTGATCACTTCCCATCCCGTCTCCAGCGACCGTCTATTTCTCAGTCTCCAACAATAGTTTTACAGGAGATGTTCTTTCTCTGATCTGCAATGCGTCGTTCCTTCAGGTTCTTGACTTGTCATTCAACCGCTTATCCGGTATGATCCCACAGTGTCTTGGGAATGTCAGTACTTTTCTGATGGTGCTGAAACTGTGCATGAATAACTTCCATGGCACAATTCCGGACACATTTGCTAATTGCAGTATGTTGACTTATCTTAAACTCAACGGGAATCAACTCAGAGGAGTCTTGTCTCCATCTTTGGCCAATTGTGAGAATTTGGAAGCTCTAGATCTTGACGACAATTCCATTGTGGACGTCTTCCCTCGATGGATGCAGAGTCTTCAGCGACTGCAAGTTCTGGTGCTGAGATCTAACAAGTTGTATGGACGCGTAGACATTGATCCCAAGATGAATTCCTCCTTCCCCAAGTTGAAGATTTTGGACCTTTCCAAGAACAACTTCAGTGGCCCTCTGCCATCGAGATTGGGCAAAAGTTTGCATGGAATGATAAATGTCTCTGAATATCAAGGCGAACTGCAATATATGGGGAGTACTGAAGGGACGACCACAGTGGAAAGGGTTGGTATGCCCGGGGTTTTCGAGCAATGGTTCAAGAATCTAATGAAAACCTTAACACCGTTTATTGAATATGGATATTCAGTTACGGTCGCAATGAAAGGGGCTGATAGGCAGTTGGTCAAGATCTTTATTTCCTACACAATCATAGATATGTCTAATAACAAGTTCGATGGGAAGATTCCACCGGAATTTGGGAACTTGCATGCGCTCAAGGGCCTCAACTTGTCGCACAACTACCTATCAGGCCCGATTCCTCCATCTTTTGGGAAGCTCGTCAATCTTGAATGGCTCGATCTCTCATCCAACAACCTCATTGGCCGCATTCCCACCCAGTTACTAGATATGAACTCTCTTGCAGTCTTGGACCTTTCGTACAACAATCTTCATGGTCACATACCTATAGGGAAGCAGTTCAATACATTCAAAGACGAGTCCTATGTTGGAAACTCTGGATTGTGCAGATTTCCTTTGCCAACATGCGACAGTAAGAAGCCAAGCCTATCAAGGCAATCAACTTCATCCGATGAATCTACGAGCACATTCAGTTGGAAGAGTTCGTATGTAGGATATGGTTGTGGGATTGTATTTGGAATGGCTATGGGATATCTTGTGTTTTCAACAGGATCACCACACTGGTTTGTGAAGATGGTTGAAGGAGAAAGACAAACAAAAGCAAAAAGACTGCACAGAAATGCCAAGGCAAGAGGCAGAACAACAAGAAATTAAGTAGATTTCACTCAATGTGTGTTTTTGCTTTAGAGTATTGATGTAGCTGATTTGCGATGTTATTGGCATAAATAAAGGCAATGGTTGTGTGTCTTAAAATTCTCTTAGTTGTTGAGTACTCGATCCGTTTATCTTAGAATTCTACATATGGTACTCAAATACAAATGTATAAATCTATATATGTTTATTGGATTATAAAAACCAATATTACTTGAGATCAAAGAATTTGATCCTGTATAATCAATTTTTTTAATTAACGATTTAGGATGTAAAAATCTTTCGTATATGAGTATAGAGCACCTACATAGGACAAGTACATCCACCATGTCGTAGTACCCGTGAAGTTCATGTCGGCTATAACAGTAACTTAGAATCTAGTAGGACTATGTAATATTCCGACACGTGAATGCAAATCAGTAGGGTCCACAAAAGGACAATCATGCGGCTTGTCTTTTGTGACACATCATCAGTAACTAGCCGATGTAAAAAGTTATTTACAAAATTGCCCTAACATGCACCAAAAACAAGAAACCATATTTGACTTTAAATCAATTCCTAGACTTGAAGTCTTTGACTCGCAAGATCACACCTCGTATCACCAAATCCGACCCTCGAATTCGCGAGATCGAACTCCATCCACACGTTCTGCTGATGATGATGACCAATCACGAACGCTTCAATCCCCAACAGCTCCGAGTTACCGAACGTCAAGCAATACACCGAATCACTCCCTCTCACCTCCCCGGGTACCCGATACAACAATCTCTCGCCCGATACGCTCATCTCGGCCCCCCGAAACATCAAGCTCACGATGGGTATTTTAGGCAACGGCTGAGAACTCGGGACCCGATAACACAAATCCATGGCTCCTTGGAACACGAAGTTCTCGTCTTCGAGGATGGTCAACACTTCTCTTGTCTGGCGAGCGAATTCGGTTCTCAACGCGGTGTAAACCGGCCCAAGAAGGAACGAGAACTGCGTGCCGGAGTCGACCATGGTCTGGCCGGCCCCGGTATGGTCCGGTTCGAAAACCGATTTCGGGAGCGGGAGAACCGTTCCCGAAACCCGGATCCCGTCGAGCTGAACCGTGTACGCGGCCCGGTCGAAGTAAGGTAACGGGTCCGTGATAAGAACCATTGGAGTGTAGTTTAGCGGTTTGAGCCACGAGAACCCGGCTTCACCGAAAAGCAAAATCCCGGTCGAGTCTAAACCGGAAATGCAGTACGAGAATTTCGGGAAGCCCATCTGGGTGACGAACGATAACGACCCGCGGTTCATGCCCATTAACCCGGTAGTCCTGGAGTCCTCCTCGGGTCGGGTACTGAAACCCGTATCCATCGACCCGAAAACGGCTTTCGGGAATGTGGCGGCGGCGAGGCGGAAGGTGTCGGCGGCGAGGTAGCCTTCCACGGAGGACGCGTCGGCGTAGGAGAGGATGACGTGGCAGAGGTTGTTCGGGTCGCAGGAAGCGGGTACGGAGAAGTCGCGGGTCCGGGTCCGGCACGTGGCGGAGGAGCACGGGACGGGAGTGAAGGAGGAGGAGAGGCGTGGGTCGAAGACGGAGGCGGAGGCGGCGGTTCTGACGACGTGGAGCCAGGAGAGCTCGCTTCCGGTGTCGAGGACCATGGTGACGTTCTGCGGCGGAGAGCCGACGGAGAACGAGGCCGTCAGCGTGACGTTGTGGCTGAAGGGGAGCTTGTTGTTGAGTGGAGAGGTTTGGAGCTTGAGAGGGAGAATCAACGGTTGTGATGACTTGGTTGAGTGAGCAATGATGTTGTGAGTAAGGACAGTGGCGATGAGTACTATGATGATGTTGGTGATGGGTTTTTTTTGTTGTTGGGGAAGAAGAGAAGCCATGGAAATGGATTGATTTAAACTCGTGTTTGATGATTATGTCGGTATGGTAAGTGTGTTCGTAAGTAATCATCATAGGATTCGAGGAGGGGTTATAAATAGAGGGGGCAATTGAGACAACATGAAAACACACGTAGCTTCCTTTTATAGGTCTTTCTTTTATGAATGTCATAATATCATTTATGACTTAGTCGTTATTATTAAATAACGATATTACATTTGGAGAACCCGAAAATACGACCAGATTGAAGACATAATGATATAACATTTGGAGAACCCGAAAATACGTCAGTGTCTGAATCCGACAGTTACTTAGTATTTTTCGGGTCGAAACGAGATCTCGAACAAAACTCATTGTTACGCCATGAAGTCCGATGTTTTTCGGCCATCCGAGGTCATATGGAGGGGTGAATTCGTACTTTTGGAGTCCTGACGTTTATTTCCTATTTGGTTTTAGGGTTTTGAGATTTCCTTATTTGTAATAGGAATTTGAGGATTAGTTTCCTTATTATATTAAGACTTTGGGATTTAGTTTTGCTATATAAACACATATAAAGCATATTTTGAAGTAATAAACACAAAACGAGTTTCAGACTCAAACTATCTATTTCGATATACATCACGAATCAACAAATTGATAAATAACTCCCCCTTTTCGTTACGCGCTCTACATCAACAAGCAAACCATTATATATGCTTTAACATTTTTTTCTCTTCACCTGAGTTGCACTAGTAAAGTTAGAACGTTCTTTTTTTTATCAACATTTTTTTTATAAATAATCCAACGGCTTCAAAGTGAAGATGAGGGATAAGAGCATAGCCCTCAGAACAACCTTACAAACCGGAGCACTGGTCACGAAAGCACAGCCTCAAACCAGAGGATCCCAACAAGGGGAATCGAAACATAAACAAGTCTTATAACCTAATAAACATAATCAGCAAACTAAATACAATCACACAGGCCAACCCCAACCAACAAAACACCACGGCCGAAGAATGGACTAGAAATGTATTCAGTCCATTTGGCAAGATTGTGTCCATAAGCGTTTCCACACGGCTAGGTAGAAGTCATCGTTATTTTGGTTTCGTTCGTTTCGATTCCAAAGGAGCAGCAGCTAAAGCGATCGAGGTTATGAACGGATTTAAAATTGATGGCTTTGTCTTGTTTGTTGCTATGGCGTGGCGTCGCCGGTCAGTTTTGGAGCTTCAATCAACGAATGCAGTAACCTCTGTTTCGGAAGTCCAGAAACAGAGCCTTTTGCTGGCTAAGCTTGTTCCTTCGATTCAACATACAGTGGCTGTGGAGAGTTCGTCGGTGTTGTTGCAGGGGGTTGAAGGGGCGACGTCGGACCACCACGGGGTCTCGACGGCGGTCTTGAGCTCGCCGGGGCTGTTGGAGGGGGTTGAAGGGGCGGCGTCAGACCATCTCGGGGACTCGTCGGGGCGGTTGTTCACGTTGTTGCCGAGTCTCATGGTGTTTCAACTTCAAATTCTGAGATTGGTTGTGATTCTGAAAATATTATCGCATCAGAATCTGGTGATTGTGTTAGGGATTTTATTTCAGATTCTGCTAATCTCGTTGACGAGTGTTATTCCGGAGATCGCGTTACAATGGGGGACGATGACGGCGTGTGTCGCGTTTCTGGGTTTCGTGGGCTTGATTCTGGGATCACGCCAGCCTAGGACGCGATTGTCTCTCTATCTTGCGATTCCGATACTCGTGCTATGCTTGGGGAGGAAATCAATGGCGTTGGACCGGTTGGGCTGAGTGGATCGGATGGGCTGAGTGGGCCTACAGAGTTAGGGGTGGTTGGGCCCAAGCCTAGGCATGTTCAAGCAAACCAGTCCAGCCCAAGTTCAGTTAGTGTTTTGACTGAAGTTGTTGAAAAACCTGAATTTGCACAGCATGTGGCATCACCATCGAAAGATGTTGTCACGCCCCAAATCCGGTATTGACCGGACCCGAGACGCGACTTAGTGAATTTTAAATAATAACAATTTAAAAACTTGAAGTTCGATAACGGTAAATAAAATAGTTCAAAGGTATTAGAATTTCTGAGTCCTACGCTCAGTAAAATACATAAGTCCGAAATAACCGTTCGTCACTACGAAAATAATAAATAAGCATAGACCCGGACCCTCGCTAGCCTCATGCTCTGCGATGTCCTCAACTCCAAGTCATGACCACTACCTGTAGAAAAACACGGTAAAATAGGGGGTGAGCTTGACGCTCAATAGGGAAAACCGTCAAACCACCTTATCTCGAAGTCACCAAAATGCAGTTCCATACTTTAAAATATAATAAAGGTTTTAACACAAAACGACCTTGAACCAAATGAAAGCCAATAACCCTCTTTAAACTCGGATACTCAATCTCCAACTATACCAACACCGATTCATAACCCAATTTAAAGATAAACCCCTTTTTAATCCCGACGTTTACCCGACCACCCATACTAGCTTCAGCTCAACACCATCCAATCGCTTAAGGCACACAACGAAAGGAACAATCCAATTCAGACATCCAATTACGTTTCTAAACTAACTTTTTAACGATTAAAAAGAGAAAATGACAACGAGACATATAATCAACTTAACCAATCTTCACTTTACCCGACCATAACTGTCCCGAGATTCCACATCCCAAGCCCCTTCACAAACGACTTAAGGACAACCACAAATACGACACTTTAAATTACACGGAAGCCACACACATGAATTCACCAAAAGACAAACAAATCGAGTCATTCATGGTCACACGCAACTCATAACAAAGAAGAACACCCAAAGTCAAAACACAACAATACTCAGTCAATTCAAAGCAATTCAAAATGAAACGGCCCGTAGCCATCGCGCGGTCTAGGGAGCAACCCTCTCGGCCCGGCGTAACCGCACGCAACTTCCCTAACACAAAGTCAGGATAGGCGGTCGACCTCATCGCGGACGCAGCGTTTTACCGATCGACGGAAGGCAGGGAAATCGTCTCTTCGCGGCCTCGTCTCTCGCGGTGCTCAACACAGGGTTTTACCGAGTGCTAGTCGGAAGGTAGGGAAATCACCTCTTCGCAGGACACAACGTTTTACCGACTCACGGTCGGAAGGTAGGGAAACCACCTTTCTCGCGTACTATCGTACATCAAGCCTCACACTTTACCGCTCACTCACCCGGAAGGTACGACTCACCTTACGGAAGTACGTCTCTCACACTTTACCGGCAGCGCAACGGAAGGTACGACACACCTTTCGGGCACAACTCATAACCATTATCACCAGAACAATCACAACCACACTCACACTCACAATCACGTCGGTCTATCACTCACCCAACCATTTCACAACCAAGGATTCACATTTACACAAACACGACACACTTGCCCACGCACAGTCACAACATGCAACATCGAGTATAACAGGCATCATCCCTTAATTACTCTCATAACTGTTCCACACTTACCAACACTTACCAAGCCCTCTCGGCCACACTCAATACAATTATCACAGAACAGTCACAATCACTTTCACAACCACAGTCATGTTTCAATAATAACACCGCCAACAGGCACATACCATCACTTACCGATACCACTCTCCACGTGGTTACCCCACCGGCTTAACCGGTATCCCCAAACATTCCCAATCCAACATATCAAGTATAATAGGGAAAAGCACTCAAATCACTGATCATGCGTTCTCTAGTCAATTCTACTCGTTTTCGTGTTCATTATTTATTAACCGTTCAAGCATCAAAGGCATACACAGATACATTCAGCACACAAGTCCTACGGGCGCGACATGGCCCGATCCTACCAGCATAGCAATTCCCAAGACAGAAAACGTAAATGTTCACAGTTTGATACGTCTACGCTAGTTGTTCTTTTCCTATATGCATACTAGTTCTTTAGCCAGTTTATTAGGTTTCCCTATATGCATTCTAGTAAAATTGTAATAAAGCGGGTTCGAGGTAATCCCTACCTCTTGAAGAGCCGACTGTTGCGTCTCCTAGATGTTGACGTCCGGGCCTACCTCCGGTCTTCTCCATGCTCGAGGTAAAGGCCTAGTTTACATAAAAGGGACGGTATTAGTCCCGATCCAACCCGCAACGGTCCTCAAAATTAATAAGTACGTCCGGCAAGTCCAGGTGTTTATCTAATTTTAAAACCCAATTATTAATTAATCTAAATTAATTAAATTAATTATAAAAACTGGTCTGACCCGGCCCGACCCGAGTCCGACCCGGATCCATGTCCAAACTCGGTCCAGACCCGGTCCAAAACCCGGACCCAGGACCTGACCCGAGCCCGACCAGATCCAGGCCGAGGCCCAGATCCGAAGCCCAAGTCTCTTCTCGGGCCCAAGTCCAACAGCGAATTAGGGTTTGAGGTCTCTTCTAACAGCGGTGGCCGGCGACGGTGAAGTCCAGGGAAACGCGGTGATGGCTGGCAAAAGAGCTTCCCCGTCGTGGATCCGACGGGCTCTCCAGCGACGGTCTTCCTACAAGGTCTCACGTCCTAACCGGGTTCAACACGAGTTCGGACGGAACCCTAGCTCTCGTGACCCAGCGGCGGCATGACAAAGAGAGGGAGAGAGCGAGATGGGGAGGGAGGATTTGTGTCGCTCACCTGGGTTTTTTTCCCATGAGCTGGTGTGGCAACAACGAGGTCGGAAAGAAAGTGTCGCCGGTGGTGGGAACAAATAGAGAGAGAGAAGAAGGGAAATAGATCTGAGAGAGAGAAGAAAGGGGAGGTGCTTCCGGTGGCGATAGTGGGTCAAAGGTGGTGGGGAAAGGTGCGGTGAGACGATTGATGTCCCGACGATGCTCGATTGGGCGAGGAGAAGTGTCGCCGGTGAGCTGATTCGCGAGGAAGAGAACGAGGGTTGTAGATCTGGGAGAGAAAAGGGGAAGGGAGGTGGTTTCTGCCGAGGGAGGTCGTGGTGTTGAGGGGAAAAGGAGGAGAGGGAGGTGCTGGGGACGAAGGTTGGTTCCGGTGAGGGTCGGTGAAGCAGAGAGAGGTCGAGAGGGAGACAGAGAGGAGGAAGATGATGCCTCGAAGTCCGTGCGCGTCAAATGGCGACTGAAGCAGCTCGTTACGGTTTTGTGCTAGGGTTTTAGGGTGCCTGGGCCTTGGGCCGATCCTGAAACGCACACTACACGGGCCTTGCCCTGGCTTGGCCCAGGTCCGGTTAGTTGGAGCAGACCCGAAAATTCAGCTTCCTCCCTTTTTTTATTTCGATATAAAATCAGACTCATTCCCAACCTCGACGTTAAAATTTAAAATTTTGAATATTAAATTTTCCCGGTCTTTACAGATGCACTCGTACTCTCAAAACGTGTGAGCCGTCCTCCTAAGCACCTGACGGAAATTTATACCATGGTGTGTAAACCGAAGGTCTCGGATCGGCAAAGGTATATTTGTCCCGTCGATATTGGGAAACAGGTTGAGTAAGTCCGAAATGGAAAAACTCAAGCCGTAGCTCCGTCTCAGGGTACCGATGCATGGATTACAATTCGTGAGTTGGCTGCCAAGAAGAAGGCTGAGATGACTCGTTGTTGAATGGAAGGCGAGGATTGGCAGAGTTTTCTCTATTTTTGATTTTTGCTCCTTGTTTTTTAGTATTCTTAGAAAAGGCTTGACATTTTGGCTCCCGTTAGTGAAGCCCTTTTGTAATCGTTGGTTCTCACCCTGCTTCCTCTAAAAGTGGGGCTTTCTGTTTTCTTTTTGGGATCAGTTATAAAAAAAGGGCAACAAGACCCAAACATAGGCAACGAGGCCCAAAACGAAAACAAAACCTAATCCACTAAGAAGAAAGGGAGACCTAAAATCTTCTCCGTAACCTCGAGCCCCGCACCCACCAGGAGCCTCACCGAAGCAGCAACGGACCACAATCAAATGCAAAGCAGCAAACCAGTCCGACCACCACCGGTCGGACCGAGGGATCCACCACCGGACCAAACGAGTGCCAAAGCGAAGAGGATGACCAAAAACGACCCCGAGCAAAACAACCGGACAGAACCTCCGCGAACAACACACCCAAAGTTCCACCCCACCCCTCACCCAGACCCGAGTTACCTGAAAACAGGTGAACCCACCGTCGGCCAACATCGGACAGTACCCCTAAAGGGGGCCAGGAAACCCTCTTAACCCACAAAAGCTACAAGTACCAAACCTCCCCACCAACCCGGCAGAGATTGACAGAGACTATAGGCTCAAAACACCTCACGGTGGCCAACCCCAACCGTGAGGCCTTGACCACGACGGATCAAGAAAACGAAGCCCTAAAGGAAAGGTAAAGGAAGAAAAATACATGGGCAAGGGAGGAACGAGGGTCAGAGGAAACACCTTGGTCGAGACAACAACGCGCTCTCATATCTTGAAGAATCCATATCTCGCCGACTACCAACACAACTCGACGACCACAAAGGGAGAGGAATCATCGCAACTCACCGGAGAAGAAGGCGTTCTAGGGTCAGATCTGACAAGAAAAGTGGACGAAGAAGGAGGGGGCTGAGGTAAGAGGACCGGGAGCCCAAAATCAAAGAGAGAAAGGGGGGAAGAAGAAAGGAGAGAAGAAGAAAGAGGGAGGAAAGAGCCGCCGACGACATCCTGACCAGGTGAGCCAGAGAGGAGTGTCGCCGGCGACGGAGAAAGAGAAAGCTAGGATTGGGGTTTTTTTAGAGAGAGGTCGGAGAAAAAACAGAGAGAATAACGATGTTGCCGTCAATATTTGATACGTTAGAACGTTCTTGATTATATTCGTTTGATATTTTAAGATGGATTGAGTTATAAAAGATATCAAGACTTATTATTTTTTGACATTTTAAATCGTTTTATTGATTCATTTCAAAATTATGGAAGATCAAAACATATACTTTTCTAAAGATACATCGAAATTTCTAGAACCATATATAAAATGTAGTGTACAAAACTAATGAAACTATTACTTTAATTATGAAACCGACATAATATATCAACCCATATTTTAAGTTAAGTCAAGTATTTCTCCCTGTCACCCTCACCCCTCGGTTTGGTTATGTTGATTAAGTCGGTGGGATTAGATTTCTCATTAGTCCTACATTAGACTAATACGACTTGTTATCAGATAAAATCTTAAAAGTGACATATTGACTTGCAAAAGACCATCATACCCTTCAGAATATTAAAAAGACTCCCTATGTAAGGCCCTACACTAAAGCAAAGTAGGGACAAAAGGTGGATAAAATTAAGAAAAGTTAGGATTGGGATTAACAAATTAATTAAGAAACCAAAACCCACTGCTTTGTGTTTGCCGACCCTTTACCTTTATGTCTTGGCAATGGGAGGTCACTAATTAAATTAATGATTGATTGCGATGTTTAATTTAATTAGGATTTGAAATTTGGTAAAATTAGTACGACCAAATCGAGACTCCTGTTTGTGGCGGCTCTCGTCTCCACTGTTTTAATCACTAAGTGTTGATTACAGCTTGAACACAGCCTTTGTTGAACACGATTCCAACATATTTAATTACAATCGCGACTTTCTTTTTTCGTTTTTCGTGAAATCTTCGTACCTAATGAAAAAGAGTAGTTGTTAAGTATTTATTGATTGGTAGATTTATGAATCCATCCAAGGAAGGGTATTTTATATTTAAAATATCTATACCTTTTTAATCTTAGAGACGTTAACATGTTAATTTTTTTTTTTGATCAGCAAAACAGATATATTAAAACCGATTCTTGGAATCGGGATGGGGTGAATACAACAGAGAGCATTCCACAACCGGAACCTCAAGAAACAACCAGAAAACAACCACAAGGAATTACCACATAAGAAAATAACCAGGCTATGAGGCAGCCAGAAGAAAGAAACCTGAAAAAGACCATCCGACTACCAAAACCCTAACCCAAAACAGCCTCTAAACCCTAACCTCACTGGGATAAAACTCCCATCTCAGATCTGTCAGCGGCCAACACCGCAACGGCTGAGACTGGCCCAAAACTAGCAAGGACCGGGAGAAAGAAGCCCAATAAGGAAGGGAGAAGAGGATACCTTCAGATCTGCCATCCCTGAGACGCTCACTCCTCTCCTAGCGAGCCGGCCAACACCGAGACTCGCCCACTGGAAAGAGGCCGGTATTTCTACACGAGCTGACTTGGGATGGAGGAAGTAGATCTGGTCTCCACAGCCACACACGAACCGCGTGAACTATGGAGCAGGAACTGCCAGCGAAGGATGGTTGTCGGAGGAAACGGACCGGATTTGAAAGAATCCTGGTCCAACAGCAACGCCACGGCCATGGGCTTCAGAGCACACAAACAGAGGGCGGTCAAGGCAAAACCGCGAGAATCTTCGACGAGGAGGCCGGAGAAGCTCGTCCCACTCCGAATCTGAGGTGACACGGCTCTGGAGGCGACTGAGGCTAAGACGGCGGGTCACCGGAGGGGGCCAAAGGGGGCCAGAGCGAGGAGGAAGAGGGGGAGGGGCGAATGAAGCCCCAGATACGCTCCAATCCGTTTGGAAACGAGCTCCCACGGTAGATCTGGGGTTTCACGAAAAAGGGAAGGAAGGTTAGGCCAGATCTGAGCTTGGCCTAACTAGAGAGGGTAGAGGGAAAATAGGTCAAGGTAGGAAAGGAGGGCGAAGAAGAACCGAGGGGGAAGAGGGAACTGTCGGTGACCTCAAAGGAAGGAAGTCACCGGCGGTGGAGATGGCGGGGCTAAGACGGGACTGGGAGGAAGAAGAAATGAATGGTTTCTAGAGAGAGGTCGCACTCTCTCTCTCTCTCTAGAAACCATTATAGTACCCCTGTTATTCTAAATGAAACAACTACTACAAAACATAGACCCCAAAACAATGTTAGAACGAGAAATTAGGGTTTTAGACATATGGAGGGTTGAGAACTCTCATTGTTAATCGTTGTAGACGTCAATATAAAACCTTCATCGTGAGTCTTCTCTTCTCTCTTTTCATGGTAGTGCTCTCCTATGCGCATCCATAACTCAATAGTGTTGTATCAGGATAAAAGGAAGAAAAAAACCTCATCAGCCTTTTCGAGTGACGACTCGTTCACTCTATATGAGTTATCATGAAAAGCTTGAGGCTCAACGTAAAAACGAGGCTTGGAGACACTTTGTCCTACAGGGACTATGCTGCAGATAGAGTTCAAGGACGAAGTTCCTCCTTCTATCGATTAGCATTTCTTTGTACTAGACGGTTGTTCCCCGTTCTTCGTTTGTTTTTTCGGTTTTTAGGAGGAACCTCTTACTGTTGTAGTAGAGTCTCCTTTGCAGGTATTCGGGATAGCTTTTTTGCGGTCCTCAGACTTTGTAATTCTCTTTATTTCAAAGTCTATCAATAAATCATCAATTATATAAAAAAAATGTTGTATCAGAAGGAAGGCGTATCGGCGACGAACCGAGACCCTCTGTTGCGGTGGTGCTATTCTCTGTGTGTCCACAATTCGGCGTTGTTGTATCGAAAGGATGGTGCATCGGCGAAGATCTGTGATTCCCTATTACGATGATGCTTGCATTCTCTGTGTTAGTCTCCCATGTCTCGAGCGGGGACACGACCGACGATATAGTCGGGAAAAATCAGACGAATCAGGTGAGGACTGTTATACAGCCTCGCCAAGCCCAATGAGTAAGCAAGGATTTAGGGATTTTTACCGGAGGGATCCTTGAATCATAGCTATCATCCCCTACATACTGTTAGGTTCAAGTTCAGTGGATCACATGACAAAAAAGAGCCTTTGGAAAGTAGAGATCAAGTAGCGTTTAGGCACCACTTTGAGTAGTTCTTGGCAGTTTGAACCTTTTGGATTTTATTTCTGTTCTAGTTTTGGTTTTAATTCATGTGTTAGTTATGCTTCTTGTTATCATAAGGACTTCTTGTTGGACCGGTTCGTATCTAAGGGTTATTGGATCATTGTTCCTGTAAGGGTTATAGCCATTGTAATGACACTGTTTTTCTATTAATGAAACTATTTATTATTCTAAAAAATGCTAGAACGAGAAAAGTACCAAACTAATAATAACAGTAAAACTAGTTAACAATCATGTGACTCCAATGAAGCAAGGGGGTCCCACTGTTATAGTAGTGACTTATGACTGCGTCTATTTTACAAAAGTCTTTTTCGACTGAACCTTACATCAAAATTTACAATAATGGGAGTAATTTTTCCTCCATACGCCCATCAATCAGAGAAGATAAGCATATGAGAGGGGGTGTCATTCAGGACAACCTGGAGAGGTTGTGGAGACCGATCAACAAGAAGGACTAGGGTCCTATCCAGACCACTGTACATGTCCATAATTGAGGTCGTATCATTATAACCATCCTCAACCGTGTATGTCCTCATTTATGACTTACTACCCGTTGATCTAGAAGACTCGGCAACGATCGACAATGTTTTGGTAGACCGAGGAGAAGAATGTCTGATCAATGTAGGGGGAAGGCGATTGCTCCATTAGGGAGTAGAAGCATGTGTGGGTTCGGACGAGAGGCAGGTGAGGTACCCTCTCGACATTCGAGGATACTCCCACTTCCAATTTAGGGAAGATAAGCAATGATATCAGTAGTGGTCGACTCAAGAAGCGCGTTTACTCAGAAGCCTTGACAACGAGTCTCAACCACCCGCCTTTTTACTACTACATCTAGAACATGAATTAGATTTAAGGCCCTAAACGATTTGACTGCAAGTCAAAATATCAATACCTAACATTTGAAAGATGAATATCATGTCATTACTCAATGAATGTTAAATTTTAGATGACATTTTAGTATGTAGTCACCTGACCAATAATTTGACTGTCAACGTTCTTATCAATGAATAAAGCAGTGAGCCAGTATTGTAATTCGTCTAACAACTCTTACGTTTAGTTGTGAGACATGTTATTTATCTTGATTTGATTAATATTTCTGATCAAATGAACAAGCAAATAAAAAACATATTACAACATACACTGAGATAGACAAATTGTATTAATAAATGAAATGAAATATAGAACATGTCATAAATTTGTATAGACTTCTAATAACATCCCGAACTTGTAAAAAATGTAGATCTAAGAAGCTAAGATGACATATCTTTCTTATTCCAAAGCCTAATTGTATGATTAAACAAGTAATTTTTCTTCCTACTCACACACCAACTGATTGTTCAACTTTCATTATCATCCATTTATAACATCCTAAACTTTCCCAACCGAGACATCGACATTGTACACAAAAAGACAATACTTTTTCGAGGACTCACCTACACCTATCTACACTCGTCAAGTCCTTTTAAGTAGCTACCATATGGAACATGTCTTCTTGGGTTTTGGGCCATGTCGTTTTGAAATATCAAAACCACATGTCTAGCTTTTGGACCAGCAATGGGTTAGCTGTGAAACTCTAATAATTACATGCATATATGTGCAAAGTAGATGGGAATGGAGGATTTGACACAAAGTCAAATGCTGCCATAAGAAAACAACAACAGATTGGGCAAACTTCACCATCAATTAGATGAACCAGTCATGCATGCACTGCATGATTTGAAGTTTGATTCTCGGCTTGTTCATTTAGGGCTTTCTTTTTCTTTTTATGGGAGTAATACACTGTTTATGAAGAAAAAAATAGTTATCATCTGAAAAAAAGAGAGAGAAAGGAACTAAAAGGTGTATATGATTGCTCTAATCACAGAAAAGCTTACCCTTTTTGAGGACAAATGAAAGTTTTACTAAAATCCCAAATGGGTTGTACAAATAGTTAAGCTGATGGAATATCGTCTGGAAAAACTTAGCACTTTGGTTTATAAATATCCGGCGATTCTGGACTTGAGAAGTCCAAGATTAAAATCATGATGACGAAGTGAGACCGTATTAGGTGACATAGTGGGAAGAGAGAGCGGGGTCATCTTCTCTCTAAACTATGTGAATCCTCGTTGTAAGTTCTAGTCGTCATTTACCTTGGCTCTCTTCTTTATTGGAAACGTCATGGCATCTGGTCAGAGATGTCGTCGGTGGTGACCTCCTCCTCACTTCCCTTTCTCTCCTCTCCTTGATTAGCGTTGCCTTCTTACCGACTGTAACACCCCGCCGTGCCTCACACAGAGCCCCATGCGCGGCGATGTTAGGTATGCAGCCCAATACACCACAACCCCTCTGGTGTATTGTCCACAGACAAATACCAACCTAGGTTGTTGGTGAGACTTGAACCCAATACCTCACCCTTTATAGCATTTCCTTGAGTGATGCTATCACCAATTGAGCTGGGTTGTTGGTGAGACTTGAACCCAATACCTCACCCTTTATAGCATTTCCTTGAGTGATGCTATCACCAATTGAGCTGCAGCTCAATTGGTGACAGCATCACTCAAAGAAATGCTATAAAGGGTGAGGTCTTGGGTTCAAGTCTCACCAACAACCTAGGTTGGTATTTGTCTGTGGACAATACACCAGAGGGGTTGGGGTGTATTGGGCTGCAGACCTAACATCGCCGCGTGTGGGGCCCTGTGTGTGGCACGGCGGGCAGCTTAATTGGTGATAGCATCACTCAAGGAAATGCTATAAAGGGTGAGGTCTTGGGTTCAAGTCTCACCAACAACCTAGGTTGGTATTTGTCTGTGGACAATACACCAGAGGAGTTGGGGTGTATTGGGATGCAGACCTAACATCGCCGCGCGTGGGGCTCTGTGTGAGGCACGACGGGATGTTACACCGACCCTTTACCGGACCTCTACTTCCATATCTACCCTCCCCCATGTCATTGGAGCTCCGCTTATTCTGGTGTTGGTCGGTCGCCTGGGTCGTAGGTTGTCACTATCCGGTGGTGGCGACTCATGATGGACTTGCTTCAACCGACGACAGCTTTGTTCTTGTTCATCGCCGAACAGAAGTGATTCTGCTGTGGTGCTATTCCGACCGACAAGCTCCACGTTCACCGCATCCGTCGTCCAAGTCCTTAACGGTTGTTTCAATAGGTTTTGGTGTGTTGGCAAGACCTGCCCCCCACCGAGTCGTGAATTATCTACCCTTGTTCCTCTTGGTCGGAGTCGGACCAACTCTGCTTCTAGATCTATTGTTCCTTCGCCTTGAGACTTGGGCCTCTATTTCTGGCCATTCTCGTCTAGCTTTCGACAAGGTTTTGCAGTGTTGGCTTGCGACCTTAGATACTAATTGTGCGTTCTTCCTAGCTCAACGGAGAAGATCTAGATGTTTGCTTGCGTGATGTGTGGCTCTTGTCGTGCCTTATGCCGGCCTAACTCTCTACTGGTGAAGGTCAGCTCTATTCTTCGGTGCCGTTTTTTGGGAAGGTAACTCGGTATATTTGCTTTTCCTGATTAGTTTATGTGCAGACATACTTTTCCCATAGATCCGGATTCCTTATGGTTTTTACTATTCCCCTACCATTTAACGGTTAGGGCTCGTTAGTTTGTTAAGTTGTTGCCATCTGACGAGTGTTTATTGGCCTTTGTGCCTTCTTTGAAGATTATTGGAATCGGTTATTAGGGGTAGTAAAGTTTCGGTGGGCTTTGGACCACCAGCCTATCTCTTCCATTTTCCAGTGTTGATCGTCGGTGTTTCGGTGGTCATACAACTCTTTGATTTGGTGGTCTCGATGAGATAGGGTCTTCTCTACAAGCTCTATTAGTTTTTGGGGTGCTCCGGGTGTTGTGTGGTAGGTGTTGACGGTAGTATGTATTAGTTTTCTCTGAGCTTCATGGTGGTTAAAAATATAGGTTTTAGACCTGTTTAGTTCTTATCTTTGTAACCCCTTGTTGGGTTCTATTTATTCCTTGGCTGTGTTCAAGGTTTACACCGTTGTCTTATTGGTTGTTGTTACCTTCGAGTTTCACGGTTGAAAATTTTGTTTTTAGAACTAGTTTAGGTAGGTTTGCTTCACCCCTCGTAGGGTTGGGTTGGGTTTCGTAGTTAGAAGTGTCATTTTTTGCATGCTCGTGTTTGTAACTTGAGGGTTTTTACCTTTGTCCTTTGTTTTCTTTTCGAAAACATCGGTCCTCTATTTCTAATAAAACTGTCATTTGCTGATAAAAAAAAAATGAAACCATATTGCTACCAACCACGGCTCCACATGAATTAAACTAGGGTCCAACTATGCATCTTGTACCCTCTAAAAGGACTTATGGGGATCTAAGAGGAGATGATGGTGGTTCAAGGAGGTATTTGTGGTGTGGCGAAGGAGTAAGATCAGCCGAGGCTAATCTTAAAGGGGACTGGATGTTCCTCAAATTAAGATGTCTCCCTTCCCCTCAGGTACTCATTGGAGCTGGGGAGATTTCTTAGCAGACCTCGTCACGTCGTTGCCACTGGTACCCCAGGAGTCAGGTGATCTCTCTAAGTTCATCACACGACATGCCGAATAAAAACCAGAGCCAACGTCGGAGCAACGAATGTCCCGACCGTTCCTCCTCGCTCCATTCATATCCATCGGACTCGGGAAGCCAGACCACAAGTAATGGATTTCGAATCGGGAAAAAATATGTTGATAATTCGATTTTCTTGATTAGTTTGATTAATATTAAAATCTAGGGTAGATTTTGATTATAACAATTAGATAATCGAATTAATGAAATATTATACCAAAAAAATGAAATATTAAACTGGATTAAGTTTTAATAATCATTTTTTTGAAATGTGACGATATTGGTGCATTAATAATAAAAAATGGTTACAGCAAAAAGGTCCTAGACCCATTAATCCAGTATATGTGTGAGACTTTCGTTGGTGTCCCGACGAATTTGAAAACGTAATAACAATCTATTTTGTATCGTAGACAAAAAGAAAAACAAATAAACATAAGGACGAACATAAGAACCTATAGAGTTTGTGATGTCTGTTCTTCTGAAACCCGTAACTTCAGTAGTAGGGCGTTCTGATATTGTCTACTCGTCGTATTGATTTATCAGGATCACCTAAGATGTCCCTCCTTGTGATGAGACTTGGTTTAGATGTGGTAATGAAAATAGAGCATGCTCCGGTTGTGCCTGCATCAATATTTCTCGTCGAATCAGGTCACTTTGGTCGTCAGGGAGCATCAGCCGATCAAAATGCCATGACGCCATAACCAAAAAGATCTGCCCAAGTCGACTTCACCCAAAAGTACAGTCGATTATTCGACTTTACCCAAACGAACAACCCTAACACAATTATACCGACCCTAAATCGAGGCTATAACGAGACAACAAAAGAGGAGTATCAATAGATAGTAAGAGATTAAAGATGGTAGTCGACCGACAAAAAAAGAGAAGAAAAACCGTCGTCGAAACGACTATAACTAGTGTTTGTAATTTAAAAGAGATTGTATTTCAATTTTCACCCACAAAATCTGTTACTTGATCATTGAGGTTTAACAATAAATATTTAATTACGTTGTAAATCATTATTAATCAGTCAAATAATTGAACGCACCTCTTACTCAAAACTGAGCAAATCAGCTGGATTCTGATCGGCCGTTGACTTGTCATACATAGTCAAATTGGTCCCATCTTGCAATTATTTAGTTATTAATTACCCCTAAGTAACCCAACTACTCAAATTTTCAAATTTATCCGCTTTTGAGTGCTTTGTTCGGTAGCAACGCTTTCTCACCTGTTTTCATTATCCTCCTACTTCAACACCAAGTTTTTATACAAGCAATTCTTTTTGTGTTTTTTTTTTTAATTTCAAAGCTTTTTTGTTCTGATAACCTCACAAAAATATATTAACTTTGTTATATTTTTTGTTCGATTATGTTATTTTTTTAGTACTCTAACTTAAATGGATCGAACTTCTCAATTTGAGCTAAGAAAACTTAATTTAATTGAAATTAGTAAATTGTATGCCTATCATTTAATACACGAAATACAACATGGTGATGAAATTTGAAAGTTTAATACAACTGAATAAAAACATGTCATTGCATAAATTTGTCTTTCAAATGGTCAGAACTTGTTACCAATAGTTATGATCACTGATATGAAATCTCATCGTTCAATAAAAAAACAAATACCCAACTTCAGAGATGCAACAATTGAAATCGGGATTCAAGTCGGAGTGATTGTAAAAGAAAGTAGTACGACAACGACATCAATCAAGTGTGGTTTCGTGCACAACATAGTCAAATTTGAGACAAAACGTGCCCAGGAATGAGTTATGTTCACACGTAAAGATATGAGACAACCTCAGTTCACAGATACACACAAAAGTACAAACCAAACTGTTCTCATTGGAGTGAACTTGGCACCTCCAACTCTAAGATTGGATACCATATAAATAGTCAAGCTTGCATCATAAATGTGGCCCAAACTCTGAAACTATCATGTCTGATTTGGACACAAACATCAAATGAAGCAGAGGCCTAAAAAAAGTACCAACCAGCCCAGAGCTACAAGCATTTCTTCTAACCTATGCTCATATTAAATTGGTGTCTTCTATTTTCAATTAAAACCCCAACTACATCTCACCTTGTTTCCAGGTTCTTGCCACTTGAAACCAACAAGAACTCACAATTTCGATTTAAAAAGTTTGAGATAACTGCAAAAAAAAAAACATGAAACATTTATTTTTTACATATCGTAACCCTCATCTTTGATCATTGCAAAAAAATACGTAAATTTGCTTTTTATTGCATTTTGTATAAATTTGATTCAAAATGACTCTTTAAAAATAGGGATAATTGCAACAAAAAAGTGTCCTAAGATATTTATTATTTTCTTGAGGAATTCATTTTTTTGCAAGTTTGTATCCTTTTTATAATTGCAAAAAGTATCATGCACCTACTTTTTTTGTTATAATACTATAGAAGTGACGATTTTACCCTTACAATTTAAATCTTAAAAATAAATATGCAAAGAATAAAAAAATCCAAATTTTCTAGTTCTTTGTATTGTACAATGGATAAGGAATTTAAGAGATGAAAAATCAATATTTTTTGTTCTTTAGTTATTATTTTTAGATTTAATTTTTAAAGATATTATCACCATTATATACAAAGGGCAACAAAAACAAGTTCATGACACTTTTTCTTTGCAATTATCAAAGAAGAGAGTTACAAGTTGCAGAAAATAAATGCCTGAAGGTACTTTTATACAATTATCCCAAAAAAGAATACACAAGGTACTTTTTTGCAATTACTCCAAAAACCCATCAACAGGGGGAGTTGCAGATGACAACAGTAACAAAACATGATGCAAAACCAAATCCATTGGAGTACAAGGAAAGAAGAAAAGAGAATTATTCTGCATCCAGTGGCCTCTAAACATTAACATGATGCTGGTTAATAATAAGAGAATCAAATCCCAGAGAACCATATCCTGTCTGTCCAGATACTTTATTCTGAGGCCCTATAATGCCTCTAAGCATTGCATAGAGGATGGGACATGGTAGTAAAATATGTACCTCAAAACTGGGGAATACAGCCCTGCATGTGCTTATATTAATATCTTCTCCTGACTTCTTGCATGTTTCAATAATTCATATGCTCACTATGCAAATCCAGACTGTAAAGCATCACCACTTCATAAATGTTAGCCACAATTCAAATCACTTCTTGCAACATGACAAAACCTCCTAATAATTCACACCTCAAGACAAAAACAAATCCTTCTCTTGGTTGGCTTCATGATCACAACAACATTAGATTGTTATGCAATGAGAAGCTTAACTGCAAGAAACATTTGTTCACCAACAAACAGCTTATCCCTGAATTGGGGGAGAATTCAACGGATGATTCGGCGAAAAAAGTGGTTTCTGGCTAATCGCCCACCTCTTGAGCGAAGGATTCATTGCCTGATGCTTAACTCGCTCAGGTACTCGATTCGCCTACCTTGTGGCCCCTTGCCACGCGATATGTGACTATTCGACTGAGTTCGCCTAGCTAATTGCCTCCGGCGTTGTGGAGGCTGGACGAATATAGACTAGTCTGAATTCACTTGTCTAATCGCCTCCAGTGTTGTGGGAGGCTGGACGAATATGGACTAGTCTGAATTCGCCTGGCTAATCGCCTCTAGTGTTGTGGGAGGCTGACCAAATATGGACTAGTCTGAATTCACCTGGCTAATCGCCTTCAGCGTTGTGGGATGTTGGACGAATATGTGGACTAATTACCTTCAGTGGGCCAATCCCCATATGATTCTTAATGAGAAACTTGGGTGCAAGAAAGAGCTAGGCCATCAATACACTTGTAACTCTGTTATATCAATGAGAAACTTGAGTGCAAGAAAGAGATAGGCCATCAATACACCTGTAACTCTGTTATATCCATAATCACAACCAATCAATTATAATAAAGGGGTCATGGAGGTTTACCTTATCAACAACTTTGTTATATACTTATATCCATAATCACAGCCAATCAATTCTAATAAGGGGTCATGGAGAGTTATTCTCTTATCAACAAGAAAAATTAGAAAGGAAAACAAAGAGGAAATTCGCTTTGAAAGCAACAATGCCATGTTATAAGGCAAAAACTTGCCAATGGGTGAAGAACATTGTAACCATAATAACAAAGACTAGAACTGATTACAAATCACAAATTGCAGGTATATGAAAAAGGTAAATTAAAACATTACTGAAACTGCAGTTCAATCCATGGAATTGGTAAAAGGTAAATTAAAACATTACTGAAACTGCAGTTCAATCTATGGAATTGGTAAAAGGCAAAGTGGTACATGAAGTCATGTACCTTCTTAGTTGCAACAACCATGCCTAACTCCGTAGTTTCTCTCGGAGGTCACCTTTCAGGAAAGCTTCTCTTGTTTACATTAAAGATTACTGCTTATCGTCATCTGCTTGCTCATGTTTAATCCCCCATTTCATGGAGAGTTAAGAAGCTTACGAATCCTAAATAGACTATGAGTTTGGACCATTGATTTCTCATCTTACTATTTACAGAGACTACCATCGTCGTGTTCATGTTCCATTGTTGTTTCCCATAATCCAAGCCCTTCGCCTCCTTGCAGTGAAGAGAGGCAGTGATCTGGACCTAGAATCAGAACTTGAGCTGGAAGCGGAAGATCTAGCACCTCTAAAGCAACTAAACATATTCCCAAACATCCTGCTGAATCCACTGCTCTCTCTTCCTCTGTTCCCTCCTGAACCCCATGAGATCCTCCTCGGAGCTCCACCATTGTTGAATGCACCATCCATCTCGGTATAAACCACAGGGAGCTCTCTTTCGCCTCCTCTTCTTCCCCCAGAGAACCTCCCCACTGCAAACCCACCACCGGGAAGCCTCCAAATCGTCAATCCCACAGCTTCTTCATCATTCAAAGATCGCCCATTTTCAGGCTGTTCAGGCTCTTCAGTGTTGCCACTATCTGCAGGCAATTCGTGGCGGCACACGGGGCACGAATTGCGGAGGTTGAGCCATGGGAGGATACAATCAGGATGGTATATATGCTTACAAGGCATTTCACGGGCTTCAGACCCCAACTCAAAAGCTTCTTTGCACACAGCACAGTGTGACTCAACAGCTACATGATTCTCAGCAATCTCCACCATCGGCATAGATTCAATCGCCGCCTTCGAGGCGGGCGGGTGATCCATCCTCCCAATGCCATTGATTTCGATCTGAGAAAGCTGGTCAAGCAACCGGTCGAATCCCGAGCCGAGCAGAAACTCAGACATGCTCGGCGGCAGAGGTCTAAGACCCGACCCGGACCCGTCATCGTAATACAACTCAAACCCACCCCTATCGGCGCTTTCCGCCGCTGCGCCGGTGGCGGCTCCATCGGACGGCCCACGCAGCACGATCACCGGATTGAACGGAGACCTATCGCCACCAGTCCTGCGACTCCGTCGCAACCCGAGTCCTGAACTCTGACCCAGATTTGGGCGGTTTCCGACCATGTACATAGCAGCGGCGGGGAGCCTCCGCCGCCGCGATTCGGAGGCGACTACTGCTCGCGGCGGCTCTTCGATCTCTTCAACGAAGCCGCTGTCGCAGTCGGGACAGACGACTGAGTCCGGACTCCAAACCCTAACGAAGCGACTGCATCTGTAGCACCAGTACGACGATGTAGGCGAAGACATCTATGATTCACAGAACCCAATATCACTCTGCTCCTGAATCTGATAACCCACAAATTAATTTCTCTAAAAGGGGCAAAAAAATTCACAGATTTTCTCCGCAATCCAATCGGGAAAACCCCCAAATTTGAGTAAAAATGGGTTTTTTATTAAGAACCAATGAGAAATTCAACACGAAACGAACTCCATGGAAGAAGAAAATTTAAATACGAATTCGATAAAACGAAACCTAAGAGAATAATGACCCACGGATTGAAGAAACCCCAGAAAAAAAAATGGATTGGATCAAAATATTCTCGGGAACCAAACAGAGAGGCGTGGTTTAAGAAACAGAAAGTAATCAACGAGGAGGAGAAAGAATATAAAAGAGAAAAGTTAACGGCAAAACGGACGAGTACAGTTAGCGTGACAACTACGCTCCATCATTACAACACGTGGTAGTGTTTCATTGGGTGGGAGTTAACGGCACTTTAGTTAGAGTTACGGACATTAACGGTCAACTCTAGATTTCGAAACGAGCCGTTTAAGCCGACCGAAGAATACGGTGTTCGGTGACGGCAATATCGGGTGCGTTTCCGACAATCGGGCACGTGCGGTGAGCTGAGTGAAGCCGAACGTGGAATGGCACGCGTTTCGAAGAGAGAGTGAGGATTAACTTGAGCACGTGGACCTCGTAGTTGCATACACGTCACTTATTACAACCTATTGTTTGTGTCTTTGTCCCTTTATGTAAAACCTCCGTAACCATCGTCGATCTGATTGGTATATAAAACTGAATTTCTGATCAATAAAAAAAAGCATAATTAAAAAAAAATTAACATCATGAGATTATTTTTTTGTGAGTTATACTTTTTTTTTATAATTATAAAATTCTATTATGATTTTTTCGTGTAAAGTTGTTTTCAAATAGATTATTTTATTTTTAAATATGAAAAACAAGTTAAAAAATCTACAATTTTCACCTCTTTTGTATTTAATTTTTAAAAACCTACAAAAAGATCAAAATTATATGAGATGGAAATTCCCTAATTGAAAATTTTTTAATTACTATTTAAAAAAATCAAATCAAGTTCAAGTCATTATTTTGAAACATATTTACATAAAGTGTGAAAAAATACTGGTTCATGCATTTTTGTTATTATTATTATCACCAAAAAAGATGACTATAATTAGCAAAAAAAATGTATGCATCAGGTGTTTTGCAATTTTTCTTTAACGATGCGAATTTGGGATGAGTAACGTGTTATTTAGTTACTTATTTACTATTTTAAAATCCAAAGTGGTTTTTGATATGGATTTTTTGAAGAAAAACGTCCGCCCAAAAAGACAGTTAAAATTTATAGTTTTTTTGGATAACCGAAAATTTAAAATAACAAGTATTGTAAAAGTCAAACAAGAATAGACTTCAATAATTGGGGTTAATTCAAATTCTAAAAAAATACTCTCATAACAGTTAGAAACTAAAAGAATGTGGGTTTTATTCAAAAGGTTCAATAATATTGAAATTTAAGTCCAATTTAGATGATGGACAATTCTCAAAAAAATTTATCGGTTTTCCATCCCAAAAAAATGATATAAAATTCAACGGCTTAACGGTTTTTTGTACTAATAAACCATTATCTTTTTAAGGTAATTTTATGATAAGGTTTATATTTATTTGCTTGTATTGGTGCCTGATTTAATCAGCTTCTACATCAATTTGTCATATATAATAACCTGGGTTGATACTAAAATTGGTACACAAATCTTTCAAAATAATATGCAAATCTTGTCAAAACTATCAAAATGATATACCAGTTAATCCTCAACTTGTACATGGCTGAGAAATAGATTATATTAACATCCTTAAAATGCACAAGTATAATCAGTAAAGTTGAGTTGAATCCTCATTCCAAATTCTTTGAATATCAAGTAGTTGAGGATACAAAGTAAACTCACATGACATTACAAAATTAGTAGCTTGCAAGTATTCATTCAATGCTCTAAAACTTTGATCTTCTCAAGGCAGTTGTGCATGTGCTGAGTAGCATCGGGTGAGAGGCGCGCTCCGGCAACGAGCTTGTACTGCTCAAATTTTGATTCATCGCACTTCAATGCAGCATTCCTACAGGCCTTGATACTTCCTGTCAATACAAAGATTATACAAACTTGAAAAACCATACAACATTATAAAAAGAAAACTCTTGATCTTCTACAGACATGAAAATGCATACAAATTTGTGTTGGAGTATCATTAGACAATCAGTGATGAACTTGTATTGAATTGAGGTCTTTCACAATGAAGAATGGAATTATGGAAAGATCAGACAACTCCTGGTCGGGGTTTTGCTACTGTTTTCAATGCAGTTTGTCGAATACTCTCCTCCATATGTTTTCATTTAACTATTAGAATGAAAGGGTAACATTCAAACATAGAGGTAGTTACAAAAAAAGAGTACCATGAGGTATTCAGGTTTTGTAAGTTTTAGCCCTCTTCTTTGGTGATTGCAGGAAAATGCCGTGAACTTGCCTCTTTGTGTAAATTTGTTCCAAAATGACAATTTTACCCTTTAAAAGTAAAAAGAAAAAAAAAATCTAAAATTTTCATCCATTCTAACTTCCTTACTCTTTGTAAGTCCAATGAAGAAAATTAGTACATGTAAAAATTCTGGATTTTTTGCTTTTTACTTTTTTTTTTAATCAAGGATAGAATCATCATTTTGAAACAAATATACACAAGGTGTAGCAAAGAGGCAAGTTCAGTGTATGTTTTTTCAATTATCAAAGAAAAGAGCTACAACTTGCAAAAAAATGAATACCTTAAGAGTTTTTTTTTTTAAATTATCCCTTCAAACATATGACCTACAGACAACCTTGAATAATCACATATGCATTTTCAAACATGTGACCTACAGACAACCTTGAATAACCACATTTACATTATCGCACATGCAAGAGCAGAGCAGAACTTCAAGACTGGCAAAATAGTTTCATGAGAATCAACAACACAAAATGCAGATACTGACTCCATTAGAAAATGTAGGCCACCTCTGACACTTTCTAGATATGTATTTGGCCTCAGAAAAGATTGCTTTCAACTTATAGAAATTGGATTTAGGGAACTTGCAGAAAATGACCCTCATGTTTGAGATTTTGGCATGGAGAAACAACTCTTGCAACTTGTAGCCCCAAAGTTTCATTTTTTGCACCGTTAGTGAAAAGTAACAGATTTTATCCAAAATGGGTCATGTGCCATGCACGTGACCTTCAAAGTTTATTAAAAAACCACTTATACCTTATATTAAAAAGGAATTTTTGCACACAAAAAAATCCCTTCGGGTATGACATTTCCGCAATTTATGACCCTAAAATAATCAAAGGAATGAGGGGTAAATGAGTCTTTTCGTCGCTTTTTTGGTTCAAAAACACATACACTAGTGTCGTTTTTTTGCAATTTCCCCTTGGATTTATTATGATGACAATTGAATGTTATTAGGGTTGTTTATTTCCAAATATCACTGCCAAAAAACAGAGAAAATACTTTTTCAACTTACCACTTAAGTCCAGTAAGTTAAACATCACCGGGCAATTTCCAATACTTCTGACCATGGTAATTGCACACCATACTTTCTGGTACTCGTCTCTTGCGACTCTTATAATGCACAGCTTTGTTATCGGATTTATATATTTTACTACAAAAAAAGGACAAAATGTATGAAAATACAGGACATCAGGTTATACGATAAAAGGAAAGAAAGAAGAAGAAATTACTAATTACTTACCTTGCAAGGATCCAAGAGATGATGCAAGACCACATTCTCCGAAGTTCAATAAGATGCTGTCTTTGATAGCCTTTGACACATTAAATTGGGTAAGTATAATGGGATCATCCACCACAAGGTCTCGATTAGGGTCCAAGAATACCTCCATTACCATGTACCTATTTTTAAATCCAACCATGATTCTTTTTACCTACATATTTTTCAAAAGAAAATCCATTCAGCCCATTACAGAACATAATGTCCATGACCAAGACCATGTAATGAAGTAAAAAAAACAGCAGGCAAGAAGAAATCAGCAGAGAGATATAATGTAAGGATAATTGCAAAAAAAAAGATACAATGAGGTATTCACTTTTTGCAGATTATATCCCTCTTCTTTGAAAATTGCAAAAAAGTACCCTGCATGGCTGCATTATCTATCTTTGCAATTCGTATAAAAATGACAATTTTACCCTTACAGCTTAGATTTTAAAAGTAAATAAAAAGGGTAAATTTTTATATGCAAAGAGCAAGAAATGTAAGGATATGAAAATCAATTTCCAAGGGTAAAAACAGTCATTTCCAAACAAAATTATACAAAGTGCAACAAAAGACAAGTTCATGAGTGAATACTTCAGAGTAATTTTTTTGCAATTAGCCCTACTATGATATAATCCCATCTAAGAATGCAACATTGTAAAAATAAGGGGAAAATACATTATACAAAACATATAATTTAACATTCACATAACAAGTTGATATATTTTGCAAGTACAAGCACCCGAACTGTATCAGCAATAACGCAGATACGGGTCGTTTACGTTTTGTACTGGGTGTGGAACATGGTTGTCAAAATCATTACTTTCAGTCGAGAGCAGTAACAATTGAAGACTAATACAGAGAGCAAAATCGTTTAGGTTCTGCAGAGAGACGAGGAAAAAAATATTACCTGAGCTTCGACGGTAACTTAGAAAATCGGCGCCGGGAATATCAGACGACGGCCGGCGGGAGGAGACAGTGGAGTATCGGTGCGTTGGTCGAAATCAACGAGAGAGAGTACGGTAATGGTTGATTGCTGAGAGGGTTTGACGGTTTAGGTATGGGTGAGGGTAGTTTCGGGATAATAAAATAATTGGTGAGCCCAATGAAATAGCCCACTAATGTCTATTGGGCTGTGGGCTTGAAAGGAGACCTACCTCCACCGGAACTCACTTAACCCTCACATAATACCCGAATGATTTCAGACGAAGGCAAAACTCAACCTTAAACACTAGCCGGTGGCCATCACCTCAAGACCGGCGAGGTCAACCAATCCAAGTGGACAAGAAGAAGAGAAATCAAACGAGAAAATGCAAGGGAAGGGAGGGGAAAGAAAACCCAACAAAGCAAGGGAAAAAACCTCACCTCAGGCCGAGAAGGCACGAACCCAACAGAGCCGAGAAGAGGGAGGGACCAGCATGCACCGCCAAGGAAGGACCATTCCACGACAATCCAAGCAGGAAATCCTCCCACGAACGAAGAAGAGTTTGTCTCTACCGCGAACCCAAACACCAAAACAAGCCTCAGCTAAACCTCACAACGCCAGAGCGCGACTAGCACAGGGCAGAGCCAGCCCCAAACTTCACCGAGAAATCGGTCCCCCAAATCCACACCGGAGGATGCCGAAGAGAGCACGACTGGGCCAACACCACTAGGGGCCTGAGGAGATCAGATCTGAGCCAAAGAGGGCCAGATTTTAGAGGACCAACGAGGAGTCAATAAGGAAACCCTCCCCGGACTACCTCAAGCAACTCCCCACAAGTGACCAACGAGGCAAACTTCACCGAGGCTCAAGAAGGGTCTGATTTAAGTCCTAAGGACTAGATCTGAGAAAGAATATGGCTCATCGAACTCCAACGAAGAAAAGGAAAGAGGAGGCGAGAGGAGAAGGAAAAAGGGGTCTCAGAGGAGAGGAAGAAGAGAGACGGAGGAACGTCCCCCGGCGGCGTTCTCCGATGTCGAGAGGACAAGGAGACTACTGACGGAGGGAGGAAGAGGCGTGGTGGGGTGCGAGAGTTTAGAGGATTCAAGGGTTTTTGGAGCACGTGACAGCAACAGATTAGTGGGTTAAAGTCGTCATTGTATCAAAGCTCATTCCAATCTAAAAGCTCAAGTTGAAAGGTGGAGACATCAAGATGCATATCAATGAGTCAATTCTTTAACACTCCCCTCACATGCGGGCCTTGCATGTGGCACACTCGGGCATCGAGGGGAGGATTATAAACACATGCCAAAACCAAACTCTAATATTATATCAAAGCTCATTCCAATCTAAAAGCTCGAACTGATAGGTGGAGACATCAAAATGTATGCTAAGGGATCAACTCATCCACACATTTTCGATGTGGGACAATACTTTAACACAATGCCTATCATTGAGCTAACAAAATCGTAGATGATTTGTGATTCGCTCTAGGATTCAACGTTTGAAAAGACCAATTTCAACAAAAGAGGTTAATCATTTCTGTTTTTGAAACATGAATAGAAGCATCAAAAAGACCCACACCGCTTGTGGTATCACATGCACAATAGGGTTATAAGTGGAAATATAAAGGGGCAAGATAATTTTGGGTCAGACAAGGCATTACATCATTAAACATGTAATAAAATAAGCATGACCGAAACCAAAGTGGAGAGGCATCTCATGAATAAAATAATGCACAGCCCATGGTTTTGATCTTCATATGCTCGAGACCTTATCCAGTAGCCTTGTAGTGCATGCCGGTGTTTTAAGGATTTCTGGGACTTCCATGTGAAGATTGCGTCACATTTGCAACCTTGTTCAAAGTTTCACCCATACATGGAATGGAAGGAGACAATTTCCTTTATATAATTATCATAAAAAATATAATTACAACAAAATGTCATGAGTTATTCACAATTTATAACTTATAATTTTTTTAAATTGTCAAAAAAATGTACTTGTATTTTTTTTTTGTACATTATCGTTCAAATTTTAAATTAAAATGATAATCATTATATAAAATGAAAATATCAAATTTTCATATCTTCGAATTTCTTATTCCTTTTATTTATTTATTGTTATTTAAATCTAAATTATACGATAATCATGTCATACGAATTATAATAAAATAATGATTCTTTTTGTGATTATCGAATAAATGAATTATAAGCCACAGAAAGAAAAATACCCCATAATACCTTTTAAAATTATTCCTTCTTTTTTTTGTCCATCATAATTATTATATATCTTAGAACTACACATTGGAAGATAGAATGTCGTTGAAGAGAAACACCTTGTTGTCGCATGAATCAACAACTTTATCGATTCAATTATTGTGAATTTAAAGAATACCCCAAAACACTAGAATGACGTCGAGGTAGATGTCAAAGTCATGAGAAACAATGACAATCCGGAACGATTTGTCAACAATTGCAAAGACATGTTGAAGTATAAGAGCATCCACATCATGCGATGCATGCCCGCGCACCGCAATCCACTGATCGCAGGGATGTGGTGCGTGTTTCGTGAACCACAAACCACAATCACGCGATCTGTAGTTCGTCGTTCGCATCGCGCACTGTTTTTTATGGTGCGTGGTTTCCGGTTCGCTGGCGACCAATCCCAGCGTGCCACGTGGCCAGTTATTTTCTTTTTCTTTTTTAATTATACTTAATACAAAAAATACGATTATTTTAAATCTGATTTCGTGTAAACGATGTCCAACATTTATAAATTTATAGTCATTAGGTTCGAATTGTTCTAAATAATTTATTTAATGTCTTTGATCACAAAAAAAATATTGATTTACATTTCGAATCGAGACTGTACCAAAATTAATTCACTTCGAATCGTGAATGTATTATTTGGTTTTAATTAGATTTATTTTTTTGAATAACTATAAGTTCAAGTTTAATTTTTATTTTACCTAATTAATTCATTCGTTTTATCAATTTAAATTTGTCTTTATTGTTTTAAATATGAATTTAATAAATACAGCTAAAACATAATTAATAATCCAATCAACATCCGCTCATCACTTATATGAACCCCTAACCCCATAAATGATCCTCACGATGTGGTGCTCTTTTAAAATCAGGGATTCGCATCACAATTCATTCTAGCCAACACGTGATTCTAAACCCATGACCCCGAACCCCTGACTTCACGATGTACATGCTCTAAGTCCCACATAGAAAATGTATGGACGAATTGAACATTCGGTAAAGCATAATAGTGTCTCCACCCATTAGTTCGAGCTTTTGGGTTGGATTGAGCATTTAACATGGTATTATAGCCGGGTTTGGCCCACGGTCCGTTTGTCACCTTCACACTGTGATCTTCGGTCCGTATGTAGATGTTTAGTCCTGCTATGAGCCACGTGTATATGTCTAGTTCTACAAGTGAAGGGGTGTTGAAGTATAAGCCCTACATAGAAAGTGTATGGATGAATTAAACACTAAATATATTAGAGCCTCCACCCATCAGTTTGAGTTTTTAGATTTGATTGAGCTTTAACTAACCTGTAACAGCATGTCAATTAAAAGGTTACAAAGTTTCATGATCATTGTCTTCAACTTTCTTACTTCAATCAAAACGAAAGGTACGGCAACCAACTCATGGTTGAAGCGAAAATAAAGTACAAATAAGAGGTGAAACATTGTTGGTGGCTGATAAATAATCAATCAAAGTGGTGTGCCAAATGGTTTCCTACACCTAGTACAAAAAATCAAAGGAAGAAAGATAACAAGGTTTGACGTGTTCGAGTCCCACACATTAACCGAGCCAACCGAATAGACCTTATTGATTCAGGGAGCCTAACCTAAAGGTCATAAGACGACCAATGAGATAAATATAGTTATTGGGCATCAATGAGGAAGAAGAACATGGAGGCGTAAAGGCTAGGTGGAATCCCGACTCCATAATAGCCCGGACACCCCAAGGCGTGGAAGCGTAAAGGCTGATCGCAACCACCTCATGACCGCCCGAGGTGTGACGTACCTACGAGCCGCACGATCTAAATGTTGGCCACTCCAACACCGTGATACTTGGAAGGCCCACATGAAGGGGAGTCGGAGGAAAGGCACCCACAAGAGGAAGCGAGGTATGTTAAACAACCTCGCCAGGTCCAATGAGGTCTCACACGACAAGGGGCCGTTTATGAGAAAGACGGACCCATGAGTGGCAGAGCTAGGTAGAGTCCACGGGGGGCACATGCCCCCTTCAATTTTTTGGGGGAAATTTTGCTACTGATTTTTGATTTTTTTTTGAAAAATACCCTTTAAATTCTTATAATTTTTTAGTTGTGCACCTCCTCAAATTTTTTTGACATTACATATTACTATTGAAATTTTTTGGTGCCCCGCTCACCATAAAAGCTAGCTCCGCCATTGCATGACACACTAGACCGCTCTCGACCACCTCTCCTCAATCGTCATTTCACAAGTTACTCCTAAGCTAGTTAGTATCCCCCAACCAGTACCCTGACGAGCCCTCACGCGGAAGCTGACATGCATTCAAGCAACCTTACAAGCTTTAGTTGAGACGTGAATGACCACACGTTCATCCCATGCATTTTTGAGTCCAATCAAAATCGATAGACTTTTTTTTTCATTGAGTTAGGAGATTGGTCTCAACCAATTAATATTCTTGTTAGTATATTTTTACTTACTTATATACTATTTCGTTCTCTAACACAATATGAAGTTCTATTTCTGCTATTAAAAAAGACAAAAAAAAATGCTCTAGAAAAAGAGTGCAAAAAACAAATTGTTTTGAAATGTATTTTTGGATTTTTTTTTTTGAATTTCTACAACCTGAATACTACACGAATCTTAACTAAATCGGCATAAACAAATAAAACGTGCCCCAGAAAATGCCTTATATAATGTAAGAGATAAATTAAAATTAAGGTTTGAAGAAAATCCAAACCCATCAATCCAGCTTTATTTTGATCTTCTAGAAATAAAACCCTAAGCACACCTGTGTAAGAACTACTTAGGATCAATCGCCACCGTCACTTCTCATATCCAACGGCTCAGATCATCCAGCTTCTAGTGCTTATCACTCCCTCTTCTCCCACTACAGTGCTTCTCTATTCCCCTCCGCGTATCTCTCTTAGTTTCCTAGACAATGGCTAAACCCGCCATCGACGCTCTCTATCAGTTTTATTCGAAATCGGGTTGCGAAATATAAACACCATCAAAAGTTTGTATTTTTCATTTTAATTTTGTTCTGGGTTTCGATTTCCGAGTACCGAGGTCATATTGATTTTTGCGCTGAAGTCAATTTGTTCGTGGGTTAGCACCAAACCCATTTGATTTTTGAAGAGATTGAGCTGATTCTCAGCTCAAAGTTTCAATCCTTACCGAGTTTTAGCGTTCCCTTTCCATTTTCAGCGATGATCACCGATAGCTATTCTAAAATGATGTCTGATGTTTCAATGCGATCGATGATGCAAAACTCCGATTTCGCGGAGGATTTGGGTACGCTGATTCGTGAGCAGAGGCGGCAGCAGGACGTGGCGAGTGATCGAGAGAAGGAGCTCAGTATGTACAGAAGTGGGTCGGCGCCGCCCACCGTCGAAGGCTCGTTGAGCGCCGTCGGAGGCTTGTTGGACGCCGCCGCTCTTTCGGGTTTCCAGAAAAGCGGCGGCGGCGGCGGCGGCGGGAGAGGGTTTGCGTCCGAGGAGGAGCTCCGTGCCGATCCGACGTATGTGGACTATTACTACTCTAACGTTAACATGAATCCGAGGCTGCCACCGCCCTTGCTGTCCAAGGAAGATTGGAGGTTCGCGCAGAGGCTGAACGGCGGCTCGGTGGTCGGAGGAATTGGGGACAGGAGGAAAGTGAACAGAAATGGAGGAGTTGAAGAGAAAAGGGCTGAAGCTGAGTGGGGTGGAGATGGTTTAATTGGGTTGCCAGGTCTTGGTCTCGGTAGGCAGAAGAGCATCGCAGAGATCATTCAGGTGAAAAATCTTAGCTTTCGAATGATCTGTTTCTTAAACTTGTGGGTTTTAAATTGTATTGCTATGTAAATTATAATACTGTCTTCATGTTGACTGTTTTTTTTCTTCTTCTAATCTTTACTGTTTTATAGCCATATCTGTGTTCATGTTGGCTGCTTTTTACTCTACTGTTTCCCCTTATTTAGATGTCCAATGTAGTTGAGACCTAGCTAGATAGATAGGAGCAAAACCGGCAAAGATGAGAAATTAATGAGTTTCCAAAACTGGAAACATTGAAACTGCTAGAAAGATTATATAATGTGTGATGATTTTGTGTATACTTTGGGCGCAAATTTTGTTTGAATTATGTTCAAATATTAAACTCAAATCGAAAAGAAATAAGAATCAAAGTCCTACTTATAAAGTCTAGGGACCTTTTACTTTTAGTTGTGGAGTCCGACCTGATATGTTTGTCCCGCCTTTAATTAAAATATACAAGTTCCAAAACTAGACAAAAGTCCTTATGATTCTTAATGTTCATTTACTTGGGTGAACATTTGTTTTCTTTCATACCTTTAACTCTACATTGCTAGGTCATCCTAAATATTTGTCATCATCATCGGTAGGGGACTGTTGATATTAAACTAAAAAGGAAAAGGTTTTATATGGTCATTGCAAACTTATTTTAGGATGGACATATCACTAAGACATTACCATTTTGAAGTCATTGTCGTCAAATTTAAGCTGTTCATGTCTATAATCTCCATGTCAGTGATGCCCAAGTTTTTAGGATGACTTAACAATTTAAAGTGGGAAAAGCTTAAAAATAAATAGGTGTTCATCCAAACAAATGAACATTAAGAATAATAAGTACTTTCTTTTTAGTTTTGGAACTCAAGCGAAATTTGGCCCAAAGGTAAATCAAATCAGCCCGACAAGTAATCGTTATGACATGATTTAATGTTTAGTTTTGAAACCCCATCACTTACTTATATCTAGTTGGCTGGTATTGCTCCCTTTCTTTCTATCTTGATCCCAACCACGTCACATCTTATGATCTTGTAATGATGCGTAAAGTTTGTGTTGTTAACAACAACATTCTTATTTTGAGTGATAATGATGATGGTGTCTTAGAATTCTGTTGTGGCTAAATTAACCCAGAGATTGGTGGCTCAATCTTGTGGTGCCAAATCGTGAGAGAATGTCTTCTTAAGTTAACTTGGCATTTTCGGAATATTAGCATAAATTGTTCATCCTTCATGCATATGTAAGATAAGTTTGTGCTCATGTTTTACATCTATGTCCAATTTTGTTTTGTGTTTTGTTTTTGAAGGGATAATTGCAAAACTAGTACCCTGAGGTAGTAGCCCTCTTCTATGTTAATTGCCAAAAAAGTTCCCTGAACGTGTCTTTCTGTTGCACTCTGTATAAATTTGTTTCAAAACGATGATTTTACCCTTGGAAATATAAATTTTAAAAATAATAGTTGAAGGACAAAAAATCCAAATTTGCACATCCCTTAGATTTCTTATCCTTTGTACGGTACAAAGAGGAAGAAAATTAAGGGATATGAAAAATTGATTTTTTTTTTGTTTTTTACTTATTATTTTTTAAATCTAAATTGTATGGGTAAAATTGTGTTTTTTATTCAAATTGCAACAAAAAGACTAGTTCGGGTAGACTTTGACATCATAAAATCAATGTACTAACTTGAAACTTGTAGCTAGTGTATTGATTTTGATGATCTCATTTTTCAAATAAAATGGTTTCATCTAGATCGGTATGCCTAAGTTCTCATGCATGGGTTCATTAACTCTTCATTCATAACTTAGTAATACGTGTTAAATTTTTTTAATGCAGGATGACATAAGTCAGCACTCCTCTCGTCCAGCTAGTCGCAATGCATTTAATGACAATGTTGAATCATCCATTGGTGCAGTAGCTTCTCATTCATATGCGTCTGCTTTATCCAGCTCCTTGTCAAGAAGCACCACACCCGATCCTCAACTTGTTGCTAGGGCTCCTAGTCCTCGTATACCACCAATTGGAGGAGGAAGGCCCAGTTCTATGAATAAGGGCATTAATGGGCCAAACTCGTTTAACGGCATCTCCTCAGGTTTAAGCGAGTCTTCAGAACTAGCAACTGCATTTTCTGGCTTGAATCTATCAACAAATGGTATGGTAGCTGATGAAAACAACTCACGGTCTCAGATTCAACGTGAGATTGATGATCGCCATAATCTCTTTAATTTGAAACAAAACCCATACATAAATAACTCCTCTACAACTGTTAATGGAGGAAGTTCGTCTTCTCACTATCTTGGTATCGATAACATGCATTCCTCTGTTCCAAACTATGGCCTTAGTGGATATGCTAATGGTTCTATATCATCCCCCGTTATGGGCCAGCTTGGGGGTGGTAATTTAATGCCTGGTGCTCTGGATTTACAGAATATTAGTAGAGGAAGAAACCCGTTGGCTCTCATGGATCCAATGTATCAGCAGTACTTGAGATCACAAGAATATGCTGCAGCTCAATTTGGCGCTCTTAACAACCCAACAATGGATAGGGAAAACATAAACAATTCTTACATGGATTTACTTCAGAAAGCTTATCTTGGTCAGATGTTTTCACCTCAAAAATCACAGTATGGTACCCCTTACCTGGGTAAATATGATCAGGGCTATTATGGAAGTCCTGTGAGACATGGTGAACGGAACATGCGATTTACTTGTGGAACAAGGAACTTAGCTGGCAGTGCCATGGGAGCTTGGCACTCAGAACATGGAGGTAACTTCGATGAAAGTTTTACATCTTCTTTACTGGATGAATTCAAGAGCAACAAAGCTAGATGTTTTGAGCTATCAGAAATTGCTGGACATGTTGTCGAGTTCAGGTAATAATTACACGAGAACATTTTTTTCATTCTTTGCTAATTTAATCTCTTAGGTATCTAATATCTTGCTTTTATCACCAGTGCGGATCAGTATGGTAGTCGATTTATCCAACAAAAGCTTGAGACTGCTTCACCAGAAGAGAAAAACATGGTTTTTCACGAAATCAAGCCTCAAGCCCAATCACTCATGACCGATGTTTTTGGTAATTATGTAATCCAAAAGGTACTTCACATGCAGATCATCTTAGTTATGCTTATTGAGGCTGTATTAAATAAAGGGTTTTTGCTTAAAATTACTCTTTTGAATCTCCCACTTACGTAAAACTACTTTTTTACATACTGTGAACTTTAAACTACCCTTTTGTTTGAAATCAGTTCTGATCCGAATTCCTTGTTTATTTTCACGTTTCATTTGAGTCGAGAAACATACTACGTTCTCTGTTGTAATAATTTTACCTCCTCTAAATTGGGTGATTCAAAAGGGTAGTTTAAAGTTCACATTTTTACAAAAGGTAGTTTTTCACAAGTGGGCGATTCAAAATGGTAATTTAAAGCAATACTGTCTTAACTATTTTGACTTGGATTATATGTGACTAACAATTTCCACGTGCCCATAGTTTTTTGAGCATGGCTCTGCATCCCAGATACGAGAATTGGCCGATCAGCTCACAGGACATGTTCTGACCCTTAGTCTTCAAATGTATGGTTGTCGAGTGATCCAGAAGGTAGATTGATTCAGTAACCTAAATCAGGACATGTGAAGAGATTAAAGCTGTGGACTTAACTCTAATTGTTTTTTTATTTATTTCTAGGCCATTGAAGTTGTTGATCTGGACCAGAAGACCAAAATGGTAACAGAGCTTGATGGTCATATCATGCGCTGTGTTCGAGATCAGAACGGGAACCATGTCATCCAGAAATGCATCGAATGTGTTCCCGAAGATTCAATCCAGTTCATTGTTTCAACATTTTATGATCAAGTAGTGACACTCTCTACTCATCCATATGGTTGTCGTGTCATACAAGTAAGTAAACCGTGACTTCTCAAACATTACGTGTATTTGCTTCTATGTGTTATGTACTGAATTGGTGAATGTGACAGCGTGTTCTGGAGCACTGCCATGATCCGAAAACTCAGCATATAGTAATGAGTGCCGTTTTAGAATCTGTTTGCATGTTGGCACAAGACCAATATGGGAATTATGTTGTTCAGGTATGTTCTAATATCTGCTGCTAGAGTGTATGTTTATGTAATCTGTATGTGTAGAATATTAAATTGTAAAAAAGTACCCGGTGCTATTCTCTTTTTGGAAATCATAGCACTCTTCTTTAATAATGGCAAAAACTTGCGGTGAACTATGCGTGTGTTACAAATACTATCGGTGAACTTTTTTTTTGCAAATGACAACTCCCAACTATTTTTTGTCTGCAAATCCGTTATCTTTAGTGGAAGTTAGTCATGTGACTTCATTTTTTTTTATGAAAATGCTAGTTTTTCCGTGTACATTATACATGTTTTTCAATTTGTAACCCTCTTGTATACGTGTCTTGCTATTTGGAACCCTTAAGTATACACTTTTTCATGGTTACTTTCAAATTTTTGCCAAAAATAATCCCATTAGTGGATTTGCAGCGGTAAGTCGTTGGGGTCGTCATTTGCAAAAAATAAACAGTTCAGCGTTAGTATTTGTAAACGCGTATAGTTCACCGCAAGTTTTTGCAATTATCCCTTAGAAGTTAGAACTGTTGACCTCTTCAGTTTTTTTCGTATTCTTTTGTATGGACTATCTCCATTCTGATTTCTGTCGTGTACTCGTAGCATGTTCTGGAACATGGAAAGCCAGAGGAGCGTACATCCATCATCAAGAAACTAACTGGGCAGATTGTACAGATGAGTCAGCAAAAGTTCGCATCCAATGTTGTGGAGAAGTGCTTGAGTTTTGGAACTCAGACCGAACGTCAGGTCCTTGTGATTGAGATGCTCGGCACAACCGATGAAAATGAGCCTCTTCAGGTTTGTGTTTTGATCTTCGTGCTCGTATCTGTAAATGAAGCTTCATGGAAGCGTATCTCAAGCATTGGTTCTCTGATTGTGGTTTTGTATTTGCTTGTTTCTTTGTGTTTAGGCAATGATGAAAGACCAGTATGCTAACTATGTTGTACAGAAAGTTCTGGAAACTTGTGATGAGCGGCAACTTGAACTAATCCTCAACCGTATAAAAGTTCATTTGAATGCTCTTAAGAAGTATACGTATGGGAAGCATATTGTTGCACGTGTAGAGAAGCTTGTTGCAGCTGGAGGTACTCGTTCTAACTCAATACCCTTTCATTTTGATTTTTTCTTTTTCTTTTCCTTAATCATGTTGAGAGAAAGGTATTAGAACGTTTCCATGTAGGGTTAATTACTTAATTGTAGATAGCTATTGTGTATTATACGTTTTTTTGCATGTAACTATCCCCAACTTTAAACTTTTACGTCCAGCGATCTAAACTTCCGAAAATTTATGCATGTCTCTTTTTTGTCAGACAATGACAAAAAGGCCCTTGACACTAATCTCATAAGAATTAGTAACTACTAAAGAATAGTTCTTTTACTTAATAGTGTAAGTGTTAGTGCGTTTCTATGTAGAGTTAGTTGTAGATAGCTATTGCGTATTTACATTTTTTGCACAACCATCCCCAACTTTAAACCTTTACTTCCAACTGGCTAAATTTTCAAAAAATTAGGCATATTTCTTTTTCGCCAGACAATGATGAAAATGCTCTTGACCCTAATCCGAAAAAAATTAAGAACTACCAAAAACATTTTGATTAGAATCAGAAAACGGTTGGGTGGATATAAAAAAGACTTCCTTAAACATAAAACTATTAAAAAAAAAAGGTGGTATTTTATTGAGATAGGGCCAGGGGCATTTTCGTCATTTTAGGGGGAAAAGAGCTGTGTAATATTTTGAAACTTTAGGTAACTGGATGTAAAAGTTTGAAGTTGGGTTTAGTTATGTTTTATTATGTCTACTGAACTATCCTTTCACATCTCAATCCAGCAACTTAGGTATTGATGGTAATATTTTTTCTCAATGGCTTATTATTATTTTGCAGAGAGGAGGATCAGCAGCCAGAGTTTTGCTGCACATGCTTATGCGCATCCCGTTGCTTAGGCAATGACACAAGACATTGTACATCTAACCGAGGATAATACGGGCAACAACCTCATTTTCTTCTATTTTGTTTTCGTGTCTAGTAGCCGATTCGAAATAAAATATGCTCGGGTTGTACTTAAAAACTGTACATTGTTAGTTTGAGGATATACCTAGATGAAGGTAGGCTTGAGGCTCAGAGTGGTGAACTACACCTCAATGGCCACGCACGGAGGAGATAAAAATTACCTTGTACAAGTTTTAAGGTTGTAAAAATGGAGGTTCTGGTAAATTTGTGATTGTTGAGACCTTTTTTGGTATGACGGTTCTGCTTATGGTGATTTTGTACTGTCGTTTGGTTAGTTTATCAGTCGTCTTGTGGTTCCAGGTTCATACGCTGAAGTTACAGTCATCGATCCTAGGTTCACTTGCATACGTTTCAGTTATTTTGTCTTGTCGTTTGGCCCGATTATCGATCTCCTTATGATCCCGAGTTCATATTCTGAAGTTATTATCCCTGCCCGTTAATGACCTCCCTAGAGCATCTCCTTAGGCGAATCCGGACAAGTATGAACTGATTTCGTTGACGAATTGAGCGGGATTGTTCGCTAAAATCCCTGTTTCGTCCGTTGGACTTGCCCCAATTTGCCTTCAGGCGTCATACACAGAAATCCAATGTAATCAGAAGTATGAATAGATTGTTTGTTAATGTACTTCAAATTACATTCATCAAACAGTAATTACATAAGCAAGGTCTCCGACATGCCTATCTACTGTCGACCGTGTCAGAACGTGGAAGTGAAGAAACGCATAAGGGATCAGAGTCAACCTCAAGGTTGTCTCCGGCTAATGTTTCCAGCGGCAGGGACAACTCAGAGAACGAATGCACAAGGGCAATAAACCCGTCGGGGCTATTTTGGCTGGGTAATGTATCTGTCGGCGACACCTCGTCCGGTAACGCAACCTCCCCTTCAGGGGTGGATTTAGAGGGGTATAGGGTATGCCATGGACTACCCTTGTCCAAAAAGGTTATGTGAAATCGTAGATCTTTCAGTTACATTCGATTTGATATCTTACAGACCTAAATCGGAGTTCGTATGAAAAAGTTATGGTCGTTTTAAGTTCTGCTTTGCACGTAGTTTGCATCTGAGTGTAGTTTGCATTTATTTTTCTATCACATTTAGTAATAGTCGACGACATACCATAAATTATATTGTTGGATCCGCCTCTGCTCCCCTTCCAAATACCGAACAGCCTGCCTCATTGTCGGCCGTTTCACTAGCGAGTTGTTCGAGCACAACAATCCCAATTTCACCACCCCAACCCTCCATTTCATCGAATTGGCCGCACAATCTCTGATCCACCACATCAATAATAGCCCCGCTCGTCATCCTGCATTGAAGAAAAAGAATTAGAATCAACACCTTTCAGAGTTCAAAACTCACTCGATAAATTTCCAACCTTTCCCACACCCAGTCCGCCAGAAAGAGCTCCATCGATGCCAATTTGGGGTTTATAGGTCGCCTACCGCAAACCATTTCGAGGAGTAGAGTGCCAAAAGCAAAGGCGTCAGAGCTTGCTGTCGGCTTGTCGGTCTTGAAGAGCTCCGGCAACAGGTACCCGACCTTGTCCACCAGCTTGGTGGTGCTCCGGTTCGATCCATGCTCGTAAAGCTTCGCGAGCTCGAAATCGCCGAACCTTTCGTTCATCTCCTCGTCGAGCAAGACGTTGCCGGCTTTAATGTATCGGTGGATCACAACTTGTTCCCACTCCTCGTGCATATACATAAGCCCCGAAGCTACGCCTTTCATGATCTTCAACCTCTGCTCCCAGCTCAGTATCTTCTTCGGCTCGTTGAACATGTACTTGTCTAAGCTCCCGTTGGGCATGAAATCGTACATCATAAACAAATCTTCGCGTGTCCAATACCACCCGACTATGTGAAATCGTAGATATCTCAGTTACATTCGATTTGATATCTTACAGACCTAAATCGGAGTTCGTATGAAAAGGTTATGGTCGTTTTAAGATGTGCTTTGCACGTAGTCTGCATGTGAGCGTAGTTTGAATTTATTTTTCTATCACATTTAGTAATAGTCGACGACATACCCTAAATTATATTCTTGGATCCGCCTCTGCTCACCTTTCAAATACCGAACAACTTGCCTCATTGTCGGTCGTTTCACTGGCGAGTTGTTCAAGCACAACAATCCCAATTTCACCACCCCAACCCTCCATTTCATCGAATTGGCCGCACAATCTATGATCCACCACTTCAACAATAGCCCCGCTCGTCAGCCTGCATTGAAGAAAAAGAATTAGAATCAACACCTTTCAGAGTTCGAAACTCACTCGAAAAATTTCCAACCTTTCCCACGCCCAGTCCTCCAGAAAGAGCTCCATCGACGCCGATTTGGGGTTTCTAGGTCGCCTACCCCAAACCATTTCGATGAGCAGAGCACCAAAAGCGAAGGCGTCAGATGTTGCTGTCGGCTTGCCGGTCTTGAAGAGCTCTGACGCCAGGTACCTGACCGCGCCCACAAGTTTGGTGGTGCTCGGGTTCGACCCGTGCTCGTAAAGCTTCGCGAGCTCGAAATCGGAGAACCTTTCGTTCATCTCCTTGTCGAGCAAGACGTTGCCGGCTTTAATGTATCGGTGTATCACAGCTTGTTCCCACTCCTCGTGCATATACATAATCCCCGAAGCTACGCCTTTCATGATCTTCAACTTTTGTTCCCAACTCAATATCTTCTTCGGCTCGTTGAATATGTACTTGTCTAAGCTCCCGTTAGGCATGAAATCGTAGACCATAAACAAATCTTCGCGTCTCCGGTACCACCCGACTATGTCAAATCGTAGATCTCTCAGTTACATTCGATTTGATATCTTACAGACCTAAATCAGAGTTCGTATGAAAAAGTTATGGTCGTTTTAAGATGTGCTTTGCACATAGTCTGCATGTGAGTGTAGTTTGCATTTATTTTTCTATCACATTTAGTAATAGTCGACGACACACCCTAAATTATATTCTTGGATCCGCCTCTGCTCCCCTTCCAAATACCGAACAGCCTGCCTCATTGTCGGTCATTTCACTATCGAGCTGTTCGAGCACAACAATCCCAATTTCACCACCCCAACCCTCCATTTCATAGAATTGGCCACACAATCTTTGATCTACCACTACAACAATAGCCCCGCTCGTCAGCCTGCATTGAAGAAAAATAATTAAAATCAACACCTTTCAGAGTTCGAAACTCACTCGATAAATTTCCAACCTTTCCCACGCCCAGTCCGCTAGAAAGAGCTCCATCGATGTTGATTTGGGGTTTATAGGTCGCCTACCGTAAACCATTTCGATGAGCAGAGCGCCAAATGCAAAGGCGTTAGATCTTGCTGTCGGCTTGCCGGTCTTGAAGAGCTCTGGCAACAGGTACCCGACCATGCCCTCCAGCTTGGTGGTGCTCGGGTTCGACCCGTGCTCGTAAAGCTTCGCGAGGTCGAAATCGCCGAACCTTTCGTTCATCTCCTCGTCGAGCAAGACGTTGCCGGCTTTATTGTATCGGTGGATCACAACTTGTTCCCACTCCTCGTGCATATACATAAGCCCCGAAGCTACGCCTTTCATGATCTTCAACCTCTGCTCCCAGCTCAGTATCTTCTTCGGCTCGTTGAACATGTACTTGTCTAAGCTCCCGTTGGGCATGAAATCGTAGACCATAAACAAATATTCGCGTCTCTGGCACCACCCGACTATGTGAAATCGTAGATCTCTCAGTTACATTCGATTTGATATCTTACAGACCTAAATCGGAGTTCGTATGAAAAAGTTATGATCATTTTAAGATGTGCTTTGCACATAGACTGCATGTGAGTGTAGTTTGCATTTATTTTTCTACTACATTTAGTAATAGTCGACGGCATACTCTTGGATCCACCTCTGCTCCCCTTCCAAATACCGAACAACCTGCCTCATTATCGCCCGTTTCACTGGCGAGCTGTTCGAGCACAACAATCCCAATTTCACCACCCCAACCCTCCATTTCATCGAATTGGCCGCACAATCTCTTATCCACCACTTCAATAATAGCCCCTCTCGTCAGCGTGCATTGAAGAAAAAGAATTAGAATCAACACCTTTCAGAGTTCGAAACTCACTTGATAAATTTCCAACCTTTCCCACACCCAGTCCGCCAGAAAGAGCTCCATCGACGCCGATTTGGGGTTTCTAGGTCGCCTACCGCAAACCATTTCGATGAGCAGAGCGCCAAAAACGAAGACATCAGAGCTTGTTGTCGGCTTTCCGGTCTTGAAGAGCTCCGGCAACAGGTACCCGACCTCTGCTCCTAACTCAGTATCTTCTTCGGCTTGTTGAATATGTACTTGTCTAAGCTCCTGTTGGGCATGAAATCGTAGACCACAAACAAATATTCGCGTCTACGACACCACCCGAGTAACTGAGCCAGATTTTGGTGACAGAGACGGCCAATATTGGTAATCTCCGACATGAATTCTCGCAACAGCTGTTTCGACTCGTGGGAGATTCTCTTCACGACGACCTCTGTTTTTGAGCTCTGAAGCGTCCCTTTGTAGACCTTCCCGAATCCGCCAAAGCTGAGAAGCTCGCAGAAATCTTTGGTTGCTTTCTTGAGCTCCTTGTAGGAGAATCTGTGCGACCCAATGTCGAGCTCCCAAGCTTCAATCACATCCGCGTTCTTGATCTTTCTGATTGCGTATTAGTAGACGTGTCTGTGTGGGGAAGGCAAGCTGGGCCTGTTTCATTACACTATGATTCCCAAGCAGCTATTTGCGTTGCGAAGAATAATGTTGAATGATAAGAAGATATACATTCGTATCAGGCACGGTGTCGTTAGACAACTCCTGAAAAATGGAGTGATTTCTTTGGAATTTACGAGATCCAGAAGAAATCTAGTTGTTCCTTTCACTAAGGGTCAACCAAGCAGAGTTCTATTTGATATGTCGAGAGGGATGAGGCTTAAGCTCACATGTCAAGAAAGTATGGATGACACGTGCTAGTGGTCGTATGCAACCATACTAGTCTTGATGCACTACATCTCTCATTCCTGTGACATGTCAAGAAAGTATGGATGACACATATTTCCTATAAAACCGACATGGAAGTATTGAAATTAAATCATCTAAGAAAAGTATGTCTTCATGGACTGTAACTTCATACATTCAATTTAAACTTTCTTGTATCAAAGTTTTATACATCAACAGTTTAGAAATTAGACATTATTCTACGATTTCTTTTGATACATGGGTGATGTGGTCAGAGTAGGGGCGGATCCAAAAATATAAAAAAATTAAGGTATGTCATCGCTCATTGTAAATATGGTAATAAAATAAATATAAAGTACACTTATATGCAAATTACGTGCAAACTAAGTGTAAAGCTTGTCTTAAAATGACCTTAATTTTTTACACGAACTCTGATTTTGACTTGTAAGATATCAAATCGAAGCTCAGTGAAAACTCTACGACTTCATGTCAATTTTTTGGACTAGGGTATGCTATGTAATACCATATACCCGTCTAAATCCGCCCTTGCTCACCTTAGGGGTGATCTAGGCAATGGAAGATGAAACCCTCTTATTTCCAGCGCCGGTGACCTCGCCGACTGAGCCATGACCCAATGTTGAAACCGCCTCAGCTTCTCCGACGTCGACGACCTCACCGGGCCTAGGGCTGCGGTTGGAGCCGGATCTCGTGCTGGAGCTAGGTCAGTGGTAGGATCAAGGGGAGCTTCGTCTTCAGGGTGTTGTAAATGTAAACCACAACGAACAAGGTGAGGACACAGGCGATGACGAGGGTCGTCGTCTCCATGGGCTCTACCTTTTTAGGAAACTACAAAGGTTTGGGGTACGCTGCACCTCGTTGTAACTTTTGGCACTAATAGGTACTACCCTCTTGTTGGTTGCCTTTTGTTCCATCTCTAGTCGTGCGTAACCAAACATGTATGAGGTATTTGGTCGCATCAGGGGTCCATTTCCTTCTATAACCTTCTGCTCGTTATTGGGAAGTGCCGGTAGAGAACGATTAAGACGACATCTGGGTGTCGTTGTTGCTGTCGGCGCTATATTGGGAATCACTAGGGTAGGCGTTCCTTGTGCACCGATGTCACCTCCGTTGTCGTCTCAACCACTGCTACCCTCAACGCCATCGCTCCCTACAATGCCGCCTCCAACACCATCACCACCTCCTCAACCGTCTCCATCTCCTCTCGCCCATCGGCTCCAGAGTCCCTCTTAGAACGACCAAAGTCAAAGATCACATGCGATCTGCTACCCCACCACCACGTGTGGTGGCCTAACTGTGGCCCCATGCCCCTACCTCACTCCACGGACCACCGTTTCATCGGGAGGACGAAAAAGTCTCTAGCAAAGAGATATGTCTAATTCCGCTCATTAAAGATCTCTGCGTGAGGCTCCCTCGGCCCCCTAATATGAATCATAACGATTGGGAGCATTGGTTGGCTTTGCAAGTGTGGCCAACACTGGATGATGATGTTGTTGACAACAGCAAGAGGAAAATCAACAGTAGTCCTGAGCTGTCCTTGACCACGAACATGATCCGTTGTTGGCCCCAATCACCATGCAAAGGACGAGCAAAGGTTGTGTGAGTGGACACATACCTCGCCCTGTCAAGGTCGGTACAAATCCGACATCATGGTTCCCCTATTCCCTGATGTTTTCCCTATATGACTATTATCCCTTTAAATGCCGCCGATCTTTTATCACGGGTATTTTCAGGTCGAGGTGGAAAATGATCATTGTTCACTACTCTCGCACAACCATTAGTCTGGAGATACCCTTCAACCATTTGTTCCCGATATAATTAGATATTTCGTTATAAAGTTAGCGCTCAACACCTATATATATATATATGATAGAACTAAATCTTATCTTTTTCTTTTTCATCATTTTCAAATTACGTAGCGTTTGATTTTCGTGATAATAAATTCTAATATGCTCAAACAAAGTTAAGATATCAAAATTAATTTTTTATTTGATTGTGATTTGATTATGCGATTAATGCGTAATATCCTGGTTGACTTATTCTACTTCTATATATATTCACTCCAATAGAAAAGAGGGAACACACAGAACTACTCTACCAATATGGTGAGTTTGCCGTCCCACATCTATGGGTTCAATATAAGCCTTCAATCGAAGAAGAGAATCCTATGTACATAAAGTCTTTAACAATCGGCGAAAGATCGACGTCATAGGACAAAATTGAAGACCTGGGTTTCGTCGTCGACGACGACAGCATGACGTTGAGTTGTTTCTTCCCGGAATCTTAATCAATCCAAGCTTGAATCACCTTCCCGCTCTTGAGATTGATCTCCTCTTTAGTCGAATACTGGGTAAAATAAGTCGTCGGAACAGAGATGCTCGATTTCAAGCTATTGATGTCGATGTCGATATGGTTGTCATTAATGTCGACGCTCGATTTCAAAAGTGTTGAAATATTGGGGTATTTATAGGATATTTTTTTCTTATGATTTTAGAGAAAAAAAAATAGTTGTTACTGGTTGTTGGCAAAGCCAGGTTCTTTTTTGCCACGCCAGCACCATGTGATTGGCCGACTATGATTTGTGAATCGCGTGGTACAAATTCACGTTAGTGAATCGAACCGCTCGGTTCATGATTCATATTCACTAATTAGTTAATCGGAATCGTGCACGGGTGCACTGCATCGTGCGACTCACGATTCACGATCCTCTAATTTGTGAATCTAAAATCATGAACTGGCCACGATGTACATGCTCTTACTATCCACATCGACGGATCTACCAAGGGTCTAGGGGCAGGGCAGGTCACCCTCTCCTGTCGATTTATTATTATTTTAACTTATTACCCGATATTTTAAATTTTCCTTTCTTAAATTGTTATTTTCTTCAACCATGTTCTTCCCCTCGACTTTATTTTTTAAGTTATCATTGAATTTCTTTGATTTACTTCCTTACATTCCCATTTTTCTCAATCATGTTATTTATTTTCTTAATTATTTATACTTAAATTTCCATTTATATAATAATTCTTTTAATTCTTTTTTAAGAAAATAATAATATAATATATTCCATTTATATAATATACTCCCAACCATCAAATTGTCTTTCTCTCCAATCTTGTCCATGGCAAGATCAGAAAATCTCGTACTTTTCTGGGTCCTTCTTGTTCTTTTGAGCCCTCCTGCTTTCTCCGAGCTTGACGCCTAGCTCTTCTTCCCCGGCTTCAAGGACTCCGGCGGAAACATAACGCTCGACGGCGACGCGGTGTTGGAAAAAAACGGCATACTCCGATTAACCAACGCCACCCGCCGAGTCCTCGGCCACGCGTTTTACCGGTCACCGGTCCGGTTCAAAAATGCTGCCGACGGGAAAGCTCTCTCCTTTTCCACCGCCTTCGCTTTCGCCATCCTCCCTGAGTACCCTACGCTCGGAGGCCACGGCTTGGCCTTCACTCTGTCTCCAAACATAGGCCTTCCCGGAGCTCGGCACAGCCAGTACCTCGGACTCCTCAACTCCACCAACATGGGAAACTCAACAAACCACGTCTTCGCCGTCGAATTCGACACCGTGCAAGACTTCGACTTCGGAGACATTGACGATAACCATGTCGGCGTCGACGTCAATAGCTTGAAATCGAGCAGCTCTGTTCCGGCGACTTATTTCACCCAGTATTCGACGAAAGAGGAGCTCAATCTCAAGAGCGGGAAGGTGATTCAAGCTTGGATTGATTACGATTCCGGGAAGAAACAACTCAACGTCATGCCGTCGCCGTCGTCGACGAAACCCAAGTCTCCGATTTTGTCCTATGATGTCGATCTTTCGCCGATTGTTAAAGATTTCATGTACATTGGGTTCTCTTCTTCGACTGGGTTGCTCGCGAGCACACATTACTTATTGGGTTGGAGCTTTAACATGAGTGGGGAAGCTAGATCGTTGTCTCTCGATTCTCTCCCCAAACTTCCAGGATCGGAGAAGAACCGCACAGGGTTGATTATTGGTGTCTCTGTTTCAGTTGTTGTTGTTCTGTTTTTGGTATTGGGTCTCTGTTTTTATCTCAAGAGGAAGACGAAGAAGGCCGACGTGAAGTGATTGAAGGCTTATATTGAACGCATCGATTTGGGACGGCAAGCTCACCAATATTCAAGTATTTTTGGGGTTTTTAAGTTAGGATCATTGTATTCAAAGGAATAAATAAACAATAATCAGTTTCTCTTTTCTTTTTTTTTGAAATGGGTGGCAAAAAATTGCATTAGTAGTGTCGACCAAACCACACAAGTAAAGCTAAAATTCTAAGTACCAGAATAAAATCGAGCTTCACGTAGGAAAATTGGTGGTCTTGGATTCATCGGAATAGTCTAATTTTTATCTTCGTCAAAAAGAAAAATTCTTATATCCTACCATGAGCTGATAATGTAAAGTACTAAAAATAAACATTAGAAAAGACAGCAGAAACTTATTGGTGTAGACACGTTCCCCAAGTCGCAGTACATAGAACCAGTCTCGGGTCGTGAGGGGTAGGCCACCAGCCTTCTACCCTTCGAGCTCCTTGTTGACTCGTGGCTCTTGGCAGGGATGTTTGGCAACCCTTGCCTGATCATCATCCTCTTCCTCCTCATCAGCAAGCCGGTAAGTGGAGTGCGTGATCGGGATTATGAATACTTCGTCTTCGTCCGGGTCATCTTCAAAGGATATACCCCCTAGTCGGTCAAATATGGCATCCACGGTCCCTTGAGAAGCCGGAGGGACGGACAATGGCTTGCTTGACCCGAAAACGGTGATCGGTTGATAGATCTGACCGTGTATGGCGGTTCCGATGGAGGGCACCGTCTGTGGCGGAGGGCCCTGGTTGGGGAGCGGTTGGGAGAAAGGTTGGATATCCGCTTGGGCAGAACCCCAGTGATGTGGGCACAAAATGCATCGATTTTCGATGTTTTTAAGCCCACATCTTGAGCTTTTTTAGTCTCGAGTTGATATGTTTTGATGTCATTTCCTTTCATTACGTGCAGGTAGTCCATCTTCAGGAGAAATCGGAGCGAATTGAAGCAAAAATTACAAAAGTCGAAATGAAGAGGACTCAGAGGCGGTCGGGCCTCCATGCCGCTACATGCCCGCCAGCGGACCGTGGTCCGGGCCACAGCGGGCTCGCTAACAGACTGCAAGCCAGGGCCTCGGACTCCTCTGTTCAGCTAAACCTTCGCCAGCAGACCGTCCCGTAGGTCGCTGCGGGCTCAAGCCCAGTCCACTCCTCAGGCCGCTTCGCGCTACTATGCAGAAATATCCACTCGTTTTTGGGCCTATAAATATATAATTTAGGCAATACAAGACGGTCAACCTTTGGCAATAAAGGACAACGAAGGAAGGGACGGAGGAGGACCTGTAATTCTTTTTGGAGGTGTAATGTGCCGGACGACTTTAAATTGTACCTTAGTTTTCGATAATAAAAAAATGATGAGTGACGTTGGTTACCTCACGATATTGCTTCAAGGCACAACAAGTTGAGTCCCGTGACCGTCTGTTCTACAGGGTCACGTGACATTACTTGTTGTGTTCTTGGAGTAATGACATAAGGGAATCCCTGTCCCTTGCTATTTTTGATTATGAAATACCGAGAAAATAATTTGAAGTAGTCCGTCATATTACGCCCCCAGACCGATTACGCAAGTCTGAGAAGCTGGTTTGCGATAGTAAATAGTAGTTAGTTTGCACGTGTAATGAGATGATATCTATTTGAACATATTAATAAATGTATTTTGGTCCGGTCGGGTCTTCTTGCATTTTGATAAACACATCGATTTAAACATTTTTTCGATTTTAATTCTATACAATAGACTAGGAATAGACTAAATCGGTCTAATTCCATTGTGACACGATTTCAAATAGACCCACGAATCGGGTCTAATTCATTCGTGGGGTCCACAACTTTTCCAAAATATTAGCCCTAATAAACCGGAATTAGACTGAATCGGTCTAATTCCATTGTAGATAGTCTAATGCAATTTTTCGCCACCCATTTCAAAATAATAATAAAAAACTGATTATTGTTTATTTATTCCTTTGAATACAATGATCCTACCTTTAAAACCCCCAAAACACTTAATATTGGTGAGTTTGCCGTCCCAAATCTATGCGTTCAATATAAGCCTTCAATCACTTCACGTCGGCCTTCTTTGTCTTCCTCTTGAGATAAAAACAGAGACCCAATACCAGAAACAGAAATACAACAGCAGAAACAGAGACACCAACGATCAACCTTGTGCGTTTCTTCTCCGATCCTGGAAGTTTTGGGAGAGAATTGAGAGACAAGGATCTAGCTTCCCCATTCATGTTAAAGCTCCAACCCAATAAGTAATGTGTGCTCGCGAGCAATCCAGTCGAAGAAGAGAATCCGATGTACATGAAGTCTTTAAGAATCGGCGAAAGATCGACGTCATAGGACAAAATCGGAGACCTGGGTTTTGTCGACGACGGTGAGAGCATAACGTTGAGTTGTTTCTTCGCGGAATCGTAATCAATCCAAGCTTGAATCACCTTCCCGCTCTTGAGATTGAGCGCCGCCGGAGCTGAGCAGTTGGAGGTCAAGCTATTGATGTCGACGCCGACATGGTTATCATCATGTCTCCGAACTGGGAGTCTAACACGGTGTCCAATTCGACGGCGAAGAGGTGGTTCGTTGAGTTTCCCATGTTGGTGGAGTTGAGGAGTCCGAGGTACTGGCTGTGGCTAGCTCCGGGGAGGCCTCTGTTCGGAGACAGAGTGAAGGCCAAGCCATGGCCTCCGAGCGTAGGGTACTCGGGGAGGATGACGAAAGCGAAGGCGGTGGAGAAGGAAAGAGCTTTGCCGTCGGCAGCATTCTTGAACCGGACCGGTGACCGGTAAAACGCGAGGCCGAGGACTCGGTGGGTGACGTGGGTTAACCGGAGTAAGCCGTTTTTCTCCACCACCGCATCGCCGTCGAGGGTTATGTTTCCACCGGAGTTTTTGAAGCCGCGAAAGAAGAGCTCGCCGTCGAGCTGAGAAGAAGCAAGTGGGTTCATCAAAAGAACAAGAACCCAGAAAATTAGGAGATTTTCTGATCGTGCCATGGACAAGAGAAAGAAAAATTGATGGTTGGTACGGTGTGGTGGTGATGAGGATAAAGATTGTATTTTTAACCCTGTTTTGGGTTACTTAAGGTTCTGAGGTAGAGGATAATAAAAAGTTATGCATGGTAATGGTGCAGAGTTTACGTGAGTGAGGGAGTTTTGTTATAAGCATGAAACATATTTGTACTCACGAGTTATAACTTAGTTTAGTTAGGGATGGATCAGTAACGTGACCTACAGTACCTCCAAGAATTGATAGCGTGTAGAGGATAGGATGACTCGGAAGAATCAGAAAACTCAGTAGAGTAAGAAACTAAAATGTACAATAGAAAGATTCATTAATATATTAACAAATCTTACAGATTAAACCACACAAACCGAACCGTACAAGCTCCAGCGCCAGGTACCCGAGCGTCCTGGACATTTCAAAAAAAAAATGTACAACCAACTAATATAATAGGGACAAGTGAAAATGGACCAAACATTGCTCTCCACTACCTTAGGGTTTCCAGCTGCGTTGTGTGGGTAGTCTTCCGACGGTTATCTTTCTGATTCCCGTGTATAACGGTTGGGGCAAGATATCGACGACGGTCCGCTACCCTACAACAATGTGATGGCTTTACCGTGGTCGCATATCTCCACCTCACTCTACGGACCACTTGTTTCATCGTGAATATGAGAATGACTTGGACATAAAGAAAAGGCCAGCTCCAAACGCTGGATCTCCGTGTTGGGTCCTTTTAGTCCCCTGACTTGAATAACGGAGATTGAGACCAACGTGTGTGGGCGATGATGAAAGCAAAAACAAGTGGAAGTCGACAACAATGTTGCGTTGTCGTGGTTCAAGAACAAGAGTCCTTGTTGGCCTCAAAAAACATGTGAAGTCTGCGACGTAGTATCGCAATTCCAATGATTATCAGACGGGTGAGCAGGACGATGTTGAGGAGACACCCCATCCCATAGAATCTGAAAGAGCCCGATCCCAAATCTCCTCCTTTTCCTAGAGACTTCTTTGGATGTCTGGCATCATCCTGCCTTGGACATCTCCAATATGTCATGTCCTTTTAGCTTCAAGTACTTGACAAAGAGGTTGTTCCATCGACTTTGCAACTTGATCACTTATCGCCCTTCTTTGTCTTCGTTTGATCAATATCTGCCTTCGTTCGATCCATGACAGTCATTGTATTATCATGACGCTCACGCTTTTTCCTTTCTTCTTCGTGCACTTTTAGTTCAATGGGCCCTTTTGAGGTGGTGGGACATTATGGTTAGTAGCCCTATAGTTCGGATATGTGGAGACTCAATTCGGTTGAGACTCACTACTTAGAGGTACAACATCATCATCCACTGGAGTTGTGTTATTATCACCGTTCGGAGTTGAAGAGGGTGGAGTTGGCGGATCCTAGGTTTATATTTAGAATAATCACAAAATTACATACAGGAGTTAGACTCGACTGTAGCCTTTTCTCTCTCACACAAAAGCTAAAACCCTAGGAGTGTTGTGTGTGCCACCACCGGCGACCATGGCTTCGGCCATGGAAGCCGGCACCCTCCCTCTTAGCTCCTTTTCTTCTCAAGTCCCCACCATCCTTGCTATCAGTTTCGTGCCTCGCTCGCCATCTGTGTATTGCCGTCCTTTTGTCGTTCGTCTGGTCGTCTTCCTCGGCCATCGTTGCAGCTGTCCCCCCGCCGGCCTGCATCTGCTCCGGCCAGCCTCGCCATCATCTCCTTCCGCGGCCTTTATCCCTCTTTCGGCAAAACCCAACCCCACTCGTCTGCAACGACCCGACCATCCACCATCCACCCTCCGCCCTGCTCCGCCGTCCGCAGCGGTCAGATCCGTTGTCTTGGCGACCGGATATGCCGGCCATCGGCAACACCTTCCTCCCTAGCCCTCCGCTTTTCAGATCCGGTAAAAACACACCTCCTCCACCCTCGTCCAGCAGGTCCCCAACCGGATCTGCCTCCCCCCACTTCGGTCCTCCCTTCACCGGCCTTCTACGACGACGACGATGGGTGGTTGTGCTCTCACTCCCCAGCTTTTTGTCCCGACATCGATGATCTGATCTACCTCGCTGCTGTCTCCCCGTCACGCTTCTCATCCGGCCTGATGATCATATCTGCTCTCACATGTTGCCGGAGCTCCGCAATCGACGTTGTCCTGCTTTACCGAGCTCACCCGGCCTGCCCCGTGCCCTTGCCCTAAGCAGATCAGATTTGCATCGTCGGCGCCATCCATCTCCCGCCTCGCCCCGACCTCAGGCCCGACCACCGGAGACCGGCCTCGAGAACTTCAGTTTCGTTGTTGTTGTCTTGTTGTTTAGTTTGTTCGTTTTGTATTCCTTCAAGTCCCTTTTTTGGATTTTCGCAATCAAAGACCCGTCTTTGATCGGCGAATCTCCGGGAAGTGTGGTTACCACCATTGGTGGCATTACCGGTTGTATCTCTATTTCGGCGAATCTGTTCGGATCGTCGAGAAGAAAGAACAATCTGGTATTTGTTTGTCTAGGCGTTGTGCGCCCGTATTAAGGGCTATTATCTCACCGGTTGTTTGTCGGATTTTCGATAAAGATTGATGGATACAAAGTTTGTGTTGTCTTATTTGTAAGGTTTATTAACTATTAATGGATATTTCTTTCAAAAAAAAAAAGGAGTTAGACTCGGTTTTTTTTGCATGATTGCTGATGTGATAAATGTTTGGCAACCAAAACAAAAATCATGCTTCATCTAAGGACAAACATACAATCAAGCTGAGTGTTATTACATATACATGTCCGGACAATAAATGAAAATCTCTCCGACATCCCTATCTACCATCACCTCTGTCGGAACGTGAGATCGAAGAAGCCGACAAGGGTTCAACATCAGCCTCAGGGTCATCTCCGGCCACCGTAGACGAAGTACTCCCCTTATCGAAGTACGACGAAGCAGGGTACGAATGCACAAAGTCCTCAAACTCGCCCCCGCCGTGGCTCTTTTTCCCGGCGAACGTATCCGGCGGCGCCACCTCCTCCGGCAACGCCACCTCCCCTTCCAAGTACCTAACAACCTGCCTCATCGTCGGCCGCTTCTCCGGCGAGCAATTCGAACACATCAAACCCAATTTCACCACCACAACAACCTCCATTTCATCGAACTCGCCGCACAATCTCGGATCCACCACTTCGAGAACCGCTCCGTCCGTCCATTTCCGCCACACCCAGTCCACCAAAACGAGCTCCTCCGGCGCCGATTTGGGCTCGATGGGTCGTCTCCCGCAGACCACTTCGAGGAGCAGAGCTCCGAAAGCGAACACGTCGGAGCTCGCCGTCGGCTTGCCTGTCCTGGTGAGCTCCGGCGCCAGGTACCCGAGCGTCCCCACCACTCGGGTCGTGCTCGGGTTCGACCCGTGCTCGTAAAGCTTCGCGAGCCCAAAATCGCCGAGCCGGCCATTCATCTCCTCGTCGAGCAAGACGTTACCGGCTTTAATGTCTCTGTGAATCACAGCTTGTTCCCATTCCTCGTGCAGATACAAAAGCCCCGAAGCCACACCTTTCACGATCCTAAACCTCTGTTCCCAACTCAACATCTTCTTCGAATCGTTGAAGATGTACTTATCTAAGCTCCCATTAGGCATGAGATCGTAAACCAGAAGCAAATCGCCGCGTCTCCGGCACCATCCGAGCAACTGAACGAGATTCCGGTGACGGAGACGGCCGATGCTAGCGATCTCCGACACGAATTCTTGCAACCCCTGTTTCGATTCGTGGGAGATTCTCTTCACCGCGACCTCTGTTTTCGAGCTCTGAAGCGTCCCTTTGTAGACCCTCCCGAATCCGCCGAACCCGATGAGCTCCTTGTCTCTGAAGCCTCTCGTCGCCTTCTTGAGCTCCTTGTAGGAGAATCTATGCGGCCCAATGTCGAGCTCCCAAGCTTCAATCACGTCGGCGTTCTTCATCTTCCTGAGGAGGTAAAAACAGAGACCCAATACCAGAAACAGAGCAACGATAGCCGAAACAGAGACGCCGGCGATTAGCGCCGTGTGGTTCTTCTCCGGTCCGGGGATTTTGGGGAGAGAGTTGAGAGACATGGATCTAGCTTCTCCATTGATGTTAAAGCTCCAACCCAGTATGTAGTGTGTGCTCGCGAGTAACCCAGTTGAAGCAGAGAGTCCGATGTACATGAAGTCTCTGAGAATCGGAGAGAGATCGATGTCGTAGGATAAAATCGGAGACTTGGGTTTTTCCGACGCCGGCGAGAGCATGATGTTGAGTTGCTTCTTCGCGGAATCGTAGTCAATCCAAGCTTGAATCACCTTCCCGCTCTTCAAATTGAGCGTCTCCTTCGTCGAATTCCTGCTAAAATAAGCCGCCGGAGCAGAGCTGTTGGAGGTCAAGCTATTGATGTCGACGCCGACGTGGTTATCATTAATGTCCCCGAACTCGAAGTCCTGCACGGTGTCGAATTCGACGGCGAAGATGTGGTTCGTCGAGTTTCCCATGTCGGTGGAGTTGAGTAGTCCGAGGTACTGGCTGGGGAGAGCTCCGGGGAGGCCTCTGGTCGGAGAGAGAGTGAAGGCGAAGCCATGGCCGCCGAGCCGAGGGTACTCAGGGACGACGGCGAAAGCGAAGGCGGTGGAAAAGGAAAGAGCTTTGCCGTCGGTGGCGTTCCTGAACCGGACCGGTGACCGGTAAAACGCGTGGCCGAGGACTCGGCGGGTGTCGTTGGTTAACCGGAGTAAGCCGTTTTTCTCCACCACCGCGTCGCCGTCGAGGGTTATGTTTCCGCCGGAGTCCTTGAAGCCGTGGAAGAAGAGCTCGCCGTCGAGCTGAGTGAAAGCTAGTGGGTTTGAAAGAAGAAGAAAGACCCAGAAAAGTTGGAGACTTTCTGATCGTGCCATGACCAAGAGAGAGAAAGTTTGATGGTTGGTTGGTATGGTGTTGGTGGTGGTGATAAAGATTGGATTTTTAACACTGTTTTGGCATTTATTAAGGTTTGGAAATGGAGGATGAGAAAAAGTTGGAGATGATAATGGGGAGGAGGTGGGGTTGGGTTTCAGTGGCAAAGAGAAAAGTTGTGTTGGTTTCACATTATGTTTGGTTCTGTCAAATAGTAATTGGAGCATCTTTGTACTAGTCCACACTCAAGTTTTTTTTTTTATTATTATCGAAATATAGAGATGTTATTAAATTATAAAAAGAATTGTTATAACTGTCAAAATTTCGGAAAGTTTTTGATCAAGAAATTATGAGACAAGATTATATAATAGGAAACGGTGTTGAAAAACATAAAATTAAACTAAAGAATACAAATTGTCGAGTACAGCTCAAAATATTGTCTAAACACTATTCGATCCCTGCTTTTTAATGACTCTTTTCATCGTGAGGTCGGCCACCGAACTTGAACTGGACAGTCTGAAAAAAAATTAAACTAATAAACTGAGGAGAACCGCTAAAAGCGTTGCCTAAACGATGTTTGATCCCTACTTTCTAATGACTCTTTTCGTCGTGAGAAGTGCACCGAACTTGGACTTATCAATAGTAACGAGGGGGTATACGTGAATCATGGTTCTCTTCTTGTAAACGTCTTTGAATCTCTGCTCACTAGTCATTAACCTTGTAAAAGAGAAGACATATAAAGTAAAACGGACTCAATCAATTAGTTTGATCCAGAATCGAGAAAGAGGTCGAGGGGGTGCATCAGTGGAGGCCAAAGAGATGGACGCGCATGTGGCGGCTTGAGAGACGACGGGGGTTGATCATGGACTAGTGATGATGAAGACGGAGAAGGCACCGAAGATGGTGATTAAAGACCCAGGGGGATCGAGGACGGAGAGACATCATTCGGGAGCATTGCTAAGGAGGATCGTCGCCATTGAGATGGAGCAAGGGGACCAGACCTGTGCTGGGAGAATCGACGCCGTCTGTGCAGAGCGATCGCCTATGCTAACGGTTTTGAGGAGAATCGAGTCGGTCGGGAGATTCCTTTCTCCTTGGGCGCCCACTGGGGAGTTTGTATTGAGCCTCATAGTTTGAAGTTGGGGATCGACAACGGAAGGATTGGTTTTCAAAAACCTCTCTCTAGAGGTTTACGCGTTTTATCTTGCGTCTAAGGTAGCGATGGAGCATGTCCGTCAAGACAAACCCTGGTGCTTCCGGCCTTACTCCCTTATCTGAAAAGAGCTCACACCGGAGGGTCTTCCTAAGGCAGGTTTTGACCGGATCCAATTGTGCGCTCAAGTGTGGGGCCTCCCCCAAATAGTATCCACATTTACCACTGGTACTACGGTGTGAGACACACTGGAAGGATGTGTCACGATTCCCGCCGATAAGTGGGGCTTCTACTGGGCGTAAGATTCGGGTGCGCTTCTAACACTTGATTAGTCAACCCCTTCGAAGATCAATGGTTCTAAGCTTCTAGGAGTTTACACTACCGATACTGGTCACTCTGAAGTATGAACAACTGTCTATGTTTTGTTTCAACTATGGCAGGATAGATCATGTATTGGCGGATTGTAACCTCGAACTCCCGGAGTCCCCCGGTACTACGCATCCCTGTCCTGGATAATGCTGTAGAAATTGGGAAACCGGTGCAATGGGAATGAGTTGAGCCACCCCCGAGTCCGCCCCCGAAGATCTCCCTAGGCTTCCCTCCGCTTCGGAAGCAGAACTCTATAGAGGGAGGACCCGCCTTGCATGCACAGTCTACATGTGTGGATCCTTCCAATTAATCCAAGGCCAGACGCTCTTCTGGGAGGATAATGGAAGTTGGGGGTGATACCTATCGTTCTAATCAATCCTCGGTCTGACCGTGTACTGAGTGCTTCCCTTGTGAGAGGTTCAATAGAAAAAGTGGCATATTGAAGGTCCCATCTAAGAAAAGAATAGGTGACGAATAGGTGAAAATAAAAAAGACCAGAACCGGAAAACAACCCCGCCTAAAACAGTAAGACCTTTTGGATGTGATTGAGTGATTAGTCACGTATTCCTTGAACATATTAGAAATCGAGCGATTGTTTATTAACTCCTTTGGACACCATGATCCTAACTTAAAAACCCCAAACATTACTCGAATATCAGTAAGTTTGCTGTCCCAAATCTATGCGTTCAATATAAGCCTTCAATCATTTCATATCGGCCTTCTTCGTCTTCCTCTTGAGATAAAAACAAAGACCCAATACCAGAAACAGAAAAACAACAGCTGAAACAGAGACACCGACGATCAACAACGCTGTTGGGTTCTTCTCCGATCCGGGAAGTTTGGGGAGAGAACCGAGAGACAACGATCTAGCTTCCCCACTCATGTTAAAGCTCCAACCCAACAAGTAATGTGTGCTCGCGAGCAACCCAGTCGAAGAAGAGAATCCGATGTACATAAAGTCCTTAACAATCGGCGAAAGATCGATGTCATAGGACAAAATCGAAGACCTGGGTTTCGTCGACAACGGCGAGAGCATCACGTTGAGTTGTTTCTTCCCGGAATCGTAATCAATCCAAGCTTGAATCACCTTCCCGCTCTTAAGATTGATCTCCTCTTTAGTCGAATACTGGGTAAAATAAGTCGCCGGAACAGAGCTGCTCGATTTCAAGCTATTAATGTCGACGCCGACATGGTTATCATTAATGTCTCCGTACTCCAAATCTTGCACGGTGTCGAATTCGACGGCGAAGATGTGGTTCGTTGAGTTCCCCATGGTGGTGGCGTTGAGTAGTCCGAGTTGCTGGGCCCGGAGAGCTCCGGGGAAGGCTCTGTTCGGAGACAGAGTGAAGGCCAAGCCGTGGCCTCCGAGCGTGGGGTACTCAGGGAGGATGGCGAAAGCGAAGGCGGTGGAGAAGGAGAGAGCTTTGCCGTCGTTGGCGTTCTTGAACCGGACCGGTGACTGGTAAAACGCGTGGCCGAGGACTCGGCGGGTGATGTTGGTTAATCGGAGTAGGCCGTTTTTCTCCACCGCCGCGTCGCCGTCGAGGGTTATGTTTCCGCCGGAGTTCTTGAAGCCGGGAAAGAAGAGCTCGCCGGAGAACTGAGAGAAAGCGAGTGGGTTCAAAAGAAGGAGAAGGACCCAGAAGAGTACGAGATTTTCTGATCGTGCCACGGACGAGAGAAAGAAAATTTGATGGTGATGATGATCATAAAGATTGGATTTTTAACTCTGTTTTTGGCATATTTAAGGTTTGGAAGTGGAGGACGATGGTAATGGTGTAGAGTTTATGTGAATGAGTAAGTATTATAATAGCCAAAAGAGTTAGAGATGGATTAGTAACGTGACCTGCCATATCTCTCCAAGAATTGATAGTGTGCAGTGAATAAGATGACTTAGAGGAATCAGGGGAATAAGGAAATGAAAGGAAAATGTAATTAATGTAAGGGATTTTTCTGGATTCTTATACTAATTTTGTCATCTCTATATCTTTTTTACATGACTAATTAATGTTTTAAAGAACTATTATATTAACTTTGATATTCATGTACTGGTAGTAATTAAGGCCATGCTACCTCTTTGTTGTTGACGTCGTCGTTGCGTAAAGTCAGGTCATCACACACGATGTTCATGTATTTGATGGTTGGTTTTCAGGGAAATTATGTTCTTTTTCCTCACGTCTTCAAGTCTAAATATTGTTGTTCCCGAGGAGGGTATCTCTAGAAGCAATCCACGGTTATGTGTTGTGATAGTTCTCTCCCTCACGCTTTTGAGTCCCAATTCAGTTGTGTTTGAAGGACGAGGCATTATTAGAGGTGATCCACGATTACTTTCTACGGTAGTTCTCTCCCATAAGCCTCTGAGTATCAGCCCCGTTGTGTCTGAAGGATTGGGCATCTCTAGAGGCGATTCATGAATACATGTTGCGATGGTTCTCTCCTTTATGCCTTCGGGTCACAACGTCGTTGTATCAAAAGTTGGGACGTTTCTAGAGGCGGTCTACGTCTACCTGTTGTGGTGGCTCTCTTCTCAATCAAGCTAATTTTTTGTGTCATCACGACCGTAGCCATAGCTAGACCACACATTCATATTGTCGAGGACGATCAGGGTTCGGTATCAGGTGTCTTTGTTGGTCCACACAATCAGACGAGATCTGCTACGTATCCTTGTCAAATCCAATGAGGCAACAACAAGAAAGCGAGACGTCGGGGAGGAGAAGCGTCTCGCCCCCATCACGATTGACTGTTGCTAATCGTCCTCCTCCACGAGTCCCAAAGCTCCCTCCCCGAGCCAGGTGCATCACTCAAATGATTAGTGAGTCTCGTATGAGGTTCCACAAGCACTTAGGCTTATGTGGTTGGCCTTAGGTCGAACCGAAATTGATTTTCCTGCTTTATAATTTTATTACCTTTCAATTAGTTTTTGGATATTTCAAAATAACCGATTATACCTCGTTATAATTAGTGGTAGGATTACCCACGTAATGTCTATTCTCATCCTATTCTTTTTCAGGGTACCTTAATTTTAATAAAACTCTTTCACTTAGAAAAAACAAAATTTAACATCCAATAACATCATCTAATTTTCTGTCTAATTCTTTTTATTCTTTTAGTAAAATGATAAATGCACCCTTAACAAGTATTCAAGGAGTTGGGGATGATAATGATGTAGAGTTTGTGTGATTTACCGATATTTATTATAAGCATGAATCCCTTACAAACAAATGGAGCAGAAGCAATGGGTAGTCTTAGATCGTGCACCTTCTAGTTCTTGGCACGTATTCATCTTTTAGAGCCCTGACAGAATGCCTTCTCTCTCAACAACGCGGTCTCGCCGGAGTGTCACTAGACTCTTGGCAGAGGTGACGGTGGTGTTGGGTTCTGTCGTGACGGTGTTGGATCATGTGTTATTTATCTCTGAAGCTTCGAAAAGTCTATTCAAGTCTCAGCAGCACAAGGTATCGACAGGGAAGGTGAAGATTCGAAAAGGATCGGCAGTGAAGAAACGTGAAGTGGAGTCGAGCGATCCCGTTTCGGATCAAGCCAATGGTCGTCGTGCTAACAGGCCGAGGAGGAGACGGGTCGCAACTCCTTCCCGTTCTACAGACGCGATTCCTGCTGCTGCCAAGCCGGATTTGGCATTAGTTCTCCATGGTGGTACGACACAGAGGACTGTTCGACCGACATCGTCAAAAGTTTTCTCGTCTACATAGGAAGTTTTGTGAACAGGAAGACGAGGTATTTGTGAACAGCTTAGCTTTTGAATCCTCTGAAGAATGGACTAGAAATCTGTTTAGTTCATTTGGTTCAATCGTGTCAGTAAGCGTTCCGAAACGGCCGAGTAGAAGCCATCGCTATTTTGGGTTTGTTCGTTTCGACTCAAAAGATGCAGCGACTAGAGCAGTAGAGGGCTTGAACGGGTTTAAGGTGGATGGCTATGTGTTGTTCGTTGCTAAGGCTTGGCGTCGCCGGACTTTAGTAGCCCCATCGATTGATGGCACTGATCAGAGATCATGCTCTGTTTCGGGAGTTCCGAAACAGAGCATCCAAGGGCCGTCGGATTTGGTCTCTTCTCAGCTGAAGCACTTCTCAGTGGGGGTGGAGGATCAAGGTAATTAAGAGCTCTTGCTGGGAGTGCAGGAGGCTGGCGGGGTAACGGTAGCCATCGGTGAATCGCCGGAGACTGTTCACGGTGAGGTTCAGGTCAACTAAAAAATCCCGATTTTTTCGGGTGAGATTGGTTTGGTTCGGGATTCTCGTGTTATTCACGATTCTTCTGTATCTGGAGAGGTTGAGATCGAGATTTGCTCTCGATCTTCCTGTTCGCGCGTTGAATGCGGGGAGGAAGAAGCGCCTGTAGCCGATGGGCCTGGACTGGAGAGTACGGATGGGCCTGAGCTTGTTGGCACGTTATGGCCTGATCTGGTGAGTGAGGATGGGCCTGCGCAGATGGTTGATCAAAATGGGTCTGGGCATGTTGTCCAGTCCAGCCCATTATCTCAAAAGTTGGCTTCTCCGTGGAAGGATGCACTGGCTAAACCGAAGCGAGTGAGTCGCCCTCCCAAGCATTTATCAGAGTATTATACTTTGACGTGCAAACCAAAGGTTTCTGACCGGGAGAGATACATTCGTCCCGTCAATATTGAGAATCAGGTTGAACAAGGGCGTATGGAAAAAGGGAAATCTCAAGTTGTAGCTTCGACTCAGGGTCCCGACGCATGGACTTATGTCCGTGAATTGGCTGCCAAGAGGAAGGAGGCGACGACTCGTGTTTAACGGGGTTTTTCTTTTTCTTGTTTGTTTTTTGTTCCCTTTTTCTGGTTAAGAAAAGGCTTGGCCTTTTGGCTCCCTTTGGTTGAGCCCTTCTGTAATCGTTGGTTCTCTCCCTGATTCTTCTTGAAACAGGGCATTCCAATCCTTTTTTGGATTCCGTCTTAATAATAATTCTCGAGCTTATAAAAAAAACGTTTTAGCTTGCAAGCTGTAGTGGTCTTGCCACCGTTCGGTCCCACTGTAGATCACCCAAGCCTTGTCATGATCGGCTTCACTGACTTAGTTGTCGATCTTTCCAGACAACGTCTCATTGACCCATTCAATCGGATTCTTTCTCATGGATACACATCTCTCCCCTACCACAACGTTCGTCGTCGGCACCACCACCACGTTGTGATCAGCCACGAATCTGATGGGTCCCCTCCCCAGGAGAGTGGAAAGCAAAAAGAAGAGAGAAACAGAGAGAAAATAATATCGACGTCGATAAATCTGCAGACTCAGAGAACGTCGAATCGCCATAATATAGCGACACATCAACACATCCCTTTTATTCTCGACTTTCGACACCGAATCAATCCCTACAATCGTCTCTATTGTGGAAAGTCTTAAATAAACAAAGTTTAGTTTAATTTTAAAATTAAAATAGAAACTAGGGAGGATAATAAAGTTAGATACAGGGACTCTGTCTACTACTCTACTGAATCTACTGATCATATTTTTATAGGGGTTTTAATAGCGAAAAAAAAGACTCAAAGTATCTTACATTAACATTTCATATCATTGATTAAGGGTGGATATCGATCCATCGGTGACCGACACTAACGAGTTTTTTCGACAATTGAACCGGCACCTCGGGTTGCCAAACAACTGCTGCGACCCTGAGAACCATCGGGGAGCATGATTTCCGACGGACGAAGATGATATTATTATGGGATGACTCTGGTTCCTAACCTTTTTCAACGTTTCGTTTTGACGTCCTAACTCAGACCAACGTTTAGTTACAGTTCCATACACGAAAGATTAGAACTTTTACAAAACCTGATATTTAGCTGAAGCAGTAAATGCATATTGGGTACGACAAAGACCGATCACAAACATTAAAAATGTGGGCCAAGAGAGACCAAAGCAAAAGCAGTAGCTTTATATTCAAACAAATGTACAAATACAAGATTGAAACATAACAAACAATCTTATTCAACAGCCCCGAATATCCTTAACATCCTCTACCTCCAATCCGACCTCTCCAACACCTTCCAAAGCAAGACAACATAAACTTGCTGGGCTGCTTAGCCTACGAACAAAGACGAACAAGTCAGTCACAACGAACGAGTCTTACGTTTGTCGTTACAAGAAATGTTGCTAAATATATCGATGCAAACCTCCCAATCAAGGCTTCGAGGGTCGAGGGACGAGCTTAGAAAGTTCCTCTCTTGATGGCATCTTCGTTGGCATTACCAAGAGCCGCGTCGTTCAGGTACTTGTCGGCCAACTGGACTCTCTTCACATTCTCCTGCTCCTGCACCAACATGTTACCGTACTCCAGCAGCTTCTCGATCGTCATTGTTGGCTTCTCGAATGTCGGAGGCCCTTCCTTCGAGTTCACGAGCTTCTTCCCGATGCCATCGACTCCCACACCGCCGATCCACTTCCTCACTTCGTCGTCGTACACCCTAGCCCTCAGGGCACCGAAGAAATCTGTAACGTGACATAACACACGTAAGGAAAGACCGAGTTGCACCAACATGTCAACATATTACGTCAACAACATAATGGGTTACAGAAAAACTTTCAAAAGAGCTAAAAGGTCAAAACCCGAAAACAAAAAAATGACTTTATAGTTCTAGACTTAAGACTACTTTGCACTTTCCCTCTTTGAATAGAGTTTAAGTGGGTGTTATTAATAAAAATGTGTGCTGATAAAAAAAAAACATATTAGGTTATTGCGATCTGTTCACAAACAGATGATCCACTAAAATTCGATCATCAGACCGACCCTAATAGACAGCTAACTCATCCTTAATACATTACTCAGTAAATTTCGCACAAGTGAGAAATATACGTTTAGGATAATTGTAAAAAATGACCCTCTAGTATTTGGTTTTTGCAACTTGTGTCCTCAAATAAAAAGGCGTATTTTTCTTAATTTACACCTTCCATCACAAAGATTAAAATTAATAAAAAGACCTACATATTCTCAGTTATAAGCTATTAAAATATTATTTTAAATGACATTTTCATTAAACAAATACTATTTGAGGGGCATTATTTTTACAAAAAGTATATTCTAGTGTAAGAGAAAAAGTGGTATTTTTAAAATTTTGAATGGCACACAATCCATTTGAATGAAAAATATACTTTTCCACTTGCAATACAAATTAAGAAAAATATATGCATATAAATTATTAGAGTTTTCATTTATTTATTTAGGGACACAAGTTACATAAACAGAGTATGTGAAAGTTAATTTTTGCAATTATCCTTTAAGTTTTCACAGTCGATCTGATATCATGTTAAAGTCATAATCTCAATTTCAAAATATTTATTGAACGTATAAATTATAATTACCGATGGATTGGCCGGGGAAGTTGTCGACGAGCCTGGTGATGTCATCATTAGCAATGTTGTCGTGCTTGAAGATACCAATACAAACTCCGATACGGTCCTCTCTGGTCGGAGCCCAGTAGAACTTCTCCATACGCCCGTCACGGATCAGGGGAGCGTACAACGTCGAGAAATCGTTACCGGTGACGATGATCGGAACCCTGGGGTTCTCCTCCTTGTTGTACATTCCGGGGAGCTGCACGTTCGTGGGGTTATCGGCGATGTTCATGAGGGTGGCGTTGACCATCTGGTTGTTGACCGTGTACTGCGTGGTCCCGCCCATCCTTCCGGCGCCGGCGTCGAGATCGTTGATGAAGAGGGCGCACATCTTTCCCTTCTTGATTATGTCGGCGGCTTCACGGTACCTCTGCCTGATGAGCTTGGCGGGTTCTCCGGCGTTCCCGCTCTCGAGCTCTCCGGCACTCATCATGATCGGGCTGAGATTGGTGGTCGGAGAAATGGTGATGTGAGTGTTGAGAAACAAGATTGAAGGTTTGGATTTGAGGAGAACTTTAAAGGGATAAATATCGAATCCGGACTTATTTGACATTTCATTAGTAATTTATAACTGTGGTCGATCTTTTGTGACAAATCTTTACAAAAAATCGTTTTTAAGGGGAAACCATAGGTCATAACCCCTTTGAGATTTGTTTTGACGATCTTAACTGGGCTGGACTGTTTATTGTACTTTCCAACTGTGATCTTTCCATTTTTTGCACAAACTAACAATTTCCGTCTATTTTGACGATTCCGTTAGAAAAATGATATTGTGCACGTGACCAACACATGTCCAAAAAAACTAACGGAATCGTCAAAATAGACGGAAATTGTTAGTTTGTGCAAAAAATAGAAATGTCACAGTTGGGAGGTGCAAAAAAAGGTCAACCCCAGTTAGGATCGTCAAAACAAACCTCAAAGGGGTTGGGACCCATGGTTCTCCCTTTTTTGTTACAAAACTTATATAATTATTTATAAAAAATGAGTTAGGATCAGTGATAAAAAAAACCATTCATTTTGTCAAAAAAACACCACATTTAAGTTAGGATATGTGACAAAAAATCGAGATCGGTTAAAAACTTTTGATGAAAGGTCACGTAAGGCTAGAAAACAACATTTTCCCTGAGTTAAAATGGAGGAACTCACTTGATTCCCATCTTGGCGAAGACAAGCTCGCACTGGAAGGATTTACCTTGTCCCTTGCCTCCCCAGATACCGAGAATGAGTGGAACCTGCGACAAAATTACGAAACGTGCCATTGAGAAATCACTAAAATCGATTCTGTTTTCGGGTCATCTAAACACTCGAACTGAATCGTGAAGAGATATCAACATGTTTATCAAGTATTGTCATGATTCGTAATTTTAAATGCATGACGTTAATGCTTAGAGCAGCTGCAATGGTCGGTTAACAGTCGTGGTTTGAGTGTTGTTGCAGTATTTTTTAAGAAGGAAACATTAAAATAATAATATTTGAGGAGAGAGAGTATTTGTAGTGGTAGAATCCTCCAACGATTCCATCGGCAAAAGATATGTTTTGACTATTTATTCTTGCCACTATACAAACCCACTATTTTTTAGCTTATACATTAAAAGTGTAGTGGTAGGAGTTAATGGTTTGGAGGAGAAAGAAATACAAAATGTGACCAAACCACTACTCCAAACTACTATACAGTGGTTTCTCATTGAAGGTGTTATCAGTCTCATATGAAGACTGAAATAAATGAATCTATATCATGTAAGACTGCAAAATAATATAGGTTAACTATATTTAGCTACACTTAACTCTCATCGGTTTTTACCTAACTATACTTAATTATAATTTCGTTCGAATTTTCATTTTACTACGAAAGGACAAGATAGTGTGAAAATCGAGTACTACACAAGACAATTTTCGGAAAGTTAAAATACAGCCCAGATAAATTTATAATTAGGTGTAACCAAGTGCAAACGGGTATAATTCAGTATAACTAGGTTTACAAACCCAATAATATATGACACAATGACCCGTGAGGGTTCAAAGTCGAGGAAAGACTTGTAGTCTATATTCAATAAAACAAGAGCTCGGCGTTTTTCTGTGAACAAAGACACATTGGAAAACTACATAGATCTATGTTTGTTTTTCATAAGGACAAAATACTTAGTGTTCATTAGAGGTTGAAACATATTGATTCATTTGCACGAATCTGATTACTGATTTGATTGGTTTTTACAAGGCCAAACTAGGATATCATGTTAAAAGCATACAATCTAAAAACTCTGAACCGATAAAAAGACAAGGAAACGACGGTTCTTACCTTGATGTTAGGCAAGGTCATGAAGTTCTTGGTAATGTGAACAACGAGCTTGTCCATGAAAGCAGGGGCAATGTAGAACCCATCCATGCTGTTGTCCAAGTACCTGAAACACGAACCAAACCCAACATCATTTTCAGACCCAAATCAAATCATAAACACACTCCACAATCAAATGGTGTCGGATTGATGTTCTTACGTGCGAAGTCCGGTACTGATGTAATCGTAAGAGCTCATGATGGCGTCGTGGGTTCCCATGCCGGAGGGGGCTTGGAAGAGGGGGTCAACCATACCCTTCCCCCTGGTAATGTCCTGCTGGTCGTCAGAGATGTCGTATGCAAGACCCCTCCACTTGTCGGTGTTCTTCTTCTCGTTAGTCTCTGCGCGGAACTTGAATACCTTCACCCTCGAGCTCGCCTTCTTCAAGCTCGAGCCCATGAAGGACGAGCTTGGCAGGGAAGGTCCACTGCTCGATCCATTCAAGCTCAACTGTGTAAGAAAGATACAGACAAGTTATGCATCAATTATCAATAATTAGACCGTCAATTATCAGTTTAAGTTTTCAGTTGTAATTAGACGTCAATTATCAGCTTCAGTTCTCAGCTGGGTTGATCTTCTAATACAGTATATCATAGCCTAATTGCATACAGACAGGCATGAAAACGTGTCTTAGAATACAAAATTCTAATCAGACATTCAACTGTGATTTGAGCTTTTAATTGAATTGAATTGAGCATTTAATTGAGTTGACTTTCCAATATAATATATCAAAACCTAATCCTTTGAGGATAACCATGAAAACATGTGTTAGAATATAGAATTGTAATTAGACCTGATTTTGGATTTAACTTTTAATTGAATTGTTTCTCTGATATGGTATTGGAGATTGATTAGTCACGGACAGGAGTTAGACTTAGAAAAATATAATTAGGTCTTTAACTAAAAATTCAAACCGATGGTTGAAAGTCTAATTACGATTTTATACTCTTAGAATCCAAAACTATAATTGACCCTTCAATTGAAAACACGATCTAATTAAATGTTCAATTATGATTACATACCCTAATAACAAGTATAATCTCTAATTTGTACTGAAAACCAAAGGAAACCTTATTTAAAACTTTAGGCCTTTACACATGTACATACAAAAAAATGTTTATCTTTAACTTTTAACCCGATCTTTTTTACCATACATCTGACCTTAAACTAAGATTCAGTAAAATTCGAATACTGGACTTTATAAGAGAAAATATTCGTTTTGACTAATCAGATCAGTCCTAATAATCTCCTACACATATCCACAAGAAAAATGTTAGTCTTAACCCACCAGATCAGTCATAACGGCTACACAGAAGTATAAAGTACAACTGTAACTTGGAAGTAAAGCCAAGTGAGAGACAGGATCTAGAGTTGAGATATGAACCGTACCGGAACTCTGCCGATGGTGGGAACGGCGGCGGCCATGGGAGGTGATCGGAGAGAAGCGATCTCGAGCAGAGGAAACTGCAGAGAAGAATGCTAAAGAGCTTAGAGCTGAAGTGCAGAGTGAGGAGTGATGGGCAAGACTTATAGCGGTTTGGTTTGAGTGAACACAAAATAAGATGGCGAGGATTGGTCTGTGCACAGTGTTGTTTCAAAGCCACACAATCAAGATGAGCCGGAGTACACGTGGCAACCAGATTGTGTGTCTCACCGGTCCTTCTGAGGTTGCGGTTAAAGCGTTTATCTTCTCCACTCGAAGCGTGCTCGTTTCGTCACCACACAACGCTTGAGTTCAATCTTATTGGCCTGTCCTGTGGTCTATTTGTGTTGGGGCCGGAGATTGTGATGCCACCGTTTTTAAGGCTCCAATGAAAATTCTCAACTTTTGATCCCCAAATTTGTGGGTGTTTTGTTCTTGTAATGGAATTGATTTGGGTTCGATTTGGGTTATGATCTAAAAATTAGTTTTTGAATCTAACCATCATAATCTGATTCATCGAATTGACTTTTTACTCGATTGAGGGTCATATCAGCGTAAGTCTTTGTCTAAAATATGATTTATTAGTTCTCTTTGATCTATTATCATATGTTTTTACCTTAGAGCATTCACAGTAGTTGGCGGGAAGGCGCTGACGGGGAGAAAACGTCGGCGAGGAGCAGGCAGGGAGCTGGCTGGGAGCTTAAGGCCGACACTAATCGCTGGCTGGGAGCAAAAATGTGAACAAAAGGGGTCACTATAAGCCAACAAAAAGGCTTACCATTGTAGGGTACTGGCTGGGAGAGCTGGCAATAAGCCAACAAAAATAATTTTTTATTCTCCCTGCCAGCACCTCCCCGTCAGCAACCAGCTATATATGGTTGTGGATGCTCTTACTTGTCAAAGCAGAATATTTTTTCCCCCATATTGGATTATTTTGAGTTTTAGACCTAATCGAGGCCCAAAATTTAAGGCATGCCTCTGTCAATCCGGTCTTGTAAAATCGATTCCAACCAGTGAAATCGTCGTTAGAAAACCAATCATTTTCAAGCGATCGATGCCCAATGTCAGTGTCGGAATTTCTAAAAACTGACGGACGTGGGTCTTTGACCTAAAACATGATTTTTTTTTTTCCGGTTAGTTTTCTTTGATCTATCCTTGTAGGTTTTTGCCTCACCCCCATTTAAACAGAATATTTTTTCTTTTTAGGCTCGTCTTTTTCGACCCGTCCAATAAAATCGATACTATCCAGTGAAATCATTGGTAAAAAACCGGCCTTTATTTAGTACCAATACCTAGTGTCAAAAATCGGACTTGTTGATTTAATAAAGGGGAAACCCTGTTTCCTAACCCCATTTGAGCTTTGTTTTTCAATTCCTAACCTAGGTTTACTTTTGGTGACATTTCTCAACTGTCACCTTTCAATTTTTTGCAGAAAGTATCGTTTACCGTTTATTTTGACGATTCCGTTAGTTTTTTGCCACGTGTCACTTCACCGTGATGACACGTGGCCGACACGTAGGCAAAAAACTAACGGAATCGTCAATTTTGACGATTTTTTATACTTTCTGCAAAAAATTGAAATGTGACAGTTGGGAAATGTCACAAAAGATAAACCTAAGTTAGGAATTGAAAAACAAAACTCGAATGGGGTTAGGAAACAAGGTTACCCCTTCATAAACGATAACAGTCATCATCGGTCTGATTAATCAATTAGTGATCAACTTCACATAAACGTTGGTAAATGATAGTTAAATTGTGGTGTAATATTTAACAAGGGTTTAAATTTATTATTAGACATTTAGGCCACTCGAGACATATCCATAAAAATGAACAATTATCTTTTTTTGGTGAGAATGTGTGGATGGTAATGAGCCCATTAACTCTGCCTCAGCCATTCTCATTTTGTCATTCATTTGTCGTTATCTTATCCACCTTGAAACCCCAACACACAAGACATTTTATCTTTATCGATCCACCAGCCCCGATGGTGCAACCGAAAACCTTACCTAGAATGTGAAACAAACGTTTGTGTGCTCGCAGAGGATGTCCCATAATCAACCACTTAAAATGATAGGGGTAACCATGTATCCTAACCTCATTTGAGCTTTGTTTTTCAATTCCTAACCTAGGTTTACTTTTGGTGACATTTCCCAACTGTTACCTTTTAATTTTTTGCAGAAAGTATCAAAAATCGTCAAAATTGACGATTCCGTTAGTTTTTTGCCTACGTGTCGGCCACGTGTCGTCACGGTGAAGTGACACATGGCAAAAAAAACTAACGGAATCGTCAAAATAAACGGTAAACGATACTTTCTGCAAAAAATTGAAAGGTGACAGTTGGGAAATGTCACCAAAAGTAAACCTGGATTAAGAATTGAAAAACAATACTGAAATGGGATTAGGATACAAGGTTTCCCCAAAAGGATATTAAGAGAAAAATTGGGAGAACATCAAAATTATTTTATCAGTCACATGTTAATATTTGGACTCAACCCAATGATATTGGTGGAAGAAGTATTGTTAAAGCATCTGCAGTGTGTAGTAGATTCCGTAAGGTCTATTTGTCAAAAAATTGGAGTAGGGACGATCGAGCTGATCAACTCTAATATGAGTCTCCAAGTTTTTGAAGGAGACTGTCCGAGAGAAAAGAGAGAGCAAAATCCATTGAAACCATCAACGAGATTTCTGGAACAGAACCGACCCCACTACAGATGCTCTTAATACATGGATATTAATTATATAAACTCAAGTTTAATCATTTGGCCAACACCAGATAAGAAGCGAAACAAGCCTACCTCCACATCGTCGGCCAACACCAACGAGGAGAGTTAGAGTCGTTATGATGCATAGTGCGGAGCGGAAAGGACGAATTCTTTATCGAATTCGTTGATTCAAAGAGAATACCGAATAGGATAGAAATTGAGTAGAACTCGTTTTTGGTTTATTTCATCAAATCTGCATTACAATTGAGAATAACAAGTACTTAAATAGAGAAACTAGTACCCAAAGTCCTAATACAATAAGGAAATTATTACCCAAACCCTAATTCGAAAATAAAGGAAACATGAAAAACAGGAAATAATGAACCGAACCCTAAAATATCAGTTTCGCCCCTCTAAACGATCTCGGATGGCCGAAAAACGTCTTAGCTCATATGACTTTTGCTCAGGGGCCCGTTTCGACCCGAAAAATGCTAAGGTTTCGTCAATTTCAGAAACCGTTGCATTTTCGGGTTTTCTAGCCGATTCACCAAAACATCTTCAATATGCACTGCATCACGTTCCCTCTCGAATCCTCCTCTGTCAGAGAGGAAAGAGAAAGAGAAGACACTAAGTGATGAGGACATCGAAGCTATTAACAACATTCCTATTATGCGATCAGCACCGGACGTCGAAGCTATCAGTACTTTGTCCGAGCCCGAAGAAGAAGCTATCAGCAACATTCCCATTATGCGATCAGTACCAAGTACAAGATCAGGCACCAAAGCATTACATAAAGAATTCAACAAGAAAGTGGAGAATTTAATAGAGCATGGGGAACTCCAAGAAGACGTGATCACCAAGGCAAATCAAGAACAATTCAAGACTTCAACAAATCTGTTCTTGCCTCTACTTCAAAGAATTAATGAAGTCAACTTATTCATCATTTCCAAAGGAGATTCAGCCCCTCAAACTACTCAAGAACATTAAATAGCCAAGGTATGCATTTAAATTCAGATTATCAATGAGTTACTTTTGCTGTTTTGCAGATTCAAAGCCTTTAGTTATTCAAGAGTCATTTAGCTTTAATTAGAGTCAAATGTAATCAATTTTAGACCCTTGAAGGTCACTTGTTGCTGGACTATTTAATAAAGTCCCTTCTCAGCATGTATTATCCAAGATTTATGAAATAAAAATTCGAATTTTCTTCTAAGAAGAATCTACCACATTTAACCTTCTTGTGTGCGAAGCCTTGAAGCTTGTTTGTTCGACTTATCACAGACTTTCCATAATCTGTGTGGCGTCATTCAATCCACCATCTACCCTCCTAGTTACTTCGATTCTTCAAAAAGTGTTGTACGACCATTTGAAGCAATCTCCATCATCGACTCCATCTTCATCCATTGGAACCTTAAAAGTGTTGTACGACCAGCTAAGGTTCTCCATCCTCCACCACGATCCTGTATCACTAAGCGTGATGGAGACGGCAGTGATAAGGCGCCTGGAGAAAAGACAACAGATTTGAAGCGAGGAGAGACCCAAACAAGGACCGCCGCACGAACCTGAGAAAGGATAGAGAGGGGAGGAAACACCAATAACTCACATGGCTGAAACCATGAGAACCACCCATAGGGTTTGGGGTTTCTAGAGAGAGGTTGGAGCTCCTCTCTAGAGGAGATTCAGTTTTATACCAAATAAGTGTGTTCAAACGTCACATGTTGAGTTTATTGGGGAAAAACATATTCATCTGCTCTATTAACCTGTTAGAGTTTTCTCAGTATTTGACAATTTCTATAAGTCTAGCTCTTATACCTGCTCACCATGTGATTACAAACACAACCTCAAAGTAACATGTTCCATTGCAAAACTAAAGCTTCAAGTTCTGTGCATAAAAAACATCACCAACTGCTTCTTTGACTCCTTGTACCTTAACTTCCAAAATCTAACAAGCCAACTTTTGAAACTTAAGGACACATCAACAACATTTGACCTAACTCTTGGAGTTCAGAGGGACACTCCAATGAAAACCATCCCCATCACTATTCTCTTGTCTACAATTACCAAATAGTAGTGTACTAAAATCAAATAATGCCTCATGGTGCACAAGTTCGTGGCATTCGATCATCGAAGTACAATCAACAACACAGTACTTAGATGATTCGAAAACTAATCAATAAGGGTCATGCATATGTGACTCGAGCAAATAACTCCAATCATACGAGGTTTTCGTTCAAGACCTATTTTCAAGCAGATGAATCAACATTCAATCATGTGGATTCACACTTCCAAACTATCCACTAGTTTCTTTTCTTTGCCTATGCATAATCTATAGGAATAATTGCAAAAAAATACCCAAGGTATTCACTCTTCGTTTGTTATAGCTTTTTCTTTTCAAATTACCAAAAAAAATGTCTCGAACTGCGACAAAAAGACCCGTTCGAGACATTTTCCGCAATTATAAACTAAAAGGACTACAAAAGACGATAAAACTAGTTTCACCGTAGTATTGTTCGAATACATGCTCCAACATTTGTAAAAACAAAATCGCTTGCAAAACACAATGCTTACCAATTAGATGAATATACAGCAGAGTTCCTCCAAGTCCAATTCATTAGCTGCATAATTTGCTTAACCTTTCTCCTACACATCAATTATACCGATTCCCTCAAAACAAACACGATCAGATAAACAAAAACAACGAAACCGAGCTCATCACCACCTATAAAACAATCTGATCCCAACACAAAATCTAACGATCCCAATCAAAAAAACACAGTTTTCTACCTTCCTCACTAACAATGTCTGTCAAAACATTTCAAGAACAAACCATGGAGCCTCAGAAGGAATGAGGGGACGGGCGCGGAGGAGTGGCCCAAAACATGTCACGAGGCATGAGCCCGGCATTGATCAGCTGCAGATTATGGGGCAGATTGTACATTGGGCTTGGAGTCGAGGTCGGAGCCGCCGGAGGCGACGGTGGTTTCACATTTCCATTTCCATTTTTACCCTCGGAGGCCTCCGGTTCGGGGTGTGGTTGAGTACCCTCTTGGCATTGTGGCTCGTCCTCCAGAGGAAGGCGCTCAAATGTTGCAATGCCAAATGTAGCTGCAATGACAATGACCGGTCCGGAAGCGATCAGCGGTCCGACCACCGAACCGCCCACGACCTGGCCCTGACCGCCGGCTAAGTAGACGGTCAGACCGGTGGCGCCGGGCGGAGACGGAGCTGGGAGGAATGCGCCGGACAGGGAGAGTATGTCGAACCGGCCTTGCAGAGTGATGACCCCGGTCGGAGCGGTGGGCTGGCGGAGCGTGACGGTGGTGACGACTCCGGTTCCGCCGAGGACGGAAACCCCGTGGTGGCCGCGCCGGGCGAATGAGTTGATGCTCTCGTGGATGTCGCTGCCGCTGCTGATCTCGAGCACGTGGCTCCGCAGCGCGTTGGGGGTGTCCTTGGTGATGACGACCGGGGGCTTCGGTTTGTTCTTCGAACCGGGCGGTCTGCCCCTGGGCCGGCGGCCGCCGCTTCCCGGTTCGGGGGTTTCGTGGCCGGCGGTCTGGTTCTCCTCGTCGTTGTTGCCGGAGCTTACATTGGAGTTGGTGTTGTCCGTGAACTCTTTGTCTTTTCCGGGCCCGACCCGGTTCGATTCGTCTTCTGGGTTTCTCAGGTGAGTCGCCGGCGACATCTGGTTCGGATCCACCCCGGCCCACCACCGATTCGCCATTCCTAGCTCTCAAAAATCTCAAAAATCAATAACCCAGAAATTTAAATGAACAGAAAAACGACCCAAAACATTATTCGATAGATTGAGAGATCTGATGATAAAAAATTAAAATAAAAACCTTATCTTTATCTTGTTCTTACTCAGTGCACAGAGCAGAGGAAGAAGAAACAGAGAGAAAAAAAATTAATAAATCGAGATTTGCAAATGTACCTGAAAACAGAGGAACAGAAAAAAGCAGTGTACAGAGGAGATTGTTCTCAGTAGGACTACGAACTCTAATTTTTAAAAGGACAACGAAAATGGCTCTGGGGGCGTACGTTAAGACGTAGGTACACCCCTGGCGTACGATAAGGACGGTGCTTGTCCTAAAACCGATGTCTGGCGGTGGATTTGACGTCTCCCTGGTCAACGGTTTTCAACTTTTCAACTATGGAACAGAGCCACCGCCAAAGGCCAAGGCGGAGCCACCACCTCAAAAGTCTCCATTTTTGGAACCGAAACGGCTCCGTTAAAGGTCCTCTGTTTTTGGGTTTTTCAAGTGTCTTGAAAAGGTAAGTCTAGTTCGTTGATTAAAATATTTAAAGTAACATCGTAACGTTATTGTAACCGAGGTTGTTTCGGATCGTTTCTACGAGGTGAGTTCGTGTCGGGTTACGCCACCGGCTTTTCGGTGGCGCCAGCTTTTGTGTCGTGGAAGTTTTATGGGCCCTCTTTGGCCCATAATGGTACTTGGGCTCTGAACTGCTTCAAGTTACCGTCCAAACAGTAAGAAGATAGCATGATTCAACTACAGATCCTATCGACTTATCCATGTGAATATTTTTTTCCCCATCGGAGAAGGATGTTTATAAAAGTATTGAATCCGAATTATGAAATAAAATATTGTATTTTTTATATGGGTTAAATATCGAAACTTATCTTCACGTTTTGGTCACGAACACTACACTACTCATATTTGAAAAATCTTATTTGTCATATCTAAACTATTGGGCACGTGATTCTCTTAGCAAAAACTAACAGAACGATGTGTAATGATCAGTTTGCCCCGCTGAATTTGAATTTTAAATTTTTTTGCAACATCGGTTAGATTTAAGGGGTAATTACGTTTTATTACATCTAACTATTAGTGATTATCACTTAGTTATATCTAACTTCTTTTTCATATGAGAGACACCTTAATTCTAAAAGAAATTACATTTTGCTAAAATCCGTAAATTATTACACTTTTTTAGTTTAATAGATACCGTAACTTTCAAATTTTTACATTTTACTGTAATCTGTTTGAATGTTAAGGTATCTCCTAGACGGAAAAAAATAGGTATTACATTATAATTAAAATATTAATAAAATTATTACTCACTCGGTCTATTAATAAAGACTATTTTGCGTTACGTGATTGTTCTATCAACCTAATTTTGTATTGATTGCACTAATTCAACGTTCCAGATAAAAACACTCCCTATATTGCGATTAGCTTCTTACCATTGTTCTCATTTTCTCCGATGTCTCGTGTGTTTTCCCGATCTACTCAATTTGCTTCTCTGATCTCGAGAGGGGAAACGCGAGGAAATATGGGGCAAGTCTTTTCCGCCTGTAGGACAGAGAAGGACGGCCTGGTAGTTCCCGACAGGGGAGGCCGACGATTGAACCTGGAGGGCGTGGTGCGTTACTCTCTGGTTGGGGATATGGCATCAAAGCCATGGCGTCAGGTGCAACGACTGGAGAAGGCCATGCCGAATCTCGCGTCCGGGGGATGGCTACGGACGTCTCTTTTCGATCTGGTCCCGGGCGGCCACAACGAGTGCGGGCCGAGGAGACGGCGCGGGTGGACGGCGAAACCTAGGGTGTGGAGGATTGGGATGCGGGCCTTAGGCCTGCAATTTATAATGATGGGCTTAGTTGCTTCACAATTGGGCCTCCATGCCCAAGGAGGCCATAAGCAACCCAATATGGGAAAGTCTCGGGCCAGAGTTAGGTCGGGTCCGGTTTCTTGGGCGGGTCAGGAGATGGGGCCAGGTCCCACATTGGGTCAGAAGCTTGGGCCGGGTATCACACAACGGGCCGACGGGTTGGGTCAAGCTGGCGGGTGGGCCGATTTTTCTAAGGTCTTGGGTCCAATTGGGGGCCGGGCAATATATGCAGCGACGGGGAGCAGTAAGCACCCTCGCCTCAGGGAATGATTCCGAAGTGGTTCAGAGGGGGGTCGTCCGGTTACACCGCCTCTCTGGACTTAAGGTGGCAGCGGTACCACCAAGAACCGGTATGGTATTCCCCTACCAGCTCAGCGGTCAACAATCCCGCGTTTTGGAGCCCCACCAGTATCAGTTAAGGGAGGACGACGCACGCTGACATCCCGGGGGCATATCCGGTCCACCACTACAAGTCTCGACAATGGGTCTGCTCGGCCGTTGTTACCCCGTTTGGAGTTGCTGTATCGGTGTTCTTCAGTCGATGCCGTAGTATTACCCTTTGAACAACCATTTATTCTGTAAGAGCAATATTAGTTTTTGTTCTGTTCCCACGTTCAATTTCATTGTTTATGTGTTTTCCGGGTGTAACATTTTCAATTTATAATATCCATCATATTTCCTTAAAAAGAAATTAACCTAAATTTATCATTGTGTTTTTTGTCATTTATTATCCACCGGGTTCTCATCATACTAAGATCAGAAACGTCTATTATATATTTTGGTAATGGCTCTCTGCCCTAGCGCCGCAACGCCACGCGGAGAAGAAGAATGGACCATGGCCGTGATCAAGGCCATGGTTTTAGCCATGGTAATGCTTCCAGTTTTCAAAGCAACAACCATCCATGGAGAAGCTATCACTCGGCATAGCCTTGGTAGCAGACATAGCCCTATCCGTAGGGTTTTGCGATCAACGACGGCTCCCGAGGGGGTTCTGCTGCAGGTGGGGGTCAGTGGCCCACGAGGAGTTTTTAACCAGTGTTGGATCCCGGCGTGCCAGGAGGGGAAGATGGGCAGGCGGGAATCGGCGATGAGAGCTCGGGCCGGGGAGGTTCATAGGTCAGGCACGGCGGCGGCGCCTTGGAAGAGGAGGTCGGCTAGCCCTAGTGTATCGGCAATGGAGGAGGATGTTTCCCGGAAGGCTCTCGGTTCCGACTAGCGGCGTCGAGGAACTGGTTGGGCTAGGGTTTCGGTGACGGGCCGACAGTCTTGTTGGGCTGGGGTCGTCTGCTGGACTGGTTGGGTTGCGTCAAGTGCTAGACTCAGGTGGTGTTGGGCTCGGGGTGGATCTGATGGGCCTGAGTGTCAATCCACTGGGCTTCCATCTGAGAACCGGACCGGGGCGGGAGGCACGAGTTGACAAGTCTCTTGGGGGGGGGGGGGGGGGGGGGTTCATGGGATGGACGGGCCGGGCCTGGTCTAGGTCATGGCACGACCCAATTCTTGATGGACTATCGCATCTGTGGAGAGCCGATGAGGGATGGTGCATCTTTTACAGCAGTGGCGGGGGCTTCCAGCACCCTCGCCTCGCGGAATGAGTCCAATGGGGTCTAGGGAGGGGTCGGTCGGCTGCACCACCTCCCTAGACGTAAGGTGGCAACGGTTCCGCCAACAGTCGACAAGATTCTCCCCCTTTTTTTTGATAAGCGAAATTCATTAATAAACCTGGTACTTATGAGAAATAAGACCAAGAAAGCAGGGGAGAAAAATTTCAATCCTGATAAAACCAAATAAGAGCATAACGGTGTTTTCTTGCCATGTAAGGCAGCCACCAAAAACAAACAAAAACTCAAATTACAAGAAGCACTGTGTAGGAAAGGATTGCCAACGAGACAAACTAACTTCTTGACTTATAAGGCCTGCTGATTTGAAAATGGTCCACGAATGAATCTACAACTTATGGAAACAGCCTGAATAGGATCTGAGACGAGATTAAAAACTAAACTATTTATGTGAATCCACAAAAGCCACAATGCTAGAAACCCCAACTTGAACCATCTCTTCCACCAACGACGAGGACCAAAACCAGTCCAAGAGAAAAGCAAGTCTGATACTGTTGATGGCTGGACAATTATTACTCCCCACCAGCTATAAATCATAGACCAAAAAAGCCAAGCAAAACAGCAATGGATGAAAATATGGTCTGAATCCTCAAACTTATCCTTGCATTCCGAGCACAACATATCAACTAGTGAAATTTTAATACCTCTGCCTTCCAAAAATACCTTAGATGGTATAACTTGATTTAGCATTAACCATACCAGCAAGCCATATTTAGGAGGCCAATTCTTTAGCCAAAGAATTGATGCCCAAGCTGGGGATGATTCCGGTGTAGACGGGCTTGTCAATAGAGAATAAACCTTAGCTGAAGAGAAAACTCCAGCTTTTGTTCAAATCAAGGTGTCACGAGAATTATTAAGCTGAATATTACTCAGGATATCCATCAACTGTAGAGCTTGACGGCCCTTTCTTATCCCACAATGCCTTCTAAAACCAATGGACCACACTCCATTTATACAAACTTCATTAATCTTCATATGTTTCGCAGTTGAATAAGAGTATAACCTTGGGTACTTCTATTTGAGATTCTCCCCTACAAGTTCGGGATCAGCACTCCCGCGTTTAGGAGCCCTACCAATATCAATCAAGGGTGGACGACGCACGCTGATTTTCCGGGGGAGGTATCGGTCCACCATTACAAATTATTCACTCGGTCTGCTTGACCAGTACTTTTGGTTGAAGTATGTTGTATCGGTGTCTCTGGATGCTACCGCAGTTTCCCCCCTCCGACCGCCCCTATTTCTAAGAGTAAAATTTACATTTCGGTTCTTGTTTTTCAATATTATTGTAGTTTACTTGGATTGTATGGTGGTAACAGTTCTGCAACCATCTTAATGTTTTAATAATATTCCCATTACTTCTCAAAAAAAAAAAATCAGAAACATCTAACCTCCATCTAAAGGATCCATAGGAATCAACATTCATGGCCCGGGAACTACCGCGTCCAAATTTTAGCCCGACCTTGATGCAGCCCAAACTAAATTAAACACTAAATAATAATTTTTAATCAAATATTTACAATGTAGTATTTAACTCAAGATAGGCTCTACTATACCTTTTAACCAACAGAAACTAAGTTTCATTCTCTCTCTTTTACAACTACCTCATGTGTTGTCGATGTAACGAGTGTTTGGTGTAACAGCTTGTCTACACCTGTAACTGTAACACTAAACTTAATCTTTTAGTACTTTCAAGAGTTATATATATATTTTTTTCGTTGAGGTATACATTTGCGACACTATACATGCGGTCACAGTATAGAGCATACAATGATAATTGGTAGGGATAACGTCGATTCCTAGGCCATGTTGCACATTTTGTGACAGATCCTAACACAAAGTTGGTTCACGTTTACAAAAAGTATTAATCACTTATAAAATAATTATGAAAAGGGGGGCTACAATTTGTAACAAAATATCACATTTATACTACTTTTTGTAACAAAATATCACTTCAATATTAGGATTTGTAACAAAATATCAATTTCGTGTTAGAATCTATCACGAAATATAGAATACGATTAGAATGTGCGCATGACCTTTCTAACTAGTTTAGAAAATGGTGTTTTCCCTAATTGGTATTGGTAGAGAAGAGGTAGCCAACCCATAATGAGCATTCAATTTTGGCAAGCAATAACATCTGTTCTCTCATTTGCATTTACCACCAAAAGTGCAGTGAATTAAAGTTTTTACATAATTGATTCTATGCAAAAAAAAGCAGTATACCTATATGTATATGTATATGCACGTGTAGATGTATATAATAACTATAATAACTACCATAACACATTCGGACAGACAGGGACAGCCAACATTTGTTGGGTTGAATTTTCTTGCCATGTATTAATGTTGTAGGAAAATATTAAACTCACACCTATCTGGAAATTTCTGTATTGGAGATTTCCAACTCTTTTCTATCTATATTAAGCTTCAAAACAAGACCATATATGAATATATTCCATGCATGCAACTACACGCACACAAAATACTGCTATAACTAAAAATATTAACTCGTCAGAGATAAATGTTACGGTTTTTTTGGCGACCCCCTTTTCCTACGGCTAAATTAGTGCGTTGACGACATCTTCTATGGTTTGCAGGTATGCCCCGATCTCTTGAGTTGCGATAGTCCCTTGCCTTGAGTGTCTCGTATCGTTCTTCAATGGTAGGATGTGTCAAGTCCGTTGCGCACAATCCTCTGACGGCTGAACTCGGACACTTTGGGACCTCGCCAAGGGCTCGGGTTCCGGGCGCGCCTGGGGGACCGGGACGGGTCCTGCCGGGGCGTTACATAAGGCCATGAAGTGTTCGTATAAATCAGAACATTATTGAATATTTTTACTCCTTACATTGATTTCGACCCTTGGACCTTTGGTATAGGATAGTTGCAAAAGAATTGTTAAGAGCATGAACAACAGAAAGGACCTTGATCAGGGAGTGGGAGTGCAGACCTTGTGCTGACTGGACAAAAGTCAGGGAGTGGGATTGCAGAAAAGTGGGTGTTTTGCAACAGAAAGGACCTTGAGGTCCTGGGAGTGCAGAACAGTGCTGATTGGATTATTATTTGATATTTTCCTGTTTTATTTAATCTGTTATCAGAAACCGTTTAATTTAGTCATAATATAAACAATTTTGGAAATAAATAATTAATGACAATCAATAATTATTAAATTCAACACGAATATAAATGAACTTCTAATTTTATTCAACCCCTTTTAATACAACCCAAAAAAAACAGCTCCAAGAGCACAAACGACTACTCGTCGTCATGCAAACCAGCTCCAAATCGATCCCATAAGTGCTCCATAAGATCTTGTTGTAGTTGATGGTGGATCTCAGGATCTAGGACACTTTGTTGAGCATCCACAAGTCCCTGGTATTCCAATGGCCCTCCGTGGTGCCATCGTTCCGGTGGTGTCCAATTCGGCATTTCTGGAGGTTGCGCCCACAACAACTCCTCCTCCCCATACTCGTACCGGTCGCGCTCATCCTCTACAATCATGTTGTGTAGAATTATGCAAGTGTGCATGATATCAGTCAAAGTGTGTTTGCTCCAACTACGAGCAGGACGGGAGATGATGTGCCACCTTGCTTGAATTACTCCAAAAGCCCTTTCAATATCTTTCCGAGCACCTTCTTGGCATCTAGCAAACAACTTCTCTTTGAACTCGTAGGGATGCCGAATAGTCTTCACGAACCGTGCCCATGCTGGGTAAATGTCGTCCACCAAATAATAAGGTCGGTCGTACCGATGGCCGTTGATGTAGTACTCCACAGCCAGCTCACGGCCGTAGTAAGCGTCTTGGAATAGGTGGTTGTGGTTGAGGACGTTGACGTCGTTGTTCGATCCAGCCATCCCGAAAAATGCATGCCAAATCCATAAATCACGGGACGCTACAGCTTCATGCATAATCGTCTTTTCCCCGTGGTGACCTCCCCGTCCATGGGCTCCCTGCTCTTTGGTTGGGCAGTTCTTCCACTTCCAATGCATACAGTCAAGACTCCCCGCCATTCCGGGAAACCCTCGGTTGTACCCTTCTCGGAGTAATCGGTCCATGTCAGCCGGTGTGGGTGTACGCTCATACTCGGCTCCGAATACATCAATGACGGCCTTGCAAAACTTACGTAAACATTCAAGTATGGTGCTTACCCCCATGCGCAGAGTTTCGTCCAATGAATCGGCCGAGGACCCATACGCAAGCATCCGTATAGCGGTGGTGCACTTCTGTTCCGTTGATAACCCCGGCCGTGAGGCAGCGTCGGGCTTCTGTTCGAAGTAGTCGTCGTGAGCCTTCACCGCGTTCATAATCCGTTGGAAAAGCGGTTTGCACATACGGAACCGACGCCTGAACATGTCAGGGCCGTATAGGGGTTGTTCGTCAAAATAGTTCGCCATCAATTGGATGTGGGCTGCCGAACGACCTCTGTTAATCTCTCGGCGCATTGGTTCCCCACGGATGGCCCTCTGGACCCTTGTCATTACTGTCTGCATCTGCCTCTCCATCATCCGCCGGAATCGTCGCTCAACTGGCTGCATTTGGGCCCTAATCTCCTCATATGTCGGCAGTTGGGCTGCCATCTCCTCATACGTCGGCATCCGGGAAGCCAGCTCCTCGTACGACATCTCCTCAGCGTCGGACATAACCTCGTCGTCGGACATTTTCAAAAATAGCGAGTAGGAAGTGAGAATGAAAGAGTAAGTAGAGAATGGTTTGACAAAAATGAGGAATGAGGTTGGGTATTTATAGGGTTCATTTTATCTGATTTTTGAATTAAAAAAAATAGCCGTTGGAGTTGACCGTTGCCAACGGTCGCGACACGTGGCGGCACCGGAGCCTGCCAGCGCAGGCCAGGGCGCGAGGGCGCATCCAGCGCGCTCGGCCAGGCACAGGGGAGCGGGAGCGGGAGCGCAAAAATAGGGAGCGGGAACGCGAATTTTCGCGTCTGCAGCGAACTGGCCAGCGACCGGCGTTCCCGGCGCGCGCGGAGCGGAGAGCGGGAGCGACCCGTTGTGGTTGCTCGAGCACTGGCAGTGAAGTCTAAATAACATATAATCTGTTTGAAATCGAAAATATGGGTCTAATAATATGGAGGATCAGGTCTAGTAAATAGACGAATCAGAAGGTCTGGAAACGTGGTTCGAAGAGAATCCTTGACGTAGATTGTTTCATCTATCGACCGGTTCTGTACAGTAGATTTTGACTAGCCAAGCAGTATTGGTTACGTGTCCCTAAATCTGTTTGAGATATTTTGAATTAAAAAATCAAATCCGAATTTTAGTCATATTTTTTTTGTATAAATACGCATTGATGTTACTAATTTTTTGCACTTCACAGTTTCTCCTTCATTCATCTTCCGACAATTATTCTACATTCCATATTTATCATAATTTTGATGGATCGTTTAGTTTTGACGAGTCAGACCTACGAATATGAACTATGCTATGTTACTGGAGATGACTCGGTATAAGGAACATGAGTTGTGTGAGTCGTTAAGGGCTGCTATAATGGAAGTCGGGAAACAGAAGATAAATTCGATGTCGTTGAAGAGAACGTGCAGATATATTGCCCAAGATCGTGCCAAGTTCATGCACTGCTTATGTTCAACTATTTCAATGACCCGCCAATGTATGGGAATCGTATGTTTCGTCGAATGTGATGTATAACGAAGCGTATTTTTATTCTTATTTTGGAAGGCTTGGCTCAGCGTGACGACTACTTTTAGCAACTATACAACTGTCGAGGTATCCTTAGGTTCTCTCTCCCCATCAAAAGTGTATTGTCGCAATCCGTCACCTAAGTTACGGATCATCGACCGATAGCTTAGATGAGCATTTAAAAATGGTCGAGACAACGACCTTTGAGTGTGAAGTGGTTCTGCTAGGGCGTCATTCAAGTATTAAGTCTAGCATATCTCAGGAAGTCGAACGCGAATTATATTGTCCACTTATTTCATGTCAATGAAGTATGTGGATTCCCTGTTCATTGGTATTCTCAATTGCATGTATTAGGCTTGAAAGAATTATCCGACTGCATTGAAAAGGACACACCCGCCCTAATTGTTATGTTTGAATTGGTTGTAGGGACGAACACTTGGTTTTAGCACACATATTTTGAGCATGTCATGGTCTAACAAAGACCTAACACATTGAACCAATATTCCCCGTTCACTCATGTACACGAGGGGCAACAACACTTATTTATGGAGTTCGTTGAGTTTTTTGTGCTTAATAGCTGTTTTATGGGTAGTAAAGACATGTTTATAAGTTTCTCAAGTTGCTTGCGTCGTTGTTGGTCGAGACTTTACTTTTGCCTCTATTTGGTTTGTTCAACTGTGATTTTTCTCTAAACTTATGTGCTTCAAGGTGGTTAAATTCAACTGTGATTTTTTCTCTAAATTTATGTGCTTCAAGGTGGCTAAATCTAAGTTTTTAGACTATTTTTTTTGTTCTTCATGTTAGCAAAATTCAATTATCAGACTTGTAAATATTGTTGTTCTGTTTTCTTCAGAGTTGTAAAATCTAGGTTATTAGACCTGTTTATACCCTTCTTTACTGGGTTTGTTGTGAGTTTGTGTTGTCACGCTAGTAATCTATATTGTATGTTCTCCGAGAGTGCTGGTTGTCGGGCTCTTGTCCTATATATCCTCCGTCTCGGAAGGTTTGGATCTTATAATAAAAACTTGAGATAATTCCACCTCAGTACTCTAAATCTTTCATATTTTATTTAGAGCACCCTAAATCTTTTTGTGTCACCTCAGTACCCTAAACTTTCATTAATTCATTTAGAGTACCTTAAATCCTTTTTGTGTCACCTCGATACCCTAAACTTTCATTAATTCCATTTTAGTACCCACCGTTAACTTTACATATGATTTTCCATCCAAAACAGGTAAAATGACCATACTACCCCTCACCAACAACCAAAAGTATGGTAAAGTTAACGGTGGGTACTAAAATGGAATTAATAAAGTTCAGGGTACTGAGGTGACACAAAAATATTTAGGGTACTCTAAATGAAATATAAAAGATTTAGGGTACTGAGATGACACAAAAAAGATTTAGGGTACTCTAAATGAAATATGAAAGATTTAAAGTGCTGAGGTGGAATTAACCCTAAAAACTTTGCTTATAAAAAAACGAACGAAACTTAGGCTGATAGTAAGGACGTACATTATCATCCATAACATGATTGTCGATGATACAAAGGGTGTTAAACGATTGTCTGACAGAGCACCTACATCAATCAGCCACTCGAGAACCCCACCGGGATACGACTTCACGACGATGGAGAATGGGAGGATTTAGAATTTGCAGGACAAATGTATGAGTTATTATTTTGTACCGCGGTAATTTTTCTACACGACAACGATTTTATCCTCAAATCTTCGAAACTTAAAAGCTAATAATTAAAAATTGAATGATGTTCGACTCCTTTAATTTTTTTCCTCTTTTGACGTGCAAATAGGACAAAACTCTGTATTTTAAAATCATTTATTAACGTTTTCAATGAATAGATTTTTATCATTCTGAAACAAATTGATTTTATCTTTTGCATTTACTAAAGAAAGGAGTACTACACCCATAAATAAAATGTACACCACATGTCATGATGCTTTTAATTACAATAAAGTGAACCCCACAAAGATGAAGCACATAAAACCTAGTGTTGAGAACGTCTCAGCTCACCATCTTCATCTTCTTCTTCCTCCTCGTTAGTTGATCAAATATATAGCAATGGAACCGTATAGGATGGTGATGAAGAGGAAGCAATCATCATTTTCATTTGCAGAAGTTGCTAGTGGTTGCATGTGGCCTCCAAGGTCTTACACCTGTGGCTTCTGCAAGAGAGAGTTTAGGTCAGCTCAAGCCCTAGGTGGTCACATGAATCTCCACAGGAAGGACAGAGCCATGCTTTCTTATGACTCTCTCTACCCTAAATATTATGCTTCTCTCTCTGCTGCAACTCCTTGCTCAAGGAGAGGTGATGATGACTTAGAAGCTCAAGGGTCTTCTATGGTGATAGGGTGCAAAAGGCCAAGACTTAATGTTTCATTATTGAAGTTCTCTCTGAAGCCATGTCTTCAGGCTGCAGAGATGAATAATGGGTTCAAGGCAAGCTCCATGGAAGACTTGGATCTTGAGCTCAGGCTTGGCCACGATCCACCACAGGTTAAGTAGTGCTATGTAGGGCAAAAAAGGTATTGATCCTTTTGTTAGTTGATTTTTGTTCACTTTGGTTTAGTCTGATGGTAAGGAACGGGTAGATTAGGTTAGAGTAGAATTTTCATGTACTTGTTTCCGATCAAAAAAGGAGAACCATGGTTCCTAACTTGTTTTGAGCTTTGTTTTCGCGATCCTAACATGGGTTTATCTTTCTTTGTATTTCCCAACTATCATTTTTCCATTTTTTGCACGAAGTATCAATTTCCGTCAAAATTAATAGGGATGTTAGTTTTGGATGAGAAAAGTCTAAAATGCCTTCAGCAAAAAATGTTATTCAGTGCAAAAAAAGGTCAAGCCCAACTTCAGGTTATTGACTTTTGTTGAGGGCATTTCTGTCTTTTTTCTCATCCAAAACTAACGTCCCTGTTAATTTAACGACACACGATAGTCCGTACAAAAAATGTAAAGATCACAATTGGGAAATGCAAGGAAATGAAAACCCGGATTACGGTCGCAAAAACAAAGCTTAAAATAGACTAAGAACCCTAGTTTCCCCTTTAAAAGACTAGTTAGTTGATTTCTTTTCCCTTTTATCATTATTGTACTGGTTGGGTTCGTGGAATGAAGAAAATGATCCTTTGTCACAAACTCAAAAGTCTAGCAAATAATCTTTTACTATAAGACAAATATACATATACGTATCTGTTTGTTTTTTCCTCATCACGACTGCCAGGACTGTTGTTTGTGAGGGACCGTGGGTGTTTGTAGTGGTACATGGGTTGGTTTGGTATTAAATGTAGGAAGAAGAAATTACAAAAAAAAAATGAGATCTTTTAACAAACAAGACTCAGAGGCTTTATAATTTACATTCTTTAAGACATATATTGTCCGTATCAACAGCAGTCTTTTTGGATATAATGGTTAATCGTTAGTGAACTTAAAACCGTTGAGAAGACTATCAAGAATAGAAGAGTAGGGACTATTACAGGAAAGCAAGATGTTTTTGGGTTATATAAAATAAGACCTAAGCTGTGAATATTTATAGCTCTTTCGGAATTCAGTTGGCTACAATTCCTATAAATTCGTGCTAAGATTGATTGTCAACCTCAACCAACTCTATAACTCACTTTTTAATAATTGTAAATTTGAAATAAATCCGAAAATTAATGCGATATAAGCATCGTTTTCTTCTTACATATAATTTATTCATCTTTAAGTCAAAATATTTACGTGTTTGTTTTTTTTAACTGTAATCGTAACTGATATATTAATTAAAAAGAAACATATGGAGGCATTGATCCAAAACAGACCACCAAAGAGATACAAAATTCAACTGAAACAGTTGTAAAGAAACAACTAAGAAGTCCGGACATTGTGAGACGGACATGAAATTGGAAAAAAAATCTCTTTCACCGAAGTGCTCCAAAGATGTCGACGGGAGAACGCTATAATAGCAGTCAAGGCAACCAGTACAACGACTAAAGACTGTGAGATATGGACGAGCGAGCCCATGAACAAAATAGCTACCAATTGACTCTAGGATGTGTTCTACGAGAATATTGAAACCCGAGAGTTATGGCTTGGTCAGCCCAGTAATCGGGTACTGAAATGTCTCAATTGGACTATGCATCCTCCCGGAGAGCCAACTGACGCCGCCCCCCTCAAATGATTATGAGGGGCTTTAAAAATGTAAAAATGTAGGTTCCCGATCTGATTGGAGGATATCACACCGGTACTTAATGGAATCGATGTCACCCTATGGTGAATGAGGGGTGAATACTTGGGGACCCCTCCTCGACCCCCGATTAATCTAGTAAAAAAAAGTTAGACAGATGAAATTGTAATCGATAAAACCAAACAATCAATTGATTTTGGTATAGAAAAGTCCAAATCAGAGAAAACAAGGTTGTGTTAGTGGAAGAAAAGAGGAATCATGATGGTTTTGATTGGCGGTCACTGTTAGGAATTAACAAACGTCGATTAATCTAGTAAAACCAACACTAATATATACCGCTAGATTCTCATTCTCAACACCTCGACGCCTGCATTTTCTACTTTTGCACTTGAACAAGTGGAATCTCATGTTCGAATTCACAATATGTCTTATTAATTTATCTCTAAGTAACAAAATACTATCTAACTCTAGAATCATCACGATATACTTCGTTCTCACTTTCGATTTACATGTTTTCTTAGTTACCTCCTTTTTTCTTATTTGTTCCCTCCCCTCTGGTCTCCAGATCTAGGCAAACTTATGTTACATGAGCTCGAATCCATCTTAGTCAACATACGTGGTCTGTAACATACTTATCGGCATTGCTCTTCCCATCTTTTCCATGGGCTGTCGTCCAGCCTCGTCGTCTCCTCCTTTCTTCCTGTCCATCCACGATGTCTGGAACCGACCCATCCACCACAACTTGGGGTGTTCAGATAGACCTTTCTCCCGTCTCCCGTTCTTTTTCTCATATTCCAATTATACCGATAAAAACCATTAACACACCGTTACAAAACCCTAATATTAATTTTGGATTTCAAATTAGAGTAGTGATTGAAAGATGACACGAGGGTGAATATAAGTCCTGACATATTCATCACCTTCTTACAGTGGAGCAGGAGTCCACATCTTAACTTATTGTGTTGTATCACGTTGTTCTGATTGCCATCAATTTGTTGTCGATGAGAACATAATTGACTGTCATATTACTCGTCAGGCAGAATCGACAACATATATATCTCGAGTGCCCATTGAATGTTTATTTGGCATTCATTCCTAGTATATACATCTCGCTGGCTGTAGGCAAATACCCAAATTTTAGGATAATCATTGTATAGATATTAATTTATGCACCTATTTTAATAATCCCTGCTGCTAGGTTTTACCCGAAACCTTTGTTTCATCTCTTTTCACCACCATGCTAACTTGTTGGCGTCGCTGTCCCTCGGGCACCTCTCTCCATCTTCCGGTTTGTTAAAGTTATATCCAATCCAAAAGATCGAACTTATAGGTAGAGACATCAAGATATATATCAAATGGTAAATTTATTCACACACTTTCGATGTGGGATACAAACTTCAACACTCCCCCTCACGTGTAGGACTGGACATCTACACGTAGGCTATGGCAGGACTGGACCTCTGCATATGGACCGGAAACCACAGCGTGGAGGTGACAAACGGGTCATGAGCCAAACCAGCTCTGATACCATGTTAAACCATATTCAACCCAAAAAGCTCGAACTTATGGGTGGAGGCATCAAGATGTATATTAAGGGGTCAATTTATTTACACACTTCCTATGTGGGATACAAACTTCAACACGGCTATTATCATGCCGCCTTATTACCGCTCCAACGATCCTTCTCTGGAGACCGAAGAGAGAGGGGATCCGGGGAGGCCGTATAGAGTGGTCGGTAATAGTGGGTTGGCCCTATCTCGATCCATTAGAGAGGCATCTCGTGGTACCCACTCGTCATGTCCATCATGACGCACGAACTTTGGGAGTCGGTTGAGGGTTGCCACCCCACCATGATGGGTACCGCGCGATCTGGAACTCTAACGACCCCCGAGTCAGGGTTCCTGGCCATTCACAGATGTGCTAGTATCGTTAGGGTCGGGATACCTACCATGCATATGGGGGCCAAGATTCCTCGTCGTGATCATCCAAGCGAATGAGACCATCGACCATACTACCGCCACCAAGGTTATGCGCCTAAGGCACTCCATGCTGTCAAATCGCTTGTCTGCATGCAAATGGCAGATTCACAGAACCATGAGACTCACATCCGAGTACATGCCCAGGTGGACATTCGACATGCTCCATGACGAGAATCCTCCCTCTATGACCCAGAGCTAAGCGACCAGATTGAAGGAAACCCACACGTGTTCCCACCGGCTCACCACAGACAGAATAAGGGGTTAAGGCGTCCCCATGGCAGCGGTGTGCCTTGGCCCCTAAATTGGGTGGGGCCCGATATCGTTGCATGGAATATGGCTCACAGAAGGACTCGGGGTCATAATCAGGTAGGGAAGGCGGAAACATCATGCCCCGCCTCTCGAGAACATCCTCAATTGTGCTTTATCTAGTCGGGAGAAAGAGGGCGATGAATAACCCCTTGTCGGTAATGGTGGAAGGTCACGAGGGGCAAGATGCGAGGTCTGCGAAGCAGCCTCGTCAGGTCAAATGAGCCCTTTGGGGCCCCACGGGGTGGAAGACCTCTCCAAATTTTCTCCTTTTATCGAAGACCTCCTCAGCTACATGTAATCATCCTCACCTCCCACAAGGGTCTGCATCGAGAGACTAACGTGTTCTTTACGAAAGTTAAGTCCACCCGAGTCGAGCCAAGAAAAGTGTCAGTAGTGGGCCCGAATCGAGCCAGGAAAAGTGTCAACAACGGTACCTACGTCCCCCACCACACACACACACAAAGAGAATAGTGATTCACCCTCTAAGTTGTTACTTGAAATAGTCGTCCAATTTAGATACAAGGTAAGCGTTTTAGATATGCCCGAAAGTATGTCTCACCTTTCATCGAAGTAATCGTCATGCTCCGCTACCTTGTCCATCACCCGTTGAAAAAGTGGTCGGCACATACGGAATCGACGCCTAAACATATCGGGCCCATACGTGTGGTTGTCGACAAATTAATCTTACATCAATCGGTCATAGGCTTCTAGGCGAATTATATTAATCTCTCGTCAGGAAGGTTCGCCACGTTCGACCCTTTCCCTCATTCGATTAATCTTTGGCATTGCTCTCTTTATCATTTTGTCAATTTTTCGCTGGAGCCATTCTTCGACTGCACGAATTTTGGCTTCCAACTCCTTCGTAGATGGACACTTGTCATCGGACATTTTATATTGGAACGTATGAGAGGAATTTTAGATTTTAAGAGAAAAAGTTAAAGAGAAAAATGTTGGTGGTATGGATGAATGAGAGGGGTGTCTTTAAAGATGGAATATGTTGTTATTTTTTTATTAAATTTATTATTTTGTATTTAAAAAAGAACTATTACCGATTGTTTGCAACGATCGGAATTTTTTTACCCGAAATGGCCACATGTCGTGACGTGGTTGGCTGGCCTGCGGCCCCGAACCGCCGACCAAGCGACCCGTGTTAGCGGGTCGGAGCCGCAGAAAGTGCACGCAACAACGCAGAACCCGCGACTACGACCCACTATTTAGCGGGTCACCGGTTCCGGCTCGTGACCAGGACCGGACCGTTGCATAGGCTCTGAGAATAGTTTGGGAAAAAAAAATAGGTTATGGGGAAGAACAATTTGTAAAGAACTGGTAAGGTTATACTTGGTTCCGATGGAAATGTGTAAAGAAGAGATATGCTATAAATGTAGACATTCGATTTTTGTGATTGAAAAACGGCACGAGGGTAAATACTGTTATGTAAGTCCTGACATATTTATCACCTTCTTGCAGTGGAGCATAAGTCCACATCTAACCTATTATGTAATGTCACGTTCTTCCAATCAATTTCTTGTTAATGAGAACATTAAATGCTTATTTGGCGTCCATTCCTAGTATATACATCTCTCTGGCTGTGGGCAAACACTACAATAATAAAAGCGGAAATAATTAATGCTCGTAATCGAATTGTTTGATGATACTAAATAATACATTGAAAGTGTACGAGGCACAAGAGTCTCGGACCACAAGATGACAGACATATAATTGGCGTTCGTGACAAGTCAATTTTGTTTTGATTAATAAGTTTATTAGAGAATTAGGTTTTCAAAAGGAAAGTAAGATTAAAAGAACACTCTTAATTTATAAGCAGGAGTATGTTTGAATGTACCTCAAATCAGAGAGACCTCCCGTTTTTCGGTTCCGATTCATTTCTTCGACTGTGGTTTCGGAAGTCGCCTCTAGTTTTGTCTGAGGTCTTTGAACAATGGTTCTCTTGATTCTTTCTTTGGGTTCAGAGCTGAGTTTTTATTTTCCGTTTTGCTTTCTGAGTTTCGTTCGGGCGGTGGAGTTACTGCTTCGGTTTTGGTATGGACTCTTTTTCATCGATGGAGTTTCCTCCTCCTGGCTTTGAAGTTCTCATACTTGTGTTAGTGGTGGAGTCTCATACCGTCTAGGTTTTGAGAAAGTTGGTGATCTTGATGGGAAAAAAGGGAAATTAATCTCTCCAGAGTTTGGGGACAATTTGGGTTGTCAGGCTTAAATCAAGGATGGGGATTTCTGGGTATTTGTCCATAATCTTCCCAAACAGTCTTATGGTTTGTGATTGGAAGACGTTTTCTCAGTTGTTGGAAAAATTGTTTGTGTTCAAGCTCCTTCGAGACTTAAAACTAAAGGGAGGTGGTTTGCTTTCATACAATTCAATTGAATCTGATATTGAAAGAGCAATTCAAAGGTTAAATGGGACTTCCTTAAAGGGTTTTGTGTTGTTTGTTGCAAAAGCTTGAAAGAGTTTTTATTGTTACTAGCATTTCTGATCAGCAGAGGAATAGGAGGGAAGACAAGCTTGTTGGGTTGAATGGGAGTTTTAAAGATTCAGCTCGGAATCAAAATTCCCCTTTCCTTGGACAAGTCGATCGTTGTTGGGGGCTAAAGTCTCAACCTTAAAAGTTGAAAGTCAATCTTCCCAACTTGCAGTAGCTCATAATAACTTGACAGTAGATACTTTCATGAGAGAGATTTCAGCTCATGACATTAGTGAGATATATGTACGGTCTTTGGGGAACAGAGTCTTAAGCATTTTTTTGCCCTGATGTGGATTTTGGGGTGGAAATGATGAAAGACAATTGGGTTTGGTTAAAGAAGTAATGCTCAGTTATCACAAATAAACGAAAGCTGCTTACAAAAGGTGGGAGATTTATTTGGTTCACAATGTTGGGCCTCCCTTTCCGAGGTTGGTGTGAGGAAACTTTTGAAGCCTGTGGTAGAGATGATGGTACTCCAGTGCATATTCATCCGCAAACCTCGACTGGAAGAAATTTGGAAGCTACTTACATCTTGATCCTCTATAAATTAAGTCTTGGGGTTTCGAAAGAAGTAAGAATTGAAATTGGGCAGGAGACTTTTTCGGTCTAATTACATCCGGTGGACTCTCATTCGATTCTAGTCTTTGTTGATTGTGGTGAGACGTCTTCTCCAACGGTGGAGGATAGTTTGGATTCTAAAAGATCGGGGGAGGTTGGGTGTTGGTTGCACTCTCAAGTCTCGGGGAACACTTCTAAGGAGGACGTTGAGGGGGTGAAGTCCTTTGGGAATCTAAAGGCTTTAGTTTCCCTCTTGGTGTTGAAGGAGACTCTTTGTTGGGTGTAGAGGTTGGGAGGACGGACTTTTCAGATTCTGAAGAAGTTTTGGGATTTGGAGTTGATTAGGTTCAAATTAGTAAGGATGGGATTACGGATCTGCTACAGTTGTCTAACAACCTCCTTTAATGTGTTTCGAGAACAACTGTCGGATGCAACACTTGTGTATTTCGATGTGTGTTGTATGGTTTGTAAGGTTTATTAGTCTTTAATAAATCTTTCCGTTAAAAAGATATGGTAGAAAAAAATGTTGCACATATATTTTAAGGGTAATTGCAAAAACATAAAGATATGTTACGTTTCCTAGGTACCTGCAAGAATAATGTTCTGGCCTGTTTTTGTTGTGTTTTAGGTAAATATGTAAAATTGTTTCGACTTAATATTTTAATTTAAATTTAGTAGACAAGATACAGAATTTCCGCCTTTCTTATTTTGAAATAAAATTACACCAAGCGTACCAAATGACATTATTTTTTCCAGTTTTGAAAAAAATAGCTACGATATGTATAAAATGAAATCATGTGTACATTTGAAAATATTTTCTTAGTAGTTACAAAGGTATTGATTTCGCGCGTGTATTTTGGTTGACTGGTAATAGGTTTTGTGGTATAGTTGATTGGATTCTTGGTTTTGTTACTATGCATAAGCAGATGAATCGTCCTCGGGTGTATCTACCTTAATCTTTAATCCGCCCTTTTACGGATCAATAAAATTCAATCTATTATCCATTCAGTCATGTAGATGAATACCAGAAGAATAGAAAGAACATATCACCAATTGGTTTTGGACATTTGTGTTAGATAATGTATAACACCTAAATGTTTAAATTAGATTAGAACTAGTTATGTTTGCACCTTATTGATTTTAAAATAAAATTAGAGTTTCAAATTTTGTTATATGTCCCAAGTTTAACGGATAATATTTAACCTGTCCCCATCGCACCGCGACCGGTTGCATGAAATCCGTAAAAATATATCAACCTATAGGCAAACGACGGGTCTCATATTTATCAATCCGTATGTTTGAGGGCAGGTTGGATATCCATTCCCACCCCTTACTACTTACTAGCAATGTTGTAAAAATCCCCGCCTAGAGGCGCTTAGGCCCCGCCTAGGCGCTAAAATGGGCTTTGCCGACCCGATTTGTCCTCCTAGGGCGCTCCAGGTTGTTTGGGCGGAATATGGCCGATTAATTCCCGATTCTACCGATTAATCACCGTCTGCCCGATTAATTGAACGGGTTGGTCAGGCGTCGGGTTGGATTTGTAGTTAAAAAAAACAATTGCTAATCTTTTACAAACCAAGTGAATCCATAAAATTATGCTAGTTGATTTTTGTTTTGATACTTATCGATATTCTTTTAAGAATTGTATAATACTTTTAGTTTAGTAAAATATTTATGTTTTTTAATATATTTAATGTTCGATATCATTAATATTTTTATATAATATAATATAAAATTTGATAATATGTAATAAAAAATAATAACATAATAATCCGATTAATTCCCGTCTAGCGCCTAGGACTCCTTTCCGTCCGACTAGCGTCTAACGTTTTTTACAACCTTGCTTACTAGAGATACAAAGGCAAACGCAAAATGACGCAGTCGTTTTGATCTGTCCTTGAAATTATTGGTGAGCCCAACACAAAGGTCAAAAAGAGTCATCCATTTTCTTCTTTCTTCTTCAGTAAGAAGCCCGAGCACAAACAAGCAAGCATGGCATTAACAGAGATCAGCTCAAAGGGATCGCGATGGTCTCTCAAGGGAATGAACGCTCTCGTCACCGGCGGAACTCGAGGAATCGGGTCTCTCTTCCTCTACAAAATGCTACCTTCTCCCCATCAATTACATCAAAATCAAACTTGTCGATGATGTGTGCTGATACTGTATACGTGTTATTGATCAGGCGTGCCGTGGTGGAGGAACTGGCGGAGTTCGGCGCGGCGGTGCACACCTGCTCGAGGAGCGAAGCTGATCTTAACAAGTGCGTCGAGGAATGGAGAACGAAGGGCTTTGTTGTGTCTGGATCTGTATGCGATGTGTCTTCTCGGGACCAGAGGGAGAATCTGATGGAGAAAGTGTCTTCGATTTTCGGTGGCAAGCTCAACATCCTTGTATGTATATGTATTTTGTTGATTTGGTTGCTCCTTTTGCTGTTAATTTGGTATATGGTCGATACCTGTTCGATGAAATGCCTCAAAGAACAGTTTGGCAAAAGAAAAATTAGCTTATGAAAGAACAATTTCTTGATAACTGGTCAGGTTATAATTGGTTGTGATGGAAATGTGTGAAGAAGAGACATGCTATAAATATAAAAAATCTAATTTTGTTGCAAATTTGGGTTTGTGGATTGGGATTTGGAGTAAGGAGATTACATTTTTTTGTTGTTGCGTAGTAGGTGATATAGTAAAACATTGCTTGATCGCAATATGGTTACAGTAATATGTGTTGTATTGTAACATAATTATGGCGTCCTTTGGATTAAACTGTTAAACTTAGTATTGCAATATTCTCTTTTCACTTATGATCAAGCATCTGAGACCTTCATACCGAATTGATCATCGCATGGTTTGCTTTGCCCACTTGGGTTGGCTTGGTGCCAGAGAGCTCTCTTACCTTCTTGAGGTCAGAGGTTCAAAATTGCGGCATTTGCAAGAATATTACGAAAGAAGTGCATTTTTATCTTGTCACCCCTAATTACCTTTATCCCAGCATTGTTAAACTTTTGCAAGATATTACGAAAGAAGTACATTTCTTATCTGTTCTGAGAAAAACCATAGGCATTTGCTAGAATAAATAATTGGTTGTGCATGTTCAAGATGTTTTATGTGCTCATGTTTTAGGGAATCATTTTGATCTCCTGTTGTCTGAAAGAGTCACTGGTTTATTCTGCTTGTCACATAGATCAACAATGCTGGGATAAATGTAAGGAAACCAACTGTTGAATACACTGCTGAAGAGTTTTCAAGAATCATGGCTACAAACTTTGAATCGGCGTACCACTTGAGCCAGCTTTCTCATCCTCTTCTGAAAGCATCTGGAGTTGGCAACATTGTATTCATCTCATCAGTTGCAGGCATTGTGAGTTTAGGTACCGGATCTGTATATGCAGCAACCAAAGGTTAGTTACTTTATCTTACATGGGCAAATTGTACTTGGACATGATGCATATATTAAGCCTTTGTCTTTTGTTTCCTGTTTTCAGCTGCTCTTAACCAACTTACAAAAAATTTAGCTTGTGAGTGGGCAAAAGACAACATCAGGAGCAACACTGTTGCGCCTTGGTATACAAGAACTCCACTTGCCCAACCTGTAATGCTTTCTTCTCCCTCTCTTTGCTTTGAATTGAGCATTTTGTTTGTATGGTATGATATGACATAGACAATTCTCTTGATTTGGTCCTTTAAATCGGTTAAAGTGAGCTCTCTGAATCCCAGTGGGTCACCTGCTTGGGAGCTGGTTAGGGGTTAACCTCTGGTTAACTTTTAGTGTAGGTTGGATTAGGATTTACCGCTGTATTGCTGATAGAAAAAGATTTCAACTTATGCATTATCGTTACCAATTTGAGATGCACCAATACTTTACAATGTTCATTGTTCAGAAAAATTATTGTACTTTTGTCTTTGTAGGTGCTTGACAAAGAAGAATTCTTAGAGAAAGTTCTCTCTCGAACTCCCCTAGAACGCATAGCAGAACCGGAGGAAGTCTCCTCTTTGGTAGCCTTCCTTTGCCTGCCTGCTGCATCATACATCAGTGGACAGGTTATTTCAGTTGATGGAGGTATGACTGTGAACGGGTTTAGCCCCAACATGCTTCAATGAAACAAATTATGTTATTCTTATCTCGGATGTTGTTGAAGAACCACGAACTTGGTTATTTTCAACCATTCTTAATATGTTTTGGCTGATTTATGGATATATTATGCTGTTCTTTTTGGTGGAACAGTCAAATGAGAAGCTTGTTTATATGGATTTATTACAGTTTCACTAGTCTTGGGTTGTGCCTGAATACACTACTGCAAACAGAATATGATTATGTAAACACTTCGTAATCAATTTTCTGAATGAATGTTGCCCATATACTACAGGGATAATTTGCAAAAAAAAAAAAATACCTGTGTGCTATTCAATTTTTTGAAGTTGCACCCAAATTCATTTGGTGATTGTAAAAAATGTGTTCTGAACTTGTGTTTTTTTTGTTAAATTGTGTAAATTGTTATGAAATGATGATTTAAAAAAAAACATCCTCAATTGCTTTACGGAACACCAGCATTATCGGGAGGACGAGAGCAGATCTGACGACAAGAAATGGTCGAATCAAATCATTATGGATCTCGATGCTAGGTCCTTTTAGCTCTCGATCTGGATCACGAAGATTGGGGTAAGCGGCTAGATTTGCAAGTGTGGATGGCGATGGAAGACAGTGTTGTCTCCTCCGGAGTGTCGACAGCAGACGACGAAAAGTCGGTGACGACGTTGTGTTGTCTTAATTAGTAGGAGGAGCTTTTGTTGGCCCAAAAAACCCATGCGAGTTCTGCCACCTATCCTCGTTAGTTCTAATGAGTACTAGACGAGAGATTAGGACGCTGTTGAGGAGACACTTCCCGTTCTATTAGAATATGACAGAACCTGATCTCTCTGCTCCTCCATTTTCTAGATACCTCCTCGGTTAGTTATTGTACTCCTCTCCTTTCCAAAAGGTCTCCGTCAAGGAATCAATGGCTATTTCAAGAAAAAGAAGTCAACCTGAATCGAGATAAGAAAAGTGTTGGATGAACATCTTATGAGAATCGGAACAGATCCTTTTATTTTGTCCCCTAGATTGACGAACACTTTTGCTACATAGTCAGCTTCTCAGACTTGTCCGAGACGACCATTGCCCTTTTTCATGGTTTCATAACAAGAATTCCTCTTATGCTATTTAAAAAAAAAAGACATAAGGAGGGAATAGAAAATATTAAAAATACCTCAAGCAGCTGTTTTTTTTAAATTTCAAAATTAATAAAATCTGATTTGATAGCTGATGAAATATGGGCCAGTGCAATTGGGCTAGTCAAAGGGACTCAATTGGATTTTGAGGCCCACAAAAAGTCCACACAGGATTAAGATAAAGGCCATGATACGCCGTCGTCTTATCTCTTGTAGATATACAAAGCTAAACTCAAAATGATACAGTCGTTTTGACCTGTTACTGAAATTACTGGTGAGTCCTCCATTTTCTACTTCTTCTTCAATGAGAAGTCAGAGCAGAAACAAAGCAAGCATGGCAGTGACAGAGAGCAGCTCAAAGGGCTCGAGATGGTCTCTCAAGGGAATGAACGCTCTCGTTACCGGAGGAACTCGAGGAATCGGGTCTCTTCCTCCACAAAATGCTATCATTTTCCATTATATGTTGTTCTGCAATATCAAAATCGTATTTATCGATGATGTGTGCTGATACTGTAAACGTGTTGTTTCTCAGGCGTTCCGTGGTGGAGGAACTGGCGGAGTTCGGCGCGGCGGTGCACACCTGCTCGAGGAGCGAAGCTGATCTTAATAAGTGCATCGAGGAATGGAGAACGAAGGGCTTCGTTGTGTCTGGATCTGTATGCGATGTGTCGTCTCGGGACCAGAGGGAGAAGCTGATGGAGAAAGTGTCTTTGATTTTCGGCGGCAAGCTCAACATCCTTGTATGTACATGTCTTTTATTGATTTGATTGCTCCTTTTGCTGTTAATTTTGTTTGTCTATGATCATACCTGTTTGATGAAATGCCTCAAAGAATAGTTTGGTAAAAGAAAAATTAGCTTATGGGAAAGAACAATTTCCTGAGAATGGTAAGCTTATAGTTGATTGTGATGGAAATGTGTGAAGAAGAGATATGCTGTAAATGTAAAAATATTTTTTTGTTGCCTAATTTGGGTTTGTGGAAAGGAATTTGGGCTAAGGATATTACACTTTTTTGTTGCATAGTAGATGGCATAATAAAGGGAAAACTCCAATAAGGCACCCCCTTTTAACTTTTATTAAGAGCCAGTGATAATCGTCAATACTTGGCCATTAAGCCTTAAATCCCTGATGAGAAGGTCGACTCTCCTGCAGTACTAACGACCGATTTCGCCACATTTCCCCTTATCGTCGGCGCAGATTGTTGGTGCAGATTCTTGCACTGAAAGAGGAGAGAGAGTGACGGGTGAAACTAAAAATAGAATCCGCCGAGCTAAATCGCCGCTGAAACACCTTGCATTGTGGGTGCTCTAATACAAATTAAAGGTCATTGGTTCGCAAAAACACAGTCACCTTGCATTTATTTGCACAAAACAACGCTTTCTGTTAAATGTGATTGACTCCGTCAGCCTTTTTTGTAAAAACAGACAGTCACCTTTGTGTTTATGTGTGTTTTTGCTAAAAACTAACAGGGTCAGTACGATTTAATGGAAACCGTTGTTTTGAGTGAATAACTGAAAATGTGTCTGATTGTTTTTGCAAACGAATAACCTTTACAGTTAGTTAAGCTTAATAAAGGTCAGAAGAGGTGCGCTGTTGGAGTTTCCCCTATAACAAAACATTACTTGATGTTAATATGGTCACAGTGATATGTGTTGTCTTGTAACATAATTATGTTGTCTTTTGGAGAAAGCTGTTAAACATAATGTTGTAATATGCCCTTTTCACAAATGATCAAGCATCTTAGAATATTCATAATGAGTTACTCGACAGGGGGTGAAATTTTTACCAGATGCTATGAAAGAAGTACATTTCTTATCTGTTCTGCGGAAAACCATAGACATTAGCAAGTAATTGGTTGTGCATGTTCAAGATGTTTCAGGTGCTCATGATTTAGGGAATCATTTTCATCTCCTGTTATCTGAAAGAGTTACCAGTTTATTCTGCTTGGTATATAGATAAACAATGTGGGGACAAATGTAAGGAAACCAACTGTTGACTACACTGCTGAAGATTTCTCTACATTCATGGCTATAAACTTTGATTCGGCGTACCACTTGTGCCAGCTTTCTTATCCTTTTCTAAAAGCTTCTGGAACTGGAAACATTGTATTCATCTCATCAGTAGCTGGTATTGTTAGTGTAGGCAATGGATCTGTATATTCAGCAACCAAAGGTTAGTTACTTTGTAAATAAGCCATCTTTTCTTACTTTTGCAGTGTACTCGTACATGACATATAGATTAAGCCATTGTCTTTTGTTTCCTGTTTTCAGCTGCAGTTAATCAACTTACAAAAAATCTAGCTTGTGAGTGGGCAAAGGACAACATCAGGAGCAACACTGTTGCGCCTTGGTATACTAGAACTCCACTTGTTCAACATGTAATGCTCTCTTCTCCCACTCTTTTTTATACTACAGCATATGTTACTCTACAATGTGCAAGCCAATTATATAAATGCTTTGGTTTGCATAGACAATTCTCTTTATTTGTTTCTTTCAATCGGATGAGGCCATCTGATATCTCAAGCAAATAAAAATCGGGATAATTGTAAAAAAGTATAACGAGGTTTTTACTTTTTGCAAGTTGTATCGTTCTTTGATAATCGCATTATAAAGAACACTGAACTTGTTTTTTTGTTGCACTTTGTGTAAATTTGTTTCAAAATGACGATTTTATCCTTGAAATTGAAGGATAAAATCGGAGTTTTCATCTCCCTTGATTTTCTTTCTCTTTATACTGTACAAAGAGGAACAAAATCAAGGAAGATGAAAATTCTAGATTTTTTTTACTTATTAATTTTGATTTTGATTTCCACAATGTGCAATATAAATACAAGTTCTCAGCACTTTTTTGCAATTATCATAGAAGAGGATTACAACTTGTAAAAAGTGAATACCTCAAGGTACTTTTTTTCCGCAATAATCCCTAAAAATTACCATCTTCTAGTATGCTTACTTGGCCTTTTGGTCAAATGAGCTCTCTCGTCTCCTTGAGATCAAGGCTCGAATCCCACTGGATCACGAGCTCGGGAGCAGGTGTAAGATTAGGGGTTAACTTCTGGTTAACTTAAGATAGGCTAAATTAAAATTTACCACTTAATTATAATAATAAAAAAAGAGTCCAACTTATGCCTAATCGTTATCAATTTCAAATGATTATACAGAGAATTTATTATAGTTTTGTCTTTGCAGTTGCTTGACAACGAAGAATTCGTGGAGAAAGTCCTGTCTCGAACTCCCCTAGAACGCATAGCAGAACCGGAGGAAGTCTCCTCTTTGGTAGTCTTCCTTTGCCTGCCTGCTGCATCATACATCAGTGGACAGGTTATTTCAGTTGATGGAGGTATGACTGTGAATGGGTTCATCCCCAACATGCTTCAATGAAACAAATCATCCTATTCTTTATCTTGAATGTTGTAAAAGATTACACTCCAACTTGGTTGGTATCAGAATTTCAGCCATTCTCAATATGTTTTGGCTGATCTATGGAAATGGTTAATTACCTTTTGTACCCTTTACTATTGGTAACATACCTTTAGTACCTTTACGTTTGGTAACGTTCAAAAACAGTCCCTTCGTTTTGGTAACACACTTTAGTACGTTTATGAATTGGTCACAGATCATTTAATACCCCTTATGTATTGATAATAGAACATTTAATACCTCTTATGAATTGGTTAGAGATCATCAAAATGGTGTAAACTTGATCAAAAATTTGTCCAGAGCGTTACCAATACATCAGGGTAGTGAAAGAGTGTTACCAATACATAAGAGGTCTAATAGTAATTAACCCCTATGGAAATAATATGTTTTTTTTTGTGGAATAGTTAAATGTGAAGCTTGTTTACTATGATTTATTACGGTTTCATGAAGCTAATTTTGCTTTAAAACACTACTGACTGTATAAGAATACCGGGTAATGTTATAAACAGTCCCTTGACGACCTTTGATTTGTAAAAACACATGGTAAAGATGTTGCCGTGGAGGGTGTCTTATTACCCTAAGATTATATAAACACTTTGATGTCCTTTTTAGGTATAAATCATAAATATTTCATATCAACTACAAAGATATAACTTTGTTCCCATAAATTTCTTTACCCCTCAATAACCCATTGAATATGGAATACAAGTTGATGAAGACAGAGAAGAAGATAATATAAAATATAGAAGAAAAAAATACAAGCAGATCTTTTTGTGCATTGAATTGGGAAAGGGAAAATAAATCCATTGCATTTGCAATTTGCAGATCGTTATGATTAAAAATCTCTGACTCCCCGGTCCTTGAAACTTTGAATTCCACACGTGTCTATTTCTCAACATAGGTCTGCTACGTGTCACCCATCCAGTCACACTTGTTTCCCCTACAAATAAATGAATTCAGATGCGATTCATTTCCTTTTTTTTAATACCGACCTTATACAGTTATTATTAAATTAAATTAAATGCTGTAATTTAATTAGTTTTTTAATAAGGTTAATTTCATCCTGCGTGTCCGTGCTTCGGCTAAACAATTATTTCCCGAGATATTTTCATGATTGCTATAATTATTATATTAATCCAAATCTCACCAACCGGTGACTCACTGACTCTCTTTTATTTCCGTCACGTGTCGCTAATTAAACGCCAAGTCACTAACTCCCACGTGTCCTTCTCAGGTCCATCCCGACCCGAGATGTTCTCTAGGAGTCAATCATGTTCACATCCGGTCCCACACACGTGTCAGTACCTCGTTCGTAACTTCCAAATGCTTCACCTTGCCAACTGGAACCAATCCACACAGCCTCCATCCCCTACACGTCACCCTCGCGCGTGGCCTCACTCTCCACTAACATCCCCGAGAGGATAGTGAGTTGAGGCCTACGAAACTACACGCGTGTCCGCCACGGAAGGTCGTTTCGGTAGAGCGTGTTCCTTAATGATTGGGCCACGTTGATCAGGACACGCGGAACCCAGATGAGCGATTGGATAAATATGTACGGTCAGGATTTACTTGATCCCCTTGCTCTGGCTGCCCGAAAGCGGTGGCGGGCAGGCTGCCCGGAATTGTCGGGTGTGGGCCCTCGTAGCCATTTTTATGGGTCCAACATTTTCTCTCTGTTTATAAGAGAAATACAATACACTGCTCTGTTCTTCAATCCTTGGTTCATATTTTTGATTTCAGACAATTCTGAACCTGTTTCGGGTCTGTTTAATTAATATTTAAGGAGTAATTAAGATTTTAATGGCGGGTATTTGCTGCGGAGTTGTTTCGAACAGCGACACGGAGGCTCCGAGAGCTCCGAGGCGGCGGAGGATGGAGATCCGGCAGCTTGATTTCGCGGCGGAGGAGAGCCGGAAGCGACAGAGGGTCGAGATTAACACAAGAGAGTTCAAAAACGCCGTGGAGATCTGTGAGCAGAGTAAGCTTACAGAGGAAACAGAACAGAGGACAAGGCCGGAGATGGGTTCTCCGGTGGTGGAGGTGGCGGAAGACCGGCCGAAGTTCGGCTTGACCTCCGTATGCGGTCGCCGGAGGGATATGGAAGACGCTGTCTCGATTCACCCATCGTTCAGCGGCCGAGAAGATAAATCTCACTTCTTCGGCGTGTTCGACGGCCATGGCTGCTCTCATGTAAATTACCCAGAACTTACTTAGCTTAAAAACACGATCTTTTTAGTTTTGAGAGGCAAAGATTTGAACTTTAGATTTGGGTTTTGATATTTGAATCGAATGTTTTCAGGTGGCCATGAGATGTAAAGATCGGCTCCACGAGATCGTGAAGCTTGAGGTGGACTCTGTTTCCGGCGAAGAACCGGTGGAGTGGAAGGACAAACTGGAACGGAGCTTCGACAAGATGGACAAGGAGGTGCAACAGTACGGCGGCGGCGGAGGCGCCGCCGATGCTCCGAACTGCCGTTGCGAGCTCCAAACGCCTCATTGCAACGCCGTGGGGTCCACCGCCGTCGTCGCCATAGTGACTCCCGACAAGATCATCGTGTCCAACTGCGGCGACTCCCGCGCCGTCCTGTCCCGAAACGGCGTCGCAGTCCCGCTGTCGTCGGATCATAAGGTAAGGGAGAGATCTGACGATCTATGACCGCGCGTCACTTCACGCTCCGATGATGCTTACGCTTTTGTTTTTTTTTTTCAACAGCCTGATCGACCGGACGAGTTGACGCGGATCGAAAACGCCGGCGGGCGCGTGATCTACTGGGACGGCGCGCGTGTTCTCGGAGTGTTGGCCATGTCGAGGGCCATCGGCGACAGCTACCTGAAACCGTATGTGATCTCAGAGCCGGAGGTGATGGTCATCGACCGGTCGCCGGAGGACGAGTGTCTGATACTGGGAAGCGACGGGCTGTGGGACACGGTGTCGAACGAAACCGCGTGTGGGGTGGCTCGGATGTGCCTGAAGGCCCAGAAGCCGCCGTCGCCGCCCGGTTCGCCGGGGAGCAGCAGCTTGATCGCCGGCAGAGGGACCGACAAGCAGTGCTCCGACGCGACGATCTTACTGACGAAGCTTGCCTTGGCTAGGCGTAGTACGGACAACGTGAGTGTTGTCGTGGTGGATCTGAGAAGAGACGACCAATAGTCCACCGGTCAACGTTGTGTTCTCCGATTATTGAATTTGTACCCCGATCTCGTGTAAATTATTTTTTAATTAATATTTTTTCATTCTAATGAAATTAGACGTCTCTTGCTGAAAGTAGCATATGAGCTTGATGTACAGTACCATGAGTATTAAGAACCTTTTTAATTTAATTAAATACAGGGTGACGTTTATTTTTTATAACTTTAATATGTATATATATTAAACCACAGGGTCATCGGGAAAAAATGGAATCCTAAAAAGATGCTTACAAAAACGGAATGTATAAAGTCCAATTATAATTATGATGGGATATTAAGATGAGAGGAGAACGTTTCCTCAATCATATCGTTGGAAGCTATTTGTAGTATTGTTCGAAAGATGTTAGGGTGATAGCTTGGAAGTCATTTGTTGTAATGTTCGAAAGATGTTGTTAGGGTAATATTATAATAACGATCTAGACCACCTGTATAGTTGTTGAAGATGGCGAGGTAAGGCTCATAGAGAATGCGAAAACGTTCAAGGCCACATGTATAACGTTGTCTGTTGAGGATGGTGAGTTAAGGCAGCGCGTGCCCATTACTGAGAAAAAAGAGCAGTGCATAGTTGGAATGAGTAATCCCCCGATGACCTAAATAACTTGAAGATGCTTGCCCTTGAAAAGTGGAGTGAGAATTTGTCGATAATTAAAGGTACTCTGTCACTTGAAAACCAGTGAAAAGGAAGTACCTTTGATCGACTCTGTCACTTTAAAAAATTTGACGATATATTTTTGATATAAAATGTGAACGAGAATCTATTTTTACAAATAAAAATCTAAAAATTGTGTTAATAAAGTTTCCACTCCAATAAAAAGATGTGGAAATCATATTACTAACCTTTTGAAATATTCTATCTCAACAAAACCGATCTAATACATCATTACCCTACAAAACCCATCTAATGGTCAACATTTGATTGATTAAACTACAATGTGAAATGCTTTGACCTTCCCCAACTCCAAAGGGTTTAATTAGTGTGTGATCATTCTCTGGCCATTACAAACGCACTGGTTTTGTCCGAATTTTTGGGTCAACGGTACTTTATTCGGACATGTATTCATATTTGAGATCCACCGTTGGATTTGGGTATGGATGGATGGGAGGAATGAGAGAGTGGGCCCACATAACACACGAGTCATCAAAGTTTATGTGCTGTCCGAGATTTGGTTCGGATTTGATGCTGATGGCTGAATTGCCTACGTGTCTACGTACCTTGTATTATCCGTGTCGTGTGGGAAGAGATAATGGGTCGGAAATGTACGGTCATGTAAGCGTTTCGATCGATTTTAGTTGCACGACTAAATAATGAAGAAAGTAAAGAGGACGATAGATGATAAGTGACAAAATATTGTATGATATGTTGTTGTCGTAGTATCGAGAGAGGGTGGTATAGCGGCGTTAGAGGTGTCTGGAGACGGCTACAAAGATAAAACAACATCTCCATGAACGGATGAACCCGCCTTCAATTTTAATACTACTTATCACCGTAAACCCCCTCTTATGGTGCATTCATCCAATAGTACGTCCAGGATATGAGGGTTTGCTGATGTTGCCTGAGATTGAGGGCAATCAGCAAATAAGAATGAGTTAAGAGTTATAGATTACTTGTTTGGGTTAATTATTTTTTGTATCTTTATTATTTGTAACATATCTTTTATCATTTAATACCCTTATGTATTGATAACAAAACATTTAATACCCTTTATGAATTGGTCACAAATTATCAAAATGGCGTAAACTTGATCAAAATTTTGTCCAGAGCGTTACCAATACATCAAGGTATTAAAAGAGTGTTACCAATAAAAAAAGGGTACTAAAAAATTAACACTAGTTGTTTCCGATTTAAGAATAAGACGGTTGATAAATGGGTCGCTATTTGACTAGTCTAATTTGTTTTAACGAGTTTTACTAAATTGGATCGATTATACAATCCATAATTCTTCTTCTTTTCTCCCGGTTTTCTGTTTTCTTCGATGCACACCCTAACGAACGGTGGTGGTGACGCGGAAATGAGTCCGATTATCACCGATTAACTGACCGTTACCTGTCCAGGTACCCGTCCATCGGCCGAACAATGTTTCGGTTATCAATACTTTTGTTGGTACCACTACAAAACCCCCCACAATCTCGATTTTTTCCTCGCACCAAAAAAATTGAGGCCCAAGCCCGTGGATAGAGTTTCGGATTAAAAGCTGAGGCCCAAGCCCGTGGATAGAGTTTCAGTTTTCCCGAAGCCCGGCCCATGAATAGGCTTAGGCGCATCATGTCCAAAAAAAGCCTACGATTCGCATGTCCGAATAACAATATTCTTGTCCGAAACACTCTTCTGTTTCACATCCCTGTCCGAATCACGCAAGCCATGATTTTTAGCTTTCGGACAAAAAGGAGCCAAAAACAAAACCCATCGGAGCTGCTCGTCGGTGGTCTCGACTGAGCTCCACCAATACATCTCTCTCTCTCTCGCTCTCTCTCTGCAGCTCTGGGTCTGATCATGGGTCGTCAATGGTCAACAGAGACCAACAAAGGAACAGAATAGTCAACCCCTAAACCTCTGATTCACAGTTTCAGGTGATTTGCAGACTGTTTTTATTCTTCGATTGAGTCCTAAGAGCTTGTTATACCTGAAATTTGTGAAGGTTTAAGGATCGAAACCAGGCTCTGATACCATGAAAGTTGTGAATTTCCCATAGGGTTTTCGGTTACTGATTAGTGATATATACAAGTATACAACCCTAATACAATTACAATGAGGAATATAATCATAATATAAGAGAAACACTAATGAAGTACAGTACTAAAACGATATGTCTAGCAATACCCAATACCCGGTTTTTCGATTTCCATGTAAAATTACATATTGCCTGCAATGTGTTTGTGTTTTTGCCTGAGTGAGGATCGGGTTTGTGTTTATGACTGTGATCTTGTTTTTTTTTCTTTTGAGCAAAAGGCTAGGTTTGTTGATAGAAAACTATTGGTATAATAATGGAAGAGATGATATACGAGCTATAATTTAAGACCAGACTATGATTTTAGAGATGGGAGCGGCTTATCATTGCCTGGTCTGAGTGAGCTTGTTAGTTTTGCTTTATCTGAATTGGTAGTGGTTGATTGCGTTGTGAATAGTGCAGTGTTAAAAGATGGATGCTACTAATGCGTTGGAGAATTCTATAGCTGAGGTACTTAATGTCATCAGACCCTTGAGAGAGGATTGGGTTATAAGGTCCAAAATCATCGAGGAGTTGCAAGCTGTTGTCGGATCATTGGAAAGTTTAAGAGGTGATTCTTGTCTACCGTTATTATTTAGGGATAATTGCTCAAAAAAAAATAGCATGAGGTATTCACTTTTTTGCAAGTTATAGCCCTCTTATTTGGTAATTGCAAAAACGTACTCTTTGCTGCATTTTGTGTTAATTTGTTTTGAAATGACGACCTTACCCTTTAAGTTCTATATTAAAATTGATAAGTGAAAAAAAAATCTAGAATTTTCACCTGAGAAAGAAAGTTAGAATAGATGAAAGTTTTGGATTTTGTTTTGTTTTTTTACTTATTAATTTGAAAGGGTAAAATCATCATTCTGAAACAAATTTACACAAAGCGCAACAAAGAGACAAGTTCATGACCATTTTTACAGTTATCAAAGAAGAGGGCTACAACTTGCAAAACGTGAATACCTCAGTGTACTTTATTGTAATGATCCCAATTATTTACACAACAATTGGGAGAGCTAATGTTGGATTCAACTTTCGTATTAAAAGCATTTTGATTTCATCTTGTTTGTGGGCATATTTGAAGTTCAGGTTGATTACAAAAGGAGATTTTTTTATGGCGTAATTATGTTTAGGCCCACAATCATATGGAAACTCAACTTTAAAATGAGAACTAAGAGCTCATTTAGGTCATAAGATCAAGTTTAGTGGATGATTCAGGTTTTTTGAAAAATCATTAATGCCATGAATTGAAAATGTGCAGGACTTTGAATTTATTTTCATCTTTGAACCCCTTTAAAAGTACAGGCCGTTGGATCTACTTGATCCAATGGTCCAGATGAGTTTCTTACTTTTCATTTTAAGATTGTTTTATTGTAGATAATGTTCCATTCTGTTTCTGTCTACATTATAAACTTAGTGATTAATGGTACAAACAGGTGCAACAGTGGAACCATTTGGATCATTTGTGTCTAATCTCTTTACACGCCGTGGAGATCTTGATATTTCTATTGATATGTCCTTGAATGCTTATATACCATCTTGTGCAAAAAAGCATAAGCAAACTTTGCTAGGAGAGGTACTAAGAGCTCTGAGACGGGCAGGTAACTTTTTAATTTTATTTCCATTCTTTCATTATAATGATATTTTTAAATGGTTGTAATATCAAGTGATAATTGCAAAAAAGTACCTTGAGATATTCATACTTTTGCAACTTGTAGTTCTCTTCTTTGATAATCATAAAAAAATACCACGAGCTTGTCTTTTTGTTGCAATTTGTATAAAAATAACGATTTTACCCTTGCAGTTTAGATTTAAAAAATAATAAGTACAAAACAAAATTTCATATCCCATAATCGTCTTTCTCTTTGTACCGTACGAAGAGTAAGAAATTTAAGATACATGAAAAATTGGAATTTTTGTTCATTAATTATTATTTTTAAAATTTAAAAGATAAAACTATCATTTAGAAACAAATTTATACAAGGTGCAACAAAAAGACAAGTTCAAGGCACTCTTTTACAATTATCAAAGAGAGGGCTACACGTTGCAAAAAGTGAATATGCCAGGGTACTTTTTTGCAATTATCCCTATCATCAACAATTCATACCAATGCTCATTTGCAGGCATAGCACGGAGGGTGCAATTCATACCCAATGCAAGAGTTCCAATATTGAAGTTAGAGAGCAATCGCCAAGGCATATCTTGTGATATTTCGATCGATAATCTTCAAGGCCAAATGAAGTCAAAGTTATTGTTTTGGCTCAGTAGGATTGATCCGCGCTTCCGTGACTTTATCCTAATCGTATGCTCTTAGAAATTGATTTACTGAAAATATAGGAATAAGGATTTATATGATGTAGGGTTGAAAAATCTTGAATCTTTGTGTAGGTCAAGGAATGGGCCAAAGCTCATGATATCAATAATCCCAAGACCGGGACTTTGAACTCATATTCCCTCACTTTGCTTGTTATCTTCCATTTTCAGGTAAATTTTTGTTCCTTTAGGTATAGTTTGGTGATACAAACACTTATGTTTATATGTGGGATGATTGTAAAAAAGTATTATGAGGTACTTTTTGCAATTTGTAGCTCTATTATTTCATAAATGCAAAAAAAAAATGCCATGAACTTGTCTTTTTATTGCACTTTATATAATTTTGTTTCAAAATAATGATTTTACCATAGGAAATTCAAAAGATAATAATTAAAGAACAAAAAATCCAAATTTTCAAATCATTTATATTTCTTGTTCTTTGTACGGTGGAAAGAGGAAGAAAATTGAGGGATATGCTGTAAGGGTAAAATCCTCATGTTAATACAAATTGTAACAAAAAGACAAGTCAAGGTACTTTTTTGCAATTAGCAAAGAAGAGGGTTACAAGTTATAAAAAAATGAATACACCAAGGTACTCTTTTGCAATTATCCCTTTATATGTCAGCACAAATTTGATTTTCACATCTTGTTCCATTCTCTTGTAGACATGTGCACCAGCAATTTTTCCTCCCCTGAAGGCTATATATCCGGGAAACATCATGGATGATCTCCAAGGTACCATTCATCGTTGCGTGTATAACTGAGTTTAGATCATTGGTTTGAACATAAAAGAAAATGTGACAAAAACACAGCTATGATCTGGATTGCTAATAGGACTTGATGCAGGTGTTAGAGCTGATGCTGAGAGATGTATAGAAGAGACATGTATTGCAAACATAGCCACGTTCAGCTCTGACAGATATCGAGCAGTTAACCAGAGCACTTTGTCCGAGCTCTTCATTTCGTTCCTTGCAAAGGTAATCATCTTGTGTCAAGTGTCATCACTTATATACTAATGGATGGTTTCGTATCAAACCTGGGTTTTATGTTTGCTTTGTAGTTCTCTGACATAAATGTGAAGGCTTCGGAGCTAGGAATTTGCACATTTACAGGACAATGGGAAGACATAACAAGCAATATGAGATGGTTGCCCAAAACTTATGCCCTACTCGTAAGTGCCTCTGACCCTCTGTTTTCTTTTGGGATAATCTTGCAAAAGTACGGTAGACTCGTTACATTTCTCACTAAACTAAACTTTCAAATCTTTCCATTTTACTCTATTTTAGTAATAAATGACAAAATTACATTAATTAATTTTGAATAATATGCCAGATTTGGCCTGGATCCTGGAAAAATGTTTTAGGGTATTTGTATCATTTACTATCAGAATAGAGTGAAATGAGAAATTTTGGGATGAGAAAGATGACCAGTGATTTACTTTTGTGAGATTATCCCTTTGTTTTTCAACCATATCAATAAAAAAAACCTATTTTAATGATCGTTGTTCTAATTACAAAAAAAGTACCTTAGTTTTCTTTTGCAACTTGGTAGCCTTTTTTTTATAATTGCAAAAAAAAAACATTGAACTTGTCATTTTGTTGCAGTTTGTATTAAAAAGGGACAATTTCACCCTTGTAATTTAGATGTAAAAGCATTCATTTTTTCGACCTTTTACAAAGACTAAGAAATTTAAAGGATATGGAATTTTTTTTTTGTTCTCTCAAGTATTATTTTTTAAATTTAAATCTCCAATGGTAAAATCATCATTTAAAACAAAGTTATATATAATGTAACAAAAGGATTGGTTCATATCATTTTTTTTGTAAATATCTCAGGATACATTTTTTTTTTTGTATTTATCCTTACTGATCAGATTGAGGATCCGTTCGAGCAATCAGAAAACACTGCAAGGGCTGTGGGGGCCGCTCAACTGACTAGAATATCCGAAGCCTTTGAATCAACCTATCTCAAGCTCACCACAACCTATCTGGACCGCACGTCTCTTCTTGCCACACTCGTCAAGCCGCAAATAGTTCAACGTATCACAGGACCGCCGCTGAGGAGCCCAGGTTACAACTCAAACTCTCGAGCTTACAACTCTGTGGCGAATGCCTACATTCGTCCCCAAGCTTACAACTCTGTGACGGGTGACTACACTCGTCCCCAACCAATGAGGTCTGCGCAGCCACAAGTGCAACAAGGGATCCCAAGATGGGCAAAGGCTACAGCGCGAAGATCAACTCAGCCAATATGGAGACCAAAAGCTGATGTGCAGACAAATACTGATAGTAATGGATGAGAGGTTCTTGCTAGGCTTAACTGTTCGGTCATTTTGTTTTGTACCTTTGTTTTCTATGATGCATCAGAAGAATGAATTGGCTAGAATTAGGGATAACTGCAAAGAAATCTTTGGTGTTCAGCTGTTACAACTTGTAGCGATCTTCTTTGGTAATTTCAAAACAATGACCTGAACTTGTCTTTTTGTTGCACTTTGTATAAACTTATTTCAAAATGACAATTAAAGAACAAAAAAATTCAAATCTTCATATTATGGCACAAAGGGAATGAAAATTAAAGGATATGAAACTTAGTTTTTTGTTTGTTTTGTTTTTTACTTACTATTTTTTAAATATAAATTATAAGGGTAAACTCGTTTTTATACATATTGCAACAAAAAGCAAGTTTAGGGCACTTGACTGCAAATATCAAAGAAGAGAGCTACAAATTACAAAAAATGAATACCTCAAGGTACTCTTTTTAGGATTAGGTTAAGACTTGACATTAAGTTGTTGAGAGAGAAACCAAAGTGCATCTATTTTTCTTGTGAATGTCAGGAATCTGTGACAATACAGCTACAATTTACAGTGAATGAGTTTGATTGGAAAAAAAGAAGTGCCTGAACTAATTGTGTTCTACAATAGCTTAGGAAAAACTCCTACCTAATTAGCATAATCACTTTCCACTCCACAATTGATTTCTGTTGAAAAAGAAAACGGGAAGAGATTGAAGCGTACCTTCCTCGCTTTTTTTCTCACAGGGTTTGATAGAACTTCAGGATATGAATCTATGATTGTTGAATCTTGTTGTTTCAAGAACGTAAGAGGCGCTTTTCACATGTCAAGATCCTGTAACTGGCATGAGGACCTTCAGATGTGTCTCGCAATGCTGTGTGCCAACCCATGGCGTTTGCAGTCTCCACAAGCTCGTCCATGATAGCGAGAGAGTCGCGTATGTATACATGGCCGCCAGGTCTCAGAATGCGATCCATCTCAAGCATTATGGTGGAAATGTTGCATCTGGTTCGACGAAATAAAATGAATAAGCAATACATTTCATACATAATATTATACGATCACAAGATTCTGAAATTATAATTTATGGTTAATTGCATATACCTACTTCTATGAATTGCCCACAAACACATGACCCCATGGTAAGTTTCCACGAGCACATGACTCTTGAGTAAATTTTTCTCAAGATACTTGACTACCCTCATAAATTTCCATGTGTCACCAAGAACCATCCAAATTTGCTATTTATTTCGTCACACGACTTACACCTGAGATTAGAATTTTAAAATATCCCCAAACTACTCATTTCCATCATTTAATCTTCCGTTTTCAGTATGATTCCATGGAGGATTTCGAGAAGGGAATCAAATTGAAATTGAAAGAGTAAAGCATGATAATGAGTCGTTTTAGGATAATTTAATATCTATACTCACATGTAAGTCATGTGACGAAAAAAATAAAGGATGGTGACACGTGAAAATTCATAAGGATAGTCATGTGCCTGTGGAAAGCTTATTTTGAAGTCATGTGTTTGTGGGGAATTCAAAAAAGTGGTCATGTGCCATGAACCATTTCATTTATCCAATAGATTTTTATATCATCTTTGGAGTTTGGTGAGTAGTCCCATATATCAAATAACAAACGTTAAATAAATTCACAACAAATCTTAAAACAGGAAGTGAGTTTCTTATCAAAAAAATTGGGGATAATTCCACCTCAGTACCCTAAATTTTTCATATTTCATTTAGAGTACCCTGAATCTTTTTTGTGTCACCTCAGTACCCTAAACTTTCATTAATTCATTTAGAGTACCTTAAATCTTTTTTGTGTCACCTCGGTACCCTAGACTTTCATTAATTCCATTTTAGTACCCACTGTTAACTTTACATATGATTTTCCATCCAAAACAGGTAAAATGACCATACTACCCCTCATTAACAACCAAAATTATGGTAAAGTTAACGGTGGGTACTAAAATGAAATTAATGAAAGTTTAGGGTACTAAAATAGAATTAATAAAAGTATAGGGTACTGAGGTGACACAAAAAAGATTTAGGATACTCTAAATGAAATATGAAAGATTTAGGGTACTGAGATGACACAAAAAAGATTTAGGGTACTCTAAATGAAATATGAAAGATCTAGGGTACTGAGGTGGAATTAACCCAAAAAATTGTACTAATGACACATACCTTTTTCTCTCAACTGAGAAGAGGGTTGTTGCATGTAGAAAGTCATAGGTTCTTGGGTACGTATCAAATGGCTCACACCTGATGAAAATCATGGAGCTCGGTTATGCACTGAATCTCAAATCATTACATAATAATAGCATGTTTAGCAAAGTTTAACATAACTTCATGCATAATGATAGCTACACAAAGTTTTGAAGAGTACCAATCGTGCATAACTCCAATAAGACCGCGGTCATATATAACCGGGAGCGTGTTTGGCCCACTGACAGGAACTACATTCATAACCCAAGAATCTAGTTTTTGATCGATTAATGCTGCTGCAAATCTGCCAAAACAACCAATTAACCATGCATGATGACACTTATTTTTTTACTTTGGAACAGAAAAAAAATATATGAGGTTGAAAAAGTACCCTCCAAACCCAGCTTTCATGTCCATAACGTTTCTTAGTCTCATCTTCTTCCAGTGTAAAGCACGTACATAGCTTGCTATTATTCCAGACCAGTATTTTGATTCAGCCTTAAATAGCTCTTTTCTTGAAATGTAAGCATCGATCCGAATGCTCTGGAGCCTATCAGGTGGACTTTGCAAGCGAGCAGGCCACATGGTAATGTTTGCTCCATATCCATTCTCAGGAAGTCGGCTGATACATGCCTTAAGATCAACATACCTAAAATAATAGTAATACTGTTAAGTTCTCAACCAAATAATAATAGTAATAATAATAATATCTATAAACTGACATTGGTTAGGGTTTTTTATTTTTCGAGGTCTGGGAGGGTTTACTCATTTATTTATCTTTTGTTTACTGTCTTCCCTTTGACTTATGAGTCCTAACTGGTTGTGTATTCTAGAAAATGGAAATTCCGGCGAACTAGTCACTAATTCATGCTTCCTAGGCCAAACATCATGATGCAGACAACTTAAAGAACACATCTCATTCTCTTATTTACACTGATATAAATGGGGAATAGTACAACATCAAATAAGACCTGTGCATTTCATTATTTTATTCACATTTAGGAAATCAAAGCAAAAGGAAACCAACATACCAAACATTGTCCTGATCATCATCTGGATCGCACAGTGGAGGTTTGGTTCCTGTCTCGCGGTTCAGATAACAACTATTGTTTAGGGGTTTCTGCCATACAGCAATATAACCCTCCTTCTTGACAAGCTCCCAGCAAAGCCGAGTAGTAAGGTTTAGCATCTCTGGAATTTACAAATGATAAAACACAATTATGATTATAAAGTTTCAATCTAATACTAGTACATAATCTAGTTATTGAAAAGGGGAGGAGATGTGTGTTCTCTCTTTCCCCACTGGTTTTGACTCAATTGTATCATACACCAATTTATCTAAACCAATAAATAGCTTTGGCTTTGTCACAAGGGAAGCTCAACTTTTGCAGAGAGGTCGTTTCTTGACTTGAACCTGTGACCTCTGTGTCACAAGGCAACAACCTAACTGTTATGCCAAGGCTCACAGGTGACCTCAAGGTAACAGTACATTCAGTAAGTTTTAACTTAAAAGGGAACCTTTTCAAGTAGTACCTTCCCATTGTTCTTCCAGGGCTTCTTCATGCTTATAAACTGGTTGTGCTGCCCATGCAAAGTATCCTCCAGCCCGAAGCATTCTATTAACCTCAAGCAACAAAATCCCATCTGCATTACAAATAAAGCAAAAGGTACAATAAGGAAATACCAAATCACATACATCACTTGTATGATGGAAATTGAAATTGTCAATGTAGGAACATGCAGAAAATATACAACAAGTAAACTTTTTGTGCTAGTATCCACACTACATCAGACCACAATCAAAAGCCAACTTCAGTTTCTCTCTGGAGCAACATGGAAGCTATACAAAATTTATATCACAGACAAGCAGATTTTTATGACCCTGAAAGGAACTACTTCGAATTTTAGAAGAGAGGGATTCTCCAGCAAGGAACTAATGAGCTCGTGGTAGTATTTGATGCCGCCAATATTTATCATCAGGGCAAAAGGGTACCTACCATCTAAGCTATTTACTTAAATAATTTATCAATTCCACACTCATATAAGAAAAGCAGAAGACAAATGGTAATGGTAAATGAAGAATTGATTGAGTTGGCTCACCGTCACGAGTCCAGTTGATTCTACATCTTGAACAGTGTATCAAGTCAAAAGCTTGACTTGGGTACATTAACCGATGAGTTGCAAATGCAGCAACCATTGCAGGAACACCACGCTCGAGAGCAAATTGGATCTGGTTCTCATGAACATCTTTGGGAGCAATGGACATGGTTATGACATTCCGCGAGAGTAAATATGCACCAAAACTTGCCACACCACATCCAACATCTAAAGCAACTCGAGTATGTTGACCAAATGTAATGTCAGGGATCATCTAAACACAAAGAAGAAGAAAAAAATGACTATCACACATTCTGCCATAGTAAAAGTGCATACACCCATTTGCTTAATTTTGTGAATAAATTCAAACCCGAACACTAAAATATCCAAACCTGAGCAATCTGATCCAAGTACTGGTTTGCCCCATGTATAAACTGTGTGCCACCTCCAGGAAACTTAAACTTATTCTTCTCCCTGGAAATCCAGTTTTGTCCCCCTTTATCATCAACTAGACGTGTGTGTGGAACATTGCTGAACCATACCTACAATGAAATGATATTTACACCACTAAAGACATGATTATCTGAACATTATAGACGATTATTATAGCCATGACAAATGAATTTCCAGAAATTTCAATCATTTCAATCAACATCAAGCTGATCAAATTCAAAAGTGTCACCATCAAAATTTGTAAAAACAAATAAATACAAGACCCAATAATTTCTCTATTCTGCAAGCATAGTTATATGATGAACATGATTATAAAGATAGAGCAATACCTCATCCCTACTCTTTGGCCATGGGATGGGAGTTCTGTATGCCTTGGGCTGTGGAACCAAGCAATTCAATCCCCGACCCTTCTCAGGGCAATGCCGCTCGAACTTTTCACCCTTCTCCGTCGAATTCAACCTCCGAATAGCCTCCACATTATCCAAACACGGTATGTACTCCCTCATGCTCGCCGGACAGAGCTCGTACTTCTTCACCTTCACCCTCAACGAATCAACGCTCCCTCCTCCATCGCCAACCTCATTCCGCACCGTCTCATTTCCCCAATCCTCCACCACTCTGGAATCGAACTCTCCGACCTCGAAATCGTCCACCATCGCGCCATTCTCGTCCACGATCCCAAACTTCTTCGGCTCCGGAGGCGGCGGCGGCGGCGAAGGAGGAGGTGGAGGAGGCATCGCCGCGGCCTGTAGAGGTGGAGGTGCCGAGGCTGGGGTTTGAGCTTCGTCGGGGACGGTTTCGGTCTCGTTCTGCGAAACGATAGAGGTGACATTAAACGGCTTGTTGACGGCCGGCGAGAGAGACACCAAAGAGCTCTGGGTACCGCCGTTGAAGAACACGAGCTGGTCGGAGCCTTCGGACCAGTGCTTGCCCAAGTAGAAAAAGGCGGCGGCGATACAGAGGAGCGCCGCGATCTTCACCGCCGCCGTAGATTTGAAAAAATCGAGACCGTGGATCGGCTTCATTGCTTGGATCCCGATCACAGATCTCGAGCTTTGTAGTACATTCAATCAAACTCTAGAGCTAGAGTACGAGAAGGTCACTGGAGAGTGAGTATCGATTTCAGAACAATTGAAATTGCAGATCTGACAAAAAAAGAAGATGACGATGGATGGATATAGCTCCTTCCTAGAGTCACGTGCGGGTCAGTGAAAGCTACGCTCCCCCAAAAATAAAATATTATATTTATTTATTATATTTGATAGTCATAATTAAAATTTCTAAGGAGAAAATTATAATTTCACAATAAATTTATACAAAATACGGTCCTCTAATTTTTTTTTCTTCTTCGTACTTTTTTATGGAGCTCTTTCTGTCTCTTTCAGTCGTTCTCGTCGAGAGCGGCGTCTTGTTTCCGAAGATCCAGTTTTGCCATCTCTCTCCTTTTCATCTATACTCCACTCGTATCCCTTTTCCTTGTCGTTTTCACCGCCATCTCCCGATCCAACCCATCCGGCAAAGATCCCCCGTCTTTGGTTCCATCGCATCTGCTCCTCCATTACAACCACTCCCGTTGCTATTATCATCGTTGCCCCCACCAACGTCGATTTCACTATCTCTGGTTCCACTGTATTTATCCCTTCAGTTTTCCTTCATGTACGACGCACAAGGAAGCATCAAACACATAAGGTTTGCAAAATAGCCTCTCCAGCTGCAATAAGTCTTAGGAGACTTTCGGGGTACTAGAGAGGAGTCGTACTCCGGTATAAAGGGACCTGAGATTACTTGCTCCCGAGCCTCTTCCTTTCCTTGGATGCCTTCTCGGGTACTTGCCGTTCTTAATCATGTGAGGCTACTTAGCGTGGCCGACGAGGATTTTAGGCACCACAATTATACCCAAGTCGTGTCAGGAGAAGTTTTCGTAGTTTTGTAAAGCATCAATCTGAGAATAGGGATCGATCCCTTAATTTGTTAACTAGGTTGTCCACTGTATTTGTTCATATGATCAACGTTCTGGCATATTCGAAACTATGTCTAATCCTTTATTGATTTTCCTTTACTAAAATTCCACTATCATTATGATTTAAAAATACCAATCAGGACACAAAGCGTTAATAACATCAAAACAAAAAATCGGTTAATGGAAAACACGCACTGAAAAGAAAAACAACAAGCTCAAACATCGTAGATGTCGATTGGAAAAGACATACCAACAGGGGGGGGGGGGTGTTGCCGCGATAGTGGTCGAAATCACCAATACGACTATTGATGACGATGAGTTGGGACAAAGCCAATATCATATCGGGACGTAGGTGGTGTACAAACGAACTAAAGAATCCAAATTTGTTGTTCTACCTTACTACATATTTTTACTATTTATTCTTTTTTTTTAGTATATGCCGGTACTTTATTGATAAAATGATCGAAACACATACACTAAACTAAAAGCGACATTAAGACTATAAGGAAAAACATTTAAATGAACTAAAAGGGAGAGACTGGAGTCGTGACCCGTGGACATCAAACGCTAACCCTATAACAATAAACACGACGAATTAGGGGCAATTGACTAGTAGACCGTGACGGTTGCAATGACAGACGAGAGTGCCACGAGATTCGTTTTCTGTCTCGATCTGAAAATTCTCGGGATATCTTACCGAGCATGCAGAGGGAACACCAAGAAACGAGGGATCCAGTATATCGGATTTACATCGAACTCAGTAGGGCGAGATGGGCGTCCACACACACACCGATACGCGATCCAGTGGATAGGGTTGATGCACCGAGTTTGCGCTTGTAAAAGGGTCCTGATCCAACGGATGAGGATGAAGCATCCTTGTACAGAGTTATGGAGGCGATGCAGGATGTAACACATGCGATAGAAACGAATACAAGCAAGGTAGTAGGCGGCCTCGCGACGAAGTCATTGTAGGAGGTGGAGGCGGCGTATGTATTAGACAAGCTCGTGGCGGAGGCGCTGGTGGCGGTTGATGCGGTGACTCAGGAGGCGGAGGCGAGAACGTTGTTGGCGGCCTGATGGGATGGTGCGTCTCGGGGAGCGAGATCGTGTGGAAAGTAGCGGTGGATCGTGACCGATCGTCACGTTGGAGGGACTATTGTTACCAAATATATTGAAGCGGGACAAATTTGTAGAAATCATGAAAGACAGCGGAGAAGAAGACGCGGACAAAGACAACGGATCCAAAAAGCGAAACTATTAAGACAATGAAAATTAACATGGTAATGGTGAGAATAGAGGAAGAGAAGAGGAGGTAATCGAAAAAAGACCTAAGACCGAATACCAAATTGTAGAGAAAGACAAGCTCACAATTTTTTTTTTTTGAAACAATAGCTCACGACTTTTTTGGAATAGGTCAGTCTTAATTAGATTATTTATTCCTAATTAAATTAACTGAAATTTTATTTAATTTTTGTATTTCTGTTTGTATTCAGAAATATTATCTAGAACAATATTTAAAAGAAGAAAGTAATAAAAGTATATACAAATGCAAATATTACGGACTTACCAAAACTGGAACTCCGTCACCTTCTTCTCTACGCCCTCTCGTCTCCTTTTGGTTCTCCGTATCTCTAGCACAATCCTCGCCGGAGACAACTTCTTACCGATCCCATTCTCCGCCGCCTCCAGATCCCAGCTTCCGGTACCCTTTCGATTCCTTCAATTCCCCCAATTTTCTCGGTGACCGATCTCGGCGGGGTTGTTCGTTTTGCCCTAACGATTCGCTTCGCAATTTCATGCGAGATCGCTTCTAGGGCTTGAGTTGACTGCGGCATGACTCACAAACCGTCGCGGGCCTCTCAATTTCAAGAACCGATGGTCAGCTCCAAGTCCGATTCAGATTCGTCGTCGAAGTGGATCAACGATACTGTGAACGGCTCCCACCATTTCACGATCAAAGGGTATTCCCTGGCGAAAGGGATGGGGGCGGGGCAGTACATAGCGAGCGATACGTTCACGGTGGGTGGGTACGACTGGGCGGTCTACTTTTATCCCGACGGCAAGAACGCCGAGGACAGCTCCGTGTACGTTTCGGTGTTCATTGCGCTGGCGAGCGAGGGCACGGACGTGAGGGCGTTGTTTGAGTTGACGCTCGTGGACCAGAGCGGCAAAGGGAAGCACAAGGTGAACAGCCACTTCGATCGCGCGCTTGAGAGCGGGCCTTATGCGTTGAAGTATAGAGGAAGCATGTGGTATGGATGTAATGTTGATCAATTATGGTTTAGTAAGTTTGAAAATGTGTTTTGATGTTTTGGGTCATGCAATGCTCCAATTCTATTTTCATAGTCCTTGTCCAAGCTGATTTTCTTTACTTAACTGGCTGATAAAGTAGTTGGCTTTATTTCTATCAACTATCTGACAGTTTCTTTCGGATTTATGCTTTGAATTGGGTTTTTACTTGGTTCATGCTTGTCCCAATGTTGATGTCTATCCCTTTTATAAATTGCCAATTAAGACAGAAACATTACAGTTCTAAGTCATTAAAACACGCCAAGTTATGCAAAAAAGGCTTACAAGTCTTAACATTTGATATTGTGGAAACGTTTACACTAGGAAAATTTTGATGTATGGCTTTCTTGATTGTAATGCTGTTTCAGGGGTTACAAGCGGTTTTTGAGAAGAACTGCTTTAGAATCTTCCGATTATATAAAGGACGATTGCCTTGTCATGCACTGCACTGTTGGTGTGGTTAGGAATCGACTGGAAGGACCCAAAAAGTATACAGTTTCTGTACCGCCTTCAGACATGGCTAGGGGTTATAAGGAGCTGTTGGAAGCTGAAATTGGTTGTGATATAGTTTTTAAGGTAGGTGAGCAAACATTCAAAGCTCACAAGCTGATCCTCGCTGCTCGCTCACCGGTGTTCAGAGCTCAGTTTTTTGGGCTTGTTGGAGACCCTAACATTGACAAAGTAGTGGTAGAGGATGTCGAACCCTCAATTTTTAAGGTAATGATTCTTGCCTTGTTATTGTTATTTGCCATCCAAAGGGAATATACTAACAAATGCCCTTCCTTGTGAACTAATCTTAGTCTTTTTCGATTATTCAAATCATATGCATTGTTTTTTAGGCTTTATGCATTGGTTCCATTATTTTTTATGACATGTGAAATTGCTAGCTGCTATAATCTGACTCAAAAACACTGTTCATATGTAGTAGTAATGCTGGGGTTATTCAAGCTCATACAAGTAGTATCGACACAACGAATGTTAGGGAAGCATCACAATGTGTAATTTGTTTTTGCTATGTGACATGAAATCAATTTATCACAACAAATAAACCATTATTGCACCTCTACCCAAGGCCTGAACATTGGCATAAACTTCTTTTTGTTTTGCTAATTTGCTATCACATTACTAAATCCTTGTGAAAGAAAGGGAAACTGCCTGTTCATACGATCACGGTATCAGGTTGTATTGTCTCTTTGCAATCTCTGTCTTTATATCTTTAGTCCCAAATAATATGGAATACTAGTTACACTTAACACATTGTATGTAAGAGATTTTAGAGTGGATATCTGGTTTAGCCGCATGATCTTTTTGGCCTTAATAATTTGTATGTTTTTTATGCAATGTCTAATTGTACTCTATATATTAATGGAGTTTTGACTTAACATGGACTACCAATTTGATTTTCAGGCAATGCTTCTATATATTTACACAGACAGGGTTCCTGAAATGCATGAAATAACCGATTCGACGTCTATGTGCACGCCCACTGTCATGGTGCAACATCTGTTGGCTGCTGCTGACCTTTATAGTTTAGATCAACTTAAGTTATTATGTGAAGCAAAATTATATGAAGAAGTCAATGCTGAAACTGTGGCAACAACACTTGCCCTAGCTGACCAGCATCACTGCCCCCAGCTGAAGTCCTTATGTTTGAAATTCGCAGTGAATCCAGCAAACTTAGGAGGTAAGTTTTTCAATAGCATCTTGGTGGTTTGAATTTTCTCATTTCACTTTTATCATTACAAGTGTTTTCTTTACTCTAAAGACCATGCATATCTTTATTTCGAATCTCAAGCTATTTTTTTTACGGGGCTTCATTATGCCTGATTTCTTTGCATTTGCCTTGATGGAAAATGAATACTAGATTTTGACGTTGTTTGTGGTTAAAACTGTTTGATGCCTTTTTTTAGAGCAAGGTCTTATTGTTGCTATATTATAAAGCTATGTGGTTGATTATCTATCACATAACTTCAGCAAGCTTTCCTTACTAATGTTAATCCTTTTGCATGTGAGTTACATGTTTTCTTACTAGTTTGTTGTGTAGAGAATTTTGTGATGCTACTATAGTTCTCTAGTAACCTCCTTTCTCCTTTTAGAATTCAGGGAGTGTTTCTAGCCATGGGCTTCTAGGAAAATGCTGGTTTATATTAAGAGAATGTAATTTGTAGCTGTTGTTCTACCTTTTGGATTATTTATATGGTAGTTAAAGATCATGAGTTCTTATGGAATTTATTGCAGCCATGTTCTCACGATACATACCTGGTATTTTAGATGCAAGAATGAGTGGACTATTCCAGTCACTATTATTATCTGTTTGGTTAGAAGGTTTGATTATTTGTGGAGATCCAAAGTTTAGGTTCAGATGTTTGCATGAATTGAGTACTGCTAATGTGACTGGCTCTCTAATTCCACTTGGCGGTTCATGTCTTTTGGTGATTGGTTTAGGATAAACACCTGTTTTTGGCCTTCTGTCTTGATGGATTATGATAACGATATGCCCACATTGTGATCTGGGGAAGCCTGGTGGATCCTTATTCCCTTTGGTCAGTCAGATTTGAGAGGCTTACAGTTGTTAAAGCAGTAGTTTTTGGTTTATGACGCTGGTACTGAGCATTCATGTGAGGTATGTTTTAGATTCAGGGTTCTCCAGAGATTGATATGTGGAGTTAAAGGACCCAATTCCAAGCAAATGAATTTAAGGTTGTCAATGGAGTTATCAAAATCTACAGAGCTCAATAGTCAGTAGAGTCGGTTTTCTTACATAGATTTTGATATCTTCGTATAGGTCTGGGAGCTGCTATTAGGATGTCTTGGTTACTCAGTCATTAAATAGTTCATTAGTCATAACTGTTATTACATTCTAGATGTACTATTTTGGGCCTAAATTTGTTATTTATGATGTGCTTTTCTCGTCATTTTGGTTGTTCTATAAGGTTTACTTTAATGTTGTCAGTGTACATGGAAATATATTCACGAGATTAGAAAGAAGTGATTAGTAAACATCTATCTGGCTACTTTAAGGTGCTGTGTAGAGATTATATCAGACGATAAAGTAAGAAATGGACATTTGAATTGAAGATTACAGATGCTGTTTGAGGATGACTACCCCCAATCTGCCTACTGACTAGTCTATTCATATTATTGACAAAAAAGTCAAAGGGGTATGAAATAGGTGATTCTCATTCATATATCTTTATTGGGCTGGTGGTTAGAGAGCTTTCTCACCTCGTTGAGGTCAGAGGTTCAAACCCCAATGGGTACATCTGCTTGGGAGCGGTGTGGGTGGAGGTTAGATTAGAATTAGACTAGGCAAAAATATATCTTTATTCCCCCATCTTTATCACTCACATTTTTAATTTATTAGTCTGGGACCTAATTGGCTGCATTTAAACAGTATATTAGCAATTCTTTACTATATTGGGTCTACCCTTTGATTTTAATACCCTTTATTATTTTCCATGCTGGAATCTGAACTATTCTCATTAACATTTTGTTCTTCTGGAGTGCCAAATGCTACATGCCCATCTAGATGCACGTGTACTCTAAATAATCTGTCTTTCAGTCTTCTGCAGTGATTGTTTTTGAACAATATTGCTACTGAAATCAATTTTGGCATGAATGACTTGCTTATCTATTCTATTTATATAGTTCTAGAAACACAGTTATTTTTTTGTATGGATTGGTTGTACTTGCTGTATATGGTGGATACACGTTTTTTTCTCTGTAGGTTGGATATTAAGGGGTTTTTTCTTAAGAAGCTGCACACGAATTTTGTTTTTACAGAGTAAAATCTAGGTATAATTGCTAAAAAGTACCTTGAGGTGTTCATTTTTTTGCAACTTGTAGCTCTCTTCTTTGGTAATTACAAAAAAGGACCCTGAACCTGTCTTTTTGTTGCAATTTGTATAAAAATGATACAATTTACATTTAAAAAATAATAGGTGAACAAAAAAAATCCAATTTTTCATATCCCTTGAATTTGAAAGTGTGATATCATCATTTTGACACAAATTTATACAGTGTAACAAAAAGACAAGTTCATGGCCTTTTTTGTGCAATTATCTCTACAAGATGCAAAAAAGTTTATACCCCAGGACACTTTTCTGCAATTATCCCTAAAGTCTATTCTCTTGTGTTGAGTGGACTTTCATTTTTCTTTCCATGTGAACATATGTATTTGTGCAAACTTGATGTGTTTCTGGTACACGTTGAGAATTCGAAATTTCATGGTGTGCAGCGGTAATGCAATCAGAGGGGTTCAAGCACTTGGAAGAGAGCTGTCCCCAGTTATTATCCGATCTACTACAAACCTTCGCAAAAGGGGATGAGAACTCAAACCTGCTGTCCAGTAGAAAGAGGAGCGGCAGCAGTGTCTATGGGGTGGACCTTGCAGATGGAGGAGCCGCTGCAGAATCAGTGAATCCTAATGGTAGGCGCACACGTAGGCGATTCTAGCTCTTACATGCCCCTGACAGCTGAGGCAAAGGTTGAAGACATAATCTCGTTAACTGAAGTTAGTTATTAGTTAAGGATTGGCTTGGCTTGGCTTGTTAATACTAGTGAAACTCACCATGCATTACATGTTGAGTTTATCTTAACCCTTTGTGTCGTGCAGTTTAGTTTCTAATCTCTATATGATCCACTCTGAATATTTAATTTGATTATGTTTTTCATTCAATTGTTCTGATGCAATTTTGTTGAATTTGTATTTGTTGGAAGAGGTGATTGCAAAAAAGTACCCTAAGCATTTATTTTTTGCAATCTGTAGTCCTCTTCTTTGATACTTGGAGAAATCTACTCTAAACTTTTTTTTTTGCAATTATATAAAAATGACAGCGTTACCCTTCTAATTTATTATTTTCAAATAAAAATGTAAAAAAAAATTAATTTTCACATTTCTTAATTTTCTACCTCCCTTTCGTTTTATTATTTCTGATTAGTATCCTAAAAATTTAAAATCTTAAGGGTAAAGTTGTTATTTTAAGAAAAGTTATAAAAAAATGGCTCTGAAAAAGAATAGCCAATGGTTTTGTTTTGTACTACTTTCAGCAGCAGCTTCATTTTCTGGCCCACAGGAACGTAACATGCCTTCGACGCATGAGTCTTTCAAAAGGGCATGAAAAAAGTCAACGCATATGTTATTTGGGTAGTCTTCCATACGTGAAGTCAACCTTTACTGCTATTTTACTACTCTTGGAGCTTTCAACAGATCTACTCCACGCGAAGAGTGGCATTTCCATTAACTGAACTTCTCGTAATTGTAACGTAAGACATTGAATTTGGAAAATAGAATTTAGTCTACTCTTGCTAAACCGAACAAAACAAATTTCGGTGGAGTCCGATGATAGAAACGTATTGGATCGAATATTTTAAAGATCGTTTTATATAATAGTCTGAAACCAGTTTAAATTGAGATTTCTGAAGCGTGTACTTAATTTCGTCCAGTTGAATAAGCTATTACTAAACTTGTTTTCTTTTCTTACATTAGGTAATGTTTTACTTATTAGTTAGTATAACTAAAATCTTAACTACCTACTCATATTTATAAGTTTTGAAATTTATGTAAGGAAAAAATAAACATCAACAGACACATGACAACGTCATGGAGAACGTAATTAGCCCTACCGCTATCGATCCGTGGAGTGACACCGTTTTGGGACGGTAGTTCAACGTAAGCTATCGCCGACGCTGGCCCAACAAATTTGGGCTTTAAACGAACATTTATATAAGATTTATCGTTTTTCTCTTTACAAAACGTCTTTAAAACAAGTCATATTGAAATAAGATATTCAAAACAAGTTAAATAAACATGTTTTTTTTCCTTTCTAAAACAATGTTTCTAGTACTTAATATTAATTGGCAATTGATAAAATAATTTAAAATTGATTTTTATGACCCTTTTTTGGATCGGGGCTTTATGTCATTGCTTAAATGACTTAAAAGTCGAGCTGGCTCTATCTATCGTAAACATGTCGTTGACTTTCCCGTCCCAACCAGCAAACGGTAATCTATCAGTGCTCGGCTGCCGAGTTTTTTTAGACCATAAATTTCTTTAAAAATCATATATTTAAATGGTTTAAATCAGTGGAAGGGTTTATAAGGGAAGTATCTATAGACTCTTCCCCTTGCTGCAAGCGGACGTGAAAAAGGTTTCCGATATTTATTTAATTTAATTTCGTTCCCAATTTAGAGTCCGCAATTTCACCATTTTCTATGTGACGCGCGACTATAAATACAGCTCACTGACGAAACCGTTAAGATCCGAAGAGAAGAGAAGAGAAGATTAATATAATAATAATTAAAATAAATAAAGAGCAGAGAGCGAGGCTGAGTTCGCCGGGTCGACGGGACGAGTCGCTTCTCCTCAGTCGTGACTCGTCTGAATCGAGACTCGAAGTTCCAGTTTCGTCTCTCCACGGGTTTTGATCCAGTGAGCTACAAGGTAATTTCCTTTTCTTTTTTTCGATTTCGTATGCGTCTTAATTGTCTTTGTTTGTGGTTTCATGATCTGTGGCTCGGTTGATGGTTTCGATGATTTGAGCTGTTTTTGGTTTTGATTTCGTTAGCTTCATGCTGGATCTTAGCGAATTTTTGGATTTGGGATTGGGAATTTTCTTCGATTTGTCTTTTTTTTACTCTGTTTTCTTCCGTGATCAATTTTTATGTGATTATCATTTCTATGATACTCTTTTGTTAGGAGAAATTACAAAAAAATCTTAATCTTGAGATGCAGTTTTAGATCTGTCAATTTAATGGCTATGTTCCAATGGCCAGTTCTGTCTGTAGATCCTTGCATTGCTGCTAGATCTGCATAACCCATCAAATTAATAGTGTTAAAATTTGTCTTAATTAAGCTCCATTGTGATGCAATACACCTTTTTTTTATTTTGTAAATCAGTTATTTTGTGGTTTGATTATGATATCAATGCTGTGAAACTTTCTGACTGTGTCTTGAGATATCATATCAAGGCAATACTGATAGGCTAACTGTCTGTAGGTTCAATTTTAACTCTAATTTATTAATTTCTGTGAAAAAATTGTATATATTTACTGCTCCGAAAATTATGGAAATGGCTAAACAGGATGTACACAGCTAGGAACTTTCATGGTTCAAAAAATGACTGCATCTACTTAATGTCAATTTTTATCTATGTCATGAAGATCTTCCTATCCTCGCCTGGTTCAATATCTGGGTCCTTTTGTAGAACATGCCGAGGGAAGGAAGTTTCGTGTAACAAATTTGTTACAATCTTCACTTGCAACTCTTGTTAGTCTTATGTCTGGAATTTGTTTCAGTATACTAGCCAAATCATTAGCATGTATCGTATCTAATGTATTCAGCATTGTGATTCATCATATGATGTGCTTGTATGTTTTGGTCATTTCCTTCACTCATTGCTTTGAAGTGTTGAGTCCAATAACTTATTGGTCTTCCTTCTTCCTGCATCTTCTGCTTGGCAGCTCAAAATTTAATTGGACTACTTTGCGTAGTTCAAAGTGAGCTCCTTTATCATCAATTGGTATATGGTGTCAATGCAAAGTGCTGTATGCTTTTATTTTTCTTTAGGCATAGATATTTATGAGGATGCTAGGATTCATCTGGTAACCACTTCCTAGATCAATTCACTGCTTGTATATCGCTAACTGCAAAATTCACAGGAAAAATAGTAGCGAGTTCAAGATGAAAGCACTTATTCTTGTTGGAGGATTCGGAACGCGGTTGAGGCCGTTGACCCTTAGTGTTCCTAAGCCACTTGTTGATTTTGCTAACAAGCCCATGATTTTACATCAGGTAACACTAAGATTCCAGCCCTTTGCAGTAGTAAAGTTATATCTTCTATCATTATCATGATTTGACTGTCTGCTTCAGTGAATCGCCTATTATATGGCAAAGCTTTTGGCCACTATTTTTACCAAATAAATAATGGAAAAGAAAACTTGTTTTCTCCCTATTAATATATTCATCATTCATGTTTGAGACCAGAAACAAGAAGCCCCTCGTTTTCCTTAATATTTGAAAAGGAGTTCCAAGTGCTCAGAATTTTTTTTTAAAAACTTGATCAAGTATAACTGACTGAACTAATTTCCTTGTGTTATTCAGTAGCATTTGTCTCTAGGGTCTTCTAGTTATTAGTTGGCATCTTTTTTTTCTTCTAATTGTTGACGATGAGAGGATAACTACCTTATAGAAATAACTCCTTGAGGGAAAAAAATATACATGGTAGCTCATTGAAAGGTTAATACGTTATGACATATCTGATTGATTTGATTTTTTTGCTACCCCAGATAGAGGCTCTTAAAGCTATTGGTGTGACTGAAGTGGTTTTGGCCATCAATTACCAACCAGAGGTAAGAATGGGCTACTTTTTCTTACTACAGAAGTTGCTATGATACTGAAAGAGATTGACGGAGCTGAAGTTTGTTGAATTGCTAATGCCTTATTTTTTCTTTTCCCTTGATAGGTCATGTTGAACTTCTTGAAGGACTTTGAGGCAAAACTGGGTATCAAAATCACCTGTTCACAGGAAACTGAGCCACTTGGCACTGCGGGTCCTCTGGCTTTGGCTAGGGACAAACTGATAGATGCCTCTGGAGAGCCATTTTTTGTCCTCAACAGTGATGTCATCAGCGAGTACCCATTCAAGGAAATGATTTCATTTCACAAAGCCCATGGAGGAGAGGCCTCCATTATGGTCACCAAGGTAACGAATGAATCTAAAATTATCTTCATATTAGAGCACAAGCCTCAGCAGCATTTGAAAAGTTGCTGCTCCATGACATTGAGTCAATGAAACAAAGGATAATTGCAAAAAAGTACCATGAGGTATTCACTTTTTGCAAGTAGTAGCCCTCATCTTTGATAGTTGTATAAACACACCCTGAACTTTCCTTTTCATTGCACTTTGTGTAAATTTGTTTCAAAATGACGATTTTATCCTTAGACATTCAAAATTTTAAAAAATAATGAGTAAAAAACAAAAAATCCAGAATTTTCACCGTAATTTTCTTCTTCTTTAGAGATGAAAGAACTGGATTTTTTTGTTTTTACTTACTATTTTTTAAAGGGTAAAATTGTCATTTTGAAACAAAAAGGCAAGTTCAAGGCATGTTTAAGCGATTATCGAAGAAGAGGGCTACAACTTGCAGAAACTGAATACCCCTTGATACTTATTTGCAATTATACCATGAAACAACTTTGTTTTAAAAGTAGGATAATGCTTCAAACACAAGTAACCCTCCCCAAACCAAACTATGGTGGGAACCCAGTGCATGAGGTCACCCCTTCTTAGAGCATCCACATTGGAGGTGCCCCCTTATAGGTGGCGCTTCGAGGAGAGAGTGTTGAGATATTGGCGTTTTATGCATATGGCTGGCATTACATATGTGATGCTCCAGTTTAAATTTAATCCTCTAAGTGATAATTTGACAAAATATTATTTATTTTAAAGTTTCATTTTATTTTTGTAAATGATAATTTAACCAGATATTAATTTCATTTTATTTTTGGCAACGTTTTTATTTTTTAAATAACTACCACTCGTTGCAGCCTCATTGGCTGAGGGGTGTGGGGGGTTTGCGCTCCGAAGCGAGGTGGTAGCTCTTGCTGGGGCATTGCTGCCAGCGAGGCACTACTAACCGTTTTGCCAGGCATCCATTTATAACCTTAAAGTTAATTCCAGTGATTGAAATTTACTTTAATCTTTTTCTGTAGGTGGACGAGCCATCTAAATATGGCGTAGTGGTCATGGATGAATCCACAGGAGAAGTCCAAAGATTCGTCGAAAAACCAAAACTATTCGTGGGCAACAAAATAAATGCCGGAATCTACCTATTAAACCCATCGGTTCTCGATCGAATTCAGCTAAGGCCCACCTCGATCGAAAAAGAAGTCTTCCCAAAAATCGCATCAGAAAAAAAGCTCTTTGCAATGGTCCTACCAGGGTTCTGGATGGACATAGGACAGCCAAGGGACTACATAACAGGGCTCAGACTATACCTAGACTCCCTGAGAAAAAGATCTCCGGCCAAGTTGGCCGCTGGGGCTAACATTGTCGGGAACGTTCTGGTGGACGAGACTGCCAAGATCGGCGAGGGGTGCCTGATCGGTCCTGACGTTGCCATTGGCCCTGGATGTGTTGTTGAGCCAGGAGTCAGGCTGTCTCGGTGCACGGTCATGCGCGGGGTCCGAATCAAAAAGCATGCTTGCATTTCCGGTAGTATCATCGGATGGCACTCCACTGTTGGCCAATGGGCTCGTGTTGAGAACATGACGATTCTCGGAGAAGATGTGCATGTTTGTGATGAAGTGTACAGCAATGGAGCTGTGGTTTTGCCTCATAAAGAGATCAAGTCTAGCATTTTGAACCCAGAGATTGTCATGTGAAATTGAAACAACACAGGAAGTTCAGATAAGTTGAGTTCATGTACTTCAATTCAATTTGTTTATTTATACGGTCGACGATGTGGAGTTTAATGTTATGTATAATGTATTGCTGTACGATGAAATCTTTTGGGGGCTCTTTCTGCATCTTGTAAGTTTAGAATCAATTATTGTTGAGAAATAAGAGTTTGGAGATCTTCAAATTGAATTCTTTAACTCGGTAGATAGATATTTCTTATGTTCAAGATTAACATTGTGAATTTGTGCAAGTCTTTTGTTATGTTTGCTTATTATAGTCGAGTGTTAGGCTTAGGGGTGATCAAGAAGCAAATCGATGAGCTCCGTTTCTTAGCTCTTGGATGGTGTCGTCGCCTTTTGCTCTCTCTCAGCCGATTAAGCTCTTCCTTTTTTTTCTTTTTTTTCGGCCTCTTGAGTCAATAGACTTTGTTTGGATCTTTTTGTTGGTTTGGTGATTTGGGGTTTCTTTCCCAAAACCCACATCACTTATTAATGCATTATTTATTTTCTGATAAAAAAAGAAATTACATTAATCGGCTTATTGATTGGGATCAAGAATTAACATTGCAAAACTCAAACATTTTCACTCCATTATCAACGACATAGTTGGAGATGATATCAGTCCTCGAAATAGATGGTGGTGATAAAGGAGATGGGGTGAAGGGGTAATGGATATCGACGATCGTTGCTGTTACATACATAGTTGGAGGAAGACGAGTGCAAACACCAATAAAAACTGACATATGGTCACTAGTAGTGACGTGCAAAATTTGACAACCGGACTCAAAAGTCCAGCAAGATTTTCAAGTCACTGGTCGAATTAACATAACGGACTGATGATCAGCCTAGGAAAATTGTAAACAAGACATTTGAGGTCGATTTGTTAAAATTTAGGAAAGGAGAAGATTTAATTCCGATTTTGGTTAAGGGTAGGGGTGTCTCGGGTACTTGGATGCTATCGGTTCTTCGTGTGCTTAATGGTAGACTAATCTGGTATTTTAGACATGTTTTCAAAATTGTGTTTCATGGTGGATAAATCCGGTTTGTTGGCTTATGTTTTTTTGTTGTCTTTAGATTTTATCTTCATTTCATTGTCTTCTTCACCCCTAGTTGGGTTGATCATTTGTGTTTCTCTAGTTGTATCTTCACTCCTACTTGAATTGGTCATGTGTGTTTCTCTGGTTGTAATCTCAGTGTGTTGAGATCTGTTAGGTGAGGATCCATGTTCGGATTGCTCCTTAAATTGCATTTCTTTTCCTACTTTTCACTTCAAAAAACAAAATTTTATAATATATCTTTGCCGATCTAAAAAAACTGAAAATAGAGCCAAGTCAAATTCAATGACAAACCACTGTTAAAACTCAATAAGTTCATTAACCAAGTTATTCAGTATGTAATTATATAAATGTATAGTAGACTCCAATTAACACTGTACACTTTTATAGTATTTTCATGTCTGGCAGCTATGGCCAATAACCAGGTGTCACGTGTCCTTTTTTCCGAAAAAGAAATCAAAATAAATACTAGCCTATTAAGAGCACCTGCAACGGTCGTGGCAGACGGGTCGTTGCAGGGCCTGCCACGGCTCTACCACGACTCACTGCCATGGCTCATCGTTGCAGCGCGTCGTTGCAGGGGTAGCGTGGCAGAGCGTCGTTGCAGGATCCTGCAACGAGCCGACGCCGTGGTAAGAGCATTTTAGGGGAGAGAGAAATGTTATTTTGGTCCAAAACAACTACAAATTATGGCTCCCAACACTACTCTTGACAGACCATTGGAGAGACCATGGTATAAGACCATGGTAGGGAGAAGAGAGAAAACAAAAAAAAAACACCTTTTACCATGACTTTCTACCACTACTCATGACAGACCATTGTGGATGCTCTAAACCAACCATTACTCTTAGCCCAACTTCTCTCTACGTTCTCACTTCTTAGTACATAAATTATCAGTTCAACAGAACTTTTGAATTCAACCCATTAAAAAAAACATCCAATACCAACAAAACATCAGAATTATATCAGCAGTATGAAATTACAAAGGCCTATTTCATCACCATCATGGATTAAGTAGATATTACAGCATCCACAAATGAAATTGGACTACACTGACTCCCGCCCGTAAACAAGCCTAAGTTTGAGAACTTATGCGCAGTCAGTACTCCGGGGAGATGCCACTGGGCAGGGACAAGAGCGAGCTGAAGTTGGCATGCCGGGCGGCCTTTATGAGCAACAAATCGATTGACAGTACCAAAGGTAATACAAAAAGCTACATAAAACTTGAAACACCAAACATAATTTATTTTTCTTCACTCTGTTGTTCCTCTCTTCGGGAATATGTGGACGGGGAAGCTCCAAGGATTTTCAGCAAAACCATAGGCCAAAAAGGAAAAATCACAAGTCGATTGTAAGAGCTTTGTGGGTATAAATGATATTTTTATCACCATCAACAACTTGTCCACTTCCTCTCAGGATCCTGCACAATACATCGAGAAATAATTTATGGTTTCTTCAAAAGCCTCTGGTCAACATATATGTATATGATTAAGCCTAAACTTAAAGGGGCACTATCCAGAGAAAACCAACTTTAAAATATATAGTAAAAACTCATCTGGGTCATTTATATAAAATAAATTCAAAGTTCTGCATATTTATAATTCATGCAATTAGTGATTTTTTTTTTCAAAATAAGGAGCTATCCATTAATCTTGATATAATGAACCATATAGGTTCTCAGTTTGTATTATAAAGGATTGGTTTACATCTGATTGTATTCCTAAACTTGAATGCTAATCCTCCTTAACTAGCAACTAAAGCCTTAACATAGTTCCTCCTACTTTAGATATTGAGAAGTGATATGCTAAATATAATATGTTAAGGTGCAAGAAATAACAAGAGAATTTGTAAGCGTATTAGAACACTGAGATGAGAAGGTTACGCACCATCTTGTTGTTAACAATCCTTCAACTCCAACTGGACCCCGAGCATGGATCCTACTTGTACTTATTCCAACCTGTGCAGAATCAATCAAATCGGAGAGGGAAAAAGCATTTAAGATAGTATAATGTTCATAATAATTCCAATTTTTAGTTTACCTCTGCACCCAGTCCAAATCGAGCTCCATCACAAAATCTTGTGCTTGCGTTGTGAAAAACAGCAGCACTGGAGTGTAATGAGTTAGATCACATTGCTATTGCCACTTAAACAAATGGCTCATAAAAGCATCAACTTAACTAAAAAATCTCATGGATCAATAAGCACGACAGAAGGGAAACATCATAAATACAAATTAAGCGAATAAATAAGCTAACAACAGTGCACTATGTTTGACAAGAAAGAATAAATAGTCATAACTTATATGTTTCATGAATTTCATGATCAGAGCATTATCATTATTATTATCTATTACCTGTCAACTTGCTGTAGAAATACTTCTGCAACTTGATGATCTTCTGTTACGATGCAATCAGTATGTGCACTGTCAAAAGGAGGAGAAAATGGACTGTGTTCAGGTTATTTTGAGAAAGACAGAATTAACATGAACCTGATTTTGTTTTTAATTTACCTTCCATGTTGATGAATATGATCAATGGCTGCATATACGTCATTGACAATTTCTACAGTGCAAGCCAATGAACTATACTCATGATGAAAAGACTCAGCCTTTGGAATCTTCAGAAGTGAGTTTGCTTGTGGCCCACCATATAGTGTAACACCTACCAAATAATGCATTCAATATAGTTCCGTATTGCTTATTTGACACATCCAAACATAGATTTCTATATGTTGCTTGTGTTTCTTTGGAAAAAGTTCTACATATCATATATTCATCATCTATCAATTATCAGGAGCATAGCAATATAATTCCGATAAAATTATTTAGGGGAAATATCACATGAACTGTTTGGGATGTTGAGGTGAGGCGCCCAACTGTTAAAAAAAATTAGGCGTTTGGTAGCTTAGGTTTACATATAGAAAGAAGGAAAAGATGCTAAAATATCAAACTTGAGAGACGTGTAAAACAAGATAACTAGATAGGAAGCAGTACCTTCACTGCGAAGGTTGTCCACAAGCTGATTTAGCACTCCATTATGCACCAAATCCTTGTGAACAAGTAGTGTTTCCTAAGAACATGAACATAACATACATTACAACATGTCTTTCACGAGTGTCATCAAGCTGATTTAGCACACCAAAGCTTGCTCGTCCAACTGGTCAAGTACTTGGACCTGGGTCTTGGAGATCTGGGTTCAAGTCCCAACAGCGGCACCTCACACCTTATTTCTCCATTTCCCATCTCATGTTGGGTCTTTCTCTATCCCTTATTGGGCCTTTCTCTCAAGCCGTTGTTGGGCCTTTCTCATGGTGGGGATTTTGAGTTCATACTTGATACATCTTACAAAGTTCTTTAAAAATAAAAATAAAATTGTTTGTGCTCCCTTTCTTCTATATAAGAAAGGTATTGAGCCCAATAGCTTTGATACATCTGATTTAGTCAATAGCAGAAAGAAAAAAGATAATAGGAAATTACCATTGCATTGCAGGCAGCTGGATAATCTACTTTTGCATCCAATACAACGTGCTTTGCCATATCAATAGTTGCAGACTTATCAACATAAACATGGCAGATCCCATCTAGGTAACAAACAGAACAAATGTGTTGCAGGAAAAATAAACAAATATGGTATATGATTCAATGTTATCCAAAGAGCATAATCTCTTACCAGCATGACCCAAAACAGGTATTTTAGTTGATTCCTTGATTTGAGAAACTAGTTTATTGCTGCCTCTTGGGATCACAAGATCGATCACATCATCAAGCTACACAAATAAACGTAATGTTGGATTAATCACCATTCTACAAAATGTTCAATTTATCAGTTACAACTCTACCAACCTTAAGCAAATCCGGTATCTCTTCTCTTGAAGTAACAAGTCCTATTAGTTTTCCACCTACATTATCTGGGATGGCTTCAGTTATAACCTAAAAATACAAGGAAGAACTTAGGAAACAGTGTAATAAAAGGATTAGCTTCTATGTTTTATTAATTTTCAATAAACTAAACCTTGTGCAGAATTTCATTTGATCTTCTAGCCTCTTTTCCTCCTTTCAGAAGAAGGCCATTCCCACTTCGGATTGCCAATGAAGCTATCTGTTCAAATTATACAAAAAGGCTTATCATGATAACAGAATTAAGGAAACTTGGAGACAAATGCAAGTACTCATTTATTATGTTAATATAGCATCAACTTAACTCATAGATACTCATACAGTTTATGATAGATAAATTACCTGCACTAGTGCATCGGGTCGAGACTCAAAAACAATCAAGAGAACTCCCAAAGGAGATGATGTTTTGTCTAAGAGGAGTCCATCAGTGAGCTGAACAAGAATTGTCATCAGAAACATCAAATAAAGATAACTGACACAATAAAATCACTGTGATTTAATCATTATATAACATATGGTTTAAACACAATAGAATTCTTATTTTACAAGATGGGATTCTTGTTCATAAATGCAATACATACATCTTTATCGCATGAGTAAAACTAACTTGGTTCACACATACTTGTAAGAATTTCAAGTACCAAATTGACATAAAAGTCTAAATCAACAAGAACTAGCAGTGAAGAAATAGAACCTCCATGAAAAATGAATAATGAGAGCCAAGTACTAATATATATTTTGTTCAAATGCCTAAGTTGTATGTAGGTGTCTCATAATATCACAAACCTAAAAATGTGGGCTTAGACACCCTGTTCTTACCTCAGTTCTCTTCAATACCCGACTAATTGGATCTTCCATGTTCGCCAGCTTACGAATTGAGCTAGCAAGGCTTGAGATCTGGAAAGGGAAATAGGCATCAACAAGATTGAGGCAGATATAAATGAAAATCTACAAGTCACAACAATAGCTTATAATGATCAATGAAACCGAGACAAATTTAGTAACTCAGCATTATCTTGCCTTCCCAGGCTTCAAAGCAAGCCGAGCTAGCAATGGTTTTTCATATCCCGCCTGTTCTGCAACTGCCAGGTCAGCTTCATTTTCAGCAATTATCAGTTTTTCATTAGCTTCTAGGGCATCAGCTATGCCAAGCAATATTTTTTTCCTTTCGTCTGAAGACAAAGCCTGCAAGCAAATTATTACCATAGTGATTAAAAAGGCTAAAGTTCGATTGCCACGACTTGGAAATTTCAAAGGCAAATAGTGCTTTGATTTGAAAAGAAATAAACTTGATCATAGTGATATAGTATAAACAAATTAATATGTTATGGTGATGCAGCAGCACAGTTACCTGAAGACGCCTGGAACTTTCCCTTGCTGCGACTGCCATATCACGAGCACCAACCTCCGCAACTGGAGCCCATAAATGGGCATCTTTATGAAAGAGGGTACCAATACCCTCCCCGTGAAGGACTTTAATTATATTTGAACTGGCAAACCCACTGAAAAAGGAACAACAAGAGGATTATTATTACATAACCAAGCAAATGTTGGCTGATTGCTTAAACTAGCATCTCATAGTTACGGCCGAAACCATATAGTTAGCATTACTATACTACCACCCTACTAATTCCATACACAAACAATTCGATAAATTCCCTTCAAATGCCAATTTTCATCCATGTTGAACAACCATAGGAAGAAAGCTACACTAGGTGTGTAGAGTACCTGGTAATGACAACGGGGATGCCAGCATCCGCAGCACCTACAGCAGCCTTTACTTTGGCAGTCATACCTCCTCTACCCACCCTGGATTTATCTCCAAAAGTTATTTCCCCTTGATGCATCTCCTTAATGTATGTCTGGATTAGCTTTGAACGCGGGTCACTTGGAGGGCCACTGTAAAGACCATCAACATCACTCAATAGGACAAGAAGATCAGCTTTTAGCTCTAGAGCCAGCAGAGCTGCTAAGCTGTCATTATCCCAAAATATACCAGATGAATCCTGCAATAAGTATTGGTTAATTGGAATTGTTAAAATTGATGAGCATCACATTGAATGAGAAAATAACTAGACGTGAGAAAAATGTATAACAGAGAACCCAGAACACACGTTATGAACCTCAAGAAACCCGTAAAATTCCACACTTCAATAACTTAGGGAAAGAATTGGGCCTGCCCGGCCATCAAACTTACACACACCAATTCCAAGCGAAGTAAAAAGTAACCCTCTTCTAGGGTGTGGCTGATGAGCATACATTCACCTCATTCAGCAAAAGCCCCCTACATAATACATATGGGATCAATACTAATGATCAATGTTTTTGTCTCATTAATTTTTTCATTGACCGAATAAAGTGCTGGATATGGCAAACAGAGAGTTCAGTTTTGCCATGCTAAAAACTAATAAGAAATAAAACCAAAGAAGTTCCTTTTAATGCTCAGCACACCCATCTTTTCAAAAGCTTAAACCTTGATATATATTTACTGAGCCGGCCTCACTAGCACACTATCTACTGGCATGAGCTGATGGCAATATAAAACAGCATGTGACTTTGTTCATTGAATATACTGAAGAAAGATAAGTTCAACAATAGAAAATCACCGAAGAAGATTTACAAACCTCATATGGAGCTTTTCTGGTACTGACTGCATCATTTTCGTTAAATATGGGAATCACCCTCAGATCCAGCAACGATTCTACTGTCTTGGTAAGTTGACTTCTGAAATCCCTGTCTCGAAAATCACTGTCTGTCACTAGAAGTTGTGCTGATGTTATATCCAGCTGCATTTCAAACAAAGAAATGAAGTTCAAATATGAAATTGGGAAATGCCACTCACGAGTCACAGTTGCAGTAATATCAAACAGCATTAATTGGTGATAAAGAATAATGTTGAACCTAACAACATAAAATCTAGGGTGCTATCATACTCGAATTTAGTTGAAAACGAGGTAGACAGTAAGTGCTTAAATACCTGACCGAACAACGTATCATATAGAGCCATAAGACTGTTTTGTCCAACAGCCGCACAGGCCTTTCCATCAAGTTCAACTTGTGGTTTTTGCAAATCAGCAAAGCTGTAAACATAGCAAGATAAATAGTCGAACAGGTTAAAGAACAGAGTATAAGCACTGCCTAAGAAATCATATCTTACATTAGACTCCCAAAGAGATTTTTCTGCTGAAAATGTAGAACTCATCAGCTAGCCTTTACAAGCATAGTTACAATTTTTTTTTAAAGATATCAACCCACATAATCACTCTCTTTGTACCATCTTCCTGCTAGTTTTTGCTTAGTGACAAAATTAAGCAATCAACAGTGCAGTAAATTGAAATTTCATCCATTTCAGAGGAAAAAGTACCTGCTGTTGACTAATTTGCGGTACTTAAGCCTCTGGCGACCGAGGCCAACAGCACCAGATGACACCAAAATAACCTCATAACCTTGCACATTCAATTCCTTAATCTACATTATCAAAACTAATCAATCATAAGCTCACAACCAAACGAAATGCAAAATTAACAGAATTGACGATACAGAAATGCTAAGAACACCAAAATTACCTGCTCACAGAGTGCTCCCAATCTACCAAGCGCCAATCTTCCATCACCACGGGTCACCACAGCTGTGCCCACCTTCGAACAATCAAAACGCAATGCAGAAATGATGAGAACGAGAGAGCAAAAATGGGGAAAAGCTGAGAATGAATAGAAGAGAATTTTAGGGCTAGAAAGTGGAGACCTTGACGACAATACGCTTGACGTCCTTGAGAAAAGCTCGGGAACGATCCATGGCGTAGAGTGTCGAACGTGAACTCAGTGAGTTTGGTGGAGGACTCGGTGGAGACCAGCGACAGAGACACGAGCCTAATCGGGACGGTAGGCCAAAGATATATATAGGGTTTAAGATTAGATTCTCTGAGGATGTACTTCACAGCACCATGGCCTAATAGGGATGTGATGTGAATGTGATGTAATTAACATTTATTTTCTTTTTTTACAAAAAAAAACATTTATTTTATTTTTCAATTTCTTTTTTAAACTCTGAAGAATGTAAAAGGTGAGGTTGTGACTAGAATTCATAAAGTCAAACAAATAAATGTGTTTTAGTGGAATATTTTTTTGAAGATTATCAGTAATTTCTATATTAGTTAAGAAGTTATGAAAATAGATACAAAAGAATATAAGATATTGAGGTTGGGACTCAAATCAGATTCGTATGTTCGAATCTGATAAATTTGAAATTTAAGTTAGTGATTGCTTTTAAAAAGTATAATAAATCTCTTATTGGACTTCATAGGGATAATAACACCCAACAAAACCAAATGATTTGGGTTGGGAGATCGGGGATGTTATATCCGTCCTGTTGTCGTCCCTAAATGATATACTATCACTAATATTTCCCATTGTGTATCCTCGAAAGACATTTTTTTTTAAAGAAAACGTGTCGTGATTGCTTTTTTTTTTTACAAAAATGCATCTAGACCTTTCATTTAATGTCAAAAAATGACATCGGTTAAGCCAGCTTGTTGCAAAAATTAATTGTCAAAATTCATTTAATGTCGAAGTCTTTCACAAAAACACCCCCGAAAAGAAACGGATAGCATCAATACTATTTAACGGAAGTCATTGTTTTCTGACATTAAATGAAAGTCGTACATTTCGACATGTCTTCAGTATACTGTGCTGCATTGCTGCCCAGCTTACAGTGCATGGTAAAAATAAAACTAGGCAATAGCAAAAGATTAAATCACCCATTACTCATTCCTTGCAAATCTAATACATGATCAAATGTATAATGAGAGTAATTAAATCACCCATCAGCTTGTTGTAAAAAGACAAGCAGGACAAAAATCATTTTTCGAAAATGTATAATGAGTATTTACACAACCAATTTCAAACAGTAAATATTACAAAATCAAGAGACCAAAGTGAAAGAAAAACAGAACAAAGGAGAGCCACCAGAATTGGCTCTTTAGTGCTAGAAAGTCCGAACACCCTAACTCTACCTACAGTTTACTTTCCCTTCCTCCTTTTCATTGTACCTTTTAACAGAACTCAATCCTAGGCCTACTTGTCGTGCAGTTAAAACCCATTCTTGTTTATGTCTTTTCCAGATGAACATCATACATAGCGAGTGAGCGGGACAGCTTGGAACTGAAGACTCCACTAGAGAACACATCAAATGAGCATTTATGCAAAGAACCAGACCTTGACGAAGATAGCCAAAGCCATTTGCAGGCAAAATGATGACACCACCAGCACCATTTGATCATTCCCTTGTATGTAAGACTTGAGGTTTAATGCAACAAAGTAAGCTGAGGCAGCACCAGTCAAGAGTATAATAACCCACTTGATGAACTCCACAGGTATAAGCAGCAGAAACTGAAAATAATCAGAGAAACAAAAGGTTGGGTGATGGTGGAATATAGAATAAAAATCAATACAATAACATACTAAATTCAATGATGAAAATGACATAAAACTTGAATGCAGAAAATAGTGATCAAGGGGAAGGGGGGAGGAGCATCAGCTATTCATCTTTCTCTTGTACTATGTCTTGGTGTTAATCAAACGTCATATAACTAAAGAAGACTATGAGCCTTGACTTAAGCAAAAGAGGATTTAGCTCGTTGTGCAAAGATATATGGCATACACAAAATTAAAATGATTGATATACAGGTCCTTGAACTCTCAATATTTCCTAAATGCCCAAAATGGTTAATATGTGTGTGTGTGTGTGAGTGAGAGAGAGAGAGGGGGGGGGAGGGGAGAGAGCAGAAAGAACTACTTACTGAGCTCAGAACAAAAATGGAGAGAGAATACCCCCACAGGCACCAAAAGCGTACAAGGCTGGGAGTTGATCCCAGGTATTGGAGCAAGAAATAATAAGCTACTGGCACTACGATCGCATAGCCATAGATCACACCAGCTGCCATATTGAAATAGCCAACATCAAAGCTCCATGTAGAAACCTTCTCTTCTTTTTCCATCAGGTAGGCAGCACAGTTTCCTAGAGAAGCTAATATGAATACCAGTGTAGTGGAGATCCAGATGAGCCCATATCTAAATTCCAGAAAAAGTAAGTTCCATTAAATTTCCATGCAGGATAATGTCTTTAATAGTTATGATTTTCATCTAATAATTAGACTGTCAACGAGCCAAGCTAACCAGATGCACGGTTTCCCTTGCAATTACATTAGTTTCCTGACCATCATTTCACAATTGTTTACAAAAAAACCATTGCCCTGATTACATAAATGAAATATTGGTTTAAAAGAAACAGAAAACCTTATTGACATAACAACTTTATGAGATGAAGAGCTATTTCAGTTTTTCAATTGTCTGTCTCCGTACTTTAGTCTTTCAAGATGACAACATAACCTTCTCACTTCTGAGTTTTAACGTTTTTAATTCCACATTATGTACTTGGAGGATGTACCACCTTGATCTACTACCCCCCCCCCCCCCCAAACAACTGTTTAGACGTTAAGAAGTAAGAACAACAAATTTGAAATTGCTTTTCAACCAAATTCCACAAGTATATCACAAGATCGTCTACTTGATTTAAATAGAAGTGAAGAGGAAGATATGTAGAACTCACAGGTCGGGGTTAGCATCAATCTTGCTGAAAAAATCTCCAGATGTGGGATACAGAGAACTCATCATCCTATTTAAGACAATATCCGTATCCACATTGAAGTATTCTGTGTATGATGAGATACTAAAAACTCCCTTCCAGCCGGTTGCTGGTTGTCGTTCAAATTCTTCTGCGTGGAAGGATAAACATAGACTATATTAAATTTGAAGCGAATCAAAACTATAGCCTCTTGCAGATGCATACATTGTGATCTATAAATAGATCTAATTGAGATTAAAATTCTTGAGTTTCTCAAATACTATAGTCAACATCAATTTTGTGATACCAACTACTAAGTTCCATCCCAAGGCAGAGAAAACTTGGGGAACTTTATGCCCCACCAGGCATCAAAACAATCTTCCAACAATGCTTGTGAAAGCTATTGTCGTTCACTATCAACGCATAGAAGCAGACTGATTAGATTGAAAGATGACATACTTCCTAGTTCAGAGCAAAAAGATAATAGTATACATAAATCATAGTACCTAAAACAGAACAAAAGGAATATGAATCCACTAACAGCTCTATGGTTGCAATAAAAAAGAAAATCAATACTTGAAAAGGTATACAACTTATCCTATGCACAATGTCCAAAACCATACCACTTGAACCTCCAGGAGATTGATAACCCTGCCCCCTGTCTGCTCCGCCATTGGGAGGGAATATATGCATGTTCGCATCAGGGACTGCATAGAAGTTAAGAGCAAAATATTTTTTAAGTAGAAATATATCAATTACTTAAAGTTAGTTATCCACGAATAATTAATAACATAACGACATTAAGTATAAAAACACCACATACCTTCTTCATCAATTGTGAATCTCTTGTCTTCAGTCACAGCAGCCTGAGCAAAACAGCAATTCAGAACCCATTAACATGACGACATTAAGTATTGAGTGGAACAAATTGTATTGACAACATCAAAAAAATGTAATCAAGCAATCTGGAGCAATAAAAACTAAGAAGATCATATTCGAACAAAAACATATTGCAGTGTAAGAACTGATACCATAACTAAATAATCATTTAAACAAATACCATAATAAGAAGAAAAATAGAAGTCAGTCACGTAAAAGATTTAATACAACTCAAATTAAATTACAGTAAATACAGGACCAGCTGGAACTTTCCACAAAACAATATTCAACAGCTAGTGTTTAAGGAAAGAAGGTAAATGTTCCAAAAAACAAGTTGTTCCTAAGAAATCAACTTACAAAGGCCAAATTTGTCTCTGCCACTAATTATAGCAATCCACAAAGCCCTCATGTTTAGCAAGAACGATTGTTCGGCCTAGTTTCCCTAAGCTTAACCTCTAGTTTTTCTCTAAAATTCAACAAACTTCGAATTGAAAAACTTTGGGCATTCATTTTCTCAGGAAACAAACAGGTTCTAATCTCGATAACCGACGCCTCAAAATCAACAGTAAAACAATCTAAAACATATATGCAGAACAGAAAATTGCAAATGCATGCACAAATGAATCCTATGAATGAAATTAAAGAACGAGTAGCTACCGGAACTGAACCGAGCAAGTGGCTGGAGGGGAGGTTGGTGTAGTTCTCGTCCATGGATACAGATCGAGCCGAGAGAAATGGAGGAGACTTGGCCGATTACAGAGTCATCGTCGAGAGCACAGTTCAACGAATCGAGACTGTTGTTGGGATGTGAAAATTGGTTCGAAACCCAGAGCCCTAAAACTTGGTTGTCTCGTTTGGATCAACACGAAGCTCGAGAGGAGAAAGAGCTTCTCACGCACTGGCATGGACATGAGCCGTTGAGGTCGTTAACAACTGGGCTTGTTGAATGGGCCGCCTTATACTTGGGCTTTATTTTGGTGAAAAAAAGTAAAATTAAAAATATGTCTGAGCCCGGGTTCGAACCGGGGACCTCTAGTGTGTGAGACTAGCGTGATAACCGACTACACCACCCAGACAGTTTTGCCATGTCTGTCTCATGAAATAATAATTACATAATTATTTTCTATTTATTCCTAATACATAGGTATGTGTGATATTATCCGGAACCGATAAAATTTACCGCCGATTAACCAGTAAGACCGACACCGTCACTCTCACTATCGTCTCCAATCATCACATTGTCATCTTCAACGTTTTGCTTTTGTTGCATCACGTCGGATTGGATGATGAGGAAGAGGTACGACTGACGACGCAAGTTGTGGTTTTCTTCTATGATCATTGAAATAAACGTCTTGAACTTTTTGTTGCACTATGTGTAAAAAAAATGACGATTTTATCCTTCAATTTTGAAATCAAAGAATAATAAGAAAAACAAAATTTCCATCTCCTTCCTCCCAGCGTTCTTAAACAAATTTACACAAAATACAACAAGAAGACAAGTTCACGACATTTTTTACCGTTATCATAGAAGAGGACTACAACTTGTAAAATTCCAACAGCTCAATGTATTTTTCTTTTCTTTTTTGCAATAATCCCTTTATTTTCAGACCAAAAAGAACAAAAACCAAGTAGAGCATTGAAGCAAATCTCTAAAAAGCAGAGAGGGAACAGAAAAATGGAACAAGAGTCGAGTTGATTCAATCCATTTACACAAATAACTCCAAACAGCATAATATGAATGCCACAAACCACACTCTAAAAAGCTTCCTTTCATTAGAGCTTAACAAAGACTTCTGTACATAACACAAAAAGCAATTCTTCACCCTCTTCTTTCTCTCTTGTCCTAACATTTGCTTCTTTAATCTCTCCTCCATCGCGCTATTGTTGAGAAACAAGGCAAATCCAGTTACCTTTCAACTATCATCCAAATCGTCTCTAATCAATCAATCAATCAATCAAAACTGATATCCAAAAAACTCCACAGATAAAATCCAGAAAAATGCTGCAAAACACACTCAGAGCATTCGCCGAAGCTGCTCGTTTTCTTTACGCAGAGACTTGACTTCTTTCATCAGCTCAACTTGGTTCTCCAAAACCAAGTTCATCACACTTGACATTTCAACCTGTATGCAACCGAAATGTAAATAACAGTAACAAAATAGAGATAATTGCAAAAAAAGTACCCTGAAGTATTCACTTTTTGCAACTTGTAGCCCTATTCTTTCATAATTGCAAAAAAAGTGTCCCGGACTTGTCTTTTTATTGCACTTCGTATAATTTTGTATGAAAATGAGGACTTTACCGTTGTAAATTTAAATTTAAAAATAATAATTAAAGAACAAAATTCCAAATTTTCATATCCCTTAAATTTCTTACTCTTTGTACGGTATAAAGAGAGAAAATTAAGGAATATGAAAATTTGGATTTTGGGTTTTTTACTTATTATTTTTAAAATATAAATTGTACGAGTGAAATCGTCATTTTTATACAAATTGCAACAAAAAGACAAGTTCAGGATGCTTTTTTGCAGTTATCAAAGAAGAGGGCGACGAGGTGCAAAAAATGAATACCTCATGGTATTTTTGGGGAATTATTCCTAGCAATATATGTGAGGCAGAGTGAATAAGGTGCATACCTCCTGCATATGAAACTGTCTTAGAATTTCAATATGAAGATTCCTCACATCTTCATGTATGGATTTCTGAAACGAATCGAGAGTTCCTTCAAGAGTACGCTGAAACAACTGTAGTGTGAAGGACGTTCCTTGCTGCGAATCTGCCTGAGGCGGGTTTTGAGATTGTGACCTAGGTCCCTGTCACAATATGCAAATCAATAACTATTATTACAAAGTCATTTATGCTAACATAAGCAACGAAAATAATAAGAACATAGAACCAAGGGATAATTTCAAAAAAGTACCCCCACACTTTTCAGTTTTTGCAAATCATAGCTCTCTTCATTGGTAATGGCTAAAAAGTGCCATGAGTTGCACTTTGTATGGCGATTTCACCTTTGAAAATTTTAAATTCTAAAAATAAAAGGTAAAAACAATCCAACATTTTCATCTTCCTTTTCTTCTTTTTAAAATTTAAATTTTTAAGGGGAAAATGTCAATTGACATAAAATGCAACAAAAGTACAAATTCATGACACTTTTTTGCCATCACCAAAGAAGAGGGCTATGATATGTGTTCTACTCTAAAGCCAAGCGATGAAAGCATTGGCAATGAAAATTATCTATGCCTAGCAAGCTTGCATACGTACACGAAACAAGAATTCATCCAAGCATCGAGTATTCATACATTTATTGCTGGAAGAGTCCCCGGCTCTCTGGAAGCAGCCGCATCAGACTTGGACAACAAGCTACCCAAAAGATCTTCCCTGGTTTCGGCTCCTGTTCTTTTACTCTTGGGTGAGCCTACTGAAAGGGACGTTCCATCACCAAAGGAAGAGGTACTGCTGATTCTTTCCGCATAAGTGGAAAATCTCCGGGGCATGGGCAAGGACGCTAGTCCTACAGATTCAGGGTTACCCTGTACAGGAAAGCCTTTTGTATGTGGGTGTAGAGACAGAGAACTAAATGGGACATGCTCAGGAAATTCCAATGGTGTTTCTTGATTAGAAGAAACATCGTTGGTGCGTAAATTGCTATAACTTTGACTAGAACTTGTCAATGAGGCTGTACTGATCTGATTTGTTGATGATGAGAGATTTTGCAATCCCGAAAACATAGATCTTGTTGATGGATGTCGCAAGTGTGTAAATTTATCGGGTAGTTTTTCACCACCCCAGGCTTCAGGAGGAGTTATGGAGTCGTCTTCAGCCTTAGATGATGGAGGTGGTGTAGACCCTAATGCTGTGAAAGAGGATCGAGTATCATCCTGCAAAAAGTGATTAAAAAAGCATTAATCATTAAGCATGCATCATAATATCGGGTAATCAAAGTGCATGATTTGTGGGTACGAACTCACTAAACTGCAGAACAGGCTTTTCCAGTATGCATAATGATTACTGATTAGAGTAATTGCATCGAAATAAAATGATGGGAGTCGTGCTTTAAAATTATTATGCAAATAAAAATTATTTTCCATAATACATTCATCTCTATTGATATAAATGAAAGGGTAAATTACACATAACTACCTTTATGAATTGCCCATAAACACTTGAGACACATGACTACCCTTATGAATTTATACGTGTCGCCATCGTGCAAAATAAAGGAAATCATAAAAAAAAAATATTTTTTCCGTCACGTGAGTGTAAAGTTTAAAATATCCCAAAACCACTCACTCTCACGCTTTACTCTTCCGATTTCAATTGGATTCCGTTATCGAAATCCTCCACATAATCATATTGAAATCGGAACATTAAAGGATGGTAATAAGTAGTTTTGGGTTATTATAAAATTTTAAAGTCCTGCGATGCAAAAAAACAAAAACAAAAATGTTTTCGTTTCTTTTGTACGATGGTGACACGTGGAATTCATAAGGGTAGTCATGTGTAAGTGGAAAATTTACTATGGGGTCATGTGTTTTGTGGGCAATTCATAAAGGTAGTTGCGTGCAATCAACCCTAAATTAAAAGAATATTCTTCTCAAAGAAATAAGTTAAAAGGAATGTCAAACCTGTCTATTGACTGAATCGGGTTTCCAATCAAACACCGGATGATCAATGGCACCATCATCAGCAAAAGGGAATCTCCTACTAGAAGGAAACAACAGAGGCATAGGTTTTTTATCATTATTATCTATCTTCACTCCATCATGATCATCCCAAAGCTTACTAAGCGAGGGTGTGATGGGCTTAACATCCACAAGAGGAGAAAAGACTTCCATATCATCCTTGAAATTATAACTAGAACGAGGAGCATGGAGCCTTGTCAATTTTCCAGGCCATATATTACTCCGATGTGGTGTTTCCTCTGCTAAAGTCCCTGTAAGAGAAGCTTCTAGAGAAATAGAGCGACCGATATTACGAGAACCTGGTAAAGCTGTGGAGTGTGAAAGATTTGATGATACCACAGAGGGTTCCGGGTCAGGCATTAGGATTGAATCTTCAACGGATCCTCCTAAAAGAGCAGTCTCAGCTGTGCAAGTGCTTTCATTTACAATAACTGGTTTTGATCTTTGCCAGCATAAACTTGTAACGGCCTGATAGACACAGCAACTATTAAAGATTAACAAAATAAAAGTTAATTTCCAAAATTGGCAAACTAATTTATGAAATCAGTCTTGGATGTATAGGTAAAATTGATTCAGCAGCTGTAGCATAGTGACTTATCTAGGATTCTTTATTTCTTTCTTCTGCCAAGGGAAAAAACTGTTTGAGAAAACTATATCACCATATGAGGAAAATGGTGCTATTTAAAGGGTTAACTACACCTAAGTTTCAATTTCGTTTAGCAGCTACCCTTAGTTTCAAAACAATTTACATAGCTCTTTTTTGCCAGAAAATGACGAAAATGTTTGTGGCTGTAATCTATAAAATATCATTTTTCATCTTTTTTATGGTTTAATCTTTTAAGGAGTCTTTTTCTATCTACTCAACCGTTTCTTACACCTAATCAAAATGTTTTGGGTAGTTAAGGAGTCTTTTTTGAGATTAGGGTGAAGGGAATTTTCTGACAAAAAAAAAGAGCTGTGTGGATATTTTTGAATCCTGCAAAACGAATCTGGAACTTAGGTGTAGCTAAGTGAAAAATGTGTAAACTTTGATGTAGCTGGGTGTAATTAACCCTTTATTTAAATATTGACTAGCAAAGAATTTGTAATGAAGCTTGAAGATGATTAGGTGTCAACCATTTTGCAAGGTAGTATTTTAAGATTTCCCTAGTAATGAGATTGAAATTTCACAATTGTGCACTATGCATAAATGACAAAACATTGAGGAAAAGAGACTCACCTCCGAACTACTATAAGCACGAAGAACAGTATAAGGCTGTGGTTTTCCACGAACATCATAGAACACTACACGGCCATTGGTGGTTCCAGCAACCAGTGTAAAGCCATCATCTTTGAATGCCATTGAAGAAAAAGGTGACTCGTAAGAGACAGTGGATGAGGGCCTTCTGGACCCCAAGTCATAAGTATACAGCTTTTTATCCAGACCAACACTTGCAATGATCTGCCATGAGATAATAGTTGATATAAGAAGGTAATAATGAGTCTTGCCAGAAATCCTGGTCTTGTAGGAGTTTTTCATAAGGGTAGTCATGTGTCTTTTTCTAATTTACCAACAAAGCACACATGAGAAATGAGTGTTTGAAAACAAACATACGACCTTATCATTGGATGGTGAGAAGCTAATACCAGTAGTTGGCGCAGAATGCTGCTTCAACCAAGACATCTGTGAAAAAGGAAATGTGATCAGTGTTTCTTTTTCTATACAAGTTGCAATTATAAGTAATGTATCTATCATGAGATCTATAGACTGAGACAAAGTAAAGATGAGTGTTATTAGTTCAAATAAACTGGCTGGATAAAAAGGAAAAATGCTAATTAACCCAAAAATGTACTTAACTTGAGCAAGACCACTGTTGTAAAATGGGAACAATGATCAAAGAAAAGGATCACAGAATACTTGTGCTATTTTTTTCCGTCTACAAATCCACTACTGGGGTTAAATTTTTGCAAAAAGTCGAAAGTAACCATCCAGAAGTGTATACATAAGGTTTCCAAATTGCAAAATACGTATAATGTAAAGGGAAAACTGTATTTCCAAAAAAAATGAAGTCACGTGACTAATTTCCATTAAAGATAACTGATTTGCAGACGGAAAATAGTTGGGGGTGTTTTTTGGCAAAAAAAAAAATAGTTCACCGATAGTATTTGCAAAATGCGCATAGTTCACCGAGTTCTTGCAAATATCCCTAAATTATATTTGTTGATAAATAAAAAAAAAATGTTTGGTGCTACTGCTCCCTTCTACATAAGTAAAGTCTTGAACCCAAAATGCTTTGATACACCTATTTAGTTGACAAAAAAGGATACCATCAACAAAATATTATGATTCTTTCCCGCAAAGAATAGCAGCCTGTTATATTTGTTTACTTGCTTTATAAAGCTTGTTCAGAAAACTAGCTTCACATGATTTCACATTTGTCTATAAGATAGATTATTGCAGACCTTGGGGATTCGACCAGTTGTATCCCACATATGTAGAGTCCCGTCATCACCAGCAGTAACCAAAAGGTGTCGACTAAACCGTGAATAATCAAGCACCCTCAGCACCTGATCTTAAAGCCCATTAAAATGCAATTAGCGTGTAAGCCATAAACTACACGGTGAGCACCAGAAAATACATCAACCCGATGCAGAAACACAACCTGTTGATTAGGGTCCTTGAGCTCAGCAGCCCTTGCACCTGATGCAAGGTTATGTAGGATAAGATCCCCGCTTACACTGATGGAAGCCAGGTGCTCATCTTTGCAGTTGTACATTGCACCTGTTATGGTACTTGTATGACCCCTCAACCGTTTAATACAGCGCTTCCTCTGCAAATCCCATATTCTTACAACTTGACCACTTCCCCCTGAGCATATGTATCTTGACCCTTTGTTGCTAAAGCTGATGGCCAATATAGACTCCTGCAAATTGGGGGGAACCCAGCAATAACTTAATGAACTGGGCTGGAAAATTTGTTCCATTGACTGTATAACAAATAGTTTACCGAAAAAACAAGTGGTAACAACACAAAATATGAGATTTTATAATGTGGAAGCTTAAGGGTAGGCCATCAGGTCGCAATTTGCAAAGAATTAAGAGCTTTCAGAAACAAATGGGCTGTCATTTTTTAGCTTTTACATGCCACACAGTCTTGGGAGCATCTAGATGATACAGGTGATCAGTGCTTGAGGTTTATGTACAGCATTTTCATCATATTACTTTTTTCTGGCTCTGAGAATGTATTGCCTAATGATTCCAATCAACCCCATTAGACCACCAAATTAGATCAATGAGATTATATCAGTATTGTCTTATTTCAAAGTATGGAACTGCCTACTGATCGTAAATTATAGGGGAAACGTCATGTCACCGCACTTTACTAAGGTCAATTACCAAATCATAACCCAAAAGTATGAAAATTATTACATAGTAACAAGTTTGACAAATTAATTCTCAAAATGTATCAAAATCTATTAAGTGTGACTGACTCCGTGAAATACCAGTCACATGCTTGTCACGTGCTCTAAAACTTTCCTAAAATGGCATGAGAAAACTTGATGTCGTAACGTAGACCTTTCGTTTATTCTCAAATCAAATGTCTGACCTATCAACTTTTCCTGTCACTCACTAAACGGTCGTTAAACTTGAAGACGGAAAATGCAATAGGTTGCGGTCAACATTACTACATCAGAACGAACGCTTGTTTGGGTTAGGATTTAGTAATAAACGAAAGGTGTGAGAAACCCCTAAATTATAATTGCTGGCCTCAATACTCAGGAATGTCTCAATTAGTGATTATAATAACTAAAACTCATGGGTTTAAGAATATATTAGGTCCATTGCAAGACTACTCACTCACCTCAATGTTGTCTCCAGTATCTGTTCCAGCAACTGGAACAGTTCCCATGCTTTGGCCATTTTTCCTCCACAGTGAGATCTTCTTATCCTCCCCAGCACTTGCCACAACCAAATCTGCAAAATCCACACCCCAGCTAAAGCAAAAGAGAAAAAAAAACATAACTCTATGATTGCTAAGAAGGAAGGGAAAATAACATATTTTAATGATACAACTTAGTTCTTCCATTGCATTGACAAAGAAATCACTCAATCATGACCAACCCATGTAAGCCAAATTAATCTATTCAAATTCTATGTTTTTCCTTAAAAGACCAAAGCATGTTGTAGTCTAATTACACACGCAGTTGATTTTCTCAGCTGCCAAACACACCCTGATTACCATGAGATGAGACGGAGATTCATATGAAAACCTCAAAAAAAGCAAATAAATTGAAAAAAAAATGAAATTGAGCTCCATTTCGGAGAACCCATGAAGAGGAATAGACAGGAGTGAGCGAGCGACTCACTGGTGTGGTTCCACTTGACTGAATTGACTTGGCAGCCAGGTGAAGGCGTGAAGCTAAAGGTGCACGGATCTGCCGGCTCCAGCGAAACATCGAACAGCTTCACCGTGTCGCCTCCGCTCGCCGCCAGCAACGTCTTCGACGACGGATCCACAAAGTTCATCGTCGCCAAACACTCCTTCCTACAATATTTTTTCCCGAGAAAATGTTCAGAAACGCCCAATTCGAACTTTTCTGGGAAAAAAAAAGGTTTTGCTAGTAACGGTACGTGATAAAAATCAATGCTTTTGGAGGGTTTATTGATCAGTGGCCGGTAAGGTATATTTACCAAGCAGCAGTGTTAAGTGTTGACCCCACCTTAGCTTAAAATGATAATATTGAAATTTAAAAATCAAAAGTTAATTATTGTTAGTACTCATTTCTTATTGGTAATATTTTTTATTATCTTGATGTATTGATAATGTTTTGGACAAAAAATTTGGTCAAGTTTATGTCATTTTGATGATACATGACTAATTTATAAGGGGTATTAAATATTATGTTATCAATACATAAAAGGTATTAAGTGATTTGTGATCAATTCATAAATAGTATTAAATGATAATTATCAAAACAAATGGATTGTGGGGTCTGTCGGTATTACCGCCTCACTGGACGTAGGGTAACACCGGTTTCACCAAGTATCGGCACAACACTCTTCAATCAGATCGGGTACCAGCATTTTTACGTTTCTAAAGGCTCTTATTATCATCAGAAGGAGGATGACGTCAGCTAGCTCCTCGGAAGGATGCTTAGTCCGATTGAGTCATTTCAGTCCCTGGTTATAGGGCTGCCTAGGTCGTCACTCTTGGGCATTAGTAATATACTGGAGCACAGTCCAGAGTCGATTAGTGCCTATTCGGATCATAGGGTTCACTCGGCCCTACCCCACAATATTCAGTCGTTGTACCGGTTTCCTCGACTTCTATCGCAACATTCTCATGTCGACACCCTTGAAACTCTTTAGTGAATGAATACTTTTCAATTTAGTAGTTATCTCACATTGTGTGGATCTTTTTATATTGATTCTTTGCACTTATTTTAATTGTTAGTTGTCTCTCCCGGGTGACCCGTTTAGGGTCTGTACTCCCGAACATTTCTTTTTATTAATATATTACTCTTGTTACCCGTTAAAAAATCATAGAAACATATTAGTGTGTTGTATTTTTTTCCTTAACTATATTTTTTTAGCGTTAAAGCGGTAGTTTTATTGCAATAAATAAGTTTGAACCATGAGAAAGTACCGAGCCATAATGGAAATTGGTGAAGGGTAAGGAGTTGTTTCTCACATATTCGAAATGATGATCATGTTACTATGTCCGACTATTTTAAGTAAATGATTAGGAAAGGTTCTTTATTCTCTTGGCGATGTGTACATAAAATAGGACTTCTTCTTTTGACTCGACTCGGTCTGACATGTGTTATTTACTGAACATATTGATCCCTCGACGGAGATCCTTCGGGAAGTTGAGGAAGATGTTAGGTTTCCGAAGAGATCCTTAGAAGACCAACGACACTGAGGATTAGACGAAATTTGATCTTGAAAGGACAAGATATGTCTCCTCTGTAACACCACATGACCCTAACTGCCTTATTGGACCCAACGATATTGCTTAGTAGGTCTCGCCTCCTAGCCCCACGTCGATATAGGGGGTTGATCCTCACTCTCCTTTACCATTGGCTTGGGTAGTGCCCACCAGAATTTGTGCTTTAAGGAAGGCTCAATTGTGGTCTAGATACCCCCAACTAGCACTCTGCTCGCCCCATGAGAGGTTTTGAGGCTCATAATCAGCTTGAGGGCCTCTGACACGTCTAAAGGAAACCATGCGCTGCTCAAGTGGGGCGTCATGACAATGGGCATACATTGCCCTATCGCCTAAGGTGGGAAGGTACGGTAGGATCAGACGGATGTCTGCATGAATTCGGACCTTGACAAGAAGCTTCTGGTTTGAGGGTCCAACATGTGCTTAGGCAAAGTCGGGTGGCCTCACTGATCGCTCCTGTCAGATAGACCTTGTGGCGAAGTGAGCGCCACAACTCGCAGCCGACTGGTGGATCGCTACGGACACAAGGTCCTCATGGTGTAGAAGAGGGACCTCGATCCCCCCCCCACCCGGCGCTAGTTGACTTGTACCACGCCAGGGGCTCAGATCTAACGATCGTCCATGATCCAGAGTGCACCATACCGGGAGGGAGGGTTGAGCCTCTGGCCAACGCCTATAGGTCTTGTGAGTGCGTTGAAAATGGTGAGCATGCATCCCGGGATGCCCTTCTAGTTCAACTAAACCTTGGTCGGCAAGCTTTCCGATCCAAATCTTCAGGTTCTCGCTGTCCTCGATACCCAGGAGATGTCTTTGGGACGATAGGAAGGAGACATGTGGCTTAAGGTGCATGTCCGACAAGCACTATGAGGAAGTCTGATGGATCAAGGGAAAAGAGTCGTCACCATAATGGGCGTCCAAAGGAACATCACTGCATTGGTCTGCCGACAAGCCAACAGAGCGATCTTCGGACGAAGAGGATAGACACCGGATGAGAAAGTGGTGTCGCCATAAAAAGCGAAACCAAAAATAATTTCGAGAAAAATCTCTAGCTAAAGGGAGTTTATGTTTTTTTAACGTTTTGCTTGACTATATTAATTTCAAACCAATTTATTTTTTTAAAAAGATTAATTTAAAATTTTGATACAGTACACGAAAAAAATTGTTTTTATTCTTTATTTTTTGTTAAAAATTAAATATAAATAACTTTAGTTATTATCATATATAGAATACTGCTACTATACAAGACCTCAATCATTAAGAGACTGTTCGTGAGTCTTTTCCTTACAACCTTATACGTTGTTCTCCTCTACGCATCCAATTCTGATGATGTTGTATCAGAAGAATGGTGTCTACTCTACGACGATTAAGCGACTCCCGACTGTGTTTGTGATCGCCCTCTCCGTGTTAGCCTCCCACAAGGAGCGAACACACGACCGTAACGGGAGGGGCCTTCGTTGGCCCAAACAATCAGACGAGATTTGTTATGCAGATTCACCAAGTCCATTTTGCGGGGAAGCAGGGACATTATGGAGGAGAAGCGTCTCGCCTCCATCACAACCGGTTGTTGTCGATCGTCCTCCTCCACCAGTTCTTGCACTCCCTCCTTGAAACAGGTACGCCACTTCGCAAGTTAGTGACGACTTTAAATGGAACCACGTGCATGTAAGCTATTATGGTTGGCCTCAGGTCGAGCCGAAATTGTTTACTTTTATTTTTCTGTTCTTATTTTATATAGGTCTTGTCTCAGTCCCTATTTGATTTGAAACACCCTTTTACGCCTCGAGTATTTTTAGATGATTAATTATAAATCTGTCTATTTGTTTATATATCGAAATGAGCTGCTCTCCTACTATTTTTCTTCATATCATTTAAAGCAATAATATTTGTTCTTTTCATTAAAAATCAACGCATGAAGAATTTTTTTTGTCAAGGACAGACCAAATAAATCGAAGAAAATGTACTCAAGTTTTATATATGAGAGCGTATATGTAATGAGAAATTTGATTAAATATGCTCCAAAATAGGTTGTATTTTTTTAATATGCCTCAATACCTGAAAATTTGAAATCTATGCTTTCTATCATTTTAAAGACAAAAATATCCCTACTAATATTTAAACCAATCCTCTTTCAGTTTATATTTGAATGTGCAAGAAACGAAAGAGGCACTTATATGATACCTTTTACGACTCTTGTGGTCGTGAACGACCAACAAGCATCTAAAGGTTACGTTCGGACCAAACCCAGAGCTAGAGATTGTTCTCCGCCACGGCCGTTGCCAAGGCCGCAGGAAAGGAGAAAGAGTAAATCTCCAAAGGTCACGCTCGGTTATATCTTCTTAGTTTCTTTATTCCTCTGCTTCTTTCTGATTCGGAGGAAAGGAGTCATGTCTTGTTGCTCTAATACTAGGAATCAGTCGCTGATCGAAGTATCCATGATCAACTCATCTTTACGGGATCAATATTCACCTACTCTCGTCTCCTCTGGAACTAATACATTTATAGAAATCATTTTAGTTAGTTAACTAGCCATAGATTATTAATCTAACACTGGAGATTGAATATTCTTAATCTTTGCAAATAGTTACTGAGATGAGACACTTATAATATTGACCTCTGTAAACAAAATGGTATCAATCTAGAAATAAAGATGAATCATATATATATATTGTTTTCTATTGTGTTGTTGTTTAGATGATTGTTGGTAATTCTCGGCAACATGAGCCACAGAAGATATAAACAAAATTTTAAGTGCTTCTCTCGTATTCATGTGCGGAACATTAAATACAAACTGTAGATTTGTTTAAATCTTAGTATGGGTATTTTGTCTTCAACATGATATAAAGCATAGATTTCAAATTTTGAAGTATTGAAGCATATTAAAAAAATACAACCTATCTTGGAGCATATTTTATCAAATTTCCCTATGTAATTTGATGTGTCTGACCTCGAAACGATATCGTATCCCCCTTCCACGTCGATTCTACAAACGATGTCGTTCCTTACTTCTCCGCATAATCGTGGCGTACAAATAGCTTGTTCATAAAATGGATCTCAGAGAAAATCGGCGGCGGCGAAACCCTACACGATGGCTGGGTTCGGCGATCCTGTTCTTCCTCCTGAAATCTGGAGAGAGATACTGGCGAGACTTCCGATGAAGTGGGTTTTACGGTGCATGTCAGTCTGAAAATCATGGTACTTTCTCATCTCTTGCCCTAATTTCATATCTCATCACATCACAAACTTACCCGACAAGGATGGCGATCGCCTTCTTCTTCAAGTTGAAGGTGAACACGGTGTAGGGTTATTTAGTTGTCACGATGAGTCTTGTTTGGATTCCAGTGAACACGATGATGATTGTCCTGATGAATACCTTGGGCACGGAATTCAAATTGTCGGTTCCTGTAATGGGTTGATTTGCTTGTCTCAATATGATGTGCACCCTGACTTGGATTTACCAGTTGAAACTTTCCTGATTTTGAATCCTGCCATTGGAATATTAGTTGACCTTCCACCTCTCACTTACTGTCGTGAAGACCATATTATCCATCTTGTTGGGTTTGGATTCGACTCCAACACTAATGATTACAAGGTTATGTGCTATTTGCGTACCCGTACGGACACTGAGAACGATAAGTGTGAGATTATTGATCTGAATAACCGTGTTTGGAGGAGTATTAGCTTGCCTCCCCCTCCCCCACGGTCGTTCGTTCGGCGTCCTGAAGCTGAATGTTATGTCAATGGGGTTGTTCATTGGAGTTTATATAGACATGGTAAGGGCTGGGTTATATTGTCCTTCAACATGAGTGATGAATCTTTTCGAGAAATAAGGATGCCTGAATGTGCAGAATTCGCTCAGGGTGATGCTTATGGTCGTGGTCGCGTAACAACTCGATGTTTGACCTTCGGTGGATTGGTTCATGTGATAGTGTGGAAGACCAAGTGGGGTGGTTTAGAGCTTGCTGTCGATGTCGATGTATCGGAGAGTTCTTCCGTTTGGGCAATGAAAGAATATGGTGTGATTGAATCTTGGATTAAAGTGTCCAACATCGACCTGCAAAGTGCTCAAGTTAAGCCAAGTACTAGGTTTTTCCCGAGTAATTTCATCTTATGGGCGAAGAATGAAATTCTCATGGTGCATTATCATCTGGTGGATGATGACGGGGTTTCACGTAACAAGAGGAACTTGGTTTCGTACAACATCGGAAGTAGAAAATCCAGACATATTTCCTCTATTACTAAATCCGTTGATGATATGTGTCGATACAAAGAGAGTCTAGCTCTACTTTTAATGTGAAGAGAGGGCTATAAAGCATTTGTGTCAATGGATCTAAAAGGTGTACGCATTCTTCTACGGGTCATGTTTTCGTCCATCTGTGAGCGGGAGAAGTTGTACCTATGACAGGTATGAGTCTACATGTTTTTGCTTAATGTCAATTGAAGCATACTATCATGAACGGGGTGATGGGAGAATGTTACACGATGAAGGCACTTGCTTATTTTAAGATGATCTACAATAACATGTTTGGAGGTAATTAATCACATCTAGCTTCCTTGGATTAGTATATTGTTTGTACTTTGCACCGTGGATCTTGTTCTAATTAGGTAGAAATGTAGAATCAACCGGTTTTTCCTTTGTGGAGGTAGTCTTCAAGTGAGTATTTCTGTAGTCTAGATATATTTTGATCTGATAAATTTTCTTGCAACTCATGAATGAACAGACACATAAATCAGAGGCATGAACGTACATATTTTGGGTTGCTATCGTCTTGGAACTGGCAATTAACAGAGGCATGCATATCCTGTATTGATGTTTTTAGATTGACGATGTATGTTCCGTTGATAAATTTTCTTACAATTCATGAATGAGCAAGAACGGATGTCAAGGATAGATCAGAGGCATAAATGTACTTTTTTTTGGTTAATATCTTTTGGAACCTATAATTATCGGGTATATAATAACTGAAGTTGTTTTGTTTGACACTCTGAACTTATTTTCCGATACTCCTTGTCATTTGAATCTAAATCATCCTCCAATTGTTATCTTCATTATATTCGAGATATAGACCTTATTAGGTAGTTGTGTTTTGTTAGCTTTTCAGTTGTTGTTTTAGGAAAAATGGTTGTTCTCGTCTATTTGATCCCACTGAAGGTAGTTTTGACTATTGAGGTGCATCTTCTGGTGTTTCATACTTTTATCTTGAGACGGTCAACCCGTTAATTTATTTTGTCTGTTTGTGTTAATATCTAACGCACATGAATTATTGCTACTAAATATATGCTGATTGTTATGTTTTGTATTACCTGTAGATGACGAAGAAGTGGATGAAGATAAGCCAATTGTAGTTATGGATGCTATTTAGTTTTGTTGTGATTTGGATTAGATTTGACTTTATTATCGATATTATGTTTAAGATTGGATTGTTTTAAACTTGCTTTGGTTGTTTATTGTGTAACCTTAAACAGTTGATTAGTTTTGAATTTTATGCTAAGTTGACTATTAAAGTCGATTTTTTTAGCTTAACGTGGAATCTTTATTAATTAAAAGTAAATGGTAACAAAATTGAAGGGTGAGATATAGTTTCGGACATGCTCGAAATGCTAAGCATGTATCTAAAACAATTTTAGAGGGTGTATCCTATTCACATGGGGGTGTATATCTATTGCTTCTTTCACTTTTGCTAGTTCGATTAGGATAGACATGTTTTGTCTAAAGAACACGTTAGTCCCTTCGTGGAGACTCTTGTGGTAGGCAGATGTTAAGTAGTAAAGGAGGTCTTTAGGAAAAGGAGGAGTCTTGGGATCGAGTTGTGCGAGATCCTATTGGGACATCGATTCTCTCTCTTGATTGGTACTCATTGGAATTGACAAGATTTGCATAACAGACCTCGCTTGATTGCTTGAGCCAAGGGTTGCTCTTTGGTGTTGATACTCGACGGCAAAACACTGTCGTTGAGAGAGAGGTCGTAATCTTCTCCGATTCTCCATAGACGCCCGTGAGGCGGATTCCTTCACGCCTCGGAGCCTTGATCTCGTACCATTTGTGTCCCTTCGTCGGTACACCCCGTGTCCCCGTGGAAACCAAGATTACATTTATGGCGGAGCACGGCAATGCAATTATCCACTTGAAACATCTTCGACAAAGGCGTGGAAACCAAGATTACATTTACGGCGGAGCACGACGGTGCGGTCATCCACCTGAAATGTCTTGAACAAGGGGGAGTGATTTCGCCGAAGGGTTTTTAAATGTTGGCCATGGCGAGGAGCACCAACGCTATGTCAATTCCAAGGAAGGAAGCGAAGAGGGGTTGTTGGTGGTGGCATAACGATCGGAGGTGGACGGGACAACGTACAAGAGGGAGGACGCCAAGGTAAACATGAGGCCCTAAGGACGACGAAGAGAGAAACCATCCTTTTGATGGTGCTTTCACGATAGATTCTTAAAGTTGATAAATTAAGTTGAGTCAACAATTTCTTTTTGATATAGTATGTCCAAATTTTAAGATTGTACATGAAAATGGGAAAAATCATATATAAATGTATGAAGGTATGATTGCAAACAAATGTATGAAGTATTTAACTTTCATAAGGGTATAACAATTATTTTTATAGCATACGAGATAGATTTTATTAGTATAGAGTGAAGAGGGCTAAAATGACCATATAAACGTGGAAATCAACTACTAGGATGAGATGCAATTCTAGTGACAACCGTAATATTGATCCTATAACGAAATACTCGATAAAACTAGAGAGAGACTAGGGGTGGTTCTCTATTCCAAATGTGTTTAGCGCTGCAGATCTTTGAAGTTTTCCCTATCTCGACTTGACATATCTCGTTATGTCGTAACAATCGACCAAAGAGACTGTTAGGTAACAGGAGGAAGTTGGAATCAGGAGGTACCTGATTCGCATAGGTCGGGGTGTGGCTCCTCAATGAGACCCTGAGATGCCCTGATTGCCTCATGATGACCCATGAGGCAACATAGCGTGCCTCATTTAGGGCTCTCGTCCTCAACGGAGGCCGTAAAGGCCAGACTACCCTGGGTCGGGTTGTCGGATACATCCGATCATGGGGAAGAAAAATACCATCGGGGTTCTAGTCCTCGTAAGATAGGGTTACCAGAGTCTGGCGACCGGGGTGCAGAGGGATACCAGCGCAGTTCCTCCCAGGTAGGTCTAGAGGGGTCCTGGGAGACCGGGGCTGGTCGACGATCCGTAGGTCGCATGTTAGCATGGCGGTGTCGATTGTCTCCTAGGGTGTCCATGCTCGTGCGGGTGTGCACTACAACACTGATCCTCAACATCACTATTGACGCATGCGGTGGCTGGGTGGAGCTTGGCTTGGTTGGGCCCTCATTGAGCGATTTGAAGAAGACCTGCATATGGTGATGGATCGTCTTCCATGGGTAGGCCTCTTTGGATCGGGACCAGCGGTCCTGCACGGGGCACGACTGTGGATTGATCTCCTCCTCCCAAGATCGGGCTAGTCGTTTTGTCTATCGACTCCGTCTAGCACCAGATCTGGATTCAGTGTCCCGTTGATAGGGGTAGTGTGGGACGAAGGCCAACGACCTTGCCTAATGGGTCCTCGAGGTGTTTCTCCTATGCCAACTTCATGCGCGCGTCATTGGAGGACGAGATCTTCTTCATCGGTTTCAGTAACCCTCCTATGCGATTTCAGGAGCCGAGATTCCGTCATAGTGGGCCGATCTCCAGGGTGGGGGTAGGCCATCTCATGGGGGATCCTGCAACAATATATGGTGTAGGTGTCGGAAGCATTCCGAGGGAGGATCTGTAGTCCCCAACTTATCTGTTGGGTTGGTAATGGGCGACAGAATGCCAAGCAAAATATAATAGGGGTCAATGGATGTGGTGGGTATGAATCCATGGTGATCGACGCAAAATGGAAGAGGTGATAATCAACAGAAAAGACGAAGCGGAAGAAAGAGACAAGGCAGACATTAAAAATTTGATTATCAAATGAATTACTTAAATTACATTAAAAGGATACGTCGAATATATTTTTTAAAAGATTATTCGAGGTGGATATGTTTTTGTTTTGCAAATAATTTATTCGGCACCGCAGAAGAGACAAACATAGTCTATTTCTCTATCAAACAGCAGTGTAAAGTCAATGGTCCAATGAGACCAATTGTGCTGACCATGAAACGACGTCGCATCGTGCTGCCTTCCATTTTAAAACATAATCGTTCGTGACATATAAATAGCCTGTTGATGGAAAATGGGTTCAGACTTCAGAGAAATCGGTGGCGCGAAACCCTAAATGGATGGCTCCGACGATCCTGTTCTTCCTCCTGAAATCTGGAGAGAGATATTGGCCAGAGTGCCGGTGAAGTCGATTCTACGGTGCAGATCCGTCAGCAAATCATGGTACTCTCTCATCTCTTGTACCGATTTCATCTCCTATTACTCAATCACAAATTCACACGACAAGAGTGGCAATCGCGTCCTTCTTCATCACGAGTCGACTTTTAGTTCTCACGATGTGTACTGTAAGGAGTCCAGTGAACACGACGACTTCATTGGGCTACAACAGCTTTCAATCGTTGGTTCCTGTAATGGGTTGATTTGTTTGTCTGCATTAGGGTTTGACCCTCATCGTCCCATTGAAAATGCTGTCACAACTGTGACTCACCTGATATGGAACCCTGCCATTAGAAAAACAGTCAAGCTTCCACCCCTCAGTTACTCTACTGTATACCAACTTTGCTCTCATGCTGGGTTTGGATGGGATTTCAAAACTAGTGATTACAAGGTTATGTGGAATTTGCGTGGCGATCCTGATTTGGGTGGAAATACTCAAAAGAGTGCTTGTCTGATTTTTGATTTGAGTAAGGGTGTTTGGAGGAGCATTAGCCCTCTCCTGCCTTCGCAGACCCCTAGGCTTCCTGGAGCTGAATGTTATGTCAATGGGGCTGTTCATTGGAGTGATATTAGTGATCGGATTCTATTGTCCTTCGATATGAGCGATGAGTGTTTTCGCACAATAAGGACACCTGATTGTGCAGAATTCACTCTGAGTGATGGTGATGATCTCATAAAAACCCGATGTGTGGCCTTTGGCGGATTGGTTCATTTGATAGTGTTTAAGATGTATTTGGATGATTATGTTGCTGAATTTGTTGTTAATGTATCTAAGAGTTGTTCAATCTGGGCAATGAAAGAATATGGTGTGGCTGAATCTTGGATGAAAGTGTCCAACATCGACCTGCGAAGTGCTCAAGGTTTGCCAAGTACTCAAATTTGCCCAATAAATATCCTCATATGGGCGGAGGGTGAAGTTCTCATGATGCATCATCTTCCGGTGGATGATGATGATGAGGTGTTCCATAAAGACTTTGTTTTGTACAACACTGAAAGCAAAAAATTTAAACATGTTTGCTCTATTACTAAATGGGTCACCGATCTGTGGCAGTACAAGGAGAGCCTGGTTCTAATGTGAGGAGTGGGTTGAAAATGCATTAGTGGCTGTTGGTTAAAAAAGTCAACGCATTCTTCTACTGGTCATATTTTCACCATAATATCCTCATATGGGCGGAGGGTGAAGTTCTCATGATGCACCATCTTCCGGTGGATGATGATGATGAGGAGTTCCGTAAAGACTTGGTTTTGTACAACACTGAAAGCAAAAAATTTAAACATGTTTACTCTATTACTGAATGGGTCACCGATCTGTGGCAGTACAAGGAGAGCCTGGTTCTAATGTGAGGAGTGGGGTGAAAATGCATTAGTGGCTGTTGATTTAAAAAGTCAACGTATTCTTCTACTGGTCATATTTTCATCCATCCGTGAATGGGAGAAGCTGTATCTATGACAGGTATGAATCTACATGTTTCTTCATAATGTCAATTTGAGTATACACGTTTCTTAATAGATCAGATGCATGAGTCTAAATTTGTTTTTGTTTGGTAGAATAAATGAATTGCTCGACACTCTTAACATATCATATGATACTGAATTCTCGTCGTTTGAATCTAAATCACCCTTGAATTATCATCTTTATCATCTTATTAGGTAGCTGTTGTATTTTGTCAGCTGTTGTTACATACTTTTATCTTGACGCTATCAATCCGTTAATACTTCATATATGTTTGTGCTGATATTTAATGTAAGTGAGTTCTTTTTTATCATATATATGCTGATTATCGTGTTTCGTATTTGTTGTAGATGATTGAAGAAGCAGAAGGATTATAAATGAAGTGAAGAGAATCCGGGACATGGATGCTATTTAGTTTGGACATGATTTAAATTTGGTTTTGTTATAAGTTATAACAGTAAAAGTTAAGCTAATGGGGTGTATGAATATAAGTTTTTTCAACAACTAGAACACGTGACTTCCAAACACATGAATAAGTTATGGTAGTTGCTTTTCGCTCCGACGAAAAAAAGGTGAAAATCGTGCCTTGTTCAGACAGGCTGGAGTTGCTCTTACACTAATCAAGGATCAATTGCAGAAAAAAGAAATGTCAAGACAGCCGGTCACATTCCGCATAGCATCACTACGCCCTTGGCTTTTTTCTTTGCCAATGCGTTTCATCTCAAAGGGCATGGAGTTATAAATGAATTCGATTTGTAGAGCACATACAACGCTACGCACCAGATAGCGAACACGAACGAACCGCGACCCACTATTTAGCGGTTTGTGGGTTGTGCAATGTTGAGCGTGATTTTTGCGGCCACGAACCGCTAAATAGCAGGTCTTGGTCGCTACCCGCGAACCGTTATTCTGGTTTGTTGGTTCGCGGGTCATTGCTCACGCGCCAGTCACTCACATTGCGACACGTGGCCCATGTTTAAATTTTTTTTTTACATAAAATCAGATTTAAGTTAAATATGATTGGTTTATTCACAATTTGAGCCACAACTTGTGCTCCTATCTAATTCTCACTATTGTGCAACACATTAATTTAAAGGGATAAGAACCATTATTTTACTAATTTGACACTCGAGCCCCTAACCCGAACCTCACGTTGTGCATGCTCTCAGAGGAGGATGTTTATGTAAGTTGATATCGCTGACCTTGAAACGATGAGTTCCACAAATGACGTCGCTCCTCACTTCTTCCCTTAATTTGACCGATCGACCCAGCATGTTCATGAACATGGTCGATCGATTATGGTCGATCCACAAAAAATACGATCGATTGACCAAATTTATGAACACGATCGATCGGTCATGGTTTGGGTGGATCGGCCATAACCGGTCGACCAATTCTACGGTCGATCGACCACATATAGGTCCACTAAATTCTGTCCCGAAACTTTTTGAGGGAAAAATTGAATTTTAAATTTTTTTGACTTTTTGAAAAAATTGGGGGGAATTTTGAAAAGGAATAAAATGAATATATATTAGAAGTTTCACTAAGGATAAGGTCAGCCACCAAATGAATTAAAAATAGAGGTCATTTCGCTAAATTTTCCCAGAGTAGATCGGTGGCCGTGAAACCCTAACAGATGGCTAGCTCCAACGATCCTGTTCTTCCTCCTGAAATGTGGAGAGAGATAGTCGCCAGATTGCCGGTAAAGTTGGTTCTACGGTGCAAGTCTGTGTGTAAATCATGGTACTCTCTCGTCTCTTGCCCTAATTTCATATCCCATTACTCCATCACTAACAAGAGTGGCAATCGCACTGTTCTTCGAATTGTAAATGATTCTCATGTGAACTTATTTATTTCCCACGGTGAGTCTTGTATGGAACATGGACAAGACGATGATTGCCACCGCCAGGTCCTCGAGAGAGATTTCGCAATTGTTGGTTCCTGTAATGGGTTGCTTTGTTTATCTGAATATGAGTATGATTGGCACCATGACATTGATGATGCCTTAGCTGTGACCTTCCTGATATGGAACCCTGCCATTAGGAAAAAAGTCGAGCTTCCGCCCCTTATTTACTCTCATCGGTCCCAGGATGTATCTCTCAACGGGCTTGGATTTGACCCCAACACCGGTGATTACAAGGTTATCTGCACTTTCCAAGACAATGCTAGTGAAAACAACAATTCCGAGGTTTTTGATTTGAGGAAGGGTGTTTGGAGGAGCATTAGCGCTCTGCTGCCTTTACATGTAGTTAGGTGTCCTGACGACTGTCCTGATGCTGAATGTTTTGTCGATGGGGCGCTTCATTGGAGTGTGTTTAGATACGATGGGGACATTGGTAGGTCTATATTGTCCTTCAACATGAGTGATGAATCTTTTCGAGAGATAAGTTTGCCTGATAGTGCAGAGTTCGCTCAGAGTGGTGCTGATGTTCGCATAAAAACTCAATGCGAGACATTTGGTGGGTTGCTGCATGTGATAGTGTGGAAGATCACTTGTTATGATCAGGTTGATGAATCAGAGAGTTGTTCAGTTTGGGCAATGAAAGAATATGGTGTGACTGAATCTTGGATTAAAGTGTTCAACATCGACCTGCAAAGTACTCGGGTTTTGCCAAGTGCTCGGCCTTGCCCTCATAATTTCATCTTATGGGCCAAGTGTGAAGTTGTTATGATGCAATTTCGTTCTGTGGACGAGGACGGGGACTTCCGTTACAACCACTTAGTTTTGTACAACACCGGGAGTAGGAAATCCAAATCTATTTTCCGTACTACTGGTTGTGTCGAAGAGCTGTGTCGATACAAAGAGAGCCTGGTTCTAATGTGAGGAAACATTCGTGTCAATGTGTTCTACTGGTCATATTTTCGTCCGTCTGTGAGGGGGGTATCTGTGACTGGTATGACTCTTCATGTTTCTTTGTAATGTCAATTTTTAAGTGTAGTGAATCGCATCCAGGTCCCTTGAATCGTTATGTTGTTTGTACCGTAGTTCTTGTTCTAATTAGTTAGAGACAACCATTTTATCTGTAGTGATGGTAGTTTGTAAGCTTTTGAATGTTGTATGAGGAAAAAATGATTGCTGTCTTGTCTACTTGATCTCACTGAAGGTAGTTTTGGCCCGTTAATTTCTTCTATATGTTTGTGTTAATGCATAACGCAAAACTCAATTGAATTCATGGTTTGTACTACATGGACCAAACGCGGATGGGGATTTTTGAATGAAGATGAAGTGAATTGTAGTTTATACTTTTTTATCAGCATATATTATTAAAGGAACAAGTTTACAGAACGAAAACAAGTCCAAGGTAAAACCCTCAAGTTACATAACTAGAACATGCCTAACCAGCACCTCAATAATAGAGAAAAAGTAAATTAGAATTGAAGTACCAAATATACCCAACACCTCAATAATAGAGAAAAAGTAAACTAGAATTGAACCCAACAAAGAAGGTCTCAGCACCAAATATACCCAACGTTATGCCAACTAGGGCAAAGAATCGAGAACAAAAAAGCCACCAACCCTCGGGAACCCATCAAACGAAGACCCCAACACGCATGACAAGCACCATCCTTCTTCACTATAGCAACCTAATCTGAAGTGGTAGTGCTTCCCATGGGACGGTAACGAATTAGCTCGGTCCTCTGTTACCTAAAAGGTAACCCACCTCCAGCCAACACTGAGGGTGACCCAATGGGGGAACAACCGGTATCATAGAGATATTGATCTAATTTAACGTTCTTAACCCTAAAAAACCCAAACAGACCAAGAGGGCCGCCGGCTAACACCGGGAAGGCCGGTCCTTGACTCCGAAAACAGAGACAATATGGGTTATAGGGAAAAGAAACCAAACCTCCGATAAGACGACGTAACAGGGGCAACAAATGAACGTCATGAACCAAAAGGCAACAAGAACCCCACCTTCATGCCAACGAACCTTCAAACAAGGCCAAACACACCAGCCAAAACGTCTTGCCGAGGGACCACACGCAACGACGAGGCTCAAGACACTCCGAGAAGAAGAGAAGGAAGAAGACCTGAAGTAGATGATGTAGAATTTGGGTCAAAAGCCTATACATTTGTTAAGGCTCATATACATAACTTAAGCCCATCTCCATACTTTAGCCCATTAGGTTATGTTGGCTTTCAAGGGAACAAAAAGGATTGTTGTTCCAAATCAGAAATTGGGGTGCAACACCTCATTTTGGAGAGAGAAAATAGAAGAACATGTTTGTTCTTGGTCTTGGGTGGCGGGAACAAAACTAAACAGGAGAGCAAGAGACGAAAAAGGAGAACCTTGGAGGAATGATCTTGGTTCCATTTTGTTTTTTGCTGTAGAAATCAAGAGCTTGGTCTTGATGGTTCTTCTTCCTTCCTTGCAAGATTAAGCTCAAGAATTGAATGGTGGCCAAAAGGAGATTTCAAGAACCGTACTGTTTTGTGGTTTAAGGCGCTACAAGTGTTAGTTTTGTGTCTTAGACCAATTTTTTCATGTATGACATTATCCTTTATTAATACATTGAGACTTTTATTATTATTTTGTTAAATGTTAATTGCGTAAACTATTTCTAAGATGATCAAGTACGTGACTTGATAGTAAAACTCTTAGAAGAAAAAGAGTATTATTCCAACGATCCCTGGTCTTACAGATATACTAAGACTAGTATGAAGTGGTTGATGATGACGTTTTACTGATCATTCATATTGGATATGAAGTCAAATCATAAATGTAATTGGTATTGGATGACCCAGTGTAAGAATACTACATAGGAACTGTCATAAGTATTTCTCAGTAACGTAATATGACTCAAGTCCTTTGACCTTATAGTCGTCATGGAATTCTACATAGGTGGTTGTGTGTCATGACGCAGTTCAACGCTGTCTTTAACCGGACAACAATAAAGATTGTTGTTGAATACATAATTGTGTATGTGAGGAATGTGAGTGACTGATAAGGGATTTGTCACTCATGTAAATATAAGAGATATCGTTTGGTCTCCTTGATAAGTGAGACTGCAGAAATGCATGGCCATGTGAATCGATAATGAGTTATCACTTGCAGTCTCCCATCACATCACAAACTCACCCAACAAGGATGGCAATCGCCTTCTCCTTCAATTTTCAACCAAATTTGGTGTAGAGCTATTTATTTCTCACGATGAATCTTGTAGTGGATACCCGTTCGATCGTACCCAGTAGTGGCATGATGGGGGCAGTCATGGAAAACGTTAGAAAAGTGGATATAGGAGGATTAGCCACGAGTGATGTTGATCGTGAACATGACAATGGAAGAGGTGAGCGGCGTCTCTTCTTCTTTGGCCGAATTGTCTTTATAAACCCTCAAGTGGATGGGAAAGGACACAATAGTGGTGGTGACGGTTGGGAGATCATCGAGACGCGGCATGACAGACGAAACACAAGCACTATGCTGGTTAGGTTAGATCAAAGGCGCCTAAGATAACAAGCAGTCAAATTCACAAAAAGACCAACGCAAAGATGCAACGAACGATGAAAGATGGAGAGGAAGACATGAGGTACATAACCTAGCAAAATGACAAAATTGCATAGAATAGAAAAAATACATTTAACTATATGCATCTTAATTACTAAATAAAATCACTAAACATTGTTCCGTTAGTTATTGTATGTATTTGCAAGTCATGTGCCGAAATTTGATGGGTAAATAAAAGAAAAGAGACCGAGATACGATCAAATAAATAAAAAGAAATACATTTACTTTATATACAAGGGGGCGTATGTGTAATTTGATGTCGCTGACCTCGAAACGATGTCGTATTCTCTTTTCTCGTCAATACTGAAACGATGTCGTTCCCCTCTTCTCCCCCATGAAATAGTGACGGGAAATGATAAAATGGATCTCAGAGAAAATCGGTGGCGGCGAAACCCTAAACGATGGCTGTTCTTCCTTCTGAAATCTGGAGAGAGATACTGGCCAGAATGTCGGTGAAGTCGGTTCTACGGTGCAGGTCCGTCTGTAAATCATGGTACTCTCTCATCTCTTGCCCTAATTTCATCTCACACCACATCACAAACTTACCCGACAAGGTTGGCAATCGCCTTCTACTTCAGCTTGAAGATGAATTATTTAGTTGTCACGATGAGTCTTGTTTGGAGTCCCGTGTACAGGACCATGGTTGCCATGATCGATACATTGGGTACGATATTGAAATTGCTGGTTCCTGTAATGGGTTGATTTGCTTGGCTCAATATGATGCGCACCCTGAAATGGAGGATTCAACTCTGACCTTCCTGATATGGAACCCTGCCATTGCAAAAATAGTTGGGCTTCCACCCCTTAATTACTGTCTTGACTACAAAGATGTCTCTCTTATTGGGTTTGGGTTTGACTCCAACACTAGTGATTACAAAGTTATGTGTTGTTTTCGTGAGAATGAGCGCACTGGCTACGATGAGTGTGAGATTATTGATTTGAGGAACGGTGTTTGGAGGAGCATAAGAGTGCCTATACGGGGCGTTAGGCGTCCTGAAGCTGAATGTTATGTCAATGGGGCTGTTCATTGGAGTTTAAATGGATGTGCTAAGAGCATGGGCAGGGCTATATTGTCCTTCAACATGAGCGATGAATCTTTTCGAGAAATAAGGATGCCTGATTGTGCTGAATTCGCTCGGAGTGGTGATTATGATCTAATAAAAACCCAATGTGTAACCTTTGGTGGATTGCTTCATGTGATAGTGTGGAAGACCAGGTTGATAGATGGTTATAAGCCTGTTGTTGATGTATCAGAGAGTTGTTCGGTTTGGGCAATGAAAGAATATGGTGTGACTGAATCTTGGATTAAAGTGTCCAACATCGACCTACCAAGTGCTCAAGTTTTGCCAAATACTCGGGTTTCCCCGGCAAAGTCCATCTTATGGGTGAAGCATGAAATTCTTATGGTGCGTGATTATCACAGTGATGATCACCAGGTCTTTGGTTACAAGGCGGACTTGGTTTTGTACAACACCGGAAGTAGAAAATCCAGACATATTGTCTCTATTACTAAATCTGTTAGCGATATGTGTCGATTCAAAGAGAGTCTAGCTCTACTATTAATGTGAAGAAAGGGATAGAAAAGCATTTGTGTCAATGGATCAAAAAGGTCGACATATTCTTCTATGGGTCACACTTTCGTTTATCTGCGAGAGCGGGAGAAGTTGTATCTATGACAGGTTTGAATCTACATGTTTCTTCATACAATGATGAATGGGAGAATGTTACATGATGCAGACACTTGCTTATTTTAGGATAACATGTTCGGAGGTAATAAATCACATCTAGCTTCCTTGATTTGATATATTGTTTGTACTGTGGATCTTGTTCTAATTAGGTAGAATCAACCCTTTTCTCTTCGGTGAAGGTAGTTTTCAAGTGAATATTTCTGTAGTCTATATATATTTAGATTGACAGTATATGCAATGTTTCACCGATAAATTTTCTTGCAAACAGATCAAGGATAGATTAGAGGCATGAATCTACATTTTTTTGGCTGATATCGTCGTGGAAGTTGCAATTAACAGACGCATGCATAACTTGTATAGATGTTTTAGATTAACAATATATGTTTTGACTGATAAATTTTCTTACAATTCATGAATGAGCAAAAACGGATCAAGGATAGGTCAGAGGACTTTTTTTATGGTTAATATCTTTGGAAGCTACAATTATCAGTGGCATAATAACTGAAGATTATTTGTTTGACGCTCCTAACTTATTTTTTGATACTGAGTTCCCGTCATTTGAATCTAGATCATCCTCGAATTGTTATCTTCATTATATTCGAGATATAGACCTTATTAGGTAGTTGTGTTTTGTTGGCTTTTAAATGTTGTTTTAGGAAAAATGATTGTTCTCGTCTATTTGGTCTCACTGAAGGTAGTTTTGACTATTGAGCTGCGTATGTGTTTGAGTTAATATCTAACGCAAATGAATTATTGCTACTTAATATATGCTGATTATTGTGTTTGGTATTACCTGTAGGTGATGGAAGAAGTGGATAACGATTTTTGCATGAAGATGAAGTGAATTGTAGATCTCGGTGCTATTTAGTGCTAATGCGATTTAGATAAGATTTGACTTTGTTGTCGACTTTATGCCTAAGACAAGATTGTTTCAGACTTGATTTGGTTGTTTAATTGTGTAACCTGACACAGTTTATTAGTTTTGAATTTTATGCTAAGTAGACTATGAAAGTCGATAGTTTAGGTTCACACAACAATAATGTGTTGTACCATTTTAATTCTACCATTATATGATGAAAATTATCAAAACGGAATGAAATCAGATATCAACGTATGAAGGTGTGATTGCAAACAAATACAATACGACTTGTAAAAAGTAAATACCTCACAATGATTTTTTTTATTTTTACCATTTTTCATAGGTAAATGTTTTTGTTTTGCAAACAATTTAAGTTGCATTGGTTGACCACTCACTGTGCAGGCCAAAAATATATTTAATGTCACATGGCGATTCTCCACAGAAGAATAAGTGGTTTAGACCCGAATAGATGATCGGCAAATCCCTCAACAAACTTTGCGGTCTAAATCAAATAATCGAGTTTTTTTTCCCAAGAAAATAACCGATTTGACGCCCGAATTGATGTGCAAACGGCCCCTCAATGGGTGGTCTAATCAAGTTCTGTATAGTAACCTAGACAGCAGACGATATGGAATTTAAAATGATTCCTCAAACGATGTCGTTCCCTGGTTCTTCCTTCATTTAGATAATTTATAAACAGCGTGTTGATGAAATGAATCTGAGGTCAAAACAGTCGTGGTGGTCTTCAGAGAAAATCAGCGAAACCCGAAACGATGGCTAGGTTCAGCGATCCTCTTCTTCCTCCTGAAATCTGGAGAGAGATACTGGCCAGACTTCCGGTGAAGTCGGTTCTACGGTGCAGGTCGGTCTGCAAATCATGGTACTCTCTCATCTCTTGCCCTAATTTCATCTCCCATCACTCAACCATAAACTCACACGACAACAGTGGCAATCGCGTTCTTCTTTATCATGAGTTGAGATTTAGTTCTCACGATGTGTATTGTATGGAGTCCCGTGAACACGACGAATTCATTGGGCGACGGCTTAGAATTGTAGGTTCCTGTAATGGGTTGATTTGTTTCTCTGAATTAAGTTGGGACGATGACGACCCCCTTGCTAATTCAGTGTCAACTGTGAATTTCCTGTTATGGAACCCTGCCATTAGAAAAATAGTTCAGCTTACACCTCGCAGTTACCGTTCATTATCCCAACATTGCTCTCATGTTGGGTTTGGATGGGATTCCAAAACTAGTGATTACAAGGTTATGTTTAATTTTCGTAACCACGGCGGTCTTTCGGAGGATTATATCCAAATGAATGTTTGTGAGATTTTTGATTTGAGTAAGGGTGTTTGGAGGAGCATCAGCCCTTTGCTGCCTTCATTGATCCCTATGTTTCCTGAACCTGAATGTTATGTCAATGGGGCTGTCTATTGGAGTAAAATTAGGAATCGGATTCTGTTGTCCTTCAATATGAGTGATGAGTGTTTTCGCGAAATAAGGTTGCCCGATTGTGCAGAATTCACTCGTAATGGTGATGATGATCACATGGAAACCCTATGTGTTGCCTTTGGTGGATTGGTTCATGTGATGGTGTTCACGATGTATTTGGGTGTTAATGTTGCTGTTGACGTCACAAAGAGTTGTTCGATTTGGGCGATGAAAGAATATGGTTTGACTGAATCTTGGATTAAAGTGTCCAACATCGACATGCGAAGTGCTCAAGTTTTGCCAAGTATTGAAATTTCCCCAACAAATTTCCTCTTATGGGCGAAGGGTGAAGTTCTCATGGTGCATCATCATCTTCCGGTGGATGATGACGAGGACTTCCGCGTCAAGCATGACTTGGTTTTGTACAATTCCGGAAGTAGGGAAACAAAACGTATATCCTCTATTACTAAATTTGTTAATGATATGTGTCTATACAAGGAGAGTCTGGTTCTAATGTGAGAAGTGGGGTAAAAAGGCATGTGTGCCTATGGATAAAAAAAGTCAACAGAATTCTTCTACTGGTCATATTTTCATCCATATGTGAAAGGGAGCAGCGGTATCTATGACAGGTATGAATCTACATGTTTCTTCATAATGTCAATTTGAGCATACAATCATGAGCGGGGGGATATGAGAATGGTACATAATGTAGATTCTTACTTATATTAGGATGGTCTACAATAACATGTTTGGAGTTAATTAATCATATCCAGCTTCCTTGAGTTTGTATATTGTTTGTACTATGGATCTTGTTCCAATTAAGGTAGAATCAACCATTTTCTCCTTAGTGGAGGTAATTTTGTGAATATTTCCGTAGTCTAGATATATTTAGATTGACCATATATGTAATGTTTCACTGATAAATTTTCTTGCAACTCGTGAGGAGAAAAAACAGATCAGAGGCATGAATCTACATTTTTTTTTATTGTTAATAGCCTTTGAACCTGCAATTATCATAGCCATGCATATTATGTATGTTTGTTTTTGGATTGGCGATATATGTTTCGCTGATAAATTTTCTTACTACTCGAGTGAGCGAAAACGGGTCAAGGATAGATGAGAGGGAGGCATGAATCTGCATTGTTTTGGTTGATGCCTTATAGAACTTGCAATTATAAGTGGTGTAATAGATGAAGATGACTTGCTTGGCCGTGATATTGAATTCTTATCATTTGAATCTAAGTCACCCTCGAAATGTTATCTTTATTATCTTGTTAGGTAGCTGTTGTATTTTATCAACTTTTGTCATACTTCTATCTTGGCACAATCAACCTGTTAATACTTCGTGTGTTTGGGCTAATATTTAGTGTAGATGTGTTCTGTTTATCATATATATATATATATATATATATATGCTGATTATATTTTGTTTCATATGACTTGTAGATGAGTGAAGAAGCACAAGAATGTTTTTAAGCGAAGGTGAAGCGAATTGGGAATATGGATGCTATTTAGTTTTAGCATGATTTAGATTTTGTTTTCTTATGAACTTTATGTTTAATGTCGTTCCTTGCTTCTCTTTCTTTTTACGACATTCGGGAGAAATACATTTAATTATATGGGATTTTCACTTGGCTATACTTGATACCTTAATTTGATTTTCAAAGCTTTCTCACTTGCGAAAATACGTGTTTTTTCCATCTCTCCGGTTTGTTCCTCTTCATGCAATCATGATTATTGTATCACGCGCATGATAAATTTCTGCTTTTTGATCTCAGGCAACTAGTAGAACAGTGAGTCGGATTCAGCTTCGCATATCATAGAGTTTTCATGAATCTTTAACTTGCTCTCATGGCCCATGTTAGTGAATAGGCTCTGGGGAGTTACTATAGGTACATGTTCATACAAAAACTTTATGAGATGTCTGTCTGTTACATGGTTTTTTTTTCCGTAGGATGTATGGGATTTACATTTGTTTGATTTGTATTTCGATAAGAATTATCGAAATTATATACTTCTGGTATTTGAAGAGAGCTTAAAGTTCTAATTTATACATGAAATGAAAAGTAAGGGTCTGGACTCTGGTTTCTGAGTTTGCGCTTTGTGGGGGTTCTTGTAAAGTGACCGGTGGAAATTTCGTCATCTCTCTGCACAGTTTGTTTTATTCCGTCATGTGAAAGCAAGTTAATTAGAATAGTATTCTACAATATATAATCTTTTTACAGGAATATATTCTTGCGAAAGCTTTTAAAATAATGATATTTTTGGGAAGAAGATATACACTTATTTTGTGATGTTCTCTCTCACCCCTGCCACTAGGGTTTCAAGCCGTCGTGGTTGTTACATTCGGTCTTCTATCCGAGCCCTATTCTCTCCGGTCACTATCATCTCATCATCACTATCACCTTTTCCTTCTCCTTCTACGTTTAAATGGCCACCACTTGCGCCGTCGCTTCGCCTCCTCTGCCGCAAGTAAGCTTCTCTCTCTGTGGTGGATTCGTTGAGGTCCCAAATCTCATCTGTCACCTTCCGATCATCCAAGCTCATCGGCGACGAGATCGTTGTGCAACCGATCAACTTGAAATTGGCATTGGGCCGTCGGGGATCAACGATAAGAGCTCATGTTGGCTCAAAAAATCAGGCAAGGTCTGCTACGCAGCCTCTCCAGGTCCAACGATTGTCCACAAACGGTTTCTTCGATCGTCTCGGGCCAATCGAGGACGATGTGGAGGACATCCGGGTCCCGCTGCTGCCATCGACGTGTTGTTGGTGGTAATATTCGTTCTCGGGGTACCCGTAATAATTGATGACGGGGTTGTACGGTGGGGGCCTTTCCTACGGGAGGTTGAAACTTGTCTATCGAAATTGGACGGTTGGGTTGATCGGTTGTTGGGTTAGACCTAGGTTTAAAAGATTAATTAACATAATTAATAAAAAATTAAATTAATCAAATCAAAATTAATTAAAGACAAAAAATTCAACGTACCGACAGGCCATCCTTGTTGCATAAATTGGCTGAAAGTTCGCTCGTTCCAAAGACCGACATCGTTGAATATTTGGTAGAAGTTCACTCCTTGAGATATATTGAAAGGAGGAGTCTGATTGACATCGTTCGGCGTGTGCTCTTGTTACTCTGGTGAGCTTTCCGGTTGGGTCGAATCGTCGGACATTTTTTATCGGATTGTGTAGAGATGAAATGGATAATTGGAGAGTGAAAGTTGAGAGAAGTGATACGAGTTGAATGAATGGGGTATTTATAGGGTTGGAGAAATTAAATGATTGTATTAAATTAAAAAAAAATTATACCGTTGAAATAAGACCATTTGCAACGGACTGATTTTTTTTGTCCGTTAATGCCACGTGGCAGACGGCCATTGGCCGAGCGCGACTCGCGCAACGCACGATTGTGGGTCGTGCGTCGAACCACGCCCCACGACTCGCGTTGATGTGGTGCAAACCACGAACCACATCGTCACGATGCGTGGGCGTGAGTCGCACTATCCAGATGCTCTTAGAACTTGACTGTCATATAGGTTGGTTTTAGCTGAGTTCCCCAGACACAATGTCCCAATGCGGCCAAATGTGCTGACCTTGAAACGACATCGCATCGTGCTGCCTCTTGAACTCTTCTCCTTCCATTTAAAAACATGATCGTGACTAGGGCTGAGCAAAACTCCGACCGTCACCGGAAACCGACCGTCTCCGGCCGTCCCCGTCACCGGAATACCCGGAACCGGTCTTACCCGGGCCGGGGATGGTTTAAAAATCGTTGAACCGTTGGTCAACGGTTGGCCAACGGTTTGAGGAGTACAAAACCGTAGTGACCAGACCGGCCGACACTGTAGCAAATTTCCGTTTCCACCAGTAGCACCCAACTCTGACGGCTGCAATTATAATCGTTACTACTAGGGTGAATCGATGATGAAGAAGATAATTGGGTTAGGCGGTGAAGTTGATGGATTCTTGGGCTTATTGCTTTGTTGGAAATGAACACATATCCACAGATTATTTTCATTACTCTTGTAAATCATGATGAGTTGAATAACAAACAAAAAAGTTTAAAAATGAAACCTTACATTAAAATAATAATAATCAAATCTTGTCCTAAACTTGGAGTATAATAAGGTCCAAAAAAAGCACATTGTGCCTTGGTGACCGGACAAAAACCGTAACAGGCCGTCCCCGGCCACGGGCGGATTATCGGTTAATCGCCATGCCCGGTGCCGGTTATGGTTATGAATATCAGTAAACCGGCGATCACGGGTCGGGTAGCAGGTAAGTGTAAAAAGGCCGGTCACCGGCTGATGCCCACCCCTAATCGTGACATATAAATAGCCCTGGAAGTCAAGGTTACTGTGTGTGTTGAGAGAAAATCGGCGGCGGCGAAACCCGAAATGGCTGGCTCCTACGATCCTCCTGAAATCTGGGGAGAGATATTGGCCAGACTTCCGGTGAAGTCGGTTCTACGGTGCAGGTCCGTCTGTAAATCATGGTACTCTCTCATCTCTTGCCCTAATTTCATCTCCCATTACTCCATCACTAACGCACACGACAAGAGTGGCAATCGCCTTCTTCTTCACAATAACATGTCAACATTGAGATCTCACGATTTGCATTCTATGGATTCCCATGAGCACGACGAATTTTTTGGGCGACAGCTTACAGCTGTTGGTTCCTGTAATGGGTTGATTTGTTTCACTGAATTAGTTTGGGACCATCAAGGTCCCATTATTAACGCTGTCACAACTATGAATTTCCTGATATGGAACCCTGCCATTAGAAAAATAGTTCAGCTTCCATCTCTAGCACACTTTACTTTACCCCAACAATGCTCTCATGTTGGGTTTGGATGGGATCCCAAAACTAGTGATTATAAGGTTGTGTGTAATTTGCGTGAGGACACTAGTTTTGTTGGAAGGATTCAAAAGAATGTTTGTGAGATTTTTGATTTGAGTAAGGGTGTTTGGAGGAGCATTACCCCTCTCCCGCCTTCACATGACGTTGGGTATGAAGCTGAATGTTATGTCGATGGGGCTGTCCATTGGACTCAAATTAGGAATCGGACTCTATTGTCCTTCAATATGAGTGATGAGCGTTTTCGCGTGATAAGGATGCCTGATTGTGCAGAATTCACTCCTAGTGGTGATGATGATCGCATACCACCAATGTCTGGCCTTTGGTGGATTGCTTCATATGATAGTGTTCAAGTTGGATGATACTCATGTTGACGTCTCAAAGAGTTGTTCAATTTGGGCAATGAAAGAGTGTGGCGTGACTGAATCTTGGATTAAAGTATCCAACATCGACCTGCGAAGTGCTCTATTTTCGCCTAGTACTCAAATTTGCCCCCATAAGTTTGTCTTATGGGCGAAGGGTGAATTACTGATGGTGCATCATCTTCCGGTGGATGATGCCAAGTACTACCCTGTCAAGCATGGCGTGGTTTTGTACAACACCGGAACTAGAGAATCAAAACATATTTTCTCTATTTGTGGATGGATCAACAATCTGCTTCCATACAAGGAGAGTCTGGTTCTAATGTGAGGAGTGGGGTAAAAAGGCATTTGTGCCAATGCATAAAAAACGTCGAACACATTCTTCTATTGGACGTATTTTCATCCATATGTGAACGGGAGAAGATGTATCTATGACAGGTATGAATCTACATGTTTTTTCATAACATCAATTTGAGCATACAATCCTTAACAGTGTGATATGAGAATGTTACATAATGAAGACACTTGCTTATTTTAGTATGATATTCAATAACATGTTTGGAGGTAATTAATCACATCCAGTTTCCTTGAATTGGTATATTGTTTGTACTGTGAATCTTGTCTTAATTAGGTAGAATCAACCCTTTTCTCCCTAGTGAATGTAGTTTTCAAGTGAATATTTCTATAGTCTAGATATATTGAGATTGACAATATATGTAATGTTTCACTGATAAATTTTCTTACAACTCGCGAGTGAGCAAAACCAGATCAAGGATAGATCAGTGGAATGAATCTACATTGTTTTGGTTGATGCGCTATGGAACCTGCAATTATGTGGTTCTTTTGTAGCATACATTGTTTCCTACATTGTATTTTTTTCATCTTGTGTAGCATAATTTTATCTTGACACGATCAACTCGTTAATACTTTAAATGTGTTTGCTAATACTTAACGTAAATACGTTCTTTTTATCATACATATATATATGCTGATTATCGTGTTTCATATTGCTTGTAGATGACTGAACAAGCGGAAGAATATTTTTAAATGAAGGTGAAGCGAATTGGGATATGGACGTCATTTAGTTTAAGCATGATTTAGATCTGGTTTTGTCATCAACTTTATGTTTAATGTCGTTCCTTCCTTTTATGGCACAAGGGAAAAATACGTTTAACTATATACGGTTTTTACTTAGCCACATAATTTATTTTTATGGTATCTTAATTACTAAATAAAATCAGGAACATTTTTCCGTTAGTTTTTGAATAGAGAGGTATGTACTTGCAAATATATCAAGGATAGATTGGAGGCAGGAATCTACATTTTTTTGGTTGATATTGTCTTGGAACTTGCAATTAACAGAGGCATGCATATCCTGTATATATGTTTTTAGATTGACGGTATATGTTTTCACTGATAAATGTTTTTAGAGGCATACATGTACTTTTTTTTATGGTTAATATTTTTGGAACCTACAATTATCAATGGTGTAATAACTGAAGATGATTTGTTTGACACTCTTAACTTATTTTCTGATACTGAATTCCTGTCCTTTGGATCTTGTGTTTTGTTTTCTTTTCAATGTTCGAGGAAAAATGATTCTTCTGCTGTCTATTTGACCTCACTGAAGGTAGTTTTGTTGACTATTGAGTTGCAACTCATGGTGTTGCATACTTTTATCTTGATGAGACGACCAACCGTTAATCTTTTATATGTTTGTGTCAATATCTTAGGCAAATGAGTTATTGCTACGAATTGTAGATGATGAAGAAGTGGATGGACATTTTTGAATGAAGATGAAGCGAATGGTAGATATCGATGTTATTTAGTCTTGATATGATTTGGATTAGATTTGACTTAGTTATCGACTTGATGTTTAAGATAAGATACTTTTTGGGGTAGTTATTGCGTGAATCTTGTTTTGACGTCGTGGAAGTAGTTTGACTATTCAAGACGGGGTTGTGGTAAGGCCCTTTTTCTTTCACTTATTTCGTTCTTGTTTAAAGCTATCCGCTTATCCTATTACTAGGTTTAGTTCGATTTCATTGTTTCCCCGTCATTTGTTGGCGTGGGACTCGTCGGTTGTGGTGTTGGCCACCGACGGGTGGTTTGGGTCTTTGGGCTTTATTGGAATCGTCTGGATTTAGGTATTAGGGTTTAAGTGTTTCAGTGGTCTTGATCGCTGGATTTTCTCTGCTGTTCTACAGTGTCGGCTACCAGCGTGTCGGCGTCCATCTTACTCTCTGAGTAGATGGTCTCGATGAGATAGATAGCTTTTTACGTGTTTGTCTTAAGTCTTAGATTGAGTTTGGAGGTTTTGTGGGCTTCAAGTTTGTCAAATACGGGTATCTCATACCTTAGTTTTTGAGTTGGAGTTTCAAGTCTGTTAAATCTGGGGTTTTTTTAAACCTTCACTGTTTTAGATTGTTTGGTTGTTTTGTCCCTTGTTGGGCATTGTTGTGTACTTCATGTTAGAAAATTTAAGGTTTTTCGACCTGCTTAGTACTCATTTTATGGGTTGTTGGTTTTGGTTGGAGGTGCCTGTAAGCATGCTCAGGTTTGTATTGAAGGGTTACCCTTACCCTTATTTTCAGTTTGAAAATATTGTTTATTTATATAAAAAAATTGATGATAAAAAAGACAATTTAACATCCCAATATTAAGATTCAATCTTTCATGTGAAAGGTGTTGAACACAACTCAGTTTGGACAAATGATTGTATTTAGGGTAAGCTTAGGTGCGTTTGCTGTTACGTAGTGTGTTAAGTCTGATAAAAAGGTTTTTGAACACGACTCAGTCTGGACAAATAACTATATTTAGTGTAAGTTAACGTGCATTTATTGTTGCATAGTGTGTTGTTTCTCAAAAAACCTGTCTAACAAGTCTAGAATTTGTTACCTTATATGTCCAATTATTTGTATATATTTTTTCCTTTGATATATAAACAATAGAACGATGAATCTTCTTTAAAAGATATATAGAATTATGACTACTTGCAGTGACTGGGTCTCTACATTCTAACTCATTGGTCTAGAGAGAGAAGGTCCGACCTCTCTCTAGACTTCTCCAAAAACCCTAAGCCGGTTCTCTCTTCTTCTTCCTCCCTTGACCACCGGTGGCGGCCTCCCGGGGCTGTCGCCGGTGGTCCTCCTCTCTTAACCTTCTTCTCTTCTACCCCTTCTCTTCTTCACTTTTCCTTCCTCCTTCCTCCTTCAGGCTCTCAGCTCTCTGCTTCCTCTCTGCCTTGGACTCAGATCTACTCCCCGCTTGCTCTTCTACGAGCTGTTTCTCGCCGTAAAGGTCATCCGGTGGTGTTGGCCACTGATGGAGCTCGGAATCTTCGAGATCTGAGAAAGGGGATCTCAGATCCGTGTTCAGGTACTCTCTCTCCCTTTCCTTGTGCCCCCCCTGATCCCTGACGCCACCGCCCCTCTTTTGAGGCTCTGGTCGTTGTCTCTCTCCCTCATGGCCGACTGGTAGGTGCTGGCCACCGTCGGGATCTCCTTCCCGGAGATCGGAGAGATGGGATCTGGGTTTTACTTGGCTGTTCTCTCCTTGGTCTTTTCATCCCCTATCCTCTGGATACTTCCCAAGCCCTACCCACTTCAACTTCCCTTCCCGACCATGGTAGTGTGGATCGGGGCTCACGGCCGGTGTTTCCCGACGTGGGTTGTTCAGCCTTTGGCTTTGTTGAAGTTGTGGGGGGGGGGGGGGGGGGTAGGTGTGGTGGATGGCTACGTTCCAAGGAAACTTCCTGAGTTTTGGGTCGGCGTTGGGCTCGTCCCGCCGCCGGGGATCCTTCTGTTTTTCGGATGGATTTTCACGGGTTGTGGGGGAAACTGAGTTTTTGGGGAGTGGTTTGCTTTGTGGTTCTGTGTGGGGTTGGCTCCGTTGCTGTGTGGGGGTGGCTTCTCGGCGGTTGGGATCAATCTTCTCGTCTCGGTGCTTAGACCGGTTGCTGTTCTTGTTTCCGGCCGTGTTTGGTCGTCGGAGCTTCATTGCTGAGAAGGGGTTCTGGTCGTTGGGGCGTGGATCGTCGGTGGCGCGGGGCTCGAGGACTCCCTGTTCTTTTTACTTCTTTTAGGTCTTAGTTTAGGTTTGGGCCTGTGTGGCCCGTTTTGCCCCTGCGTGGGCCTGTTATTGTTCTTGTTTGGTCTTGGCCCGTTGTATTTGATCTTTAATGTTTTATCTGGGTGTAGGTTGGTTGTTAGACCCATTTGTTGTTATGTTTGTTGGCTTTTTAAGCCTTCTTGGTTGTTGTATCTTGAGGGGTAATACCCTCGGCCATGTTTTTCACCTTTGATAGCATGGTCTTTTATAAACAAAAAAAATTGCTGATCAAAAAAAGAAAAGATATATAGAATTTGTTATCTTATATGTCCAATTATTTGTATATATTTTTTCCTTTGATATATAAACAATAGAACTATGAATCTTCTTTAAAAGATATATAAATAAGACAGTGGTACTGGTGGTGGTAGTAATCAAGTTTTGTAGTGACCTAGTAGATAGCGGGGTAAAGTCAATATCAACAAATGAGGCCAAATGTGCTGACCTAGAAACGACATCGCATCATGCTGCCTTTTTCAACTCGTCTCCTTCCATTTCAAAACATATCCTGTTGATGGGAAATGGATATCTAGGTTACTGTTTGTGTTGAGAGAAAATCAGTGGCGACGAAACCCTAAACGATGGCTGGCTTCGACGATCCTCTTCTTCCTCCTGAAATCTGGAGAGAGATACTGGCCATACTTCCGGTAAAGTCAGTTCTACGGTGCAGGTCAGTCTGTAAATCATGGTACTCTCTCATCTCTTGCCCTAATTTCATCGCCCATCACATCACAAACTCACACGACAAGGATGGCAATCGCCTTCTTCTTCATCACAAGTCGACATTTAGTTTTCACGATGTGTACTCTACTGAGTCCCGTGAACACGACGAATTCCTTGGGCGAGAGCTTAAGATTGTTGGTTCCTGTAATGGGTTGATTTGTTTCTTTGAATTAGGTTGGTACCATCACGGTTCCATTGTTAATTCTCTCTCAACTGTGACTTTCCTGATATGGAACCCTGCCATTAGAAAAACAGTCCACCTTCCACCTCTCACTTACCGTACTTTCACCCAACATTGCTCTCATGTTGGGTTTGGATGGGATCCCAAAACTAGTGATTACAAGGTTATGTGTAATGTGCCTGATGACCCTAGTTTGGGTGCAAATGTTCGAAAGAATGTTTGTGAGATTTTTGATTTGAGTAAGGGTGTTTGGAGGAGCATTAGCGCTCAGCTGCCTTCTCCGATCCCTAAGCGTCCTGAAGCTGAATGTTATGTGAATGGGGCTGTCTACTGGAGTAAAATTAGTGATCGGATTCTATTGTCCTTTAGTACGAGTGATGAGTGTTTCCGTGAAATAAGGATGCCTGATTGTGCAGAATTCACTCCTAGTGGCGATGATGATCACATAGAAACCCATTGTGTGGCCTTTGGTGGATCGGTTCATGTGATAGTGTTCAAGATGTGTTTCGATGATTGTTTTGGCGATTTTGTTGTTGACGTCTCAAAGAGTTGTTCGATTTGGGCTATGGAAGAATATGGTGTGACTCAATCTTGGATTAAAGTGTCCAGCATCGACCTGCCAAGCGCTCTAGTTTTGCCAAGTACTCAAATTTCGCCAAGGAATTTCCTCTTATGGGCGAAGGGAGAAGTTCTCATGGTGCATCATCCTCCGGTGAATGATGATGAGGACTTCAGTAAGCATGACTTTGTTTTGTACAACGCTGGAAGTAGAGAATCAAAACGTGTTTTCTCTATTTTTAAATGGGTCGACGATCTGTGCTTATACAAGTAGAGTTTGGTTCTAATGTGAGAAGTGGGGGTAAAAAGGCATTTGTGCCTATGGATAAAAAAAGTAAACGTATTCTTCAACTGGTCATATTTTCATCATATGTGAACGGGAGAAGCTGCATCTATGACAGGTATGAATCTTCATTTTTCTTCATATGACCAAAGGCATGAATGTACATTGTTTTGGTTGATGCCTTTTGGAACCTGCAATTATAAGTGGTGTAATATATGAAGATGACTTGCTTGGCACTCTTAACTTATCATGTGATATTGAATCCTTATCATTTGAATCTAAATCACCCTTGAATTGTTATCTTTATTATCTTATTAGGTACTTTCATCTTGGCACGATCAACCTGATAATACTTTATATGTGTTTGGGCTAATATTTAACGTAGATGAGTTCTGTTTATCATATATATATGCTGATAATTGTGTTTCATATGACTTGTAGATGATTGAAGAAGCACAAGAAGGTTTTTAAACGAAGGTGAAGCGAATCGGGGATATGGATGCTATTTAGCTGTAACATGATTTAGATTTGGTTTTGTTATGAATTTTATGTTAAATGTCGTTCCTTGCTTCTCGTTCTTTTTACGACATTTGGAAAAAAATACATTTAACTATATGCGGTTATCACTTGTCTATGCTTGGAATCTTAATTTGCTTTGGGTATAATCTCACAAATGTACGCTGACCTTGGCATTTATTTCACTTAACTACACTATTCTGTTTTGGTAATATATGACAAAAAATACACTTACTTTCAAAGCTTTCTCAAAAATACGTGTTTTTCCATCTCTCCAGTTCCCTCATCATGCAATCATGATTATTGTAAATAGTATCGTATGCATGATAAATTTCTGCTCTTTGATCTCAGGTAACTCAGAGAACAGTGAGTCGGATTCAGCTTTGCATGGCATAGAGTTTTCATGAATCTTCAACTTGCTCTCATGGCCCATGTTAGTGAAAAGCTTCGTGGGAATGACTATAGGTACATGTTCATACTAAAATTCTAGGAGATGTCTTTTTGTAACTTGATTTTTTTCGTAGGGTGTATGAGATTTACATTTGATAAGAATTACCGAAATTCTGGTATTTGTAAGAGGGCTTAAAGTTCTCGTTTATACATCAAATGAAAAAAATGGGCTTGGATGCAGTATTCTATGATGTAAAATGTTTTTACAAGAATATATTTTTGAGAAAGCTTTTAAAATAAAGATATTTTTAGCATTTACTATTAATAGAGTAAAGTGGGATTATTTGAAAGTTTAGTGTAGTCAAATGAAAAATATATATTAAAGGTTAGTATGTCAAATCCAAAAATCATGGCATGCTACAATTTTCAATATTATTGTTGGACGACCATGATGATCTCCTCGTCCGAAGGTCACTTGCAACATGATTGGGCAATTCTTTCACCCCGTGCATGTAGTCAAGACGTTCAATCATGCTCGGAAACCTTTTTTTTGTAGGGATAACTTCAAAAAGCTGCATAAAACTATACGCGTTTATCACCTACATACCACTTCTATTTTTATTTCAGATGACACCCCAAACTATACATTTTTTAAAACTGTTTGGTTTTCTGTCAGTTTTTCTGTTAGTTTTTTCAGAAATGACGAAAATACCCCTACCCTTATAAACCCTAATATCAACCATGACTTTCACATAATTACAAAAATGCCATTACACATAAAATAAGAAATCAAAATTAATTTATATTTCTTTTCAGAAAAAAAAGAAAAAATAATTATTTTTTAATTATTTTCAGAAAATAAGAAAAAATAATTATTTTTTATTTAATTTCAGAAAATAAGAAAAAATAATTATTTTTTAATGTTATTATTATTACTATTATTATTATGTTTTTATTGTATTTTATTTTAATATATATCTAAGACAAAATACGAATTGTCGAGATATTCTTGAGATAAAATAACTTTAAAAGTGACCTCACCTTTGTTCTACTCTGACCGTAATTTAGAACCTTAAATTTAATATGAAACTTTTCCATTGTTATTTTCTTTTAACTGAGAGATTCATTAATCATTTAATAAACTTTACAAACCGTATATGCGTTGTATTTACCGGTCATTCTCGAAAATCCGAGGGACGATCAACTAGATGAATAGCTCTCAAGACGGGCGACGTAGTGCCTAGATAAAAACTACTACCATGTCGGATTTTCTTATCGGTTCTTCAGAGAAATCTACCGATAAAGAGTCCCAACCGGACACGCCACCAGAGGAAGCAACCACACCTGACAGATAACTGAAAATATGATAGGGAGGACAAACAAAAATCTAATAAAAGGTACACAACATAAACAACAAAAACAACCAAGAAACTACTCGTGACCGACCTCCGAAGTCTGGGCTTGAGATCCTGGCGAGGTGGACGGCGCTGAAGGGTACAGATCCAATCCACTAGGGGCTGGTGCACGAGACTGGTTGGGTAAACACGAAAAGCAGGAGCACATCTCGACTGCGGTGTTCCGATGAAAGCTGGGTACAGATCGTACCGTCTGACAGGAAGAAGAACGTGACAAAGAAGCTTGGTCGGGGATAATCGAGACGTCGTCACTGAAAGCTACATCCGGAGAATAGGGGTTGTCGGTCCGCTTTGATAGGTTGGTTTTGGTGTTAACTGAGTTCCTATACACCGAACACCGTAGTCTAATTCTATATGAGTAAAGTCACCAGCCCAATGTGGCCACATGTGCTGACCTTTAAACGACATCGCATCATACTGCCTCTTGAACTCTTCTCTTCCATTAGCCTGGATATCTAGGTTACAGTTAAGTGTTCTCAGAAAATCGATGGCGGAGGTTGCGGTTAGTGTTTACAGAAAATCGATGGCGGCGAAACCCGAAATGGCTGGCTCCTACGGCCCTCTTCTTCCTCCTGAAATCTGGACAGAGATATTGGCCAGACTTCCGGTGAAGTCGGTTTTAAGATCCAGGTCCGTCTGTAAATCATGGTACTCTCTCATCTCTTGCCCTAATTTCATATCCCATTACTCCATCACAAACTCACACGACAAGAGTGGCGATCGCCTTCTTCTTAGACGCGACTCGTTGAGCTCTCACGATTTGCATTCTATGGATTCCCGTGAGCACGACGAATTGCTTGGGCGACATCTTACAACTGTTGTTGGTTGCTGTAATGGGTTGTTTTGTTTCACTGAATTAGTTTGGGACCATAAAATCCCCCTTCAAGATGCTGTCACAACTATGAATTTCCTGATATGGAACCCTGCCATTAGAAAAATAGTTCAGCTTCCATCTCTCAGTTACCTTACTTTACCCCGACAATGCTCTCATGTTGGGTTTGGATGGGATTCCAAAACTAGAGATTACAAGGTTGTGTGTAATGTGCGCGATGTCCCTGGTTTGGGTGGAAAGAGGCAAGAGAATGTTTGTGAGATTTTTGATTTGAGTAAGGGTGTTTGGAGGCGCATTTGCCCTCCGGTGCCTTCACAGGTCCCTATATTTTCCCAGGCTGAATGTTATGTCGATGGGGCTGTTCATTGGAGTATAATTAGGGATCGAATTCTATTGTCCTTCAATATGACTGATGAGTGTTTTCGCGAAACAAGGATGCCTGATTGTGCAGAACTCTCTCATAGTGGTGATGATGATCTCATAATGACCCAATGTGTGGCCTTTGGTGGATTGCTTCATGTGCTAGTGTTCAAGTTGTATTGGGATGATGATGAGGATTGTTTTGTTGACCTCTCAAAGAGTTTTTCAATTTGGGCAATGAGAGAATGTGGCGTGGCTGAATCTTGGATTAAAGTATCCAACATCGACCTGCGAAGTGCTCAAGGTTTGCCAAGTACTCAAAGTTGCTACCATAAGTTTCTCTTATGGGCGAAGGGTGAAGTACTGATGGTGCATCATCTTCCGGTGGATGATGCCAAGTACTTCCCTATCAAGCATGGCTTGTTTTTGTACAACATCGGAAGTAGAGAATCAAAACACATTTTCTCTATTGTTGGATGGGTCGACGATCTGTTTATATACAAGGAGAGTCTGGTTCTAATGTGAAGATTGGGTAAAAAAGCATTTGTGCCTATGGATAAAAAAGTCAACGTATTCTTCTACTGGTCATATTTTCATCCATATGTGAACGGGAGAAGCGGTATCTATGACAGGTATGAACCTACATGTTTCTTAATAATGTCAATTTGAGCATACAGTTATGAACGGGTGATATGAAAATGTTACATAATGTAGACAGTTACTTGTTTTAGGATGATCTACAATAACATGTATGGAGGTAATTAATCACATCCAGCTTCCTTGAGTTGGTACTTTGGATCTTGTTATAATTAGGTAGAATCAACCATTTTCTTTTTAGTGAAGGTAGTTTTGTGAATAGATATATTTAGATTGATGGTATATGTATGTTTGACTGATAAATTTTCTTGCAACTCGTAAGTGAGCAAAAACTGATTTTAGGTATGAATCTACATTGTTGTTGGTTAATCTTAGAACCTGCAATTATCATAGCCATGCATATCTTATACAAATGTTTTTATATTGACAATATATGTTTTGCTGATAAATTTTCTTACAACTCTAGAGTGAGCGAAAACATATCAAGGATAGATCATAGGCATGAATATACATTGTTTTGGTTGATGCCTTTTGGAACCTGCAATTATAAGTGTGGTGTAATAGATGAAGATGACTTGCTTGACTTTCTTAACGTATTATGTGATACTTAATTCTTATCATTTGAATCTAAATTACCTTCGAATTGTTATCTTTATGATCTTAATATGTACTTGTTGTATTTTATCAGCTTTTGTTACATACTTTTATATTGACACGATCAACATGTTAATACTTAATACTTTATACTTAATACTTAATACTTCATATTTGTTTGGCCTAATATTTAACGTAGATGAGTTCTGTTTATCATATATGTATGCTAATTATTGTGTTTTGTATGACTTGTAGATGATTGAAGAAACACAAGAAGGTTTTTAAGCGAAGGTTAAGCGAAGTCGGGGATATGAATGCACAATTTGTTTTATTCCGGCTGAAGTCATGTGAAAGCAAGTTAATTGGAATAGTATTCTACAATACATAATGTTTTTACAAGAATATACTCTTGACAAAACTTTGAAAGTGTGAATATTTGTCATTTATTATCAAAATAGAGTAAAATGAGAAAATTTAAAAGGTTAGTGTAATTAAGTGAAAAGATATTATGATCATCATACTTTATGAGATTATCACTTGCTTTTATGGTGATTAATTTCTAAAATTATGTTAGTTTTCAGTGAAAAGCTGGAAGCAAAATAAATAAAAAGAAACTTCTATGGCTTCTATGTTGATGAGGGTTCTTGAATTGTCTTCTCCAACCCCTCAAAAACCATTGCTCGACTGTGAGGATTCTACATCTTTTGATATTCGTAATGGAGGAGTAAGAATGACAACCGATATTCTAATATTGCAAGAATGACTTAAAATATTTTTAGCCATTGCAATTATTAGTGTTTCTTCTGACTGGATCTTCAGTGCTGGTGGAAGAACTAACAAAATTCAGGAGTTGTATGAGTTCCTTTCTAATCCAATGCTCAATTCGCACACAAGATTAGCTCAAACACCCTTACTTACATTAAAACTTTTTGGAGTGCCAATTGGTCGATGGTTTGGGATTTCGGAGATCATTTTTAGTGGGAGTAACTTAATGTCATAATATTGACTTAATGTATATTATTAGATCATATTCTTAGGAAAACTTTGTTCCATAACGGTACATTAAGTGAAAAAGTAAAATGATGATGTTGTCCTCCATAATTTACGAAAGTGTATTGTTATGACTTCAAAAAAAAAGGTCATACTCCATATATTCATGTGCGTACGATTAGGGTACTAGGATTCATGGGCGAGGATTTTATCGTAACGGGGGATGGGGACTCGACGGAGCAGATTGGAGAAGTCTTGCAGGTCCCTCCCCCGACGGGAAGTCGCATGGATATATGGTATTGGACTCGAAATACATGGGCAACATACACAACATGTAAGGAAGGATACACGGAGTTGACCCGTATGAATAGTTGATGGACGCCCAGGGGGTGTTATTGTTTGGACGACAACTTGAGACTTTGATATTCTACCCCGGATCAAAGTCTTTCTGTGGAAGGTTATTTCAAATGCATTGTAGGTGGTAGTTAATCCCCTGATAAAATTGGTTCCAATTCCGAAACAGTGCCCTGTGTGCAGGATGGGACATGGGTCAACTTTCCACCTCTCATTCATTGTCCGTTTGCTCAAGAAATGTGGGATAAAACGCAGTTGGAAATCCCCATTCTCTCGACTAGTGGACCCTAGATATAGCTCATTCTGAAATGTTATTTATGGCTCGATTGGCCCTAACAATTTGGGAGATATAAAAGGCACATATCGAGGTAGTTTAGGAGTGGACACCACAATCTAAGCCTCGCCAGATGCTACAGTTTGCAACCATCTACATAGTTAGAGATCGGTCCACCTTAACGATACAAAACATAAATCAAACTATAGATATAAAAATTTAAATTATTCATTTTCAATAAATATATTAAATTCTAAAATATAAAGATAAATCGTCATTAGTACAAAATACAAATTCAATTTTTTTTTACAATACTTTCCGCCTATGATGACAATGTTATAGCTCTCGGTGGTGACTCCCAAGCTGGTGGGGGATCCTTCGATTCGATCGAGGGCCCAAGCGCCCAAATTACCCCTCAGCGTGTACAAGAGCGTACAATTGGCAACAAGACCGCGAAGAGGAAGGGAATGGTATCGCAGACCGAGTAGCTGCTATTACGTAAATAGATAACGAAAGGTGTGAGAAGACCAAGCTTACATGCACTCTAGATGCCTAATTCGACATATATATGGAAAAGATTGAAGAATTGTAGAGCATGGACGTGTCTTCACCGAGGAGCAGACAGTCAATCACGCGAAAATGTTGTCTTTATATTTCGCACAATATGAGAATATCCAGAAACAAATTGACTCCCTCCAATAAATTTGTAATACTTTGAGTAATTAATGAATGTATTATTTGTTTTTTATTAACTACAAGTTCAAGTTTAAATTTTTAGTTAATTTATTTTTTCAATTTTATTCAGTATTTATTGTTTTAAATATGAATTTAATAAATTCAACAAAAAATAATTAATTATTCAGTCAACATCCACTCAACACTTGTGTAAACCATGATCCTGATACATAATTCTCTTACTGTGAAACTCAACTCAGTTTCAAGGGTTTACATCACACATCATCATCGCTTTGCTATAAGATGTATGAGTGCTTCATGTTAGGATTCTTAATTGAGAATTGTGTACTTTATGTTGTAATATAAGTTGAATTTGGTTATTAATGATGTGATGTTTATTTCTGTTTGTTATTAATGATGTGATGTTTATTTCTGTTTGTTATTAATGATGTGATGTTTATTTCTGTTTGATATGTGTTGTTTATTTCGTATGGATGCGGTAAAATGAACTGATAACTTTTTTGTTTTCCAAATCAGTGATACGATACATATAGCAAAAGACGTAAAAGTAAAAGAATATATTCCTTTTACACTTACATTTTGTGTAACTTCTTTTAATATCAAACACACCTATTTAATGTTAATCAGGGTTCAAATAGATACCGTAGGATTTTACGGACAAGAGAAAAGATTAAATGTTGTTTCTTTCTTTTGGTGAGATAAAAAGTATGTACACTTTTATTTTTCTAAGTCGGTACTTACGATATAAAGCAAAAGACGATAAATGTTTATATATATATCTTTACTATAATTTTTAAATATCGGCAAATGCATAATTAACGTTATAGTAATAATAATTAACATAATCATCATATTCCCCTTAACCAACTTACTTTTTTTTTGCTAATTGAAGAATATGATCTCTCTCGTGTAGTATTAGTAGCTACAAATCCAAATTGCAATTCATATCATGAACCTTTTTTTAAAAGATATTCATGAATCTTGTATATTTAAAAATGGAAACATGTGCAATACTAATAATCATTATTTTTGATACAGGTAACATAATTTTTTTTGAAGTACCGGGTAACATAATTATTTTGTGTTAGAAAACAAATACATTAATGTATATTTTTCAAACTAAAGATTATTGGGTCAATGTACATACTTGGGAAAGTTGGATTTACATCTATATATCCCCAACGGATATTTTACCAGTTTTACTTTATGAACTGAATCAATGAATATGTTTCGAAAATGAATTAAAAGTAATTTTTGAGGTATGTTTTGTGAATTATATATAATGGCTTCACTGCCTATCCAATTTTCACATCTATCTTGCACCTGTTAGCATTAATCTATACTGATCTCTCAGTCTCTTTCAGGTTCGCTCACAATTACTTTGTTTAATTTCATGTGATATAAACCTAGCTTGTTTTGTGTAGTTGATTTTCTTTTTGTACGTACTTGTCTTTATAAAACTATAAAGAGTCGTTGTGAGTTGAAAAGACTGATGTATAGAAAAATTGAATCGACCGATATTATATATATCGAGTCATGTTGATTTATGCAAAAGGTTGTCTTGAGAGTGTTTTTTAACTGATTCTGTTCCACTCATATCAAATTGAGTCATTAGTGATATGAATATATTAACAATGTTTTAGTTTCAGGAAAATCTTAATAATATATCCTCAAACAATATTCTTTTAAGTACAAATGTGATAAAAAAATATAAAAAACCTAACCCACTTATCTTGCTCTTCCAATGGAGTATAGTTTAGGGGTTTGGGAGGGTTTTTTAGAGTTTGGTAAAAGCATTTTAAAGATTTCTGAATTTTGTGAGAATTTTCTATCCAAATTAACGGAAACCAACGTTTCCATTCAAAAGGTATTGTTTTGAGAGTGTTTTTCGAACATGTTGTGATCCTCAGTCAAATTGAGAGTCATTAGTGGTAGGAATATGTTTAAATATTTTTGTTGAATGATTGACATTCATATTAGTTGTAAGGGAAACCCGAACACTAATACGTCATCGAACAATCTTTTCTAGCACAAATGCGTTTAAAAAGTACAAAAAAAAAAACCTTACCTACTTATCATGCTCTTCCAATTGAGTGTAGTTCAGGGTTGGGAAGGTTTTTAGAGTTTGGGTAGAGGTATTTTAAAGATTTCTAAATTCTCCGATTATTTTCCATTTAAATTAACAGTTTTGTTTTTGAAGATGAACACATTCCGTCGTTATATATGATAATAAACGAAATGTGCAAATATGTTCTTAAAATAAGTAAGAACATCTTACTTGTGTTAGAAAAACCGTTCGAACGGATGATTCCATTTAATAGTTGTGTAGAAAAAGAAAGTAAAGTTTGTTGTTCTAATTACATCTCTTTAGTTCAAATTAAACTGATAAAATTTACACTAATCACTTCCATTACACCTCTTTAATCAGCCATTCCGATCAAAATGAACTCCACCAAGAAGGTCATTTTCGTCATGGGCGCGACCGGCACCGGAAAATCCAAGCTCGCCATCGGACTCGCAAAGACGTTCGGAGGAGAAATCATAAACTCCGACAAGATCCAAGTCTACAAAGGCCTCGACATTCTGACCAACAAAGTCAACGAGCGGGAGTGCCAGGGGGTCCCACACCACTTGCTATCGATAGTGGACGACCCCGACGCTGACTTCACCACCGTTGACTTCCGCCGCCACGTCATGACGGCCGTCAGGACGATCCACGAGCGCGGACACACGCCAATTATCGCCGGCGGGTCGAACACGTACATCCAAGCGCTCGTGGAGGACCCCAACTTCACGCGCCTCTACGACTGTTGCTTCATTTGGGTCGACGTGGCGTTGCCGGTGCTGTTCCGGTTCGTGGCCAAAAGGGTCGACGAGATGGTGGACCTGGGCGCCCTGGAGGAGGTGCGTGCGATGTACGCGCCGGGGGTGGACACGTCCCGGGGGATTTACCGGTCGATCGGGGTGCCGGAGATGGGGAGGTTTCTGGAGGTGGAGTCCGGGCTCGGTGAGGCGGAGAAGGAGAGGCTGTTGAGGGAAGCGATAGAGGAAACGAAGGACAACACGTGTGAGCTGGTGGTGCGGCAGGTCGGGAAGATACGGAGGCTGAAGGAGGAGCGTGGGTGGGATATTCGGCGCGTGGACAGCACCACGGTGTTCAAGCATTATGGGGAGGAGAGTTGTGGTGGTTACTGGGAGGAGCTGGTTTTTAAGCCAAGTGTTGGCATTGTGGCTGAGTTTATGAAGAAACATCGTGACAATGAGAAGCTTCGCAAGACTTCCATGGAAGGTTATATGATCCGACGGCTCAGCTATGTGTTCATTTTTCTGGCTTTGGTTTTTCTTTTTTGTTTCCGTTAATGTTGGACGATAAGAGCTTCGAGTGTCATTACAAATGTAATACATGGATTTGTGTTAAACTGAGTTAAACGAGTAATATTTAATACAAGTTATATTATACATTTACTCATTTTAAATATCTTGAACTTACACAACTTAAAAGGGAACCATGGTTCCTAACCACTTTAAACTTTGATTTCGTGCTCCTAACACGAGTTTACTTTTAGGTTGTATTTTTCAATTATAACCCTTATATTTTTTTTGCACGGATTATCGTTTGTCGTCAAAATTAATAGGGATGTTAGTTTTGGATGGAAAAAGTCCAAAATGCCCTCAGCAAAAATGTTGTTCCGTGCAAAAAATGGAAAGGTCATAGTTGGGAAGTGCAAAAAAAGGTCAAGCCCAACTTCAGATTATTGACTTTTGTTGGGGGCATATCTGTCTTTTCCCATCCAAAACTAACGTCCCCGTTAATTTTAACGACAAACGATAGTCTGTGCAAAAAATGTGAGGGTTATAATTGGGAAATGCAACGAAAGGTAAACTCATGTTAGGATCGCGAAAACAAAACTCAAGTAGGTTAGAAACCATGGTTTCCCATAACTTAAAAACATAGATCTACGGGAAAAGCTATGAAGTTCTCTCCTCTTGTTCGGGTTGGTAGTGCAACCATAAATTTTACTAGTGCGGCAGATAATGGTGGGTGCTCTAGAAATTACCCCTTTGTTGCGACGGGTGGTAGTGAGTGTTCTAAGTTTTAGCCGGTATTCGAGAGGGTGGTGGTGGATGGAAGACAAGCTCACCGGCTTAATCTCGGCTAGGGTTCTACAGTAGGGATCCTCTGCCCCTATTTCGACAAACAAGAGAGATGGTCATCGATGGTAGTCCTTTCAATGGTTCTTACAATATCTCGGAGCATGGATAAGGAGAGGACATGGGAGCCTCTATGCGGTACTAATATCCCATGTTGTTGTTGTGATGGCGCAGTTCACGGTTTGCGTATTCGGTGCAGGAGCAAGAGGACTATTCCTATCCCTAGTCTTAATCCAAGACTCAATCATCCAAACATTATTTGGTCAGTTCATGGGTCCTAGTCCCTTTGAGGGTTTGTTTTGGCGATCCTAACTGAGCTTGATCTTTCTTTGCACTTTCTAACTACGTTTGACTTTCTTTTACGAAAACTAACAGTTTCCGTCTACTTGAACGGATTCCGTTAGGTTTTTGACACGTGTTGGTCACGTGCACAATATCCTTTTTTTAACGGATGCGTCAAAATAGACGGAATATGTTAGTTTGCGCAAAAAATGGAAAGGTCACAGTTGAGAAGTGCAAGGAAAGGTCAAACACAGTTAGGATCGCCAAAACAAACCTCAAGGGGGGTTAGGACCCATGGTTACCCCCATATTCTATACATTTTTGGATTGACAATATATGTTTCGTTGATAAATTTTCTTACAACTCATGAATGGTCAAAAACGGATCGATCAGATGTTGGATTAAGATCCATTGGGTGGGCAAATATGTGTTTAATGTACATGTTATCACTAAGGTTATAGATACATTTTAAAGTGATCAATTAAAGTGTGTATCTAATAGGTATCATTAAGTGGTCATGGAAATTAAAAGTGTAGATACTAAAGTTGTAATTTCTTTTGGTTGAGGGTCCCGTCGGGTTCGGGTATCATTGCCATTCCGACTATATTCTAATTCAGCTATCAAGACACTTCACAATGAAACCCTAATGAAAGACTTCTGTATATAGTGTGACGCTAGTTGGCTTTGCGGATCATCGACCCTCTTCTTTCCTCCGCAATTCTGCAACGAATTCTAGAGAACAATGGCACGACATTTCTGCAGTAAGCAATCAGATGGCAATATGTGGCGGCCTTGCATTATTTCTCAACGAAAAGAACGCACAAATGAAACAATGCGTTTAACTTGTCTTTTTCAAAGGGAAATGGAACTTGCTTGGAATGCAAGCAATAGTGACACTTTGATACAAATATATCTGGACAGAGGAGCCTGGATATGAGGCCCTTGTTTAGGCAGTGTGGAAAGATGAAAAGATTCCAAACATTGCTCCTAAAGTAATAAGAGTGAGGGGAGATCCTTACAAAAATAGGGTCGTACTACATTATAAATCAAAATTGTTTCACGCGTAGCCGCCTTATAAAAATTGCATGAATGGAGTGAAGGATCTTAAAGGGTTCTTATCAGGTTTTGTAAAAGTTCCAACCTTTCGTGTATGGAACTGGAACGAAACGTTAGTTTGGGTTATGACGTGATAATGAAACGTTCAAGAAGGTTAGGAACCAGAGTTTCCCTTTAATTATATAACATTCTCATATCATCCTGTTCATGCTCAAATTGACATTACGAAGAAACATGTAGATTAATACTATTACCTGCATAGATAGGGCTTGTCGCTCTCACAGATGGATGAAAATATGGACGGGAAGAAAATACGTTGACTTTTTTTTATTCATATACAGAAATGCATTTTTTACCCCTCTGCTCACATTAGAACCAGACTCTCCTTGTATAGACACAGATCTTCTACGCATTTGGCAACAGAGAAAATACGTTTGGATTTTCTACTTTCGATGTTGTACAAAACCAAGTCTCGCCGGCAGTCCTTGACATCATCTTCCACAGGATAATGATGCACCATAAGAATTTCACGCTTCCCACATAAGATGAAATTTCTCGGAGAAAACCAAGTACTCGGCGTAACTTGAACACTTTGCAGGTCGATGTTGGACATTTTAATCCAAGATTCAGTCACGCCATATTCTTTCATTGCCCAAATTGAACAACTCTCTGATACATCAACAGGACCGCGCCAGGTATTCTTCCGCACTATCATATGAACCAACCCACTGAATGTCACACATCGGGCTTGTCTAAGATCAGCATCCTTGAGTTCTGCACAATCCGGCATCCTTATTTCTAGAAAAGACTCATTTTTCATGTTGAAGGACAATACGACCCTACCAAGGGCCTGAAGACTCCTAGATACACTCCAATGAACAGCCCCATTGACATAACATTCCGATTCAGGACCGTTACGCAGAAAATAAGATTGATTAAAAGACTGTGAAGGCATGAGAGGGCTAGTACTCCTCCAAACACCCTTACTCAAATCAATAATATGACAAACATTCTTTTGAATCTCTCCATCGAAAGAAGCGTCGTCACTCACATAACACATAACCTTGTAATCACTAGTGTTGGCCATAATTCGTTTCGAACAAACAAAACAACCAATTACAGGAACTAACAACTACAAGGCATGGCCTGTCGAATAGACTAGGCCATGCCTTGTAATCATCATCGCGTTCGGCGGAACTGTTGGAATGTAATTCCTTGCTTTTCTCATTAAGTGTAAGGGTATAAATACAATGGTTTAATCATGATTCAAATACATGATATACATTATCACTTAATTACAAAATACAAATGAGGATATGCTTATCCTCTAACACACCCCCTCAGTCTGAGCGGGAGGAGGTAGAACGTTCAGACTGTCTCTGAAATATGAGAATAGCACCTGCGGAAGACCCTTGGTAAAGATGTCGGCAATCTGAGACCGGGAGGGGACATGAAGAACCCGAACCTGTCCCTTAGCCACTTTCTCCCTGACAAAATGAATGTCTAGCTCGATATGCTTCGTACGTTGATGCTGAACTGGATTGCCTGACAAATAAATAGCACTGACATTATCACAATATACCAGTATAGCCCGAGACAAGGGAAAGTGAAGCTCCAAGAGCAAGTTCCTGAGCCAGCAAGATTCGGAGATGACGTTGGCAACTCCTCTATATTCGGCCTCCGTACTCGAACGAGAGATAGTGGGCTGGCGCTTGGAAGACCAGGAAATGAGGTTATCACCCAGAAACACGCAATAACCCGAGGTGGAACGGTGAGTGTCGGGACAACCAGCCCAATCAGCATCAGCATAGGTTACCAGGTCCGTGATCTTGGACGCATATAGGTGAAGGCCCAAGTGGAGTGTCCCCTGAAGGTAACGGATGATGCGCTTGAGTGCACCCATATGAATATCACGAGGGTCATGCATATAAAGGAAAATCTGCTGGACTGCATATGATATATCTGGCCTGGTGAAGGTAAGATACTGTAAGGCGCCAGCCAGACTACGATAAAGAGTGGGGTTGACATAGGGAACACCAGACGCCCCACTCACCTTGGCCTTAGTATCAACCGGAGTAGCCGACGGGGAACAAGAACTCATGCCAGCCCGTTGGATAATCTCCTCAGCATATTTTCGTTGGGACAAAAACATGCCAGACGAGTGCCGAGTGACCGCAACTCCAAGAAAAAAGGACAGCGGTCCTAGATCCTTCATAGCAAACTCCGAATCTAGCTGAGACATAATAGAGAGACGTAATGCATGACTAGAAGTGGTCAGAATAATATCATCAACGTAGAGCAGGAGAAATGCAGTATCGGGGCCTTGCCGGTAGATAAACAGAGAATGGTCAGATTGACTATGTGTAAAGCCAATGGTACTGACAAAATCTGTAAATCGCTGATACCAAGCCCGTGGTGCTTGCTTGAGGCCGTAGAGGGATCGGTTAAGCAAGCAGACATAATCAGGATGAGAGGAGCTGCGAAAACCCATGGGTTGATACATATACACCGTCTCAGTCAAATTGCCATGTAAAAAGGCATTCTTCACATCTAGCTGGTGAATCGGCCAAGACTGGGAGACCGCCAAACTGAGAACAGTACGAATAGTAGCCGGCTTAACCACTGGGCTGAATGTTTCATCGCAGTCGACTCCAACCTGCTGAGAGCGCCCATCACCTACAAGACGAGCTTTATAGCGCTCAAAAGAACCGTCAGAACGCCGTTTATGACGAAAAACCCACATTGACCGAATCACATTGGTATTAGCAGGACGAGGAACTAATTCCCAGGTCTTATTTTTAATTAAAGCATTAAACTCATCAAGCATAGCTAGTTTCCAGTTGGGATCGGATAAAGCATGAGAAGGGGTTTTAGGGATAGGAGACGGATCAATAGAGGAAGAAAGGTTGAAAATAGTCTTGGGTTTAGTGATACCTGCTCGGGCCCTAGTGACCATCGGATGTGGTTGAGTGGCTGGTATGTGATCAGGAGAAGGGGCTGGGCCGAGTGAGCCAGAGACGGGTGAGGAAGATGAGACGGGCGAGGTGGCGTGCGGGTCCGGAGAGGACCGGGCAGGCGAATGTGCTGGGCCAGATGAGGAAACCGGGACGGGGGAGACCGGTGGACTGGACTGGGCCGGGGGACCGGACTGGGCCGATGGGTTGGGCGCAAGGGAAGCTGCAGACCGCGATGGAGAGGGTGCGGGTGAGAAATGGTCCAGCAAAGGCAATGGGAGGAGAGAAGATGGCCCGTCATCCAAAAAAGAGTAAGTTGCAGGGGGAACAGAAGAAGTAGCGAAAGGAAACGTCGTTTCATCAAAAATAACATGTCTACAAATAATAACCTTACTGGTTTGTAGGTCAAAGCATTTGTATCCCCGGTGTTGTGCTGGAAATCCGAGAAAGACACAAGCCGATGATCGAGATTGCAACTTGTTCCGAGCAGTGGAGGGGATAAGTGAAAAACAAAGACACCCAAATGTGCGTAAATGAGTATAAGTAGGGGTGCGACGAAATAAAAATTGAGTAGGAGAGGAAAATTGAAGGTTTTTGGAGGGAAGAATATTAAAAAGATATGTGGACATAAGAAGGGCATGATGCCAAAATGAGGGAGGAAGAGAAGCATGAATAAGCATCGTTCTAACCATATTGTTGACAGACCTAATTTTGCGTTCAACATGTCCGTTTTGTGAGGAAGTATGAGGACATGAAAAACGAAAAATCATTCCCGTGGAGACACAAAACTGACGAAATGAAGAGTTGTCAAATTCTTTCCCATTATCGCATTGAAAACTTTTAATGTGACAACCAAACTGAGTACGAACATAATTGCCAAACATAGTAAATATAGAAAATACTTGTGATTTAGCACCCAAAGGAAATGTCCATAAAAAGTTCGTGTAATCATCAAGAAACAATAAATAGTAACGATGGCCAGCAGAGCTCAAAACAGGAGAGGTCCATAAATCAGCATGTATAACATCAAAAGGTAACGAAGTAGAATTAAAAGAAGTATGAAAAGGCAACTTAACATGTTTTCCAAAAACACAAGACTGACAAATAGGAGTTTTAATGTTTGAAGAACAAGAAATTAACTGCTGATTTCTAAGAGATGAAAAACAGGATCACCAGGATGGCCTAATCGAAAATGCCAAAGGTGTGAAGACAACGCAGCGAGAGCCACTGGAGAGCCTGCAGACATGGACGAAGTAACTGGATAGAGGTCACTGGAACTGTTGCATCTCAAAACCGGTGTGCCCGTCCGAAAGTCCTTCACAGAAAAACCAAAAGGATCAAATTCTACTGTAGCATTATTATCAGTGACAAAACGGCGAACCGACACTAAATTCTTGATAATTTTTGGGGTATGCAAGACATTATTCAAACGTAATGTAGGATGAGATGGGGTTAGAGGAGCATGACCAGAACCAGTGATAGGGATAAGGGTACCGTCACCAACTATAACTTGACGAGCAACACTAGAATTAAAATAAGGGTTTAGACTACCTGAGGTGGAAGTCATATGAGAAGAAGCTCCAGAGTCCATATACCAATTGGGATCCGGCTGCTGTAGGGTCATCGTGTGCATAGCTTGAGCGATGTCTGTCGGGGTAGGTGAAGCCATATGCGCCTGAGGATGCTGTCCCAAAACACCAGAACCGTTCGAATGAGCCGAGTAGCCCGAGCTGGGCCTGGACTGTGGACGAGGGACCGGGCCGGTCATCGGCTGGGAGGGATATGGGCAAGGAGGACCGGTTGGACTGCTCCAGGTCGATCCGTTCCAGTACACGGGCTGCAGCTGCCAGTGGGGCCAGGCAGAAGGTGGACCAGAAGCATGATTAGCCGGACCGGACCCAGGCCGGTGCTGGGAATGAGGCCGACCACCAGAATTTCGGACGTTGCCACGTCCACGCCCTCTACGACCCCGTGACCCTCGAGGCAGATTACCAGTTGAAGCAGTAGACGAGGTAGAATGAGAGTGTGAGTCATCATTACCCGTCGAGGTAGTCAATAGGGCCGAGGAAGAAGACAGGGCTCCGGATGCTGCTTGCTTTTGCTTACGTGTCTCCTCCATAACAAGCCGGGACCGAGCATCATAAAATGATGGAAATGGGTTGCATTGTTGGAGAAGCGTAGCAATGCCATCATATGCTTCAGAAAGCCCTGTAACAAGCTGAAGAACAAGTCTACTATCGGAGACAGGGGCCCCAACATTGGAAAGTTGATCAGACAAATTCTTAAGAGCTTGACAGTATGAAGAAACATTCGAAAAATCATCTAATCGAGTAGCAGAAAATTGTTGCTCAAGATGAACAGCACGAGAGTGCTTGTTGTCTTGAAATATATTACTCAAAGCAGACCAAGCACGTGCAGCAGTAGTGTAAGGAGAAATGATAGTTTGCAACAAATCAGAAGAGATAGTACCATAAATCCATTGGAGCACGGCGGCATCAAGGCGACGCCAAAGGGCAGGGCTGATCGGTGCATGGGACGAAGAGGTGCCGGTCGTGACTGGAGCAGCAGCAACGGATTGGCCGGTTGAGGAGGAATCGGCTGCGGGTGCTTTCCCGGTGGCAGCAGCTGTTGTCTCGGTGGCGACAGAACCAGTGGAGGAGAGATCGGGTGTCAGCACTGGCAGCTCGGGATCGTCCTCTTGGTCGGCATCTGGCAGGATATGGTGGAGGACATCGTAGACACGACAATGGATCTTAAAGAGTTCTGACCACGTCGTGTATTGCCCTTTTTCCATATCCAGAACAATAGGAACAACGCTCCTAATGTTAGCAACCATGAGAGCGGGATGCAGGCGAGAATCGGCCATGGAGATCGGGAAGAGAACGCTGCTGTAAAAACTGGGATCGGTTGCTGCAAAAACCGAGCGGTGCCGAGCCGGAGCTGCTGCAGAACAGGTGCTGCTGTAGAACAGGTGCTGCTGCAGAACGTTGCCGAGCCGGAGCTGCTGTGGATCACGTACGTTGCTGCAGAATGGAGCTGCTGTTGATCACGTACTCTGCTGCAGAAAACGGAAATAGAAAAAAGCAAGAGGAATAGATGCGGCGGAAACGCAAATAGAAGAGGAATACAATGGATCGATTTAGGTATCTGATACCATGTTGGAATGTAATTCCTTGCTTTTCTTATTAAGTGTAAGGGTATAAATACAATGGTTTAATCATGATTCAAATACATGATATACATTATCACTTAATTACAAAATACAAATGAGGATATGCTTATCCTCTAACAGGAACCAATAATTACAAAGTGTCGCCCGCTTAATGGATCAGGGAAAGACTCAATATCCATATCGTGAGAACTAAATGAATAATCTGGGTGAGTGTAAAGAAGGCGATTACCATTATTATTGTTGTGTAGGTTTGTGAGGTAGTGATGGGAGATGAAATCAGGGCAAGAGACAAGAGAGTACCATGATTTACAGACCGACCTGCAATGTAAAACCGACTTCACAGGCAGTCTGGCTAGTATCTCTCTATAGATATCAGGAGGAAGAACAGGATCATCGAAGCCAGCCATCGTTTAGGGTTTCACAGTGTATCGACATTTACTTATAGCATGATTAAGATTTGTTTTGATGTCGACTTTTAATTCCTAAGGTTTAGTATGGACAAGTTGGAAACTTGGAGACATTAGGAAAGATACTAAAAATAGAAATATTGGTGGGGTTCCGTTTCGGGAAACATTCCTATATATCGATTGACTCCTTTTGATTAGCGTATATGTTATTTGATTGATGTCGCTGACTTTGAAACGATGTCGTATCTTCTTCCTCACGTGAAGTGCATTTATATGAGACTATTTAGATTTGTTTTGTTATTGGCTTTAAAAGCTTAGGATTCAGTAGGTAGAAGTTGGAAACAATAGGAAATATTTGGATACCGTTTCTGTCGCTGACTTAAAAGCGACGTCGTACCCTTATTCCTTGCTCGTGATCGTTACGTATAAATAGCGCGTTGATCAAATCGGGGGAGCAACAATGGGTGGCTTGGACGATCATCTTCTTCCTCCTGAAATATGGAGAGAGATATTGGCCAGACTTCCTGTGAAGTCGGTTTTACGTTGCAGGTCGGTCTGTAAATCATGGTACTCTCTCGTCTCTTGCCCTGATTTCATCTCCCATCACTCCCTAACAAACCTACACAAGGACAATGGTAATCGCGTTCTTCTTCAACTTACAGATGCTGAAACCCATGCTATGTCGTATATTTCTCACGATATGGATATGGAGTCTGGCGAAAAACGTAATGATTATCACCCTGATCGACTCATCGGATACAACAAAACTATGCTTATTGGTTCCTGTAATGGGTTGATTCTTTTGTCTGACTTTGATTGGAACTATAATTTCTCAATTGTGACTTATTTGATATGGAACTCTGCTATTAGAAAAACAGTTGAGCTTCCATCTTTCCGTTACTGTGATCGCAAGCAGCGACTCTCTTATGTTGGCTTTGGATTCGATCCCAACACCAGTGATTACAAGGTTATGTTTAATTTGTATGGTGACCCTATCGTGAGTAAGGGAATTGGAAGGATTGAAAAGCATGTTTGTCAGATTTTGGATTTGAGTAAGGGTGTTTGGAGGAGCATTAGCTCTCTCGTGCCTTCGTGGGTGCCTCCATCTATCTCTGGGAATCCTGAAGCGGAATGTTATGTCAATGGGGCTATTCATTGGAGTAGAGTTTGGGATCGGGTTTTATTGTCCTTCAATATGAGTGATGAGCGTTTTCGTGAAATAAGAATGCCTGATTGTGCAGAATTCGATGATAACTGCATAGAAACCCTATGTGTGACGTTTGGTGGATTGCTTCATATGATAGTATGGACGATGGACTATGATAGTAATGTTGTTGATACTTCAGAGAGTTGTTCTATTTGGGCAATGAAAGAGTATGGTGTGACTGAATCTTGGATTAAAGTGTCCAACATCGATCTGCGAAGTGCTCAAGTTTTGCCAAGTATTGAGATTCACCCACATAGATTCATCTTATGGGCGAAGGGTGAAATTCTAATGTCACATCGTCATTCGGTGCCCAAGGGTAACAAGGTAGACTTGGTTTTGTACAACATCGAAAGCAAAAAATCCAAACATCTCTTGTCTACTACTAATAAATTCGTCGGAATGCGATGCCTGTACAAGGAAAGTCCAGCTCTAATGTGAGGATAGGGGTAAAAAAGCATTATCAAAGAAGTCTACGTAATCTTCAACGGGTCATATTTTCATCCATTTGTGAGCGGGGGAGAAGTTGTACCGATGACAGGTATGGATCTGTATGTTTCTTTAATAATGTCAATTTAAGCCTACAATCATATTTTTAGATTGACAGTAATATACGTTAACGAGTGAGCAAAAACAGGTCAAGGGTAGATCATAGGGATGGATCTTACATTTTTTTGTTGGTTAATATCTTTTGGAACCTTCAATCATCAATGGTATAGATGATTAAATAACTAGAAGAAAATCGTGGTTGTGCTTATGGAGTGTAAAGTGCAGTGCCCGGTTCAAAGCTGTATCCGAGCTTGAAACTAAATATTATGTTTCCAAGGTATAAAAAGTTGGAATTAAATATTAAATTGGGATAACTCCATAAAATAACTATTGTTCGACTTTCGTTTTCACAATATAACTGTAAACTATATTATCGACCATATCAGATTTTTTGGTGAATTTTTTTTCAAAAACCATAATCTGCCTTACAATTTTGGCGAATCGTTAGTCTTCTTGGTGTGCCACGCACGTGTTTAGGTGGAAAAGCACATGCGTGGCACACCAAATCAGTGAATTATGGTTTAGTCGTGCATGACACCAAAAAAACCAACTATTCGTCAGAATTGTCACAACAGATTACGGTCAATCACTCTTATATGTTTGGGATAAAAACTAACACATGAATTCTTGCTTCTAAATATATGCTGATTGTCGTGTTTGGCATTACCCACAGATGATGGAAGAAGTGGATGAAGATTTTTGAATGAAGATGAAGCGATATATTGTCTTGACGTGATGTAGATTTGATTTTGTTATCGACTTTATATTTAAGGTATGATTGTTCGAGACTTGATTTGGTTACCAACTTATGTTTAATTGGGTAACCTTATACAGTTGATTAGCTCTGAATTTTATGCTAACTTGACTATCGATGTCAATAAATTAGGTTGACACAACAATAACATTATGTTGTATATCATTCTAATTTAACGATTCTATGATGAAAATTATTATAATGGAACCAAATCAGTGGTTTGAAAATAAGAATTTTTTGAGTAACGAGATGAAATTACCCAAGAATAAATGTGCATTTTATAAATGTTTCTGAGCTGTTCATTGGAGCATTGGTAGGGTTATATTGTTCTTCAACATTAGTGATGATTGATGAATTAAGAAAATAAGTTTTAGGGAACATTACACATAATCCTTCATAATTAGCGACCATTTTCGATCCTTGATACCTTCATGACTTCATGACGCCTTGTTCCTTCTCTTCCTTCTGCTCGATTTTGTTAACGAGTTATGAAGCCTATTGTTCCATCGTTTCTCGATCAGCTAAGGAGGAAATCAAGTCAGTCAAAAAAGGAAGGGATGGCTCTGTTCGACGTGGTCATACTGTCACGAATGGACGTGTTTCTAAAGGTAAATCTGGTCAAATTCCGACTGGTCCGACTTTGGTTAGTGCTTCCGGTAAGCCTCGTTCAGCTGAGTTGGGCGATCCGGTACCCAAATCAGTGTCTGAGAATGCTAGGGGAACACCGACATTACCGGGGAAGATTGGCTGGGATTAGATGTCGAATCATCTTTACAAATCGACTCCAAATTAGCTAAATACCGTCTGTGTAAAAATCTGAATAAGTAGGTTGGTATAAATGTGCTTAGGTATACCATTTTTCAGCTCCTCATTCGTATCGGTCGTGTTCAGCCTCTACAATCATGTTGTGTGGAATGATACAAATGTGCATGATATTAACCAGCGTTCTCCTGTCCCAAACACGAGCGGATCGGGAAATTATATGCCACTATACTTAAAGGAGCACTTTCTTTCACTTTAACAAACAATTTATGTTTGGGTCGGATTGGATATCGAATCATTTTCACAAATCGACTCCAGATTAGATAAATACCGTCTGTGATCTTTTGTTTTGTGTAAAAATCTGAATGAATAGGTTGATATAAATATGCTCTAGGTTTGGACTCAAAAGCAACATAACACATGCAAGACCTAATCCCCACCGATGTATTTTAGAGGCCTTAACAAAACTGCGACACTGAAGGGACTCAACAAATATTAGGGAACCAGAAACGATCGCTGGCCTGTCATTGAGGGACTATACCCTTCTTCCTCCTGAAATCTTGACAGATGTACTGGCCGGACTTCCGGTGAAGTCGATTTTACGTTGTAGGTCGGTCTGTAAATTATGGCACTCTCTCATCTCTTGCCCCGATTTCATCTCCCATCACTCCATCACAAACCTACACAACAACAATGGTAATCGCCTTCTTCTTCGTCATCGGGATGAGTCATATAGTTGTCACGATATGGATATTGAGTCCCGCCAAGAAGACGATTATGAGTATTCGCCTGATCCATCAATCGGGCCAGACTTTAGAATCCTTGGTTCCAGCCAAGGATGGTTTAGAATTGTTGGTTCCTGTAATGGGTTGATTTGTTTGTCCAAATATGCTTTCTGCCATCGTGTCGCAACTGTGACTCTCCTTATATGGAACCCTGCCATTAAAAAAGTAGTCGAGCTTCCATCTCTCACTTACAATGCTCGCACCCAACAACCCAAGTTTATTGGGTTTGGATTTGATTCCAACACTAACGATTACAAGGTTCTGTTTAATTTGCGTAAACTCCCTGGTTTGGGTGGAGATATTCCAAAGAATGTTTGTCAGATTTGGGATTTGAGTAAGGGTGTTTGGAGGAGCATTAGCCCTCTCGTGCCTTCACATGATCCTAGGCATCGTGAAGCTGAATGTTATGTTAATGGGGCTATCCATTGGAGTATATATAGATATGATAAGGACATTGGTAGGTCTATATTGTCCTTCAACATGAGTGATGAATCTTTTCGAGAAATAAGGATGCCTGATTATGCGGAATGCATTCCCTATAATGACATTCACCATCACATGAAATCCCGATGTGTTACATTTGGTGGATTGCTTCTTGTGATAGTATGGAAGGAGCGGGATGATCATGAGGCTGAGGTATCAGCAAGTTGCTCGATTTGGGCTATGAAAGAATATGGTGTGACTGAATCTTGGATTAAAGTGTCTGACATCGACCTGCCAAGTGCTCCAGTTTTTAAAAGTACTCGGCTTTACAAGGAGGATTTCATACTGTGGACGAAGCATGAAGTTCTCATGGTGCATTATCCTCGCTTGGATGATGGCGAGGGCTTCTTTTACAAACAAGACTTGGTTTTGTTCAACACCGAAAGTAGAAAATCCAAACATCTTTTCTGTATTACTAAGAACACCCGTAATTGCCCCCGTGTAGGGCTACAACAATGTTTCTACAAGGAGAGCCTGATTCTAATGTGAACAAAGAGTTAAAAAGAGTATTATCACAGTGGTCTACGTATTCTTGTACGGGGTCATATTTTCAGCCATCTCTGGGCGGGAGAAGTTGTATTGATGGCAGGTACGTACCTACATGTTTCTTCACAATGTCAATTTAAGCCTACAATCATGAACTGGATGATAGATGATTGTTATATATAATATATAATGGAGAATCTTGATTATTTTAGGGTGATTTAACATAACATATTTGGAGGTAGTTAGTAAAATCCACCTCCCTTGAATTGTATATGGCTTGTACTTTAGAACTAACAGTTTTTTTCTTCAGCAGAGGTGGTTTATACGTGCATATTTTTGTACTGTAGATACTTTTAGATTCACAATATATATGTTTGGCTGATAATTTTATTTTACAATTCAATGAGTGAACAAAAACAGATCAAGGATAGATCAGAGCCATAAGTTTATTATTATTGGTTAATATGTTTCGGAACCTTCAATAATCAATAGTATGATAATAGATGATTGAAGTAGATGAAGATTATGGTTATGCTTATGAACCTTTGATCTTCCATATTAATACTTTTTACACGTTTGTGCTAGTATATAGAAGAAATGAATTATTTCTACAAAATGAGTAAATCTATGTTGATTATTGTGTTCCTATCACTTGTAGATGATTGAAGAAGTAGTTGAAGATTCTGGGTTGAAGGTGAAGAGATCAAGAGAACTTTTCTACGATATGGAGTTGTATCATGATTTGATAGTTGTTGTTATGAAGTTTTTAGGGAAGATATTAGATTGGATCCAACTTATACGTTTGTAACACATTGGTATCCTTAACTAATTTAAATCACTAAAAATGTAACTTAAGTTTCCAATCAGTAACACGTTAGTGTTTTCCGTCCATTTTTGGACGGAAAATGGTCATGTGCAATGCGCATGACCTTAAACTTTCAAAAAATGACAAAAATACCCCTCTAAGTTCAAACCCTAATTATTCTTTTACCTTATTTCTCCTACGCAACCTTCATTTCCCCCATTTTATTTCATACATACGCCTCCTTCATTCTGTTTCTTCCCCAGCCTTCATCTCCACCACCAGGACCATTTTCCGTCCAAAAATGGACGGAAAACACTAAAGTGTTACTGATAGGAAACTTAATGTACCTTTTTAGTGATTAAATTAGTCAAGAGTACCAATGTATTAAAAACGTATAGTTAAGGGTACCAATATGATATTTTCCCAAGTTTTTATGTATAAAGATAGGATTGCATACCAACTTCATGGTTGATTGGATCATTTGTACTGTTTATGAGTTTATAATTACAAATATCCTCTTATTATTAAATTTTGTCCAGTCTTATAGTGCCTAAACGCTACTTGATTCCTATCTAGAGACTCTTTTCGTCGTGAGGTGGACGACTGAACTTAAACTCGACAGTTTGGATTGAGAGCTCTCAACCCTAGTAGAGCTCGTCTCTTCTTCAGTATTATTCTTAACTACTTTCTTAATAGTGTACCCAATTAATAGTAGATCCTTTAACTATTCATTATTAATTTATATTTTAACATCCCCTCTCGTGTGTAAGTCGATTACATAATAAGTCTGTACGTGGCGAAAATGTCAAACTGACATGAGCTTAACATGCACACTTACACACATCATTGGGGTTGAGTCATACGCACACATGGACATCCTGAATAGAGACTAGTTGACTGCTCACTGGAAAAAACCAACTGTTACACACTTGAGTAGCATGTCTCTCAACAGTAACGGCTACACAGTAGGGTAACATAACCTAACAAATATCTCAAAACCAAATTAAGATGGAAGACAAACTAGTTGGTGAATGTACCAGGGTAATGTTGGCACGAGATTGACAGCGGTGGTGCATATTGTTCATGCGCACAAACTGTTCACAATTGTGGGCATTGTTTAAGGGTAGTAGGAACTGTTCGGATGCTGCGAAGCCACACACAGTTTTGGAAAAGGCTTGTCTTCATGTGCGTTGAAGAGGAAGAAGGATTGCTCATTGTGCAACACCATAATTTAACGAGTGAAAAAAACTACAACTCGCTCCCATTCTTGCAACATATATATCTCTAATGGTCGCTCCTTCGATAGTGCCCGGATATTGGAAGGATTTTTGCCTTTTTTATTGGTTCTTTTCGGTTTAGGTCTAAAAGCATATTCAATGGTTTGACACTACTAATGTCAAGGAGCCATATTAGGAAGTGTTTTTTGGCTTCCTGACATGACTTCCTGACATGGTTTCTCCAATGGTTTGACACTACTAGTGTCAAGGAACCATGGTTTGTAGTTGTTTTCATACAAAATAGCATTTCTCTCTCCTCTGAATTACCCCTACCACGGCGTCGGGTCGTTGCAATATTCTGCAACGACACCTTGACACACCGCCCCTGACACAACCTATTGACACGACCCGTTGGAGGTGCTCTAAGTTAAATACATTTGATTTTAGTTTCAATTGTGTAGCTCAGGTATCAATTGCTATTTTCTAGTAACAATATTTCTTGCAAGTTCAAAATAAAATATGTGTTGGTTTGCATGGATATAAAATAAATTAAGAAAGACAATGGTACTAAAATTTTTTGTAGGAAAACTGCTCACACGAAACCTCTATTCTACTGAAAAAACCCTCAGCCCTTGGCCCCCCTTTTCTTTCGCCACCGTCGGTGGTCTCTTTCTCTTGGAGACCGCCGGACCTCCTCAAGTCTTCTACCTTGCCCCTCACCTTCTTCCCTTGTCTCTCCTCTTGCTCGAGCTTCGGCTTTCTCTGCGGCGGAGCTTCTCGTCTCTCCGGTGACCTTCCTTCCATGTGAGGTTGTTGTGTTGGTGTCGGCTCGTCTCCACCTCTCCCCGTGCGGCTGTTCTTTGGCATGCTTTGGGCTCTCTCGTTCCGCCTTTGACTGGTCGTCTTCTCTCCCCGTCAGTTCTGCATCCCTGCTGCCCGGGTTCGTTCCTCGCACGCTTGCTTTCCTGCCGGGCACCATCTCCTCCGGCCCCTCCTTGCCAATGCTCCTCTTTGGCTCCTCCTTGCCGGAGTTCTCTCTGGCCCCGGGTTCTTGTGGGTGTTGGCCCCCCGGTGGCGCGCCTCGTGTTGGCGCCTCCTCTTTGCACCTCGACAGTTTGAGCTCGTTGTTCGGGTTCTTGACGACTCGTCCTACTGAACTTCTGTCGCCCTCCTCTGTCCTCCGTTCTCCTGCATCTTCAAATTTCCCCTGTGTCGTTTCCTCTTCGTCATATCTCTTGGGTGATGGCCCCCGACATTCATCAGCCTCCGTTGGCTCCTTTTGTTATGGCACGGTGGTTTTTTCTGTTGCTTGAGTTTCGGCTGGCGTTCCGGTCTCTTGCCGGCGTGGGCGCTTTTCCGGTGGGGTGCCGATCATGTGTGTGGTGCTTGGATGTTGGATTCATCTTTGGTGGAGTTCTCTAGAAAAGGTGGTTGTTGGGTTCCCCAAATCTGTTGGGGTTCCAATCCCTCTTTCTCTTTTTTCTATGTTGGTTGCTGTACTTTCTTGACCTTTGGGTTGCTCTTACTTCCTTTGTATCTCCAATGAAGTTTATTATTGGTTGGAATAAAATTGTTATTTTTGCTGATAAAAAAATCTAATAAAATTTTGTATTAACCTAGACCAGCATGGTAAGAGAAAATATGTGCTGATCTTGAAATGATATCGCATCAACTTTGTCTCTTCAATTCCCAAATATAGAAACGACATCGCATCTTCCTGCCTCTTCAGTTCCTCCCCTTCCATGTTTCTTTAGTTCTTCTCCTTCCCTTTATAAACATAATCGTGACATGTAAATAGCGTGACATTGGTTCTAGACAGTGTTCTAAAAATCCCGACTGGGTCACGCCTAGGCCTTATTTTCCTGTTGGTCGACCCGATTAATTCTCGATTAATTGAGTTAATCCCCGTTTAATCCCCGATTAATTGAGTTAATTCTCTATTAAGTTTTCAATATCGACCTGCCTAGTGCTCAGGTTTTGCCAAGTACTTCGGTTTGCCCTGAAAATTTCATCATATGGGCGAAGGGTGAAATTCTTATGGTGCATTATCCTTTGGGGGACAACGAGCAATACTTGGTTTTGTACAACACCGAAAGTAGAGTATCCAAACGTGTTTTCTCTGTTACTAAATGCGTCATGGATCTGTGTCGATACAAGGAGAGTCTAGTTCTACCTTTAATGTGAGAGAAGGGGTAAAAGAGCTCATGTTTTCATCCATCTGTGAGCGGGAGAAGCTATATCAATGACAGGTTTGAATCTACATGTTTCTTCATAATGTCAATTTATTTAAGCATATAGTCATATGAGAATGTTACATAATGTAGACACTTACAAATTTTAGGATGATCTACAATAATATGTTTGGAGGTAATTAATCACATCCAGGTTCCTTTGAGTTTGTACTGTGGATCTTGTTCCAATTGAAGATAGTTTTGCAAATATTTCTATAGTTTGGATCTATTTAGATTGTCTGTAATGTTTAACTGATAAATTTTCTTACAAATTACGAGTGAGCAAAAGCAAATCAATGATAAATAAGAGGCATGAATCTACAATGTCTTGGTTGGGACTATTAGCCTATTATGTGATCTAAATCTTATCATTTGTATCTAGATGGCCCTTGAATTGTTATCTTTAGTATCTTATTTGGTAATTGTTTTTATGAGTTTTTGTTACATAACACGATCAACCTGTTAACACTTCGTAAGTGTTTGTGCTAAAATTTAGCGTAAATGAGTGCATTATTTTTCTTTTTTTTGGATAAGCGCAGTTTTTTATTAAAAAAAAGTTAGATCCAAGTAGGGTCTAACCAAAGGCAACCATTACACGGGAGCTCTCAGAAGGAGCTGCGGGAACACACTCCGAAAAAACACAGAATTAACCATCAGTAACCCACTCATCATCCTCCGAAGTCAACGTTGGATCATCAAAGGCTTTATCTGCATGAGTCACTTGATCAACTGGAGTATGGTGTAAGACCCGCTTCCCAAAGTCCACAAGATTTACAAATGAGTGCATTACTGATTGCGGTGTTTCATATTACTTGTAGATGATCGAAGAAGCAGGAGAATATTTTCAAATGAAGATGATGATGAGATTGGCGAGGGCGGATTTTGGGATTGGATTTCTCCTTTTAGCTGGTCGGGAGAAGATCGGGCGTCTCAGGCTATTTCTCAGGCCGATCACAGTGTTCGATCCTTCCCCTTTCTCGTCTTCCATTGTCGAGTTGCATTCTCCCTCCGACCCCGTCTCTCGTCCCAAAAAGAAAAATAAGCGGGTTAGGAAAGGCCGCATTAAGATTCTCCGTACTCTCAAGGACATCAGTCCCTCCCACTCGCTCTGTAAGAAATCTGAGGCTAAGCGCGTATGGACTCTGCAAATCGATGGGGTCACTTCTTCTTATAGCGAGAAGGATACCATCAAACTATTCCAATATTGCGGTTAATTTAGTCTCAGCTTTTCTTTGTTCTTCTATCGTTGTTTTTTCTCTCATCTTCACTCTTATGTATTCTATTTTGGAGTGTATTGTTTAAGTGGAATAAAATCGTTATTTTTGCTGATAGAAAAAAAGGATGCCATTTTCACTTACGGTATGACTTAGTTTGGTTCTGTTATCGACTTTATATCTAATGTCGTTTCGTGCTTGTCTGGATGCCGTTTAGTTAGTGCATTTTCTTTCGACTTTATGTTTAAGATGGGATCGTTTTGATTTATTTTGTCAATTTTTTTGATTATTTATTTACAAATTTTAGTCTAGATTAATTATAATGAATCATTATCGTTTTGATTGTTTATTGATTTATTTCCATAAACGAAAGTTAATTTTTTTTTTATCAAAATGGATATATTATATATGTTTAGCGGGCGGGTGCATACTTGCCCCCACCTGAGAACTGAAACAACTTACAATTGAAAGACAAAACATAAACTGAGAAAACAGAAAAGTACTAAACAGAAATATAAAGGTGCTCATGATTTCTGGGTTGCCTGGGGTACGAGACTGCTCTAGCGTCTGACGACACCGATACAGTATTAGCCAAGCAGAAGGCACTGATCGAGCAGATGCAGTGATAGCGGAGGTGTTGTTGGTGGAATGTAAACTCCCTCGGGTTGTCAACGTGCGTCCTCCTCCCTTGAATGATAGATGTAGGGCTCCTAAACGCGGTATTGCTGACCTCCGAGCTGATTGGGAAATTCTGTGTCGGACTTTGGTGGTATCGTTGCCACCCTACGTCCAGATGGGCGGTATAGCCGACCAACCCCCCTCTGGACCACCTCGGACTCATTTCGTTAGGCGGGGGTGCTTAACACCCCCCCCCCCCCCCCCCCCGTTGCTGTATGTGATGCTCCGTCCGAGCCAGTCGAGCCCTCTAATTCTTGTGTCTCGTCCTCCCTCTCGAGACGCTTCCGCCCCGATAATGTCAACACAGGGTGTCGAGGATCCCATTCCTTTCTTTCATCATCCTGGACCACCGGAGGATGGCCTGTCTCCCAGACAGTTGCCCCTCGTCCCCGATTGTCCTTTCCTGAACCTTTGGCTCCTGAGTGACAAGTGGCCTAGAAGAGTCTGCTACCTTACGTCCCATGTAGGCCCAATCCGTCCCCAGGATTGGCACCCCATGCTTCGCCTTTTCCAGAGCTGACCGAGGATCAGTCGGGGACCTCAGTGATGGACCCTTCTGGCCTCCCTCTATCGGACAAGCGGGGAGAGGTGACACGGGCAGCTGCAACCAAAACAATGGTCCAGTAGATTCTCATATGTCACAACTAGCAATGTATGTACCTGAGAATCAGGGAGACGAAACCATAACTGACTTTGAAAGTGGACTCGCATGTCCACACGAACCCTGATCCGCATGTAATCCCCCAGCATAGCCCTTCCTTGTCTACATCCACTGCTTGGTATATCCCCAGAGCTGATCCCACCCTGAACCCCACTGCCCTATTCCAGGCTCCCACCGGCAGGTTTGATACTCTTGCCCATACAGAAAAATGAGTAAATTGGATGTTCGTCGGACGCATTTGTGCCCTGAGATCCGCAAAGAGTACAATAGAATCCCAAAACGCCCAAGGCTCCCCTTGGAGCACCTTCGCCCTCTCCTTAGAGTTTCGGAAGAAAAACGCTACAATACCCTCTCCAAGGGTCTGGCCTCCACCTTTATACCCCAGAGGTCCTCCATCCTAACCACTAACGACCTCAATAAAATTTTCGAGTACTCATTACTTTAGCCGCCAGAGCAAAGGAGAAATTTTCCCCCATGCCCACTACCTCCATGTGTGGGACGATGACCTCCTTGATGCACATCGAGCCCATTTGCCTGTCCAGCGCCCCCATAGGTTCCCCCTTATTGAATTCCGGTATATCATGCAGGTCCTGGCGCCCTTTGGGCCTCTAGGCACGCGATCCGGTCCGCGCGAAGAGTGGAACCGACCGGACGCAATCAGGCCACCCAAATCCAGCTCCACAGTCCGCTGGCCTGTGACCCGCTGCCACCATCGCCTCGACCCAGCCGAATCCCCCGGACCCCGACCCATGACCCCATGCTCCGCGCCCTGACCACGCCCCCGACCCGCGTCCTGACCCACTTCTCAGTCCAACTGTCGCCAGACCCATTCCCGGCCGCCTTACGCGCATCACCCATCAGCCCAACATCTCCCCGACCCAGACCCAAGGCCCATCGAGGAGGGGACGGAACCCTAATCATTGGTTCCTTCCCCGGCCGCCTCTTCCACGCCATTTCCGCCACCTCCGTCTGCGAGTCCGACGCCGACAAGATCACCACGATCTCCCCTTCACCCTCTACAACCGGTGCATAGTGTTTTCCTGGTCTACCACCCACTTCCTCCGGTACCGTGTTCCACACGAAAGGCTGCCCCGCCGACGCCCGAGGACGAGGGCCCCGAGCCGGTGTCATCCTCACCAAGCTCCTGCGGTGGTTCGGGACGGTGCCTTGCCCACTATCCTTGCCCTCACCCGACGCCCCCCAATGAGCACCCGGACGTGCGGAGTCCTCCGTCGTCGCCGAAAACGTCATGGAGCCCTCCTCCTTCCCAGTCTCCGACGCCCGCGGCGACGTCGATCCCGGCGCTGTGTACGAGGACACCACACCCTACGATCACGGCGAGTCGATCTCCTCCGCCGTCTTCGCTGCATCACCCGTGATTGCCTCTTTGCCCGGCTCCCGGATCCATTCCGAAGCATCACCGGACTCGATGGACAATTTGGCTGCCGAAGTCGCCATTGTTGCCGAGAGAGAATCGCAAAGCCCTAAACCCTAGAGGAGAGAAGCGGCTGCGTTAAGATGGAAAAAATGTATATCCAAGATAATATTAAATTAAACGAAAGTTAATTGGAAATAAAACAATTGTGTTAATTTCCTATATACCCACATCGATATCTCTGATTTAACTACCCTCGTTCGTGCAAATTGAGCTGTGTAATTAAAAGCAATTTTAACCGACATAACTGTGACGTATAAATAGCGATCACGAGGTCGATACAGTCCAGAGAAAACTATGGCGGCGAAACCCAAAAGGATGGTTGGCTTGGACTACACTCTTCTTCCTCCTGAAATCTGGAGAGAGATAATGGCCAGATTGCCGGTGAAGTCGATTTTACGGTACAAATCCGTGTGTAAATCATGGTACTCTCTCATCTCTTGCCCTGATTTTATCTCCCATCACTCCATCACAAACCAACACAATAAGAATGGCTATCGCGTTCTTCTTCACCTTCAACCAAATGTTAAATCCGGTGGTAGGTCGTTTATTTCTCACGATATGGATATTGAGTCCCGCGAACACAATGGCGAATATGTCCCCGATCGACTCGTCATGCCCAAAAAGCTTGATATTATTGGTTCCTGTAACGGGTTGATTTGTTTGGCTGACTTTGATTGGGACTATAATTTATCAATTGTGACTTATTTGATATGGAACCCTGCCATTAGAAAAATAGTCGAGCTTCCATCTTTCAGTTACCATTATGATACCCACCATCTCTCTTGTCTTGGGTTTAGATTCGATTCCAACACTAGTGATTACAAGGTTATGTGTAATTTGTGTTTCTTCAGTAGTTCGGAAGAAAATATCCAAAAGAATGCTTGTCAGATTATTGATTTGAATAAGGGTGTTTGGAGGAGCATTAGCCCTCTTCTGCCTCCACATATCCACAATTTACCTGACGCGGAATGTTATGTCAATGGGGCTGTTCATGGAGTAGAGTTTGGGATCGTGTTCTATTGTCCTTCGATATGAGTGATGAGTGTTTTCGTGAAATAAGGATGCCTGATTGTGCAGAATTCACTCCGAATGACGATGATGATCATCATCGTCGCGTAAAAACCTATTGTGTGGCAATTGGTGGATTGGTTAATATGATAGTATGGAAGACCAAGCGGGATGATTATGCTGTTGATGTTTCTGAGAGTTGCTCACTTTGGGCAATGAAAGAGTATGGTGTGACGGAATCTTGGATTAAAGTGTCCAACATCGACCTGCCAAGTGCTCAAGTTTTGCAGAGTATTAAGCTACTCCCAGAAACATTCATCTTTTTGGCCAAGCATGAAATTCTTATGGTGCATTCTCATCCGGTGGACGAAGGTAAAAGGGAAGACTTGGTTTTGTACAACAACAAAAGCAAAAAATCCAAACGTCTTCTCTCTACTACTAGACACGTCGAAAATCTTTGTCTATACGAGGAAAGTCTGGTCCTAATGTGAGGAGAGGGTAAAGAAAGGATTATTAAGGAAGTCTATCGAACCCGAGCGAACACTCAGAGCGAATAAGAAATATTAGCAACACAGCGTAGAAAAGAGATTTGGAAGTCAAAATAGGGAAGTTATTGACTGACTGAAATGTCTCCTCATTTTCCGCAGTAGTGTATGTTATATTTCAGTTGTTTTTGGTGTTGAGAGCGGTTTGTATTGTTTTTGGTGTTCTCCATCCATGTAATTTTTCTCAAATTCCAAAGATCAATAAAATTCATTGCTTATAGAAAAAAGTTTACCCATATTGTTCCGCGGTTCATATTTTCATCTATCCGTGAGCGGGATAAATTGTACGACGACATGTATGTATCTACATGTATGACTATTTTTAGATTGACTATAATATATATGTTAACGAGCAAACAGAAACAGATCAGAGGCATGGATCTATATTTATTTTGGTTAATATCTTTCGGAACTTTTAGTTATCAGTGATATATTAGACGATTGAAGAAGTAGATGAAGTATTGTGATTGTTCTTTTGAACCTACGATCAAGCCATTAATAATTTAGATATGTCTGACCGAAATGCCGCTTACCTCACGCCGTGGAGGTACGTCCACATCGTGAAGCACGACGTCCATGGTACAAACAATAGAGATTTTCTACCATCACACTCCACCATGTCTCCACGCCATAAAGGATGAGTTCTATACAAAGGACTTAGCGTTTCCATCGTGATCCTCCACCATAGTTTCATGTCGTGAGGGTGGAAATTTTAGTACCAACATCGTGACCTAAGCCAACAAGGGCTAAAAATGAAAAAAAAAACATAGATACAGAACTAAAAGAGCAAATACCCAGAGACCCTCAGGCCGCCGAAACTTTGAATCCAAAATCCGAACGAACACCAAACCAGTGGGGATTGTTACAATATAACTATAATTAGACCTTCAACTATCAGCTTAAGCTTGAGCTTTTAGTTGAGTTGGTTCTCTAATATGGTATCAGAGCTTGGCATCTCACGGACCCGGATTCAAACCCCACTCTCTACAAATAATTCTAATTTATCCTCCATTTGTCAAAATTTGCCCAAAATGGGCTAGCCCTTATAACTCTTCTCAATGGACTCATCTCTCTCTTCTAAATAATTCACCTCCAAACCTGTAAACGGGTTTGTTCGTGAGGGCGCGTGTTACAATATAACTATAATTGATCCTTCAACTATCAGCTTAAGCTTTTAGTTGAGTTGGTCCTCTAATAGGGATAACCAAAACACTCGGTCCTCCGTTACCCGAGGGTAACTCACCTCTAGCCAGCACTATGAGGTTATCCGACAGAGGAGAACCGGCATCAAACTAGATACCGAGTGTATAAGTTACCCACAAAAATAACTCCTACTCCCAAAAACACCCAATCAGACCCTACAGCCGCCGACCAACACCGGGAACGACCAGTCCGACATCTCTGAAAATAGAGACACAAGAGTTAAAGGAAGATACACTAAACTTGGAGAAAGGCCTTGAAAACTGAAATAGCAACCCGGTACCGTGCTAACAAATCTAAGCAAAAATCATCTCGGTGATGTGTGCTCCTCCACTTGAAAGAATCTTCGGAACCAAACGTCAACCTAGCAAACCCCTCGTCTGTAGTCCACGCGCTCCGACGAGGCACATAACCCCAACCACCGAGAACAGAGGAAGAGGATAAAGCAGATTTGGGTTGGAGAACTCATGAAACCAAGATCTCTTCGCCTACGAGTAAATCTGAGGCAAGCCTTCCAAAACTACGACGATCCCCACCAGGATCGATGGAGAAGTGTCTCCCACG